>OU426990.1:93073712-94330038 GCA_911387755.1 Chrysotoxum bicinctum | reverse complement strand
GGGGTTGTGCGCAATATGATGCCCATTGGCGGTCACGATTTGGTTTACAATCGATAAATACAAACGCCTTGTAACATTGATCTCGGATTCTACTAAGATTTGCATTAAGATTTAAGCTTAGCGTTTAATATTTTAAACATTAAAACACACTATAAATAAACAATTAAATTCATTCATATTGAAATGCATAGATTCCTTTATCGATAAGAAATGCATTTAATTATTCAACAAATTCAAATCCAATTATTAGGGTGAGTAGTTTTGTGGAGGTTGGATTGGTAGATGTATTTGTTTTATTTTTGGATTTGAAATCTACCATTTTTTTAAATAAGAATTATGGATGAAGAAAGTTATTTTCTCAATTAATAAAATATTCTTTTCAATTTGAAGCGAAGTATGTAATTTGTGAAATGTGTATTCATATTATAATCATTAATTATTATAAATTAAACTGGCCAATAAAATTATTTGTTATGGTACAAATACCGAACTATTCTTTTCGAAAGTTTTAGTGTACTAAACTTGAATCCGAAGTCAGAAAAATAGAATATTTTTGACTTCAGATACGAGCTCAACACATCAAAACACCATTGGATAAGTTAAAGCCTTGTTGACCAGCGTTAGCTATCAATCATATAAATAAAAATCAATTTCCGCATGTATGAAAGATCATCACTCGAGGGCTTGACAGAAATTTGTAATAAATTGTCATTCATAATAAGTGAGATGAAAGAAATTTTTTTAGAAAATCCTCTGGAAATTTAGGTGGTATTTAAAGAAAAAAATGTGAAGTTCAGTTTGAAAATAGTTATGCTATAAAATCTCTAGACTCTGGAGTCTATACGACAGCCAATGAAATTTTCACTAATCCAGTAGACCTCCACGACTCAATCCTTTATGGTAGCTCAAAAAAAATCCTCGGGACCAGACAAGATCACCAATTTCGTTATCAAAAAAATCCTTTGAACCGCAATTGTTGTTCTTACAATTATTTTTGTTATTTTTTATTGAGATATTCCTAATACCAAAAAAGTCAGGGACAAATTATACAAGCCACTACCGACCAATCTCCCTCGTCCCTAACCTCAGCAAACTTCTCGAAATGTGGATTATTTTCAAACTCCGCTCATTATGCTTTTCAATGGAAATAGTGCAGCATAACCGATTTGGGTTCAAAGCATCCCACTCCACCTTCGACCCGTTGTTGAAGCTCCATACTGATATTACTCTGGATCTTAACAAAAAAGAGACCACTGTAACATGTCTGCTTGATATTCAAAAAGCATTCGACTCTGTTTGGATAGATGGTTTGGTTTTTAAGTTGAAGTCTGCTCACTTGCCTAGACATTTTGTCCTCATCATAAGTTTTACGTACGCGTGGGGAGTACTAACTCAATCCTTAAAACATCTTAGCCGGATCTCTACACCTCCGACCAACCAGCAAACCTGCCAATAACAAAAACTCTGCTATTCGCTGATGACTCTATCACATATAGCTCATCAATTAGCCCAGACATAGCCCCTCTGTAGAGTTAAGGCACACATCCTTAGACTATAGGAATATTATCTCCAATTAGACCCTGTCTAATATGTGCGACTTGGCGTCAACTTTAACTATTTCTACAGAAGCTGCATACATGAAGAGGAAGGAACAATTCCTCACCAACTATTTATATGTCCGTCTTTATCCCAAAGCCGCTGACTCAATTTTGAACAGTTCTACTACAACGATCCGAGTGATTCGGCAAATATTGAAATACTTTGTATTCCGCATTTCATACGGAAAATTCGGGAAAATCTTTACTAGATCCATTTTCTATCACAAAGGACCAACATTTGGTCGAGTGTGTCGATTCTCTGCCGACATCCACTGCTACCTAAAGTAATTCAAATATCGCTCACTATTCGTTAAAATGGGTACATAATAAAATAAGTAATATAGAGCAAAGCAATCCAGTAGTATCCCAAGCCCTGTTTTGTATCTAGTTTCTATAAAATCTTAATTTTCTTTTTCTTCAGTCGGTAAGATTTGAGTGTTTGCGGGTGACCTAGTATGCTTTATACTGTTCGCATCTAGTCCATTAAGCTTAATAATTTAAACAGTGAACTGAACAAAACTTAAGATTTCTTTCTTCCGCCTGTTGTAAATAAGGTTACACCATTCCAAAGCCTTTTTAAATATTTCAACTACATTCTTCATAATTTCAATCAAATTCAAAATTGTCTTCATGCCATTCATCAACTGATAATAGATAGTTAATCTGCAGTTAAATTTGAAGCTGGTAATTTGATCAAAGCTTAATCAAATCTATAACAATCGAGGATTCAAACTTATTAAAGATAAGTCCCATTTTCAATGCATTTTTACGTAGAAATGTTGAAAAATTGCTGTTCACGTTTTAGAGCTTTTACTTTTGTTGCTTTTGAATAAGCACAGTGAATTTCACTTTTTCTACAGTTTTTTTTGGTCTTTAAATTTTCGCAATTAAAATGAGCATTTACTTTGGAATTTAGAAAATTATATCTATAAAAACATAGAGAAAAATGTTCAAATGCATGAAATTCATTTTTCAAATTTATAAACCTACTCCTAAGATAGTTTGAGCTTCAAGATCATAATTAATATACCTACTTATATAGACTTAGAAAAGAACTGCATACTTGATGCACTATTATGCACTATTGCTCCCACTAGAGCATGCAAGAAGTTCACATTTGCAAATAACTAAGGCCTATTTAATTATGCTAATTATTTTTTGTTATCAATCACACCCAAAAATTGATGTTGGCTCTTAGTCTAGAAGTATTATTAATAATTGTTGTTTCTTCAAAAAATGACTTCAAATTAAAGATTGCTTTATTTTGCCTCTTTTACTTTTTAAGTCGATTTATTTCAATTTCTATAGATCTGAGCGAAAAAGTATGTAGGTAAAAAGGTTGCAATTTTTGAAAAAAGTAACCAAAATAAGCAAGACCCCAACCTTATAGTTAAGTGCAGATGCTAAATAACGATAAAGCGCTGCCCAGTTCAAAGGCTTCACGCTGTTGGATGTTACATAGACGATAGACCTAATATTTTTCATACATCAACTTACTCTACTTTCCTCCCAATTATGTACATATTTGTGTTTCATTTATTGAAATACAATGTATTTGGCTGATGGCATGATTTCTTTGTCCCCGATTACATTTTTTCCAGAGGAATTTCTAAGATCTTTCAAGACTAATAGATTTGTTTCTGGATGGCAGATGGGAATACTTCATAATTAGGGCTAGGATTTCCATGCAAATGCATATATTTTTGAGAAACCTTAGAAACACAGGAATAAAATACAAAAACACGAATCAATCAATTTGCTTTAAAAAGGCATTTAATCGTTAGTGCATATTTTTGCATATTTTCAATAATAAATGCAAATTTGTGCATATTTTCGAAAAACAAAATAATCCTGAAGTAAAAAATGTACATACATGGTAAAGGCCGCTCGGGGAATTAAAAATTTTATATCCGAAATAGATTCATGTAACGTGCTTAGCACATGCAGAACAGATAAGAAGTAATTTAAAAAATGTAGATTTATTAATCTCAAATGGAAAAAAAATATTTTTTAAAGCAACATCTCCGGTTGAGCATTTAAAAGCAAAGT
Source organism: Chrysotoxum bicinctum (assembly GCA_911387755.1). Lineage (NCBI taxonomy): Eukaryota > Metazoa > Arthropoda > Insecta > Diptera > Syrphidae > Chrysotoxum > Chrysotoxum bicinctum. Next base: position 94,326,391 of record OU426990.1, on the reverse strand, counting down.
TCCTGTGCAATATAATTGTACAGATTGAAGGAAAACATACATTAAAAAAAATCGATTTAATTGAAATGGTTTTTTAAAAATTAGTGTAGTTGAAGGACCTTTTGGTGTAGCAATTCAAAAAAATAACTGGGGCCCTTATTGCGAGTGTCGTTTGTTAATCGATCGACGACTTTTGTCGAAAATCGATCATCGAAAAATTAAGATATCTGCAATTATTCTTGTATAAGATACAATAAGCTGTGTTTTTATACGTGGTTACAACAACATTAAGTTATCTAAATAGCTTTGGATACAAATTTTAACGCATCAAACGTTTTGGCACTATCGACTTTTATCGAATCGAACGTTAACGACACTCACAATAAGGCCCTGGATAATCGTCTGGAATGAAATTAAGGTTTTGCAAAAATAAAAAATATATACAAGGCATTTACGCTGAGTTGTGTCGATGAGAATTACATTGAGCCCTTAATACCTTAAGAAATATGTTCTTTAAAGAATGCTCCATTAACTATAGTTGACGTCGAGCGATAATTCTCTATGTATAAAGCATTTTAGAGACCGAATCGTCAAAGTTTCACGTTTCAAAATTTGAGAAAAAACTTTATAATTTATGCGAATAAAGTATACGAACATTTTGAAGATTAGATTTAATACAATAATGGATGTAATTCAAATTCTGTGCTATTTTGAATATTTTTTTTTTTCTATGTTAATTGAGATGAAGACTTTTATTTTTCCGTTTTTATTAATATAATTTTGTGTTCCTCGATAATAAAGACTGAATTTGTTATATAAACCTAAATACTGTTTTTTCATACAGACGGTTGGCAAGGGATATAGTTTTAATAAATGCATATTTTAGGTGCATATTTTACATTTTTAAGATCATATTTTAAGGGCATACATATTTTGCATTTTTAAGTGCATAAAAATCCTAGCCCTATTCATAATCAATACTAGATACTCCACGGTATCTTAATTGAGTGACATTAGAAATCAATTTTTTATTATTGCCTGTTACCGATAATCATGTTTCATTTACAGTAAAGCTCCGAGTCTTACTAAATTTATTTAGTATTTATCGCATATTCAAAATTTTAAAAGAGATTCAGTAACAAAACAATACCTCTGGCCAGTGGCGTAGCGTAGGGGGGGGGGCGGGGGTGGCGGGGGTTGCGGTCCGCCCCGGGCGGCAGGCATAGGGGGACGGCAAAATGTCGCCGGTGATGCGGGTAGAGTAGAAATCATATGTTTCATGACAGATCGTTTGACAAGTCAACAAACAACAATGATGTAAATTTGAAATTTGCCACCCTATCTGAGGTTCGTCGTTGACCGCTTTCGTGAATTCGTAGATGGTGAGTAGAGCCGTTAAGAGTGCATTCCGTATTGTCGCGCTGATCGCGAAACTAAAACAAAACGTTCCGAAACTCTCGCAAAACTGAAAGGGAGTGTTCCGAAACATATGATATGCATATGCGAGATATGATAAGATAACTAGAATTCGACGGAAACGTTATTCTAGTCTTAGCCAGCTCAATGTTTTTGCTCCCTCCCGCATCACAGAAAGTTATTTCGATTGTGTTGTTTATAGTTTAAATACTGTTGAATCTTCTAAAACTAGAGCACTTAGTACTTCACTCAACCTTTGAACTAGTTTTTGAAAATGAAAAGAGTTAAATGAAGCGGCGCGGAATACCGCAAGAAAAAGGCTAAGAAAGAAGCAGACGCGAAGACGCGAAATATTTCAGTTCTAGTTCTGGTTCAAAAGCTACGTTAACGTCTTCGGTGGCATCCAGCAGCAGCGGAAGTGATTCCAATGTAAGTAAGATTCCTCCATCTACAATCGTTAGTGGCCTAGAATTCTCCTCTGGCCAATATTCATGAGAATGCATAACTTATTTTACGGGCAGAAGAAGGAGACGTGCCTGCCGTCGAAGTCGTTTTGGTCCCACCACAGAGCAGGGTCAAGACGAAGTCGACTCACCAGAAGTATCTCAAGGATCTAGTCACAAGCCTGCAGAAAAAGTGAACCTCGTGAAGCTGTAAAGACGCTTAAAAATAAGTTTGTGGAAGTTCTTGAGGTACTGGAAGAATTGACGGATCGGTAGCCAGTCTTCTTCTGACAGTCATGCAGTCATTCAACTTCCTCACTTTTCTTAGATTTTGAGCTGCAGAGCTACCTGAAGAAGATGACGCACAGATTTACCTGCAGCAATGTGGACTGAGTGTGGATAAGTGTGCTCAGAAACTCTGCGTTTTAAAAGCTCTCCTGGTGGAGAGCAGAGACCGTTTCGTCCAAGCCGCAATCGACTTTTCTAAGACTTTTTGGAAAAAACTCGGAATCGATTTCAAAACGAGTACAATTTGCAGGAAAAAACGCATGCATGGAGATGAATCCGCAGATGCAGCTTTGTCTCACGAGCCTCATTCGTAAGGCTCGTAAAATCCGTTTATGAAACCGCTAATTCTATTTTACTTTCAATAAAAGATACTTCATTGCCTATGAAATGATGTCTCGAAATTTAATTTTAATTTAGTATTGAAAGGGGGCGGCAAAATGTGTCTCCCGGCCCGGGCGCCGAGATAGTACGCTACGCCACTGCCTCTGGCTCTGCGTTAAGGAGCACTTTTATTTTGAATTATGAGCCATTTATCGCGCAATATATCTATAAGAGGTTGTAGTGCACTTAAGCCCCGGAATTATCCATTCAAGCGGTTACTGAGAATAAATGAATAATAAAAACAAGAGATCCTTCTTTTCAAATTATTTTGACATCTTATTACTTTTGCAAATATTCTTGTTCAGGTTTGTCTGTATTTCTGACGACTTTTAGATTTTGTGGTGTAGGACAACGAATTGCCATCGATAGTCAAACCCTGAAACTGAATTGTTCGCCATTGACACGACATGCAAACAGTTAATTTAGCATGTTTCTTGGTCTCTCCACCTTACCGAAATGTGTTGACAACTTTAATTTTAGCTTGTTTATTGGGAAGCTCAAAAAAATAAACAGAGATAATTATTACACTGGTTATTTGCAATAAAATTCGATTGAATCAATTCAATTATTCAGAAGAACTCGAACGTTTATTTCTCAATTAAATGCTAACCCTTTTTGATTCTATTTTTCTTACATAAAAATCTTGTTCGTCCTTAGTTGGTTGGCAAGAAAGTAAGCTTTTCGTTGAGCTGCAACTGCGTCTTGATCAATTGCGACAAAGTTACCACCATCAGCAGATCGCGAATGTTGGCGTTGAACATTTGGGTGAACTGTTCGTGGCTCATGTTGGGCACGGAATGAATCAAATCCAGTAATGAACGTCCGACAGCATTGTCGGGTAACTGCTTGCGTGCAATCACATCCTCGACGTACTTAAGGATCAACTCCAAAAGTCCCTGTAATTTGGTTGAAGCTTCCGAGATCTGAGCCAAGTCCAGCATGGGAGACACAGTCTTTGGCCGATTTGGGCTCGAGACACTGATTGTCTTCTGGAGAAGTTTCAAACCGAATACTTCTGGCTCATAGCATTGGACCTCAACGTTTATAGGAGTGAACATGCATCCGGTCTTGCCACCAGGAACTCCCAGCTGTATGCAGACGTACGCCTTCAGACCCATTCGGCCGCCAGTCAACGAAGTGTCGACTGTCAAATGAACTGGATTGTTGCACTCGCGAGCATAGTACTCGTGAATAACTGAACTGTGATTGGTCACATCGTTGCCTGTAGCCCACCAACCTACAGGTAAATGTTTTTTAAGAGGCATTTGAGGTTATGTGTGCATAGAAACTACTCACCAACAACATTCTCGTTGCTGTTTACTTTACGATTGAGGTCGTACAAGTCCATAGCATAGCTGAGCTCAGCTTCCACTTGGTCATCATGCTCCTTGTGGGGAACGCAAAAGCAGTTAGTTACTTCGACGACTCCCTTGTCGACCGAACCTACGTGGACAAAACATTTTTTTTTTCAAGTGTACATTTTAGTCGGAATGTAGAGAATCCTTACCCAAAAGAGTTCCAATTACACGATGCGAATCAGCATTTCGACGCTCGTAAGCATCAACGACTTGAAATAAAACCACGGGATGAACGTGCACGGTTAAATTGAGGGCCGACATTTTTGCGTGAAATTTTTTGTTAAGAAAGAACGAAACGATGGTTGTTTGACAGTTTGAAGTGAAGTTGGTTGAGGTTCTTTAAATATGAACTGAAATAGAATTTTAAAGTAGGGATGAGCACGAGATGACGATTCGGTATTCCCAACAGTTAACAGATAACCGAAATAGACTTCGTAGTAATTTTTATGTTTTTAATTAACAGCCCGATTCTCCCCAAAGTCAGTGATACCTCACAAGTCACAAGAAGAGGTGAAAATGATTTTGTGACTTTTTCGAATTCTGCCGCTCAGTCACAACTTGTGAGAGTCACAAAAACAATCGAAACTGTGATTTCCTTCAGAGTGTCACAACTCATACATTTTTAAAGTTTCTTGGATTGAAATTCAGTAAGAAAATTTTCTAGATTTGTGAATAATTGTGAGTACACAAAAATGGAAGTAGACTTTGGTCTAGTGAATATTTTTGCTGATCTTTCCCACAAAAAAGAAAAGTAATATTATTACATAAACAAAAATTTCTTTAAGAAACTAAACGTATCAAGAAGTTTACAGCGTCGACGACTTTAAGAACATTGAGAGATACAAATGATCCATTCGCTCTCCAAACCAATACATTTATAAAGTTTTTTCACCTTCCGAAAACTTTATGCAGTCGCCACGATTGTTTTCTTCTGAAAATGTTTTATTTATTATTTATTTTATCATTTTATTGTTTAAAAATTATGTTACCTTGCATTTTGTAATTTCTTCGTTTTGAATAATCAGCTGTTCAAATAATGACACTTAAAAATCTCACCATGCTGTGGTGAGTTTTGTTGTGAGTTTTCTTGTGACGATTAGAGGGAGAATACCAAAATGTTATGGAATCAAAACAATCATCACAAGGAAAAGTCACAATAGCTTGTGACTTGTGACTCCTCACAAGGGGGAGAATCGGGCTGTTATTCTGATAAATTGAATCGAATAATCCGTATAATAATTCATACAATTACTGTAATATTTTCAGTCGTTTAGTTTTTATTAAATACTGCTTGCACATATCCAACATCAAAACCACAACACAATTTTAAATTTGTTTGCATCGAAATGTCTGTGCATGTACACGGATTGCAGGATTTCACTTCTCCTTTTATCGGTAGTGATCCTACTGCGGATGTTGTATTTGTTATTCATATAAAATCCTACTGTACTACGGATAACTTTTCCAAAAAAAAACACGGCTATTGCATATTTCCGTCTAAAACTACTGCAGCCGTATTAATAAAAAACGCTTATTCCACCTATATTCCATTGTTTTGCTAAGTTTACCAAACCTTTAGATCCGTTTGTAACATAAGTATTAGGCGCTTTTTGTTTATACAAACTATTTGAAATTCTTTTACATAAAACCGATTTTTAGTTTTTGTTACCTTTTCAACACTGCGATTTTTAATAAATGCTAACTTTGTTTTTTGTTCACTTAAACTTAATTGAAAATAAAAGATATCCCAGCAAAGCAAGAATTTCCTCAGCATTTCGCTTTCTACGTATCCCGCCAACAGACTAAGGCCGGTATTCACCGAGCGCTCATAACTTAAGAAGCTCATAAACCTATTCACTAAGCAATATTAGTGAAGATCTACGAGCGCTCTCTTCGAAAGTTTGTTCGCTTGTGCGTGTGCCACGCACGCATTTGACTCGAATCCATGTGAGCAATGCCAAGTAGAAGAGTATCCATTTGCTGTCAAGACCAACATTACACAACATTTCACAGTTTGGGTATGCCTGAACAAGAGAGAGTGGCTCTCATTTTCGAACTTCGAAAAACACTTGTGAGTGGTTGGTGAATACCCCAATGAAATTTCAAGTTAAGAGCCTCGTAAAGTTAAGAGCCGTTTAAGTGCGCTCGATGAATACCAGCCTAAGAACCGCAAACTGATACTGCATCGTATAAATGCAGTTTCTGCGCTGATGACAGTATGCCATTTTCCATTTTGTTTCAATACAAATTGTGTCACCTGAACGCCGATATTGATTTTTGCACAATGCAAATCCCCAATTCGCCCTAGATTTTTAACTACTTCCTGTCGTCTTGAACCCAAACAAATTAATTTACTCTGTTTTTTTAAAAAAGAAAATATTGCACAAAATGATAGTTGATAAGTTTTGCATCATATTTTGTTTTGTATTTTTACCGAAGAGTGTTCGTGGCTCATCCAACGAAGAGTCAATAAAAGCCGTAATTCTTCCACCGTGCAAAGCTTGCACCGTTTTAGTAGATTCTCTGATTAGTGCTTCACAAATAGCCAGCACTGTGCCAGATCAAGAAGCAGCCCGAAAAGCTATGTTGAAAAATGTTTGCAGTGATGTAGGCCGTGGACAGAATCAGTGCCTAGAACTTCGGGATCTACTTGCAATGGATATAAAAGAGCTCTTGGCGGACGGTTCTGATGACTTTTTCACTCCGCTATGCATTGAAAAATTAAAAGCCTGCTGTCCTCCTGATCACTTTGGTCTTAATTGCGAAAAGTGTCAAGATTGCCATAAAAATGGAAAATGTAAAGGAGCCGGTACACGAAAGGGCAATGGCAAATGCTTCTGCAACCCTGGGTATACGGGCGAACAGTGCAGGGAGTGCGCCGATTCATTTTACGCTGCTTTTAAAGACGAATCGAAACTGCTCTGCGCGCACTGCCATGACGCATGTGAGGGGGGTTGCACCTCTGCTGGTCCCAAGGGCTGCCGCTCATGCAAACCTGGCTGGCGAATGGACCCCATCAATGGTTGCAGCGACTTGAACGAGTGCCTAGCGACAAGGAACATCTGCACGGCGCAGCAGTTCTGCGTGAATAACGATGGTTCTTACAGCTGCCTAGAGTGCGATAGGTCCTGTCTGGGATGCGATGGTGATGGGCCGGATATGTGCAAGGCGTGTGCCAAGGGCTACACTCTAATCGAGGGCAAATGCACAGACGATTCTTTGGAACAGCGAGAGCAATACGTCAACATGACCAGATTCCTGACCTACCTGGGACTTTGCATAGCCACTTGTGTGATCTTCCAAAGCTCTACAACCAAAGCGTACATGGTTGGAGCAGCAGTCGCAACTTACATTGCTGCCTCCGAGTACTGGCTGAGCACCACACCGGCACCCGGTGATCTAAAGTCGCAATTAAACAGTAAGAACCTCGAAGATATGATTATGAATATTTTGTAAGTTAAAGTGCAGAATTTTTAAGGAATACAGTTTTAATGGTAGAGCATCAAAATTTAGTGCTAGATCTAAATAAATAATCAATCAATTAATATTTTAACTCTGGTGTTTTGTCAACATTGTTATGTGCGCCTTCTTCAATCATTTTCAACTCCTGACGCTGTCTCTCTGGTCGAATGATTGTAAAGTAGCGATGTACCCGCAATCCTAGCAAAAATGTTCCATAAGCTGTCACTCCGATGCAGGCATACACTGCTCCTCTATGGAGTTTGTCCAAGATGGAGAGCCGATTAATTTTTGCCTTTTTCATTCTATATTTGGATTTTATTGGAAAAATGAAAACTGGACTCCGTAAAAATTGGTTAGAATATCTTTTTGTATGGCGAAATAGAAATGTCAGCTGTCACTGTCATATCATCTTGATAAAAAATCGATGAAAACATCCAATGAATATTATAAAATGACTACGTTCAAGAATTAATTTTCGATTTGAGTAGATAAGTCCTGTATTACACGCCGCATGCTTAGCCTTGCATGAATGAAGTGGTAAAGAGAAAGGAAGAAATGAAACAGAAATAAATCTTACTCGACATGCACGGGCAGGATATTCCTTGCATGACGTTTTTGACGTTTCTCCTTTTCTGTTGTTTTCCGAATTTGCTTCATTTCGTTTTTCTTCTTTGTTAAGCAAACATCTTTTATATGGCGTATTCAAAATGGCCGCATCATCAAATGGCACTACAAAACAAAATAACCGAGAACTGCGCATTAAATACATGCGCCGTGTAATACCGCACTAATAGTCATGTTTTTTGCAAGTTGATAAGGAATCGTAGAAAAAAACCACATCGAGACTAAAGCCTAGTACCTACGCAGATCGAGACAAGACAAATTTTATCTCTACAATTTTAATCTCTACAAAACTTTTCCAAATCTCGCGCAAAAGTTTGAAGTTGGAGAGATGAAATCTAATTTAATGTGTTTTTTAGTGTATCTCTGGAACGGGTTGTCTTTTGGAATCTCCTCTTGATGCTCTCAAGACAAGCATCAGCACATTTTACATAAAACCAGTATTGACGAAAATCACTTTCGGAAATACGGTGGCTGTTAAAATTTGTCCAGCAAAATAATGCTTGTATAATCTTTTTCCTGGCAAAATTGCAAAATTTAGTGGAGACATTTTGTAGAGCAATTCACAATAGTATGAATTTTGCTCGGAAAAATATCCGAGACAAAATTTGTCCCAGGAAAAAAAATGTATGGGAGACAAAATTTTTCCCGATTTGCGTACTAGGCTTAAGCGCTTTACATGTAAATACAACAACTACTTAAATCTATACGGACTTGCCTAAGTCCAAATAATTTTCGAGACTTAATCTAAGTACTGATAAAAACTTTGATGCCAAAATAATATTATCTAATGTTATCGATGCTGGTTGATGCTAGTCGTCAATACAGCCGTGAGCCGACAAATGTCATAACGCGCACAGGGTTTCCACCTTTTTGAAAAAAGTTCCTAAGTCCCGATGTCGTGTTTTTCTACAATTCTATATGGACTTCCAAAAAAACACGGCTAATATCTAATAAATTATAATGCCTGGGTGCATCGATCAAAATGAAATATTTTAATCACCAGTTGATAGAGCAGCGTGCTTAGGATAGGCGCGCACTTGCAACTTTGATCGAAATCAAGTAGTTTATGCATCAGTAAATAGAGCAGCGCGCACATTCAAAACTTCAGTCACACTCACACTTTTATCTCTTGGGATTTTAGAAAACAACTCAACTATTAAGTTGAATGTGAGTGCAGGTGCATAATGTTTATGTGCAACACACAATAGCGAACTGAAACTTTTTAGTGGCTCGAACCAAGCAGTTACGAAACCAAAACGCGCACATTCAAGCGTCTAGCCATGGGTTTAGTTCAATGGCGAAATTAATGCCGGTATTCACCGAGCGCTCATAACTTAAGAAGCTCATAAACGTATTCACCAAGCAATATTAGGTGTGTTTTTTTTACCTTTTCAATAAGCGAAGATAAAAAAAACGATGCCTGGGGCAAACAATTCACATGTTAAATGCAACAACAACTAAGCCTATATGGGCATCAGCGATGCCCCGATAATTTTCGGCGCTTAATTTTTATCGAGGCTTAAAACTGTGCTACCAAAGCGATGAATTGTATACAAACGTCAGATAAAAGAAAACAAGAAGAAAATTGTTTTTTTTATTCAGTTGACGTTGACAAAGAAGTGTAAGTTTTCTGAAAAAATTAATTAAATATAAAATTTATTGATTTTTTTTTTAATTGTAGAACCTATCGCAGTGCCAACACAAAAGAACCGGGTGAAATCTCAGCTCCCTAATCGAATCTTAATAATGTGTTCTCATCAAAGAGGTCCAAAAACGCTAAGACACGCGGAGCTGAAGAGTGCGAAAAAGAAGATTTTGTAAAGCAAGACACACTCTTGTAATGTCCCAAAACAAGGGTAATCCTAATCCCAAGCTTAAAGATTTATACATTCTTCCAAATATTGTTACCAAACGTATGAATGGCAGCTTGGAAGCACACACAAATGTTTTTCGTTATGTCTCAGTGCGAGGTGACAAAGTGGACATTTTATACAACGACATCAAGAGCGCCTTTCAGCATTTTCATCTCAAGCATGCGATTATGTTTGGCAAGAAGAAGCACGTCGACGTTCAGTTCTATACGGAACTGGGAGAAATCACTACGGATTTGGGCAAGCATCAATACATGCACGATCGTGATGATTTGGCTATCGAACAGTCGGAACGAGAATATTCAGAAAAACTTATCAAAGTAATATAACTAAATATAACCCTAATAAAACAAGAGACACCTAAAATGAATTTATCATCACCCGGCAGTGATTCAAGTCGGTTATCTCGAACATCTAAAAGTAAGGCTCTTGATCAAGTAAACTATGGAGATATTCGCTTGAGTGTGTTAGAGAACATTCGTTGGCCGCTTGTAGAAAAGTTTACAATCTTGCCTGAAATAACTGTGGAAGTAATTCAAGAATATTCGAAGAATTATACTAAAAAATTGTATGTGTTGACTACCTTAAATTATTAAAAAGTCAAAGATGTGAGTATGTAATGTATAAATATGCTAAAAAATCAATTATCAGGCATTCAGGATAATAGTATAAATATAATATGTATATAATAATAGTAATAAATATACATATACTACCTTTAAAACACTGGAAAAACGATTATATTTAAATATATTAAATGCGTTTAACGCGCCTTCTTGTCTTTTTGATACTATTGAACGTCTCCTTTCGCCTTACCTATTAGCAAAATATAAACGTTTTTCCGAAAAAAAAATAAGTATTGCAGTATAATTGAGAGCGCTCAAAAATATCCAAATTAAAAAAAAGGCTATTTTTATTCTGAAAGCCTTATAATAATGGTTTAATTGCCATATTTGATATATCTTTCTTTTTGTACTAAAAGCCTAATTATAACTTTTTTGCAGACTTCTTTGATCCAATGCAATGCCACTAACATAACTTCTACCAAATTGGTCCTTGTTCGTTACGTATAGAAGGAATCCTCGATCTTCTGTTGATGTTTGTCGATGAACTTGTTTTCGATACTCTTCGCACCAAGGAACAACTGATATATGACGTCTCAGCTTCGGTAAGAATAAATAGTGGCATTGCTGGCTATTAATTTACTGTGCAATGTCAAGAATCAAAATTTACTGCTCAATACGTGGAAGAACGTATTGAAGCATTCCGCCTGCAAATGATGACTATTCTAAGCGATCTAGACCAAGAAGAGTACGAACACGTTCGTGAATCGCTGATTAAAATCAAACAGGTCGTAGACGCTTCACACGCTCAAAAAGTTAATCGAAATTGAGGCGAGATTTCGTGCGAGGATATAGAGCTGTAAAAGTAACGACAAAATGAATACCCGTATGCATACGTTACTTTAGGTATGAGTACCCGTTACAAAAATGTCGTTACTCGTTACTATCGTTACTTTAGGTATTCCAATACAATTCGTATGTATCACGTTAAGCGGCAAATACACACGACACTTGTGTGCACACCGGTGTGCCTACACTTGTGTAGCATTCCACTACACACGGCACACCGAATCGTGCACACTTTAGTTGTGCAAGAGATCTCATACTGGAGAGATCTAACCACATGTGATATGGACGTCGTCCATTAGACGATGAGGTTGGCGCGTTAATGATGTCGATAATAATAAGTAATTCAAAATTTGAAAAAATGGTTCTATGGTAGGTACAAGCTGTTATACCTTAATTTAAATATTTTTTTATTTAATTAAAGATCATAAAAAATTATTTATAGAGAAAAATGTTATCAAAATTCTAGGCCGTTTTCGAGAAAAATACGATTTTTCAAAACATTTTTTAAAATTTCTATGTTGGGTACCATTTTTTTAGGTAAAATACATTTTTTTCTCACATCTCGTAGATTATACTGAAAATTTGAATACACTATACTTTTCAAGCCTTAGCAAAAAAAAAAATTATCAAAATCGGTGGTACTGTTTTTGATAAAATCAAAAATAAAAAAAATTGTTCCATGGCGGGTACTCTCAATAAACATTTTTCGAAAAATGTTTTTAAATCTGTTGAACATTTTTGAGAAGAACAAATATTTATAAAATTTCGAAAAAAATTCGTATAAAAGGTACCGTTATTTTTGGTCTTAAGAAAAAAGAAAAAACCTGTGGGGGGAAAATTAAAAATGATATCTACCATAGTTCAAAGTAAATCGGCCCAGCCGTTCAAGCTATAGTCAAACAAACATATACTTAGATAGAATTGCGAGACCCCCTTTTTTAGTCTTCGCTATCATCGTAATGTCAAAATTTCGAGTTCGATTTTTTTCCGAATGCATAACTTATCTTATACTCGTAGAACCTATAAGTCGCAGGTAAATTTTTCGACGTGCTTTACCGCACAACGATTCGGCTGCAACTGAATAGAGTGAATAGTGAATACTGAATAGCAAATGTGTGCGCACATCGCAATACACATCACACCGATCGAGACACCGACACCAAAAATCAAAAACTTTTGATTTTACCCACACGGTGTCGGACACCGAAAATCGGTGTGCGCACCAGCCCACAGACGGGACACATTTCCGTACACCGACACCGGTGTGCACACAAGTGTCGTGTGTATTTGCCGCTTTAGAGTATTAGCCAAATATGAGTATCGTTACTGTAACGAAATACGTATATCATACTTCATACGCAATATTGGTTGGTTTTATTTGAGTCAAATAAGAAGATACGATGATTGCTTCGGAAAGGTTGATACTGGGATGTACTGGAATGCATCTTTTTTTCTCAGAGATTTTTATTATGTCAGACATTTGGAAATAAAGCTTCATGTCTATTTTGTAAAAGACGTACAAAAGTCTCAAATGTCAATTGATTGAAAAACTTCTGAAAAATCTTAATTTTTTGGATTTTTTTTTGTCCCGGAAAATTGCGATTTTAGGGCTTTTGGAAAGCATCTAAAAAGAAATACTCTATGTAGGTCAAAATATAGTATATTACCAATCAACCAAGGCATAAACTGTCAAATTCCATTGGAGGATGGCTGAGATCTCGATGGATTAAAAAACATCTAAAAAATCTAATTTTTTTCACCGAAAATCGAAATTTTTTTTTTGTTCAGGAAAATTGCGATTTTAGGGCTTTTGGAAAGCATCTAGAAAGAAATACTCTAAGTAGGTCAAAATATAGTATATTACCAATCAACCAAGGCATAAACTGTCAAATTCCATTGGAGGATGGCTGAGATCTCGATGGATTAAAAAACATCTTAAAAATCTAATTTTTTTCAACGAAAAATCGAAATTTTTTGATTTTTTTTTTGTTCAGGAAAATTGCGATTTTAGGGCTTTTGAAAAGCATCTAGAAAGAAATACTCTATATAGGTCAAAATATAGTATATTACCAATGAACCAAGGCATAAACTGTCAAATTCCATTGGAGGATGGCTGAGATCTCGATGGATTAAAAAACATTTAAAAAATCTAATTTTTTTCACCGAAAAATCGAATTTTTTTTTTTTGTTCAGGAAAATTGCGATTTTAGGGCTTTTGGAAAGCATCTAGAAAGAAATACTCTAAGTAGGTCAAAATATAGTATATTACCAATCAACCAAGGCATAAACTGTCAAATTCCATTGGAGGATGGCTGAGATCTCCATGGATTAAAAAACATCTACAAAATCTGAATTTTTTTTAACGAAAAATCGATTTTTTTTTGCTCATGAAAATTGTGCAGAAAATATGAACGTCCAACGCGAGCTCATCCTGTGTGTATGCTTTACGCATATTCCGTATGTCGTACCTGTGGATACTGAATTTGTACCAAAACAAAAGTAACGATGTCGTGCGAGTAACGACAGCGTGCGAGTAACGACATCGTACGAGTAACGACTCCGATTTGTGTGTATACTTTTCGCATTCCGTATGTGGTATCTCGTATGTGGTACCTGCGTGCGTTATTAGATACTGAATGTGTGCCAAAAAAAAAGTAACGACATCGTGCGAGTAACGACTCTTATTTGTGAGTAACGTTTCGTTACTTGGTATTTCATTGAATATCCGTTACTCAGTAACGAATACATACGATTCGCTACAGCTCTAGCGAGGAATATCTTCGAAAGAAGAAAGCGTGAGGTAGAAATTCTTAAAACATTAACCAAACAGGATCTGATTGACTTCCTTTTGGAGAACGAACTTAATAACCTCAGAAAGCTGTCAGTGCAAGTGATTGGCCACAAGAAAGATGCAGATTTAATCAATTCCAACGATGAATCCCCAACGCTTAGCAAAGATGTTATCGAGGGTTACATTCCTAAATCTGTTAAAAAAACCACCTAATGTTCTGAATTTCAAGAAACATGTGACTGTGTACCCAGTGACCAAGACAAGCACTGACCCCATCAGTTCTCCAATGAAAATTATAGAAAATTGTTAAACATTTTACTGAAGCAAACATTAATTACGGCTCAAATTGTATCTGTTTTATTGTTTTTTTTTGCTGTGAGATTTTACGTTGAACAATAAATTGGTTAAAGTTATGTTCTTCCATTTCATCGTCTGCAAAACCAACATGTTTTTCCTCGTTGCCCTCTTCATCATCAGAACTCTCATTCCCAGGATGTTTGAGGTTTAAATCGGCGAGCTCTAAAACCTAGTAAGACGGGTATTCATAATAAAGTTTGTATATCTTCTATATCTTCTATACCTCTTCAATAAAAGTCGTAAGAGGTACTTAAGAACCGGTACCAGTACTTGAAGCAATCTGATTAAGCTTTTGTTTGAAATGGAAACTGTCGGTCATTCACAGCAAACCAATCCTTTGAGTTACTATGCCGCAAAACGACTTTAGCTTCTGTAAACTGACTCTATTCATCATCCGGCTCGACCTTGATTAAACCATGTAAGTTATACTTATGATCTGAAAAATAAAATACAAAATAAATTATACGAAATCGTATTAGGTGATGTTTACTTAGAAGATACATATCAATTCGGTTTATTGATGTCGATAAAATTCTGTAGTAAATTTCCTAATTTTGAATAACTAATATGTGCCTCTTTTTTACTTATATTTCTAAATAAGCTGTTTAATAATTTCTGGTCATATACAGCCTTATTTACTAACTCGTTTTAGCGACGGAGTAAAGTTACTTCGACTCTAATCCTGAAAAGCTTATTTATAATAAAAATGCACGAGGAATAGCGGTGGAGTAAGCTAAAACAGGTTCATAGGTTAATCGAATCCCGTATAATCGAGTTTCAACTGTAATTGTTAATTTGAGGTTCAAAAACTGGACTATCACTTATGGTTAGGTTAGGTTAAAGTGGCTGTCATTAAAGCGTCTGACACACTTAGACCATTGGAGGTCCATTGTGATACCACGATCTAATAGGGAACAAAAAAGGTTTCCTATTAGTTAAAACCATTTGGAGCTTCTGATGAAGCGAAGGAGACTTTTAATGTCTTTGTCTATGAGATCGCTTGGTTCATTATAGAAATGTTCTCCTAGATGAAGTTTGCGTCTGTAAGAGAGAGCAGGGCATGTACAAAGAAGGTGTGGGATTGTCTCCTCTTCCTCTTCGTCCAAGCAACTCCTGCAGAAATCGTTTGATAGCACACCGAGACGTGCGGCGTGTCTACCTATGAGACAGTGTCCAGTTATGACACCTATGACGGAGCTGATCTGAGATCTACTGAGGGACAATAGACATTTTGACCGTTTCAGATCCAGTTTAGGCCAGATCCGCTTGGTCGCCATACAAGTGGTACTATTAAGCCATCTTGTATTCGATTGTTCCAGAGCGATTCGTTTCAGCATAAGTTTACTTGTAGCTATGGGCATACCTATATTTGCCTTTTCGGGTAAGATAGGCATTTCCGTTCCAATTCTGGCGAGTTCGTCGGCTTTACAATTCCCCGGAATGTCCCTGTGACCCGGCACCCAGAATAGGTGAATGTTAAACTGTTTGGCCATCTCCATTAGAGACGAACGACAGTCTTGGGCTGTAATGGAGTTTACAGAGACTGATGCTAGGGATTTCAAAGCAGCCTGACTGTCTGAGAAGATACGGATATCCGTGTTAGATATCACGTTTTCTTTAAGCCAGGACAATACTTCCTTTATCGCCAGAATTTCCGCTTGGAATACGCTACAATGGTTTGGTAGGCGGAAGGAGAGACTAAGATTTAGTCCATCTGAGTACACTCCACCACCCACTCCGTTTTCAGTCTTCGATCCATCTGTAAAAAAGTTTACTGATTTATTATTAGCCAAAGTCCCTTCCTCCCAAGCTGACCTTGAGGGAATGGTGACTTCAAAGTTTTTATCGAAGACCAAAGAGGGAGTGATGTAGTCAGAGTGACTTGGTAGAGTTCCGAATAAATTCAGAATGGTGGTGTGGCCAATAGAGTTATTGGTCCATTGAGAGATGGCTTTGAGACGTATGGCTGTGCTCGCGGCTATTTGTTTACTGTAAATATCTAGGGGTGTTCTAGTTGAGTAGTATGTCTAATGCAGCGGAAGGTGTCGAACGGAGAGCTCCGCTGATGCACATACACGCTGAACGTTGAACTCTGCTTAGTTTATCGCGATTAGTCGCTTTATCTAAGGCCGTCCACCATACGGTCACCCCGTAAGTAAGTATCGGTCTGATGACCGCAGTGTATAGCCAGTGAGTAATTTGTGGAGACAGGCCCCACTTGTTCCCTACGGCTTTTTTGCAAGAAAAGAGAGCTACTGTGGCTTTCTTTACTCTTTCTTGTATATTAGGTTTCCAACTTAACTTTTTGTCTAAAATAAGACCCAGGTATTTAGCTTGATCTGAGAAAGTGAGTGGAACACCTTTAATCGATGGAGGGTCTAGTTGAGGAATTTTGTATTTCCTTGTGAAGAGGACTAGTTCAGTCTTGTGGGGGTTAACACCTAAGCCACATCGATCTGTCCATTTTAGTAGCTTGTTGAGAGCGGTTTGTATAAGTTCTGTTAAAACTTGAGGGTGCTTTCCTGATACGGCAATGGCAATATCGTCAGCGTATGCAATCACTTTGAATCCCTCTTCTTCTAGGTCTATTAGCAGATCATTAACTACCATGTTCCATAGAAGTGGGGATAGGACTCCACCTTGTGGGGTTCCTCTACTGACTGACCTTCTTGTAGTAAAGCTACCTAGTTCCGCATTTATAATTCTGCTTTTCAGCATGAAATTTATGAGGTTACCAAGTGAGCTATCCACATTGAGATTCTGCAGTGTCTTCGCTATTGCGGCGCTGTCGACATTGTTGAAGGCGCCTTCTATATCTAGGAATGCAACTAGAGTGTATTCTTTGTGATCTAGGGAGTATTCGATTGCACGTACCAAGGTGTGTAGCGCAGTTTCTACTGATTTTCCCTTGCAGTAAGCGTGTTGTGCTGCAGAAAAAAGGTTTGGTTTTATAGCACTACGCAGATGAATGTCAATCAATCGTTCCAGTGTCTTGAGAAGAAATGACGATAGACTGATAGGTCTTAGGTCCTTGGGCGTAACGTGGGAGCATTTACCAGCTTTGGGTATAAAGACTACTTTGACTTCTCTCCATATACGGGGAATATGAACCAGGTTTAGACAACTGTTCATTATTATCTCTAATGTGGGTAAGATAATGTCTAAAGCAACTTGCAGTTCGGCTGGTATTATGCCGTCTGGTCCTGCCGATTTATATGGATCGAAGCTGTTAATTGCCCATTTTAGTTTGTCCCTTGTTATTAACCCTCGGATCTTTATACCTTTGTTATTTGACTCTAATGAGTTAATGTTGCAAATGTTTTGCGAGCTACCTGGGAAGTGAGTGTCAAGTAGCAAATTGAGTGATTCTTCACATGAATTTGTCCAGGAGCCATTTGACATTTTCAAAGAGCTTGGCATGACTGGATTTGTTGAGAGGATTTTCCTCAATCTGGATGCTTCAGAAGTATCTTCTATTTTATTACAGAAGTTCCGCCATGAAGATCTTTTGCTTGTCCTCAATTGTTTCTTATAAATCTTTAAGGATTCTTTATATAAGTCCCAATCTGAGGATTCTTTTGTGTATTTAGCTCGATTGAAGAGTTTTCTGCAACTTTTCCTGAGCGGTTCTAATCCTGAATTCCACCAATAAGGTTTCTTTTTTCCTCTAACTTGAAGAAGAGGACAAGAAATATTCATTGCATTGTTCAGGATTAGTGTCAGATCCTTGACTTTGTTATCTAGATCTGAGGTGTTGGAGGGGATATCTAGAGATTCGGCTGTAAGCGATCTTTCCAGTATATCTCTATACGTTTGCCAGTTTATTTTCCTATAATTACGAAAGACTGGCCGTGTGGTGGGTACATCATTTAAACTGAATTGAATGTATCTATGGTCTGAGAATGAGTGTTCCTCTGATACTTTCCAATTCGTTATCATTTGATATATAGTGTCAGAGACAAGAGTGATGTCTAGCACTTCTTGTCGGTTTCTGGTAACAAAGGTAGGTTCATTACCAATGTTACTGACTACAAGGTTAGTACTAAGAATATAATCAAAAAGAGACTCACCTCTATCGTTTATGTCCGTACTTCCCCAAACAGTGTGATGGGCATTAGCATCACACCCAATAAGGAGGCTGATATTTTGCCTTTTTGCCTCAGCGATGATCCTCTTGAGCGTATCGCCAGGAGGGCCAGGGTTGTCGTGGCCAAGATATGCCGACACTATCCAGTACGTTCCATTATTGGTGTGCATTCTGGCGGCGGTTATATCTCGATCGCTGAAATCAGGGAGTAAATATACATTAGAACTACTTTTAACTAATATGCAGGATCTGGGTTCACCTTTGTCCGATGCATACAGCAAGTAGTAACCAGGAGTCCTGAGTCCCTGAATTCCAGATTTGGCAATCCATGGTTCTTGGATCAGGACTATATCCTCTCGGTTCTTGTGCAGACGGAGAAGAAGTGAGGCCGAAGCCTTGATGGAATGTTGAAGGTTAATCTGAAGTAGTTGCAGCATTTTGGCTACACTCATCCAGACCAACCCCCAACATGGTTAGATTCAGGTCTTCCGATTCAGAGGACGAATCCAGTAGCTCGGCTTCAGAGTCCGAGCCAATGGGTTCGTCTTCACTCAGATGGACCTTCCTCACGGAGTCTTCAGCTTCCTTCTCGGAGAGACTGTCAACATTTTCTGGAGCCTTTTCGGCGATGTTTGTGGTCTTCACTTCAGTCTCAGAGCTGCTGGGAGCATCAATTTCCATTACTGGGTCGATGTCTACCGCAGATTCTTCGACTGTGGAAGTACCTATTTGTTGTGGAGGAACGGTGTTACCCTCATCTTTTTTATATACTTTCAAAGTAATCGAAGAAAATCCATACTCAATCACACCTTTGGTTGCCAGTAGAGGAGCCAAGGACTCTTTATTCACTACAATAATTGCAGATCTTGAAGCGCCCTTTGGTTCCTCCACTTTCGCAACTTTCCAGTTATGAGTGGGCAGGTCTGGATTACTGCTTTGTATGATTTTAAGGATTGTATCCGGTCGAGAAGGTTCCTCTGGAATCCAGGTGCGAGCCCTTGGCCTTGTAGGGATTTGCTCTCTAGCAACAACCTCAAGCTTCGCGCCTGTCCAGATCTCACCTAACTTGCTGACAGCAAGCTTATATAGATCGCAAGATCTCTGATCTCCACAAGAGATAAGCTTTACTTGGCCTCGGTGCCAGCCGTTATCTCTAATAACTGGGGGTGGTCCTGGATTGGCTTTCATGATGTCCAGGTAGCGTACCGAGAGCTCTCTTGTTACCACTGCCCAGCGATCTACTGAGATCTTGCCATCGATATCGCTTCTGTCGATGACTGCAACTATTATATTTGATTTTAGCGCATCGCTAAAAGAAAGATCATCCTTCCTTAACGCAGTTGATGCCGTGCTGGTCTTCTGCACTTTCGGGCGCTTGGGTTCCGAAGTGGTTCCCTCAATGGACCTTTGTCGCTTTGACGTGGAGTCACCGCTGGTCTCAGCATCTTGCTGTCTAGCAATGACGCTTTTGGCCCATGCTAGCGATGCTTCCTGCTTAGAGTCACCATTAGTTTCTAGTTTATCACCTAGTCTTTTGATGATCCTCTTAGCATTCCGCAATTCGCGAACGCTTTGCGATAGGGGATGTCTCGTAGTGGTTATAGCAGACCCTTTTTTCAAGGGCGCCTTACCACTGAAATGAGGTTTATTGGTAGTACTACCACTGACCATAGTGGTTACAGCAGACCCTTTTCTCAAGGGCGCCTTACCACTGAAGTGGGGCTTACTGGACGTACTGTCCCTGGCCGTAGTGGTTGCAGCAGACCCTTTTCTCAAGGGTGCCTTACCACTGAAGTGGGGTTTGGGTTTGTTGGTAGCACTACCAATAGACCGTAGCTTATCAGTCCCGCCACAGCCCGCGGACCCTGTCTTAACAGTTGTTCCGCCAACTGTGTCAGGCTTGATAGCCGCTTCACCTACTAAAGCTGTCATAGTCGCTGGCGACTTATCCTCGTTAGAGGCCAAGCCCGTGCCGGCAGTCGCGACTCCTGCCGACATTTGAACGTATATCCCCGTTCGAATTTTTTCTTTTTCTGTAGCTTTATTCATGGTTCATTAGTTGTTTTGAATTTTGTTTGTTGTCTCTGCTACCGCAGCTGGATTGCTGGGGTAGAAAACAGGACGTAAGCCTTCCCACCGCGTCAAGGTCAAATTCACGGGAAGGGACTATCACTTATAGTAGAGATTGTTTTTTAGCTTTCCCTTTTGTAAAATTTATTATTTTTTTACTGCTGTTTTTCTATATGACTTGGAAATTTGAAAATGATTTCTTCCTGAAATTAAAAGAGCCTAAAAAACACTAATTTCAAAATCAGATTTGCTGAAATCATAATTAACGTTCCTTTAAAAAATGTTTCCTAAAAAAATGCCATCAAATTATAAAAAAACTTGTTTTAAAAAAGTAATTTTTATTAGATTGCTATTTATTAGGAGATGGGATAAGGCACGTAATAAACAAATAAAATAGAGTTTGTTTGACTTCGATTTACTATATTCTGATATATTTTATTATTTTAACAGCAATGGCTACACTTCAAATATTTTTCAAAACGGCAGTGGAATGTAGCAAATAAGTAAACGTGCTTTATATCTATCTAGAGACTACATAATTTGTTATAAATATGGTATAAAATAAATTCACTATGTGTTTTAAAACATTATAATTACTTATATTCGAGGACATCAAAATCAATAGCAAACTTGGCGGACAATTAGATGTGTGAGTTGATTTTAACAGCAGGTCCCAAAGGTCCAGGGCCTATACCACCAGCCATTTTATATACAAGCTCACTGACTTGATATGTCAGATTATCAACATCCTTAAAATAAAGAGAACGATTTATCATTTATAAAATAAAATAAAATAAAAGTATAATATGTGTCCATTAGACAAACCTCTTTTGTAGACGCCTCTGCATACACTCGGATAATATCTTCCGTTCCTGAGGGTCGAACAAATGCACGTCTCGTTTATAGTTAGCAACAACTTTGTCAATTTCATCTTGGAGACCAACAGGAGTAACACAAACTCTCTCGGCATCTGTTGTTGTGATGACGGTGCGGTCTTGAACTTTAACCTTAAGTTGTAAGTTGGGAAGGTCAATGTAAGTACGAAGCCAGTCTTTAACATCCCATCCCTTAGCATGAAGGATTGTCTCAACCAACAACATATCCGAAATAGCATCACCTACATTTTCGTTAATTATGTCAATAACGTTGAGTAATATTTTTGCATTTTCGTTGTCATTGTTTTCAGTAGCAATCTTCTTTATCGTTGTCTTAGCCTTTTCACTGAAAACGATAGAACCATGTCCATTGGCTTCAAAATAAACACCTATATAATCAAGGGCTTTGTGATGTAAATGTAAATGTGAGCAACAAGTGTCGCGATTCTATCACCATCTAGAAGGTTAAACTGACCATCTTCATCGGTAAAGAAATATATTATACGATCAGCATCACCATCGACGCTCACACATCTTACATTAGGCTCTACGATTGGCATTCCTATCGGGCAGCATTATTTCACTTTAACGTGTTCAGCACCACATTCGTGGTCCATTACCGCTATCAAAAACTTCGACATTGAGAGAATTTTTCATCCGTTTAAGAATTGTAACATTTTTCGGGCTCCCACACCTTTAGCACCGTCAAACATGACCTTATTTTTATAGTTCAAATTTTCTAGCTTATTACTTCGAACATTTTCAAATGCTTTTATAAGCTTCGTATAGTAGCCTTCTGAATTGGTGTTCCGGTTAGAATGATCTTCCGTTGAATATTCATGGCTTGCAGGGCGATAGAAACTTTCGTGGCACTGTTCTTTAGCCGATGACCTTCATCACAGATGACCAGATCGAAGTCTAGCATCTTGAAATCATCAGAATGACCAAGAAACATTTCATAGGAGACAAAAACAAAGGGAATATGACTCTGATGGGAGAATTGGTCGAGTTTGTGTGTCGCATCGACAATAAAAGCATACATGCGTTCGTTCTTCAACCATTTGTTGATTTCGTTGTTCCAGTTTGACGTGAGACTACTGGGACATACAATGAGAACTCTTTCGTCTTACCTCGAGGGATCCATCGCCTTCCCAGGTTTTGTGTTTCTTTGTTGTGATCTTCCGCCAGACGACATTGTAAAGAATTTTGTTGTTCGGATCATTAGTATTTTGCGGTGGACCAATGAAGTTTTGTTTACCCTTTCTAGATGTTTATGAAGAAATTTCATTGTGTTGTGAAGGATTGTCGGATATTCCTGGTAATGAAGTAATTACGCGGACTTCATTTCCCCTTGAGTGTGAAGGTATCATTGATGGAGCCTTAGAACGCCGCATTTTTTGTTTTTTTATTCTTAATTCTAACAGAAATCAGAAACGTTTAAATACTTGAAAAAATTTTCACTTTCCAGATTCGCGGGCATTGAAAATGAACAACAACAAAACAGAAAACAAGTTGATAGAAGATATTAGAAAGAGATGAGATTTGTTTTGTTTTAAAATGTCATTCCACAGCACAGTGCTGCCAAGTGTTTTTTTATGCCCCGATGCGTTTTATTTATCGGCGCCTATTAAGCATGTAAAAAAAACACACCTATTAGTGAAGATCTACAAGCGCTCTTAAAAGTTAGGAGTGGTCCCGACCACTCCTAACTTACGAGCGCTCTCTTCGAAAATTTGTTCGCTTGTGCGTGTGCCACGCACGCATTTGACTCGAATCCATGTGAGCAATGCCAAGTAGAAGAGTATCCATTTGCTGTCAAGACCAACATTACACAACATTTCACAGTTTGGGTATGCCTGAACAAGAGAGACTGGCTCTCATTTTCGAACTTCGAAAAACACTTGCGAGTGGTTGGTGAATACCGCACAGAATTTTCAAGTTAAGAGCCTCGTAAAGTTAAGAGCCGTTTAGGAGCGCTCGGTGAATACGAACCTAAATATAGAAGAACAAATTCGGAAAACAGCGACATTAGGTGCGTTTTATTATTCACAAATCTATCTGGATCCGGATCGGGATCTTCCCTTGAAAATAAAACGATACAGATCTTACTGACAGCAGTGTTATAAGCCCGTCTCTTTTTATCCTTGGGTTTGGAAATTTTAAATTATGTTTTGTCCTTTTTCTATACACTATAGCTTACACTACCTTACCATAAAAAGCCATCTACTCGTCAGTGTAAAAACTAATTTTTGGATCTTTGAAATAGATCCCGATAGAAAACAGGATCCCAAATTGTTTTTGTAATACATGTTAAAACTTAATCCAGATCCGGATTCAGATAGATTTGTGAATAATAAAACGCACCTATTGTGAGGAGTTCAGAGAGACATTCCTGCAGAATAGTTATCGGCTTAGAGCTGAACACATTCTATCAACTCGCATTGAACGCGAATGTGTTCAACACCTACTGTCATTTTTCTGTACACCACCATAATTGTCAAACACCACTCAAGCTCCAAGTCAAAAGTAGGAAAAGTTGTGTCAGGTGAAGAAATTTATCGATATTTACAACCAACAAATCCATTTAAAAATGACATCCAGAAGGTGAGTAAATTACAAAAAATTTTTACAACTATAGCCCCATTTATATACGCTTTCGAAAATAAAAGAAGATTCCCAATATTACTAATTAAAGTGGCCTTTGTTCCATGAAGCTGAATTAGGTCAGTCTTTTCTTTATACTTCTGCTGCCTTGCCTGACGTTTCACCCTAAAATGTATCCCCTTTTTGTTGGCCTGCAAAAATGGTTTTCGCCCATATTTTTTCCACACGTTGTCTTCTCTTATATACACAAACACGTTCCCCATATAGGTCCAGCATTTACTTAGGACACAAAATGAGACCGAAATCTCTGGGGTTGAAATTTATTAATTACCCGTTTTTTTAGATGGTTCCATCCAACTATAACGGGGATAGAAGCAGAAAAACTGCTTCAGGAACAGGGATTTGATGGTTCCTTTTTAGCTCGACTGTCTTCCTCCAACCCCGGGGCATTTACTCTCTCCGTAAGACGTGGACAGGAGGTAACTCATATCAAAATTCAAAACAATGGAGATTTTTTTGATCTCTATGGAGGTAATTTAATGTAACAGTTGTTTCTAGAACCACGTTTATTTAAGTCCGTTTTGTACTTTTGTACGTCTACTAGGTGAGAAATTCGCAACTCTACCGGAGTTAGTCCAGTATTACATGGAGAATGGAGAACTGAAGGAGAAAAATGGCCAAGTTATCGAATTGAAACAACCGCTGATATGTGCTGAACCAACAACGGAGCGGTAAGTCTGTTAATTTTTGTTTATCTTGAAATTATGTGCGGGAACCCCACGATGCTAGGTTGACTTATGGCGATAAATTTCAAACTAAGCAAAAAAACTGGCAGCCTTACTGGCGTTTGATAAAACCAGCAAAAAAATATGAGTACGTACTTAAATGTCTGTGCGATAACAAAAATCTCTGTTAGCAGACAAATTGGCATGGATACAAAAAGAATGCTCGTACCATTCGACTAGTCAATTGAAATGATATGTGCCCAATTCAAAACGCTTTACTTCATTTTTTAAGTTTCTAATTTCGTATTTCAGGGTCACTTTAGAAATGCAATTAATCTTATGAAAACCCATATCTTTATTAGTCGATGTTATTATTCGTTTATCTCGTATGATTGCATTATTGTATAATTAAAGCAGCATCGTTGATAGTTTAAAGAAAGTTTATTCCGAGCTTTCATTTTCGCTAAAGTTTCATTCTGTTATTATCCCTGAGATTAAAATAACTTAAACTGGTTAAATTCTTGCAACCGATTAAAACCTCTGCTTTTTTTACTTTTCTTTGCGATCGTTAGTTATTTTTTTATCAGTAAAATTGCGATTATGTTTTTAGTTCATAGGAATTGTTTCATAAAATTAATACAATTGCAACATTTTATCTAAACCAAATATAACGTAGAAATACGGCGAGTTTTGACGTGACAAACGATAACAACAAAATAAATCAATTGTCCTTTTTTAGTGACATTGTTATTTTTCGTTAATACATTTTACTACCACGAATGCCAATAATTCCGATCGACATCCCGTTTGACTTTAAACGCTTGCAGCTTTTTGTGTAGCTAACACGGGCATTCTACCTTTTACCATCAGGTTTTCAAAGTTTACGAAACGATCATTAAAAAATGTATTTAAATTTAGACAGGGCAATGTCTGTTGGGTCAGTTTGTTTATATTTTAAGCCTAGTACTAACCTAGCGTGAAATGAAAAATAAATACGTTCCAAATTAAGCCTAGTACTCAGTTCAAGTGAAAATAAAAAATTCATATAAAAGTGACTGCTGGTTCACTGGCATGAAATCCGCAATGACATGTGAGTACTAAAATGTGGATTGGAAAAAAAAATATGTTCCACAACTTTTTCCACGCTATGATTTTCATTTCTCAATGTACAACCATCAAGAAAAAGTTTAATGCAACGTGGAAAACTGTGACATTTGTCAGTTTATTTGAATATTATGTTTCAAAACAAAAAATTGAAAATTTATAAACAGAAAGAACGAATCAGTTTAAAAATAATTGTCATTTTTTTTTCATTCAAAGTGAGTATCAAAAATTCTCGTGGCACTTTATTCTATTTTCATTTTTATTCTTCGCGTGTAATTTGGAACGTATTTATTTTCCATTTCACGCTAGGTGAGTACTAGGCTTTACACGCGAAGAATAAAAATGAAAATAGAATAAACTTTTCCACGTGATGTTTTATTGTTGCCAACGTTACATCGATCCCTCCACATCTCTCTACAACACGAATAACGAAAGGAAAGAAAAATGAAATCATATAATAAGGGTCTATTTGTAATCTAATTAATCTAACACATATAATACCATATTCACACTAACTTAGCATATGGTTTTGATATAGTGCTGGTTTAGTGCCTACATATGCCACGTAGGGCATCTTGCATGTTCTTTTATGGGACAATAGACACATGGATGACGTGGCGAGAACTTGACGGGCTTTCCCATCGTTACCCTGCTTCGTGGTTTAGTCAATTTGAATGGAGCGTTATAATAAAATCTCTTTATTGCAGGTGCGCTCGGTTTGCAAAATGCGTGACGGTTTTGAATTAAAATTGATAAGATAATAAGTGGAGAAGGTTAACTCATCTGGCATGTTGCAAAACTTCCATTTCATAGTTTTGACTTTAAACAGGCATTTAAAGTTATAATATGCCTTATCTGGAATCTGAAGGGTAATGTTTTTCCTTCGAAATATTTTATTCTCCCAAAATTTTTTTCTTCTAGGAAATTTTATCCGCAATCATCTTCAATGTTATATTTATTATTTTTTTGAATAATTATGAACTTCTATTTATGGCTTCCTACTCATAGAGAGTTTCTGCCTGAAAAACAGCTGTCATCCAGGTCAGGCGCTGTGCCATCAGCATTTGTAAAACTCTACAAGTCCTATTACTTCTGATTTAAAATGAAGACTTTATAAATTAGACTTTCAAGTACTCGGTAGCAAGTTTTAACGTAAACCGATTTCAATAAAATTTTACACAGACATTGTTTCGTGTGCTTATGTACATATATTTTTTTGATCACAAAAAAAAAAGGTATTCAAAAGTCTCAAAAATAATATATACACATAAATATTTACGTACACATACATACATATATATACCAGGGACGAAGCGTCCATATATTGAATGGAATGAGTGCTTCCGTTAAACCATTTGAAAAAATCGTACCTAGCAAGGAATTAAAATCAAAATTCCAAATTGTAGATATTAATATTTTTATTATTTTATTTGTATGATTAATGAATCTTCATTTACTCTGTTAATTATATTCCAACATCATTATGACAATATTCATCTTTTACTAAAATTACTAAAGGAAATCAAGATCTCTCTGGTTATTACAACTTAAAATGCCACACTGCAAACCAACTGAGAATGCTCAACATCACTCCATTATTTATAATGCTCAATCTCATGAAAGTTCTTGCTAAAATGCTTAACAGCTATGCATTCCTTATTATCACCTCCATAACTCAATTTCAAAATACCCTTCCACTCCAAGTCAACTGAAAATATACCTACAACATCACTCACCAATATTCACAAAATGCTCAAACAAAAATGATTCCTAAACAATATAGAATGCACAACAGCTGGGCATTCCATTATTTCGCATACTTAACTTAGATCTCAACCCAAAGTCAAAATAATTTTGTCTCGTTTCTTGCCTTTCGCACAATGTGTGAAGAATGAGTTGAGTGAATGCATTACGAGAATTTCCTACAAGAGAGATAGAAAAACAAAAATGTATCTATTGAGTTGCTTATTGTCTCAAACTGATAATGAGTTTAATTTCGTGAACAAAGGGGTAGAAGAGTTTTATTTTAACATAATGTGTGTGCAAATTTAGGTGCAATTCATTCATAACTATCAGAAAACAAACAAATATGAATTTAAAAGGTGGTAGTTTTTTAATTATTTTCGTGGCGATAAATACAATCCACCTGTTTTCTGTTTATTTTTTGTTATTATAAAAAAAGTGGTCAAAAATAGTATTTCTTATATTCATATCTGAGGTTTCTTGACATTCCAGCAGAAATATATATAACTAAAGGTTATTTTCAATTATGAGAACTTTAAATCAAAAAAAACTTCAAGGAATCTTAAGATTTTTAATATCCCTTAATAATGGCATCTGTAGAGAGATCATATTCATGTTTTAAGAGAATTAAATATTTTTTTAGAAATAAATGTGAACAAGAAAGGTTATCTACTCGTAGCTTAGTTCTTATCAAATCGTACTTAGATAATTTTGCCTTAAAAGAAAAAGGATAAATCTTTGCGCAAATCATCAAGCTTTTTTTTTTTAATAAGACTTTACTGTAATATATTATTTATGTATATTATTTTATGTGTATTACCATAAAGTGGAATTTAAAAGGTTGGATCTCAAAGGTCTTTCATTTTTGGTTTTATGTTCAGTGCTTCCGCTATCGAAAAAATCACGCCTCGTGCCTGATATATACATAATATGAACTTATGTTGCATTTTAATCATAAATATAATATTGTCTCTGAATTCTTTAAAATTGATCTTTGAAGTTTAAGGTTAAAAATATCGTTGTATTTTTTAGTTCTGTTCGAAACATATAAGTTATGTACATAATAATACATCCCTGCCGTCGTCTATGTCGTTTTAATTCCATTAAAAACCTTCTAAAATTGTCATCAATGGGTTGCTGGTTTACTCATTGCATGTTGTTCAGGCATAACACTAACAACATGTAATTGAGTTAAACTAGTATGCCCAACAAGGATGAACACGAATAAAATAATAAAATAATGTGAATTATAAGCGACATAGAAATAAGACACGGCATTCTCCGCTTTAGTTCAGCCGCCATCCCTGGAGATAAAATATATGAGACAACAACCTTCAGTCTCAGAACATCGTGCCACACATCTTTCCTATCCTTCTTTCTCTTCTTAACTTCACGCCCGTGCTGTGTTGAAACATTTAAAGGGTAATCTAATCCCTTGAGCGCGGGTAGATTATAAAAAAAAAAAAACCTATTAAGTTTTGTTTTTGTGAATGCAAATTAATTTGTCCAGGTTCCTATTGTCATGAATGTCTAATTTTCCATTGGATTTAGAAGGGATTGGCATCAGCTATGGTTTTCACTTGCATTACTATATGGCAAGTTGTGCATTCGTATACAAAATTGAGATCGAGATTTTGATCAAACATGACCTTATATTATGATGATAAGGAAGACGAAAAAAGTCGTGTCAACGCAGCCGATCCCAAACAGCTCACTTGGTACCGAGACAACTCATCTCGCATGATTCGTACCACGGCTTAATTCGTACCAGAACAGCTCGTCCCAGGACAACTCATCTGCCTGCTGTCGTTAAAGCGGTACATGAATGTAACTTTCATCGAGGAAACTGAAACGTTTTGATTCTTAGTACGTAAGACGTAAGTCCCTGACCTTGTTTTGTAGAATAACCAAATCACCCATGTTCTGTATTCCGAGTGAAAGTGAATTAAAAACGAATTTCACTTAAAATGAAAAGGCATGTTCTACATTCCGAGTGAATTCAATTCACTCCGAATTTATTTGTGAAATGTCAAAATCAGCTGAAAGACAATTTGCATCATTTTCAAACATTTTTTCTTGTGCAAAACAAAAATAGATTCACTATTATTATTAATAAGTGGTAGAAGGGACGAAAGTCAATGATAGAAAGTTCGTGAAAAAGTTTTTCGTGGTAAAGCCAACATTTTAGATCTTCCAGAAGCAGCGTAAGTTGAAATGAGGAATGAATTAACATATGGTCATATTTGAATTGTTTGTAGTTTCAAAAGAAGCTTCAGACTTAACGAAGAAGCATTTTTTTTTATTTTGGAAATAAATCCCTTAGTAAAATCGACTTCAATTCCCTTAACACAAAACTTCTTCCTTAACTTATTTCATAAATTGCAACAAAACTTTTTTTTTGTCGGGAGCTCTTTTCTATTTCCTTGTAAACAACAATTTATTTTAATAAAATCAAAATGTCAAAGCTTTATTTACACGTTTGCAAATTGTCGCGCAAATGTAAAGTTTCACCAAACAAAACTAAGTGAATTGAATTCACTGTAAAACGCGTTGTATTCGAAATGTAGAACACGAATTTTCATCTCCGAAAGCTCAATTCACAATTTTCATTTCGGGTGGAATTCAGAACACCAACATTTCACATTCGGAATGAACAAATCACAAAAGTCATTTTATGCGGAATGCAGAACATCAAATTTCACTTTTGTTGCTCGAATTCACAATAAGTGAAATGCAGAACATGGGTGAATATTTTATATTCCTAAAAATGCAGCGAACTGACTAGGTCTTCTAAGAACTTTTCCTTGTTCTGATTTAGCAACTATTTAAGAAGCATACATGCGCCAAAAACTCCCATATTTTGTCTGGCGCATCTAAAACATTACTGCACCTTCTGAATAGAATAGATCTTTAAAGCTGATAATTGACAGATCAATTTTCGATTCAAATTTCAAAAATGTTTATTGGAACAACGAAGAAATGTCTCTTGCTCATCACTGTTTTATCACTACTTCTTCAAAACATTGCTCTAAGGAAATTTCCAGCTGCATTCCTCCGCTAAAGCTATTTCAGCTTAATATCCGATAAGTCAGGAATGCTCTTGTACCGTACTTCGGGTATACCTTCTTCAGCCGTAACCCGAATGTGGAATTCTTTAACCAACTCAGTTTTTCCTATTCCTACCCATTTTAATATCCAGACATTTAAAACAAATGTACATTGTTCAAAAAAAGGGAAACTACAAAAATTAGACTAAAAAATTAGATTCTTGAAAATTAGATGCACTAATACTGCAGTAAATATATTGCTTGACGTCTAACATAGAGTTTTGGGTTTAAGCCCGACTCTATTTTTAATTCACCCACTTCGAAAGTACGTCACCCCACCCGTACGACATCATGAACGACAACGAAAGTTTTGCTGTTGACAACGTTTTTATCATTGGGCGTCTTGCTCAATAGTGCCCAGGTAGCATCGACTACATTTCGTCAGTGTAGGTACCGTCATCTGCCAATAGTATTTAATTCAATTACAAATACTACTTGCTGCAAATTCTATAATCAGCCGACAGCGAACTTTATGTTCCAATACTGTTTTGGTAAAAATTACGTACAAACGTAGATCATGATAATACATGTTAGTTTTTCATAACACTTACATAAGTCTTACAGAATCAACTTACAAGTATGTTTACACTGTTCTGATTTTTGTTCAAATTACCAAACCGACCGCTTTTGAATTCTCGCACGAACACGAAATATTTGACGTTTTCAATTCGGTTATTTTTTGTTGGCGAAAACAGATTGGGTGGAAGAAAAATTTAAGTTTTTATTGTTTTTTTTTTTAATAAAAAATAAATGAACTACATATTTTCATACAAAATAAACGAAACTTAGGGGAAAGCATAGCAGGAAAAGGGGAAAGCATAGCAGGCAACAATTTGCTATGTAAGTTGCATTTATGAAGTAGGGTGTTTTAAGACAGACAGTAGAGCCGAGCATGTGGATAGATTGTGAAAAGAGTTGAAAAAAGATTTAAATGCTTTAGGACTCCCAAAGATAGATGTGACTGGATGAAAAAAGTAACCAATTGAACTCGAAAAGAAATTACTTTGCAACTTCAAATCTTTGTGAAATCCAAAAAATAAAAGTGATCTTTTGAAAAAAAATCCGAAAACGAAGTTGCACATCGTTTAAAAAAGAGCAAATTTTAACCAAAAATGTTGATCAAATGCAGCGCATCAAAAAATCTCAGCAAAGATCTCAGAAAATGTTCAAAGAACCTGAGTTACATTTTAAGACGTTTTTACATGCAATATGTTTTTTGTTTCAAAGAACCTGAGTTACATTTTAAGACGTTTTTACATGCAATATGTTTTTTGTTTCATTATACTTTTAAATGAATTATTTTTGATTGATTTTAGTTTTCCTTAATTTGTTTTAGTATGGAGGCCTTGAACTTAGTTCAAAGTAGGTATTAACAACATAAAGTGATACTTTGTTCATTTATGTATGTATATTTATGTTTTACTTCATTTTCTATAAAAAGAGCAGTGCTGTGGCTGGAATAACGGACAGTTTCTCTGCCGATTTCGAAAACGTTTTGTTGATTTTAAGTTGTCCACACTGCAAATTCAATCCGGTTGGAAATCAGAACAACCCTTTTCGATTCGCACGGATTTAATTTTCGTTTCCGTTTTTAAATACGGTCGGAAATCAGAACAGCCGTGTATAAATGAACTTACAAAAATAAATGCTTTCGACAGTTCAAAACTAACCACTGCCCTTGATGTAGGCTGTGAGAATTCCATAAATGTAATACTTATAATCTTGTCTCTCAATCAAAAAGTAGCTTAATTAAATATTACTTTTTTAATTAAACAATACTTAAAATTCTTGTATTTTTTTTCAAAAGTTATTTACTATTAACTATAAATCCTCATACAGCGCTTGCAATCAGTTAAGTTGCAGTAATGCAATTTAATTTTTACTACCGCTTCATTGAATGGAAATTAATACTGTTAAGGTCATAATCAAGAACGTATCTCGCAACACAAACCTTAAGCCTACTAAATCTGTACTCGCTTTTCCAAACAGCTGTCCGAGCATTTTGCTAATCAAAATTTTAATGTTACAAAAAGAATATACGTGTGTGTCAAATATGGGAGGTGTTTGTCAGTTAAAATGTCAGAGCAGCGACTTTGCTTGGCATTGAAAAATAATTGAAAATAAAGCAACGCAATGAATACTAAGTTAATTTCTTTAAATTAAAACCCCACTACAAGATATTTAATTTGTAATATTTTTTAACGTAGGTACAATTGTTTATACTCTATTCGTACTAGTATAGCAATCAAAATGAGCAAACATAGAAAACAGGCAGATAATGACTAAATAACTCAATCAACATGTCGTGAAACGGAAAATATAGAAAACAAGGTGGTCACACTCATTTGCAGTCCCAACTGTGGGTACGCAAATTTAAGGAGTTCCCCATGGTTTTTTATTTGATTTGCGGTTTCAGAATGAAATATACGTAGATTTGGTTGGATACAAATATTAATTTAAAATTATAACCAAGTCAGGAGGATTACTTGATTTAAGCGATAAAAATAAAAAAAAAAAACGGAAGAACGAGACTCTGAGCAGAGTGAGTACTTGGGTTATGTGCCAATAATCACGACTACAGTCCCAACCGATCAGCAACCTCATAATCGAAAATTAGTACCCAGTGCACAGCTTGCAATGGCCATTTCATTAAAAGTCAATAAAATACGAATCCAACCGAAGTTATAGTTCGGAATTTTGGGAAAGAAAGATTTCTGTATATACTGTTTGTTGGTCGAATTTCCTAGATTTACTGGACCCTATGACATTGTGCTTTTGAAGCACTTCCTAAACTCATTCTAAAGCCCTCCGTGTAGGACTTATTATACTTTAGTAATTTGTCGGTGTAGTTTGTTGGATCTTATGATCGGATCTGTTGATTTGAGTTGAGTTGAGTTAAAGGTACTAATTTGTATGCATTTTGCGATCAGGCAGTTTTATCTTACGTCAATTACAAAACCACAATGAATAAAGTGGTTTTATTTTCCCATGTCGTTGTTGTTGGCATTGATATGAACTTCCAATAGTCTTAACCCGACTTTAAATCAGGCGTCTGTCCGCTTATGTTTTAGAAAAGAGTGTTTTTAAACGCCGCACGTGGCTGTTAATACAAATTCTGAGAACATTGTTCGTTTTAAATCATACGAGTAATTGCTTTATGGCTGCATTAAGATTTTCCAGCTATTTTATTTTATGACATTTAAACTTTCTAATTGACATTTTGCAAAATCTGAGTACATGCGGATGGATATAAAAACCTTTCACTTTCTTTTGGCGGGTTTCAGGGTATATTATTTTACATAGGGTTGGTAATGCGGAAAAGAAAGCATCAGAAAAATATTTGTTGTTCCTAGGTGATCAACTGAGTGCTGTACTTGTATTATAAATTTGTACTGTAAAGTTGAACTGTCTCTTTGTTTTTTTTTAGTATTAAGCATTTACAACATTTTCGACATCGAGTCAATATTATTAGAAAAATTTATTAAGTTTAGTTTATTCAAGATATTATAAGGAAAAATAAAAAAGAATTGAGTTTATTTCCTTAAATTATTCACCCTTATTCCGATAGTCGTTTTAATAAAACGCCTTTAAAACGAGAAGGCTCCAGAGACCACATTTTGGTGTTTAAATAATACGAAAAGGGCAGCGTTCTCTATGTTCTTCACTTTTCTAAGCATTATAACGATCGTCGTTTCAATAAAATTCCAATTTTCGTTTCTAGAGCCTTGTCGTTTTACTAGCGTTTTAGTAAAACGACTATCGGAATAAGGGTGATTATCTAGTATAGAATGAACTAAAAAAAAAAAAAATTACATTAATTGCAAATAAATTTGTTATAACGCATACGGTGACTTCGCAAATAGAGTTTTTGTGCCCGGGGATATTCAAACGGTTTATAATGGCGAGAGGGGAGACCCCAAAAAACCATACATCGGGAAGATAGCAGAATCATGAGACTTATCAAAAAAGATCCCTTTATATCGTAAGCAAGTATAAATAAAATACACGATTCGATCGCACGTACTTGCTCTTATGTAAAAGCACTTTGAAATTTGAAAAAAAACATGGATTAATTTAGAGCAATTTTTTTTATCAAAATCATTTGAGACGTTTTTGAGATCAATAAAATTTTGTATAACTTCTGTTTGGCAGGTACCGTTAGTTTTTCTATTTCAATTTCGCCTCTATAGGTTGAAGTCCAGACATACAGGACAGACACACTGGAACATATTTTGTATAAACTTAATTTTCCTTAAAATTTGTATAAAAAAAATTTGTATGCAAATGTTAAGTATTTAATGATATACATTTAAGGACATAATTTCAAAAATTAATCGTGTTTCCCTTTTAAAGATATTGAATTTTCAAAAAAAAAATAATTATTTTTTTTTAAATTCAAAAACATTTTTTTAGAACATTTTTATAAACATTTTTTTTTCAAATGTAAAGGAGCTGCTGTATAAAAATGTTGGTTAAAATCGTTAGTGACGTTAATGAGAAAGTCGAAAATCGAAAAAACGGTAACGTTAATAACATTTTTTTATAATTTTTCTTTCACCAAAATGTAGTCCATGCCTTTTAAAAAAAAATCGTCAGAGCCGTTTTCGAGATAAATAAGATTTTGCAAAACGGCTGTATGGCACGTACCGTTAGTTTTGGAGTAAAAAAATTCAATTTCTCCTTTAGGGAATCACCAAAGTCCCTTAAGTACCGAGCTCTAAATTGAGGTACAGACATACAGACAGACACACGGAACTGCCGAACCCACTTGGTTTGGGTCTTTATCATTCTAACGTCAACTTTGATCAAAATCTCGAGCTCGATTGTTTTCCAAATGCAAAACTTGCCCTATGGTACCTACTATATCGCAAGTAAAAATGAACTATTCTAAGACATCTGAAACCGGACGATCCGGCGACGAGCGCTTGGTAGTCAATCAATAAATAAACCATGTACTTCTATGAAAAAAGTCGAGTTTATACGTGGAGCTCGCCAGGGCACATTTGAACTGGAATGTGGCAAAAAAGAAAACTTTTCTCTTTTAAGATGAATTCAGGTTCAATTTAAAGGGTTTTGAATGATTTCGTACGGTACGAAGGCCAAAAAGATAGCGATTGAATTCTCGTTACACAAAGGCCACAGTTAAATGGTGGAGGAAATATTATTGTCTGGGATGTTTTTCCAGCCAAGGGGTCGGACCAATACACAATATTAACGGTATAATGAATCGTTTCATGTACAGAAAAATTCTTCAAAATATCATGCTTCCTCATGCCGAGGAAAATATGCCATTTATCTTTCAACATTGACAACGATCGTAAAGATACCGCTAGTGTTGTGAAGGATTGATTAAAGGAAACCGTTTTGCTGTTAGGAAGTCACCCGCGCAACTTGATCAAGCGCAAATTGCCTGGAATCACATCCGCTTGCAAATAATTAATATCGTCGGTGTGTTGCAGTTATTAAAAATAATGGCTACCCAACCAAGTATTAGCAGCGAATGATCATTATTTAGTTGTTTTATTGAATTGAAAAATGTACTTTAGTTTTGTCCACTTAATATTTAACGAGTTTTAAATTATTTTGTTGGTTTCTAAATAATGAAAGAGTTATAATAATAATAAATATAATAAACTTAATCTTTCTTGTTTTCAACTTATTTAGAGTTCTGTTATTTCTAAATAGATATGGAACTAATAGTGGAGTTATAATTCAACGGAAATATCTTTCATATTAGAATTTAACCCCTTTTAGCGTGTTTTCATCTCTCAACTTCCAAGAAAAAAGAAGTGAAGTTATCACTATACTAAATAAAATGCACGACTGGGTCGCACGAACTTGCTCTTATATAAAAGTCTAAGAATTTCAAATATGAATGTTAATAAGGAAAAACTGTTCATAAGCATAAAATACATCTATGACTAAAACAACTCCTTTAGTAATTGGAGCTCAAACAGGATGCCATGTGATTCAAGCAAATATGTATGTGTATATGCCAGAACAAAAATTATAAGTCGTTGTAGTGGTTTCTTAAAAAAACAAGCTTTTATATATACAAAATTTTTAAAACATTTTTAAGGAAAAATTTTGGGGCTCCAACTTAAAGTTTTCATTATTGTACGAATTTCTAAAATATTTAGCCGTATTTGAGATATCGAGAAAAATACGATTTTCGAAAACCATTTTTTAACATTTGTATGGTGGCAACCGTTATTTTTAGGTAAAATATGTAATTTATTTAATATAACATACAAGATGTGAGAATCTTGTATGTTATATTAAAAAAAAAACTTTTATTTATCAAGTTGAAAAAAATCGAGCATGGGGTTTTCGAAATGTTCAGTTTTGAAAAAAAAAAATTGAATTTTTTTTAATCACTTAAGGGGTTTCGGTGATTCCCTAGAGGGGAAATTGAATTTTTTTAACTCCAAAACTAACGGTAGTCCCCATACATCCGTATCTCGAAAAGGCTCTAAAGATTTTGATACAAACAAATTAAGTGTGCTATTATAGGCATGGACTACAT
The DNA here is from genome assembly GCA_911387755.1 of Chrysotoxum bicinctum. NCBI lineage: Eukaryota > Metazoa > Arthropoda > Insecta > Diptera > Syrphidae > Chrysotoxum > Chrysotoxum bicinctum. The sequence goes on along the minus strand of OU426990.1, from coordinate 94,289,168 downwards.
TTTGATCAAACAAAAATTTCTAAAAAAAATGTTATTAATGGTACCTGTCATAGAACCGTTTTTTTTTTATTTTCAACTTTCTCATTAAAGGCTTTAAGGATTTTAACCAAAATTTTAATGCAGGAGCTCCTTTAAATTTACAAAAATAATGTTTATAAAAATTTTCGAAAAAATAGTTTTTGGGTTCTTGAAAAAAATTCCAAATGAAAAATTTTAAAGAAATTTCTTCTGTAAAAAATTACTTTAATAATATAACTATTTTTGAGCTTTGTTTGCATAAATTCATACTTCTCTGGGAATCAGACGGCAATTTTATGCATTTGAACATTTTTATCTCATAAAATCCATGTTTTATATTTATAAAATGTATTTTAAATTTTAAAGTACTTTTACATAAGAGCAAGTTCGTGGGATACAGTCGTGCATTTTATTTTTTTTTATTTTATTTTATTTTTAAAGTTGGTGACCATGTTTAATAGAAATTTCACATTTTTCTACAGTTGCATTAAGCTATTCTAACTATTTACATTCTTAAAAAAGATAGCTTTTTTTATTATACAGGGTGATTGGCATAAGGTGTGACAAAAAGCTAGGGCGTGTAGGTTGGACTTAGACAAGAAAAAAATCGTATGGGAGGGGGGGTCTATTTCCCCCCGTTTAGGCGGGAGGGGCAATTTAAGAAAAAAATCACTTAAAACAGAAAAAAAATTATTAAAAAATAACGGTGATACCTACAGAGTAATGCTATAGCATTTTGAAAAGCCAGAAATACATTCTTTAATTTTGTTTTTAAATAAAGTTGTTCGAGTGAATAGAAAAATTAATTTTCAAAATCAAAATTTTGAAAAAAAAAATGAAATTTTTTTTTTAAACAATTTTTTTTCAAAATTTTACGTAATTAAGTATTATTTTTTATTCAATATTCAATGCTCTTTTTAATTTTTGATCAAACACAAAAAACCGGATGTCAAAATGTTTTGTAGTTTTTGAGAAAATCAAAAATAACAAAAACTACTTTTGTTCTAAGAAAAGCCTTTTATTTTAGTTTTTACGTTTTTGGATTCTTATGTAGGTGAATTTACGATTGAAGGGATTAACTTTCTTTTTACTATTCTTTTAATTATCGTCTTATAAGCATACAATAATGTGACAAAGTACTGGATTAACCATATTTCACACATTTTTTCATTGAGAACACCTGCGTGAGAGCATTGGTTTAAAATTGACCTGCCACTTTTTTATTATGGTGGGGTCGGCTTGGCTTAGGTGCATTTACGAAAGAAAGGATTAACTTTTTTTGTAAATTTTTTTTATTATCAGTCTTATAAGCATACAATAACATATTTTTTCATTGAGAACACCTGCGTGAGAGCATTGGATTAATATTGATCTGCGAATGTTTTTTAAATAATGCAGCGTTACACGCCCTAACTAGTGACAGAAAAATGCAATTGCGAAATAAGAACAAAAATGTTCCTGAATCTTGAAATCAATTTAAATAATAAATACATGCATATTTAGATAAAATACATAATTACTGTTTATTTAAAGTTAATCCTTTCTTTCGTAAATGCACCTAAGCCAAGCCGACCCCACCAAATTTTGATTTTGAAAATTAATTTTTCAAAAACTATTCACTCGAACAACTTTATTTAAAAACAAAATTAAAGAATGTATTTCTGGCTTTTCAAAATGCTATAGCATTACTCTGTAGGTATCACCGTTATTTTTTAATAATTTTTTTTCTGTTTTAAGTGATTTTTTTCTTAAATTGCCCCTCCCGCCTAAACGGGGGGAAATAGACCCCCCCCCCCCCCTATTTTTTTCTTGTCTAAGTCCAACCTACACGCCCTAGCTTTTTGTCACACCTTATGCCAATCACCCTGTATATGTATCTAAATTTTTGGAAATCAAAAAGTACACGACTTGATGGTACTTTCTCTTATGCTTCAACGATTCAAGGCTATATCGTCGTCAACTATTCCAACTCTACCCCTATTTAAATTCTCAGCTTACAAAAATTACCAAGTCCATTACTGCCACCAAATCTTCGTGTGAGCAAACAGCTTTCTCAATAAATACCATCGAAGATAGTATAACAAGTGTAGCTGAGTCTTTACAAGAACAATTGTCTGCGATCAAGTCAATTAATAAGGATTTTAGTAATTCTTACGAACAAATTAATAGTAACTCTGTTATTCTTGCGGAAATTTTGAATAAAGAAGCCAAAGCTATTCATTACGCTATAACTGAATTCTCAGAAAAAGTAAAAATAGGATTGCATAAAAATGATGTTATCTCATGTGACTCCGGCAACTTCAACACACTACAGGTAGAACTGAATACCGCTGCTGAGACAACCAACGTCTATCCTTCAACCACACCAAATTCTACGACATCATCATCGATACCTATTAACAACAACTGTACTTCACCTGGTGACACCCCCGAGAACAACGATAAATCACTACAATACGGAACTGCACGATCTCGATCCTCCTGTTCAACTTAACCAAACAAGACCCTCAACTAAATCAGATCATACATATATTACTATCACCTGCCCCCCCACAATCTTCTCGTTACATAAATAAATTCGGTACAACCTGGACACAAGCAGAATGGAACAATCGCATTGAGAAATTGAAAGCCAATCAACCAATAACTTTCATTGTCAAAGGTGCACCTCTTTATGCTAAAGATTCATGGTTTCGACACTTATTTCTAAAAAAACTACCGTATTCATCTCATCATCTTGAGCTGAAGGCCCTGGTAGCTAGTGCTCTGTAAATATTTATTGAATTTTGTAATTATATTATTGTTCAATAAAGTATAATAATAATAATAATCATCTCATCAACTGTAGACGTTTAACTATCGGAACATTTAACATCTGCATACCTCAAACCTACGATTGGCTGTTCTCAAATTCTCCTCTATTTCTACGTAATAGTAACATGAAAATCGATCGTTGGATTGAAAAACGTTCAACAAATAATAATTTCTTTAATTCTAAACCCCTACTTTAAGCCTAAATCTAAGTTAAACCCCAAAGCTACCAATATACCACTTCATGATAAAGATTGTGGTAAAATTTGTATTAACGGCCAAGTATTTATGGAACTTAATCGATTGAATGAAAGTATCATCGCACGTAATAAGGTGGGGACGTAATAGAGAGAGCATTGCTCTCATTATCATTGATTGTCAAACAAACGTGTCTTGGTTCCTTCTCTCTTTTTTAATTTTTTAAATCATTATTATTTATTATGGTGATCTGCATTTAGTTTCCTTGCATCCATAAAAGTAACAACAAATAAACTTCCACAAACGAAGTAGAGCAATGCCAAATAAGGTACAAAAACAACTTCAGTCATCGCAGTAGAGCAATAATGTCAAATAACGTAAACGATTAATTGGTTTGTGTGAAATCCTTTATTAAAATGAACTAAAAATATAAAACGCAAACCTGCTTTTTTTTTAAATTTAAAAATATATTACCGCTCAGTTCTAATTTTGTCCAACTTAGGGCATATCTTTTTATACAACAGGCTTTATTCTTAGAAGCACGGCTTTATAACATTGACGCACTGAAACACGATATCAATCGCATGCGGATGATTATAAAGTCCCGCATTGGATATCATCGAAGTCGCAGATAAAAATAAATTTATCGTACGGAAACTGTCATTAAAAAAGGTCAGCGCTCTACAACAGGATTTCTTATTTTGTTGTTTTTTTTTTTTTTTTTTGATATGTATTACTAATGTTGTTCATTTAAGCTGATCTGCTTTGGAATGAAATCCTTTATACGGCATTTCAGGTTCTGTATTTTTTGTAATGACTCAGACCAAGTAAAGACCAAGAGATGTTATCAACAATATCATCAATTTAATGTTTTATCAAAACACGTCTAACTCAAAATGGCGTTTAATAGTAAATAAATCTTGAGTAGGAAATGGCCAGTTCGGCGCGTATTGTATCCACAGCTGTGTAGCTTTGTGTTGTTCTAATCCCTTGTGAAAACAGAGCTTTCGATTATCGCAACAAAGAAAAGCGCTTGTAATAAGGGCGTCTATTTTTCAGTATATCCGTTTTTTGTATTAAAATTACCTTTAACGAGAGATTTTTTTTATGTGACAACACAAAGGTGATGAACGACCTGTTTATCCTACTATCCTATCCTACTATCCTATCCTACTAATATTATAAATGTGAATGTTACGATGTATGGATGTTTGTTACTCAATAACGCTTGAACAACTGAATGGATCTTGATAAAATTTAACACACAAAAAAGTTTTAGTCTGGATTACCGTATAGGCTACTTTTTTTTATTATCAGGGGAGGGGTATTGGGTGGTCGAAATACCCCAAAATTATTTATATCTACTTCTATCTTCGTATTGCACTGAAATGTAGTACATATACATAAGTAGTTGCATTGAAATGCCATACTTTGGTGGTGCTGGCCCAGAGGAGGGGCATTGTTTGATTAATTTACCTAAGCAGTAACGATAAAAACACTCAACAAAGTTTTTTAAAAAAATAAAACAAAAATAAAATTCTCCGAATTAAAAACAAAACAAAATTTGACAAATATTTGTGTGTCTTTGAATTTAAACTATTTTAAGGTAAGTTAAACTTTACGTGCCTACAGGTTTAACTACATGCATTGTTATAGGATAGTTACATACGTATGTGATTTGCTCATTGTTAGTTTTTTCAAAATATCCTTCGCTTGGCTCCATTACCTTTAAGAAAAGGACTTGATTGGATTTATTGGTTTGCTGTTTTGTTTTAATCCAGGTGCATGTGTTTATGTATGTATGTTATAAATATTATAAGTGCTACTAGCGTACCCGTGCGGGAACTCCCGCAAACAAATTTTTTTTTTCAACTGAAGTTTTTCAAAATAAATCATGTGTCTAAAAGTTTCTGTAGATTCGCTCAGTTTTTCTTGCATTGGAAATCTTGTGTAAATGGAAATCTTGTGTGAAGTACGGAATGTTGTTTTTGGGTGTTTATTTTATTTCTGTGTGTCATCGTTGAACAGCTCTATTTGAAAAAGACGACTTACCACTGAAATAATAAACACGTTTAGCTTAGCCAAGAACTGTCACAACTGATCTCCTGTTCAACATGAAAAGTTGAAAGCGTACGAATTATTTTTATTTAACGTATGCATGTACCTGGATTAAAACAAAACAGCAAACCAATAAATCCAATCAAGTCCTTTTCTTAAAGGTAATGGAGCCAAGCGAAGGATATTTTGAAAAAAACTAACAAACAATGAGCAAATCACATACGTATGTAACTATCCTATAACAATGTATGTAGTTAAACCTGTAGGCACATAAAGTTTAACTTACCTTAAAATAGTTTAAATTCAAAGACAAATATTTGTAAATTTTTTTTTGTTTTTAATTCGGAGAATTTTATTTTTGTTTTATTTTTTTTTAAAACTTTTTTGAGTGTTTTTATCGTTACTGCTTAGGTAAATTAATCAAACAATGCCCCTCCTCTGGGCCCGCAACACCAAAGTATGGCATTTCAATGCAACTACTTATTTATATGTACTACATTTAAGTGCAATACGAAGATAGAAGTAGAGATAAATAATTTTGGGGTATTTCGACCACCCAATACCCCTCCCCTGATAATAAAAAAAAGTAACCTATACGGTAATACAGACTATAACTTTTTTGTGTGTTAAATTTTATCAAGATCCATTCAGTTGTTCAAGCGTTATTGAGTAACAAACATCCATACATCGTAACATTCACATTTATAATATTAGTAGGAAGGATTAAATTTTAATTATAATTGGTTTTCTCAAAATGTCCCGAAAACGCAAATCGAATCTTTCTGAGAGGAGTAATAGGGCTCGGGCACTTAAGTGGAAGGAAGAAACAGCAGGAATGTGTTGTTCTGGAGGAAAAGGTTCTTTTCCATTAATAGAAGAGCCGGTGGAACCTTTAAAACAGTTGTGTTCTTACCACATAGAAGAATCACGACGCTTCTTGAATAATATTAGAAAATATAATTCATCCTTTCATATGACATCTTTTGGTGCTGATAGAGTGATTGCAATGCCAGGATTTTTAACGACTTTTACTATTCAAGGTCAAGTGTATCATAGAATCGGTTCTCTACTTCCTTCCTCGAACATGCAACCACAGTTCTTACAAGCATATTTTATGGGTGATGAGGAATCCGAAATTAAGAGACGGTCAAGTCTTATTCAAGGGGTCGATAGAGAGACGGTTCGCAAAATACAAAGAGTACTGCATGGCAATAACACCTTAGTCAGGGAATTCAAAACGCACTTGAGAACATGACGGATGAAAGTTGTAAGGTAGTTGTTCACCCTGACCGTGTACCACGCGGACAACACGAGCAAAGATACAACGCTCCAACGAGCAACGAAATAGCAGTCGTGATTGCAGGCAATGAGCAGACCACTTCTGGAGACATTGTTCTACGAGCACGCGATGGCACTCTCTCCTGAATTGCCGACACGCACAGGTTCTACGATGCTTTAGAATATCCGCTTATATATTAGAAAGGGCAGGAGGGTTATCATTTTAACATCCAATTATTTAATCCAGGCGCTAGCCGTCCAATACCAAACAAAAAGGTTTCCTGCATGGACTTGAACGTGCTTATTTCAAGAACTATTGGTTCGAATTGACATTCCAAAAAATAATGAATGATGGAATTGCTCCAATTTCAAACTCAGTGATGGCATAGATATATCTATGATCTTTTGATTATGACTTACTTCGAGGAAGATAATCTATTATCAAAATACTAAATTTGTCCCTCAGTTTCAAGCGGCGTAAAACTATAAGGCTGCGCATACAGTAGTGCGACAAGGCGATGCAAAGAGAAAAGCATTTCCATTTTATTCTTTTGTATGTACGCAACTGTAACACTCAAATATCTCGCATCGCATCGTTTTGTGGCGTCAACATCTTTGAAAACTTCTTCTTTGTAAGGCGGGTAAAACCGCGGGTAACAGCTAGTTTTTAATAAATGTACATTTTTATCAAAGTATCTGTCTGTTTAATTGTTAATACCAATTTCTATCAATTAAAAGCTGCGTTTAATTAAGAAAAATTAGAGCAGGACAGAATTGAACAGTCAGATCAAAAAAGATCAGAAAACTGCAGCCTCAGGCCTATCATGTGTGAAATTTTTGACCCCTCCCTATCTTCAGTACCAATGAAGTCAGAAACTTAAAATTCCGAATATTTGCTAAGCTAGTCAGGCATAGGCGCCTCACCTGAGATATAAGGCCTCAAAAATCACAAAAAATGACTGACAGATCATCAAAATTATGGAGCACTTCCCGACATCGTAGAATCTTGTAATTTTGAACAACGGTAGGTTTTGTCATGCAAGCAGAGGAATAAATAAAAAAATTGAGGTTTTCCATTCAGGGGCGTGGTATCCGCCCACTTCCTCAGAACTGATGTAAATTATATGGCACACTTCCGATTGCATATTGCATATAAAGCATCACCAAAAATTAAAATTGAGGTTTTCCATTCAGGGAGCGTGGTATCCTCCCACTTTCTGAGAAAATGTTTAATTTATATGGAGCACTTCTGATTGCTGTAGAATGAAGAAATTTGGTAGATCGGTATAGCTTAATGCACACTCAAAGCGAAAAATAGAAAATCTAAGATTTTTCATTCGAAGTGTCTTTTTTTGTCATTTTGAAACTATACATGCATCTTGAAAATTCATGACTTTTCTTAGAACTAGAGTGCTCGATTTGGTACTCTATGTCATGTTAACATGAATGAAAAAAGAAAACATTTGTATACCTGACAAAATTATGAGTTTACATTAAAAAACATTTAACTGTGATGTGAACTATAATCAAACCACTAATTAGGCTTTTAATTGGTGGGCTCCCTTCATTTAAAAAAAAAAAAGTTAAAATTGCAACAAAAACATCATCGCATCCTCAACAATTATTGCTTTTTTATGACTTTGAGCGGATGTAGGTACTAGTATTTATAATTAAGGTACGAGTACATAGGTATATGTTAGTGTTAGGTATCTTGCCAGGGTTAGAAGAAACCATTGAAGCGCAAATCAAAACAACCAATAACAAAAAGAAAATATACCAAAAGAAATAGGAAGCTATAAACTAAGTTCATTTTAGTAGGTTGAGTCCAACCTTCTATTTTTCCATATCTTTCGACATTTTGACAAGGCAAAATATTAAAATCTTTGCAAAAAGGAGTGAGATCAGACCAAAAACATAAATGTTAAAAAAAAAAGAGCCAAGTTCTTCTATACAAAAACCTTTGTGTAACAAGTCAGCCGTGAAAAGTACTGAGATCTAAAAGTACGCCAAGTTCTGTCTTCGTGAAGGTTTAATACCGAATATTTAAAGTAGAAAAATATTGAAACAGCTACAATGTAATAGAGAAAAATTTTTATTATTTAATGATTACTGACTAAAATTTGATATGTTCACTGGTCAAGTTTTTAAAACCTTTCGAATTGGGCATAAAAAAAAACTTGCCAAGTAAGCCCATCAAATTTTAGCCAGTAATTATTAAATAATAAAATTTCTCTATTACATTGTAGCTGTTTCAATATTATTCTACTTTAAATATTTGGTATTAAACCTTCACAAAGATAGAACTTGGCGTACTTTTAGATCTCAGTACTTTTCACGGCTGACTTGTTACACAAAGGTTTTTGTATAGAAGAACTGGGCTCTTTTTTAACATTTATGTTTTTGGTTTTAATTTTTATTATCACAAACAAATACATATATCAGCAGACGCCTCGTCACTTCTCACTCACTTGTTCTACATACAAAGTAGGTGCAGAAAGTATTGAATTGTTCAACTTTATGGAGCACAAAGTGCCAGAATGTAGAAAAGTTTAAAGAAAGGTTTTTTACTTACGAAAGAGGAGAGCAGATTATGATTACCCTTTAAATGTTTCAACACAGCGCTGGCGTGAAGTTAAGGAAGAGAAAGAAGGATAGGAAAGATGTGTGGCACGATTCTCTGAGACTGAAGGGTGTTATCTCAAATTTTTGTATCTCCAGGGATGGCGGCTGAACTAATGTGGAGAAATGCCGTGTCTTATTTTTATGTCCCTTATAATTCGAATTATTTTATTCGTATTAATTTTTTTGGGCATACTAGTTTTAACTCAATCACATGTTGTTAGTGTTATGCCTGAACAACATGTAATGAGTAAACCAGCATGACAATGTTTTTAGAAGGTTTTAATGGAATCAAGACAACATAGACGACAGCAGGGATCGAACCTGTAATCATGAGGTTGACAGGCGAGCACACAACCATCGTGCCACGGCCACTTCAAATAAAATGTAAGTAGTTTAAACGATTTAAGAATTTTGTTATCTTCTAGCCGAGATTCCATGAGTAGAATTCTGAGTGCTAAGCTTAAAACAGGCGTCTTAGACTTTTTTATCGAATCGAAACATAGATTTTTATATAAAATTTCAGTCATATCCAAATCAACAAGATTTACCATACAAAAAAAAATTAAATTGATTTTTATGAATTATTTTAGTGATTTTCAATATAAAAATATATTTCATGTCGGAAACTCGAAATCGAAGTTCTCTGAAAAATCCATAAGTTCTTTGCTCTTCTATACTATATACTCTAACTAAAAACTCACAAAATCCAAGTGTTTTCAATTTGTTAACGTAAAACAAGTTTTTACTATAATAACGACGACGATTAAGCTGTCACAAATTTTTGAACGTTTATAGCATCCCACAATAATTGCAATGTTAACCTCAGTTGAGGTTCACATTTTACAATTAGGATTTCCAGTTACTGAATTAAAATAAGTGCAGTTCAACAAAAGACTGGCCAATGCAATTAAATTTTGCACAGGCCGGGCCGAACCATCAATCATATATGGTACACAAACTTATCAAAACCCTATTTGCTTGTATTATCTTTTATTTCAGCTAAAACTTATAATGCAATTATTTTGGGCTTGAACTTGATCATTGCGCACCGGCTCTGACGGTCAGCGACACAGTCGCGCCGCGTATTTACTTTTGGTTTGCTATACACATTAATGTTGACCAATTAGTCCAACCTACGCAAGTGACACTGTTTCCGAATGCGGATCACGTATCGCCAAAAGTCATAACAGCCCCGGGTTATGATAGATCTTTCAGATATATTTTTGATCTACGCATTTCATCGACGAAAAGAAAATCTTTCAACAATATCTCTCTACTTTGTATGTGTTGATTAAGTGAAACTCAATTCGATGGCAGGTGTCGTTTTGTTCACTTTTTCTCTACACCTTTTGTTTGTTTGTGTTTGTGTATACAGGGTGTCCCACAGTCACCGCCCCAAACGAAAACCATGGATTCCTGAGGTCATTTTAAGTCGAAAAACGTATGAGGTAATTTTCTCGTTTTCGTCCCGTTTTCGAGTAATAACGGTTTTTATGATTTTTGCTCTCTTTTCCCTTAATTGGCATTATCTTTGCTAAACTACGTCCGATTCGTAAGACTTTTTTTATAACCAATCAAGAATTTATTACAGTTTTAGTTTGTCTCAGAACTTTTTTTTCTGCGGGCAACCGTTTCTCCGCAATTTTGCATCAAACCCAATTTTTTTCGTTTTTTAAGTTGTTTTTTTCACTTTGATATCATTTTTTTCAAAAACACACGTTAATGAGTATTAATTTTTTTCGTTAATTATTAAAGCCCAGTTTATTTTCTGAAAAAAAAAATATTTTTTTTTCCTTAAAAAAGAATACTAAATGTAATTAACAAAAAATAAACAAACAGTGAATTTAAAAAAAAAAATAATTTTTAAATACAAAATTAACTTTTTCTGAGCTATTGTGGTTAAGAAAAGGACAAATAGATAAAGTTAATTAGTAAGACCGTTAACTAATGTAAACAGTAAAGATTTGCATTATGATTTGAAGGTTGTAAATGTCTTTCTCTCGTGATCTAGTGTCCGCGTCATGTTCTTTCACTTGATACACCATTTTGGATTTGTTATTCAAATTGTATTTTTTTTTCAATTATTTGCGAACAATAGATTACACTTATCAAGAACATCTGGAAATATTATTATTATTAATATACGCTGAAATGGGACGATTAACTTTATCTATTTGTCCTTTTCTTAACCACAATAGCTCAGAAAAAGTTACTTTTGTATTTAAAAATTATTTTTTTTTTAAATTCACTCAGTTTGTTTATTTTTTGTTAATTACATTTAGTATTCTTTTTAAGGAAACAAAATATATTTTTTAAGGAAATGAACTGGGCTTTAATAATAAGTAAAAAAAATTAATACTCATTAACGTGTTTTTTTTGAATAAAATGATATCAAAGTGAAAAAACTACTTAAAAAACGAAAATATTGTGTTTGATGCAAAATTGCGTAGAAACGGTTGTCCGCAGAAAAAAAATCTGTGGACAAACTAAAACTGTAATAAATTCTTGATTGGTTATACAAAAAATCTTACGAATCGGACGCAGTTTGGCAAAGATAAAGCCAGTTAAGGGAAAAATCATAAAAACCGTTATAACTCGAAAACGGGACGAAAACGAGAAAATTGCCTCTTAAGTTTTTCGACTTAAAATGACCTCAGGAATCCATGGTTTTCTTTTGGGGCGGTGACTGTGGGACACCCTGTATATTTGATTTGGTCTGGCGTGTCTGACAAAACAATTATTTGTGTTTTGTTTTTGTATTTTTTGTTCTCGTTCTCGTTCTCTTGGTGTAGAATTGACGGAGCAATAAAACAATAACATTTTGGGTGGATTAAGCTTAGTCGAACGTTTCATACGATCCAACTTACACGGAAGATCGGGCGAAAGAAAGAAGTACTCTAGAAACTTAGGTGAAAGAAGTTGATCTGATATATCGCGTTTACAAGTGCGTTGTTCTATCAAAGTTCCTTTTGCTAATAACAAATAATACTTGTGCCATTGTCCAAAATAATTAAACAATTTATAACATTTAGTACAAAAAAAGTAACAAAGTGAACCATGTCATCTGGATTTGTTTTTGAGCATTTTGCAGAAGTTGTTGTTATTGTCGAAAAAACCGTTTCAAAGCCTATCAAATCAATAGTTAAGAAATAGTTTAGTTTTGTGTGTGCTAAAAAGTAAAAGAAAAACATTAATTGAAACATGTTCAACAAATATTTAGAGAAAATATCAAATAATTTTAAACACGGTGCTAGTCGACTCAAAACTGCTCGTTCAATGGAGTGCAAACAAACTAATAACAGAAATGATATTTTAAAAAGGTCTAGTCAGAGTAATAGTGAAAGTTCAGTGGATTCGGATGAAGAGCACAATCAGATGAATCAATTTATGGCATCAGAAGAAATAAGTGCACTAGTCAATAATATGCCAATGATGATGTTGCCAAATAATTTAATATCAACAGCGTTGACGGAATTGCGGAGGACTCTGTATTTTTATTCGTTAGTATATTCTTTGATTGTAAAAGTAATGTATTTTTTATATTTTATGAATTTTGACTCGAAAGGCGTGATTATAATTTCGATTTAAATGCCGCCATTTCTATGAAATGATTTAGCGTGATTTATACCACTGATGAAATGGCGCAGTCGTAAATGTTGTGCTTCAGTCGTTATTTTGGAAAACGCGTTGTAAATATCTTGGGAGCAGCACTGCGTGCAAAAAATTTTTCAGTCTTTATTTTATTGAATTTTGTACGTCTATCTTTTTTTTTGCTATCAACATTGTTTACAGGTAATCATACATTTTTGATCACTAGTCATTGTCAATCGTTCTTATTTAATTCTTAAATGTGAAGTTAAGTCGCTTCTGATATAATCTGCATTTGTCGAAAATAAGCACATTTTACTCCTTGTGGTAAAAGTAATTTTAATCTCTAAAAGCCTAGTTTAGTGGAGATGTCCGCAGCTTCCGCTAAAAAATCAAATGTTATCTGACCATATTTAATATCATGAAGGAAATCAAACTCTTGATAAGTTTTGGTTCGCCTTTAGAAATTTAATAAATTTTTAGTAGGACATATACACATTTTTTAAATAACGGAAATAAGCACAGCCCGCTTATATTCGTATTTTGCGGGTCATCTTCATTTTACTAAATGCAACTTAAATTCTATATCTAACAAGAAATAACCAAACCCGAAATAAGTTGAAAACAGGAAGATTATATTTTGAAATGCCAACTTTGTTACGGGTGTGACACAACGTTTAATCTATTAGTTCGAGCTCAAAATGAATTTTTAAATTCATTGAAATTTTGTTTTACAATCTTCATATCAAAGTCCTAGACCGTCATTTTAATAAAGAATTTTGTCTGCAGTAATTTAAAATAAATATTTTCTTTCTTCGTGACCTTTTATTTAATTAAATAATGTTTATCCTCAAGTGGGCTTTAGGTCAATATTTTGTTTAGTTTTTTTATGTTGTGACGTTTCGGATGTGGTTACACCCTTCTTCAGACCTATTTATTAATTGAAAAATAATTTAAAACATATATACATATACATATATTTGATAATTAATAAACTGACCGTAAATATTACTAAGTCTATCACAATCTGAACGTCTATTAATACTATTTTCGGTGTTTCTAATATGTAACATTTCTAGTAACATTCTTTTATTGTAATTCTGTTCTGATTGTAAAATTGTTATATTTTTGAAGTCAGGATGATGATTTTCTTCTATGCAATGGAGAGCTAGTGCAGTCTTTTGTGTACTACCACTATTTATATCAGATTTATGACCTGATATACGATTTCGAAGTTTTTGCATTGAGGTTCCTACATAGATTGATGGGCATGATGTTGAGCCATCACCTATACATTTAATCTTGTATACTATATTTATTTAAAATATACACATATTTGTTACGTGTGTGACAACTCTACCATTTTATCAATCAACTGCACATAAACTCAATTTTTTTTAATATTACCCTTGTATTATCATGGAACGTGATTTTGTATTGCGAACGCTAGCCTGGTGGTGGCGCAGAAATTAGCCGCTTTTACAGTGGAGAGTAGGATAACATACAAAACAAGTAGTAAAAAAGAGAATATTTTATTATTAAATTTAGCAAATATATATCTAGCGACTGTAGTCCCTAGCCTTAAGATGTTGCCACAATCTTTCGTCTTCTTGATAGTACTATAAGTTATATGAACACCAAAACGTGCTCTGAATTTTGACATTTCTTAATGGACCTCAATTCGGCATTAAACACAAAGATTTCTGGAGCAATAAACTTCCAAGTGATTCAGTGATTATCTCCACCGCTGCAAACCTAAATCGTGTGTTTCATCTGTTTCAAGTTTTACATGCATACGTTACGCTGTGTAAACCAAATCAAAATATGTACATATGTATATAGTAATTATTTTTTTTTTTAAACAAGCTTATAAACGCTAATAAAAAATTATCACCTTAGTTATGTTTGATACATTCATACATATACAAATGTACATATGTACATATTAACACCATTATGCTTTTTAAGTAATATGATGGAGAAGGCGAACGAAATTAAACCAGAAATTCTGCTTGTCTGTCTGTCTGTTGCTAAGACGATGCCAATTTTCAAATGTCTTCGTATTGAGTTATTGATACATAAAATTAAATAAAGTTATTATTCCCTAAGTACATACCTTCTTATTCACTTGTGTACTCGTACAAAAAGTCCACGTGCTTCAAATATTATTTATTTTTTAAAGAATTTCACAATACACATTATAACAACGGCTGTCATAAGCAAAACAAAATTTGTTTAATCAAAATTGATAAATATAACCAAGCTATTTTGGTATAAATTATATTTATTTAATGACAGATGTCAGTGTACTATTTTTTTGTATAATGTACTTATTGTTTCTTTTTAGCTAACAAGGTCGCTATAATGTTATTTGTCCCTAAAGAAAATATGTTTCTTTTTAACCAATGTTGATCTTAATTTTAAATATTATACAAGAATAATGGATTTGACACGACTTCGTCGTTTCCAAAATAACGAAATTAAGACTTCACACATAATGCTACGGATTTGCCTTTGAAGTTCGCCTGGTTGATATCGAAAAGCGTTGACAAGTCACAAGTAATTGCACTTGTCTATACCTGAAGATTTAAGACCTCCCAATCCTTATTCGTCGCATCGACAAGTTCGAATGATTATATCTGCATATAAAGGGTGGTCCAACAAAAACGCACGATGTTAATTGTAAATGAAACAAAAAGTTTTTAGAGAATTATCTTAATATTTTTTAATATGATAGAAAGATCTATGACAATTATGTGTGAAATATCGGCCAAATGCTCGCCACGGCTTCGTGGCATACCTCTATCCGATGGTTCATATTTTCCATGTCGTTAATGTGCCGAATTATCTCATTCTTTAGCTCTTGAATTGTTCTTGGCTTATTGACGTACACTTATCATTTCGCGATAGTGAATACCATTCACGGTAACTGCTTGGCCGACCTCATTTTCGAAGAAGATGAAACCGCCACCCCATAAACCGCACCAAACAGTCACTCTTTGTAGATGCATCGGCTTTTCAACAATCACTCGTGGATTCTCATTTGCCCAAATGCGGCAGTTCTGCTTGTAAACGAATCCACTGAGGTGAAAGTGTGCCTCGTAGCTGAAGATGATTTTCTTTGTAAAGTCACCATTCACTTCTGTCTGTTCAACCAAACATTGTGGGTATTGACGACGCTTGAAATGGTCAGTAGGCTTCAGATCTTGAGTAGATTGAACCTTGTAAGCGTGAAAATTCAAATCTCTATTCAAAATTCGAATCAGTGATGTTCGTGAGATGTTCAATTGTTGGGCACGACGACGAGTTGAGGTTGATGGCTCTTCTGCCACACTATCGCGAACAACAGCAATGTTTTCCGCAGAACGAACTGGTGTTTTCGCATTTCCTACAAACCCGGTTTGCTGAAATTTGCGCACAATTCTACCGATTGTGGACACATTTGGTCCATTATGTGACCAAAAAATTAGGAAGTGCACGAATGCATTTTGATCTGAACGCCCCTTTTCGTAAAAGGCTTCAACAACGCGCTGCACAATTGTGTACTGAAACAAAGAAATGTCAAATTAAGTTGGGAAAAAAACTTGACGTTAAGGTGTGACTCAGAATTAACATCGTGCATTATGGTTGGACCACCCTCTACATATCTCTTCATTTAATGTAGAGATTTTTCATGAGTTAACTGAAGTTTCAACCCGAAATCTCGATGATCACGCATTAAAAAATTGGGTTTAACGATTTCTAGCAATGAGTAGACGACCAGATTTTACGTTCCCTCACACCAAAATGATCGATTTTTCTTTAACATGGATCAAAATCTTCAAATCTATATTTGAAAAGGGATTAACATGTATGTATATGAAACACTCACACCAAACGAAAAAAATTGATCCGGGATCAAAATATCTCAGTTTGATTTATTTACCTTGTCAATATTGAAAACATGCAAATTTAGTTACAAAGCCTTAATTATTATTCCTTCCATCAAATATTTATGTTCGGGCTTAATTACAACCATCATCTTATGTGTTGGGATGTCACATGCTTATCTATGCTACGTGTTGGTTTTCACATAATTTAAAAGGCAATTACAAATTAAATTATTCTGACTTTTTAACACGTGAACAATTGAATAAGTCACTCATACTTCAGCCCCTATTCCCCTAATGTCATTGAAAGCTGTCTGTCATATCATGTAGGTCTAAGTATTCACTTCCTGAAATATAGTACATTGTGTTTTTTTTGCTTATTTTATAGAAATACTCTAGATGGTTCCGTAGAACATTAACAAACAAATACATTTATATTTTTTTCCGTTCCAACAAAATCAATAATATTCTTTTGTCAGAAAGTGCACATGATTAAAACAAATCAAATACATTTGTGTAAACAAAACTAAATATGGAAAATTTTTATCAAATTATTCTCAGTCAAAAACACACATGTTTAGGCTTTTTTTTCTTTCTTTCTCAAAACAAGTTTGAGACGTTATGCAAATTGGATCTTAATGTTCTATTTAATAACGCTTTAGTAATAATAAAAAGTCATTGTATAATTTAAATCTATTGACCATATCAATATCAATTTGTTATTATATTGACTAAAAGCTACCTATAGAGTAACGAATTAATTTGTTTTGCTTTCCTTTTTAACCGTCCGTCGCCGTCGTCGCGTTCCTTTTTATCTCTAAAGCTTTTTTGAATTATGATATTTGCTTTTTTTCTAAACTAATTACATACCTTTAATTACAAGTTTCGCTAAACGTGGTTAGACGACATGTGCCTGAGTTATAAATCAACTTGTTATGGTGCAAAGATCTAAGTTTTAAAGCCGCATATAGAGCTTGCAATTTTAACCTGCAAAAAATAACTATCCATAATCACGATGTTTTGAATTTGAGCTTCGCGGCGGCCAATTGCTGAACGCTCTTCGTTAGGTGACCCAGTCGCCAAATCTTTCATTCACTAATTCGAGCATTGCTCGGATATTTATCATTGACCTTGTCTCCTTCCTCATTCGAAAATCCGGATCTTCGGTCAACATTTCCGTTGGTGTTGAAATATACAAATTGGAAAAACTATCATTGCTGTTCGGACACCCTTTATTACGAGTATGTTAATTAAGCTCATTTATAACTTTTTCTTCAACATCTGCAAAAGAGTTATTGTCTAAACGTAAAACTCTCAAAGAATATCATAATCAAAAAAAATGTCATGAATTAAATTTGAATTTCGTTCAATTAATCATTTGGACTAAAACTGAACAATATTTCATTTTCTGCAGTTACAAGTTTGATTTTGGTTATTACTCTTAAGAGTGGAGATAAACGAGATGATACGGTAATAATCATCAAAAAATTATCAACATAAAAGTTATAGAAAATTTAATTTACAATTATTTTTATGACTTTTTTGTCAAAAGGTAAACGAGCGAGTTATTTAATAAAAGTTAATGAATTCAAGTGACGCTTTGGTTAAATTTTAGTATACAATTATGATTTTTAAAATTGGCAAATAAAACAAACAGTTTTTCAGCACCCGATGGACTTTACTTATAATCGTAACGAGCTGCATTTGGTACCGTGTAAGCAAAGCAACAATAAAATACATGAGGGAACCCTTTTTTCACAACTTTGGTGTGAAAACAATAAAAACCGTTCTCGATCGGTTTTCTTCAACGATCTGTTTAAAAAAACGAGGTTTGTTTTAAGACGTTACAACCTCTTGGTAAATAGGTGGTATGTAAGATATTGAATTCATCGGATACTAAATACATACCTTAAATTGAAAACGAACAATATACATAAATATCCTTTTATTAAAGCCAAGAATCAATTCCTTGGTTTTGTTTTCAAATCAATAGTTCAATAGTTTTTGAAAATAAATTTTCAAGTTCAAAGTTTAGTGTTTAGTGATTTTTTTGTACGTAATTAAGTATACCAGTTAGTAAAATTCAATGGCGCAACATTCAAAACCTACTGTAAATCAATTTTAGAATGGGAATCGACTAAATTATGTATAAAACGAGAACCGACTTTTTCTCAATTTTAAATGACATAACCTATACTATAACGTTAAAGAGCTCGTCTAACAGTAGTAAATAGCTACTTTATCTTTTAAAAGTATACTTTTATCTATATTGGCAATAGTGATTTCTAACTCTTATTTTTTCTTGTTTTCGTGACCTTTTTTATTAGTTATATGTCCTGAAGCTCACTCAAGGACATATTATGGATTTACTCTAAGAAATGAAACTTAGCTATAAATTTGATTTAAAATTATTTTGATTAACTCGACAAAAATCCGATTGGACAAAAAATATACCACTTATATTATCTTATTGCAAATTAACAGTCCGACTGGGCTACAACAGATCCTACGAATAAAGTGAAGTCAAAACCTCATACAAAATATTTATTCATTCAATAATAAAATAAGTACAAACAAGGTAAACTCCCAATGCCAGTATACGATTCGAATGTTTTAAAAGAAAAACTCTTTGTTGGCAAAGTGTCGACATGGTGTTTTAATAAAAAATGTTATCCAATTATCGCCATTTCGTATCATGCGTAAGGTGATTTTAGGGAAGTTGTTGTGGTTTGCGCGACTTGTAAACAGAATTAGCAAGACCGGAAGGGAAAACGCCCAATTTGGTCAACAACAACAGCTTTGTTCTTCTTTAGAATATGACTAATATAACATTATGTGTGTTAGTATAATTTTATTACTTATTTTTATTAGTCATGTTCTGAGAAAACTAACTATTATGTTTTCGGTTTTTCTTTAAATAATTGCAGAGTGACTGCACCGCGCAATGTGTACTCATTTTGTTATAAATATTTTGAGAACAAAACCTTAATAAACGCTCGGGAACTTTCGTATTTAGTGCTAAATAACTTTTAAAAGTCGTTCCAAATTATCTCACAGAGTATAAACACATGGGGGCAAAATTTTGAACAACCTGTGGTAAGAGCTTAGCATGTTACTAGTTAGCAATTTGCTTAACATTTAGTAATTTACTAGCTTTTCCAAAATTGTAATCATTTTCGTTTTTCTAACTAGTAAAATACTAATTCCCTTTGAATTGAACACGTCTAAGCAATGGCAGTTCGTGAAAAAAAAACAAAGCAAACAAAATAATCACCCATGTTCTGCATTTCACTCATTGTGAATTCAAGGAACAAAAGCGAATTTTGATGTTCTGCATTCCGCATAAAATGATTTTGTGATTTTTGTTCATTCCGATTGTGAAATGTTGGTGTTCTGAATTCCACCCGTAATGAACATTGTGAATTGATTTTTCGGAGATGAAAATTCATGTTCTACATTTCGAATACATAGCGTTTTACGGTGAATTCAATTCACTTAGTTTTGTTTGGTGAAACTTTACATTTGCGCGCTAAGGCCCCAGTTATAGATTTCATTGAAATGCATCATTGGAACAAATCAGTGGAATACTGACTTTATTCTTTTGACAAGCGAGTTATAGCAATCATTGAAAAATTGGTTTCAGTAAAAGATCCTGTCAGAGGCTGATTACAACCAATTCTATGCATTTTAGGTTAGAGTTGATAATTGAAAGGAAAACTGACATTTGAGAATAGAAAGCGAATCGAACACATTCAGTGGAACGATTGTGTTCCATATTAAAGAAACGAAAATCAGATGTTCATTGAAATTGATTTCTATCAGTGAAATAATAAAAATGGATTTAAAAGAAAGTTTAAATTAGAATTTTGTGTTTTATAGAGTAAAAAATATTCTACTACTCATTACCTTCCTTTTGGTACCTTCATTTGGTACATTTTGGGAAGATCTAAAAAAACTTTTCCACGAACTCTCTATCCTTGATTTTCAACCATTAATAATAACGCACAAGACACAATGTTTGCATAAATGATGCAAATTGTCTTTCAGCTGATTTTGACATTTCAAAAGTAATTTCGGAGTGAATTGAAAAAAAATTGAATTCACTCGGAATGCAGAAAATGCTGTTTCATTTGAAGTGAAATTGAAATTCGTTTTCAATTCACTTTCACTCGGAATACAGAACATGGGTGAATAGTTTAATTGCTGTACATGGGTATATCCTTTGTGTTCCATTAGGAAGTTAACTTAACAATATCGGCTCAATGGATATTTCTCCCAAAAAAGTGTAATGTAACTAGTACTTGAAATTCTGGTGAAATCGGAAGCCCATGGCTTGTAATTCAAAATTGAATGCTTAAGCTTTCAACCAAGAACCGAACTGTTGTCTTGTCAAACCTACACCTGGAGTAAAATTATCCACCGTGCAGCTCTTCAAAAGGATTTGCTTGGGATTAAAACATCGCACTTTCCTTACACAGCTGAGACTTTAAACATATCGAAATCTTCGTCTTCCGAAAACATTTTATATTATTTTATTTACCTTTAAGACAATTAGTTCAAAAATCCACAAATCATAAAAAAACACAATTTAATTCCTTTCCCTGCTGGTCTCCCTCTCCATAGCTACAACAGTGAGTATTGTGAGGAATGCCGAGCTTCGCTGCATGCTCTCCTATTGGCTAGTTTCCGCTGCATGTAGCAATGATCCTGGCTCCCTGTGTTTGTGTATCAGGTCATAACTTTTGGTTTAATGTTCACTCTTTCCACTAGATAGCCAAGAAGGGCAGATCATTGTTAATGTTAATGTTCAGGCTCTCAACTCATTCCGGCATTGTTAGAGCAGTTTAGAAGATGATATACATACATACTTGAATTAATGACTAACAGCCGCCTAATTGTCTGACATGAAAGATTCAGACGTTGAATAGCGAGATGGAAATGATTCCATTATAGTTCTGTTTCCCATCGGTGTGAAAAGCTGTGTTCTGAGTTCCATCCAGTAAATGAAGTGATGAATTGTAGTCAGATTAGAAAAATTGAAAAATTTCTTACACCGATAAAGAAATTCTAAACATTTTTCAGCTTCTTTGGCGGTCTCGAAAATGTGGTCATTCCAAGGAAGATCGTCGTTGACACACATACCGAGTACTGACAGCTTTTCGGTTTCTTCGATGAAAGTGCCATTCAAGGAAAATTAAAAGTTCATATAAAATAAAATCTCACATAAAATAGTGAAGTCCAGTTTGTTCTCTTTAAGTGAGTAAAATGTTCATTGTTGACTTTAGACATGTGAAGTGATGACCCTGCGCTAAACTAAAAAGCTTCTGTCCTTCAACTTCAACATATACATCAGTCGTTTCTTTTTTTGTATTTCGTAAATGTTGCGCCGGAATAAATTTTTGTTTACCTACATATATTTGACTTCCGTCCCTGTGTTGTGTGAAGATTTTGTTTGAAATCTGGTGCTACATTTTCGAATACTTCAAGTGAGAAATTGCTTTTTCCCAGTTTATAAAACTGCAGGTACAACTATCTATACAACAAAATATATCTTTCTGTTTAAATAACTGAAACAATTTTCCAGAAAAATTAGAATTTTAGGATGCAAAAGTTGTCAATGTGTCTAAAATAGCAGTACCTAAAGATTTGATATTTTCCATCAATCAGTATTCAAATAAATTTGTACTTCTGGATCGTGGGGTTGTTGTTCAACTGAAACTACAGAATGAACTCTGTTCAAGGTTTAACTGACACTTAGAAACCAAATTTATTGTTGAACTGAAGCTTAAACCAAAAGTGGGGTTTAAACTTCCACTGTGAAACTGGGAGTAAGAGCCTGTTTAAATCAAAAATTCTTTAATTATATTTAGATTTGAACTTAAAAGTCCGTTAATGTAACAGAAACAAAAAAAACGTTAATATGTTCGCCAGCTCCTTAAATAAGCTTCTCGTGGCGTTTATGTTAAACGCGAATTTCATATATTGTCTTTTAATTATTTGAAAATACTTAATTTATGGCATTAAATTATTCCAAATCTTTAAAAATTCTGGAATAATGATGTGTAATTAAAATTAATTGAGAGTAAATGAAATCAACCGGAATAACGAAAAATGTAGGACAAAAAAGATTATCTGTTCTTAATCAAAAGCAAGTATTTTAATCGTA
Organism: Chrysotoxum bicinctum; assembly: GCA_911387755.1. NCBI lineage: Eukaryota > Metazoa > Arthropoda > Insecta > Diptera > Syrphidae > Chrysotoxum > Chrysotoxum bicinctum. Next base: position 94,266,560 of record OU426990.1, on the reverse strand, counting down.
TTCTATGGAATAAAGTATACACAATTATTAATACAAGAAACATGTGATGAGTACTTAAATAAGTCATAAACAAGTTTATCCTATTTAAACCAATTTTCAAGGTTAAATCAGTTCAAGTAAAATATAACTTCGCATTTCCTGAGTTGGTTTTTATTATTCACCAACAATTTAGCTTCCCTTGTTTTTAATCGGCATTGGATGCGCAATTTTCAAACTAATTGCAATGACACAATTCAAATTCTTGAATTTGATTAGTTGTTGTTGTTGTTGGAGATAAGTACTTCTATCAAAAATATCGTCTTGACACATGTGGGAGATGTATGTAGGCTTTATATAAATATGATTTTTTCATACGAGTATATGAACTGAAAAAAGAAGCATCCCAAATTCTTATGCTGATTTATTAAAAAAAATCAATTGCTAAACTTATGATTATAAATAATATAACGATTTAACTATTTATTGGCAGACAATAATATTTTTACGATGACTAAACACGGATGAGAGACTTATTTGAATTCAATGAAAATTCCACGAAATTTTGTTTTCGTTATAATCGCACATGATTCGAATTTTTAACTTTAGAACTATATTGTATTCATCAGCGTCACTTTAAGCTGCGTAAATGAATCATAAATTTCGATCCCTAAATGTCACCATCAATAGCAATATAATTTATTAGTATGTAACATTATTTTCCCACTTAAAACCGCCTAAGCTTTATTAAGATAAGGATTATCGTTCAAAGATTGTATCTGTCTCTATAAGATGAATCAAAAGTGAATAACTCACCATGTGACGAATAAAGTATTTCTCTCCCTTTTTTTTTCATTAAAACATCCAATAAATCTCTCTTGTACACAGGACCACATTAAAAACAGTAGCTTCTTGCTGCTTACGACAAACGAAGTATGCAAAATAAATGTTGGCTTTGTAGGTACAGTGGTGTTCAAAAAATTTTACATTGAAAGTATTTAATGCCAAGGAATATTTAATACTTAGATAAAAATCTACTTTTTTTTTACGAACTCACTTCGCAAGTCAACTTCTTCAGTTGTTCTTCAGTGAACAACACTAGCTGTTGGGTCTCAAATTTATTTATTTTTATATTTAATTTAAAGAATTTGTTAAATAAAAGAAATTTCATGCTCCGGGTTTGGCATTTCTTTTTCAATCAGATACATTAAGCCGAACTGCCACCCGTTCCAAATTTCTGCTGAGTGACATTTATTAACTGCGGTTAAGTTGAACCAACGAAGAAGGTGATTTAGCGAAGGAATAAAAAATAGAGTTATCAAACTTGTTTTTTTTTTTTAATTGCTCTATTAAAAAAACATGATTTGTCATTTAAGCTCCAGCTTTCACTCCTTTTTAGTTTTTTTTTGTGGTGTTGTTCAATATTTTCTTTTATTAAAAAACGTAAGCAACCACAATTTGGAAACAGACAAAAGTAATTGACAGTACAGAATTTTTGAGAATTCTCTTCTTTATATCCTACTGTGTCTACCTTGATTTATTGTCAATTAATTGTGTCTGTTTCTAACTTGTGATTATATAAATCACAAAAACAACATAAAAGAGTGAACACCTGTTTGAAACTAACATAATGTTTAAGACAGATAAATCGAACCTCTAGTAAAAAACATTCTTTATAAAAACACGTTTTCGTAAAGCTTTAACAAAAAACCATAATTTGTTTTAGCTCATCAGAATAATATCCAGTGACTTTAATATCAATTCATTAAATTTTTAATAAAATAAGACGTTAAAAGAAATCTTAAGCTACATTGTAATACAATTTTAAATGTTGAGTACTTCCGCCTTGGTTAAGACTAACTTTTTGAAATCTATTTGGTATTGATTTCTAGAATTTGGGCAAATTATCCAAGACAGTTCCATTACGGAAACTTTTGTTTCTCTCGAACACCGTCGTAATGTCTCTTGTCTTACTTTGTTTTATCGCTTCTTCTATAAATAGCGCTCCAATGATATAGCCAGCTGCATTCCGCCCTTGAAACAATTTCGCCATAATACTCGTTCTGCTAAGAATGCTCATCAGTTTACCGTTGACGTACAGATAAATTCAGAGATTCTTTCTTTAGCCGCACCACACGAATGTGGAATGCTTTACCCGGCTCTTTGTTTCCCTCCCATTATAATGTTCAGACATTCAAAAACCAATGAGCATCAGTATCTCCTCTTAAATCCTCTCCCACTTTCCTAAAACGCTCGCACTGTGCTAAAACATTTTAAGGGTAGTCATAATCCCTTTAGTGCGTGTAAATTATAAAAAAAAAATTATGTTAATTTGGGGTTTGTCATTTTACAATCCTCTTAAAATTGTACAAACTTATAACAAGAACAGTGATATTTGAATATTTTTTTGAAGAATTCTGAAATTTCTTATAAACTTTTGCACTTTCAAAAGGAACTGACTGATGACATCCCGATTTATAACATTTCTGATACCAACAACACAAACAAACATTGGCCTTAAGATTTTTTTTATTATTTACAACAGCATTTCTTATCCTTGTCCTAAGAACTATTTTGCTTTCTTGTGCCATCAGAAATTGCTATATAATTTGTGTGACAAATTTGTTCGTACAGCAATGTATTTTTTTTTTCATATTTGAAAACGAGTTCTCACGTCGTTGTTTTGTTATTGTTTACTCAGTCGAACTAGAGATACTTCTCTAGACTACTTTGTGAATACGAATGTAAGTCAACCAGACCCACTTATTCCACACAACAACAACGACGACGACGTGGAGAGTTACTACTAAATTACCCCTCATTTGAGCCGACCAGTAAGCGGAAAAACACCTTCAATCTGGTGCAATAGTGATCAATCGACACCGCTTAGTTGTACACGACGAATATAATTCTAAAGTTGCTTTTCTTTCATTTAAAAAAATTAATAGTTTCAACAAACATAAATAAATTTAAAAAAAAGGACTAATTTGTATTGATGTTCTCGCAGGTGGTTTCACGGGAATCTATCCGGTAAGGAAGCGGAAAAACTGATTCTGGAACGCGGAAAGAACGGCTCATTTCTTGTGAGGGAGTCTCAAAGTAAACCCGGTGACTTTGTTCTCTCAGTGCGGACAGATGACAAAGTAGCGCATGTAATGATCCGATGGCAAGTGAGTATAATTTTCGCGTTTATTTTTAGCATTTTTTTGTAGTTGTTGTGTTCGAACCAACTTACCTTCCAAGCTGTGTTTCCTTAAGTGGAAAAGTTGTTAATACAATGCCTGTCCCTGTTGGCCGTTGTCGTATAGTCCAAGTTGTCGTTTTCGTTGTCACGTTTGCTTTGACCTTGGAATGGACACAAATATAGACAAACTATAGTGCTTCACTGCTTTTGTATCTCCATGTTGCATAAATACGGGCTTGGAGGGGGAAATAAAATTTGTTTTCATAATAAAAATAATGCTTGGAACTTGAATTCGTAACATATTGTTTTATAACTAAAATTGTAATTTAATTTTGTTAATTTTTCTTTTTGATTATTATTTTAGGATAAGAAATACGATGTTGGTGGAGGCGAACCCTTCTCAACGCTGAGTGAATTAATCGAACACTACAAACGGAATCCAATGGTGGAGACGTGCGGTACTGTTGTGCATTTGAGGCAGCCGTTCAATGCAACGCGAATAGCTGCGGCTGGAATCAATGCCAGAGTAGATCAGTTGGTAAAGGTAAGATTTTATTTTCAAGAGTAGAAAATATTCGTATTGTTGAGATATTCTCTTTTTATGAACTAAATGCTTTTTAATGAAAAAAAGCAAAAGTACAAATTCGAGGAAAAGCTAGTCACATACAAATGTTAAATAAAACTTTTTGACACCAAGGAGAATACTTTTGGAGACACAACTATCTATTGAGCATTTGCAATATACTGACATTTTCAGAAGGGGTTTATCATGTTACTAACCATTTCACGACTTCTGTGCTCACCAATTATTTTTTATTTTGACAATTTGCACACCTCTTGGTCATTTTAGAACAAAACTTATTAAATCATAAATGCTTTTTCTTACATTAATATCAATCTTTATTTGGCATGTCGCCATATAAACATCTGTTTTCGGATGAGTTTTAGGGTTATAGTTTTTTTAACAATGATTGTATGGAAACATACGTATACCGATAAGTTGACGATTTCACCCCTTATTCCTTTTTTTTTTGTCTTAGCCGGATTTGAGATTGTTGCACGAACGCTCTTTTTATCTTTATCGTGCTCTGCCCCTTTAAAAAAGTCATAATAGCCCACTTTAAAAAAATATAGTTACTTTCCATGTATGTTTGGTTGTCTTGTATCTAGAAAATAGTTCAACTTTACAGATAAATACATGCATACTAGTATCTATGGACGAGTCCTTAAAGTTAATACTTTAAGGTCTGAGCTATACATTGTATTTTGGTTATATTTATTTGATATGATATGATATGATATGATATTTTATTTATAACATTGGGATATTTTTAAACTCGTATCTTGAGTGATTTAAAAATCTTTTAGCAAAAAAAAAAATTACATAAATTCTTCTATACTCCTCAGAATATTGACTTTCAGTAAAGAAATATTCCATTTTTAACTGGAAATAAATTTCTTCTTATTTTGGATATAATTTTCACAATTTTCAATGGAAAACCCCATAACTGAAACTCTTCTTAACTGCATTAAACAACCAAGACCTAGGTCATCTCATTCCATAGGCTCACTTTCTAATTTGAAAAGTTTTGTTAATATCTTTATTTCAGATACAAAAAATACATATTTACATTTCTTTTTATTTTAGGGTGGTTTCTGGGAGGAGTTTGAGTCTCTGCAGCAGCAAGATAGTAGAGATACATTCTCGCGACGTGAAGGCTATAAGAACGAAAACCGAAACAAAAATCGCTACAAAAACATTCTTCCATGTAAGTTGTATAAAAATAAAAATTATAAATATAAAATAACCAGAATTGTCTTAAATATTTTAGATGATCATACTCGAGTTAAACTCGGCGACGTTGATCGTACTATCGCCGGTGCCGAATACATTAATGCTAATTACATTCGCCTACCCACCGACGGTGATTTGAACAATATGAGTTCGTCATCGGAAAGCCTAAATACGGTCTCTTCATGTCCGGCATGTACTGCCGCATATATGCAAAAGAACTGTCAAAATTGTCAAATGTTAAACAAGACATGCGTACAATGTGCCATGAAGACGGCGATCTTGCCGTACAATAACTGTACCACCTGTAATAAGAAATCTGATACGATGCACAAGCATAAACGTAGTGAATCGTTAACATCTGCGAGAAAAGATGAGCGGGATATGTTCAAGACTTACATCGCCACTCAGGGATGCCTTCAGAATACGATTCAGGATTTCTGGAACATGATCTGGCAAGAAAACACTCGTGTTATCGTTATGACCACCAAAGAGTATGAAAGAGGTAAATAATAAGGTTAATTTTTGGTGAAATGTTAGGCCTTACTATTATCGGTCAAAATTTAGGGAAAAATAAATGTGCTAAATATTGGCCAAGTGAAGGCAACACCAAGGAATGGGGACATGCCAAGATAACATGCCTTTCGGAGAATTCGACCAGTGACTATACGCTGAGGGAGTTTTTCTTCTCATGGCGTGGCAAGCCTGAACGTCGAATCTTCCACTATCACTTTCAAGTATGGCCTGATCATGGAGTGCCCGCCGACCCAGGTTGTGTTTTGAATTTTCTGCAGGATGTCAACACAAAGCAAAGTCAATTGAGCCAAGCAGGAGATAAACCTGTAAGTTTAATTTTAAAAAGTAACTTGAGATAAAGGTCAAATTTTTTGTGTCTGCTTTCAGGGTCCGATTTGTGTCCATTGCTCGGCTGGTATTGGCCGAACAGGAACATTTATCGTTATCGACATGATTTTAGATCAAATCGATCGAGAAGGTGAATAAGTTTTAAAACAAATTGTTATTTATTTTTTAAAACGTATTTTAAAATATTTGCAGGCTTAGATACAGAGATTGATATTCAACGCACAATCCAAATGGTTCGTTCTCAACGTTCTGGTCTAGTACAAACTGAAGCACAATATAAATTTGTCTACTATGCTGTCCAGCATTATATCCAAACTTTGATTCAAAGGAAACGTGCTGAAGAACAAAGTTTACAAGTTGGCAGGGAATACACTAATATAAAGTAAGTAAACACAGTTGGAATTGGTTTTTTTTTTTTACAAATCTAAAAGCGAGACGAGATTTAATTAAAAAAAAAACTAAATCTATTGCACGATTGAAAATTAAAAAAAAATAAAAACTTGCAGATAAGAATATTATTTCAGAATCGATAAAATTATAAACAAAATAATCACATTAAAAAATAAACTACACTTAACGTGTTGACCTTGAATATGTTCGTTTGATCTCAGAGCTGCTTTCGTTATATAAATTTATATCGGAGCCTAGGTAGACGAAGTAAGTTTCTAAAAATGCCTTCTCCATCTTCATCGTACATAAACGGACGTTTGTTTACGCTTCTTGGCAACCTATCCACAGGTTCTTAATACTTGCTGAACACATATTCCCCAGCTTTTCAAGGGGTTGATAAAGACTCGATCAGAAAAGGAACAGGCGATCGATTTCTTTAAATTAACGTTGCTTTTATTTTATTTTTGCTAAATTAAACTTATGTAAATAAAATTTAGAGAATTAGATACAAAATTAAAAAAAAAAATCAGGAGTTTAAAACATGCGAAAGATTACAGCTGTATTAAAAAACAACAAACAAATGTTCACCTGAAGCCTACATTAAGAATTAGAAACAGCTATTAAATGAATTGTTTTCTCTTTCAGGTATACTGGTGAAATAAGTAACGATTGCCAGCGTTCTCCTCTACCACCAGCAATATCAAGCCTTAGTTTGGCCAGTAAAAATGACAATATGCCAAATTCACAGAAGCAGCAACAACAACAAAATCTTCCACCACAACCAGCACCAAAACAACCGATGCGGTATCCAGCCAACGAGGCAAGCTTACTTGCCAACAAACAACATAACAACGATAGTTCAGCAGCAGCAGCTTTAGCTACGGCAGCATCGAATGCTACAAATCAACAGCAACACCATCATCATCATCAAACAGGTAAGCAGCTGTCTCCTAGGTCCGGCTTACTCAAATTGCTCACTCCAATAATTTTTCAGCATACGAAAACATTCCCAAAGACATGAGGCCACCACCTCCTACACCACCGCGTAAAACATGACAGTTAAATTTTTAAAATCGTACATAAGTTTTTTGTTGTTGTTTTTGTTTGGTTTAAAAAAAGGAGAAAGAAAATCTCTTTAAGAAAATTCACAATCTTATGTCCAAAATGTCCTAAATTCCTCAATTTTCAATAATTTTCTGTCCTTTTGCGCACCACTTTCAGTTTAACCTATATACAAAAAAAAATCCCAAATTAGCTCGCCTTTCATTCGTTCCCAATAAGTATATTACTTTCTTTTTGGTTTTAAGATTATTATCAATAAATTGTAAAGAATACGCTCCATAGGGATAGAATCCATTTGGCTGTTATAAGTGTAAAGTAGATTTACCTGTAAAAATAAAATCAAAATTAAAAAAAAAAAAACATAAAATGTAACAAAAACAATGTAATTGAATATAGTAATAATAGTTTGTTAAAATTATAATGTAAAACAAAAAACTAACAAGTGTTTTGAGTCAGCTTAATTAAGAAAAATTCAGTCTTTTAGTTTTGAGCTTGAATTCATCAGACTATAGCAAATTATTTTAAGATCTGCAATGTTCATTTAAGTTAAGATGCTTTTGTGGATTAATATAATAATCATTGGATATTAAAAAAAAAACTATTGCTCGAACTCAAGTTGAAAGACTATGATGCTCTTCTAATGAAAAAAGTCCTCAAATATCAGAATCAAATATTTGTACTTGATTTTAAGTTAATACATATGTACATAAATATGTATGAGATCTCTTCTTGAAATCCATGTATGACCGAGATAATAGGCTAAATAGAAGCGTTTTTGAGCGGATAGTTTGATCTCTATTTTTTCTCAAATTTCAAGCGTCCGTTGTTGCTACTGTACCTCGATATGAAAATTTAATTTATGAATTTTATACTATGAGCCCATTGAAATGGGTGCCTTTTATCAGGTTTAAATAATAATTGTTTAATACTTGTACTTTATACTAAGCGCTTTTAAATGCAAACTGCATTACAAGAGACTAGTTTGAAAGAATCGTAGAATAGGAACGAATTTTCGCTTTTACGGTGAATTGAAAGTTAAGGTGTTAATTTTAATATCTATAATACATGAAAAGTGGCTTAAAAGTCTGTAAGAATCGAAGTCTTTCAAATGAAACTCTGTTTTAAGGTGTCTTTTGAATTGGTTTTGATTTAAAAAACTCTTGAAGCTTTAATAGAAGTTTTCATAAAAATAGACATCTGATAACTTATTTAACATCGAAACCAAGTATTTTAAAAATTTCTTGTAAGTTGAATTTTGAAAAGCTCAATCTGGAGTAATATTTCAAGATCATCAACTTACTCAACTCTCAATAAGTATACTTTTAAAATTCAGATTCTAAATCTTTATCAGAATTTTCTATATTATTTATTCTTATTTTGTGGTTCTTCTTAACATCTACATACATATTATTATGAGCCACTCTTATCAAATATGGTTTTTAGTTAAATTCGATGTTCGATGGCCAGAGTAAGAATGATTCCATTTTTATATAATTGCAGAAAATGGGCATCTTTCTTATTTACTTAAGCGGCGGTACTCCTTAAAATGGATTTGAATACAACAAAAAAACGTCATGTCAGCAAAATAATTTTCGGTACGTAAATATTAAAAGAGAGCTGTCCGTTTGTTCTCAGACTAGTTCAATAGTAATCGGGAGTTTGAGATGACTTTCTAGTCGTACGATGGCGACGTGTTAAAGTATGCCTGATAGCAAACAAACAAACATCTCAGAGCCTAGATTTATTTTTAGACTGATTGCAGGTAAGGATTTCTTTAGAGAAAACAAATATATTTACATATAAAACGACTCTCAACGAGAAAATTCGTAAAACTTAAAGAATTGGTTCTGAACATTGGATTTGAGGATTTTTTTTCATGAACAATAAATGTCTCATAGATATAAATAGCACACAAAACATAGCGGATCCAATAGAAAAAATCTATGACTAATCGTAAAGTTGCGCCATAAAAACCAATGTTTTCAAGGTTCGAGTTAGTGCCAGTCTTGAGTAAGACACATGTAAAAGTATGTACAGGCATTTTATAGCAGTTTTTCATTGCACTTAAGTGTAGGAGATGACAAGAGTTATTATCATAACAAAACAGATCTACAGATCATAACAATGCCAGTTTTGAGTAAGGTAATTCTCCTTTTATTAAACATATAAATGGTAGACATGACTTCTTTTCAGAATTTAAAATTTGAATGCGCTTGTAAGAAAAAATCCACCGAGGAACTGTGCTTCTTAAAAAATGTCATTGTCTAAGTTGTATTTTTTCGAACTATGTATTAAACAAAAGTTGAGTTGAGGTCACTTGAGCTTTCAATTGTATTAAACAAAAGGAAAAAACAAAGAAAAATAAATTTTGAAAATTTAGAAAGAATTAAATAAAAGCTTATCCTCTTAATGGAAAGTCTTGTACCATGTTTAGCACTGAGGCGCTTTCTATGATTCGATCTCATGGTATTCCAAATTTGGAGACCAACTGCATGTCTCGATATCGCCTAAGATTTTTTATAAAAGGCTGTTAAAACAAAAATTTCGAACTCATAACTTTTCCAATCTGAAACTAGATGAAGCTATGTTATGACTCAAGAAATACTTTTATATATTAAAAAAAAAACTATTAAAAAAAAATTATATGCATATACATTTTCGTAGCTTTAAATGTGCTTAGAAAATTAAAAATCAATAAATTTCGAGTTACATTTTGAAATCTGTTTTATTTCAGAATATTATATCTCCTTGTTTACGCATTTTTTTTTTGCAAAATTCGCTTAATGTTGACAAATTAAATACAACAAATTTAAACTATTTACCATTTAATTATAATTCGTTTAAATTTGATCATCAAACCTTTTAATTATGTACTACAATATTAGTTTATAAGCAGCACCAATTGTGATTTTTGATAAACAAAATAAAAAATTAAAAAAAAACAACAAACTAAAATTTATATGTGAAGAACAATTTTTTTATAATTTTGTTTGTTATTTAAGTATGATAAATTTACATAGCCATATGAATTAATGAAAAAAGAAAAAAATTAAAATAATCAAACAATTTGCACTCTTACCTTTTATATTTATTTAATGAATAAAAAAAAAAGAATTTTGTTATAGCATTCGCAGATTTAATGAACCAAATAGCAAATAAATTTAACACTAAAGTGAATTGACTTAAAGAAAAAATCAATCACATATGTGTATGTAAACTATTAAATTATGTGTACTCTTAATAAATTATTTTAGCAAAAAAAAAAGAAAAACTATTTCAATTTGAAACATTTCTTTCGGGTGCTTTTAGTTTTCAAAATTTGTAACTGGTAACAGATAACAGTACCCGTTATCAGTTTTCTAAACTGATTTGGTTTTAGATTAAATGTTTATGTTTGCCTTTAGGTTGAGTTAAATTTATTTGATATTTCGTTAATTAAATGTGACAATGCTATACAAATTCATGAATCAAGTTATTGTATTATTATTCAAGATTTTTTTAATGTAATTTCAAAAATAACTTTATGTATGTGTTGAATATTATTTTGTAAACAGTGCGCCAAAATGATCTAAGAAATTTATTTAATACATTAGTAGAGCTATGTAATAAAAAACAATAAGGTTTTGTAATTGATTATTAAAAAAAAAAGAGATGAAAATTAAAAAAAAAAAAAACGAAATGCAAATAACAAACAATGAAATAAAATAAAGAATTATAATAATAAAATAAATTATAATATTAAAAAATAAAATAAATATACATTTTCGTAGTCGATGTGTTAATTAAATATAGATACAAACTTGCGTTTTATTTAAATGACAACTTAATTTGCCACACAATATTAAAATTGAATATGTGGTCAAATCGGGTTAAAGAATAACAACTTTCATTTTAACTGATGGTAAATTAAAAATTTGAGTGGAATACACAATCCATACTGCCGGTCTTAGAAGCCTTCTTTCTTCAAGACATTTATCAGCGTTTCCATAACCTTGGAAAGAAGGGAATTAACTGTAATTGAACGATAGTTAGAAGATTCTCCATCCACTGGTAAAGAGAATAGTAGAATAGGAAAGATTGTAAAGCTTACATAGTGGCTGTAATAGCGTTGAAGAACAACCCTGGGAATTACACTAGTGCAAAAGAAGCTTTGTCCCGTAGAATAAATTGCGTTCTCAAGTACAGTGGGAGTGATGACAAAAATAAAATAAATTTTGAAATAAAGCAACTTCAAAACCGTTTACAGAACTTAAACTGTGATATTTGATGAAATATTTCGTGTTTAAGAACGTTTTTATAAGTTAAAAAGAAAATTTCTCAATTCTAGTGACAATCTAGTGTATCAAAATCGAGAACAAACTCTATTTTAGAGAATATCTTTATTTTTTCATAATTTTATTTTCCAGAGAATGATATTGAGACTGTGATTGAATTATTGATTCAATAGTTTTTCGAAACTACAGTCCCTGGCCATTTTATTAGACGCACGATAGATTTTATGCAAAATCAAAAATAATTACTTTATTTACTTAGTTTTGAACATTTGGTTGCAATTAATTTGTTAATTTTGTAAAATATTCTTTATTTCATTATTAAAACACCAGAGACAATGATTAAAATTGCATTACAATTATAATTTTCATATTCTGCCAAGAATTCTCTCAATGCAAGACTGAACACATGTTTGATTTTTTTCAAGAGCAACGTTTTGGTTGTAATCAGCTCTTTAGTTTTTCAATTCCCACACATTTTCAAAAGGGTTCATGTCAAGGCTTTTTCCCGGCCAAGCAAACAAGGGGACATTATCTTCTGGTAATTAAGTTTTTACATCCCGGGCTCTATGGTAAAGAGGTACATGAATTTTTGTTTTCATTAAGCATTTTAATTTCTAATTTAACGTCTGCTCAGAATATTTCAACCATTTCCTTGGTACAAAACAAAATAACTGAACTTCAGTTGATTTGGATTTTTACTAATCCAAATTGAATTTCAAATATTTATATGTATCTTTTTAAAATAAGAATTTATTATTTTTCTTATAACATTCTTCATCCACTATTCTATATTATTTTATATCTTATTTTCAATGAACGAATATTTTTCATAAAATATTAAATTAAACTTTTGGATTTGATTCGTAAATTTTAATTATTTACATTGAAAAAATGATTAAAACAAAACAAAATATAAAGATTTTATTTCGAATAACATTCGGATTTGAAGAAAAAGAACGTACTCGGTTCTTATTTCGTTATTATCTTTTCTCAAATATCAAATGCAATCCATTTGTTATTTTTAATACCATTTCTGCCATCAATTCCAACTTCTGATTAGGATTTTTAAGATGAACTTTTGTCCTTTTTATGGTTCTTACAGTAATTATTTTCATAATAAGCATTGCATATCTTTTTCCAATACACGAATGTGGACCACCAGAAAATGGTAGGAAAACATAGGGTGGTATTTCGGGTCCAACACTGCCAAAACGTTCCGGATTGAATTCATATGGCTGCGGAAAGTATTTGGCATCGTGAGCCAGGCCATACATATTGATCCAAAGTGTTGTTCCGGGAACAATGGTAGCATTTCCAATCCTAATCTCTTTGGTAACTTGTCGACCAGTCAAAGGAACTATAGTGTAAAGTCGAAGACATTCCTTGATGAACATATCAAGATATTTCATATCATTGATATTTGTACAACTGTCAGGGTCAGATAAGATTTCGTCCCGGAGTTTCTCTTGACATTCCGAATACTTTGCCAAACAATACAATATGAAAGTCATTGCAGCTGCTGTTGTATCAACTCCCTGAAAACGAATATTATTTAAGAAAATTAAAATCAAGTAAATTCTATTTATCATAAAAATGTGGTTTTATTAATTTGATTTGGAATACTTTTTTTTGAAATGCCCAAAGTTGTCTGGTGTTTGCTACGTTTTCTTCATTGTTGTTTAAATCAATGAAGGCCTTAAAATGTAGAATAGTTATCTATTTTTTACACTTAATATTTCAATTTGAAGCGTATCGTTTTAAATTTTATTTTATTAATTGGGGTTTTCCATTGGCAAAGTGGTGAGTTTCCGGCTACATAAAATAATTAAGTTGCGAAGCAAAATCAAGCTTCATATGCGGACGGATTTTCTGATGACGAACCATGCAACAACGAACTTAAGATCCGTACGTAACACTCCACGTCCCTTAATAAGTCACGTATAGCCGAACAATAAGCGGAAGCCCTAAAGGAGTAGATATTACCGTCATCCAAGAAATTCGATGGGATGGACAGGGAAGATGAAAATTAAAATACTGTGATATCATATTCGTTTTTAGATTCACATCCTTGTTCTTCGGATGTGGACTTCCAACGGCAGCTTATGATTAACTCATTAAATTCTGATTTTGACAGCATTGTCCAATGGGGAATCAAAAACCGTGTAGAATTTAATGCTTCGAAAACTCAATGCTGTTTACTGTCGCTAAAGCGTAACCCTCTGAGTGCCACTATCCATGGTTGAAACTTGCAGCTCGACTACAATTCCCATATCTGGGCGGGTGCTCAAATAAAAATGATAGTGCACCGTTGCCTAACTGAAACATGTCACTCTATTTTCAAAAATAGTGCTCTAGTGAAATAGCCAGTTGCATTCCTCCCCTCAAACAATTCAATATTCATACCCGTAGTTCTAGGAAGGCTCATCAGTTTACCATTGAGCCCAATTTCGGACGTTTTGTCAAGTGTGTATCTAGATTTTTTAGCCGCACTCCACGAATGTGGAATGCTTCACTAGGCTCAATATTTCCCACTCATTGCAAAGTACAACCATTCAAAACCAATGTGCGTGGGTATCTACTTTCAAATCGTAACCTACTTTCCTAATTGCTCGCACAGTGTTTAGCGTTATAAGGGTATAACCCCTTGAGTGCGCGTATTCATGAGATAACGCGCCGAGTACACTACCTCACATCAGGTGGCATGGAAATGTGTGAATATCATGTATAATTTGACTCTTAGAATCGTGATATCTCACGAATGGTAACTCTTGGGAAAAAAATTCTAAGGACCATTTTTGTAGAGAATTTTAAGATCTACAACTTTGGCCTGAGGTTTTTTTTTAAAAAAAACCTACCGTTTTCGAGAAAAATCCAAAAAAACTCAAATTTTGACCTTTGACCCCCATAACTTTTTTAGCACACATAGGATCGATGGGGATTTTTAAGACTTTATTTGTATTGGTAAACCCCAGCTCTCCACCAATATTCGGCTTTCCGGGAATTTTTGTTATTTGACCACTATTATTATTTCTAAATTGACCGGACTATAGATACTTGATACATATCAACAAATTGAATGAGTTGGTATTATAACTATCAACTATCAACATTTTTTTATCGACTGTGAATTTCATTAGATTTTATCATTATTGTGAATCATATTTTTGATAGTCATGGTATTACGGATATCAACAAAATAGATACACACCAAATTCCTTATCAACCACAAATTCTTGGTTGAACTATCAACTAGATACTTTTTACATATCAACAAATTGAATGAGTTGGTCTTTCTGATCTTTTATTTTTTTTTATGCAATTAATAAAACAAACTAATCCATTTTTTAAATTATTCCCGACGTTTCGTTGGGTATTTTCCAACTTTTTCAAGCGATATTTTTATTGGACTATTGGCAGTTACATTTATACAGGCGAATCTATAAACAAATCTTAAAGGTTACTTAACTTTAAAATACCTCTAAGCAGCTCTTAAGTATGAAATCGGTATCTATAATCAATTTTCACATTTAAGTAACGTTACTTAAAGGCCTCTTAACTTAAACGCCATCAACCGCGTTTAAGGGTCACTTAAAGGCATTTTAAAATGTATTTTGACATATCGATTGTCATCTTTGAAATTATGAAGTTTCAAATTGTGAGTTTGTAGGTATTGTTTGTTGTGATATTATATTAGAATTATAAAGTGCAACGATTTAAGAAATATAAAATTTGTATTGATTAAAGTATGTGTACGCGCAAAGAAATTTCGTCCACGCTTCCCTTTGAGCCTTTGAAGTGTTTGTATCGACACTTTCTTCCTCGTTTTTGGAAGAGAATAGGCGTTTTCCTAAATGCAGTGTTGCAGCGCATCGTGGATTTTGATGCCCTTGCAACGTTTTTCTTCACTCTGAATTTACTTTTACAATTCATTAAAAAAAACTCTAAAATTTAGAATTCGTATTTAATAACGTTATTTTATTGAAGCAAGTGAATAAAAAAAAGTATCAAAATTCATGATGCGCTGCAACACTGCATTTAGGAAAACGCCCAATCTGTGCATAAAATAATTCTGTTTTGTAGTGTATTATTGCAAATTCTAAAATAAAAAAGTTTCTTTGTAGGAGGCATCCCAATTTTCAGATCTTTTTCTTTTATTTGTGGCGGCGGGTGTGGGTGTGTGTTCGATAGCCATTTTTTTTTATTTCACAAATAAAAAAATGTGTTTTCCAATTATTTACAGAAAGAAGGTGTCACAAAACAGCTGTGTTGTATAAAATGAAGCAACATTTGTTTTTTTTTCTGTACTAGATTTTCATATTCTTTTACGTTACGTGACACAACCATTGTTTAGTTAAGTACCAATGAAAAATCGATTATAGATACGAATTGAAGTTTCTTCGTTTAAAGCCAAATTAAATATTTAAGTATGCTTAACTAAATAACCTCTAAGATGCAGTTTAAGAAAATCTTATAGATACGGCTGATAGTTTTTAAACATTTACATTGCACTTTTATATTTTTTTTAAATTTTTTGAAACGGAAAACTAAATAAATAAATAAATTAAAAAACCAAGACAAAACAAAAATTATGAACTCATTGTTTACTTTGTGACTTTAGCTTGCGCTCAGCGTCGGGAATAATTTAAAAATGGATTAATTTGTTTTATTAATTGCATAAAAAAAAATAAAAGATCAGAAAGCCCAATTAACGCACACAATTAATTTCAATATAACTGATCAATTCTTCATAATAATGAGTTGGTATTATGACTATCAACTATCAACATTTTTTGTCGACTGTGAATTTTATTAGATTTTATCATTACTGTGAATGATTTTTTTGATAGACATGGTATTACGGATATCAACAAAATAGATACACATCAATTTTCTTATCAACCACACAGCCCTATTATGAGTATCAATTTGATAGTCGATAATGTCTATCAATTAGTTGATAATTTGGTATTATGGGTATCAACTGGAAATTTTAGACCGATTGTGAATATCTACTTATAAAAAGTTCATTGTGAATGAGTTTTGTTTATTTTGTTTGACGTTCCACGTTTGAAGTATTTATTTGTTTTTTTGTCGGCCACGAAAAGGAAAATTCTTTGTGCGAAAATGTTAATTGTTCTTATAAAAATTCACCATAACTCCCTTAAAAAACAGTTCTATCGAAGTCATTATTCTTTTTAAATTTTTTCGCGTTTAAAAAGGAAATGATCTTTCATTCGACTTCAACGTCTTTTTTGGAGAGAATAGTGCAAAACTCAGCACTAGAGATAGTGAAGAAGATGTGTTTACCGGCCAATGAGAACAAGACCAGGAATATGCTATCATCAAGAAAGAAAACCCAACTTCGACGACTAGGACAAAACGTCACCATAGACAGCAATAACTTTGAGGTAGCTAAAGACTTTGTTTACCTAGGCGCTGCTAATAATTCAGAGAATTATACCAGCGCTGAAATCAAACGGAGAATAACCGTCGCCAATCGCTGCTTCTTTTGACTAAGAAGGCAATTGAGTAGCAAAGTCCTATCTTGATTCTTTATAATACTCTTGCATAAAAATTCTCCGTGTTTTTTAGGCCCGTCTGCATAGATGGAGGTGGAGTAAACGATATAACTACGAACTGTACGGGCTGCTCAGTAAAACTGATCTAGTCAAACGAATTCAAGAGCAAATGGACCCAAATGCCCCAGTCCGAAAAGTCTTCGAATCCAATCCCTAGGGAAGGTGGAGTAGAGAAAGACCAGTACTCAGGTGGCACATACAAGTGGGTGAGGACCTCAAGCAATTTGTCATGTGAAACTAGCAAGGGGCCGAGCTGACTTGTTTGTTGAGACCCTGGTATGCCGGACTGTAGCGACCCCCTAAGTAAGAAAGTTAAAAAAATACATTTGCATAGCGGTTTTGGTATTAGTAATGCCTAAAAATTTAGATTTGAAAAATTGATTTTGAATCGAAAAATAAATCGATTTGCTTGCCCAATGGAATGCAAAATATGCCTTATTCGCCATTTAGAATTCTAATCTAACACTAATAATTTTTCCACCCAAGTAACTTCGAGGTACGTCTATTATCGAAAACCATTCGGACAACTCATTTTCGAACTTAAAAGATTTGTGTTTTTAAGGGTACCTACCTATTGTGTTTTTTATAAAAAAAAAACTATGCAGTAACACTTTTAACGATTTATTTTTACATAACTTACCGCAAACAAAAACGTGTTTACTTCATCTTTGACTTCTTCAAACGACAGAGGCTTTCCAGCAATTTCCGTTGTCAACAGTATATGAAGGAGATCTCGATTATAATTATCGGTAATTTTGTTACCCTGAGACTTAAGATTGTCTGCTTTCTCTTTGATAATTTCTTCTGTTAAATTATGTATAATGGTGATCGAATTTCGAAGGCGTTTACTAGCGGCCGTAAGGTTATAGATGCAATCGATGAAGTAAAGCGGATAAGACATTTTCTGAAATAGCAGCTCACTAGCTCTAAAAGAAACAAACTCGCTGGTAGTGGTTAGCTGCATTTTTTAATGAACAAATAAAAGCATATTGTAAAATGTAAGAGTAATTCCGTATGAAGTCCTCATGACGAAAACCTTCCTTAGGATTCCAAACAACGAAATCCATTGTCCTTTAATTTTCAAACACATCCGTCTCCTCAAATGTTTTTATTTCTAAAAATGTTTTTATTTGGAGTTTTAAAGCTGATAGTAGTTTTGTCAATAAAATCTACATATATGTATGTATATAAATAGCCTTAAAAATATTTTGAGGTACCATTTTCTCAAAAAGTATTTAACCGATTTCGATAAATTGTATGTGGTAGGAAAGCAGTCGCGGAGATGTGCAGAATATACTTGAAACACCCATTTACACATACTGGGTCATTTTTGTTTTTGCACTGTTGAACACTGTGCATATTTCAAAAAATTAAATTTAAAACAAAAAAAAAATAGTTTTTTCTTTCAATAAAGTTTGCGGATTTGGAGATTTTAGAAGGTTTTCTCAAAATGGGCCACAACTTGAAGTTAGCCACCCTAAGGAGAAACCCACCGTCATTGAATTTCAATCACCATTTGAACTTAAGTGAGTACTTTTTTATTTTAGAAACATTTAGCAAAATATCATATTGCTAAGTTAAATGTTTACTTTTAATATGCAAGTATGGGTCTTGCATGTGGGGGTTGGGCCTTTTGTCCGTAATGATGCTTTGAAAATGCATTTTTTTTAAGGATCAGATAAAAAGTGATGTAACTTCAATATTAAATTTAATTAAAAGGCTGAACGTCTTCGACATATACAGTACGAACTCGGTTAATGCAATCCTCGATTGGCGCAACTCTTCGCAACACTAAAATCGTATAGCACGTCTTGACTCTGTAAGTGCTACTTTTCAAAAATGTTACATCAATTAGTGCAACTTCTTGTGTTTATGCATCTGTTCATAAAAATCAAAACATCAAACCAACAAAAAAGATTTGTTTGGTTTTAATTATGTTTTTTTTTATAACATTTTCGTTATCTCTAAAAAAATAAGCCATTACAACTATAATTTTCTATTTAAAAAAATATAACCCAGTAAGAGCAACAACCTCGGTTATGAAACTGCCTTAATTTCTATTAGTTGCGTAAATCGAGTTTGTACTGTATATGGTTCAAGACGCATTTTCAATGCACTGCATTTGTTATTAGCCTTAGTCTGTTTCGATTTGCGCAAATGTTAAGTTTCTGTGTTAAAATGCGCGTAGTAGAACTCTTTAACAGTTCACATTGAAAGACGAGGAAATACTCCGGAACCCGAAGCAATATTCATTTCGAAGTAGATCCTTTGTATATAACCTATAGTTTTATCATGAAGCGTGATTTTGTGTTGCGAACACTGTCCTGGTGGTGGCGCTGAAATTAGCGCACGATTTTACAGTGGAGATTAGAATGAGATGTAGCGTACATACTTCCTATTAGAAATGAGTTTTCAAAAATATTTTGATAAAAAAAATATATAGTCATGGACTACATTTTGGTGAAAAAAAATTTAAGAACAAATTTTATTAACGGTACCTATTTTGATTTGATTTTTGTCCAAAAAATTTATACAAAGGTTCCTAAAGATCTAAAAAAAATTTTGAAAAACAATTTTTTTTAAACAACAGCATCTGGAAATCAAGTGAACGTTTAGATTTGAAATTATTTACTTAAACGTATATCTTTAAATACTTAAAATTCACAGCTCAAATGTTTTTTTGGAAAAAAAAATTTAAAGAAATTTCTTATATTATTATTTTTTAATTCAATAATAATATAGATTTTAAAACTGCTTCCATAAATTCAAACCTTTCTAGAAATCAGACGACAATTTTCAAAGTAGTTTTACATAAGAGCAAGTACGTGCAATCCAGCCGTGCATTTTATTTTTTTTTTTCAAGAAGTCTGATTAAAATCTAGAGTTCCATTTTTTCTATTAATATTATAAATAACTGTTTTCTCTTCTCCGAGGTATTTATTAAGTTTTGGTTTTACATGCAATTTTGATCGAATGTGTCAACCGTCGCATTGAGCTTAATAGAAATAGATAAATGAATATATGTAGCTGGAAAAAGAATTGATTGATCTTAATTGAAATGATCTCAATCCTTCACATGACATTGCATTTATTTGTAATAACTTCTTTAAGATCTTTAATAAAGTTGACTTTTGTGATTGCACAATCAAAAACTTAATTCCTTCAAAAGATGTCTGGTTAACATTTTTAATCTTTAATGATAGCTGTTTCAAAAGCTCCCAAATTTGTATATAAAACTTCCGAAGTCACATGGAAAAAGTGATCAGATAATAAGAACACATTAATAAAGTATTACAGGTTTATAATATTACATACACATACTGTAACCGACAGAAGAAAATGTGTTAGTTTTGTTGCCTTGAAAGTAATATTATTTATTTATGTTTTGATTTATCTTGTTATATGATAGTTAAATTTGGAGTGAGTTATCTTCGAAAACAAACTGGACTTAAAACACGCTTAATAATTTGATAACAGAACAAATCTTCTATTAGAAGTTGTCATATAGAATTTTGTTTGAATTCCATAATCAGGAGATTACTTCACATCAGGACAAGACATTTTTTAAATTATATGTAAATGCATACTTACTCATGAAACGCGTGAACATACGTCGAACACTCAACTTCTTGTATTCGCAAATTTCTTCCCATTGAAGTATCTGCCCAAAATAGTTAAATTATCCGTCAGTTTTTTTAAAAATTAATTTCAATCTTCAAACTTACCACAAATAGTATCCAACATACATGGAAATATGTAATCGGATATTTCGACTTCTTTACTTTTTAAAACTCTGTCAACAAAAACATCGGCATGATAATAAATTCGCTCTTTGAGGTCTGATAACACTTTCGGATGGAAGGCTGGCGTCAATGCCCTTCGATGATTATACCAATGCTTTCCTGACATGAAATTTAAACTTTGAAGAACCTATTTAAAAACTAATAAGAACGATTATGTTATATCTACGTTCACTCAGTAGTAATCCATTTCCTAACAAAACATTTAGCTTCTGAAAAGTATCGGCTCTCTCCAGCGAATCTTCGTTAAGTGCCTGACGCGTCTCCTCTGGGCTGTGCAGGAAAACCCACAATTTAGTTCCCACAAAGATCCTAAATGTGCTCTGGTATTTTTGCCTAAATTCATCAATCATTCTAAAAAGTTCTGTTTGTTAATTACTTAAATGCTCTTAATCCAAAGCTAGAATTTAAAGCTCTTCTCACCCTTTGGCTGCATTTTCCATATGAACTGAACATTTCCAACAAATGGAATGAACCATGGCCCAGTAATTCTATACCCACTGTGGATGAGATATAAATATCTCTGGATAAAGCGCACTAAAACAAGTATTGCGATGAAAAGTAAAATTATACTCATTGTGCACCGAACTTGTACTGAGAACAGATCTTCAGTGTACAAATTGTAAAACCAGACTGATGTGCGATGTGCCTGCTAAAAGTAATATGCTTTGAGTTGTGCTGCTAATTCTGCTGCCAAATAGCACATGTGTAATTAGTCATATTATGAATATCACAATTCTTGTTATCGGATATAGATTGAACTCTGCTCAGCTCACAATTATGGGAGAAGAAGTTTTCAATCGATAAGGGCAGTGACACTTGTAAGTATGCCTTAGCTACTCTTAAAGTCTATGTGCGAAGTATTGGTTTTGTGTAAGAAATGAAAATTTTTGACAAATTTTGTATTCTTAGCTCGATATTTTAAGCAAACTAAACCAAACTATTGGTTTTTATTAATATATACAGGGTGTGTTTTATGTTCCATGTCGATATTTTTTCTGAATAACTTTTCAATGAAACACAATTTTATATTTTATATTTTACATTTTCCTATGACTTTTGGTATTTTCATTAAAATTTTCATTTAAGGCTTATGTACATACATACGTACATACATATATACAACGATCACTGAGGATTTTATTTCCGATTTAAATGAACTCAAACACAATTTATTATTTTTTGAATCATTTATTAAATGAGAAGACCTTATGTTAGCTTATTAATATAATACTTAGAACTAGGAGTATATGAGTAAAGAAGCTTCTTACAGATGGTGTCCAACTTTAAAAATATAAAATATTAAAATCTACTGTGAGAAATGGACACTTTGGAAAGTTCTTAATTTTTTGTTTTCTTGTATTCTTTGAGTTTTGAAAGCTTTAAATTTCAGTCTGTTTTATTTCACAAAACAGAATTTATGGTATTAATTAGTTTTATCAAAATAAAAAATTAAAATTAAATTTAAATAACAATTCAAGCAGCTGGATCATCCAGTTTGTGCGCAAAAATCTTCGGAACCAGGAATATAAGCCTCTAAGTTTGGTGTATTATATATACATACATATGTATACATATGTATATATAGTTTTTCTCTTCACTTAACACATGATGATTGTACACTTAATTTTATTTAATAATTTTAATTCTGTACTTAATCATATAATACCTTTTATTTGAAATTTCACTCGAATTCTCTTTTCTTTAATTTAACGTAAACCCAAATACTTGCTATTTATTTAGAATAAACTTACCTTTGCTATATAAACAATTTTTTTTAATTTAATTTAACATTCCTTTAACTCAAGCAAGAGTTGTTATTGCATCGAATTGGATGCAGCATTGATGAAACGCCTCTTATTACGCTGTACCAGCTTCTGCGGACGCCCGGGTCTTATTTTTGTCTCATAAGATTATAATCTTGGGAAAAATTTCGGACGACAGGATCGGATCTTGAAATTTTTCTACCAATAGCCCTTAAGCATAGGCCACTTAACCGAAAAGCTTGAATTTTATCTTTTTCCGTATCGCTTAAATGTGCACCACGCGCCCTTGTTTGCATTGTGTTTTGTTTTGTGTTTTTAATTTTTAAACACCAGAAGAGAAAATAATGGAACTTTTTTTCTTCTCAATTTACTTGATTAGTGATGCCATTCAATACAAAAAATAGTAAGGTGTCATTACCATTTTAATTTTCTACAATACTCATTTTTACAGGGTGCGGTTATACTTATGCAAGGCACTGTATGTATATGGGTCCTAGTAATGGTATATTTTGTGTTAAAAAAACCATAATTTCTTAGAAAAAAAATATTATAGTGATGTGATAATCTGTTGTTTTTTTATATTGTAGACACCGTACTAGGAGGCCTCAGTACAATTTTTTACTGAACCACCATTTCTCTGATAACCTGGAATTTGTCTTTAATAATCATAAATATAAATTTCAATCATGTTATTGGACAATTTTAGTTTATTTATTTCATCAAACAAAGTTACAAAACTTTAGTGATTACTTGATAATAATATAATATAATTGACAATAATATAATAATATAATTGGGGTGGCCGTGGCGCGATGGATGTGTGCTCGCCTGTGAACCTCATGATCACAGGTTTGATCCCTGCCGTCGTCTATGTCGTTTTAATTCCATTAAAAACCTTCTAAAATTGTCATCAATGGGTTGCTGGTTTACTCATTGCATCTTGTTCAGGCATAACACTAACAACATGTAATTGAGTTAAACTAGTATGCCCAACAAGGATGAACACGAATAAAATAATGTGAATTATAAGCGACATAGAAATAAGACACGGCACTCTCCGCTTTATTTCAGCCGCCATCCCTGGAGATAAAATATCTGAGACAACAACCTTCAGTCTCAGAACATCGTGCCACACATCTTTCCTATCCTTCTTTCTCTTCATTAACTTCACGCCCGCGCTGTGTTGAAACATTTAAAGGGTAATCATAATCCCTTGAGCGCGGGTAGATTATAAAAAAAAAAATATATAAATATAATATCTACGTGCATAACATATTAAACATTGCCACCATTAAGGTTACTTAAAATTAAAAGCAAATTGTTTTTAAATAAAAATCTACTTATATATTAAAATCGATCATTTTAGTTTTTCTTAAGCACTTAGACAATGATTCATTAGCAGCATAATTTGTTCTGTGGTATGAAATCTTAAAAAAACAATAGGTTTCTAAGCATCCTCGCAAGAATTAAAGTTAATTAAGGCCAAAATATCGGAACAATTTATATGATTTGCAAATACGCCAAGAATAAATATAACCTTAGAGAACTTTCTTCGAATGGAGAGAGGCAGGATTCGAAATAACTTACATCTTGTTCTATTAAAAGGCCTATCAATTACTCAGTGAGCCCTTTTTACTAATACTCTCATAAACAATTTTTGAATTTCAATTCTTAAAGAGTGAACTTTATACAAAGGTCTCCAAATAGTATAACAATAGTCAAGAGTGTCAATAGTCGAAAGTGTCTTAAGTGAATTACGTAAGATAAATTCCATAATTGGATTTCATTTGATGACTTAAAAATGTGTTTAAGAAAACTCAGTTTTTGGTCAATAATTACCCCAAGGTCCTTTTTAAAGGTTACAATTAAACAAATTTATTGTTCAGTTTATAAGAGAAGTTAAATGATGAACGATTTCGACTAAAAGTTAAACTTTGACGTTTTGCAATATTAAGAGGTCTAATGAGTTAATCAAACACAAATTCGATAACCTCTCGAGATCTTCTTGCAATAAAATGCATTCCTCTACAGTTTTTATAAAACGAAAGAATTTCAATTCGTTGGCAATGTCAATGTCTTCATGGAATGTAATTGATAAACAAAAAGAAAAAGGGGACCGAGGTGTACCAAATTAAACGAAACAAAATCGGCGCATATAAGCTTTACAAACAAAAAACTAAGTAATGTTCCAATTTTTATCAACGGTAGAGCTGTACCTTACGCCCATACTGCCAAATACTTTGGAATAACTTTGGAATAACTTTGGATCCAAAACTAAAATGGAAAGAGGACATAAAAAAGAAAAGACCATCTGTCTAGAACAAAATAATGTTATACAAACAAGTTCTGAAACCCGTTATGGTATCCAGCTATGGGGCTGTAAAAAGAAAAGAAATGCTGAACCCATTCAAATACTCCAAAACAATGTCTTTCGTGCAATAATGAATGCCCCCTGAATTATATTTAAAATCTTTTATTTTGTCGAGTAAATTAAACAACTTATTCGTTTGTTGATTTTATTTAGAATAAAAATTTTCTATTTTATAACAATCAATTCCTTAAATTTATTTTGTAATGTTTTTTTTATTTTTTTGGAAGAACTAGTGTTTTTATAAGTAAAGTGTTTTTTAAAAAGCTTTCGTAAGAATAAGCAAACATTAATAAAAATAAAGATAAAAACATAATAAAAGGACATATAAATAAAAGGGAACCATTACACAATGCACAATGCATTTCTATTTAGCAATATCACTATATTAAATATCTTATAAGTCAATATGACACACAATATGGTAAATGGTCATGCAGCTTAACTCTTTGGTAAATTGAGCATTGTTAAAGTGTGGGTGTATGTCATTACCCACTCATTGATGTACATTATTATGTATATATTGCGGATATGGTTGGTTTGTATGTATAGAACATGCAACTCCTGGTACATAAGAAATAGCGATCTATATCGTGACATTCAAATTAAAATGTTCACAGAAGTGGTTAAAAAACACGCTGTGACACAATCAGCGACTGCGAAGTCATACCAACTCCGAGATGTAAACCGTCTTAATGTTCGGAAACTTAGAAGAATAATAAGTCTCATGAGCTGATGGTCTAAAAGCAATGGGAAAGTATTAAAAGTTTAAACTTCCCCCAAAGTGATTTTAAAATACTCGTAAGAAAGAAAATTCATTTTTCGATCTTTTATGGATTGGTTCTGATCCCAGTGATTTGGTGCGGTAAGAGTCCCATACTACTTGGCATAAAATATTACCAAGTGTCTTTTGAAGATTTTCACCGAAAACAAAACAAATTTTAGGTTCAACGTTAAAGTGATTATTATGATGTATAATTTAGTGGAATAATTAATAATAAGAATAATAATAACTTTAACGAGTACATGTACCTGATTCAGGACTACGTTACAATTTGAATTAATGCGGTCGAAAACGCATAGCATAGATAACATAACTAATAATTCTCTGAAAGAAATACTCAATTTTCCACGTCTGATTATTTTGTTTGTGTAGTAGTTGTTACTTGGTAAGTAATGGTTCTCTTTCATCATTAATGTACTTTAAATATGGATTGACTTAAACAGAGTTCGTTTATGAATGTCCATGACATTATCAAAATATTTTAATTGTGGTTTTCGACAACTACAATTAAAACGCAATCTTTGCTTTAATGCAAAATATTGTTTTAAGAAATTCATCAGGTGCTGATCTAACCAGAGTGGTTATAGGTTCCATAATTATTATTTAGTGCTTTTCCTCAGCTTTCAGGATTAGATTAGTACTACCTTTGTAACCTATAGTATTATCATGGAGCGTGATTTTGTTGTACCAACGTACCACCAGATGTTGGCGCTGAAATTAGCGTACGGAGAGTAGAATAAGATACAAAATAAGTTGTAAAAGAGAGAATATTTTATTGCTAAATTTAGCAGAGACAAATCTCATAAGTACCCACTATCGCTATGCTTAAGATATCGCCCCAATCGTTCTTCTTCATGAGAGTACTATAAGTTTTATATATAAAGGTACTACTACTATTTTCGAAAGCAATTCTTTTTATCCCGAGGAGTCGATATTACTTAATGTAAGAATGTTTGTGTGCTGCTCCGATAATCCAGACACCAGCATCATTATTGGTTTGTCTCCAGAAAAATTATAAGGCCGACAAACCGCCAAACATGTAAAACGGGTAATTATACATATGTATATAGGTTTGCCCATCGCTATAAACTAGTACTGAAGTTGTTTTAAGCTAATACTGAATAGAACTAATACTAATCTTACGAAACAACATCACTACTTGTTTTTTGGCGACAAAACAACATATTAAAACATCGATCGTAATACATGCCATAGCAAAACACTGTCTAATATGTATCCAAGCAACGCGGTTTAGCGTTTGTCTAAACGATTTTTGCAAAAGCTCATGAACAGTGAAGAGAAAGAGTAGATTCCCCACTTCCTCTGTACAGTACAACTCCTGCTTTATCCCAAAGTACTAGACTCCATTTGGGAAATGTATGCTACAATTCTTTAGGAGCTCTTAGTGGTTTAATAATTAGGGAGAAAGTCCTCTAGATTCAATATTGTTTCACAATGGACGAACTCTAAGTGTATCAACTTTCATGCTTACATTCAAGTAAGAAAAATGTTGATGACTCAGTCAGTTTGTAGAACAAACTTTTTTCTATAACAAACGGTTTTTTAAATTTTAATTAAAAAAAAAAAAAGATTTTCATGACCGCTCGTAAATGTCCTAGCGGTAATCGGATCGCTGAAGAACTCAATCAGCTTTATCTATCAGAATCCCATTACCTCCCATCATCTCGAATTTCAGCCCCTATAACTAATTATTTCCTTTCTTTTGCATTATTTGTCTATTCTTACTAGACAACATTTCTTTTGAAATCTTAAAAGTGCGACCCAGCAGCAGATTTAAATATATTAAGATTTTTTTTATTTTCATCAACACAACATAAGCATACAATTTGATTTGATTAGAATAAAATTGCTAACAAGGTCATAAAAATTTATTGAAAATCGAAAGTTTGATAATAATATTTATAAGTGTTATTATCAGCTTAAGTTATTCACATTTAACACCCAATTGATGGAATTAATCGAATTCGGATTTCTTATTAACGGTTCAGTCGATTTTTACTACTTATAACTTTAAGTTGTTCATCTAAAATTTAATACCGAGATTTTATAAGACTAAAATCAAGAAAAAAATCAAGTTTTACAGACTAAATTTTACTTACTCTTTCTTTAAAACTTCTTTTTTTAATATACATACATATGTATACGGGTGATTCTACAAACGATGGAATTTTCGGCGGCCCAAGAAATATTTTAAAATCCGTTGAATTATTTGATTGATATCTACCTGGCCTAACAATATTATTAGGGTGGCCTTATTTTATTTTGCTTAAAAAATTCTTCAGTGTCCGATTCTCAGTCCCCTGACGTGTCCCCAGTGCGTTTTTGCAAAGAAAAATTATAACCGTCGAACAAATCAAAAACTAGGATATCGATCGAGTTTCCAGTTCTGGCAATTTGAAGTACAAACTCTCCTTAGAATAAAATCGTTGTACAACTCGATTCTGTTTCTTATGTTAGTATTGTGAAAAAGACATTTGTGCAAGAAGTCGTGGATTGTCCCTTTAGTTTATCAGTCATCTGTTGAGGTTTTACAAAAAAAATTTGTATGTAAGTAGGCATATTTGTTAGCAGTATAGTACAGGTTTAATAAAACTGTAATATTATATATATTTTTTTGTTTTTTAAAGTAAGACCTTAATACCCAAGAGAAAATACAAAAAAATAAAGATTTATTCAGTCCCCTTAAAAAAAAAACTCAGTTCCCTGAACATCCTTTTCCAAAAAATGTCCTTAAAATCGTCATTTTTTATTTTTTTTGACTGGCCGCTTTCAACAATGCAAAGAGACGTTCTAATGATCAACTACAACAACTTTTACGCCTTTTGGCTTCCAAAAATGTCGTGCCGAAATTTGTAACATTTTATTCCATTGTTTGTAGAATCGCCCATACATATGTTTACAAAATTAAATCTGTAACGGTTCAGTTGCAATATTTTTCGTAATCAAGTTAATCTTTTCGCAATTATTATCTCTAGTATCTACGGTAAATCGATAAACAAAAAACAGTGTTGCATTATATGTAGGTCATAGAATTTGTAAAATAAACCCTATATTCAAAATATTGATAAGATCTTATCTTGAAATTACGATAGCAAAATTAAACAATCACTAGATACGTACCAATTGGTTCATTTTGATTGACGCATCATTTTTTGTTTCAGAAATTGTGTTTTATTTATATTTTGCGGACACTAAAGGGATTTTGACTACCCTTAATATGTTTTTGAGCAGATAATTGCGTTTAGAGGAAAAATTATTCAGTTATTAATTCCCAATAACTCTTTTTTAACCAATATTTGTTTTAAATCATAGCAAACGCAATGATTAAGTTTAAGCTTGATTATTTGATTATTAAGGCTGAAAACACACCGGATCATAATTTTGATTCGATAGTCAAAAAAACAGTTTTTATTTGAACACACTGTTTCGTGTTTGGTGTGCGTTGAAATGAAACAAAATACGAACTATCGTAAAAGCTTAACTCCGGCTGAAAGATTATAACTCTACGGCAAGTAAATACAAATAACAATTTTGTGTTTACAAAATACATTATGGTGTTATTTATAAGAAAACAGAAAAGCTTTTAATCTTGCCAATCTTCAAATGTCATAGTAGGAAGTAGCAATCCACAGCTTATGAATAGTATATGTAATAGTAGAATTTGTAAAGTCTTTGCAATTTTTATATTCTCTTTGCAATTTCTGTTCCACGTACGTTCTCATGTGCAAAGTAAAAACTTAATATTGAAAAGTGTAATTTGCAAAGACTTTGCAAATAATTATGCTGTTTCGTTCCACAAAAACTGTAAATTCTATTTTTGCAAAGCAAATTTTGATAAGTTTATCAAAAGTTTGCAAGGAAAACGATCGCTTTGCAAATTCATATTGTAGAAGCTTTTAAAATGTTAAGATGTGAGTTTTTGTTCGACGATAGTGAAGACGTTTATAAGAAATTATAGAGACTGAATTAATTTTTCGGGACTACAAAACTTTAATTTTAAAGAGTGCTTTCGCTTAAACCAAATTCAAGTGGATTTCCTTTTAAATAAAATTGGAGAACAATTAAAGCACAATAAACAGCGCAGTCATGATTTGTCGGCTGAAAATCAATTGCTCCTGTGCTTGCATTGGCTCGGAAATGGTTGCCAGCTCCTTAGAGTAGCAGCTATGCATTGGGTTGCAAAATCACCAGTTTGCAGAACCGTCCATAGAATTGTCGACGTTATAAGAGACGTTTTATTTCAAAACACAATGCCGTGGCCCGGTGACGTCAAAGGTATTGCGGCTCGTAGCTTTACACTGAAAATAAATTCCTAGGTAATATTGATAAAAACGTTTTTGTTGACCTTTAATAAAACAATTTTATCACTTTGATTAAATTTTATCAATACGAAATAATGATTTTGTTGATTTCACAAAATTTATATAATTCTGCATGATTTTTTGTCAGTTTAACAAAATATGCACTACAAATAATATTGTCAGTTTAACAAACCAACTTTTGTTAATAAAACAAAATAAAAAGAGACAATTTTGTCATATCCACAAAGTTTTTTGTGATGTAAACAAAATGTTTGTTGTATCTACAAAAAATCTGTTTTGTAAATGTTTGTCAATATCACAAAGTTTTTGTAAATTTTTTTTGTCAGTTTAACAAAAAATGAAAACATTTTTGTTAAATTGACAAATATTTGTACGAGTATGATATAGTTCACATTTGTTTTTTTTTTTTTTAAATCGATGTAAGATAAACTGAATTTAACAAAAATTGCGTATCGTCAATACGCCCAGGGACGAAATACGATAGCAGCGACGAAACGCCAATTTTTGTGGACTTAAAAGTCAAAAAAAGCTATTTTGAAACAAGAAACATTTTTAAATTGAAAGTAACCATTTCTATTAACCTGACAAATAAATTTTGTGGATTCATCAAAATAATTTTGTTAAATTGACAAAAAAAGTCATATTGACAAAATATTTTTGTTATTTCAACAAATCAATCTGTTAGCTTGATAAATTAATTTTGTGGATACAACAAAATATTGTTTGTTAACAAATTTTTGTAATTTTTATGAATTTGTTAAAACGATTTGTTGGGCGTATATTGACAGAAGTTATATAAAAATCCAGAGATTAACTATTACATACAAACAAACAAACTCGTTTAAATCAAATTCAAGTTGATTTCCTTTTGAATAAAATTGGAAAAAAATTAGTGGTATTGCGGTTCGTAGCTTTAGACATTAACTTTAGACAACCAATTTTTTTACCAATTATTAAGATCTATTTTGGATTTTGGAAGAAAAACAATAATTTATGATGTCATGTCGATTGTCGATTTTTATTAAAATCGTTAAAAAACAATAAAAACAATTTTAGGGCCTCTACCGTTGAATTGAGCCTAAAGCATTGTTTGGTATTATTTGAAAGGGGAATTCAAGCAATAGGTGGGTTGTATTTTTTTTTTTAAATATGAAATTTTTTATCAACTTTTCAATTTAAAATGATAAGAATAAAATTGATTTTACAATAAACAATAAAAATGTAGAATAATATTTCCCCTTTAATTATTTACCACAACGATGAAGATCCGTTAGATATTCTTGAAGTTATAAGCTTTCTTAGATAGTCAAATCGACGATTTTATAAGATTTATTATCAAATTATTTTTTTTTTGTAAAAAACCAATTTAAACACTTCTATTGCTGCTTATGTTGGATTTACCCCTATAAAACCACTGACTTTTTTGTAGATGAGAATTGGGGCAATAACTTTGTAGAATACTATTTTTCGAAATTCCGAAAATTTTCATCAACTTTTACATTTTTAATAATGAAAATTGAATTGAAAACCGACTTACCTTCCCTTTTCACTTAAAAGGGTACATCCCTCCCCAATTATTTTTATACACAAATAAAGCCTGTCATTTGGTGATTCCTTAAAGACCTCAACCTTGTAGATCGGACAATCAGAAGAGAAGTTATAATTATTTTAATCAACCAACATCAGTCGAATTTTGCGATTTTCCGAATTTTGTTCAAATTACGACTAATCTCCCACTAGTGTACGATGATTGGCAATGAACAAAACAAAACAAACTCGAAACTCAAAGTGAAAAGTGATGAGGCAGAAATGCAGAAATACAAACTCACTTTGCAGGAAAGAGTAAAGACTTTGCATTGAGAGCAAATTTTTGCAAAGACTTTGCAGTTTGCACTCTATGCAAAGTCTTTGCAAAAATTTGCTTAGTGAAAAGTGAGATTTGCATAGATTATTGTGGAACAGAAAAACTTATCACTTTGCAAAAAAATGTAATTTGATAAGTGTAAAGTGAAAAGTTGATAAGTTTTTTGTGGAATAGGGTCCAGGTCAGTTTGGTTTTTATGTTTCTATGTGCACAAATTTTGGGGTTTTTTCTTTAAAGATACCAATATAGCTTTTGACCAATGTTTAGCTTTGTTGGAATTTTTTCGAAGTGAAAGACTGATTTTCCTGAAGTATCTTATAACAGTCGACAAAACAAGTTTTATTTTAATAAATAATTATGCATTTTATGTATTTATTTTGTTTCTTTGACGTGCGTTATTTGTCAACTAGTTTGCTCGTTGATTTGAGGGACCTAAAATGTTGTGGTTTCATGGTACCGCAAATACTCGCACATACAAATTATGTATATCGACTGTTTGCAATAAAGTTGCAGACTTGTGAAATTTTATTGAAGGGGGTGAAATATTCTTATTTGGATTTTGTTCCGCATAATTTATATTCTACCAAACGGATAGCAATCCTTTTGATTTTTTCTACAATGACAGGCCATATCAAAAGATTAATCGTGATGACAGCTTTAAATTGTTGCCATCTTGGGATCCAAAATTCAACAAATTTATTAGTACTTAGCTGATATATTAAAGTACTGTACAAATATTAATTATTTCCCTTAACGGTAAATAATAAATTTCAAAAGAAATTCAAAACTTTCTAAAATATTCGCTCACTAATTCATACCAACTAATACCATTTAAAAGTTATTAAAATAATTGAATTTATTCGTGTTAAATATTTACATTTAAACAATTAAAATAGACGATTCCTTTGCCATTTCAGATTGTTGTATGCTTGGGCGCTTATCGGTTTCCAAGAAACTTATAGAATTATTTTCGCTTCCGTCACCTGAGGATACACTTGTTACCGCAACTATTAGTTCCAATGCGCCCTGTAGTTCTAACAAATCGTATGTAAGTTTGACCTCCTTTTGCAAAACATCAGCAAGTTGAATGAATTGCTTGCCAAGATCACCAGTAAACTCATGGAATTCATCTTCGTACACATCAAGTAAGATCATACCAACATCTATCAGAACTCGCAAAAATCGATGTTCGCCAATGTGTCGTATTAGAAACACAACGACTCGCGATAATGAAGAATGTGACCGACCAGCTAGTGCACGATGCAGGCCCTTACGATGAATCAATTCTTGCATGACACTCACAGTTACTTCTGGAGTCCTAGAAGTTACATGTGGCTTTATTGCTTCATTCAAGCATCGAGCATACTCATACTTCCTTAAATGATTGTCGTACGTTGTTTCCGTTCGTGTTTTGGGTTTGATAATTTCGCGGTCCGCCCTATTTAACTTCAATTTCCGACCAGTTTTATCCTTTAGTTTGCTTTGATTTTCTTCCATGTTCTGTATAGAAACCAATCCATCGACCATACCTGCGACTACTGTTTGATCCTTCGGAGCAATTGCAAGACTAAGTACTGAGTTGGGGAAACTTAATGTGTGTACGTTTTGGTATGAAGCAACATCGTAGATTTTGACGTGCCTATCCAAACCGCCCGATAATATCCGTTTGCCATTGGAAGCCAGTCGAAGGCAGGTCACTGTCTTATGATGTTGCGATAGCTTAGTAAGTAGCTTTCCGCCGGCAAACGCATCCCATACACAAACCTCTGTCCCTCCAGCACTAACAAATATACCACCACTCGGTAAGAACAAAAGTGATTCCACAGCGCTTCCATGGTTGACGCTAAAAGCCACTTGCTCAGAGCGGGTGTCATAGAAATTAATTTTCTTATCGTATCCACCCGAAACGATAATGTTGGACGAAGCTGGATTAACACAACCTGCTCTTATATAATCAGAGTGCTCACTATATGTATGAACTACTTTTTCAGATGCAATGTCCCAGAGCTTCACTGTTTTGTCATCGCTAAAACTGGCTACATGTAACAAATCGGGAGTGAAAAACGTTCGATGTGTAGGCGCTTTGTGCCCTTTGAAAAGCCGGAGCATGTTTTTACTTGTGGCGTCAAATAATTTCACTGCTCCCTGTTCGTCTCCGGCAACCAAAAGTCGACCGTCCTGTCTGAAACTACCACCATAAGCATTCTCTTGAAACTTAGATAAGTTCTTGGCAACAAGTTTGGTGATAGGATTGTAAATTTGGACTCTTACAGAGCATGTGACTGCAAAGAAATGTGGCTGAACTGGGCTAAAATCAATATAGTCAATTGCTCCAAATTCTTTAACCAATGTAGGCACCTAGGAGTCCGGAATATTATCGGGATTATTTTGTGTTCAAACTAGATTATCTTTACTTACACTTAGTTTTTTCCAATAAAGTGTGTCAGAAGTTATTTCACGACTTGTTTTCTGAAATTTTTTGGTGCTCAGGGGTTTAAAACTTGTCATTTTTGTTCTTTTTTTGTTTACTAATGACAAAAAGAACAAGCAACAAGGTAACTTTATTTAATAGCAAATAGAAGAAAATAAACTGTAGGTTGACATTACTCGCTTCTCACGTGTTATTTTATTTGAAAAGGTATGTTCACAATAATTTAATGTGTTCCATTCGAAAATAAATCAATTAATTTTGATTTGAATCTGTGAAAATGCTGATTTTGAAGCATAGAACGCAGATCGGGAAAAAATTTGTCTCCTATACATTTTTTTCCTGGGCAATTTTTGTCTTGGATATTTTTCCGAGCAGTACGCAGTTCGCGCGCAAAATTCATACTTTTCTGCATTGCTGTACAAAATGTCTCCACTAAATTTTGCCAGGAAAAAGAATGATACAAGCATTATTTTGCGGGACAAATTTTGACAGCCACCGGATTTCCGAAAGTGATTTTTGTCAAAACTGGTTTTATGTAAAGCCTAGTACGCAGATCGGGAAAAATTTGTCTCCCATACATTTTTTGTCCTGGGACAAATTTTGTCTTGCATATTTTTCCGAGCAGTACGCAGTTCATGCGCAAAATTCATACTTTTGTGCATTGCTGTACAAAATGTCTCCACTAAATTTTGCCAGGAAAAAGAATGATACAAGCATTATTTTGCGGACAAATTTTGACAGCCACCGTATTTCCGAAAGTGATTTTTGTCAAAACTGGTTTTATGTAAAGCCTAGTACGCAGATTGGGAAAAAATTTGTCTCCCATAAATTTTTTGTCCTGGGACAAATTTTGTCTTGCATATTTTTCGGAGCAGTACGCAGTTCATGCGCAAAATTCATATACTTTTGTGCATTGCTGTACAAAATGTCTCCACTAAATTTTGCCAGGAAAAAGAATGATACAAGCATTATTTTGCGGGACAATTTTTGACAGGCACCATATTTCCGAAAGTGATTTTTAACAATACTGGTTTTATGTAAAAGGTGCTGATGGTTATCTTGAGAACATCAAGAGGAGATTCCAAAAAGGTGTGAACGATTTTTGTAAGACAACCCGTCCTTTTTCTTTACACTATACCTTACACTACCTTACCATGAAAAGCCATCTACTCGTCAGTGTAAAAACTAATTTTTGGATCTTTGAAATAGATCCCGATAGAAAACAGGATCCCAAATTGTTTTTGTAATACATGTTAAAACTTAATCCAGATCCGGATCCAGATAGATTTGTGAATAATAAAACGCACCTAGAGATACACTAAAAAACACATTAAATAAGATTTCATCTCTCCAAATTCAAACTTTTCCGCGAGATTTGAAAAAGTTTTGTAGAGATTAAAATTGTAGAGATAAAATTTGACTTGTCTCGATCTGCGTACTAGGCTTCAGTTAAACAAGTGTGCAATGAAGTCAATCCCGCAATGGGTTTTTACCATTTCCAATCGATATCGAATTTTATAAAAATTCAATTCGACGTAGCCATTGTGATTCAATCTTATAATTTTGTTATAGTGACGTAACACATAGCTTGCACTTTCAGGGTTTCCAATATCTCTTTTCAAAGATTTGACCGATCCGGACTTTTTCTTGTACGATTTACTTTGTAACGAGCTTTGCCTTTTGGTCCATACTGGCATTTGGAACCCTTAGCTCAGTCGTGGGGGTGGTTCTTGGACCTGTCGCTCCTACAAAAAAAAAATATTGCCAGCCTAAACATCACAGGTGTTCTTGATGTGCGAGTAATGTTGCCCTTGCCCTCCCTACCATGGTTGCTTTCCTCGCTAAAGCAACCCCTAAACTAGGCTCCTTCTCCTCCTCAGCTCATCATCCCTTTCTCCTCATCCTTCTCATCCCTTTTCCATGTTAAATTTACTCACTCATTGTAAAACACTTCTTTTATCTTGAAAATTACTAAAAACCATTCCTTTTTTTATCTTTTCGTTATTATATTTTCAATGTACTCGTATCTTAATATTATTATACATTTTTTTTTCGTTTATAGTTAATTCAAATTTAAAAAAAAAAATCATTTACTTTATACTAATGAAAATTTAGTTTATTTTATGCAAAAAAAATGAAATTTACTTTAATGGCAACGCGACCAGTAATAAAAATTCTTATTATCCACGCCGCAACGTCTTCGATTTACTAACAAGATTTGGGATTTTCAATCATCTTTTTACTTTTTTCTATATCTTATAATTATTATTTACTCTAATCACTTTAATCTCCACAAAATACCAAAAAAGAAAAAAACCCAATTATTCAAATCGCGAAATTTCGGAAATATATGTATATTAACATGTATATATAAAATTATTTTCAAATTATCAACATATGCTTTTTTTAACAACCAAACTCACCCTTGTTAATCCTCCAGAAGTGGCCACTGCTGCTGAATAACGATGAGTATATTTTTCTTTATGCACCTTTGCTGTGCCTTTCTCAATTTATGTTTTTATGTATATATTTTATATATATACATATATATGCATTCACTTTCGCGATTCAAATTCTTATTCCACGGTTTGCGTCGTTGTATTTTTAAGAATAATTTTTACTTTAGGCTGAATTGCTTTCCAAGCACAATAATTAAACATTAATCAGTTCAAACAAAAAAATGAAAATTTGTTTAATAACAAAAAAATAGATAAATTCGGTTACAACCTAAGCCACATGTGACCGCGATGCATTTAAAGTCAATAGCCGTGTTTTTTTGGAAAAGTTATCCGTAGTACAGTAGGATTTTATATGAATAACAACATCCGCAGTAGGATCACTGCCGATAACATCCGCAGTAGGATGACTGCCGATAAAAGGAGAAGTGAAATCCTGCTGCGGATAGAGATTTGACGTTTACTAGAGTATCGGCAGTGATCCTACTGCGGATGTTGTATTTGTTTTTCACATAAAATCCTACTGTACTACGGATAACTTTTTCAAAAAAACACGGCTAATGTAACCCTTTCAATCACTCAAATTGAGACTGATATAATTATAAACAAATTCAAACAAACCTCAACTTGCTCGTCAAATGGCATGCAAGCTCTGAAGCTATTAGTCAGGCATTTGAGAAGCAAGTATCCTATAATAGCCGTGTTGTTTTGGAAAACTTATCCGTAGTACAGTAGGATTTTATATGAAAAACAAATACAACATCCGCAGTAGGATCACTGCCGATACTCGAATAAACGTTAAATCTCTATCCGCTGCAGGATTCGATTCTGATTCCAAATCCAGAAGCAAATTTCTCTTCTTTTCAGAATCAGAACTGTCATTTTTTCCCAAGTGAACACTTTCAGAAGAGTCCGGAAGGCTTCCGGATTGCCAAATGAAAACGACATAAGTTGGACTTTTAGGCTAGCCGCGCACTAGCAATTTTTAGTTGCGAAACTGCTTGGTTCGAGCAACTAAAAAGTTTGTGTTTTGACACAAACTAAACGATTGCCTAAAATAAGTTCGCCATTTTATTGAACATATAATTATCTGCAAATTCACGGACATTCAACCAAACAGTTCATCTGTTTTCTATAAGTAACCAAACAGTTTCGCAACTAAAAATTGCTAGTGCGCGGCTAGCCTTAGAATTCATAATTGAAGAATTGCTCGTGTGATGTTTAAATCCATAAAATATTTTGTCCGTTCAGGCGAAATCGATAAATAAATATATATATAAAATGTAAAATTTCCAGGCAACTTGGTCAAGTGCCTTGCCGCCTACGTCATAGTCCACCTCTTAGCAAACTCACGCTGGCGATTTAAAATGATCGTATACTCCATAATATGTAATACCATTGCAAGGACTTTAAAATAAAAAATTAAATATTTATTTAGAGGAGGGATTTTGGGCTAAAAGAAATTTGAAATTGTGTATTGTACGAGTAGTGCTTCGAGACCTGGCAGCCCTGTTGAAAAGTTTTTATTTGACAGATTTGGTACACGCGAATATGCTGGGTCCGCAATCCATCTAGTGGCAAGTGGCTGTGGCATGTCAAGTCTCAAGTGTCAAGCCAAGTAGGTAAAAGTCAGCAAAGGTATCGTTTACAATTACATCTAAAATCTAAAAAGTTATAAAAATTGAGAAGAGTTTTGGTTCTAAGTTTAAAATCTGACTTTTTAGGTATTTTTTAAAGATGGTATTTATTAAATTTCAAACGATATATATAATAGAATAATAGAAATTGTATACTCATCCTTTTCACAGAGTGCTTTCTTCAATTTCCAAAGTTTACTGTCGGTGATACTCTTGTTGATATGCACTTGTGTCTACTTGCGTTCATTGTTCCCAAGCATTATGGATAGAAATAAAACAGGGTAATAAAATGATTATATCGTTGGCGTACCAAAACTAATAACTTAACACTTAGGTTACTTGGAGTTTTTTGGAAGCTAGCTAGAATTGGAGAACGATTATCACCGTATGTTGCTGTGTCATGTGTGATAATGGCCGTGTCACTGCTGTTTTGGAATTAATTTTAGTCTTTTAATACATTCGAATAGTTAGATTTTTTAATAAATTTTTAAAATAATTTAATAACTTAATTAGTTATTGACGAGAAAAACGGGCTCAACTTTCCAAAACGACAGCAGGAATTTTCACATGCGGTTTTTTTTATTCGATAGATAATCACTAAAAAACACTATTTATCGCAATCTTAGAGTGAGGAAAAAATTATTTCTATTTTTAATTAATTTTTAAAGTTTCACTTTTTCATACAAATTGAACACAATAATGGCTGCGATCCACATGAAAAACTTTTTTTTTGCTTTATTTTGACGTTTCTCCTCTCTTTCTTTGGTTGAGTTATTTTATACGCGTTGTTTTTTTGGGATATTTACAATATTTTGGAAGTACAAAAGAAACTTTGCGGGCACCCAACCTCGCACCTACCCCAAATCCTATAGTGAGCCCAAGCAGGGGGGTTGCAGGGGGGCAGCATGCCCTCCCATACATATCTCACTGTTTATGCGCCATAATGCTGGATGCTAGCACTGATGCATTTATGTAAGTATGTAAGCAAAAAACCAAAAGTAGTCTTAGTAATTTTCAATTTTCTCAAGAACTAAAAGACTTAAAATCATTCGGTTTTTTGTGTTCGATTCAGAATAGACAGTAACATTGAATACATAAACCAATTAAGCACTTTAATTTACAATTTCGTCAAAAAAATTGAGTCAAACAAAAAGTGAGGTTAAAACCGAAAAAGAAAATATTTTTTTTTAGGATTTAGGGGGGTTTCCTCACTCTAATATTTTAATCCTGTTCTATTGAGACCCATACCTAACTGTAAAAAAAAAATCAAAACTCAACTCCTGCTGTCGTTTTGGAAAGTCGCCCCGAAAAACGTTATCGAGGATTTACCGAAGTCGTCTGAGTTGCCAAGTAAGTACGTAACCAAAACTTTTTACAAGTAAGAGCCGTTTTATTAATTTAGTCAATACATTTATATATGGGGTATGGACCATTACGTCCACTGACATCCATTTGAATAAACGAGAACGTAATTGGTTTTTATTATATTAGATAGAAAAATACATTTATGTATTTATGTACATCAAATGCAATCACTATTCAATTCCAACTATTTGTCCAATAATTCAATGCAAGCAATAGTTGTTAGCTGAGTAGATGAGAACCAAAGCTCGTAGAATCTATGTATATCTATTCTTTAAATGGGTTAATATTTGTTTAGTTGGCTGTACTGATTAGTTAGAAATGTTAGCATAACTAGCCAAATCCCATGTAATAATTAGAGATTATATTTCAATTACATTGCAGTTTTCTAGAATCTTATCCATCTACTATTTGAGGTTTTGATCCAACAAATTACTAGAAAATTGCAGGCACCCATTCCTGTCGACACCATACAATAGTTGGAGTTGTTAGTCACTAGGTTTAGGTTATTTTAAGGACACGCGTATAACTTCACTTATGAGAAATAAAATTGACTTATCGAAAGTAAAGACGAAAAGAGTATTTCAATTCTTTCTGTCTGTCTGTTCGACTCTAGGGTAAAGGCTTAGCTCGATATCTTTTAAACTTGGTAGATAGGTTTTTTTTTTTATTATTCATCTGAAAGACCAAAAATATAAATAAATAAATTTATTACAACCACAGTTTCCTAGTTTTTTTAGTTTAAAATGTAATATTGTTTTCAATTAAGTCATTCTGGCATAAGAATTATGTTGGTGCTACTTCTTATGTCCTCGTTTTTAATTCTTTGAATAGTCCTTATGTTTAGTAATCGTCTTACTATCTTGACTTGAAATGCTGGGTCCTTTTCTTCTTGGTTTTTGAATGATTTAACCTGTTTTAGGTATATGTAGTCATCATTGCAGTCCGAGTAAGATGTCTTTCTCTATGTGGTTTGACATGTGACTTGTTCAGGTTTAATGTGAGTCCATGTATTTTGTATTCCGTTGGAAGTTCGTTTACCATTTCTTCTATCTCTTCCGGTGTATCCGAAGGCAAAATTATGTCATCCGCAAATCTGAGATTGATCAATTTTTCTTCCCATATCTTAATTCCGAATCTGTTTGTCCAGTTAGTTTTTCGAAAGATCTCTTCCGGTACTGCTGAGAATAGTGACGGAGTTAAGAGATCTCCCTGTCGTACTCCTATTTTATCTTGAAATCGCATCGGATTATATCCGTTTTTACCTTGGTCGTGTTATTGTGGTAAATGTTTTTCAGGGTCTGTATGAATATCGGATTGATATTTTGATTTATCAGTGCTGTCCATATGCTTTTGTGTTCAACAGTGTAGGAAAGCTTTACTGAAGTCAATTAAAAAGAGACAGAGGTTTTTTAAACTCGTTACATTTTTCTATAAGTTGGTTTAACAGTCTGTAGGTGGTCAGTTCTCGAAAATACTTCTCTGGAACCAGCTTGTTCTATAGGCTGTTTGTTATTGAGTGGTAATTTGAATTTATTATATAACGCTTTTCAAAAAAAGTGTATACTATGTCGATGTTAAGCTGCTTGGGCTGTAATTGTTTATATCTTCTTTGTCAACTTATATGCAACGATATTATTTACCTTTGTTTCCATAGCATTGGTATCGGTTGTATCCTTATTATAACATTATAAAGTTTTGACAGTATTAGGGGGCAAGTGTCTCTTTTCCAAATTTAAGAGTTTCTGCTTTTATGCCGTCATTGCCTGCACTTTTCTTTTGTCCAAAGTTGTCAATCCCATTCGCCCAATATTAACATATTGTTTCCCTATTTGGTTTACAATAAGCCCCACTTATATGAAAAAATTGCAATTATTCGAACGAAAAGTTCTCCGCCATTGCACCTCCCTTAACCGAAAACCCAACTCTTACCGCTATTATAGCAATGAAAAGCTGTACGAAGCTTCAGGAATTGTCCCGATTGACAAATATATCTACAATCTGAGTACTAAGATGCTGAGAAAAATCCCAACCCATCCCAGTCCTCTTATTAATTTAATTACAGGTAACTCAGCCATAGACGATGCTGATGTCACACACCATGAAGATCGTTGAGCGAGTCTTGGGTAGCCGACTGCGAAAAATAATTAGGCTATCTGATGACCAGTGCGGGTTTGTCGGTGGTAAGTCAACCACGGATGCAATCCAGAGTATAAGAATAATTATGGAAAAACATCGGGATTCTTTGGAGGATTTGCATGTCGTATTGGTTGATTTTGAAAAAGCATTCGATCGGCAACCACGAGATCTAATATGGGTGGCCCTCAGGCAACGAGGAGTTCCAGAAACCTATGTGCGGATAATTATGGACATGTATGATGGAGCAGTTACTAAAGTAAGATGCGCAGCTGGAGTCACCGAAGAATTCGAAATCACAGTAGGTGTACACCAGGGAAGTGTCTTGAGTCCCCTGCTCTTTATTACAGTTCTTGATTACCTGCTTGAAGGCAAAGTGACGGATCCAAAAGTGCATCAGTTATTCTTTGCTGACGATGAAGCCATCATAAGTGAAGACCCGATATCCCTACAACGAGCACTTGACGTATGGGTGGATGTTCTAGAAGGAAGTGGGTACCGCATAAGCGCGAAAAAGACAGAATACCTATGCTGCCCATTTTCTGATCCACACAGGCCTATTCCAGACATTTATTTGAATGGAGTAGTGCTTCCCAAGTGTGAAAAGTTTAAATATCTGGGGTCTATGATAAATAACGAAGCTACTTGTGATGACGATATCAATCATCGCGTAAGCGTAGGGTGGATGAAGTGGCGGGAAAATTCTGCTATGTTCTGTGACCGAAAAATGCCCCCTAAGCTGAAAGGAAAGCTCTACACTTCAGTTGTGCGTCCAGCACTCACATACGGTTCACAATGTTGGACAATGTACAAAAAGTATGAGAGTAAGCTAACGGCAGCTGAGATGAAGATGCTTCGTATGACAGCAGGAGTTACAAAGCTTGATCGAATTAGAAGTACGAAGATCCGAGGAAGCCTTCATGTTAAGAATACCATTTCCCAAAAAATTGAACACGACCAACTCAGTTGGTATTGCCATGTTCAAAGGAGAGATCCTGAGAACCCCGTCAAAAAGGCAATATCATACAACGTTCCAATTCGGAATAAAAAGAAAGGTAGGCCTAAACACTCCTGGTACAAACAAATGCAAAAACACCAGCATTCAGTTGGCCTCAGAAATGGAACAATACAAAACCGGGAGGCTTGCCGCCGATTTCTGAGGTCAACCCGGCGAACCCCACAGGCGGATCACTAGTGTGAAGCAGATACGTGGGAGAGTTATGATCCCCTCGACATCGAGATCATAACAGCGCCGAAGAAAAGGAAGAAGAAGAACTCATGCCATAGACGACCGATATCTCCAGGTGCTCTCCATGATGGACCAAGCATTTGGAATAGCTGGAGAAGATAGTTTCGCAAACTTCTATGATGTTGCACGGACGCAGCACAACAGAGGTTGAAGCCACCAAAAGACCAGACAGCAATCAGCAATGACCCATATCCACCACACGAGCCAACGACCGTTAGCACTGCTCAAGCTGACGTAAATATCATAAAAGAAAAAATTGAGACCTAAGACACAAATTTTATTCAAATGTAAAAAGAAAACATAACCAACCTAACGAAGCAGAGCCCCTTTTGTGCTCGCAGATTAATAAGATAGACTTAAGAAATTAATTATTGTAAATAACATATGAACATATTTTGAGTGTAATTAAAAATAAACTATTGTACATACATATATAAAAACATAATGTCAAAGTTGTCAATACTGGATGCAATGTCATTTTCGTTATATATAAATATT
Source organism: Chrysotoxum bicinctum (assembly GCA_911387755.1). Lineage (NCBI taxonomy): Eukaryota > Metazoa > Arthropoda > Insecta > Diptera > Syrphidae > Chrysotoxum > Chrysotoxum bicinctum. The sequence continues at coordinate 94,222,745 of OU426990.1, read as the reverse complement.
AAATTGTCAATAGAAAAGTCTAAATTGTTATTAGCTGCTGTATTGTCGGTTGTTGAATACAGTAATTCAAAAGGTCTGTTGCTGTTTTATTGAAAATCGAATTCTTCTGCTTTCTCCATATCCAAATCGTCAAATAGCGGGTTTTTCTCCGTCATCTTGCATTGAAATCCTCACCAATGACGTGCATTACCTCCGTCTTTGTAGATTCGTACGATCTTTCAAGTCTTTCATAGAATCAGTTAATTTTATCTTCGGTAGCTTTGTCTGTTGGTGCATAGATTTGTATGATGGTCATCTTTGTTTTGTTGATTAGTAGAAAAATGTACATATGTCAATTTTGTGATTCTTGAGTTCTTTTATTTAAAAAAAAAATCCGACTCCATAGGTTTCTCCTATGTGGTAAAATATACCAATAACATAATATATGTGCTATATAGATTAGATTAGATTAGATTTAGATTTTTATTGGTTCATAATTTTTAGAGCTGAATACAATATTAATAATACATAAAATCGTTTGAGCATGGCTTTGCCGTCTGCCAGATTGACAATCCAATTTATACTCTATATAAGTTTAGTACAATTACATTTTTAATTTAATATTTAAAACATTTTATTGATTTAGGATTAAATTTTCAGTTTTTATAATTTAATATGTACAACATTTTCAAAAATCCCCATTTATAATTCTGCTCCTATATTTAAGAGCGATTTTTAAAAATTCATACAATTTTTCCACATCCATTCGATTTAATAAAAATATACAGTATTCATCTGTTAAGATATCTTCTCCAAATACATTTCTTCTTATTTCACGTAAAACTGGACAGCACCCTAAGAAATGAATGATATCTTCCCGCTTTCTCAGGTTGCATAAATCGCATAAAATTGGCAAATCGTTTCTATGTGGTATGTAGTTGAGATGCAGCAATTCGCCTCGTAACCGGAACATCATTGAAATTGAGTTTACATTATTTTCATCTTTGAAATAGTTATTTTCGTTGAGACAGTAGTCCAGGCGATTATAAATCGTTCGGTGAAGAGATCTTGCAGCTTCTTCCTCCTGGTTTGCCCTATATCTAAGGTCAACTTGTTTGATTAGATCGTACAATAATTGTCTCCAAGTATTTGGTTCATCCAGATTTATATTTATAGCTATTCCATACTCTCCAGCTATTTCTTCCCATTCCTTATAACATCCTCTTTTGCTTCGCACCATTTGAATGGCCACTCTCTTAGGAAGCCGATGATCTGGCATTTGCATGACACGGAGAACATAGTCTACTTGTAGTTTGAGTGTCTTAATAAACAACGGAGATAATCCAGTTTCTATCATTAGCATATAGTTCGGCGAATTGGGAGGGAGATGAAATGCTCTTTTGAGATAATACCTTAAAAGTTTCTCGACCGTTTCATATTTTGAGCCTCCCCATACCTGTGCAGCATAAAAGAGGATTGATTCCGCTACAGTTTCAAATACACGATATTTGCTACTGTGACTTACGTGCTTGTTGTTGAAGCAATTTTTCCAAGTAGCGTTTAATGCAGTTTTCGCTTTAGTTAGTTTTTCGTTTAAATGTTTTTCCATTTTCATATTTTGTGTGAATAGTACACCAAGATATTTGTATTCTTTTACAACCTCAACAGCATTCCCATCATAAATCCATTTCTCGTTCGCGCTAGTTCTGCCTCCTCCCTTCCTTATAACCATAACCTTAGACTTGTCCGGATTAACAACAAGATTCCACAACTTACAGAATTCATGAAGCTTATTTATCATTAACTGTAGTGTTTCAGGTGTGTACGCCATCATCACTACATCATCAGCAAAAAGAAGAGCTTTAATTTGCAATCCCGCAAATTCTATGCCACCAGGTAGATAATAGACCAGGTCATCTATAAAAAGTGCAAATAGATCGGGGCTAAGTGCACAGCCTTGTCTGACTCCAGTTTTGGTTTCAAACCACTCCGATTTATCTGCACCATTCCACACTGCTGATTTCGTATCTCGATAGATATTTTGAATGAGTTGTCCAAATTTAAAGGTCATCCCAAGTCCGTACAGCTTGTACATTAGGGCGTCCCGGTCCACTGTGTCAAACGCTGCTCTAAAATCCACGAAGAGAACATAAAGTTTTTTATTTCTTGCAAGGAATGAATCAGCAATACTTTTGAATACAAAAATGTGATCAATAGTAGAATAACCCGATCTGAAGCCCGCTTGAAATTCACTTATTAGATTTTTTGATGCTATCCAACTTTTGAGGCGACTTTGAAGTACTGCGGTGAAAATTTTGTAGGTGGCATTGAGAAAGGAGATACCTCTGTAGTTCGCAGGATTCATTGTGCACCCTTTCTTGTATATAGGAAACACTAAAGCTTCCTTAAACTGTTCAGGAATTATACCGTCTTCTATAACATTATTCATTAGGCCGGTCAGCGTTTGCATAAGATTATTCGTCCCATATTTGTAGAATTCAACCGGTATCCTATCCGACCCAGCTGCTTTGCCATCATTGAGCCTATTGATGACAAAAGAGACCTCTTGCAACGTGATCGGCGAATCTAAAATTGGATCGTAAAAGCAAGGTGATGCATAATGAAACTTGGATATCTCGTTCGATGTTGGGTTTAAAAGTTGCTTGAAATGGTATTGCAAATCTTGAGAACTTAGGTTGATGTCAATAATATATTTCCTACCGTTTAAATTGTGAGCTAATGTCCAAAATTCTGAAGAGTTCATAGCTAGACTTAGTTTTCTTGCCTCAGATTCAAAATACAATTTCTTTTTTTTTTTACATAAGGTCTTGAACTTCTGGTTGTATTTTAAATATAATTCCTTTGCAAACCTGCTATTGACTTTACGAAAACGTTTAAGCCAGGCATATGACACATCTCTTGCTTTTTTACAGCTTTCATCGAACCAGCGCTCTTTGAATGCTGTGGGTTTTTTTTTCAAACTGTTTTGCGGGTATACTAGCTTAATTATTACTTCTAGATCGTTGAAATTCGCGACTTCTCGACTTTGTAGGGCCTCATCTAATTTCACCTTATAGGCGTACTCTTTGCTACTACTCCAAACTATTTTTGGAAGGAGTTTCATGTTTGCCGTTGTGACATTAACTACCTCTGCTTGGTTGAAGGATACGACAATTGGCATGTGGTCCGAAAAGGGCTCGTTCAATACCTCGAAGTCGACAACAAGATTATTCCATTCACGTCCAATAAAACAATAGTCAATGACAGAAGAACCTTGACCTCCAACAAACGTGAATTCTCCTTCGGGATCACCTTGGCTTGTTCCGTTTAGCAATTTTAACCCATAGGAGTTGCAGAGTTCAAGAAGCTTATGACCATTGGAGTTTTTAATATTATCTTTAGAATTTCTCGCTATTCCAGCTATACTGTTTTCTGCACCTTTTTCATCACCCACTCTCGCATTTAAATCGCCTATTAGAAGTAAATTTGAGTTGTCACCTCCACATGTCATGAATTCTTGTAGGTTCTCGAAATCGATATCCCAATTGTTACAGTTTAAGTAAGTTGGTAGTAGACGTAAATTTTTCCTATCAATTTTCATTGTTATATACAGCAAGGAGTGGTATGACTCGATTTTGCAGTCATGAATGTTAAGATCTCTTTTAAATCCGAAAATATGTCCTCCACTGGCTCTTCCTCTTGTATGAGTTCTGGTTGCTGGTATTGATCTTAATTCGTAGTTGGTAAATTTATTTTCGTACATATTAATATTTAGTTCGGTAACAAAAGTTTCATATAGGAAAATAATATCAAACTTACATATAAAATTATAAAAATTAGTGAAAATCGATTTATTACTTAATCCTGAAACATTGTATGATAAAATTTTATAATTTTTTTTATTTAAACAACAATTTTTTCTTAAATTCTTAGTAATAATTTGAGGGCAGACGGCATTACAATTAAAGATTTTTTTGAGGCGGCGCAACGTAACGTGACGTGTTGCTATTGTTCGCCACTAAGTTTTTGCTACAACCAGGAACGCTATTTGTCGGGCTGTCATCAATCAGCTGCTGTAACATTGACAATCCACATTCACCGTCACATTGTAATGCCGAGTTGCTGTCAAAATAAAACTTTTTCCCATTTACGAACAAACAATGACCACGAATTTCAGTTTTTAGCGCTTTATTTTTACTATTAATGTCTGCTTTTAACTCCTGCAATCGCCTCCTTCTTACTCGAGATGCGGCTGGATAGTCTCGACGAATGGATACTCCGGTGCCTTTTATACTAGAGTTTGCTGTTAAGATGCGTCCAACATCCTCTATTTTGCTTAGCTTCACAATTAAGTTTGTTCTTTGGTTGTTATTCGAACGAAGAGAGCGCACTGACGATATTGTGCTTGCATCTGTTGTTTGTAGCAGATCCATACACAGGCGCCTAGCTTGATCTGTAGCATTTTCCCCTTCTACAGATGGCATTTGTACAATAATGTTTTTTTCATTAACCTTCATCTCCAAGAATTCCACTTGCCGTTCCAATGCATTACATCGGTTTTCAACTGTTTTCAGCTGTACCTGGAGTTCTCGGTTATTTTCTTGCAGCGTTTGAAGCCTAGCACTAACACCATCTATATCGGCCTTCGTAGGTAGATCCTTAAGTTTCTCATCTAATATAGGTGATATGGCTCTTTGAATAAGATGTTCGAGATCTTTTATTGACATATTTCCTACAGCCACATTTAGGTTGGAAGGTACAACATTTTTTTGAACATTTTCTGGTGAAATATCAAGAAGTTTTCGTTTACTTTGTTGCTCCATATAGTTGCTATTGTCTTTTATCGGTGTTCGTTGCAAATTCATGTCAAATTGTTTTATTGTTTGATAAAATTTGTTAGACTCACCGAGTGTTTTTTTGAGGTGTTTGCAACTTTAAATAGATATATTAACACAATTTGGTTAGTTTTTGTATTATTATTTTTTATTTTAGGTGGAAAAAAAAATTAATTTAAAGAGCTCAATATAGACACAACTTTCACTTGCAATACCAGGATTTTCATGTGCTATATATAATTATAGTATATTTTTCTCCTTAAACTTGAAATACTTTTAAGAAATTGAACCAGTGCTCTATTGATCGCTTTTCTATTACTTCAACTTTAGTTTATAGGTATTTATTTAAATCATGGAAAGTTCAAAGCTGTGAACAGAGAAAAGGCTTCTATTGGAATTATTCCAATTCGTACGAGAAATCGATTAAAAAATAGTTCTAAAACTATTTCATTTTATTTTGTCTAAAAAATTCCTTTTAACTGATATTATTATTATTTTTACAAAATTAACGAAAATTCTGAAAAAGTTTTTTAAGATTTCTCTTATGCGGCTTATTTGGTCTCAATAATTTATTAATGAAAGACTTTCATTAGTTTTCCCGACGTTTCGACTGAGGTTTCAGTCTTCTTCAGAGGCAAGTTTATAAGAAAATTAATAAAATTTAATATTGAAAATTATAAAAAAAAATATTATTTGAATTTGAGACCAAATAAGCCGAATAAGAGAAATCTTAAAAAACTTTTTCAAATTATAACGAATTGGTCAAAAAAACTTCTAATAATGAAAATACTGAAAGTTATCTCCATTTATTTATTTATGTAATTATAAACAGATTTCAAAAAGTAGAGAACTAACTTTCTCCGAAACTTAGCTTTATCACTCAATCTACTAGCATGTCGTAGCAGAGTATTCCACAGGCGAGAAGCATTAATACAGGTAATAAGACTGATTTTTCATTTTTACAGTCTAAGAAGTGAATTATCGAGCATTTTTAAATTTAAACTCAATTATTTTTACACAGTTTATTTTGAAAGTTTTTGAACAAATTTTTCGGTAGAGCCCTATTATTACCTAATGCTAATGCTAAAGAGCTAAAAAACAGTGGGATATCCATCCATCGAGACTACACGAAAGCTGCACGAGTTAAAAGGAGACGACTAATACAAATAAAAACAGATATAATCACAAAAAACAGAAATACTAGAGCTCTAATTCGCGGACAAACATTACAAGTCAACAATAAAACATTTTATTTTGATCATAGCAATAAACTCAAATGCGACGAAGAAGATGGAATGGATATGCTGCAGCAATTGATTTGTGACAGCGACACTGACAGTGACAGCTTGTTCACCAAACGTCAGAATGCACAATATACTAAGGATGCAAACACAATGCCTTCGACCAGTGCTGTCGTTAGGACTCCGAATCATAATATTTAGTACTAAGGCCGTCTGCCAATCAAAAGTTGCATGTAATGATTTTAGTCATAAGTTAGAATTCTTTAAGATATTATCCTACAATGTGTCTGGCTTACTTAATAAATCACTTTTTACCGAGTTTTATAAATTTGTGAATAAGTTTGAATTTGTATTTTTATATGAGACATTCCTGACGGAAAATTATTTTAAAAATATTGAGAATAAGTTAATAGATTATGATTTTAAGTGGATTCCTGCAGTAAGAACTCATACGAGGGGTAGAGCAAGTGTGTTGGTATAATGAACTTCAAATTGTGTGTTGACCCTTAAGGTATATTTAGGTGCGTTTTATTATTCACAAATCTATCTAGATCCGGATCTGGATTAAGTTTTAACATGAATTACAAAAACAATTTGGGATCCTATTTTCTATCGGGATTTATTTCAAAGATCCAAAAATTAGTTATTACACTGGCGAGTAGATGGCTTTTTATCGTAAGGTAGTATAATCTATAGTGTAAAGAAAAGAGACAAGACATAATTTAAAATTTATAAACCCAAGGATAAAAAGAGACGGGCTTATAACACTTCTGTCACTAAGATCCGTATCGTTTTATTTTCAAGGGATAATCCAGATCCGGATCCAGATAGATTTGTGAATAATAAAACGCACCTTTTGTTTCCTTTTGTATCTGAACTCATTCATTATCTTTTTAACTTTAGATCATTCTAGAACGTTCCCTTTTCTCTCAATAAAAGCATTTATATAGAACGGAAGTCTTTTTGTACGATTAACTTTATTTGATATTTTTGTGGATTATTTGTAATCCCATCAGGTTATGGGCCCAGGAATACTTTATCTGGATTAGAAATATTTTATCTAAAAAGAAATATTAATATCCGATTCATTAGATTGCATCAGCCGAATCATGTCGTCAAACACAATACCTTCGATCAAGAAACTCACCGGCAGAGATAACTACAGCACGTGGAAATTTGCCATGCAGGCATACTTAGAGCATGAGGATCTTTGGGATTGCATCGTAGGTACCGAAGAAGATACTAAGAAGATTACCAAGGCCAAATCAAAAATAATCCTTGCCGTTGATTCCATGAATTATATGCATATTCAGGATGCACATTCTGCAAAGGATGCATGGGACAAGTTGCAACAAGCATTCGAGGATTCCGGATTGACTAGGAGAGTAAGTCTTCTTAGAGCGTTGATAACAACTCGTTTCGTTGATTTTGATTCAGTCAACGAGTACGTCAACAAAATTATGACGACTGCACACAAACTGAATGCGCTGAATTTCCAAGTTGGAGATGAATGGGTTGGTACGTTGTTACTTGCTGGTTTGCCGGACGAGTACAAACCGATGATAATGGGTCTTGAGAGCTCGGGTGTCGCAATAACAGGCGATTCAATTAAGACAAAGCTTCTTCAAGAAATTTCTGACAAAAATCCTGAAACATCTGAATCTGAAACCGCGCTACTGATGAAACCATGGAACAGACAACGGAGTCGTCAAAAGAATTCTATGACTATGGATAAAACTCGCTGTTTCAATTGCAACGCCTATGAACACATCAGTAAAAACTGCAAAAATAAAGTTAAAAAATCATCGCAACATTGTGTTCAAACGAAAAAGACTTTTCTTGCTTGCTGTGCCGTTAATGCCTCCGACCCCCAGGCATGGTACTTGGATTCTTGCGCATCGTCTCATATTACTTCTCATGCAGATTGGCTTGATGAAAAGGCGCGTCCATGTAGCTCTGAGATTTACGCAGCAAATAATGAAAAAATGAAAGGCACTGCGATCGGAAACGCAATGATTCCTGTTTCTATCAATAATAAAACTGACAGTATTAGAGCAAGTGAAGTGATTTATGTTCCAGATATCTCGGCCAACTTATTATCTGTAAGTAAAATAGTAAAGAAAGGCCACAAAGTAGAATTTACTTCTGATGGATGTAAAATCACAAGTTCTGATGGAGAGCTTTTGGCAACGGCCAGCGATGACAATGGAATCTTCAAAATAGATCGACCATGTCAGAATGCATTTATTGCTTGCACACAAAATGAAGCTATGTTGTGGCATCGACGTTTAGGTCATATGAGTCGTAAGAATATGAACCTTCTCCGGAATGGTCTGGTGACTGGATGTAATTTTGAGAAAAGCAGTAATGAGCAGTGTAAAAATTGTATTAAAGGAAAACAACATCGAGAATCTTTCAAACATAGAGCAAAGCGAGCTGATAACGTACTTGACCTTATACATACCGACTTATGTGGGCCAATGGAAACGACTTCAATCGGAGGGGCAAAGTACTTTCTTACAATGATTGATGATTGCTCTAAGAAAGTTTTTGTGTATTTTTTAAAGGCGAAATACGAGGTATTCGAGACAATAAAAGAATTTAAGAATATGGTAGAAAATCAAAGCGATCGAAAAATTAAAATCCTTCGATCAGATAATGGTGGCGAGTACGTGAGTTTGCGGCTGAAACAATTTTTGAAGAATTCAGGAATTCGACATCAACTTACAGTTGCCTACACTCCACAACAAAATGGGATTGCGGAACGGATGAACCGCACGATTGTAGAAAAAGGCCGAAGTATGTTGTTCGATGCTGGTTTGTCTAAGGAGTATTGGGCCGAAGCCGTGGCAACAGCCGTTTATCTGATTAACCGGACACCGACAAATAATGCCCGGAATGTCACACCCGAAGAAGTTTGGATGGATAAAAAGCCAGATGTTAGCCATCTCCGAATTTTTGGTTGCAAAGCTATGTCACACATCCCAAAAGAGAAGAGATTGAAATGGGATCCGAAGTCTCGAGAGCTTATTTTCACTGGTTACTGTGATGAAACTAAAGGATTCCGCCTTGTTGATCCGAAGACGAAACAATTGGTGATAAGTCGAGATGTGATTTTTTTCGAAGATGGAAAAATAGAAGAAAATGATTTATTTCAAAAGGGAAAAGATAAGACTTCACATCAGTCGATTGTCACTCCAATTCTTTCGGAGAAATCAGAGGATATTTGTGATGATTCTTTGGTTGAAAGCAGTGATGATGAAGGAGATGAGACAATTGTTGACAATAGCGGCGAGATGATAGTTCCAGAAGAAATAAGAGAACCGTTTGAGCTTGCGGAGATACCGAAACAAGAAAGGGACGACGCAGACGATAGCATCCACATGGAGTCAAGCAGAGTCGAATCATCTGAAACAAACGATGCAGAGAATTCACAAAGGCGTTCAAATAGAACACCTAAGCCGAGGAAATTTCAGGATTACATCACTTATTTAACTGTGAAAAATAATCCTGCCGATCCTATCTCAGTTGAAGATGCTTTAAGTGGTCCGAATGCATCATGCTGGAAGGCAGCTATGCAAGAAGAGTATGACGCAATTATGGAAAATAATACATGGTGTTTAGTAGATCCTCCGCCGAACAGAAAAATACTTAACGCTAAATGGGTATTTAAAACCAAACCGGGGACTGGTACTGGAGACAAGCAATTTAAGGCTAGGCTGGTAGCAAAAGGCTGTGGACAAATCGAAGGCATAGATTTTCAAGAAACCTATGCACCAGTGGTAAGAACAAATACAATTAGATTATTATTTGCACTCTCTGTTAGGTATAATCTTCACCTTCACCACATGGATGTGAAGAATGCATTTCTGCATGGGGATCTAGATGAGGATCTCTATATTAAGCAACCTGAGCCGTTCGTAGTAGAATCTCAGAAATATAAAGTTTGTAAGCTTAATAAGGCAATATATGGTCTTAAGCAAGGTAGCAGATCCTGGAACAAGAAGATGGACTCCGTTCTCAAGTCCATGGGTTATTTGCAGACACGCACAGACCAGTGTGTTTATATACAAAAATCAAGTACTTTCATTCAGATACTTGCGGTCTACGTTGATGACTTGATAATTCTATCAAATGATCTTGATGAAATGAAGAAGACAAAGAATAAGCTTAAGACAATATTCAAGATGAAGGATCTTGGCGAAATTTCTGTTTGCTTGGGTATGAGGATTACGAGGGATCGAACACGAGGAAAACTTTGGGTGGATCAATGCGATTACTTGAAAGAAGTAATCACCAAGTTTAAAATGGCAGACTGCAATCCTGTGACGACCCCTTTAGACCCAAATCAAAAACTGACTTCAGATATGTCTCCGAAAAATGAAAAAGACCATATTGCAATGCAGAATATTCCATACAGAGAAGCCGTTGGAAGTCTTCTATATGCAGCGCAAGGGACAAGACCAGACATAGCTCATGCTGTTGGTGTTGTAAGTAAATATTTGTCGAATCCAGGTCAGGCACATTGGAAAGCCGTGAAAAGAATTATGCGTTATTTAAAGGGCACAATCAACGATAAAATTGAATTCTGCAGAAATGGTTGCTCTGAGTTATTGGCGTATAGCGATGCGGATTGGGCAAACGAAATTGATGAACGTCGTTCAGTAAGTGGCTACATTCTCAAGATGCACGGAGGTCCTATTTCGTGGGCAAGTAAACGGCAAAGAACAGTGGCCTTGTCGACCACAGAGGCCGAGTACATGGCACTGTCAGCAACTTGTCAAGAGGTACTATGGGTTCGAAGCTTGGCTGCAGAAATTGATAGTTCCATTATATCAAAGCCGACTGTTATATTTTGTGACAACAAAGGTGCAGTGGATCTGGCTTCGACGGCTGGATTTCGTCCACGCACAAAGCACATCGATATTCGTCATCATTTTCTTCGAGGACACATTGAAGATAAGAACATCGATGTACAGTATACTCCGACTGAACGAATGGTGGCAGATTCATTAACAAAACCATTGTGTGGAAACAAATTTAATTTTTGTAAAAATAATTTTGGAATATGTACTTAAGGTTAAGATGTAATTTTTGTTCAAGAAAGGGTGTTGGTATAATGAGCTTCAAATTGTGTGTTGACCCTTAAGGTATATTTGTTTCCTTTTGTATCTGAACTCATTCATTATCTTTTTAACTTTAGATCATTCTAGAACGTTCCCTTTTCTCTCAATAAAAGCATTTATATAGAACGGAAGTCTTTTTGTACGATTAACTTTATTTGATATTTTTGTGGATTATTTGTAATCCCATCAAAGTGGAGGCTGTTTCTTCGGATTTAAGAAAAATCTCAATGGTATCAAATGCGAGTTTCATACACATAATGCAGCATCATGTTTGGAATTGAAAATGGAAGACAAGACTTTGTGGATAATACCTCTTTACTTAAATTGCAACAACTGGGAAACCGACTTCGATCAACTAACCGAACTACTAAACAACAGAAATGCGTCAAACGTTTTAATGATTGGAGATTTTAATGCAAGGGTTGGACAGGAAACAGGTGTGATGAACGCAATCAATGGAATAAATAGGCGATCAAAGGATTCAATATGCAATACAAGGGGAAAAAAACTCTTAGAACTCTGCGATTCATTTGCCCTGCGAATTCAAAATGGAACTAGTTTGAGCGACGATGTAGGCAATTTCACATTTGCCAGTGGGCAAGGAACTTCGGTGATAGACTATAGCATCTTAGGCGAGGAATGGGAGCCCTATATTACGGACCTTGAGATCGAAGGAGTACCATACTCGGACCACTTGCCGATAGTTGTAACATTTAACAGTAAATTAAATACTTCTGAAGAAACTACGATCATGAAGCTACTTCCAAAACTACGATGGAAGGAGTCAAGAGCACCGACGTATAGACGTTTACTTGATTTGAATCTTCAAACTCAAGAGGATGTGGACTTTGGCCATTTAGAAGAAATAATCAAGACCGCGTATCCACAAAAGCAAGCTAAAAATAAAGTAGGCAGTAAAGAACCATGGTTCGATGAACAATGTCAGCTTGCCCGCATGGATACATTTCGATGGCTTAATATGTTTAGAAATTTAAATGAAAGTCGTTTTAGAGATAAATATACCGAGGCGAATAAAAAATACAAGGAGCTGTGCAGAAGCAAAAAGAGAAGCTACAGTGAATTAGAAGCGTCGAGGTTGGCGAATTGTAAGGATGCATCGGAATTCTGGAAGCTTGCATGGAAACTTAATGGCAAACAATTTACCATAAATACGAATCTCTGTAAGAACGCACTGAGGGAACATTTCAACATTTTGCTCAATCCAACACCAAGTACCTTAAATTGGCAATATGCAGCTCCTGGATTTGAAAACGAAATTTTAGACACTGAAATCACTTCGCATGAAATAGACTTAATATTGAGAGGCCTTAAATATGGAAAGGCCCCAGGAGCAAATGGAATACCTGTGGAATTTTATAAATATGGGACTAACAATTTGAAGGATTGCTTGACAAGACTTTTTAATAAAGTGTTTAATGGTGATCAAACGCCAAGAGAGTTTCGGGATTCAATCATATTCCCCATACATAAAAAGGGCAGCTTGACGAATCCTTCAAACTATAGAGGAATCTCGTTCCAAAATTCCACCTATAAAATATTTACAACAGTGCTTCAAAAACGCCTTACAACATGGATTGATTCGCAGAATTTGTTAAAAGAGTTTCAAGCTGGATTTAGAACAGGGTATTCGACAGCGGACAACATTTTCATTCTGAGAAGTATAGCGGAAAACTTTTTGTTGCAAAACAAAAAATTGTATGTGTTCTTTATCGACTTCAAGGCAGCCTTTGACACCATAGACCGAAGGGCTCTATTATACAAATTGTATGGATTGGGCTTGTCACGAAAATTTGGGCGAGTTCCGGAAGCATTGTATAAGGAAACTCAGGCAGCAGTGTGGAATGGAGCAGAACTTTCAGACTGGTTTGAAACTGGATCCGGTGTCAGGCAGGGATGTGCATTAAGTCCAACATTATTTTCTCCCTTCATAGATGATCTGATTGACTATCTACCCGGCGGAGTGGTCTTCGCGGGAGAGAGTATAAAGGCGCTTCTCTTTGCGGATGACGTAGTCATGTTTGCAAATTCCCCTGAAACTCTGCAACTCATGATCAATAGAGTACATGATTATTGCCGGTTATGGAACCTCATAGTCAATATCGATAAATCAAAAGTAATGATTTTTAGAAGAAGTGGTGGAAGAAATGCATCTAACGAAAAGTGGAAATTTAATGGGGAAAGTATTGAGATTGTAAACGATTATAAATATCTAGGTGTTTACTTTACGAAGAACTTGAGTATGGAGAAGCATTTTAAGGAAAAGCTACAGAAAGCAAAAGCGGCTATCAATATCTCGTGGAGGAAATGTTTTATGAACAAAAACATCGCGCATAGCAGCAAATACAAGGTATTTGAAGCAGTTGCGGAGACCATTCTGCTATATGGATCTCAGGCTTGGGGAAGTAAGAAGTTTGACACAGTTGAACAACTATTGAGGTTTTATGTGAAAAGGATATTCCATCTACCAGCAAACACGCCTAATTATGTTATAATGATTGAGACGGGGCTATCACCGCTGTTCATAAAAACGCTTAAGCTCCAAGCGGATTACCTACTGAAGGTTATGAAGATGCCGGAGACTCGACTTATTAGGAAAACTGTACTAAAAACTATGCAAGATAGAAAAAGTTGGTATGCAGACTGGATGGGATTGGCACAGCGTTGTAATTTAAGCTTAAATATCAACATTGAAGATGTGGCAAGTACTAAAGGAAATTTGTACGGCATAATAGAAAAAACAGATGAGCGATATAGAGAAGAATACGTTACGGAAGCATCTGGGTCGTTGTACAGATCAATCTATAGTAGACTTAACCACAACTTAGCAAATACAAATTACTTTCACGACTCCAATAGCGTACAAAAAATTTCTACGATGGTCAGACTTCGAAGTGAATTGCTAAACCTTAATTATATTCCCCACAGAACAGATTTGCCACTGGAATGCAGGATATGCAACCTGGCCGAACGTGAAGATGTTATCCACTTCATTGGAAGATGCCCAACTTTAAGGGAAACGAGGAGAAGTGTCCTTGGAAACGATTTCTTATCGGAGGAAGAGGTGATTACGCAACTAAATCAGATGAATGTTCCACTACTTTATGAGTATTGCAAAATCGCACTAAAATATAGATTAAGAATACAAAATGAAAGCTTTTAAATGAAAAAAAAAAAATATATATATGTATACGTAAATGTTCCGACTTATTCGCTATTGTTGTAATAATCGTTATTGTATATAAATAAGTACCTGAAAAACACGACTAATTATAATTTAAGGAAAACTTATATTGCAAATTATTAATTATACTTTATTGCCAATCTGGCAGACGGCATTTTGCCATGCTATATAAACCATAATAAATAAATAAATAATAAAAAAATATTAAGCAATTTAAAAAAAAAAAAAAAAAAAAAACCTAATGTGATTTAAGCTAAAAATAATTGAGAACACAAATTTTACATTTCATAGTTCTTGATTTGAAAGTGTAACGTAGAAAGTTGGATTTCACAAAATGTAATTAATGAAAATGTTCTTTTCTTTTTTGATTTATTACTGAGGTAAGTTTCAGACAAATATATCGGCGCAAAATTTTAAACAATTAAAACCTACTCTAAATCAATTTTAGAATGAGAGTCGACTCAAAATATTGTGTATAAAACTAGAACCGACTTTTTGTTAATTTTAAAGGACATAAACTATACTAGACTGAATCAATGAATATTAGAAATTCGAAACAATCGTACAGAAGTGCTCTACGATCAACAAATCTGTACAAAATGTACATTTATGTTATGCATGCATGCCGAGACGAGTATAGTCAAATAAATTTGCACCTTGCAATAACAAAATTGAGTTTTTATGCTGTGAATTAGCGATATATACTTCATTTGCAGCAAAGTAATGTAAATAACTTATATAAAATGTACCTTTTTCGGCGAAAAAATATTCTTTAACGTTAAAGAAATAAAGGGAAACTATTTAAACTAAAAAGAAAAATAAAATGCACGACTGGATCGCACATACTTGCTCTTATGTAAAAATACTGAAATTTACCAATTATTGTTTATACATATAAAAACATGGATTTGATTAGAGATGTTCAAATGAATAAAATTGCCGTCGGATTTCGAAAAAGCATTGATTTAAAAAAAAAAACAATACTTTTTTTAAACACCAAAAAAAATATTTTTTTTTACACCAAAATGCTAGGTATAGCATTCCATATTCGTGTAGTCCAGGTGAAAAACGAATATCTGTATGTTACTGAACGCCCGAAGTTGGACTGAAGGATAAACTGATGAGCATTCCCAAACGCGAGAGTATTATGGTTAAATTGCTTAAGGGAAGGAATGCAAATGGCTATTTCGCTAGAACACTATTTATAGAAATATATATAATATATAGAAAAACAAGAACCTTTGCGGCGGTGCTCGAGAGATGCAAATGATTCCGTTATGTTTCTATCAAATTATCATTTTTATAGCTCTTTCTTGAATTCTATCCAAGAGACTCAAGTGGGTTATTGGAGCACCTGGCCAAATATGGGAATTTTATTCAAACTTTGAACGAATATATGTAAGTTTATAGATTACAGCCAGATTAGAAGGGGTGATAAATTTCTTGATCATTCCACACAAGGTGGTCTGTGATGCCTGCAAGTTGTTCCGTGCAAGTGTCACTCATGGATAGTGGCATAAGGGAAGAATTTGGCTTTAATGATAGAAGACTGCATTGGGTTTTTGAAGCATTAAATTCTACACGGGTTCTTATTTTTCAATGGACAATGCCAAGCGGATTTGTGTATGTCTCAGAACTCTTGCAACGGTAGGAGTATGAAAAAATATTGGTTGGAAGATTCAACACTCTCTGGCAGCGTCGAATTAACAGCAAACTGTGCTGCAAGCAAATTATTTTTCTTGCGAGCTGAATTTGGAAGATGAGCGTTGGAACCGATGATGAAGTAGAATTTCGTAATTTTTTTTTCAAATCGCCAAATGATTTTATTAACTTTGGGACATTGTATTATTTTTTGCCTAAATTTGTGGTCATGAAAAAAATTTGGTTCTTTGAATATGTTTATTACAAGTTTTTCTAGGTTGTTTGAACGTATTCCGGTTTTCCTCAGTATGGTTGGTTTAAGAACATCCGAAACTTACTTGTCTGACCCTAATAACCTATTTACAGCTTGAATCAAACTATGAATTCTCTTTGGGTTTTAAAAATTTTGCCCTATTTGTCCATTCCGACAAGAATTAAATTTGTAATTATATCTGCACTGGAGTTCCCGTCACTATCGCCAACTAGAATTGCGTACATTGAAAGCGCCTGCAATGACGATTTCAGTGTGAGGATAATGGGAAACAATTCTTTATCATCAAATTCGTTAAAAGTTGAATTGCTGTCCAGATTTTGACGTGTTTGTTTACCGTGAATCTAAACCGTATAAAATTAAAGTTTGTATTTAAACATGTACTATATTGAGGTTGAGTTGGTACGCAAAATCATTTAAAAATCGCTAGATCGTAGTGTGGAAAGAATAATGGCACTAAGCTATACTCATGCATGATCGGTATTTTCACTTACCTGAGTTTAGTGCCAAAACAGCTGGCCTCTGTTGTTTACAGTATAGACGTACTTGGAATAGAAGTTCATTCGCAATCCCCGAATGTTACTAAAATCTCTTGTCATTGAAAATATTCACTTTACAAAAAAACAAACGAATTTAACAATTAATATTCTTTAAATAATATTTTTGCAAAACAGCTGCCTTTATGGCGACTACCTTTGGTTTCGGAGCTAAAATAAAACTTTCAATTTCTCCCATAGGGAATTATCGAAGAATCTTAAGTACCTTAAGCTTAGGCTGTATATTGAGGTAGACATAATCAATCTCGAGTTCAATTTTTTTCCAAATGCAAACTGGCCTTCATAGTACCTATGTACTATATTGCAAGGAAAAATGATGAAAAAAAATTATGTTCCATACCAGACAAGAACCATTAGATTCTGAGATAATTTAAATTTGAAAAACTTAAAAAAAAAACGTTTTCGCTTTTTTATTCAAACAAGAATTTTTGATCATGCAAATTAGGTAGTTTTTCCGTTGATTAATACCAATGATGATTTCTTTAATTTTGTAATACATTGTAGTTTTTACTTTGATATCATTTAATTAAAAAATTAACCTCAAATTACTCTTTTTCTCTTTACTCTTTCTCTTTTAATAAGCACAATTTGCACAATACAAAATATTAAAATATATTATTAACATTCAAAACCAATATACATATAATAAGGAATTTGCGTCCTAGCAAGTTATAACAGCATCTAACTGATGAACTGTACTGGGTAAAACGCATTTGTAGTTGGTCACTTAAAATTTCAATTGAATTATACTCGTAGATACTTCTTTTATGATTGATTATATTTGAAGGATAAAATTAAAGGCCAAGATACCAACTTTTCATGGTTTAAAAAAAAACTTGCTTTCATGCAATTATATTCGTGATTGGTTCCTTGTTAATACATCGCAAAAACCCATGAGATTTCATCGCTTCTAGGAAAAAATTTAACAATTTAACAAATCATAATAAGCATTTTCATATTTTTCAGGCCTGCTATTGCCTTTGTAAATTTCTAAAGACTAAGTTGGCTGATCTGTGAAGCTTTTGTGTTTATATACATATATGTTTATGTTATTTGATTCTAGATATGTGCATATCAATCGAAATTTCATCACAGAATCATTTATAAGAGACAAATTTGTCTCATATTTCAATAATAATAATTAAATATGTATGTAAGACAATGTTCTTATACGATTTATCACCCATATCGTATAGACAGGGGTTATTTCTCACCAATTTAATTAATTTTTCCATCTTGAAAAAATTTAAAATTCCTCTTTGACTGCCGCAGCGTTAATAAATAATCTGTAATTTCACACAACGTCGCGTTTCACCGCCGCGTTGCAACGCCATGGTGAATTCAACGCGGTGTCAAAAACGCGTTCAGTGTGACATGGGGCATGTATTGCAATGTAATACAACGCTGCGTTTGAACGCGGCGGTGAAACCGAGTCTTTAAGGCCGCGTTTCACCGCCGCGTTCAAACGAAGCGTTGTATTACATTGCAATACATGTCCCATGTCACACTGAATGCGTTTTTGACGCCGCGTTGAATTCAGCATGACGTTGCAACGCGGCGGTGAAACGCGACGTTGTGTGAAATTACAGATTATTTCTAACGCTGCGGCAGTCAAAGGAATTTTAATTTTTTTCAAGATGGACAAATTAATTGAATTGGTGAGAAATAACCCATGTCTATACGATATGGGTGATAAATCGTATAAGAACATTGTCTTACATACATATTTAATTATTATTATTGAAATATGAGACAAATTTGTCTCTTATAAATGCCGCATTGCTAGGTCTTCTGTTTGTTGGCGTTCGAGATGTGCGACTCTAGCTCCCAGCACAGCTGGTGATATTCGCCAATTTCTTTTCTTTTTTTGTTTATTGGCATGTACCCAAATTCTTTTTCTTTTACGGGAGTTTCGTAAAATAGCAATAATTCCTCTTCTGAATCTGAGCTGCTTGACATTATTTTTGTTAAGGAATGATTGTTTTGTTTGTTCATTGCTTGAAAGCTCTCTGTTTGACGTCCTCTGACGCGGCGGTTGCAACGTCGTCGCGTCAAAATAATCTTACCGTCGCGTTAAAAAATCTTAACGCGGCGTTAAAAACGCGTTCTGTTTGACCGAGCCTTAAGTTGGCTGATCTGTGAAGCTTTTGTGTTTATATATATGTACATATATGTTATTTGATTCTAGATATATGTGCATACGAGTATCAATCGAAATTTCATCACAGAATCAATTTTTTTATCACAGATAATTGATTCTGTCAAGAAGAGCGCAAACCAAAATTATTCACCCTTATTCCGATAGTCGTTTTAATAAAACGCCTTTAAAACGAGAAGGCTCCAGAGACCACATTTTGGTGTTTAAATAATACGAAAAGGGCAGCGTTTTCTATGTTCTTTACTTTTCTAAGCATTATAACGATAGTCATTTTAATAAAACTAGCCGACCCAGCTCTCGAAATTCGAGTGCCAATTTATTTATTATTTATTATTAAATTATTGGCAGTGTTTTCAAGCAAATTTATTAAATTAAATTTTATTTTATGTAATATGCAAAGTGTTCGACAGTGCAAAAACAAAAATGACCCACAGTGTGTAAATGCGTGTCTGAAGTATATTCTGCACATCTCCGTAACTGTAGCTTTCCAACCATATAAAATTTATCGAAATCGGTTAAATACTTTTGGAGAAAAGTTTACCACAAAAAACATGTTTGCCGTTTTATTATATGATTCCAATTTTCGTTTCTATAGCCTTGTCGTTTTACTGGCGTTTTAGTGACACGACTATCGGAATAAGGGTGATTGAGTTGAATTCAGTCTTGACGTTGAATTCTGCATTATTATCTTTAAGGAGAATTGTTTTCTTCCGTAACTTCACGCCCCATGCTGTGTAAAAAAAAATTAAAGGGTAATCATAATCCCTTGAGCGTAAGTAGATTATAAAAAAAAAAAAAAAAAAAAGCAGATGTCAAAATAAAGCGAAAGATGCAAACGATGGAATTTTACGAGGCTGCCAAATTTGAGTTTTTTGATAGTTTGCTCCGACTCTTGCATCGAAATAAATTAGTTTCACCTTAACATCAAGCTCTAAAATGGGATAGAGTATAGCCGTTTTCGAAAATGTCAAATCAACGTCAGTTTAATCGTCATTTTTTGACGCAGCTACTGCTATCTTTAATGTCGATTTCCTTTGCACATGAGAAATCAATTTCTGTGTAAAGATTTCTATCTTTGGACACATTTTACCTTCCTTCATACCAAAAAAATCGATTTTTTTGACAGAGATCAAATTCTTCGAGTCCATATTTGAAGAGGGATTTACATGTATACGAAATACGCACACTAAGGCCCATTTGCTGATACGGAACATAAATCTTATGCATAGCTATGTTCCACATAAATTCTATGTGGTACTTAAATTTATGTTAGTTGCACAAATAATTTTATGTTCATCATAGTAAGGGACGAGTTTTTGATTTTTTGAATTTCAACTAACTTCAAGTCAGTTTGCGCAAATGTCAAAATATTGTGAGTTTTGGTGTGTTTTGGTGTGTTTTTGTGCTGAAGCGTGTTTCACGGTTTTTATTTTTCAAAGATGTCGGATTCAAATAGGAAAAGAAGCCCGAATTTTTCTCAAAATGAAAAAACACTTCTTCTTCATTGTGCATTCAATGAAAAAGAAGTAATTGAAAATAAAAAAACAGACGGTATAACGTGGAAAGTGAAGGAAGCTGCTTGGAAACGCATCGAAAATAATTTCAATAGCCAGTCGGGGTCATGCTTCAGAAATAGCGAATCTTTGAAGCGATTTTATAATAATTATAAAGGTGAAATAAGAGGCGGCAAAAGAAAAAAGTTCGAGTCTACAAACAGGAGGAGGAAAGCCATACATACCTTCAGACCCTAATTTTGATCTTGCTGTTACCATTATGAACCCGAAAACTTTGTATGGGCTCGAGAATGAATTTGATGGTGAAGGCTTTGTGGAACAAGAAAACGTAATTTTTAACTTATAAATGAAATTTAAAAATTTTCAAAAATTTGTTTCTAATAACTAAATTTTGTAGCGTGAAGAGGAGGATAAATCAAACGACTGGACCCATTATAAGCCATCCATGCTTAAAAACAAAGTTCACTCAAAATTGAAAACACCAGCCCACACCAAAGATGATAACAGTTTTGGGATCGAAATTTCGCCAGATCTAGAAAAAGGCTCTACACCTGAAATCGTTATGACAAAAGATTTCAAAAAGCAATTCGGAAGCTCCGATCAAGTGGACAATACTCCATGGTCTTCAAGAAGAAGACCAGTTGCTTCTACATTGCAAAGCAGCAAGATATCGGAGCAGTATTCCGAGCTTTCCAAAATTAAGATCGAACTAGCGAAACTGCAATACGATACGCTTAAGGAAGAAAGCATTCAAAAAAAATTCCAAAGCAGTATTGAAAACGAACTTAAGCGGAAATCCTTGGAACTGGATATCGCATTAAAAAGCGAAGTTTTAAAAAAAATCCAAAAAGAAGACTGCACGGCAAAAGATGCCCACAATGTTTTGAAAGACATTGAATTATTTTTCAAAGAAATGAACTGAGTAAATTTTGTAATACATATTCTGTTTTCTTTGTGTTTTTTTGTGTTCCTTCTTTGTAATAAATCTTTGAAGAATAAAAACTATGTAATTTTATTTTGAAATGAAATTTTGTTTTATTCGTATTGAGTTTTGTATGTATCAAATTTGATATAATGTTTATAATCCTGCAAAATAGTTATTTATCAAATCTGTACGCTTTTGCATATTCAAATTCAAGGAGTTTGAGCTTGAATTGTTAATTTGAAAAGGGTTTTCATTATGTATCTCTCCATTAGTAATAACACGTTGTAGATCTTCTTCACTGAAATCGAAGCTTTCAGGAGGATCATCAAGTATACCATTTTCCCTCAATATATTGTGCAAAGTACATGTCGCAATTATAATTGTTAATACTGTACTCAGTTTTAACCGGGCACCATAAGCCAAAACGGGAAATCTTCTTTTTAAAATCCCAAAAGCTTTTTCTATTACACCTCGAGAACGAATTTGAGACTCATTGTACAATTGTTCTGCTGAACTTCTTGGATTGAGAAGAGGTGTCATCAAATAAGATTTTTGAGGATAAGCCGAATCTCCTGTTTAAATAAATTTAAATAAAAAAAAACAGTTCTTGTACCTACACAAACAAATTTAAATGAAACCTACCCAAGAGAAATCATTCTGCTTTTGCATTTGACTGTCTCTCCAAAACATTTTTTATTCTACAATTACTGAAAATTGTTGCGTCATGTGTAGATCCGGGCCACCTAGCTACCACATTAGTAAATATCATTTTAGCGTTGCAAATCGCTTGAACGTTTATTGAGAAATATTTTTCCTGTTCCTAAAAATTTCTCCATCAGTTCCACCTTCATTTTACAAACAAAAATATGTAGGTATATTAATTTTCAAGTAAATCTTAAATAATAATTTACCGGGGGACTGAATTTTGACGTGAGTGCCGTCAATGGCTCCAATTACATTAGGAAAAGATGCTATGTCGAAAAAATCACGTTTACTATTTGAAATGTCAGTTGCTGTTTCGGGAAATTTTATATAATTATTTCCAAGTTTAGCTATTGCTCTCGAAACTCTCAAAACTATTCTTGAAACGGTTGAGACATGCATTCCACCAAAATCGGCTATACTTAGGAGATGGTTACCTGTTGCAAAAAAGCGTAGCGCAACCAAAAGTTGATTAATAGGTGCGATAGAGTTATTCCTATAGTAATGGAAATACTTTCATATGTGTTAATATATAATATTGTTCAGCATAACTGTACCTGTTGGATGGATATTCTAAAGAGCTTTCTATTCGATTCAAAACAAGTAGGGTT
This sequence comes from Chrysotoxum bicinctum, assembly GCA_911387755.1. Taxonomy (NCBI): domain Eukaryota; kingdom Metazoa; phylum Arthropoda; class Insecta; order Diptera; family Syrphidae; genus Chrysotoxum; species Chrysotoxum bicinctum. The sequence goes on along the minus strand of OU426990.1, from coordinate 94,199,983 downwards.
ATTTCCTTTGTTAAACGAAATCTTTTGTAAAAAGATAGTGTAAAAATATTCATTCCTCTCGTAAATTTGACGAGGAACCCACTTCTAGAATTTCAAGAACTTCCACGTCATCGTCGATCAAGTCCGACAGTTCAAAATCCATTTTTATTTATTTTTTAGCAATATTATACTAACAGTATCTCCTTAATTATTAGAAAATAAGTCAAAAACAACAGTAAATGAAAATTAATGTTTGACATAAATATTTTATGTGGCACTTTTTCTTCTACTTAAGTTATGTTCAACTTAAGGGTATTTATGTTTGAGTTTACATTTGGTGCAAAGCAATAAGTGTCACTTAAGGGTTTATGTGGAACATAAGTATTTATGTTCCGTATCAGCAAATGGGCCTAAAAGAAAAAAATTGACACGGGATCGAAATCCCTAGTGTGTAATGGAAATCGACATATAAATATCCAATCGTCCTGTTATTTCACCAACGTCAGTCAATCTTCTTGCAAATCCATTTGATGTTTACGAGCAGTTTATCAATATTTTTGTCGGGAACTATCCAAATATGAATTATGAAATTAGCACTATACTTTATTAAGGGGAGGTTTACCTTTTTCTAGTTAAAACTGCAGTTTTTTTGGGAAGTTTTTTTTCGTACAAGGAAATAAATAATCAACTGGGAGTTTTTGCTACTTGCTTATTACAATAAATAGTACAAAAAAACATTTTTTATATGCCCAAATATCGTGACAGTAATCAATGTCATGACCACTCCCAAAAAAGGTTGCCTGACGGTAGCCACTCTAGCACCTGCAAAAATGAACGAAAATCAAAAATGTTTATAAAATATATGAATGTAGGTGGGACCTGAACTACAACCATTAATAATCAAAAATTAACAAAATGGTGGACATTAGATTTTTTTTTAATTTATTTTCGTGTTTTTTCGCTCTTTAATGTACTGTAGAAATGAAAAAAATCCATGGATCATCTTGATCGTAGTCCAGGTTCCCCTAATTTTAATATACTTTAAAAGAAAAAAAGAAAAAAGGCGATCCATCTTGGCGATCAGTTCGAAAAACGTGGTTTCGAGAAAAACACGTTTTTACCTCATCGCTTTCCATAGTATTAATCTATGTTAACATTAAAATAATATACCTTAAGATTAATCAGCTGTTATGGAAATATATTCTACACATAATTTACTACAAGAAAATGCAAAAAAAAAAATCGATTTTTTGGTCCAGAAAAAGGTAAACCTGCCCTTAATTTTTTAATTAATCTTGAAATATTTGCACTGAACACCCTTTATTTTATTATTTTTATTTTATTAAAGATAGGTAACGTAAAAATTAAAATGAATTGAAATTTATTTCCGCAGTTTCTGAGATAATCCTGCATTTAAATTAACCATAATACTACGTTTTCACCAAGAGATAATCCTGGATTTAAGTGAATTTACCATAAATCTTCTTTAAATCTCGAAGATTTATCATACAAATTTATTTCGTAAATCTAGTATATTAGAAATAAATCTTGTTAAATCTTCATTGGATCAATTATTCTTTTGGTCGAACTGACCTAATATCTATATATAGTTCTAAGCTATTTCTACGATTTTTCATTGTTTGGCACAAATGAAACTTTCTTTCTAAGAAAAATTGAAACACCACTAGCATTTGATAGATGCTGTCAAAGTTAATCTTCTTCTTAATCTTTTAGTGCGGTGAAAACACCACATAAATCTCTTGCCTTCCTTAAATGTCGAAGATTTACCATACACATTTATGTCGTTAATCTAGTAAATTAGAAATTATTCTTTCTAGATCTTCATTAGATCAATTGTTCTATAGTCTGAACTTGCCTATTATCCATATGGTGCTAAATTATCTCGTTCGTCACAAATGAAACTTTTTTCTATCTTTCTATCGCTTCCACTTTATAAGAAAAATTAAAACTTCTATTTTATCTCTTAGTGCGGTGGAAAGACCACATAAATCTCTTTGCCTTAAATCTCGGATTATCTTTTGGTGAAAACGTCATGGGTCTTAAACAAGTTTTGTACTGATTTCTTTTTTCCAGTTAGAGCATTTAAAGAATATAAATGATAATTAATAACTATTCATTTTGTCTTACTAACACAAAAATAAAAAAAAATGTTTACACTCCTTTTTTCCTTAATTTCACAAGATTTCATGTCAAAATGACATTTAAATACTACAACGGCTTCAAACCTCCTATGAACCAGTTTAAAAGTGGATTTACATGTTTCTGCATCTGCAAAATGCAGAAAAGTAGAGAAAGGCAGATGTATATCCAAAACCGAAAGTGTGAGAGAATACACAGGTGGTAACTCTTTTTATTTCCTATAAGCTGCTATAACTTGTTGGCCTGTTAATACGAAACTATGCAATGAAAATTTAACTTGCCTCCATTTTCTTCCATTTCGATTAAATGTTTTTTTTTTATATCATGCGTCCGTCAACAAAAATTATAGAAAAATGGAAATATCGCAATTTACAAAATGACAAAATGGAGACGAAGATACTATAATAAAGATGAACATGTTCGTCTTTACTATAATCTTGACTTCTGCATTTCTCGAATTTCCTATAAAGCAGAAATGGAGTCCTACTGCATTTAGCTCAGAAATCAAATGTAACTCCATAATCTTATACTGCGTCTCCACTGAACGATAATCTGAGATTTATTCAAATCTACTTGAAATCTTCTTGAAATCACTAGATTTACCATACAAAAATTAATCATCTCGTTTCGAGATTTCAAATAAATCTACTTGAAATCTACTGTACTGAACGGATTCACTTTTCCATTTCTAATGAAACTGACAGTTTGATGGAAGAGAAAAAAAAAAAAGAGTGTTGACAAACTGAACAAAAAAAAAAAAAAAAAGAACATTTTAATAACTGACACTGCTTGTAATTAAGATTTTAGATGTCAAAATAAATCTAACAAGTCCAGTGGAAACACTACTAGATTATTTTAAATCACACCGGAAAATAATCTAGATTATCGTTCAGTGGAAACGTAGTATTACTCCGCCTCTATTTCTCGTGTATTGTTTTTTTTTTTATAAATAAGCTTTTCAGGATTAGAGTCGTTGTTAAGTCGAAGTAATTTCACTCGGTCGTTAAAACGAGTTAATAAATAATGCTGTGAAAGTTTAAAGCTCGTTCGAATGTCTAACCTCCTTCATGTAAATTCCGATACTGGTATGGCTTTTCCTAAAAAAATTGTTATTTCGTCCTGAATACGTTCATTCATGCTTAGTCTGCGCAAAAATATTCTAATCAATATAGCCGTCACATTTTCTCTTACCTTTTTTGACGAGTTAACCTAAAACTATCAACCAAAAAACGAAGCAGATATACATATGTACGTTCGTTCGAATTTGGAAAAAATATGTCCGCTGTTCAGTACGTAGAATAAATACATTTTTATCAACACAAAAGGCTTCAAACAAGAAAAAATCCCAGAAAAGTCATAACGAATCGATTTGATAATTGTTCAAAACGTGTTGGAAAACAATTATTTAACCAGTGGAAATGAAATTCAATTAAAAGCGACAAATTAAAGGTGATTTTCTTGATTTTTCCTTTTTCCATATGATGTATCTCAAAATTAAATGACTAACAATTATGTATAACTTGCTGTTTCTCTGCACTCACACCTCGGAAACATTCGCCATTTCCTTATACGAGAAAAATACGAAAATTTTAAGAATTTTTTTATTGCCACATTGAAAACATTCAAAATAAATATGTTGTTACATGTTTTTATAAATTCGTAAGATTTTTTAATATAATATCAACAAATCAGACTGGACACTGAATGAAAACTAGCAAAATATTTCTTGTCGCGCCCATTAAAAAGCTGAGCTACAAAGGGTATGATTTTAATGTATAAACAACTTGTTCTACCTTTTTCAGAGTTAGAAGTGAACCTCTCACGTACTATCTAAACTTTGAAGTTGTCGCGGTAATTGGCCTTAATACTAGTGTCAGCTCGCTAAAATAAATATGCCATGGGACGGCCTTTTATGTATCCTGATTCCTGGGCATATATTTTGGCATTGTTGATAGACTTGGACGAATTTTTAGAAATACATTTTTCATATATGCCATTATTTTTTTCTTACGAAACAACTAAAAATTTGAATAAATCGAATCAATCTTAACATTTAAGGGAGCCATATATTTCTTGTAAAAAGGGGGGTTATGGGTAAAAATTCAAAAAGGGTTAATTTTCAAAGTATCTTCACTTGTAGCTAAATAAGGAGCAATTTCCGAAAAAGATTGGTATTTTTAAAGAATTAAGTAGGTATCTATGTACATCGTTATAAATCCTAATTCATAAGCTGTTCTGTAAAATGTTTTCAAAGAAAATTGAATGGTATGGAGGCCTGATTTAATTTGTTAAGAAAAGGTTAAAAAAATTTTGTAATATTAAATAAATGAACGCTTAGATTGATCTTTTACTTTTCACGGCTAAAATTATTGTTCTTTTCAACTGGGCACTTAACATTTTTACTGTCCTCTTTAGTACATATAATCTAAATATTCTATTTTTTTAAATGGGGATTTTTATTCTATGTCGATGTTAAGCGGCTTGGCCTGTAATTGTTTAGGTATATTTTCTTTGTCTACTTTTATATGCAACAATATTATTTACCTTTGTTTCGATTGCATTTGTCCTTATTATAGCATTATAAAATTTTAGCAGTATGTATTAGGTAGTATTAGTCTCTTCCAAATTTAAGAGTTTCTGCTTTTATGCCGTCATTGCCTGCACTTTTGTCCTGTCCCAAACTGTCAATACTGGATGCAATGCCATTTCGTTAAATATAAATAGCAAATCGACTATTATTATTACACAAAAACTGTTGCTTTTTTTAATTGATTTGGTTTCTTTTATTATATCTTTTATCATCGTCTCGTTGTTGGTCTGTATGTCTTTTTCTGAGTTAATTTTTATTGTTTTTCACAGTTCTCTTAGTTGCTGTTTCTCGTCAAATCTTCTCTCTTAAGTCTTCTCTTCTTTCTATTAGTGATCTTGTGTTCTGTGAGATTTTGTCGTTTTTGGATTTTTTTATGCTGATGATTTAAATTCATTGATTTTAATTTTTACGCGTAGGTATCATTCTATGATCACTGTCAAATTTGAATGTGGTCAAAGTTGAAACGTCTATAGCTTAGTAGCTTTTTCTGTTGGTGCATATATTTGTATGATAGTCATCTTTGTTTTGTTGATTTATAGAATAAAACTACAAATTCTATCATTACAATTTATGTCAATTATGTGATTCTTGAGTTCTTTCTTTTATAAGAAAAGGTTAAAAAAGTTTGTAATATTAAATAAATGAAGCTTAGATTGATCTTTTACTTATAAGATTTGTACTGTCCTCTTTAGTACATATAATCTAAATATTCTATTTGTTAAAGGGTGGTTTGTTGAGGTAAAATTTTGTTGAAAAATAAAACGTACACGAAAAATTATCCAAAAAAGAAATTACATACGCAATTGCGCCACAGTAAACAACACTACTCAGCATCAGCTTTTTGTCAGTAGGCGACGGATGTAAGAAAAGTATCATAAGATAAGTGACTTATAAGGCACATTCTAATACACTATGTACAATGTTACGTGTTGAATAAAACACAAAATAAAAACAATGATATAATTCTTTAGAGTTTTGATCGTTCTTATATACAACATTATACTTTACATCACTTGAAGTTCGGCGGTGTAAAATAAAGTGGTAAAAAAACAAATGCCAAATATATTTTCTAGTCGTCTTCATGTAAGTTCATTTTGGAGTTCATAAAACTCGCAGAGTTACGACATTAATTCAAATTAATATTTCTCCTCTCATTACAACATTACTACTCGTAAATAAAACTTCCATTGCGGCTTAATGCGTTATGTATTGCTGTTGTATTCAGATATATACGGTTAAAAAATAAGTTGTAAACAATTATAGTATAAGTCGTATTATCAAGTTTTGGATATTAATGAAAGCTGGGAAATCATGGGGTCATAGGATGTGGTAAGGCCTTTCTTGGTTTTCACCGTGAATTCTAGTTTTGAGATAGTAAATGGAATTTCAATTTTCTTGGCTCCAATTTTCTTGAGTTCGAGAGATCTTGAATAGCAGGTTCGATTTTGCGTTTTTGAGAAAATTAAATATGATTGCAAGAGCGGTTCTTTAAAATACAGGGTGCGTTTTTTGTTCAAGGTCGATTTTATTTGGTTACAATTTTTGTGAGTAAAGTTTGTCAGTTGGCATTTGACAGCCATAGACAGCGGTTAATAACAATTTATTATGTATGGAATAGAGCATGGAGATGACCATCGACATCCTCGAAATTGGAGTGCTCGGGTTTTACAGCTCAAGAAAGACGACCGCCATTTAGGCCTACAGAACATGTGGTTCCAGCAAGACGGTGCCATATCACGCCCAGCAGAGATGTGAAAGAATGCAGTCTTTTTAGTATTGCGGTCAATTGAATGGAAAGACTGTTTTTTTTAAGTCTTTTGATTTAGCCCCAGTACTGTGACTTTCAAACTAAAGCCCCAGTCGATTCTGCAGTCTTTTATTTAAAAATCATTTGTAGCAGTCAGATGAATTTAAATCAAAAGAATGCATTCTTTTGGGACTGCTTGCAGTCTTTGAAGTCTTTGAAAATTCTTTTACATTCCTTGCATTCTTAAAGTCTTTTTAATGCATTCAATGTATTGAAGTCTTTTTACGGCTTTGAAGTCTTTTTTATTGATTGAATCCTTTTTATTGCTGAGAGCTTTTTAACTGCTTTCAGGTCGGTTAAAAATAGCAAACTTCAGCAATTATTTTAAATCTCCACTTAAAATCAAAATTTTGCCAAAACAGAAGTCATAATACGAGTTAAACGGTTTTCGCACAATTTTTCTTTATGACTATATATCTTTATACATATATACATATATAGGTACTGACATCTTATTTTAAATAAAATTGCCTCTCAATAAGATATTGTTTTTATTTGATATACAATTTGCTTCAGTTTTGGTATAATTTTAATCTTTAAATGGAGATTTAAAATAATTGTTGAAATCTATAACTTTCAACCGCGGCTTCACAGTAGTCGAAAGGCTTTCCTAAGCAGTGAAAAATCTTCAATTATTAATAAGACTTCAAAGCAGTAAAAAGACTTCAATACATTGAATGCATTGAAAAGACTTTAAGAATGCAAAAAATATAAAAGACTTTTCAAAGACTTCAAAGACTGCAAGCAGTAAACAAAGAATGCATTCTTTTTATATAAAGTCTTTTGACATATTTTGATTATTGCATTATTTAAGACTTCAAAATAGAATGGGAATGGATTTCTGAAGTTAAAAGAATGATATGATAAATTCTATTGCATTCCCGAATAATCAGTTGAATGAGTGGGACTTTTCGCAATGCAATACCATAATATTGCATTCTTTTACAACTCTGACACACAGCTCGTGCTGCGATGCAAATTTTATGAGAAATTTGTCTCGTCCGAATGATATCGACTATCCCCGACGGTCCCCTGATTTCTTCTTATGGGGCTACTTGAAGAAAAAAGTGTATATAAACAAACCAACCACAACCTCGATGCTTAAGGAAAATATTTTAAATTACAACAGAAGTCTGCGAAATTTTAATGCAAAATGTACTTTAAAGTGCTCGCCCTTACGCCATTACCAAAGGTACACAATTGTCTTATATCAAGACAATATAATCAATACATCAATAAATAAATCATAAAATTGTGTATCATTTAAAAGTTTTTAATAAAAACATCGACCTGTAACATAAATACAAAACAAAAAATCAATACATTCCAAAAATTAATTTTGAATATTACGTTGCAAATATTTCGTTAGGACTCAATTTTAATTTTGAGTTCAAAAATTGTCACAGTTCTCAAAATAATAAAATAAAATAATTATTTTTTATTTATTTGAAACAGGTGTCTTACATACATATGTACATATGTTTATGTACATTAGGTTGTCCCGTCGTTATATGAAGAAAAAAATTCTCGAATTTCTTATCGAAAGGGGTATCAAAAGTTGTGTATTAACGAGCAGATTCCGAATATACTTACTTTTTAATTTGGGCATAACTTTTGGGGCTCTTCCACGGCTTAAAGATAAACGTCACTTTACTATTCCGAGAACAGTTCGTTTTTTTATGTAAGAGTATAAGTCTGGACTTAACTCCTTTTCCATGGTTAAGTAAAACCTTCGAATAAAAGTGGAATACCCGTTTTTTTATTAATTTAACTGTAGGTGTAAAATTTTAAAAATTAAATCAAACTCGAGATTTTAATAAAAGATGACATTACAATGATAGGGAACACGAACAAATTGGGTCCTACAAGTCTCTGTATATTTAATGTTTTAAGGTGATATGCTATAGGGGAAAAATTGTGTGTATTAAAGGTATGGGATATATTTACAATAATAGTGTAGTTTCAGCAAATATCCCGGGCATTTCAGATATTATTAATATTCATTTTGTATGTACATACATTTATGTAAATGAATATCATTGGAGTATATTTTAAACTTGGGTCCACATTCCAATTCAACTTCAACTTGATTGGTGGTAGTACCCCTTGGCATAATGGTTAGTGCGTTGGACTGTCATGCGGAAGTTCTCGAGTTCGATTCTCAGCCGCTGCAAAAAAGTTTTTCAGGAGTGTACTACCTCTTGCGAGGAATTGACAAATCCTCTAAGAGAATATCTCTTGGCATGGAAAGTGCTGCTTATTCGGAATCGGCCGAAAATTGTAGGTCCCCTCTGTTCCTAGTAACACGCGCAAAGAAATGGTTGAGAGTTGTAAGTCCCTAGGTCCTGGTTCACTTCGAGCTGTTGCACCACCAAATTTATTTAATTTTTATTTATTCTGATTGGTGGTGGTGTTGTTATTGTTTTGTTTTCAATTAACTGAAGCCATTATTTTTTGTTGAATACACAAAAATTAATAAGAAGGCCGCTTCATCTCAATTAATCAAATTTATATTTTTTGTGGGGCTCAAAAGTATTTAAAAGTTGTTTTGTGAAATTAAAAAAAAAAAACAAATTTCTTGTTTCTTAAGATTTATCCTAATGTCATGTTATATACATATACAGTGGCTCTCAGCTTAAATGATGCAGTGTTTTTATTTGCCTAAAAACTTACATTTTATAGACAAAATACGTCAAAAGTTTCCAAAAAGCGAGTGTATTAGAGTCTTTAGAAAGTAATTATTCACCCATTATTCTTTGTATTCAGATCCTGAGGTAAAAAACTGTAACACTCTCATCAAATTTGCTCTCAGCTTAAATGATGCACTCAACTTAAATGGTATATGGCAAACGGTTGTTTTTGTTTTAAGCATAAAATCGAAATAATTATTATTTGTTCTAATCAGGTTATCAATTTGTGACCTGAATTAAGTTAAAATTTTCTTTTTTCAAACATGGGCCCGCGTACGAGCTTAGAAAGTCGCGAGTTTTTTGTTAAACACTACAAAGATGGAATTAGCCAAAGAAAAATTGCTGAAATGTTTAAAATTAAATCTTCAACCGTTCAGCACATCATTGAGCGATATGTACGCGAAAATCAAATCGTCAGCAAAGGAAGGAAAGCCCCAAATAAAATATTTTCTGACAGCAACCGAAGATGGATTGTAAGAAAAGTAAACGAAGATCCGACTTTAAGTGCGCCTCAAATAGCTAAAGAAGCAGAAAATTATTTAAATAAAAAGAGCAGTGCCGAAACCATTCGAAGAATACTCAGAGATGCCAATTTTCATGCAAGAAGTGCTCGTAAAAAGCCGTTCATCAGTCCAAAATACAAAATTTCAAGGATGCAATTTGCTCGAGACCATATTAACAACGATAAAACGTTTTGGGATACTTCAATTTTTGGGTGCCTCAAAACGTATACCTTCCCATCCGATCCATGAAGGTTGAATTTACTTTCGTCTTTGAAAATTACCGTATCCCAAAACCATGTTTGTATGAAAATAACGGCCTCACTATTATTTCTTCAAAATATTGAGAGAATGAACCGATGGCTTATGGACCATGGCTATCCTTCCCTCTCTCAGTATATTAGAAGAAACACCTGTAGGGAAAGAAAAGAAATGGAAATGCAGGATCAAGGATTTGGACAAATGAAAGAAAGGATTTTTGTCTGACAGTCTAATAATCAAAAAATAAATGCTTGTGTGTCCCAATGCTCAGTTTCTTTCTTATAAATGATCTATTGTCTAAAATTTTAAATCCACTTCATTCTTCGACTGTAAAACTGAAACGGCAGCGTATGATAAGCTCATTAGATTCCGATATTGACAGCATTATAATACATACAATAGGTTCCTAACAATCGCCTGGAATTCAATGCTTAAAAAAACAAAGCTGTATTCTGTCCTGTTGTGACTTTATTGAACGATGCATTGAAAATCTTGAAATAAAAAATGATAAGTCGAATACGTCGTTGCAAAAGTCATATCCAATTTTAAACAAAAGTCTAAGATAAAGTAAAATATGAAAAAGAAGTTATAGAGTGTCAAGTTTTGAGTAAAGATATATGTGACTTAGTATAAGAATTAAGGATTAAGGTCATAACAACTATTCCCCGCTTGATTAATACTAAGGGGCATTAGGAATCCAAAACATAATCCCTTAAGTAAGTTGGTAGTTTACGTTGTCGTGATGAACGTGATGACTGACGAATTGATTGTTAATTTGTGTTGATAGAGGACAAATATAATTTTCAGACTGTTGAATTGAAACTGTTGAAGTGCTGGGAACATTTTCATTTTTTGGTATCAAACATGCAGAATCTCTGGCAGTAAATTGTTGAATGATTATTTGTTGATGTTTGGTATGGCCGTTATCCAGTTTGACGATGTAATGAAGTCTTCCCATTTTTCTGGTAATAACACCTGGTCTCCATAATATTTAATTCGAAGTGTAATATGGGGCTTGAACCCTTTCTCCGACGCCTAATTGCATTGATGGTTTTGAAACAGCGGAAGGATTTTAAATTCTGTGGGGTTTCAGTTCATCTAAACGAATTCTGATTTGCCTTCCTAGATATTGTTCTGATGGTAATATGCTGCTCTTGAGTGGTGTTGCTCGGTATTTGAAAAGAATTTCTCTTATTTTGTATGCAATTGTTGATGGTTCATTGCGTCTAACTTGTTTTTTAAGTGTCTTTCAGCTTGTGGTATGATTAACAATGAGCCAAGTCTCAGAGTAGAGCTCTCCGGAATAACCTCTTCTCTCTCTTTCTCGAAGTTAATAAAGTCCAACATAACACAGCTAAACCATTACATCTGGGAATCCATTTCTGGAAAATATGTGCAACAAAATGTCTTTGGTTGATTAGTTGATGTATTTGATGAAGTTCTTTCAAGTGTGTGTCGGAAGACATTGGCAACACTTCTAACTACATATACTAACATTATACATATTATATGCCTTATGTACATAGATAAATAAGTCACACCATATTAACACCACATTTGTATCAGTTATGATATGTCATTAAATACATTTTGTCTGACCACCAAGATTCATTCTTGTCAGTCAGTTAACTAGAATAACACTAAGCAAATTGAATGTATCTATTCTATTTATGCTTTGACTGTGTGAATTTTGTGGAGCTCTCGAAAAACAATCGGCGTTGACGTTTTCGCTACCACTTATTGAAATAACTTCATAGTTATATCCGGTTAAAAATTCTTCATAGCGCTGTAGGTGAGGCATCTGAGGAAGTTTTGAATGCTTGTGAAAATTATGAATAAAGGCTGGTTGTCAAACAAAAAGATATTCGTAGAAATGTTGAACAGCATAAATGATGACTAAGGCTTCTCTGTCTAGCTGAGAGTAGTTTTGTTCAGAAGAAGTTAGCGATCCAGATGCGAACGCGATGGGCCTTTCTCTACATCTATGAAAATAGCAGCCAGGAAGGAGATTTCCAAACTTTATTGACGGAAAATTTTAAATAGCTTAGTATTAATGTATTAGTATGATACTGCTTAACAATTTGCTATCTGTTAAGTAGATTACTAACTCTTTCTTAATTTTAACCATTTTGCAACTAGTATCGTGTTAAGGCTATTTTTGTATTAAATTGCTTCTGAGCACACCTAATGTAATGGCATTTCATGCAAAAAACTAACAGATGTGTTTTGATGTTTGTAAATGTCAAATAGTCATATGAAGCTAGCACGATACTAAAAAAATATAATAGGTATTCGATGATTTTAACTTTTAGAAAAGGGTAAAGAAAGTTTAGTTTTAGTTTAGTTTTTAGTTTCATACTAAAACAGCTTTGACATCGTACAAATTCAACTAAAATTTTGCGCAATTGTATTCTAAACTCTAAAGTTGACATTTTACACGGCTTAAATGTAAACCGAATTAATTTCAGTTGGCATTGATTGTGTCGATGAATTTAAGTAGTTGAATTGATGTCGAGGTAGAAATGTGCATGGGGAACCCGAATGCAATTCAAATTTTATTGTTGCATTTTTCTTCGGACTTGTTTCGGCCCTCTAGACGCGCTATTTCAAAGTAATTTTATGTGAAATCCCGTGAGTGAGAAAAAATTCTCTTTTTATCTGTAGGTTGGACCAAAACCACCTTTTACCACCTTTTAGTCAGACGAAAGCAATTTTCAAAATAATACAATTCCGAAAATATCACGCTTTTGCTTCTAAACCCAGCTGTCTATTCTTTCATTTCTTTTTAGGTCGTGTCACTTCAATGAATAGTTTTTGAACAGAGGTTTGGTCAAACTAAACACAAAAATTGTGTTCATTAGAAACGAATTTAAGGAAGTTGTAAAGCATGGTATTGTAAGCATCCGCATGTTGTTTTTTTTTTAAGAATATTGCCCGTTCTATTTCCTCCCATACCCCAATATTTTTCTCCTTCATTGATCATACCTATACTATCGCGTTCGAACTTTCAATTACGCATACCAAAAGTTATTAAGAGATGGTCTATAACTTTGTTGATAAAAGCGTACTAGGGAAGCAATTAAAGACGGGCTGAGTAGATTTTTTTTAAGAACTAATCTAATAAGCAATATACAGTGGCGATAAAATAAATAGCACATGTAGTCTTAAATTTCTGTGGTGCAAGTTTTTCCCACTTTCTTAAACTTTAAAGAGCTGTTTGACTTATGAGGAAATAAGACCAAATATACATATCTCTGATTTAAAAATAAAATGAGTTAAATTGAACTCATAAAAAAAACTACAAAAAATTGATTCATACAATTTAAGTATAGGTACTAGGACAAAATAAATATGTAGCACATTTCGTAAATAACAAATAAAAAACATATTTAATAGCAAAATTTTAACATTATTTGAAGAAAATATCCGGTATTTGGTCAGGTAACTCTTATTTTTAATCACAGCGGAATACCATCGTTTTATAGACCAAGTATGACTCGGGAATCGTTCAACTGGTACTTAGTACCAGGCTTGTTGGACTTTCGGTTAAAATTTGTCGAAATTTCAAGTATCAGATCAATTTATCGCTTCGTCCAGAACATTCCACAAGTACTCAATAGAATTACGATCTAGGGACTAAGCTGGCTTATTCCTTAACAGCGGTTTTTTGACGAATAGCCATTGCTTCACAGACTTAGGCATATGGCTAAGATCGTTATCCTGTTGAAATTTACACGTCAAGGGCGTTTCCTCCTCAGAATACGGTAGAATTGTATCCCGTAGGATTTATTTGTATTATAAATGGTCCTTAATACCCTCTATCTGATGTAGTGGTCCCATACCATGCCAATAAAAACATCCCTAAACAAGAATACTATCCTTACCATGCTTAACAGACTTTATTGTGTATATTATGGTCATATTCCTCGTCGAAAGTAGTTTTTACCATCTGACCCAAAGGATTAAATTTACACTCGTCGCTCCGTAAGATATTTCTCCACCGATTTTGAACTTTTGAAATATGCTCCCTTGCAAACTGCATCTGACGTGAGAGATTGCACTTAATGACATCTGCTTTCTTTCTAGCAAATCGTCCAAACAGCTTTTTTCCACTGAGATAGTTTCTAATCGTACTTACAGACACATTAACACCAAGATCTTGTTAATTTGCATGTTCAGTTTTTGGGACTTAGCGCAGGCAGACGATGTCAAAATCAGTTCAAGGGGTGGTTTTTCTGGTCTTGCTCATACGAATTTTGTTTTGAGCACTTCCTTCTTCTTCGCAATGGTGAAGAGCATTTATAACATTCTTATTCTTCCTTGAAAATTTTTGTTTCCGCTCTAGATCAGATTTTGTGTGACCTTTTTTCATAAAATCAAAAACCCCTAGCCTAAAGGTCGGTGCTGATTGTTTTCCACTTCTCATAATACATTTCAGCAATTAAAATTGAAGCAACTTAACTAAACTAAACCTTATCAAAACTCATAACTTTTTCACTAAGCTTTTAAAAGTTAAGAATATTTGTTAAAATGTTTTAAATTTGCAGTGGAAACAATATGTGCTATTTAAATTGTCCTTACCTCAGTGCAACTTGTGTACCATTTGACTTACATTTGAATTTTTTATAAAATTATTTCTGGAGAAGTCTTATCCCGTTATTTTATATTCAAAATCCAGATACTCAACATTCAAAATCTACAACAAAAATGCTCTTACAGTACCGGATTTCAAAATGTACTTATGTTTTAAGGCCAAGAAAGAATTTGTAACAGAAGTGTGCTATTTATTTTGTCGCCACTGTATGTTTTCGAATCAAGTTTGTCGTTACCTGAGTTGAAAGCGCTATCTCAGGTTGAGTTTAAATAGTGTTGAAATTGCAAGAGAAGAATGGATTTATTTTATTTGTTTTTGTAATAATTAGAAAAATGCATGCATTGACGCTATTTCTTCTGTAATCTTAACACAACATGAATTAAACTCAAAACAACCACAATTTAAATGGGCAAATGAATTAAAATCGCCATACAAAATCATTTCCTCATTTCTCATTTCCATCCACTTCTTCAAAGCACTCCATATATTGAAAAAAAAACCTAACTTGTCATAGCATTTTC
Organism: Chrysotoxum bicinctum; assembly: GCA_911387755.1. NCBI lineage: Eukaryota > Metazoa > Arthropoda > Insecta > Diptera > Syrphidae > Chrysotoxum > Chrysotoxum bicinctum. The sequence continues at coordinate 94,184,881 of OU426990.1, read as the reverse complement.
AATACGATTTCAAAAGTGAAGTTTTAATTTTGATAATTCCTTTCCCTTATTTTTATTTTAAGAATTCATTTTCATTGGAATATTATTTTACAAGCAAATCAAGTTCTTTATAAATTTTTAATTATCATAAAATAAGAATATAATTCGTTAAATCCTCTTTTGACACTTCAGTTGCCGAAATCGGTTTAGTAACAGAGCTGAAAAATGGGACAAATAGGTTAAAACGTAATGAAAAAAATGTATATGTTGAAAATTTAAAGTGTTTTTTTTTTTATATTGCAATACAAATGTCTGAAATTTACAGTACACTGAAAAAACAATTGCAAAGACCAAACTTTATATTTGAAGCAATGTCAATGACTTGACTTACGGCCAGTCTTGTCACATCTAAACTCCCATTGGAGAAAGTATTGTTTATTTAAATGGCTAGTTATTCGAAAGTGATCCAAACGCATTTTTTAGAAAAACTGAGCTGTCACTATTTAGACGTACATATGTACACACAGTCACAAAAGTAAGTATACAACCAAGCTAATACGTAAATAGACGAAAAAATACCGTTAATATCAAATCCATATCTATTCTCTGCATATGGCACAAGTGTCTTGTCATACACATTACTGCTGTTAAGCAAAATAACGGTACAATTTGTATCCACTTCTTTGCTATCTCATTATTTGCAATCACGGGTAAAAAAAAATAGGTTACAAAAGTTACGAGTAGTATACAGACAGTTTTTCTTATGTGATGTTGCATCAATAAAAACTTTTGAGTCGATTTTTTGTTTTTTTTTTATTAAAAAGGTAAGGCAAAACTATTGGACTAGCCTATTTCAGTTCAAATTATTCCTTTTAAAATTAGAAATGGCACCACGTGCAAAAAAGCTCTCCTTGGACTTACAAAAATTAATAGTTAAGTACTCTAGTGAAGGAAAGTCGATTCGGAAAGTAGCTGTACTTGTTGATAGGAGCCCAGCAACCGTCCAAAAAATATTGAAATAGCAGAAACAATGTGGAACAGTTACGAACATGCCTCGCAGTAGCCGCCCGCCAACGTTCTCTGAACATGAGAGGCGACTAATAATTCACAAAGTAAAGAAAAATGCCAAAATAAGCGCACCAAAACTGCAGGCCGAGATAGAAGAAAAGACAGGTAAGTCATGCTGTACCCAAATTATACGCCGCATCCTTCACGAAGTCAAGTATAAGGCTGTGCTATTAGGAAAAAACCATTCATTAGCAAGGTCAATCGCCAAAAGCGGATTGAATTTGCCAGAAGTCATGTTCAGATCGATTTGGCTTTCTGAATACCGTTATATTTTCTGACGTGAGCAAATTCAACATCCATGGCTCTGATGGACGTGCAAAAGTGTGAAGAAAACCTTATACAGGGTTAGATCCTAACCACCTGACTGGAACTATTAAACATGGTGGTGGTTCAGTTATGGTTTGGGGGTGCTTGGCGGCATCTAGAGTGGGTAACCTGGTTTTTATTGAGAGTACGATAGATCGTTTTGGTTACCTCGACATCCTAAAAAATAATCTTCATCAAAGTGCACAAAAACTAGGTTGTGAGAGGTCATTCATCTTTCAACAAGATAATGACCCCAAATATACCTCGCAAATCGTGAGAGAATGGCTGCTATATAATGTGCGAAGACAAGTCAAAACAACTCCTCAATCGCCAGATTTAAATGTTATTGAGCATTTATGGGATCATCTGGAGCGTCAAATCCGCAAACATGAGATAAAATCAAAAGTAGAGATTAAAAGGATCCTTCAAGAAGAATAGAAAAAAATAACCCTAAGTGTTACCCAAAAACTTGTTTCGTCGATGCCATCGAGAATAAACGCCTAATTAAATCAAAAGGTTACCCAACAAGTTACTAAATTCTAATATTAAGTTAAAAATGTTGTAATTTCTATTAGTGTATATGTACTTACTTTTGTGATCAAAATTCTGAGAGAGTTTTAAGTTGATATCTAAGCCATTTAAAAAAAAAGTGTTTTGATAATTGATTTTATGAAAAGAGAATAAAATTTTCTAAAAAAATATACGCCAAATGTTTCATAACATATGCTTATTTAATTTTTTCCTCTCTGCTTAACATTTTGTTTCCTGCTGTATACTTACTTCTGTGACTGTGTGTATTAGGGTGTGTCAAAATGCTCAACTATGGTATTTTCAAATGTAATAGCTTTTAAAAGTTGCATTGCTTATCAAAATTAAATTCTGCGTTTACAATTTTCATTTTAATTAATATCTTTGGCTCGCTCAAAAATAGGATGAAATCCAAAAAAAAATATTTTTCGAGATTTTTGAAATATGTGTTGTTTTAAATTGCACCGTGTGGATACAAAAAAATTATATAAAATATTTGTAGGCTTTCAAGTCAAAGATAATTGCAAGGAAACAATTTTAAGCTTATATTTGTTTAAATTGAACACTTAATAAAGAAGCTATGAAATAATAAAAGAAGGAAGAAAAATCATTTTTCTTATCTAAAATCTTTTTTTTTTCTTACAAAAAAAAATTATTAAAAATCAACGGTACCACCTACAATATCGTGGTATATCTTTTTGTAAAGACAAAAATTCTTTCTGTTTTTTGTTTAGTTTTTTTTTTTAGTAACGTAGAAAAAAAAAATTAGTATAAATTAATTTTTTTTTTCAACTTCAACCGATTTGAGCGAGCCAAAGACGAACGATATCTTATTTTTTTTTTACATGTTCTTAAACCTCAGACCCTAATACAACTTTTGAGCACTATTACATTTAAAAATAAGAGTACTTTTTTGCGGCCATACAAAAGTGACACACCCTAGTGTGTATGTACAAGGTAATTCAAGTGCTATTGAAGACTTTTCTTATTTCTATTTTGACGTTTTTGTATTGCGTTAACATGAATGCAAATTTGATTTTAGTTACATAAGTCTGTTTTATCTTGCGACATACATATATTTACATATGTATGTAGCTACAATATCGTAAGTTATGCATTCGTAAAAAAATCGAACTCGAGATTTTGATCAGACTTGACATTGCGATAATATGGGAATATGAAAAAAGTGGGTCTGGCAATTCTGTCTGTTCGATTACTGCCCAAATGGCTTGTCCGATTTTCTTTAAATTTGGTAGATAGCAATTTTAAATTCCCCCACACGTTTTTTTTTCTTTTTTTAAGACCAAAAATTACCGTACCTGCCATGCGAATTTTTTTTTTTCGAAATCTTATAAAATATATTTTTTTTCTCAAAATCTGCGACAGATTTTTATAAAAAAATTCATTTAGTTAAAGCTAATGCTTAAAAAATCCAAAAAATGGTTATTAATAATTTTATTTTATTTACAAATAAAGGTACCCATCATATAAACGTTCAAAAATCGTATTTTTCTTAAAAAACGGCGGCTATAATTTTGATAATTTTTTTTCCTTTCGATTCATTTTTACGATCTATACAATAATACAAAAAAAATTGACTGTACCTACCCTAAAACCATTTTTTCGAATTTTGAATTTCTCACTACGAGATAACGGATTTTAATGAAATTTTTTAAAGAGAAACTTCTAAAAGGTTTGAGAAACATTGCATTTCATTGAATTCTTGAAAAAAAATCAATTTTTTTGTTGGAAATTCTCTAAACGAGTCCATATTTAGTTTTGAAATTATTTTTTAACAAATAATGTTTGCCATCGTTTCCAAAATAGGTCAACCAAGTGTTGTGTTGCTCACCAGTGTTTTTGAATAATTAAATCGGTTTTTGGGAATTTTCAAATTGGATTTTTCAATGTTGGCCTCACTTTGATGATCCAGTTGATGTAACTCTCAGATGATAATGCCTCGTCAAAAGTTTCACGTAATCGCCGTTGTCATGGAGTATAAAAGGGAATTAAAACCAGTCAGCTCCATCAGATAATTATAATAAAAATAATTTTGGAGACAGCTTCTAGATTGAACTACTTTTATGAACTTCTCAATTACGATAGAGTTTTTGTACTCTTTTGCGAACAATCTCTTTTGAACTGTTGAATCCAAAGAAGCTGGGCATCATGCATCACGCGCGTAGTGGTACGACAAAGCGATGCACTAAGGAGCATTTAGGCTCAAAAACCGAACAAAAGTCCAAAAATTAAAATACGGTAGATGCCGCTCTAATTTTCCTAGGATGTAGTTGACACATTGTTCTATTAGAATACGGTTTTTAAATGAGCCATACCTCCGCCACTTCACCCTGCAGGTAGTCGAAAGATAAACTTTTTTCTGTTCATGAATAATTTTGTGGAAAATTCAGTTTTTTTTTTCTAAGTTTAGTGTGTGCAAGATATATATAAAAGTGAAGTGCAAACAAAATAAAAGTGATGGATCTTGGAGGATAGGGTATTTACTTAATTTATATGTGTTATTTGTTACATTATGTTAAATATTTTTTTAATTTTCTGGTACAAACATTGACATCACCACATAAAAAAAGAATTTTTGTTTGTAAGTGTTTTTGTTTATGTTCCGAGGGTGGTCGAGTTAAATTTCTTATATCCTAATAAAATATAGATATTATAGATATTGTAACTGCAAAAATATTCCCCACCTTTTCCCTCTAAAAATTAAAAAAAAGTTGATAAGTTTTTTTTTTTAATAATTTGGCTTTCTTGTAGGGTTTTGTTTCCTTTTTGACAGCAGATATGATTAAGATACCTCGGCAAAGATTATTTATGCTTTTTAAACAAAGTACAGCAAGAAATTTTAGTGATAAAGTGACATTTATGGAATAAAAGCTTTGAGAAATGATTAAATTTCCCCAAAATGAATTTCAAACAATAAACCACGATTTAAAACATGTCAACATTGAAATATTTTCCTTTTTGTTCATGCCATCTTATTTTTTTAAGTTTATGTTAAGTTAACAATGATCCTTTCGAAATACATATAATTCATTTTGTACGCACTCATGTGTTTTAAGTTATTTCCAAATTAAAAAATCGTTTAAAATAATTTTGTCCGGTTTTTGAGGCTAAATGCTCCTTAGTGCGATGCGACAAGCGATTCAAGATGCGAAAAGTGCGCACGGTAAAAGCGATTTTGTGCGGCCTAAGGCTTCGGCAACGCACTGAGCGACGAGCGATTGAGCGACGAGTCGCTGAGCGACGCAAAAAAATTAAAACACATGAAATTGTATAGAGGTGGCCACGTACACCCTCATTGACTTGTCATTGTTTTAAGCGACAGAGCGACGTCGCTCAATCGCTCAATCGCTCAGTCGCTCAGTGCGTGGCTGAGGCTTAAGACTGCTGAGTTCTCCGCTGCAATTTTACTTGAATGTATAGTTTTGCATGAAGCATAACACCCAAGCAGTTACACGGATAAGTCTCAACCATGATGAAAACCGTTTAACGTCAGGTAGTTGAAAAAGATGTTTTTTTTTAGTAATGACGTCAACAATTACTTCATCAACTGGATCTACGTTATTCTTGGCCCATTTAGATTCTTCTAAATACAAAAACTCTGGCCCAGTAAACAACCGATTAGCAGGGCTTAGATCTTTGAAACCAGTTTGAGTTACATTGACAGCTACATTCAATAGAGCTTTTTCCTTCAAAGCTCATGAAACCGGTGACATTTTTGTTTGTTTGTGAATTTGCACATGTCTGTTGTTCGATGCTACTCATTTTTAAATAACAACCTGTCTTCAGGGTTTGTTTCGAATTTTGGAGGATCCATTTTTGTTTGTCTTGCCATAAAAGTTGATATAATTTCTATGTAAAGTGGCTTAGATTCTTTGCTTTCGGTACATGGAATCTCAGTTTTTTGGTAGAAGTCTTACTAATCTTCTTGTCAGGGTTTTCTTTTGTTGCTAGGGATCCTTTGGATTTCAAGCTTTGGAGTTTAGAAGATAACCTTATTTCTTCTTCCGACAATTTGAATATTTTGTCTTTGGTTTTGTCATCTGAAGGAAGTTCATTGTGACGTTGTGTTCTGATTGATCACCCGAAGAATGATTCTAATTTTCTTCATCTGCCGTTAGCGTTTTGTGTCCAGAACGTTCGGTAATATCGTCAGTTTCTTCTTTTTCCATTTCATTATGATGAAAAGATATACAAGATTTGCTTTTTCTAATGGGAAAACTATCGGTTTCACCATATCGCTTGGGTGCAATTCCCTGCGCTTGCGCTGATAGCTGACATTTCCAAAGAGCCTTATGCTTCTGGTTTGAAGGACCACGATGTCTTCGAAATTAATCTCTTTGTCAAGTTTTATTTTAAAACAACCGAACGTTATAAATAATAGTTCCAGAACTAATATCATTGTTGAATTTGTTTGCAAATAAAAATTATAAACAAATAGATTACTTGATCGGTTCACCCGTTAAGGTTCTAGGTCGATGGAAAGTGAAGATAAGAACGCAAATTATTTTACGGAGTTATCATGTTTCTACCAAACACCACAGAAATCGTATTTGTATATATGTTTTAATTCTAACTTCCCGTTATACCTGCCGTTAGAAAAAAGTTGTTCCCGAGTTGCCGCATCTCCCAAAAAAAGCTTATACAAAGTATTTTTATATCGAGATTGATTTTGATCAAAGATGACATTACGATGATAGCGAAGACCATAAAAGTGGGTCTCGCAATTCTGTCTGTCTGTATGTCTGTTCGACTACTGCTCAAAAACTATTTGACAGATTTTAAGAATAAAATAAAAATACAAAAAAGTTCATTTAATTAAAGCTAGGTATTGGCTGTAAAAAAATTTCCGAAAAATGGTTATTGAGGGTACCCCCCATGGAACCATTTTTTTTTGTTTTTGATTTTCTCAAAAACTTTACAACCGATTTTGATAATTTTTTATTTGCTAAAGCTTCCCAAAAACATAAATAGAATTGTCTACTCAAATTTTCAAAAAAAAATTTTTTGGATTTTAAAAAAAAAATTCAATTTTTTTTTTTTCAAAACTCAATATTTCGAAAACCCCATGCTAGATTTTTTTTAAAACTTGATAAATAAAAGTTTCTCAGTATAGTCTACAAGATGTGAGAAAAAAAAAATTTATTTTACCTAAAAATAAAGGTACCTACCATACAAATGTTAAAAAATTAAAAAAAATGGTTTTCAAAAGTCGTATTTTTCTCGAAAACGGCGCCTAGAATTTTGATAAATTTTTTTTTCTTTCAATTAATTTTTACGATCTTTAATTTAATAAAAAATTAAGAAATTAAGATATTACAGCTTGTACCTACCATAGAACCATTTTTTCGAATTTTGAATTTCTCATTATCCACATAACGGATCTTAATGCAAATTTTTATAGAGAAGCTTCTTAAAAGTCTTAAGCACATTGCATTTCAAAACTTCAAAATAAATATTTTTTGAATTTTTGAAAAAAAAATCTATTTTTTTCTTTTTTTTTGAAAATTCGATATCTCAGAAACGGCTCAATATTTTTTTTGTAAATTTAATTTTTATTCGAACAATAATAAAAACTTTAAATTGGGGTACCAAAATTTTTTCTTAAAAACCTTTTAAAAAGTTTGTACATTAAAGCTTTTTTTTTTAAAAATACTACAACGGCTTATAATTTTTGTTCTTGCATAAATTCATGTTTGGATAGCATTATGTTTTTGTCTCTTACTACTAAAAGAATTTAAGAATTAATTTTATCCTTATGAACAGTTTTCTCTAATAACATTCGTTTTTAAAATTTCTAGTCTATTACATAGGAGCAAGTTCGTGCGACCCAGTCGTGCATTTTATTTTTTTAAGACCAAAATTAACGGTTCCTGCCATACGATTTTTTTTCGAAATCTTATAAATATTTTTTTTCTTAAAAACTGTCCCACAGATTTAAAAAAAAATCATTTAGTTAAACCTAGGGAATGATTGAAAAAAAAATTTCAAAAAATTTGTTTTTTTTACTACCCCCCGTGTTTTTTTGTTTTTATTTTCTCAAAAACGGTACGACCGATTTTGATCATTTTTTTTATGTTAAGGCTACCCAGCAGTTTCAATATTATTGTGTATTCAAATTTTCAAATTTTTTTTTTTTGAATTTTTAAAAAAAATTTCAATTTTTGTTTTTGAAAACTCAATGCCCGATTTGATAAATAAAAGTTTCTTAATAATCTACAAGATATGAGAAAGAAAATTATTTTACCTAAAAATAACGGTACCCTCCATACAAATGTTAAAAAATGGTATTCGAAAATCGTATTTTTCTCGAAAACGGTTCCGAGAATTTTGTTTAAATTTTGTTTCTTTCGATTAATTTTTAAGATCTATAATTAAATAAAAAAAATTGAAAACAAGATATTACTGACTGTACCTACCATTGAACGATTTTTTTAAATCTTTACTTTCTCATTATCGGCATAAACGGATATTAATGAAATTTTTTAGGGAGAAGCTTCTGAAAAGTTTAAAAAAAATTGCATTTCAAAACTTTAAGAAAAATATTTTTTTTTTTTATTTAAAAATTTAATTTTTATTCGACCAATAATAAAAACTTTCAATTGGCGTACCAAAATTTTTTCTTAAAAATGTTTTAAAATTTTTCTATATAAAAACTTATATTTTTAAGAAACCTATACAAAGACTTAAACCTATATTTCCTTGAATCATCATTTTTGGCATCCTATTTTTACCTCCAATGACTAAAGAAGTTGTTTTAGTCATTTAAAAAATTAATTTTATGCTTATAACATTCATTTTTGAAATTCTTAGTCTATTACATAGGAGCAAGTTCGTGTGACCCAGTCGTGCATTTTATTTTTTATTATATAGGCTTTATTGCAAAGTGACAATTGTTTATTGAACGTCTTGGGAAATAATTAGTTTGCAATTTGACCAATAGTCTAAATAAAATAAAATGCACGACTAGATCGCACGAACTTGCTCTTATGTAAAAGTACTTTGGAATTTAAGATACATTTTATATATACATACATATAAAACATGGATTTAATGAGATAATAATGTTCAAATGCATAAAATTGCCGTCTGGTTTCCGCAAAAGTATGAATTTATGCAAATAAAACTTAAAAAATCGTTTTATTATTAAATACATTTTTTATATAAGAAATGTCTCTAAAATTTTTCAAGAAAAAAATGTGGGATGCGAATTTTAGGTATTAAATAATATTGATTTTAAGAAATAATTTCAAAAAATAATCGTTCATAGGTTTTGAAGATATTGATTTAAAAAAAAAAATTTTTCAAAAAAAACCCAACAAATATTTTTTGGAATATTTTTATATACAATATTATTTTAAACTTAAGGGGACTCCTGCTAAAAATTTTGGGTTAAAATCCTAAGAGCCGTTAATGAGAAAGTCGAAAATCAAAAAAACGGGTCTATGGCAGGTACCCCTAAAAACATTTTGCCCCAAAATTTTTTTTGACCAAAATGTAGTCCATGTCCATAATATCACACTGAATTTTTTTTATCAAAATCGTTAGAGCCGTTTTCGAGATAAATAAGATTTTGCATTACGGGTGTATGGGGGGTACCCTTAGTTTTGGAGCTAAAAAAAAAATTTCAATTTTTCCTCTAGGGAATCACCGAAGACTCTTAACTACCGAGATTGAAAGAAATAGGTCCAGTGGTTTAGGCTGTAGTGAGAGGTACAGACATACAGACACACTGAAACATGTTTTTTGTGTACTAAATTTTCCTTAAAATTTTTATAAAAAAAATTGATATGCAAATTGTTAGTATTTAATAAAAAACATTTTAAAATGTAATTCAAAAATTTAATCGTGTATCGGTTTTCAAGATATTGAATTTTCAAAAAAAAATTTTTATTATTTTTTTAAAAATCCAAAAACTATTTTTTCGAAAAAAATTTTAGTTTATAATTTTTCAAATGCAAAGCAGCTCCTGCATAAAAATTTTGGTTGAAATCGTTAGAGCCGTTGGTGAGAAATTCGAAAATCAAAAAAACCCTTCTATGACAGGTACCCCTAATAACATTTCCCCCCAAATTTTTTTCTGACCAAAGTATAGTCCATGTCCATTTTATCACACTTAATTTTTTTTATCAAAATCGTTAGAGCCGTTTTCGAGATAAATAAGATTTTGCATTACGGGTGTATGGGGGGTACCCTTAGTTTCGGAGCTAAAAAAAAAATTTCAATTTTTCCTCTAGGGAATCACCGAAGACTCTTAACTACCGAGATTGAAAGAAATAGGTCCAGTGGTTTAGGCTGTAGTGAGAGGTACAGACATACAGACACACTGAAACATGTTTTTTGTGTACTAAATTTTCCTTAAAATTTTTATAAAAAAAATTGATATGCAAATTGTTAGTATTTAATAAAATACATTTTAAAATGTAATTCAAAAATTTAATTGTGTATCGGTTTTCAAGATATTGAATTTTCAAAAAAAAAATTGTATTATTTTTTTAAAAATCCAAAAACTATTTTTTCGAAAAAAATTTTAGTTTATAATTTTTCAAATGCAAAGCAGCTCCTGCATACAAATTTTGGTTAAAATCGTTAGAGCCGTTGGTGAGAAATTCGAAAATCAAAAAAACCCTTCTATGACAGGTACCCCTAATAACATTTCCCCCCAAATTTTTTTTTCACCAAAATATAGTCCATGTCCGTAATATCACACTTAATTTTTTTTATCAAAATCGTTAGAGCCGTTTTCGAGATAAACAAGGTTTTGCATTACGGGTGTATGGGGGGTACCCTTAGTTTTGGAGCTAAAAAAAAAATTTCAATTTTTCCTCTAGGGAATCACCGAAGACCCTTAACTACCGAGTTTGAAGAAAATACCTCCAGTAGTTCAGGCTGTAGTTCGAGGTACAGACATACAGACATACAGACATACAGACATACAGACATACAGACAGACAGACGGAATTGTCGGACCCACTTTTTTCGTCTTCGCTATCATCGTAATGTCAACTTTGATCAAAATCTCGAGTTCGATTTTTTTTCCAAATGCAGAACTTGCCCTATAGTACCTATATCGCAAGTAAAAAAACTTATAAACATGGAAACTTTTAAGATTTGGCTATAAAACGATGCTTTTCTTTCTTAGATACGAGTATTGTATTGTATGAACGAGCACAACAGTTGATTTCTGATGAAAACCAAACCAACTTTCATTTTGAAAAGTAAAAATATTCTTCCTTTTTTGATTTTATGTTTTCTTTGTAAGAAAAATTGTAATTTAGCGAATACATATTTTATTTACTAAATCTTAAAATATTTGAGCACTTTTCTTAGTCCTCCTTTTTCAGACAAGCGTTTGACACGCGTTCCCTAGCGATTTATTTTTAATAGTCTTCATAATCAATAGACATTTCATATAACGCTAAGGTCTATTTTCCTGCAAGCTTTTGTCATTCTTATACATTTAATTTTGAAATCTGTAACTTTGTAATTATGTTTATCTGTCTATCTTTCTATTCGGGTTCAGCCTTAAAAAATGGGAAGATTTTGTTTAAACTTGGCATATACCATTTTTAAATTTTCCCCCCAACATGTTTTTTTTAACTTTTTTTTGAGACCAAAAAGCTGCCCTATTAATTTTTTTCCAAATTTTATAATTTTTTTTTCTCAAAAATGGGCTCCACAATTTTTTTTAAACAAAAATTCAAAAATTTCTTTTAGTAAAAGCTGAAAAAAAATCTTCTAAAAATGGTTATTAATGGTACACACCTATAACCATCTTTTTTGTTTTCTCAAACATTTTACAACCGATTTTAATAATTTTTCTTATGCTAAAGCTCCCCAAAAGCTTGAATAGTATTATGTATTCAAATCTTCAAAAAATAAATTGTTTGGATTTAAAAAAAAAAATCAATTTTTTTTAACTTTGACAACCAATAGTTTTTAGTATAATCTACATGATGTGAGAACAAAAAATGTATTTCATCTAAAATTAACGGTACCCAATACACAAATGTTAAAAAATGCTTTTCGAAAATCATATTTTTTTGAAATCATCGAAATATATTTTCGGCTTAACGGATGAAGAAGCTTCCAAAAAGTTTGAAAAACACTGCATTTCAAATTTTAAAAGAAATTATTTTTTTTTAATTGAAAAAAAAATCAATTGTTTTTTTTTTTTTATTTCAAAAAGGGTCAATATTTTTTTTTGGAAATTTAATTTTTACTCGTACAGTATTAAAAACTAAGTTGGCGCGCAAATTTTTTTTCTTATAAATATTTTAAGAATTTTGTATATAAAAGCTTATTTTACTATTTAAGCTACAACGACTTATAATTTGTGTTCTTGCATAAATTCAAATTCATATTTGCTTAAGAAATTATATGACATTCTGTTTGTATCTCCCACTACGAAAAGAGTTTAATAACATTCGTTTTTTAAAAATCTTAGGCCCATATGCTGATACAGAACATAAATACTTATGTTCCACATAAACTCTTATGTGACAGGTTACCTAGAGGAAAAAGTAGAACATAAGCGCTTAGGTTGAACATATGAACATAAATATTTAAGTTTCGTTTCAGCAAATGGCCCTTAGTCTATTACATAAGAGGAAGTTCGGGGACTCAGTCGTGCATTTTATTTTTTAAACAAACGGTAACGGTACATACCATACAATGTTTTATATTTTTCTCAAATACATATCTACCTTTCGGTAAGAAACATTTTTTGATAAGAAGAATCAAAGAGCCATTATTGTTGTTCGAATTTTCGAATTTTTCGAAAATCGGTACAATGGTTGTTTTTTGTTAAATTTAAAATGATCTTTGTTAAAGTAGATGAAGTAAACATTTTCGTAATACGGATAAAAATGCAGCTAGTACGAGATTCTAGACCTGTAATTATACAGTAAGACTCTTTCTGAGAGCTTCTAACGCTGTAGAGGATGGTTTGTATGCAAACAAATTTTAAAAAAGTATTTAGTATTTGTTCGATTGTTTGTCTTTTGATGGGTATATTCAAATTAAGAATACAATTAATGTGCTTTGTGCTTTGAGCACAAACGGCTTTAGTGTTATTGATGAAATAAAACAAAAACATGATTCTTTTAGCAGTAGATAAATAGATAGACATGGTGTGTAGATATATTTTTCATTATAAAATAAGGATAGGACAAAGGTCATGACAGGCTATTTTTGACCCCCGTTATAACTTCAGTACCAATAAAGTCAGAAACTTCAAATTCAATGTATTTGCTGAGTCCTTTACCAACTCTTTTACATTAGTGGTTTCAGAGATATAGGACTTCAAAAAACGCTTAAACCGTAACTGACACTTTCACTGACTTTGGACAGACAGATTATCAAAATTATGGAGCACTTCGCTACACCTTGGCGAAAAAAAATATTTGGCCAATGCTGAAGCGCTCCAAATGTTTAATATCTTTAAGCATATCGCACATAGGCACCGTTATAAGTGTTATAATAGAACGCTGTTTGATAAGCAAGCTCGCAACGCGGCTTGGAATTTTTTCTGAAGATTTCTGCAGAAGCTTCAAGGACGGAGATTTCTACTATATTGATCTTAGTGATCTGGCAAATTTCTAGGCAATCTCGCTTGCTTTATAAGAAGCTTCAATTGGTTTAACGATTGGGGAGAAAGTCTCCAAGATGCAATGTCACAATGATCACAATGGACCAACATGGTCGGTTCTTCTGTTGACATCCACGTCAACCTAACCTAACCTACACCGTAGAACCTTGCAATTTCGCACAGTGTTAGGTCTAGTGGTCGATACAAAGGAAAAAAATCGACTATTTGGAATTTTCCATTCAGAAGCGTGGCATCCACTCACTTTCTCAAAAATTCTTATCTTAATATATATAAATCTCGTGTCACGATGTTTGTCCTCAATGGACTCCTAAACCACTTAACCGATTATAATAAAATTCGCACACCATGTGCAGTTCGATCCAACTTGAGAGATAGGATAGTTTAAATCTCAAATTATAGTCGCAATTTATTGCATTCATATTATAATGAAGAAAATACAGTGAAATTAAACCTGTTTTTTACTTATTTGTGCTTCATTGATCAAAACTTTATAATTTAATTTGAATATATGTATGTAAGTATTATCACATAATTATTAAGAACGAACGTTTTCAAGAGAATATCATAAGAACAAGAGCGCCACAGTAGGAGCACAGGAACAATAATTTCAATTTATATATGTAAGTAATATCACATAGTTTTATAAAAGTTAATTAATATATCAATGAGAAAATGGCACAAGAGTATTTTCCCGGATATACAGAATAGTTATTTGAATCATGAATGGCTTAGTCAACGGGCGATTTTGGCAGCCAAAAACGTTGATGTTGACGAAATTAACTTCCAGATACAACAGTTGTTACCAGGCGATCTGATGTCTTTTAAATCAATCGATACTGTTGTTGATGAAAATGAAAGTGTAAATTTTCCGATTGAATTTTTAAATTCATTAGATATCCCTGGAATGCCACCACATAATCTTCGATTAAAGATTGGTTCCCCTATTATTCTCCTCCGTAATTTGAATCTACCTCAATTATGTAACGGTACGCGTTTGGTCATCAAAAAGATCACCGGAAACATTCTTGAAGCAACCATTTTGGCTGGGAAGTTTAAAGGAAATGTGGTCCTGCTGCCACGTATTCCGATGATACCATCAGATTCTACCATACCCTTCAAAAGGCTACAGTTTCCAATTCGTTTAGCTTTCGCCATGTCTATAAATAAATCTCAAGGTCAAACAATGTCCATTTGTGGTTTAGATTTGGAAAATCCATGTTTTTCTCATGGGCAACTATATGTTGCGTGTTCACGTGTTGGGAATCCGTCGAATCTATTTGTGTTAGCTAAAGACAGGTTAACCAAAAACATTGTGCATCGATTGGTGTTAAATTAAATTGAAATTGAAAGTATTTATAATTAAAAAAAATAGATATTAATGTTTAAAAGTTTAAGACTGTCTGCCTTGCCTACCTCATTACATTGGAAACTGTAGCCTTTTGAAGGGTATGGTAGAATCTGATGGTATCATCGGAATACGTGGCAGCAGGACCACTTTTCCTTTAAAGTTCCCAGCCAAAATGGTTGCTTCAAGAATGTTTCCGGTGATCTTTTTGATGACCAAACGCGTACCGTTACATAATTGAGGTGGATTCAAATTACGGAGGAGAATAATAGGGGAACCACAGCAACGCGTGGCCGGGTCAGCTAGTAAATTATATGGAGCACTTCCGATTGTTGTATAACGATGAAAATTGGTAGAGCAGTAATGCCTCGAGTAAATAAGTACATAAATGTACATTATGTACAAAGAACTAAAAGTTGGGATTATCCTTTCAGGGGGCGTGGAATCCACCCGTTTTCAATTGAACGATAAAGTTTTGTAGAACGGTGGGACTTCTACGTTGTTTATTGTCTTGTCTATAATCTATATTCACAAAATCCGTTCTCCAAATCTTTGCAAAAAGTAATGCAACCACAACAAAACATAAATGTCAACACAGAGTTATGAAACAGCTATGAAGTTATAAATATCTTCTATTACACAAATTACATACAAAGATGCGGTAGAACATCAAGGTGCGGTATAAAGATTAAGTTTAGGAGCATAGCTCTGGATCTAAAAACTCTATTTATAACTTCAGCTGAAAATTCTTTGCGAAAAGTTGTCCTAAAGTGATTTTTCGTTGTCTTGCCATTCGTTCAAATTCGACTTTGATAGAGACAAAACTGGATTTCATCTGAGCATCATCGTATTTAGCGTGTCGATTCCAATTGCTTTCATCGAAATATGTGAACGAATAAACGTAAAATGCCATTGTTCAATTGATCCGAATGAAATTATTATTTTATTTCTGATATGTACACTTGATGGTGCTCATACGAAATCCATTAGCTTTTCTAATAAATCAACCCGAGAAGCGCAATAATAGAAAACTTCAAATCTGTGGCAATATGTGAAAATACTAAAACTAACGTAAACTTTCGAATTCAACTGCAAAATGATGATACAGGGGCTGAGATTTCTAAACAATTGTTGGAAGTAGGTAATACAAAAATTACAATTTATAACCATGGAATCTAAATCAGAATTCGTACAAAATGTATTTCCAAAAATCGCACAGAACTTTAAAATTCATTCGTGGTTATTTGAAAGAGCGTAATGAAATTAATGCGGAGATCTTGAAGAAGTTACCAAATGCAATTGTTGTATAAATCAAAATGACCTATACTACAGATTTTTTAAAATTAAAAGTAAAGTGGTTATTTCCTCCTCCTCTTCATCTTTACAGTTCTGCAGAAATCGTTGGTGTAGGAGTCAATTTCTTAATATAGTGTTAGTGTTATTAGGGAGCTAAAGAACAACCTGTGGTCCGTGGACCGTCTTTCAGAGAACCTGCTTTTGTTGCTTTTCCAAGATACTTTAGGATTCGGCTGATAGCTTATGGCCCAGGCTTGTACTAAACTCTGCCAGTTTTCTGGAGCTTCAACTAAAAAGGATTAGCTATTGTAAAAGAAAAGGAGGGAATACGCGAGTGAAACTTCTTGTGGTAAAATTTACCGCAACAACATACATAAGCTCAATGAATATCTAAATACTCGTATGTTCAATAAACTTGGATTTTTCCCCAAGCGAAGCCAGGCAGTACACCTAGTTAAATATAAATTCAATGGAAAATATAAATCAGACCAAAAACATAAATGTTAAAAAAAGACCAAGTTCTTCTATACAAAAACCTTTGTGTAACAAGTCAGCCGTGAAAAGTACTGAGATCTAAAAGTACGCCAAGTTCTTACTTCATGAAGGTTTAATACCGAATATTTAAAGTAGAATAATATTGAAACAGCTACAATGTAATAGAGAAATTTTAGTATTTAAATTTGATGGGTTCACTGTTCAAGTTTTTAAAACCTTTCGAATTGGGCATAAAAAAACTTGCCAAGTCCATCAAATTTTACTCAGTACTCATTAAATAATAAAATTTCTCTATTACATTGTAGCTGCTGAAATTTGGTGAGGCGCTTGTGCCTGACTAGCTTAGCAAATATTCGGAATTTTAATTTTCTGACTTCATTGGTTCTGAAGATAGGGAGGGGTCAAAAAACGCTAGAGTTTGTTCCTGTAAAAAGGGTGTAGTGCCAGAACTTGGCTGGGCACTACCGTGCCATTTGATTTATTCAAAACTGTTGACCATTAAAAATCTCTTTTTCTGGCTTTGGAAACTGCAGAGAGCACCTTAATTGCTCATAGCAAGAGGCCCTTGTTTTAAACGTAATGGACTATGTTCCGACTAAATGTTATCAAGAAATATAATTAATCGTTTGCAAACGATGTTTGAAGATTTCAGTTCTAAAATATGTTTCCACTGTCAAGGCGTACTTATCAAACCCGTAAATCCCTCGCCGAATGATGCCGAAGCAGCTGGCAATTACAATATATTGTAATCCTCTTCATGATGAGATAGCAAAATGTACTTAAAAAAATATATCTAAAGTCCGTTCTTTTTCTGTGAAAATTTCACTATTCAATTCAATTTTTATTCATAAATTTCAAATTTATCAATTGATTTGTATTACAAAATAATGAATTTAAAGCTACGGCATTGCATTTTGTTAAATGCAATACATTATTAAATATTTCTTTTTTATTGTTCATTTATTATGTACTCGTATTTAAAACAATGAAAGATAGCTAAGCAGGCTGTGTTATCAATAGCATTCTAAAGGCTCTTCCAGTTGAACTCGTTCAATATTTTGATTGTTTCTTGCATCGTTAACTATGTTTCTTTCCGAACTATAGAAGGCGTTGGGAGGAAAAATGGGTTAGTTAGTTATCTTTCATCGTTCCTTTACTCGAAAAAAAACTTACTTTTTTCCAACTCATCTCCCTGATAGGAGTTTAAAGGTTAATCTGTCAAAAAGAGAAGAATTTGGAAATGATTTCATTTTAGTGTTATCTTTTGTTTACATTTCGTTGTTTTGATTTTGAAGTAATTAATTTCAGTAAATATTTTTAATTTAATTGTTTTATTGTTGATTAGGACTTGTTTTATGTAATTTTAAATTTAAATATTTAATTAATTCAATTGTGTTCGACCTTCTAATAATTCATTCAGTGACATTCTTGCAAAAGAATTTGTGACCATATTGATTTGAAAAAATAATAATAAATTCAATGCAATCACAAGTTTCTTTTCATTATTCATTCCAAATGTATTCTGATTTTTTCAACCAATATTAAATTTTTTATCACATCAACTATAGTTAACTTTTGTTAGAAAAGAACCAACCACTGCTTTCTGTCCTGCCAATAGAAACATTATTGCCTTAATATTTCTAAAGAATAACTTTTAAAAAGAAAGTTGATATTGATTTCAAAATTAGATCAGGAATATGATGCAAAATTCACAAATTGCAAGCGTTGTCTGGCCGGTTCTATGCAACTTTGTTCTGCCTTCGAATTTATTCGAACGCTGTTTCCTATGCTAATTTTAATCGGGAGAACTTACATACAATATGAAAGCGACCGACGAATGAACGAACATTCCATTTCATTCACATTGCATTTTTTATTCGCCGCGAGTGACGAATAAAATAGTTAAAGCAAACGAAAACGAAAACGATTTTGCGGTTAGTCGCGCAGGAACTATTCATCATTTGCAGTGTGAATGGTATGTGGAACGCGAATAAAGTTGACAGTTTTTTTTATAACTTTGCACATTGTTTTGAATATCTGAATATCATATGGAAGAAAGAATCTCTGAATTTAATAGAACGTTCGAAGTTGGGCTCATACAATGTGATGCACATACCGAGAACTGAGAGCTGTTCGGTTTCCTCAACCCAAGTGTAACTCATGGATAGCGGCATGTTCCTCATTTGACAATGTTATCAGAAAGAGCTTAAGCTTATCATAAGCTGCCGTTCTAAATCTAAAGAGCAAGAACACTCATCTGGAAACGAATATGAGAGGCTAAGAGTACTGTAGTCAGCAAAACAACTTAATGGATTAGAAGTTTCAGACAAAAGATCATCGATGAACACCAAAAAAAAAGAGTCGGGAGATAAAACGGAGCTCTGTGTCACTCCAGCATTTATTTTATGAATTTCAGACTTATAACCGTCCAACACAACTTGTTCGAAAGGTAGTTTCTAATCCAAGGAAGAAGAGGTTCATTAATACCAAATGCCCCGATTTTGTATTAGAGAGCTTGACGCCAAACTCTATCAAATGCTTTTGAAATAAGAAGTGCAATGATTTTACTTTCTCCAAAACGGTGTTAAGATTTGTGCCACTGTTCGGTGAGATATCAGTGGTGGAATTATTGCTACGAAAGCCATACTGCCATACTGCTTTCGTTATACAAGATATTTCTTCAGCTGATAATTTATAAGCGTTTCCATGACCTTTTTTTTGGATGATATTAAGATGGGAAAAAGAATCGCCTTTTTAAGGGATAGGTTGAAGACGAGCGTTGGAATCGAAGACGAAGTAGTATTTCGTACATTTTTTACAAATGACCATAGTTTTTACTAGCTTTGGGACATTGTTCTTTGTTCTTTGAATATGATTATGACAGGTCTTTCTAGCTCGTTTAAACTTATTTCGGTTTTGCTCAGAAGTGTTGGCTTTATAACATCGGAAACTTACAGCTCTGACCCCAATACCTCTTCAGAGCTCGTATCAAAGTTTGAATAGAATTTTCCCTATTCGGCATAAAATTTCTCATTTCGAAAAGAATTAAGTGACGTAGACTCCAGTGCTAGAGTCCAAGTCACTTTTGATGAAGCATAGTGACCATATAAAGTTCTTGCAGAAATGTTTGAGACTCTCGCAGTTGGCTTTCTCGTCTCGGCAAACGGTTCTCTTAGGAATTATTTCTCTAACTTGGTTTTGTTGACATGAGAAATTTGCAGGTATGACACAATGGTCTGATGTGACTAAGGGTTATTAAGGGGTGATAATATACTAATAGCGTATTTGTCAGAGTCAGAGCTAAGAAACAAGTATAGAGTGTTGGCGGATTGACTTGCAACGTCGGCAACTTGTCTCGGCTCGTAAACTACCCTTTTATTAAAGTTAAAATCATCGAATACCTATTTTATTTTTTTTAGTATCGTGCTGTTTACAGACGCCACAAAAGGTCTGTTTACTTAGTTTTTTGTACGAATTGTCATTGCTTTAGGTGTGTTCAGAAGCAATTTGTTAAGAAAATTGGTTTAGTACGATACTAGTTAGAAAATGGTTAAAATTAACAATGAGTTGGTAAACTACTTTAAAGTTAGCAAATCTTTAAGTAGAAATGCCATTTGTTCTTTTATTCGTGGGTCGTTCGTCGCTCGTTCGTCGCTCGCATGTGAATAGTCCTTAACATAGTAAGTTTTTTTTTTTTTTTTTGTGAAATGGCAAATACTTAGCGCAGATCATGTCTGCTGTCAAAATTACTGTAACTCAAAAGAGTGATGCAATTTAAAAATCAAACCCACATATATAAAAGATCCTTTTATAATTAGCATCCTACAGAACTTTATTTTTTTTATTTATTTTTTTTTAAATACCTACATATATTGACAATTGAAAACTTATTTGAAGATTCTTAATACTAAATACTTAAGTCTTATGTTTCTTGTTTTGTAGTATTTTATTCATATACTTACACTTACACTTATATTTGTATTTATAAAAGTTTCAATTCTTTATTAATGAATTACTTTTAAATAACGCGAACGCGAGTGTGTGGTTTGGTATTAAAACGGAAATGGTCAGTAAAATTGTAATGTAAGTGATGTTTTTTTTTTATTAAATAAATCACATATATGGAAAATAAATAAAAATGATTAAAAAAAAACAAAAGGCATATTTTGGTATTTAAATCGTTTTTTACAATATAAAATGCACTGGTCAAGTAACTTAATTTTTTGTTTCTCTATAAAAGAACATGGACATGATAAGATTGCATCAATAAAGCTATGTCAATTATATCATTTGTATATTAACTACTATTATACGAGGAGCAGCAGCAGAAGAAACAGCATATTCAATATCTTAAGCAGCATTAAAAATTCATTTGTTATTTTTGAAGCACAAAACCAATTTTACAAAAAACTTTCAGAACGCAGTATTAATATTAAAAAAAAAACATTTTGCTACATTTTCGCTTTTTTTACTATCACCGCCGCCGCTGCCGCTTTTAATAAATCTCATTCATATACACATTTATTTGAAAGATGTTCAATTTATATAAACTCTTTCCTTTTCTAAAGCACAAAATGTTCTAAATCAAAAGTTCGAGTTGTTTTTTGTGTGCCTTATCACATACCCTCTCTCAAGGCTTGTGCACTAATTCACTCTATCTTTCTGAAGCAGAATTATCAAGAAACAACACAAATAATGTTATAATCTAGAAAAAAAAAAAAAAAAAAAACGTGAATACAATTTTTTGTGTGACCTTAAACAAAAAAGCTAAACGATTCCCGATTGCGAATCATTAGTAATTTATATTAATCTCAGACAAACTTGAAGGTATTTCGCTGTGATACTGCTGCTATTCCGTGCATAATTCTTGTTGGGTACAAACCTACCATTTAAGTATATTAAAAAGTAAATAAATATCGGTGCATTACATTAATTAAAAAATAAATATGAAACCAAGTTGTTGCCTTTTGTTTTTAAACATATATTTCTTTTTTATTTATGTTTTATTTCAGACCTACAACGCATGAATATATAAACTCTAAAGAAAGCTACGAATAATTATTCCCCGATTAGATATTCTTTTCGACAAGAAAGTATATTTACAATAAAAAATATTGTGTTCTCCATATCGAAAATATAAAAATTGCAAAAAATTGCATGTATTCCTTCCACGCGTGATGCTGTCTCCCATATCGTTTGTTTTGTACTGAGTAAATAGTAGACTAGACAAGAAAAGGATACTAAGTCATAACTTCAAATAATTCCATTGTTAAAAGTCATGGACCCGCCACGATACACAACTTCACCATCACTACGGGTTCGAACTAAATCTTTGAACCAGCTTAAGAAATGCACTGACGTTGCTGCTGAAAGTGAGTTACATCTATGTCCAAGTGTTATGTCAGAAGATACAAGAAAAATGCTTCCACCTACTTCGGAAACCGTTATGACTAAGCCGTTTCCCATTCGAGGTGAACGAGCAATAACGGACGTCTCAGCACCCCATGTTATAGCTATGGTTGGGCTGCCAGCTCGCGGAAAAACTTTCATTTCGAAGAAGTTGACACGCTACCTTAACTGGATTGGCATTGGTACTAGAGTATTCAATTTAGGAGAATACAGGCGACATGCAACATCTGCTTATAAGAGTCACGAGTTCTTTCGACCTGATAACGAAGAAGCAATGGCCATTCGTAATCGTTGTGCTACACAAGCGCTGGCTGATGTCTGTCGATGGCTGCATAGCGGTCAGGGCAGCGTTGCGGTGTTTGATGCAACAAACTCTACCGTTGATAGGAGAAAACTTATCTATGACATTGTTGTTAAAGAAAACAACTTTAAATTATTCTTTGTTGAATCGATATGTGATGATCCACAAATTATAGAGCAAAATATTAAAGAAGTGAAAGTAAGCAGCCCAGATTACACAAATATGAACACAGATTTAGTGGTTAGAGACTTTTTACAAAGAATAGAACATTACGAGGAGCGATACCAACCTCTTAACGAAGACCAGGAGCCACATTTGTCGTTCATGAAAATATTTAATACCGGTAAAACTGTAGTTGTCTACAATAATGAAGGGCATGTGCAATCTCGAATTGTATACTATTTGATGAACATCCATATAACGCCACGCACGATCTATTTAACACGCCACGGCGAGAGCGAGCATAACTTGAAGGGTTTAATTGGAGGTGACTCGGATTTAAGTGAACGAGGTTGGCTTTACGCTGACGCTTTGGCAGCTTACATAGAACAACAAAGCATTAGTGGGCTGCGAATTTGGACGTCTTGGATGAAGCGCTCCGTTCAGACTGTTGCCCATCTCAAGGCACCGCAAGAACGTTGGAAGGCACTTAATGAAATAGACGCTGGCAATTGTGAAGAAATGAGCTATGCTGAAATTCAACAAAAATTCCCAGAAGAATTTAAGGCACGTGATCAAAATAAGTTCGCCTATAGGTATCCAAGAGGAGAAAGCTACGAAGATCTAGTGGCACGGTTAGAGCCAGTTATAATGGAACTGGAACGTCAAGGCAATGTTCTCGTGGTTTCTCATCAAGCTGTTTTGCGATGCTTGTTTGCCTACTTCTTGGACAAGTCGGCCGATGAACTACCATATTTGTATGTTCCACTACACACAGTCATTAAATTGACCCCGGTGGCCTATGGTTGTAAAGTGGAACATATAAAGCTGCCAATAGACGCAGTGAATACACATCGGCAAAAACCAACCTCACCTGGTGAAGTGGGTAAACTTGAAGCCGATCATATATGAGGACATTATTCTGTTGGTGTTTCTTTGCTGGTCAAACCAAGAGAGAACGTATTTTATATCTTCGCGTTATAGGCTCTAAACTATATCGATTGCATTTTAAAATTTTAAAGTTTGTTCTTCTTTTTAAATAAAATCAATTGAATTTAAAATTAAATCTAACAGGAAGAATACACATGCATATAATATAAAATGTGAAAAATAATATAAAAGGTTATGTTGTATAGAGATTAGAAGTAAATAAATAAACTTTTATTTGTTGTATACTGTAAAGCTATAACATATGTTTTTCTTCTTAATGTTAATCGCTAAAAGCTGGAAGAAGGCGATTGTAAATTATGTTTATCATTAACATAACTACATTTGCTTATCTATAAACTAATAAAGACTAAATAATTTTTTAAAACGAATAATTGATTAGATAAAAATTGGCATTTCAATTACCTACAAATCGAAGTCGTTTCTAAAACAGATACGAATGGTTGTGTGTAAAATACACACAGTAACCCTCAAAAAAGACCGTACACATTGCCCCTTTTACATGAATTGAAATGTTAGTATGTTTAACAAAAATATATAGTATTTATAAAGTTCATTTTTTATCAGTCAAGATGACGTTGCATATCAAATAGGTTGATAAAAAACAAAAGAATATCCCTGAATCATTAAAATGCAAAATTAAATGTTTTTTTTTGTTGGTAACATTTTGGGAGTAACATTATGATACTTTTCAGATAGGTGTCGAATTTTATTATTTATGTTATCGAATGTTCAAATAGATAGGCTAAGGGAGGAGAAAATACAATTCAAACTTCGTGAATATCTATTTCCTTTAAAGATGTATTCCTTTCCTATTTCAAGATCAATATTTACATATATGTACATACATGCCAATACAAAAATCCAGATCTTAAATTCTGTATCCCGCCATAACTTGCTTTGACTTTGATTTTTCTTCGCGCTCTTATAATGTGGACAAATTAGCTCCGAAACGTTATGTGAATTGAAATAAATCTAGTTACTAATATTAACTTTAAAAAATACATATGTAGAGAGATATATAAAATAAAAAAAGCAATGTTACTGTTATTTAAGGAAACTTATATAGAAATTTAGATTGAAATTTTACTTAACTTACACTTGAATGGCATTTATTTCTTTGAATTTTAGAGTTGGCTTTTAAAGTGAACATCTTGTAAAGTTTCTACAGTCGAGTAAACTTTACTGTTCACAAATACACCATGTCTGAAGATAAGGTTTATCAAGATGCGGAGATTGTGTGGGTTAAGTTACGGAGCTGTTGGTGGCCTGGAGAAGTATGCGGCCACCAAAGACAACCCGAAGGCTTACTAAAACACACAAAACGAAAGCCATACTGCGTAGTGAAATTTTTTCAGGAAGATTCTTTGTAAGTTCATTTTATTTTTCAACTTTAATTGGTATAAAACATAAGTGCTTGCTTACAGTGAGTATGTGAAAAATGCCAAGATGATATATCCTTTTAACTGTAATAAAAAAGACGAATTCATTCGTAAAGGTCACGGTAAGTTATAAAATGAATAGTTCCTTAAAGAAAAATATGAATTTGATTCTTAGCACTGTTGGCAAAGAATAAATACATGGAACAATTTCCTGCTGCTGTTTCGACTGCTGAACGCCTGACCCGATCAGTAACAAGGTCCTCACTATTCTTCAACAGCCGACCAGATAGTATTATCAAAGCAATTCTCACTGATTCACCCCCACGAAGCGAACGCATGCGCAGTGGAAGGCAATGTGTTAGTCAAATTGTCAAGAAAATCAATCATTTTTACATTTTATTGTATTCCAGGAAATTGTAGATAAAATACTACAAACTAAACCAACCGCAGCAACAGATCCAAGTCAATCTCCTGAATTGTCGCCAACATACAAGTGTAGTATATGCGATTTTCAGAGCACTAGACAAAATGTTATGGTTTTGCATAGGAGAAGTCATAGCGGTTCAGGGACACCTCATAGAAATTCCTTTGTGAGTCGTTCAATTATAAGTTCATCTAATGCAAGAGGGTTACAAAAATCGCCTGAAATTATAAAAGAAGATGATAAAGCTCCGCAACACTCACTAAAGAAAATAATGGATGAAACGCCAGTGATTAAAGAAACAGAGTTACCACATGAAATCAAAAACAAGGACTTCACTGAAATCGAATCTGATTTGATGATAAATACAGTTAACAATACAGATTTGGCAAAAGAGCGGCCACTTAAAGATAACAGTGTATCGATAAGCTTTATAAGACCACCGCCTAAGAAACAGCTTAATTTTATAAACTGTAAATCAGAAAATATTCAAAAGAGTCTTTTAGCTGACTGGATCGATGAAGAAAAGGAAGATGAAGAAGAGTACAGTGATTGTAAACAAATTGAGCCTATCGAAATTATATCGACTACGAATAAAAGTAATCAATATAGCTCTATTTCTCTTGCATCAACCTCAGCTTCGGCAGAAAAGTTAAGAAATGAAGAATCTGTTGATCAGACTTCTGTCCCACTCATTGAACCACAAAAACCAACGTCAAAAATTCGAAATATTCCCAAAAAAGACCGAAGACACATATTTTTTACTGATTTCAACGAAACTGAAGACATTTCTTATGTGCATCCACAGTCCAAGAAACCAAGCAATGATGTTTGTTCACAAATACATTTTAATGAAGAAAGGGATTCATCTGTCGAGTCACCAATCCTAGCTCCGGTTAACGCGGAGCTACTTATTGAAGAACCATTGAATTTAAATACAAGTACGGAAGAAATGCCAACTTCAAAAATATATTCAGGGGGACAAAGGAAGAGAGCAAAACTAACTGATGAAGAAAGTAACATACCTAAGCCAAGTAATAATGGAAAACTACCTGCAAGCAAATTATCTCAGTACGAAGAAAAAGCGTCAATAGTAGTACCGTCTGCTGATTTCAGATCAGTCGAGTTGATAGCTTTACAAGCGTTAGATAAAGGTGCTGCTGAAGTAACCAGTGTAAGTTCAACTTTGACCGTGACTACAAAAGAAGCATCTGCTTCCCTCATCAAAGAAACAAATACTGTGGAAGCCCCTACAGACAATACGGCTTCATCAGATTTCGACACTTCAAAGACAAGTACAGAAAATTTAACAGACGAATCTGCAGCAAAAGAATATGCAACAGACAAAATTATGGTTGAATTATCTATAACAAAACCAGAAACACAACAAGATACTATTGTTGAAACAACTGAAGTGGATCAAGCAATAGATAAACCCACAGCACTCAATTCAGTTACATTGGAAACAACAAGCGTTGATTTGTTCAGATTAGAACATAATTTATTAGAAAGAAGTAAAGAGGTTTCTTACAGAACAGTAGTATCAAATGTAAAAGAATCAACAGTAGAACTTATTGCAACTATGTTGGAAAACATTCCTAAAGAACCTGCCACGGAGGAATTTACTACTGTAGATACTATCTCAAAAGAACCTACTACCATAGAATTTACTTTAGGAGAAGAACTCAGTACATTGGAATCAAATAGAGAAGAACCAGCTTCAGTGGAAACAATTGAAATCGAAACGACTCTTGAAAAAACAACAGCAGAAGAACAAACTTTAATAGAACCAACTTCGTTGAAACCATCTTCAACAAAACCAAATACATTAGAAACAGCTGTAGTTGAACCATCCACAACAGAACTACCCGCAGTAGAACCATCTACAGTTGAATCATCTACGGTTGAACCATCTACGGTAAAACCATCTATGGTTGAACCATCTTCAGTAGAATCATCAACAATAGAACTATCTACAGAAGAGGCATTTGTGGTAGAACCATCTACAGATAACCCATCTTTAATAGAACCAATTACAGAAAACCTTTGTATAATAGGAGAAATGACAGCAGTACAGCCAAATATAATAGAACCAAATACAGTAGAACCTACTTCTAAAGATGAAATTAACATTGAAATAGATCCTAATAAAGTAATACCAATTTCATTAGAAATATCTGGAACGGAAATTGATAAAACAGAAACCAAAACTACTGTCTTGGAAATTTCAGAACCAAATGAAAAAGAATCAAATCCGGAGAAGCCGATAGTGATAGAAAAAACTATTGTAGACCATAAGAAATTAGAATCAGTTACTGAAGATACATTTACGAAGGATCCTTCATTTGTACAAATCTCTTCAGTTGAATCTTCTTTTCTCGAATCTTTTTCATCAACATTTACTGCAGCAGAACGTTCTTCAAATAACTCAACTACTGACAAACAAAGTACATTAGGAATTATTTTACAAGTTAACAAAGAAGAACCAAATGAAGCCGAAAGAATTCCAGATTTATCTTTATCAAAAGAAACATTTCCAGAGCTATCGAAGGAAGAGTTTACTTCAGCTGAAAAACCTTCATCGTCTAAAAAGCTATTAAGGAAAAAACCAACAAATACAAAATTTTCCAACACATCGTTAGAACTACAACCTTTATTTTCTTCTGAAATAGAAGATAATGTTAAAGATAATAAAACGAAATTGTCGCATATAGAATTGACATCAGATGATAAAATATCAAAAGATAAGTTTTCTTCTTTAGATCCAGTATATTCTGGAATGACGTCATCAGCGGAATTACCAAAAATGAATACATCCAATAAATCAAAAGATAGTGCAGATGTTAAACAAGTATTGAAGGAAAAAAAACCTGCCTTAAGATTATCGACACCTAGGGGATGTAAAAAAGATGTTTTTGAAGCTAAGGAAACGTTAGCAAAGAAAAGAGTGACCAAACCCAGTGTGAAAAATATTAAGTTCATTGACGAAAATTCCTCTCATGTGCAACAAACAATTGATTCATCTTTTGAGACCTGCAAAGCTGAATCATTTAAAATTGATCAATCGTCATCAATTAAAACCAATGAAAAAATGCTTTTGAATAAAATTTCTACAGAAGAACATTTTGTAGATAAATTCACTACTAATAAACCAACTGTAGAAGAAACCGCAATACAATCGACTTTTGAAACAGGGGAACATAAATGTAGTTTACATATTCTAAAGCCACAATCCGAAATGTTATCGGATATAAAAGGATTTGAACGTGTAAAAAAAGATGAATCAATGCCCATTGTGGAGTCATGTTTAGACGAACAACATGCTCTAGATAAATCCGATATAATAAACAATACACAGCCCGACATAATAAGCTCAGTGCATACTACTGAAGCAAAATCTCATGTGCCAGTTTATTTAGAACTGGAAGATGCAAATCCAATCTCAGAATTGAATGAATCGAAACCGCGGAGCTCTTACAGCAAGGCATCGCTATCGTGTTTCGATTTCAACGAGGAAGAAGACATTTTAACATCTATAGCAAATTTTAAGAAGACATATGTTTCACCGGAAAAAAATTACAATTTTGGCCTGGATAGTCAACCTAAGACGCCTGACCCCCAAAAACTTGAATTGGAAATGAAAGACAAACAACTGTCGGCAGATATTGAATCTCTGTTGAAAACAACTACCTTACCAGCAAATCTGGAAGCT
Organism: Chrysotoxum bicinctum; assembly: GCA_911387755.1. NCBI lineage: Eukaryota > Metazoa > Arthropoda > Insecta > Diptera > Syrphidae > Chrysotoxum > Chrysotoxum bicinctum. Next base: position 94,155,903 of record OU426990.1, on the reverse strand, counting down.
TCTACTGCTTCAGTCAGTAGACCTTTTTCTAATGAAGTTCGGGGATTGCCTATCAAAGAACGAGGAAAGCGAATTTTCAAATCTAGAAATAGATTTCGTGTTGAAAGTTGTCCTTCTGTTTCAACCACATCGACAATAGAAGTAAAATCTATGAGTTCATCCCATTTAAGCATTAACAAAACAGATATTACCCCAATCGAAATAAGAAAAAGAGTCACACAAATAGAAGATATAAAAAAAGAAGACTCGGCTAAAGAAAATGTAATCACTTCTCATGACGAAGAAAATATTAATGCGACGAAGAAAATTAAAAAAACAATGGATGATAAAGTCACAAATTCCGAGGAAGAAATAATTGGCCGTATTACATTTTCACCAGAAGAAGTTTATGCTACTTCAAATGAAGAAGCTTTGACTGAATCTGTACCAATACGAGAAAGCCTTGTTTCTTCTAGTGGTATGGAAGTCAACTCAAAATCACCATTAATAAGCAATGAAAATGTAGGGGAAACTACTAAAAACATTATTTGTGACGTTGCCAATGCAGAAGAACAAAATTTTGAAAACCCCAATCGTTCTTGTGAAACTGAAGAAAAGGATGATACAAATCAAGGCTTGTTGGGTGCTTATTTTGAAACAGTTGGTGGTGATAGCGAAGAGCTTGCTAAGGCAGTGTGCAATCAGGACCGAAATTCGATGGGTGATAGAATAAGTAAAGATTTGGATCAGAATACGGTAGAGGCATTTGAACATGTCGGAAAGCAAGGCGATGATCAAGATAATAAATCATATACTATCGACTCAATTGTTGATGAACACAAAGAAATACGATATGTTGATAATAAAGAAAATGTAAACAATAAGTCCAAATTAGACGACAGTGGCAATGTTTATGCCGAAGAAAATAATGGGTCTGTTTACGATAAGGAAATGTCTGTTGATGCAGAAATTGGAAAAGCGAACGATCCCAATTGTGAATCCACCTTTGAGTATGAACTAGTTACCACGGAAGTATCAACTATTGTTGATCATATTTCAAATGAAGAACAAAACTTGGAAAGTGCTAAAGAGTCTTCAACAGAAGTATCAGAAGAAGTCGTGTCGTGCTGTGACGATGGAACTTTTTTAAATGAAATGATTATTGCTGATGCTACTGAATCTCAAAGCTCAGTCCCCGAAAACGAAATTGACAATTCCAATGTGACTTTAAAATATCTTGAAACAGAATCGAGTGTAATCGAAAACCCTAGTGATGAATCGAATACTTGCTCTAATAATGAAATAAATGTAAAAATATATGCCAACAAGGTAAACGATCTAAAAGTGTCAAATGCTGAGGACGAAAGATTACAAACTGAAGTAGAACATGCTGAAACCTCTAGTGATGACTCCAGTTCAATCATATCAGATGCTGAGGCGGAATTTGGTTCCCCAACATCAATGTTGGACGAAGAACGAGTGCTTAATAGAGCAATATCCGGGAGTGAAACACCATCTGCAAATGCTGAAGGAAAAGTACAGAGAACACTCAAGAAATCAACCCGTAAAATACGATACCAAATACAAAACTCACTTAAGGAAAATAAGCTAATAATTCAATCGCTACAATGTGATACACAAGAAAGTACTTCAAATGATATTGTTAATGAGTTAGTTTATGATGCAAACAAATATGGAAGCGATGTGAAAGAACGCCTCATAGAGCCAAAACTATTTTCAGTTCGAAAAAATTCTTTCTCTAATAAACCAATAGAAAAAGAACTAAGTGAAAGGGAAACAGATTCACAAGAAAATAATAAGTTACTTTTAAAACATACTGAAAGACTACCAGAAAAGGACATTGTAGAGTCAAATTATGAAAACTCGGATTCATCTGAAGAAGAAGAAGAAGAAGAAATTTGTTCTCCTCCAATTGAACCTCTTCTAGATGAAGACACGGAGGCGGAAACAATTGATAACTATTCTAATACAACGAGCTTATCGAAAAGTGAGAGCGGACCACAAGTTGATTGCGAAGTCGCGACTACCAAGAATGTTGTTTCAGAGTCCCAGTCCGATACCTCGGAAATATGCGAAACTAAAAATAAAATGTCAGAAGAAAAATCATCTGGAATCGAAGACGCAGTAAAAGACCAATCTGGCTCGGACCTAAATGGAAAGCAATCTGATTCATACTACACTATCACAAAAAAATCCGATACTATAATAAAACTAAACAAACATAAAGAAAAATCAACAGATGATATATCCGAAAAAGGTTGGACAGAAACTAGCGCTGATGTTCGCAAATCCGATTTAGCTGGCGAAGAGTTAAGCGCGGCCGAGGCTTTGCTCCTTATTCCTAATCAAACAACAACTATGTTAGAAAATTCTATTGATCTCATGAAAGAAACTTTAGACTCAGTGGACTCTTTAGGTGAAGTCGAAAATCCGCAGGGTCTTTTGACTGAAGAACAAATAAAAGAGGAAACACTAGAATCTAGTGAACTAATTCCTACACAGAGTTTAGAGTTAGACACCAAGACGGATATCCCAAAAGAACTAATTAGAAGAAAAAGACGTCCACATATGAAAGTAACACCACGTAAACGTATTATCAACACAGCTAAAACGGAAGAATCACATATTGATGCTAAAGTTGCGAAACTAACAAATACTCCAAAAGACTCAAAATTGATAAAATTGTCTCCAAATCGAGAACTACAGAATTTATCTTTTGCAGGGCAGTATGAAGATAATTTTGTGATAAAATACATGAAAGAACAATTTATAGAGGAAATGGATTCAGTTGAATCAGCCAAAATTAAAACCGAAGATTCAGACAAGTTAAGCAATCCTGAAAGTCAAGCTCTTGAAAAAGTTCACATAACAGTTGATATTTCGAATCCACTTTCATCTCAAATTGCGACAATTCTCGGTACAAATCGACCCTCTGTGTCTGAAGTTTCACATCGAAGTGGAGTTAAAAAGCGTAAGCAGAGCGTGGAAGACGATATTCCTTCGTTTATAATAAAGAGACCTTGTCCTAAAACTATAGCAGAAGAGGAAGAAGCCGACAGAGAGACAATTGCTCAAATACAGAATCTCTGCCCCCAAGTAGAAATAACACGAAAATCATCTAAAGATGATCAAAGTTCGTCGACATCAACTTCGCAGCAAGTTACAACTAAACCCCAAATAATTAATCAGCAGATTCTGCGAGCGGGCAATAATCAACCATTAATTACCGTTACAGCCAAGGGCAGTAAAACCGAAGAAGGAATATTCGATATTTCTAATATGCCCATTGTTCTGTCCAATGAGAAAATTGTAAATGAAAAAGTTCACCTTGTAATTACTCCAACAACGAATCCACAAATAATAAAACAGTTTCAAAACCAGCATCAAGCACAGCTTTCAAACACAGGAACAAGTGTTAGCAATTTTTCTGGAAATACAACAGCAAATGTGACAAAACCTGGCATTCCTGTGCGCAGGACATCTTGCGTTCGGACTAAACGTACACCATCCAGACAACAATTGCCCGAACAACAACCAATTTCAGAAATTCAAAATTTTGAGCAAGAAAATTACCAACAACCAATTGGCGCTCAACAACAACCAAATCAGCAGCAAGAATATGTTCACTCAAATCAGCACCTACAACAACATCAGCAACAGATACAACAAGAACACAACCAGTTGCAACAACAGCGGCAGAATCAACAAGGACAGGTGCCACCACAGAATCAATTTCAACAGCAATTGCAACAACAACAATTCCAAAATCACCATCAAAACCAAATTCAACAGCAGCTTCAAGAAGAACAAAATATTTTAATTCAGCAACACCAACAACTGTTGCTGCAACAACAACTGCAGTTGCAACAACATCAACAACAACAACAACTTCAAAACCAACATCAAATTGTAACAAATGAAAAGGCATCTCAATCGAATCTTTCCGAAAAACAGATAGGGATTGACAATCGTGGTAATAAGTATGTTATTATACGAAATCCATCAAATACAGTTGTAATGGCAAATAGTCCTGAGCCATGTAAGATTCCACAACAACGAGTTCCAGCAACAGCCGAAACTTGTGATCAAAGTTCACTACGGAAGCAAAGACAAAAGAAACAATCGCCTATTACAGTTCAAACAGGAACTTCTTCAAAATCTCCACTTCCTGTAATACCACCACTACCTGTTACATCGCCACCATCGCATATTTTGTCTATGACATCAGCACAAACCAATCAACCGCAGCAATTTTTCAAAGATCAACACATTACTTCGCCCAGTATTCATGTGACGTCAGTAGCGATAACGAAACCTAAAGGCAGAGGACGGGGCCGTCCACCTAAAAACAAAACGGAAACCATTTCATCGACTAAGCAGAGCAATCATGTTAAAGTTAATGCGAACGGAAGGCGTTCGACTGGTAGGATTTGCGAGCCACCACGTCAGCGTTCAACGCGGTCTTTGGCAGTAACAACATCTTCCGAAGTTCATCAAACAGTTATGTCGTCTCCAACGGTATATACATCAAATCAAAATCAAACGCAATCACTCGGTTTTATGATCAATCCGCAATTCACTACGATGCCAGTTGGTTCTTCACCAAGTATTCGTGCAAACAATGAGTCTTATCAGTCGCAGAACCTAGGTTTGAGTCCACAATCTAGACCACCAACTGCACCACCAATTTCAGTTGAGACATCTGAGGTAAGAGCTAAATTATATATTGTTGCTTGAATTTTTTTTTAATAAATATTTATTTCAGGTGTCTGGTGGTGGTTACGCAGTACCTTCACTCCCGGTGCCAGGATACCCGCAAACATATTTGCTGTGCGAGCTAATTGGCAATAAATACAAAGAAGTTTATTCAAAACCTCTCTACTTGTCTCCCGATCGAACCAGATTTTTAGAGGTACCTGACGAATTGGTCACAGAAGCCCATACAAAATTGTCGGATTCTCGTCGAGAACCGAATCCAAATGCTTTAAAACTAGTATCTGACGGGACACCACATATTCTGCAATCAAGATTAATAGAAATTAATTCAGAAAATATGAATCAAAATGAAGGCAATGGTCAGCAAAATGAGGTGCTAATGGAAAAACACCAACAGCTCTCAGTGGAAGAGCAAGCCTCAGCATTATTATGTTTACAGGAACAATTAACGCAGGAGCACCTTGTACACAAACAGATTTCACAGGAACAACTTGTGCAAGAACGACTTGTACAGGAGCAACTTGTTCAGGAGCAGTTCGTAGAAGAGCAGTTCGTGCAGGAACAGTTTGTGCAAGAACAGTTTGTTCAAGAGCAGTTTGTACAAGAACAATTCGTACAAGAACAATTTGTGCAGGAGCAATTCGTTCAGGAACAGTTTGTTCAAGAGCAATTTATACCAGAACAGTTTGTTCAGGAACAGTTCAATTTGCAACCACAACAATTTTCTTTGCAGTTGGCTAGATTTGAAACAGGTGAGGTCATAGAAGATGCGGAAAGAGGGCAAATGATGGTTGTAACTGCTGGCACCCATAACATGATTTTAGATGACAAATCATTCTTTGAGTTTACTGGTGAAAAGAAAATTGACTTTTACAACGCCGAAAAGGATACGTATGTTCTAACACCGCAAGTAATAAGTAGCCTACTTCATCATTATGCGTTGGGGCACATCACAGCAGTACCAGCGTTGAATACGGAAATCGGCGATCAGCAAGAAGTATCAATAGCTGATGTTATTCAAAATGCGGATTCATCAACAAATATTCTTGAAGTGGCATTAGATGAATCGGGATTGTATTCAGAAGACCAGTTTATAAATAGTGGTCAAATTCTTCAAATTGAAACACCGGAGGGTATGCAATTAATTGGAACAGCTGCAGAGAATGCTGATTTGATTTTTCATCACATGACTAAAGCAAATACCAACGAAACAAACGTTCTTCTCAATCAAGCCCCCAAGATGTCTGCAGTGGAAATTCCATCAGATAAAAGCAAAAGAAGATTCGATACAAAACCATCAACTCCTGCAACATTAGAAGATTGTCTCAACGTAATTGGAGTTCCCATACAATCGCCCAATGTACCAACGTCGCTTGAGTTGCCTGCCTCTGTTACCAATCCTGTTATAGTGGCAAAAACAAGGACACCAACTCCAGGTACAATTACTATGAATGAGATAATTGCAACCGGTCTGTGTCATCATCCAGACATAACTTCCTTGCCTTCAATGGGGTCTAACGACCAAGAACTTAGCTATGAGTTTTTCCAATCTTCAAATACGGAAGTGCACGAGGATAAGGATAAAGTGAACGAAGAATCGGTTGTGACTGACATGGGTGAATATGCTGTCGTAACAAGCAGTGCGAGTTTTGATGATCCCGGCAGATAATATCCACTTATGTTCTTCGAGTAGGATGTACCGCGCTGGAGCCTGCTTAGTTAGGTCTTAAGTGTGTTCTTTCGAAGAATGATAACTAAAATATACTTAAGTCGATATTTTTTTGTGCAAAAAAACAAGGTCAAAAATTCGTCGAAGACATAACTTCGGCCATATTTATGTACTCCATAGATACTAGTTAATTTTAACACCACAGTTTGTTAATTGAATTAAAATCTGGATTTTATTCAACTGCAATGAATTTTGTGAGAAACAAATAAATAAATATTATAGCAGCTAAGTTATTCTAAGTGTTTAAAGCCGCATATTATATTAAAATATTCATATTATAGCCGTTTCTTTCCTAATCTGCAAACAAATTATGAAATCTTATACCATTCGGCGCATCCAAAAAGGATTTAAAATAGAAAAAATGAAACTTTCATTAAGTAAATAATAAGCAAAAAAATTAATATTTTTATTGTGTAGATAATAAGAAATTATATGCATCCATATACATAATTAAACGAAATATAATATACATAACCTTATAATATATCTAACGTATTTTTCATTTGCTTAATTTTTAAAGTTCAAGTTGGTTAAGTTGACAAACGTCAAATATTTTTGTACCGATCCTTTCCGGCTAACTAGAAAATACAACCACCCATCTATCTATCCGACGTCATACTGCCTCGATCGATTCATGCTCTCATAGACGTAGCGTATAAGAACCAATTGGCGAATTAATGATGTGTTGTACTATTACAGCCATGGTATACATTTTGGTAAACAAAAATCCAAACGAATGTTATACAAATGAAAATAATTTATAAAGGTAAACATGATGATTTATTCTGTCAAATGCTTTTGAAAAATATATATGATGTGATTACATTAGTCATTCAAGCTAGGTTTGTCGCCGTTGGCTTACCTGCCACACAACCATGTTTAAAGACCTTCTGATATGCGGTTACGAAACAAATGTGACACACTAATTTCGGAAATATTTTTGGAACAGCAGAAAACTTACATATTGACCTCTGCTTTTGTTATTTCCTGTGTTGACCTCGATTGAATAAATGGGAAACAAAAGAAATTTTCCATCAGCAAGAGAGAGAGAGAGAGAGAGATTAAAAATTATAGAAAGTGGGTCAGCTAACCGGTGTCCACAACTCTACTACCGAAGAGCATTTCCTGGATCGAAGGAACGTCCAATGAGTAAACAATGAACAAAATTAGCTAATAAGTTGCAGCGGCGAAGTAAAGTTATATCGACTTTACGACTCTTTACGACTCTAATCCTGAAAAGATTATTTATAAAAAAAAATGAACGAGGAATAGAGGCGGAATAAGCTAAAACTTCATTATATTTAAGTAAATACGGTAATAAAAAATATATTCTATAGCTTTTTGAACCTTCTTATATCCGTCATCGACTGTATTCATAACAAAAGTTGACATTTCAGGATTTTAAAATTGTTATTTATTTACGTGACCTTTTTCTACGATATTTAATTGGATCTTTTTTAAAGCGGGCTGTAGGTCAATAATAGATGTTATATTTTGTACAACGTTTCGAACGTGTTTACGTTCTTCATCAGGTAGTACTTATGTAACTATTTCGATACAGCAGGTATCAATTGGCCAAATTATAATTTGGATAATATTGTCAAGATTATTTTAAACAAAAACTGTGGAGAGCATATCACAAATTTAAGAAGGGGAATCGTCACAGTCCTCATCGCACACAGAAATCCATTTTTTTTTCTGTGTGCGATGAGGACTGTGACGATTCCCCTTCTTAAATTTGTGATATGCTCTCCACAGTTTTTGTTTAAAATAATCTTGACAATATTATCCAAATTATAATTTGGCCAATTGATACCTGCTGTATCAAAATAGTTACATAAGTACTACCTGATGAAGAACGTAAACACGTTCGAAACGTTGTACAAAATATAACATTGTTGCGGGTTTCTTGGATGCCGTCGGGGTCTGTGCTGGCATGCTTGACCGGCCTCACGCTCGTCGGAGGGAGTAAGTTCTTGACCCCTATCAAAACCGCGCAGACAAAAATCATGCCAGGCTCTACGTCGCGGTGTTGTGACGTCACGAGAATATTTACTTTACCCACCCTGCCATGGTAACCTATCTCGCCTAAGTTACCCCTTTCCTCGCCATCTTTCACTTCCTCATCTCACTCTTACCATTTCAATCAATCCTCATCCTTAATCCTTTAAATTAAAAACCCATTTTAAGTTAAATTCTCTTTTCAATCATTATATTTAAATTGAAGTTTCATTTTCTTTACAATTTTATTTGAATCTTAAACAAACAAATTAAGACTATACAAGTAAAAAAATTAAATTATTCAAACAAATTATTCTTGAAATTAAGTCTTTCGATTTTTGAAATTTACTAGTTACTCTAATTTTGAGAATATGTACTTAAGCACATACGTATGTACGAAAGTAAATTTTTAATTTGTTACACAGGTAAGCACAACGCGCATTCATAAATATGCATGTATCTGCACGAATATTCTTTTGCGTGCACTTCACTCAAAACTACCGATTTTTAGCAATGTTCCCCGCCCCTTTGAAAGTTTTTATATATTTAAAATGCGATTTAATGCAAAAGCTTACAGATAATTGACTCACCCTTCTTACCGGTGTTTAAGATCTAGCTCCAAATGTTGTGGCCACAGCATCCAGGCTGATATGATGAACTTCTGTATAGATGTTACGACTTTTACTCTGCTATTAAAATATATAAAACACTTTCAAACAATTATTTCCCTTACAAGAAGTGACTAAATTTAAGTGCAAACAAGTAGCATTGCATATATATGTATAAATATGTATACAAATTATGCTACCTGTGGCCAGTTAAAATCTACTTCGCGCTCACGATATGCGTTACAAAAAAATAGGTAATTTACGTTATGAAAAACACAATAGTTATTACAAAAAAAATGAATTAAGTTAATTAATAAAAAAAAGAATTAAAAGTCGTTCTGCTGACTGGATTCGAACCCAGGACCTCACGACTAAGGGTGAAACACCTAGCCTACTGGACCAATAGTGATACGAATTTTTCTTGGTTCAAAATTCAATTTGTAGTCGTAGGTGCATTTTCCAATATTTCAAGTGATGTAGCGCTACACAACCAAATAAAAAAAGAAAGTAAATCACTAATTTGCACTCACTGAAACACCGTCGGCACACTGGGAATAGTCACCAAGTAACAATTTAAATAATAAACTGATCATTTTTCATTCTTTTAAATGAGAACATCGTATACTTCTTGAAATTATTTAAATTAAAATATAAATAAGTTAAATGCTTTCATTAATAATTATGTTCGAAAACCACAACTTGGTGTTAGTTTAATCTAACTTGCACTTTGGTGACTCCAGCAACACACCGACTATATGCATTGAGTTTAAATTTGGTTGCATATTAATATTGGGTATCTACCTTTTCTCCTGTTTTATTTTTTTTTTTATTCGTAAGGCGTTTGTGTTTCAAGTATTTGAATTATCGTTAATGTTATCGTTCACTTTCTAATTCTGATTAAAATAAAATTGATTTATTAAAATTCACTTATTTAATTTTAATAATTTTTACGTACTTTTGTATATTAATCTAAATTTTAATACAAAAAAAAATTACTAACTACAAATTGAATATAGGTCTTTGGACTTCCAAGGAAAAACTTCTTTTGATTTTGCAACCGCTTTCTTTTAGCCATATCCACAGCTACCAATCAGTTTATACGGGAAAATATCGCCGATCGGGAACGGTAGCGATACAGGCTCTCATACATGTACATTAAATTTGAAAGGTAGGGGAGTAGTGGCTAATATGAGGAGTCGTTGTAACACAAAAAAAAAACAGTTGAGTTGCAGTTCGTTACATAGGGCTTTGCTTTTTGCTTATTAATGTATGTCTACATTATGTAAACAAAATTGCAAACAGAACCCACACATTTCTTCCTTATCGTCAAGCTACCCAACGTGGGAGCCGCACCCACATTATAGCCGGGCAAAAGTCTGTTAGAATTGAATTTTCTAATTTAACATTCAAATACCCTTTGCAAATTGAGATACAATCCTTCAAAAAAAAATCTTCACTGCCGAATGTCCTTGGCATGGTAAACTCCTATCGTTTTCCCAGTCAAAGTTTCAAGCTCGTACATGCAGTTTCCTACAGTTCGGCGAACACGAGCCTTGAGGAATTTTGGAAGCAATTTCGAATTTTGACCTTGAACAAAATTGCTCTGTGCAAAGTTCCGATAAAAGATTTCTTGGCCAACCCTAAACGAAACTGGCCTTGACCTCGTGTTGTAAGTTGCCTTCGACCGCTCATGTGCGTTTTGTAAGTTTTCGGACAACTTCTGACGTGCAAGTGCAATTTTTGCTTCGCGTGGCACAACTACTTGTTCGGGATCATGAAGGGCTCTTAAATTTCTGAGGATTTTGTAAGCTGATCCATGGTTAATCATATTTTGGCCGAACATCGCAAAATACGGCTGACATCCGAGAGAGTCATGGTTATCAGACCGCAAGGCGCAAGCTATGCTTGAGAGGTAAGAATCCCACGTATCTTGTTCATCTCGTACAAATACTCTCAGCTTATTTAAGATGCTTCGGTTCACTCTCTCTGAAATATTTGCCTGCGGAGAATAAAATGCAGTTCGAACATGTTGCACGCCATAGCCCTCCAAAAACTTACAAAACTCAGACGAAATGAACTGTTTTCCATTATCAGAGTGCACAAATTCAGGAGTTCCAAAAGCATGGAAGACTTCTGGTTCTAAGAATCGAATAATGTTTGCGGAAGTTGCTTTCGGTAACGCTTTGAGAAAAGTATATTTGGAGAAGTGATCAACAGCGATGAAAATAAAAGTATTACCGCGTTTTGTACGTGGGTAAGGTCCTAACAAATCCACATACAAACGCTGCATCGGTCGCTCAGAGACGATCTGCTTCGTAATCGGAGGACGAAGAGTTCTATTTGATGCCTTTGTGGTTTTGCATACCTCGCACTGACTCACGTATGACTTCACCTGCGTGGCCATCTTAGGCCAATAGTACTTTTCCCTCACTCGGGTATAAGTTTTAGAAAAACCACTATGGCAACTAAGTCTGGTCCCGTGGGCCATCTCAATCACTTCGTTTGTCAAAGTACTTGGTATCCATAAGCGCCACAAAGAATCTTCACCTTCAAGCTCTTCACTCCTAAACCTAACTCTTTTGTATATATACTTGTCGGATACAACTAGGTCTGGGAGTGACGCTTGATTCTTGATTATTTCTTCTCTTTGCAAACTATACTCAGCAGAGTCGAACTCTGGTGAATCGATATCTACTTCCTCTCCTATCGCGTTGATCGAAATCTCTTCCATATCTCCTCTCGAAAGCGCATCCGGAACAATATTCAAAGAACCCTTACGATGCTCGATCTTGAAATGGAAACCTTGAAGCTCCAAACTCCATCTTGCGAGACGCCCACTCAAATCCTTTAATGACATAAGCCATTTAAGGCTTGAATGGTCAGTAATGACACGAAAAGGTAAGCCCTCGACGTACGCACGAAACTTCCTAATGCTAAGCACAGCTGCTAGACACTCAAGCTCTGTCACCGTATAGTTCTTCTGTGCCTTATTTAACTTTTTCGACATAAAAGCTATGGGTTTCTCATTACCATCTGCATCCAACTGGAAAAGAACTCCACCGACTCCCTCAGACGACGCATCACACTGAATTGTGAATTCCTTTTTGAAGTCTGGCTGAGTCAATACAGGAGAAGAGGTGAGAGCTTCTTTCAGTTTTTCAAACGCTTCCTTGGCTGCAGATGTCAATTCGAACCCCTTTTGCTTTTTAAGGCAATCGGTTAATGGAGCTGCAAGATCAGCATAGTTCCTGATAAAACGCCTATACCAACCCGTCATACCAATAAATCTCCTCACTTGTCTCGCCGATTTAGGAAGAGGAAAGTTTACCATTGCCTCAACCTTTTCAGGATTAGTTTTTAGCGTTCCCTGACCGACAATGTAACCAAGAAACTTTATTTCACGCATGCAGAACTTGGACTTATTAAGGTTGATGGTCAAATTCGCTCTACGAAGACAGGTTGCTACGTCTGTCAATACTTTTATATGAGTTTCAAAATCCGCTGTACATATCAAAAGATCATCTAAATAAACGAAAACATGTTGTCTAAGACGAGCAGGTATTACTTTGTCCATTAGACGACACATTCTCTGTGCGGCGTTACATAACCCAAACGGCATCACATTAAAGTGATACAGCGGCCGTCCAGGTACAGCGAAAGCCGTTTTTTGTTTTGACTCTTCATCTAACGGTATCTGCCAAAATGCATCTTTAAGATCTAGACCCGTTATGAAATGAGTGTCCTCTAATCTACTGATGATACCTTCAATATGTGACAGCGGATATGCATCATTAACCGTTTTATTGTTTAATTTACGACTATCCAAGCACAGGCGTACTTTTCCTGGTTTCTTTACCATCACTATAGGCGAACACCAAGGCGAATTGCTCTCCTCAATAACCCCAAGTCCTAACATACGATCAAGTTCCTTGTAAACCTCCTCTTGCTTCACCGGCGAAAGCGGATAATGCCGAGATTTTATTGGTATGGCATCACCTGTCTCGATTGTGTGGATTTCGACATGCGTTCTACCAAGACCTAGCTCAGCAAAGTTAGGAAAAAGCCGCTTTACCGAATCCAACTTGATTCGCTGAATCGACGTCAGATCGATAAAAACCGCTTCCTCAGCAACTGCGCGACTCTCCTCAAACATGATGTTGCTGTCTATTTGGGATACTTGTGGAGTTAGATTAAATTCGTTCCAGAAATTCATACCGAGATAAACCTTCTGCGTCAGGTTAGGAATTACATAGAATGTAATGGTCTTCGTTATGCCATCAAGTGTTGTCTGGACTTCACAGTATCCAACGATATCGTGTGATTTACCATCAGCTGTCCTAACAACATTCTTGTATGGTAGCATTTGAATTCGATTCCGTTCTATGAATTCAAAACAGGAATCTCCCAACACAGAGATAGATGCACCACTGTCCAACAGGCCTGAAACTAGCTCGTCTTTCAGCTTAACTTGTGCATATAATCTACCATCTGTATTGGAAGTCAAAATTGTCTCAGCCATGTATCTCTGGAATTCCTTTCGCTTCTTGTATCTATCTCTGCATTTTTGAATTTGGCCACTTACAATCGGCTTACCAAAAATCTCAGAGCGCTTCCTGTAATAATTGAGTTTCCTCTCGTGAAGAGATTTCAATTGAAAAACTTTGACAGGATGACTCTCCGAAACTGGAACTTCTCGTTGAAGAACCTTGAAAGGACCATCAGACTTAGGAACCCTACTACCCTCAACTTCCTCCGACCTATCACCTGATTTTTCTACAACCAACCCAACCGAACCCGAATCACTTCCTTTATCAATTTCATCTCCTGCTTCTATTTTCTCTGATCGGGATGGCTCTTTTGGAACCGACTCTCCCCGATAACTCTGTCGGTCCCTTGGCGGTTTCCCTGGTGTTTTTGGCATTCTGGGGTACTAACGCCTTTTTCGCCACAGAGAAAACAGAACAGCTTTCTTTCGTGCGATGGACACTGATAGAAGGAATGACCAAGCTTATCACAGTTCCAGCAAACCAACGATGAAGTTGGCTGTCTATTGTTGCCTTTGCTAAATGCAGCAACCTCTTCCTGTGATGAATCTATTTCAATTACTTCTTCCAACTGAACCTCATTAACGGTCTTATGGGGAACTGTTCTCCTTGCTAAAAAGGTTTCGGCTTCTCTAGCTTTGTTACGGAGATGCTCTAAGCTGGTAATTTCCGCTGCCAGCAACACTTCACCCAATCTATCCTTGGCATTACTTTTGATGATTTGTATGAGCTTTGTCGAATCAAATGGTTCATTTAACTGATCATTCAGATGTACGACAGCTCCATAAAAATCATCAAAAGTCTCCTTAAATCCCTGTTTTCGAGTGAGCAAGCGCATGTATATCTCTACGTCATTTTCTTTGCGTCCGAATTCTTTCTTCAAGCTGCTTTTGATAAGTTGCAAATTTGCGTCTTGATTTTTGTGCAAAAATCGCCAAAACCAATCGTTCGCTTTTCCAATCAGCAATAAATGAAAATTTGCACTGATTTGATTATCACTGTAACCCGATGACGCTTGCAACCTATCAACCTTGAAAAGAAAATCGGAGACACTATTCGTACCGTCATATGAAATGTTCCACCTTTCGAGACGGCAAACATTCTGTTCCCTTGAAGCATTTTGTGGTTGTAACCCCACAGAAGGAACACTTTGTGACGTACTCGGTACGTGAGGCGGAAACATGTTTGGCATACTATTACTCGCTACATTCGAACACTGGGGATTACTAGGATGGCCCAAGTCTGAAAGATGCCGTTCCGAGCGGAGGTCACCAATACCCTCCAGCTTTCCCATAATACCTCTCATGAAATAATCCATCTGGTCAAAGAATCGAACCTGATTCGTCACCAAAGATTGATCAATTCTGTCAGCCAAAACATCGATAGCCGATGCTCTACCAATCCCAGCAGGGGATCCCGGATTTTCCGTTAAGTCATGGACTGATCGATTATTTTGGCCAAGAAGATTGCTGCCACCCGCAGGCTCCAAAGCCCTGGCTCTAGCTTGATTTACTTCATCGTGAAGTGATTGATCACCCTCGGTCGACATTTCAGGAGAAAGTTCAGCTACTAAACTATAATAGTGATCCAAAATAACAGATCGATGAAACCTTTCAAAATCCTCCAACGAAATTCCTTCGCTCAAAAGTCTTGGAGTTTGGCTAGTATTCTGAGGATTATTTGAATTCTGGTTCATAACCCAAAACGAAAAATCTAACGAGAAAAATCACAACAACTAAAACACAAATTATCTATTCGAATGTTTCAGTAACTGACGCTAATTTCTCTATTGAAAGAAATTCGAACCAGGAATAAACAGAAAAACAAAACTAAAAGACCCTTTTCGAAAACTAAATCCTATAACTAACTCCTACTACAATAAAAAATGAAATAGAACAAAAATGAAAATTTTAAAAATTAAAACAAAATAAAAATTAAAATGAAAGAATTTTAAACTGAAAAAAAAACACGTCGAACTCTAATAAAACTATAATATCATAAAAAAAATGAAAAACTCAAAAACTCGATCTATGTAAGATCTCATAAACAAGAAACTAAAATTTGTAAGAACACCATATAAATAAACAAAATCAATAAAAAAAACCCACTGTAAAAGAACAACAAAGTTGAAAATAAAATTTTAAATTTTCAAGAAAACTTTTTTTTTTTTTATATAAATGCGGATTTGGATGAGGATCAACTAATCTGGAAAGAATGAAAAAAGAAAACGAAAGATGGCGAAGCGCTGCGAGCCGAAGAAAAAAAATAAATTAAATACCTGAATCTAACTCTACTAAAATTGCTCTGTATGGCGGTTTGCAATCACAACATAATCACAAAACGACTCTACAGACATTATCTTTTATCGACGAAAGATACTCATGAAGACTCAATGTGAATCCTTTTGTCTCTTCCGTCTTTATTTATATATCTACATACATATTTATGGTGATTTTGCAAACTGAACATCTATGCCAGCATAAATATGTACCACCAGCATAAAGACTCAGAATGCTAACCACCATTACTTATCAGATTCGAAAATCATCCTCCGTCATCGCAACGCAGTACCAAGGTTACACACCTCGGATACTGGGACTTACGACGAAAGATCATTTCCTCACTGAAAAGCAAAGTGAACAACTAAATAAACAAACTAAAATGAATCAAAATTTAAAATGAAAATTAAAAGCAATTAAAAAAAATATACTATTGAAACTGAAGCTAGAAAAATTAAAATGAAATGAAAAGTGAAAAATGAAAAGCAATACAAAAAAAAATGAACTATGAAATTTAAACTACAAATGAAAAAAAAAACTGAAATTAAAAAAAAATGAATTGGCTCGAAAAAAATATCTAAAAACTTGCTATCGTAGGATAGCAAGGCCTTCACGTTATGGGCGCCATTTGTTGCGGGTTTCTTGGATGCCGTCGGGGTCTGTGCTGGCATGCTTGACCGGCCTCACGCTCGTCGGAGGGAGTAAGTTCTTGACCCCTATCAAAACCGCGCAGACAAAAATCATGCCAGGCTCTACGTCGCGGTGTTGTGACGTCACGAGAATATTTACTTTACCCACCCTGCCATGGTAACCTATCTCGCCTAAGTTACCCCTTTCCTCGCCATCTTTCACTTCCTCATCTCACTCTTACCATTTCAATCAATCCTCATCCTTAATCCTTTAAATTAAAAACCCATTTTAAGTTAAATTCTCTTTTCAATCATTATATTTAAATTGAAGTTTCATTTTCTTTACAATTTTATTTGAATCTTAAACAAACAAATTAAGACTATACAAGTAAAAAAATTAAATTATTCAAACAAATTATTCTTGAAATTAAGTCTTTCGATTTTTGAAATTTACTAGTTACTCTAATTTTGAGAATATGTACTTAAGCACATACGTATGTACGAAAGTAAATTTTTAATTTGTTACACAGGTAAGCACAACGCGCATTCATAAATATGCATGTATCTGCACGAATATTCTTTTGCGTGCACTTCACTCAAAACTACCGATTTTTAGCAATGTTCCCCGCCCCTTTGAAAGTTTTTATATATTTAAAATGCGATTTAATGCAAAAGCTTACAGATAATTGACTCACCCTTCTTACCGGTGTTTAAGATCTAGCTCCAAATGTTGTGGCCACAGCATCCAGGCTGATATGATGAACTTCTGTATAGATGTTACGACTTTTACTCTGCTATTAAAATATATAAAACACTTTCAAACAATTATTTCCCTTACAAGAAGTGACTAAATTTAAGTGCAAACAAGTAGCATTGCATATATATGTATAAATATGTATACAAATTATGCTACCTGTGGCCAGTTAAAATCTACTTCGCGCTCACGATATGCGTTACAAAAAAATAGGTAATTTACGTTATGAAAAACACAATAGTTATTACAAAAAAAATGAATTAAGTTAATTAATAAAAAAAAGAATTAAAAGTCGTTCTGCTGACTGGATTCGAACCCAGGACCTCACGACTAAGGGTGAAACACCTAGCCTACTGGACCAATAGTGATACGAATTTTTCTTGCTTCAAAATTCAATTTGTAGTCGTAGGTGCATTTTCCAATATTTCAAGTGATGTAGCGCTACACAACCAAATAAAAAAAGAAAGTAAATCACTAATTTGCACTCACTGAAACACCGTCGGCACACTGGGAATAGTCACCAAGTAACAATTTAAATAATAAACTGATCATTTTTCATTCTTTTAAATGAGAACATCGTATACTTCTTGAAATTATTTAAATTAAAATATAAATAAGTTAAATGCTTTCATTAATAATTATGTTCGAAAACCACAACTTGGTGTTAGTTTAATCTAACTTGCACTTTGGTGACTCCAGCAACACACCGACTATATGCATTGAGTTTAAATTTGGTTGCATATTAATATTGGGTATCTACCTTTTCTCCTGTTTTATTTTTTTTTTTATTCGTAAGGCGTTTGTGTTTCAAGTATTTGAATTATCGTTAATGTTATCGTTCACTTTCTAATTCTGATTAAAATAAAATTGATTTATTAAAATTCACTTATTTAATTTTAATAATTTTTACGTACTTTTGTATATTAATCTAAATTTTAATACAAAAAAAAATTACTAACTACAAATTGAATATAGGTCTTTGGACTTCCAAGGAAAAACTTCTTTTGATTTTGCAACCGCTTTCTTTTAGCCATATCCACAGCTACCAATCAGTTTATACGGGAAAATATCGCCGATCGGGAACGGTAGCGATACAGGCTCTCATACATGTACATTAAATTTGAAAGGTAGGGGAGTAGTGGCTAATATGAGGAGTCGTTGTAACACAAAAAAAAAACAGTTGAGTTGCAGTTCGTTACAACATCTATTATTGACCTACAGCCCGCTTTAAAAAAGATCCAATTAAATTTCAGGATTTTGACTAGAGTCGCAACTTTCACCCTACAAGCTAAATTAAGGAAAAGTTCACAGTCCAAACATGTGTTAGTTGCCCCATGCATTTTAAATGGGTCTAAAACAGTTTTGTTAAAATTTTTTGAGCTTTTGCTCAAGTCTGCAAAAGTTGAATAAGTTCGTCTGAATATTTAAAAAAGAATCCGTTAAAATTTAAAATAAAAATATTTTTATTTATTATAATTGCAACAAAAACTATATGAAATATTACTTTTATTGCTTACAGGATACATTCAATTAATAAAAACCCACTAGGTGGTAGTTCATTCAAGTTGTTGTTGTAATATTCAAAAATTCATAAATATTATGAAGAAGCCTTGCAGGCACAACTGCACGTATCTACTCATACAAAAACCCCTTTAGAAGTGTTTGTTTTCTAAAATAGTATATTTTTTTCTGCCTTGGATTCGTTAAGCCTTACGACAGCGCCAACAATTTGGGGAATTGTGTGGGTGACGCGAGAGTTTCGTTGGAACTCAACCTTGGATCGGTACTGGAACCGCAACCGAGTTCCACGAAAGCGGAGGCCAAGAAAGAGCAAAGGCTATGAGAGAACAACCACTTCTTGCTTGATTAAAATAGGTTTTTTGAAGTATAGAAAAGTGAAAAGATAAAAATTTTAAAACATTGGAAGTTTTGAAAATAAGTGGAAAAAGTTAAGTAAATGAAAGTTATTGGAATAAAAAGTTTTTAGGAAAAAATATGTTGAAGCTTTTCAAGAACGGAGCGAATTTTTGAGGAGGAAGGAAAAGAAAATATAAGTAAAAACTACTCTTTATTCTAGGTATGTATGTATATTCGTTTCGTGGAAAAAAAATCTGAAATACGAGTATATTCGGTTGGCCTTTGATCCTCACTTTTATATACCAAAATCGTGGGACTCTTGACCCTTTCGTAACGTAGTTTGTCTTTCACCGGTTGTTTCGGGACCTAGTGACAGACAATAAATCAGTAAACTTTTTTACAGATGGATCGAAGACTGAAAACGGAGTGGGTGGTGGAGTGTACTCAGATGGACTAAACCTTAGTCTCTCCTTCCGCCTACCAAACTATTGTAGCGTATTCCAAGCGGAAATTCTGGCGATAAAGGAAGTATTGTCCTGGCTTAAAGAAAACGTGGTATCTAGCACGGATATCCGTATCTTCTCAGACAGTCAGGCTGCTTTGAAATCCCTCGCATCAGTCTCTGTAAACTCCATTACAGCCCAAGACTGTCGATCGTCTCTGATGGAGATGGCCAAACAGTTTAACATTCACCTATTCTGGGTGCCGGGTCACAGGAACATTCCGGGGAATTGCAAAGCCGACGAACTCGCCAGAATTGGAACGGAAATGCCTATCTTACCCGAAAAGGCAAATATAGGTATGCCCATAGCTACAAGTAAACTTATGCTGAAACGAATCGCTCTGGAACAATCAAACACAAGATGGCTTAATACTACCACTTGTATGGCGACCAAACAAATCTGGCCTAAACTGGATCCGAAACGGTCAAAATGTCTATTGTCCCTCAGTAGATCTCAGATCAGCTCCGTCATAGGTGTCATAACTGGACACTGTCTCATAGGTAGACACGCCGCACGTCTCGGTGTGCTATCAAACGATTTTTCAGGAGTTGCTTGGACGAGGAGGAAGAGGAGACAATCCCACACCTTCTTTGTACATGCCCTGCTCTCTCTTACAGACGCAAACTTCATCTAGGAGAACATTTCTATAATGAACCAAGCGATCTTATAAACAAAGACATTAAAAGTCTCCTTCGCTTCATCAGAAGCTACAAATGGTTTTAACTAGTAGGAAACCTCTTTGTTCCCTATTAGATCGTGGTATCACAATGGACCTCTAATGGTCTAAGTGTGTCAGACGCTTTAATGACAGCCACTTTAACCTAACCTAACCCTAGTGATAGCGGTCTATTTTTATATTATACGCGCACTCAAGGGGTTATGAATACCCTTTTATATTGTTTAACACAGTACGAGCAATTATGAAAGTAGAATGAAATTGTCTGTTTTACTAGAGCACTGTTTATGAAAATAGTCCTCTGTTTAATTTCTTTCTTTTAATATTGTTATATTTTTTTTTTAGTTTTCTATGGTTTTTTGTAGGTTTTATGCGAACATCCTGATTTTTTTTTTTATACCTACAACCATTTTCTACAGTTTGCCATGTTAATTGAAGTGTCAACAGTGTTTATCTAAACTACATTTAAACGATGCAATATTACTTTGCGATTTTTAAGCCCATCGGCGAGACACATACATATGTTATAGCGGGGGTACACAAAATTGCTGGGGTTGGAAAAAATGCAGTTATTGTTATTTCTTCTTTGTGGTTTTCTTTATTTCTCGGATATGTTTCATTTATTCGTTTAAAAGCAGTCTAATGTAGTGAAAGTAATGCGTTCCGGCAAATGTTTCTCGCCAAAATAAAAAATTAATTAAGTGCAAAATAAAAAAAAATAATTAAGTCGCAATTAACGTAAGCATGGGTCAGGGTACACCAAAATAAGCCTTTTCTTTGATACTCGGTATATTATATACAAATTTGAGATAGGCCCTTTCTCCTTTCTGTAGAACGATTTTTTTCCTAGAATAGGTATACCCAAGAATCACGCCCTAAAAGATTATGCATGAATTAAAGGACATCCTGGGGCCCTATTTTGTATTACGAAACGAGGGGCAAGTCAACGATACTGAGGAATACGATAGTCACGGCAAAAAGCGATTAAGTAAAACGAAAAAGGCGTACAAAAGATGTTGGCAAGCTTAACCAAAAAAACATTTTTTTTGAAGCGCAACCAACTTCTCGACTATTAGGAATGTCAAAAATTGACATAAATAAATAAAAAAAAAAATTATAAATCAAGAAACGATAAAACGAAAGTTAAACGATGGGTATATGGCAGTCGTTAGAATTAACGAGTATCGTTAAAATTAAACGATTCTCGTTAAACATAATCGCGTTTCAACGGTAACGAAGTAACTTCTACGATAATCGTTTTACAAAATAGGGCCACTGTATAAGAGCTAGTCCGATCCAGTCGTATATTTTAATTGATTTCGATAGTATGTGAAAAAGTTTTGACATTTGATTTAACGTTTTAACACATCGACAATGTCCCCATTTGTCTGATTTTCATACTTACGACTAATTAAACCAAACTCAACTGACTTCCATAATACCTAAACCTAACTTAAAGGAATACATTTTGTTTGTTGTCTCCGATGATCTGCTGTGACACTCAACTAGTGGTGATCTATAATACTTCAGTTGCATTTTCCTTCCGTAATATGTAAAGTTTCTTTTATGATATGATTAAAAACAAAGCATACATGTTGGTCAATATTTGTTTTTAGCTTATATGTATTTTATTAAATGGCATTGCTAAATTTACTTACATATCTGTAATAGTTATTTTTGAAAATTTCAAGAATTATAAAATAACGCAACAGTATGCAATTTACAATCTGTTATAATTGTGACTTATTTTATGCCGACTAAACATACTGAGAATAATGTTTCGATGACATTGTGTCTGTTTTTGGTTTGAATGAACGACAGAAAAGGGAATAGGAAATATATGTATTACAGTTAATATGTTGGTCGCAGCACCATATTATCTCCTTGAAAACGAAAACAATAAAATCTTTGCTTAAGGTCTTAAAAGAAGGGAGTGACATTAAAAAAGTATGTATATCATATAGCATCATAAATAAAATAATACAATAATTTAAATAAGATCTTAAAAAAAATGATAATAATTGACAACTAGAATTCCATTAAGTATCGTGGAATTTCAACAATAATAATTATTATTTCATGGAGGAGGTTCTGTTTTTTTTTTATTCGAAGAATAATAATTGAAATTATCTTTCTGACACAATTTATCTTAGGATGTTTAGATTTTAGCGCAAATTTCGTTGGTAAACTCTGAGCATTTGGCTTTACCACCAAGATCTCCCGTTAAGAATTTCCCTTCTTTGATAACATCGAAGCAGGCACGTTCGATTTTGGCAGCAGGTTCCATAAGTTCCATATGTCTCAGCATCATAACTGCAGACAATAACAGGGCAGTGGGATTAGCCAAGTCTTTACCAGCGATATCTGGGGCAGTTCCATGGACCTGAAGGTATTTAAAATCGATTTATGGTGTATAGCTTTAAAATAAGTACATGTTTTTTACCGATTCAAAGAGGGCACCATTCAAGCCGATGTTTCCTGATGGTGTCAAACCAAGTCCACCAACCAAACCAGCGCACATATCAGATAAGATGTCACCGTACAAGTTAGGCATCACCTAGAAGAATGGTTTGTGTATTCCCAGTTCAGATTAAAATAAATAATTCTATTTACCAGCACATCGTATTTCTTTGGATCTTGTACCATGTTCAAGCACACAGTATCTAGGTACCGCTCTTCGAATTTCACTTCAGGGTATTTTTCAGCCATGTCACGAACGCATCGTAAGAAAAGCCCATCAGACATGCGCCTAAGGATATTAAAGTAAAGTACATTGCTTTATTTTTTGTTTTTATTGAAATATTTAATAACACATGTTTGCTAGTTCTAATAATATGAACCATAAAATTAAAAAAAAAAACAAGTGATAATGATAAATACTCTAAGAATCAAACTAAGGTCAGTATTAAATGCAAAAAGTAATAAAATAAATAAAGACTAGAAGGAAAAATCGCAACCGAACATCATCCTAAAATTTGAAATTTACTTTTTGCTTTCGATTTGAAGGTTTAATTTTTAAATATTACATACAAAACACCGTAATTTTCATGGCATTGTTTATTGGAAAATTGTCTTATCCCAAAGAACCCCAGTTCCCCGGTTAGGAGCGACAAGGAAGACCGAAACTCCGGTCTAAAGACTAAGAGAGAGCGTTTTTTCTGGCTGACTGGAAGCAGCGTGCTCTGGTGCGACCTTTTAAGAATCGATAAGTAACAATCACCAATTTGAAAGGCTTTGTCTAAAATTTGAATAAATATTTAAATCATTTGTGGAAGTGATTTCAACGCAAATTTGTATAAAATTTAGAATTGACTTATCAAAGACGTCATACCAATTTAAAAAAAAAATACGTTTAATCTAAAGATAGATAAAGAAAAAATTAAAACGCTTTGTCTGGCTTTGGTCAAGGAACGCAAAATCTGGCGAGGAATCAAAATCTTCGTAAAGAAATTGACTTTTCAAAGGAAATCGAAATTAGTAATCTAGTAATACTTCACAATAATTTTGAAATTTAAAATACTCGTATGTTTCGTTTTTTGTAAGTCCCTTTTAGACGATCATTTCAGTTTCAGTTGAGCTATCAGTTAAGCTTTCAGTTAAACTGATGTCTAAATACAAAAACTGAAGCGTTTATCTGAAACTGATGAAATTTCCATAAGTTTTCAGTTCAGTTATCAGTTAAACTGATGTGTAAGTTCTTTTCAGTTCAGTCGTCATTCGAGTTAGTGTTTTTTTTTTCAATATGTCGAAACAGAATGATAATTTGATCGATTTCATTGAAATTTATCGCGCATGTCCATACTTGTGGAAGAAAAGTGACCATTTTTATCACAATTAAGAGAAGGAGCATACAAGCTCAACTGAACACCGGACTGACGTCTAAATACACTGCCTTTTTTAACTGAACTGATAACTGAAGGAACAACTGATCGTGTAAAAGGGGCTTAATTTCGAGAAAATTTTCATTTTAAAATAAGAGAATAGGAAAAAGACTTCTGGCTTTCAAAATAAGTAGTTTTTAAAATTGCCCCACCCCCACTCTTCACTAGTAAAAAAATGAATTATTTTGCGCCATCTTTGGTATCTAAAATACTCTTTCCGAAATCTTTTTTTAAAGAGTGTAAGAATTGTCGAATTTGTGAATATCCTAAGAAAAACAGAAACTTACGAAAAAGTAAACTACACCTGTATGTATGTATCTTAACTCTTAAGGCATCACTTTTGTGTGTAAAACGTCTTATCAATAATCGCATTCATTTTGTAAGCAATAGCTTTTTTAATTTAATTTAAAAGCCATGTCAAACAGAACGCGTTTTTAACACGACGTTGAGATTGTTTTAGCGCAAAGTTCTTAACGCGTTGTAGAATATCAGACAGACAGCTGTTAGCAGAACGTTAAATATCAAAATACCAATCATCACGTTTAAAAAAAATTTTTGAATAATTTATCACCCATACTGTACTGACGCGAATGGTTTTTAGCACATTCTTTTAGTTTTTCCATTTGTACAAACAATTCAAAATATGTAACTTAAATGCGCCAAATAATCTTTTCTAACGATGCTTTACAAAAATAAGTTGTATCAACTACCGTGGTGTACTCGACGCGGAGTTGAAAATGCGCTTTAAGTGACATGAGATACGCATTGCTGTATAGTTACAACGCGGCGTTAAATCGCGCTATGTTTGAAAAGGCGTTAAGTTGCACGTTTTCACAAGTCATTTAATGTACCTAAATTCAATATCACTAAGAATTAACACATGCCTAATAGTTTTTAAACTTTGCTTTTACACTTGGATAGAAACAAACTACACCATAACCCTGAACAAAGAAATATGACAAAATTTGTACTGGTTTAAGAATCAATCCCAAAAATATCCTAAAAATGTAATTAACTGTGTATTCAATCCCAATAACCTTACTACCAAATTAATCCCCTTGTGCACCCATTTTTTTGTTCTTGTTTCTTACATGATATTGGCCTTGTGCACAACGGTGACCTTCTTCCTGCCGTTGTCTCTTGCATATTGGAAAGCGAATTCGGCAACACGGCTAGAAGCTTCTTCGGTAATAAGCTTTATACTTTGCACAACACCATCGATGATTTCATGTTCAATACCCGAATATTCACCTTCGGTGTTTTCACGAATAGTTACAACGTCGACATCGTCGTATAAAGTTTTATAACCTTCCAAACTGCGGCACGGACGCACATTTGCGTACAAATTGAATTCCTTACGGAGCGCCAGATTCAAAGAGCGATGACCCTTGCCGATGGGAGTCATCAATGGTCCTTTAAGTCCGATTTTATTTTTGTTTACCGAATCGATTGCAGCTTGAGGTATACCGAACATTCCATCAGGGCCCTATATTGAAAAATACAGAGCGTTAAGTAATTTCTTGATATCACCATATGTTTGCATTTTCTTACTCTGACTGGAGTAACATCTACAGATTCCCATTCAATAGGCACATTAGCAGCGGCGAAGATCTTTTGTACTGCGGCTGAGATTTCTGGGCCAATGCCATCCCCAGGAATAAGTGTGACCTTCTTGGCACCAGAAGAGTATGCTCGTCCGGTAGTTGGGGTAGTTATCTTTGTAATAAACAAAATATTTCAATACATTTCCATGTCAAAATAAAAAATAGATTCTGTCGAGACGAGGTTACATAATAAGCCATTTGAACGAAGAATGGAGGTTAAGAAAAATTTCTTTACAATTTTCACCACGGTACATAATATCTTGCTACACTTAAATCAAAAATGAAAATGTTGCTCAAATTTGTTTATAAAATCATGATTTTCGATAGGTTGCACTACAATATCAATTTAGATTATGTAAAAAACAAATACAAAATACTGACCACCTTTGGGGCCACGTCCCCCCCTTCAATGGATTTCAGTCCTAAGCTTTTTAACTACAATTTATTTAAATAAATAAAAACAGGAATTATGCTTAATATATTTTAACAATTAGCTCATTATAAGACTAGCAATTAGAAAAATATATGTATATGATTATCACTTTGATTGTCACATCATAATCGTAACGTAAGGAAATATTTTGTTCGTCTTTTTTCACAGAAAGTTTGCGTTTCTTACAATTTTTTGGATTAAACGGGCTGCCATTATGTTGTTAAATGGTTTATTTAATGAATTTATTACGAAATTTTGTGAAAATGTATCTCGGGTTTCACGATGAACTCCGGCCAGGAATGGATTTTCGGTAACTTTCTGCAGTGTTTTTTTTTTCTCAAGTTAAAAGTGAAGATGGTACTGATTTAGAATATTTATTAAATGTCACGTGCATATTTATACAGGGATGCTAGTACTGGAAGCGTTCAGTGAGCATTGAAGGTTCATTTTGTCATGTTGCGTTAATCGACTTATGTAATCTTGTTATTCACTCTCAAAATATATGAATAAATTTTCCTGGCTGAGTATATCACACCACAATCTTAAAATATTCTCAAAATCTAAAAGCAAAATTGATTTCCAAAAAAAAAACTGCACACCCCTAGCACTCCTTTTACAAACATTGGAAGTGTACTCAGAATTCACATATACATAAATATAAAAATTGTATCGACAGATTACCTACTTTTAAAATTGCTTGAAGAAAAATTTAATTTTTAATTTGCGAAATTTGATATTAGCCGTGTTTTTTTGGAAAAGTTATCCGTAGTACAGTAGGATTTTATATGAATAACAACATCCGCGGTAGGATCACTGCCGATAACATCCGCAGTAGGATCACTGCCGATAAAAAGAGAAGTGAAATCCTGCTGCGGATAGAGATTTGACGTTTATTCGAGTATCGGCAGTGATCTTACTGCGGATGTTGTATTTGTTTTTTATATAAAATCCCACCGTACTATGGATAACTTTTCCAAAAAACACGCCTATTAGGATGATGATGGATATATAATATCCGAAACGCGTCGCTTTAAATAAAATTAATGTTGTGAAAAATTTTTAAAAACTAAATTAAATAAATAATAAATTATATACAAACATTTTAATATCGTTTTACATTTATTAAATAATAAACACACAACACGACGACTACTAATACTATATATATTTATTCAAGAATCGGTAGCCCATAGCGCACTTAAGCTTAACCAAACTCGTACTTGTGCACGGTTCTTTTTAGAAACCTTTGGACTAGCCAGCTTATTCAGACTTTCTGATTACAGCAGTGACTTTCAAGCTGAAGTCCTGGCAGTGACAAAAGCTGCTAGATAAGTCTCAATGATGGCAATACCACAAGCTCATATCACCTTTTTCATTGATAGCCAAGCGGCAATAAAAGCGATTTCTGTACATGAAATCAAATCGAAGCTTGTAACTTACTGTCGGGAAGAGCTAAACGCTCTTGGTACACAGCACAATATAAGGCTTTGTTTTGTTCTTGTTTACAGTGGTGTCCCAGGTAATGAAAGCGCTGACGAGCTGGCAGTAATAGGATCAACACTTAATTTTAACTCAGGCCCCCTAGCTATAACAAATAAGATGGAGCTCGCTCTATACTTATCTTGTAACCAGAAAATTATGGTCTAGTTTCAACAAACAAAAGACGGACATTATCATCCAACTGAGTAAAAAGTCTCTTTCTCTTCTCGTGAGAAAGAAAAAGATGAAACTCAGTATCGACGACTTACGCAGAGGATGCGGGTGACCAGGAGATACATGAGGATACTCCTCACTACCTGTGTTACTGCCCTGTGCTATATCATCTGAGCAACAGGCTCCTAGGGAGACACTTCTTCAACTACTTGAAGAAACTCTCTGACATTCCCAGCAAAAACCCTGTTGAAATTTATTATCGCTACCAAAATGGCTTGAAAATTCCTAAGCTCTATCAACCAGCCGAGTACTAGATTTTAAATTGCCTCCGACCACAGTCAAAACACATAAAAAGGGTCCAGGACGACAATTATAGAACAAACGAAAACGACTAAACGATGCACGTGTTTCTTGTAAGAGCGGCAGCAAACGGGGAATGGCCACCTCGCCTTTACACCAGCGATTGCCACTCCTACGATTGGTAAAATCCTCTTGAGGAGTCAGCCCCTTCGACTTATTTAGCAATCCTGACCAAACAAACGGGCGTATACACCAACCACTGACCTATCATTATTTTTGAGGTTGAGTTCTCGGTTTTCTGAATTTAGTGTTTAAACCACTAACATCATATATATTATTTCCTTGATACTTTAATTGTTGTTCAGATAATCACTCTAAAATTAAATTATTCGTAGACTTTGAACGGGTGACCAATTTCGGTCTGATCCTCCATAAAGATTATCAACATTTTCTGTAAATTTTGCAGGATACTCCCAAAAGGATATGCCCAAAAGGTAATGCTCGCATTCAAATGGATTCAAATTACAGAAACAAGTTAGCGATGTAAGCATAATTTTTTGCGGTAAAAAGCGCGTGTACCTGATGCACTTTTAGAGTGCCTGTAGAAGGTGTCAAAAACGGTTGATCAATCAAAATTAATATTTTCATAGCTTTAATGTCACTATCTGTCACCGTAAAAATAGTTATGTATATTAGGACATCGTTTTTGGATTGTATCGCAAAACTCGTTTGAATTTGTAATATCTTCCACACATGCAACGACATTGTCTACAGTTCTATTACAGACTGCGCTGACACCATTAGGTGCTGCTTTACCATGACCAGTCTCATTATAGTTCCGGCTCCAATTTATTATTCCAGGATACATGTCTGCCATCTTGCGAGCCAAAACAGAAAACATAAG
Organism: Chrysotoxum bicinctum; assembly: GCA_911387755.1. Lineage (NCBI taxonomy): Eukaryota > Metazoa > Arthropoda > Insecta > Diptera > Syrphidae > Chrysotoxum > Chrysotoxum bicinctum. The sequence goes on along the minus strand of OU426990.1, from coordinate 94,126,832 downwards.
CTTATTTCGGTATTGAGTCACTTAAAAAATAAATATTTTCAATGCTTGGTGGTAGTTGGTTTAAGACTGGCTTCAGGTGGGTCCAAATAGCAGACACATTGTGAGACAAGTTTGAAGAAACTGTGCAAAAAAAACGCGTTAAGCTTTTCAAATAAACAACGAAGCGATATTTTTTCCTGGGATCCTCCAAAATGAAAAGATATTTCTTTCATGATTCAACGTTTTTTCAGGTCATTATTAAGCTTATCCAAAATTTCGCTAGTAGATAAATATCAACAGAACTTTTTTTCTGCTTGACTACAGTTTCTTTCTTTTTTTTTTGTTTTTGGATCAATAATAGTTTCTCGGGAGGATGACCACTTTTTATAAGTTACGAGTGCTGTATCATGAAGCTCTTCATGTAATGGGATTGTTTTTTTTTTTTTTTTGGAACAAATACATATATCATTGCACCGGTCGCAGCATAAATAGGTCAACAAATTCTGATAGTTAGAAATTTTAAGAACTTTTGGCTTATGAAGTGCAAAAACAATCAGTTTTATGTTACTATGAACAGCACATACACAATTCGTGGTACAGTGGTACTATTCTTGTAAATATATAGAGTAACTAATGACACCATTTCCTGACTTAAAAAATTCTTTGTGTAGATTTTTCAAAGAATCCAAGAGATACCGTTTCTGTTTCCTTATCTTGTTTTTTTTTTTTTTAATAAATTCGTTCTTACCTGCACCTAGCCTCGTATATTTATCATCTTCCAAAAATGTTTGTATTATCAGATTAGGTCATGTTCTTGCTCTGTCTCTGGAAATTTTTGGTGTCCGAGCCAGATCTTTTTGCAAGAAATTAGTTTGCTATTGTATTTTTTTCTTTCTCCGACAATAAGTCCCAAAAGTAATTTGTTAACCACTTTTTCCAAATGGAGAGTGTTAAGTTGTAGCACATTTTCTTCAATTTGCATTTGAAGCACATCACCAAACAAGGCTTTTTTTTACCACTTCGGCTCTATTCTTTGAGCAAGTTTCGTCATTTTTACATTAGGTGTTAGGTCTTCTTTTTCTCATTTTTTAAACGATAACACCGTTTCTTTAACTTATTTAAAGGATCATTCTTTATTGTATGGTATCGAAGCCTTTCAGTGTCTCTTTTTATCTCTAGCTGATGCGCTTTACTTAGCTTGGTCTTCGGTCTTCCCATTTTCTTTTCTGATCGGGAAATATCACGATATAAAACAATAATTAAAATATTTTATCTATTAAGAATCAATTTAAAATATGTAAATTATATTCTTTTAAGAAATATTCGCAATGAAGTTCGAAATTGCAGCATAACTGAAAAGTTCTCAGGCCTCTGTATAAAATATCAGTCCCCTTGTTCCATCAATAGCCCTAGGGGACTTAGGTCGGGGGGCTGATTGTTTTCATAGTTCTTGCGCAAAAAAAGGTATTTGGGTTTCACTTAAAAAAAATATATAGGATATTTAATAATATAGTTTTATTAAACCTATGCTATAATGCTAAAAAAGAGGCCTACTAATATACAAATTTGATAAACTGAACAGACAATCCACCACCATGACCTCTTGCACAAATGTCTTTTTCACAACTGACATAAACAAATAGAAGCGAGTTGCAAAAAGAATGCGCGAAACAGATTAAACCAGCAACAGCACCAGCATCGACAACAGCAAACAGCACGCTGACCAGCAAACATTTCTCAAACACATTGCCACCAGCAACGTCATTTCATCTGCTTGACATTTCATATCGAAAAAAAGTTTTTCATTGTGGTGCCACTGAATATTGCAGTGGGAAAGTTGACAACACTGCACCAGCAACAGCAAATTTAGGACTTTGGCCTAATGACGCTGATGGCGTTGCTGTTGCCATTCTTACAGTCTTGTGCAAATTAATTGGGACAAACAAATTTTCAAATGAATTTGGTAGTAGGCTTTGATTTTTGCGTTAACTTTTTGATTATTTTGGTAAGTGCTCCCTGAATTAGTTTCATCTAAATATTTCTGTTGACTTTTTGAAGGTAGGTCGCATTTTTTCTAAGGGTTCTGGAAAGATTGGCATTATTTTTGAAAACATGTTACTAGGTACTCTATTTATCAATATTTCGGCTACAAGAAAAACATGGTTATATCGGTGGAAAACAGAGCAAAAGTCATCGCTTTACATGAACATACAGGAAAAACCATAAGAGAGATGTCGATTGCTGTAGGTGTAGCAAAATCAAGCGTCGGTAGGATAATTGCATTGCACAATGCAACACGATCAGTTGAAACACGGAGAAAGAGCAAATGTGGTCGAAAACGGAAAACAACGACCAATGACGACAAAATGTTGGTCCGAAACACCGTCATAAATCCTGGAAACACAAGTGGTGAGCTTCAAAGGGACTTGGAGACAGCTGGAGAACATGTGGATTCATCAACAGTTCGACAGCATCTTCTTGAAGTGGGCCGAAAGGCTCGAAGACCATTAAAGAAACAGCTTTTGACAGACTCTATGCTCAAAAAAAGATTAATATGGGCCAAAATGCATAAGGATTGGACTCCAGAGGACTGGAAAAAAGTAATTTTCTCGGACGAGAGCCATTTCGAGATCCAAGGATACAGGGTAAGTGTCGTGAGGAAAAGTGACAAAAAAAACTCCGATCTGGACATATCGTCCAAGCCCCTAAACACCCGCCAAAGGTTATGTTTTGGGGTTGTTTCACGTCTTAGGGTCCTAGAAGCTTAAAGCCCATAGAAGGCATGATGAACAGCGCCAAGTACGTGGATGTCCTAACGCATATGCTCCTTCCTACTATCCAAAGAAGAACTTCGATGCAGGAAACCATTTTTCAGCAAAATCTTGCTCCATGTCACACGTCCGAAAAAATGAAGCAATTCTTCGTGGAGAATAATATTAAGGTGCTGGAGTGGCCTGGCAACTTATCTGATCTCAAACCGATTGAGAATCTATGGGCTATTGTTAAAGCGAGGCTCAGGAAAAATGAGTGTACAATAGGGTGTGTCAAAGTGCTCAACTATGGTATTTTCAAATGTAATAGCTTTTAAAAATTGCATTGCTTATCAAAATTAAATCCTGCGTTTACAATTTTCATTTTAATTAATATCTTTGGCTCGCTCAAAAATAGGATGAAAACAAAGAAATTTTGATTTTTCGAGATTTTTGAAATATGGTGTTGTTTTAAATTGCACCGTGTGTATACAAAAAAATTATATAAAATATTTTTAGGCTTCCAAGTCAAAGATAATTGCAAGAAAACACTTTTCAGCTTATATTTGCTTAAATTGAACACTTGATAAAGAAGTTATGAAATAATAAAAGAAGGAACAAAAATCATTTTTTTATGTAAAATCGTTGTTTTTTTTTACAAAAAAAAATTCTTAAAAATCAACGGAACCACCTTCAATATCGTGGTATATCTTTTTGTAAAGATAAAAATTCTTTCTGTATTTTGTTTAGTTTTTTTTTTAGTATACGTAAAAAAAAAAAAAAATTTTTACTGTAAATTAATTTTTTTTTTTCAACTTCAACCGATTTGAGCGAGCCAAAGAGGAACAAAATCTTATTTGTTTTTTACATGTTCTTAAACCTCAGACCCTAATACAACTTTTGATCACTATTACATTTAAAAATAAGAGTACTTTTTTTCGGCCATACAAAAGTGACACACCCTAGTGTACAACTAAAAACAAACTAATTTAAGCAATTATTGAGGTATGGTTCCACGACCAACAAATGAAAAATATATGCGAGAAGTTAATTTCATCAATGCCCAAGAGAGTTAAAGAACTCATATATACTAAAGAGGGGCATATAAAGTACTAATTTCATATTTATATACTTATTTATAATCGTTATTGAAAATAAATGAAAAAAATGCGCAAAGATCTGCTTGTCCCAATTAATTTGCACAAGACTGTATGTGTGTTGAACAATTGAAATACATTGGCTCTAAATTAATGACGGCCGCTGTTGCTGTTGACGGTGCTGTTGCTGGTTCAATTTCATCATATTCTTTTGTTCTTGTACAGGAAATAGTATTTTAAAATATTTATACATATGTATGCTTATAAGATAATTTTATAACAATATTTCGTAGCAAAGATTTATTATTTGGTGTAACTAAAAATTTACAAAATCGTCTTTTTAACTAGTACGAGTATCACACTAAAATAGCTTTAACATCGTCCTAATTCGACTTAAATTTTGCGCCATTCTTTTATTTAAAAATTCTAGTTAGACGATGTTTAAAATTACGGAAAAGTTAGTAAATTATTTTTAAAGCTAGCAAATTATATCATGCTATTACCTAAATACTAGACAGCTTAAATCATTGCCCCAATGTTTTCCTTTTTTTAAATAAATGTTTGTATGTTCTTATTTTGTATCCCCTGATGAAGGATATACTGATCCTCGTTGAAAATCTAAAACAAGAATAATATGTATTAGGTTAGGTTAGGTTAGTGGGCTGACAGTTGATCTTGTTACCGTCACACTTAGATCAATGTAGATCCGTTGTGATACCCTAGGGTTTGTGACCCCTTGTATTGAAACCTATGATAATCCTATATCGTTTAAGCCCGTTAAAGGTCTAGATGGGTTACAGCAAGCTTTAGCCTGAAATGCCAGAGGGTATTTCTAAAGTATTGAAACTTCTATCGTCACATAATAACCTGGCTAGGAAGAGGTATACGCCTTCTCAGGGGGTATTCCTTTCCTTTACCTCGACTTGAGCAATCATTTCCCCCACCAGGCCCGTAGGAGCATGTGGCTCCTTGCAACGTCTGGTAGATGAGTTTGAAAAGTCAGTGTTTGGTGTATATGTGCGTTTGTTTGGTCGTTAGTTAATTCGAAGAGGCTGTTTCCATACCAAAGAGGATTTTACCAATCTTAGGTAAAGGTGGCCCCATCCACCCACTGATGCTCGTGTTCAACGTAGGAGTGGCAACCGCAGGTGTATAGGCGAGGTGCCCATTCTCCGTTCTCCCTAGATGTCTGTTTCTTATACTACGTTTTCACCAAAGGTAAATCTGGGATTTAAGTGGATTTACCATAAATCTCCTTTAGATTTACCATACAAATATAAATCACCTCAAATGAAGATTTAAAATAAATCTCCTTGAAATCTTCTCGCAATCAGAGGATTTACAAAACAAACAAACCTTATTTTGCAGAACGCACCTATTACTGCTTTTAAACGAAGCAATATTACCTTGCGATTTTTAAGCCCGTGGGAAAGAGACGTGTGTGGTGACGGGGTTACACAAGGCGGAAGATGCCTCCAAAAGAGGAACTAAAATTAAAAATCGCTTTCGTGTAAAAGCAGTATATGTATCTGTTTTTTTCTGTTTACTATCCAATTGTAGAGATTGTCGAAATTGACACTTGAATGACAAGACAGAGTGAAAACGTCAAATAAATCTCAGTTTCTTTGGTGAAAACACTTCAAGATTTATTTTAAATTTATAGCGGATTTACTCTTGGTGAAAACGTAGTATTATACTACGTGTTTTCACCAAAGAAACTGAGATTTATTTGACGTTTTCACTCTGTCTTGTCATTCAATTGTCAATTTGGACAAGAGAAAAAATAAAATGCACGACTGGATCGCACGAACTTGCTCTTATGTAAAAGTACTGTGGAATTTAAGATACATTTTATAAATATAAAACATGAATTTAAAATGAAATTGCCGTCTGATTTCTAGAAAAGTATGAATTTATGCAAACAAAGTTTAAAAAATCGTTTTATTATTAAATAAATAAATTTTTTATATAAGAAATTTCTTTAAAATTTTTAAAGAAAAAAATGTGGGATGCGAATTTTAAGTATTTAATAATATTGATTTTAGGAAATAATTTCAAAAATAATCGTTCATAGGTTTTGAAGATATTGATTTTTCAAAAAAAAAAATGTTTTCAAAAAAACCCAACAAATAATTTTTCGAATATTTTTATATACAATATTATTTTAAACTTAGGGGGACTCTTGCTGAAAATTTTTGGTTAAGATCGTTAGAGCCGTTAATGAGAAAGTCGAAAATCAAAAAAAACTGTTCTATGACAGTTACCGTTAATAACATTTTGCCCCAAATTTTTTTTTACCAAAACGTAGTCCATGTTCAAAATATCACACCTAATTTTTTTATCAAAATCGTTAGAGCCGTTTTCGAGATAAATAACATTTTGCGTTACAGGTGTATGGGGGTTACCGTTAGTTTTAGAGCTAAAAAAAAATTTCAATTTCCCCTCTAGGGAATCACCGAAGACCCATAACTACCGAGTTTGAAGAAAATAGGTCATGTGGCGAGAAGTTTTCAAGGAGATTTATTTTAAATCTTCATTTGAAGTGATTTATATTTGTATGGTAGGTAAATCTACGAGATTTAAAGGAGATTTATGGTAAATCCACATAAATACTGGATTTACCTTTGGTGAAAACGTAGTATTAGATGATATAGCGCAAGGCAGTGACACAGGTAGTGAGGAGTGTCCTCATGTATCTGTCACCGCGTCCTCTGCATAAGTCGTCCATACTGAGTTTCATCTTTTTCTTGTGGTAACCGAGTTGGTTGTGACCTGTGATGATGCTCACGAGAAGAAAAAGAGACTTTTTATTCAGGTGGATGATAACATCGGTCTTTGGTTTACTGAAACTAGGCCATAATTTTCTGGTTGTCAGACAGGAATCGAGAGAGTTCCATCTCTTGTTTGTTAAGGCTAGAATTGCACTCTTGATTACCTGTTTAAGATTACAGGGTGGGACTTGAACTGTTGTGTCTGCTTGATTAGGATCTAGTGTTGATCCTATTCTTGCCAACTAATCAGCGCTTTCATTTCCTGGGACATCATTGTGACCAGGAACCCAGCATAGTCTTGTTGTGCTGTGTACCAAAAACCCTAAGCTCTTCGCGACAGCAAGTTACAAGCTTCTATTTGATTTCAATGGCAGAAATCGCTTTTATTGCCGCTTGGCTATCAATGAAAAAGGTGATATCAGCTTGTGGTATTGCCATCATTGCGACTTGTCTAGCAGCTTTCGTCACTGCCAGGACCTCAGGTTGAAAGACACTGCTGTAATCATACTCGTATGTATATAATTCATATAAATCATGAACCCTCTAACCCTCCACCATTAGGCCCGTTCACAGTAGATATACATATATGCATATGTGTGTCAATTGATTGAATGTATTAAAGTAAATTTATTGTTTAAAAATGATGCATTTAATTTCTGTTCATATTTTTGATCTTTTTAATTCGTCGTTAATTTTATTAATTAATTTATGTATTTTCCATTGCTATATTCTTATTTAAATTCTATTTTCAATTTTGGTTTTCTGTTTAAAATACTTTCTTAACCCATTAACTCCCAAGCGTATTGAAAATTGGAAAAATCATATTTTTATGGTATTTTCTCTTTATTGACGTTAAAATAAGAACATTTATACGAAAAAAGTTTTTGAAAAAAAATTATATTGTTGGTAATGAAGGTGTACTTTATATAGTACAGTGGGGTCATACATATCATTTTAATTTGAGTTTACATGGATGTTTTTAAAACAGTTTTTATTTATACACAATGTTACATCGCACATTTCACAGCACCATTTTGATCGTAGATGGTACTGTTGACATCTGAATTGATTTGGTAATTTTTTGGGGAAGTGGTATTATGGACTCTCCGCAATGCTTCGCTTGACAGTTAGTTTAGGTTGTCCTTGTCCTGCATTCAGAGTGTGGAACCTAAGGTAGTAAAGAGTTATTGCTCTGGTGAGTTCGAGTAGATCACCTTTATAATTATTCGTCAGCTTGTGGAGCCTCCAGGCATTGGAAAACATGGAATTGAAAATGTTCCACCACCAATTCTTGCCTCGAATTTCATTGGAATAACAGTAAGATTCCAATTAAAATTTTCAAATCCTTGTCATTGAATGAAAAGTTGTGTTGGTGTTTTTGCCCTCCATACAATATAGTTTGATTTACAATAAGTTGTCATACCTCGGGATCAAACAAATTTTCAAAAATGTCTATTTCGTTCAGGCCGAATAAATCTGAAGTGCAGTTTTGGATTCTACGCAAGAAATGTTCGGTTCGTTGGAACTCAGCTGAGAAAATTGATTTTCTCCATACCGGTGGAGCAATCGACTTCTTCAACTCTGATAATGGGATGTCATCATCGCTGTCGAATACGTCGTCGTCAGCCGTTAAATAAGCTTCCACAAAAACCTCCACTTCACCTGGAACATCTAGTGGTAATTCCGTTGTTATCATATTGTCTTCATCTATATCCTCTTCGTCCGTCACGTAGTCCACCGGTGGAGGAATCATGACGATATCAGCGTTGACGATATGTGCATTATTATGCAGTTCTACTAGAGCAGAGTGAAGATTTTGAAAACGTTTACCATAAAAGTGTTTGACAGGGATAGTTTGAAAATCCATTCTAATCCCTAGAAAAATAATGCATGCATGATCCCATTGTACTTTTAAAAGTACATCAAACTTTGGCATTGCTTACCTCCGTATATATATACAAAAAATATGAAGGGACTTATATACTCGTAAGCTTTATGTTTGTTTCAAATAAAAATCAAAGAATAATTTTTGTATTTTGTCGATTGAAGTTTATATGACCACAAATGTTTTTGAAGGACACAAAACGAGAAATATTTCAAAATGCTTTCTACCAAAAGACAATTGGACAATAACCTATGGTGATCAAAAAATAAAAAAGTATCTGAAAAATTCAAATAATATTAGCTTTTGAGAAAACAAAATCAAAAAGATGATTTTTGTTTCATGGCATATTGTTAAATGGCCATTTTTAAAATTCATTTTACTGTACTTTAAAAAGTACAATGGGAGAGAATGGGTTAAGCATGTAATTTATAGATACATAATATAACAAATTTTGTTCTGATGGAGGTTGTATCGTGTTTCCTCCAAATAAACTTATACGAGTAGAAGCCCTTATAAAACAATATTAGGGTACTCATGTATTGTATCGAATCTCTATAATGTTGAAATTACTGTAACAAATCATTTTATGACTTAAAATTGATTATGCCACACTCTACCTAAGCTAAAACAATATAATCGTTTTATATTGTAGGCGTTGCCGCCAAAGAAGGCGTAAGTATTTTTCATCCGTATAGACTCTTTCCAGATTGCATTAGAATTAGAATGCATTTTCAATATGAGTAAACTGCAAAGCCAATGCTTCCTAAAGCATGCGGAGTAATGTGTCCTCGTAAAAACTAAAGCTCGTTTCCTGTTGGTATTCTCATGGAAAATAAAAAGAAACAAGTGGAAGAAAAAAGGAGGAGCTTTTTTGTTGTTGCACTTCATTTGAAATATTCTTTAACCACAGATCTATTGAAATGAAAACCTTTTTTATTGCACAAAGCCAACAAAATAAAAATCAATGTTTGATTCCTCTTAAATTTTAATTTATTAAAACAACCGCTTGTAGGTACACATAAAACCACCTCCTTTTCTTCTTTAAAGCTTTTCATCCACCAATTATTCAGCCAAAAAAAAAATATAAATCTTAAAATCCACAATAACGCCCCTCCCTTTCATGATGATGGGTATTAAAATGTGAATTGAAAAATAAAAAAAAATCTTCTGTTTTCCCCATCCACTCTCCACTCATTTGACACAATCTGCTTTCCTCGAGGGATCTTTTCGCGGCGAATATACATCGTGTCCTTTTACCAAGCAATTCATCTTATAAAATTCCTTGTCATAGTATCACTCCTCAAGTCGATTCTGATTAGGACTAGGGGAAGAAAAAAGTCTTCAACCCGTCTAATAGAATGAAAAAAAAAACCCAAAGATGAGTTATTACTAAGCACTAAGAGATTTATGGATTGGTTTTGAAATATTTTGAACAACTTTCAAATAACCATCCCGCAATAAGTGCTTCAATTTCAACCTTTTTCCAGCCAACTATGCCGCTTTATCCTATTTAAATGTAAAATTGGCTTTTAAACTAATTTAAAAAGGGTGTACGAGTATGAATGGGAATACCATAAGCCATACCCACCCTCGGTCAACGTAAAAAAAAAATCTTTTTAAAAATTGGAGTAGATAGATACTCAATGCTCATGTCTACTTGCATTCAATCGAGTGGCAACAATTATCTGCATCTCGAAATTCTCGATGTGGCTTCAACTCATGGCTCGCCATACACCGTCATCATGACCATTTAGTACATAGGTGATGGTACTCGAAGCAGTCAATTGAAATTTCTGCTGAAATTGAAAAAAAGGGCCACTACTGATTAATACAAATGGAAAAGATATGCAAAGAGAAGCGGCAGGGGAGAAAATTAATATCCTGGCGAAAATGGTAGAAAACCCATCAATTTACCATTTTTTATTTTCCTTATATTTTTTCAATTGAATACTTACAAGTGTTACATTACGATATGCCAGTAAATGATTTATGAAATTGCTCTCAGATCTTAATGGCCAATTAAGCGCGAAGAGAAGAGGCACAGTGTAGAAATAATTCATGCCTTGAAATGTTGACGATGTAGGAAGGTTCATCATCATAACTGATAGCAGCCACATTCGAGTAACACACATTTTTGCCATAATCTAAAACGAAATGGAGAGCACTTCTTAAGCTGTCTTTATTTATTTTTTATCTTAAGAACAGGGGTTTGATTTCAAATGTTGTTAACATAACTTGTGAAAACATGAAAATATTAGTCAGTGAACCGTATATGAATAAGATATATACAACGGCGATAAATTGATTTTTTCCCCAGTTCATTAACGGCTTGAATTGTCATATAAATTGGCAAATAGCAAATAGCGTAAACAAGTTTTCTTACTTTAGTTAACTGATGAGCCCTTTTGAAAAGTCAATTTTTGTCCTGAAAATAATTTTGAATCAATAAAAACTTTTATTTAATTGGTTGAAATTGGTAGCAAGAAATAAAATTTAAATTGTTTATTGATAGTTTTTATTTTTTAATCATTATTTGTATTATTAAATAAATATCTTAAATACTCTAATCGTTATTATGATCGTTAATCTTGCACTCTTCGGGGCTGGCACAACCACTGCTGATTTCTTCACTTTGAAATTTCGTTGAATCTATCATTTCCACATCAATATGAGATGAATTTTCTCTGTAGTTTCCACAACCATGTCCATCTATAGAATCTTCACAGTCTTGATCCGATTTATTGTCATTCTCATACGAGTTGTCATCTGTCAGATCTTTTGTAGCTGACGCGAATTGACCATACAGACGTGGAAGGTTTTGAATCATATAATTTGAACTGTTTTCTGGACTGGGGAGATTTTCTTTGGTTTCGCCCAAGTCATAATACTTTGCGTAGCTTTCAATTTTGTTTGATGTTTCCGAAGCAGAAGAAGAAGATGAAGATAAATTAATTGCTGTAGAGCCTTTAGATTCACTTCGAGGAATTGGTACTGAAAATGCCGAACCATGTCTGTATTTTGCCGGTGTTTCAGAATCAGACGATGCAAGTGTATTATTTTCGGCGTTAGCCAAAGGCGATACGTTCTCCTTTTTACGATCATAAATATGTCCAGACACTCGCAAGTCAATAAAAAAATGCAAAGGGTCGATCCCATAGGGAGGATAGATAGGTGGATACCAAACAGGTGGTGGAGGAGGAAGAACTAGGTCTTGTGGTGGCAAGGAAGCAGTTGCTGGGCTATCTTGCAAGATAGTTTGACCTTCAGTGGCACCAGAATCGTTCAACCCTTTGCCACAAATAGATTCCTTTGTGGTGGCATCAGGTTTAGGATACTTTGCTGCTGCCATGGGCAAGAATTGTTTATTTGTAAGTTCAAGAGGTTTTTCGGGAATTGGTATTTTTTCATCAAGTCCTTTGCGTTCCCTCAATTGCTCATAATACGGCCTATGTTGACTCCAAGAACGCTTTCGAGGTCTTCTAGCCATAACTGCAGCTTGCTGCATTTGAAGGTTTCGGGCATTTTCATTATTTCTTGCTTGAACAAGAGATCTCAACATATCGCTGAAGAAAAAATTATTGGGTCCAACTGGCGCTGAGTATAAATACGGTGGTGTTGCGGCTAAAAGCCGACTTACGTAATCTTGATTTCGAAGCTCGTTTATATTCTTGCGATCCTTCGGTGGAGATTTTCTTTGATTTTGTGGAGACGCTGAAGTTTCTTGATGGTGCTGTTGTTCTTCAGTCATTTTGTTTGTTTGCCTGTTGAAAGAGGAGAAAAAAGAGAAAAAACAAAACCGGTCGTTAAATTAAGTCAAGTAAATTAATTTGCGAGGACGTAATAATAATTTTATACTGAGTAGATGTATCTAAACACATACGAGTACCATACAAAAATAGCCAACGACTAAATGTACTTTACCATAATGTTTGTACATGTTTATCCGAAATTCAACGACAAAAGCATTGCAACTTTTTTTTGTGTAGAATTAGATAAGCTATAATTTGTAGCTACAGTTTCGTGGCACAGAATAAAAAAAAAACTAATATGTTTAATTCATCCGCCTTTTATGTGGGTTTAAAAAACGCATTTTCTTTTTGTAAAGACTCTAACCATTTCTTGTATTAAAAGTCATTTTTGTAGCAATAAAGTTTAATGTTCATGTGTATTTTTCAGTTTTTCAAACCCCCTTCAAGGTATTTTCAGTGTTCGTCCCTGACAAGATGATTATGACATAAATACTTAGCTACCAAGCCTTATATTATCAATGGAAGTTAAAGTTTATTGCTCGAACCAGATGCATCAATACGTGGTGAAAATGCAACAACTTGTCTGACTTCACGGACACCGTTTTATTGGAATAATTACTCGGATATACTATGTTGCAACCCCAACAACATTTCACACGACCCCATCTATTATTGCAATGAAGATTTTACAGAAAAACGATATAGATGGTGACATTTCCGAGGCATAACCCACTGATAAGCAGGTGGTAAATCAGGTACCAGGTATTTTTAAATAAAGCATTATTTATTCGTTAATTTAAGAACAATGAAAGTGTCTAAAGAAAATGGTCGCATTCGACATGATAATGATTACCTTGGATTACCCAACAATGGAAATTACTTGGAATTAAGTCGATTTGATCCATTTCAAGCAGATCCACTTAAAAAAGCTTGGAAAACGCGGTTGCTACGCTCCGTCAATCTATAGCTGATTGAAAAAGAGAAATTTAAAATAGAAACCTTTCTTCTTATAATTGATACTCTGAGAGTGCATATAAAACAAAGAATGAGTTCGCACAAGGAAATTTATCTTCGGCTTAATTTATTAATTAGCTTAAAAATTCTGAATTTGGAAGAGCTTAGACAAAGAATTTGCTGGGATCTATTATGTAAACCTTAACTAGAAAGAGTTGGAAAGGGAATTCAGGGGCCAAATTACCGCATCAGTTATCGAGTAATACGTGACTGAATTATGTGAGTTTGACATTACCGCTTATGTTATCGAGCAATAAATTACTCCAATTTGACATTTTCATTCGATCACTGATGGGACTCACTCACTCGTCACTGAAGCGGTAATTGCCCCAGAATTCTTGAATATTATTCAATCTAATGACAATGAAGAAACTAGTAGTATTTCGGGAATTATCATCTTTGGAAAAAAAATTACTTTTCATTTCGAAATGTAGAAATCTATAGAAAGCATTAAATAAATTTTCTGGTACCATTTTCTCAAAAAGTATTTAACCGATTTCTATAAATTGCATATGTTTGGAAAGCCACAGTTGCGGAGATATTCAGAAAATACTTGAGACATGTATTTACACACTGTGTTTTTGTTTTTGCACTGTGCATATTTAAAAAAAAAACAGTTTTTTTCCCTCAATATTGTTTAAGGAATTGAAGATTTTAGAAGGCTTTTTCGAAAAATCCACAACCCGAAGCGAGCCACACAAAGGAGAAATCCACCCACAAAGGATACTGCTGTACAAGAAATACCAACCGTCATTGAATCGAAAATGAAGTTAAATTGAAGTGAGTACTTTTTCATCTTAGACTTGTTTTAGCAAAATTTATTTTTAAAATAAATCTATGTACATATATAAATCATGATGCATCAAATTTTTGACCTCACATCTGAGATTCCAAATTCGGACACTTATGATGCCTAAGTTTCTAAGTACATATATACTCAAAAACGAAACTCATTTTTGTTGTATAGTTGTTCAATAAAACAATAAATATATTGTGTATATGTATATAATTATATAATTTATCTGTTACTTCTTGGTAATTTCTTAAAAAATTATAATATAAGGTACTTTTTCAAAAACCAAATTAGCTACATAGCTCTTATTTGAGTGAGCATTAATTTCCAGATTGTGATCAATGGTGTCGAATTTCAACACAGAGCGATACTAGTTGAATAAAGAATATTTCAACGCGTGATAGTAACTAACTTCAGTACTAACTTAACTTAGTAACAACTGAATAAATCCATAATTTTGATTATCTTCTATTTTTGACTGTTTCAATTAAATATTAGTCTGTAATAATTATATAGATCCTATTAAGAATCTCCAAATTTAACAGTATGCAAAGGTTAACTAATAGGTATTTCTCGAAGCGCGAGTATTATTGCTGAATTGTTTTAAGGGAGGAATGCAACTGGCTATTTCAGTAAAACAGTGTTTTATGACTTAAGTGATCGCCAATTTTCTGACTGAATTAACCCATATTGTGCTGTTAATTCCGATCAATATATTTCTTTCTATTTTCGGTATCTACCTGCATATTACTTTTTGTTTTAGTTTACAATCTGAAATGAAACTATTGATTATTTTAAAATTTATTTTAACAGAATTTTATTTGAAATAAAAATAATAATTTTATCATTACACAAGAGAACTCAAGATAAAATGCACGACTAAATCACACGTACTTCACCTTATGTAAAAGTACTTTGAAATTTAAAAATTATGCAAGCAAAGTTTCAAAAAATTAAAATTTATCAGTTTAAGGAATGCGTTTCATGCATTTAAAATTTTTTCTCTAATTACAACCATATTTTATAAAAGGTTCTTCTAGATAAGAGCGAGTAAGTGCAAACACTTCAAAATCAAAAAATATTGGTATACCATTTTAAGGAACATATTTATTGCTTAATACATAGAAATACACTGATTAAAATAAATTCCTTGATTCCATATTGACATATTATATTTTCTATATTTTTGTAGAAAATATTCTTAAAAGAAAAAAAAAGAAAAAAAAGTGAAGGTTTTCGGTAATATATCGATGGATTTCTATTTATTTGATTATGATGAAACTTCCAGGTAGAATTATTAATACTCTATACAAAAATATTTTAATCTTGTTTTTGTCAATGCTTTCAAAACAGATTGGTGATTTTTTTTAAATAAAGTTGTCACTTTTTGAAGTATAAAAGTGTTATTTTGTCCACTTTTACCTATCCTGTTTACATTCCTGTATTAAGTGGAATAGTTAAGGCACTTGGAAGCCGAGGACCCCAAATTTATTTTAATAAAAAATTTTTGGGTAGTGTATTTTTATGATTTATACTAAAATGATAACCTAAGTTTAAATATTTCAATAAAGAAAATGTATGCCATTTTGAAATGTATTGTTAGCAAGTTCCTTTTAATAGAAAATTATAATTTGGTGTCGAATGAAGTGTTCGGAATAAGCAAGTGGATAAATCCATGTATAGGCTTTCAAAAGTGTTATCTAATGGAAAATATGGACTTCAAAAGTCATAACATGTATTAAGTGTTATTACGTTCAATACTCGCTATTTAAAGTTAACATCAATACTATGGTGTGAAAAAAGACTAAGCCATATCACTCTATAATCCCTGAAAATTACATCAACTAAACTCCGCAAAACCTATACATAAACTCCTGTAGAAACAACCTCAGTACTGTCATTATATTTTCTTCTAATATTTTTCTTTTAATTGATTGGCTGTACAGATTATTTTAGAAATTAAGAAATGGCAGAGAAATTTATTAAAATATGTTTTGTATATTTTTAGACCACAGGCAATACGCAAAAAAAGAAATTATAAATATTTTGTTTTATTTAAATAACTCTTAATTATTATATGTATCTATAAGCCATTTTGTTTTATTTGATAAACTTATCATATATGTTATTACTTATGGGTACATCAATTTTATAAATAAATTGGGAACAACCATTTTACAATAAAAATAGCATTACCAATATAAATTATTTATATTATTTAAACACAGTTTAAAATGTAATTTGTCCATACTACTAGTTTTTTTTAATGGATGTAAGATGAATACATTTTTTAAGGTTTACAATAACAATTTTACATGGTCAATATATTTCATGTCTTTTTAGATTATTTGTATTTTAATAACATTTCTTTGAATGGAGTCCACTGAATAGCACTGTTATGCCTTATTAATTGTTTTGACATTAAAATTAAATTAATTATGGATATCAGGAAATATTTTATTTTCTATCTTTTATCAAAAAGCTTATGAAAACATGCGCCCAGCTAATAGAACCTTCAAATATTTTTAAGTGGGTAGATGTTGAAGCATTTAATACGTTTTTTTTAATTAAATGTGGTGCTCAAAAATTATTAAAATTACAAATCTTAACTGATAATATTTTAATATGCGAAAACTCCCCAATCTTCATCTAACTCATCAACAAGTTCTTATTCAATTAAATCTGTCAACTACTGTATGAGTGGGGTAAGTATTAGGGATTTCTTTTATGGTAATAAATCTTTTAAGATTTTCTCTAGAAATTTGACTTGTTTTCTAATTACATAACTTAATGTTCGCTCTCATGCCATCATCAAACAAACTATTAACGTGTGCCCCAAGATAGATTTATTTTGAGTTTAAAACCCAATTTTCATACACCAACAATTCACACTCACGATATATCCTTCTTTAAATTGTAAACATTGCTGTTTTAAAAAAATGAAGAATTGGTTTCCTATTCCTAAAATATTTTAATATTTAAAACATAACATGAACGAAAAACAATCCCACCCGCCTCCCTTTCTCCACTGCAACAACTAACACTGCATATTGTGGTGAATGAATTAAATCTTCAGAATGCTGGAACATAAGCTGTTTTTGATTTGTATTAAGAAGACAAAAGATTTATTCTTAAGAAAATTCTCTATGGAATACTCAATCTACAAATGGAAAGCAAACTAAAACCACTGGGGATATTTAAATGCATAAGGACAATGCAAACAACAAAGCTGTAAGAAGAAAGTGTCCTGGATGATTTGTACTTTACATCTAACCATACCTTGTTTGTGGAACATATTTGAATGTTAATGGTCAGAATTTAATGTTCAAGAAAAAGTTGCTGTATTTTTATCAGGGATATCCATTTCCAGTGCATTATTTGCAGAACAACATGAATAATTAAAAATATGTAGTTGTTTTTGCCATATTTTTATTCAAATGATATTTTTTTCCAGAACAATTGCTTTGAGAAATATAAAACCAATATTCGCTCAGTCAGTATTATGCATCATATAAAAACCATCCCCGCAAATGCAACGTACCATGTACCTATACATACATACATATAACTGATTTATGTGTATGTAAGCTGTTTCCGTATACATAACATTTATTTAAAAATATTCATATCTCGATTTTGTGTTTATTTAATGGATTTTTAATTCCAAAAGTACTTTGAGTGCAACTTTTGCATCATATAGACATCGAAGATAAAAATTAAAGGTAGGTAAAGCAAATCATATTCACATACTCGTAGTACAGTAAATGAAATAATCTCTTGACTTAAATTGGATCTAAGGGTAAAGTGGAATGCAACTATATTCATTTTAATGCAAGTGTTTCTAAAAGTAGCGATAGTATAATGTATAAGGATATTCACTAAACCTCGTTCGAGTCGAAAATGTTAAGGAAGAGGTTTAAATACCTTTCGATTTCAAGGATGAGAGAAAAGTTGAGCAGTGGTTTTTTTTTATACCATGCGCCTGTAGTTCTGTGCATCCAATTTATTTGCTTCAAACTTCGTCCAGAAAAAAAATTGATTTTAAAGTCATTTTCACACTTTTTTAGTAATGGGATATTTAGATACTGATGATACTTTTTTTTTATAATTAGCGCACACTCAAAGGTTTTTTTATACCCACACAGTGTGAGCTTTAAGAAAAAAGGGAAGGGTTAGAAAGGAGGTGCCGGTGTACATTGATTTTAAATTCTTGAACATTGCAATTACTGGGAAAGACAGAGCGTAGTAAGGAATTCCACATCCGCGTGGTACGGCTAAAGAACGAATCTCTGTACTTTACAGTACGACCGAAGTTGGGCTCGAGGGTAAACTGATAGGCATTTCTAGAAGTTCGGGTATTACGGTTGAATTGTTTAAGGGGGGGGGATGCAGCTGGCTATTTCACTAGAGCATAGTCCGTTAAAATAACGGTAAAAAAGGGTGAGGCAAGAAACATTACGTCGATGTTGGAGTGACGTAAATGAGTCAATGATGTTATTGTCACTAATCATTTTAAAAGCTCTTTTTTGAATACTGCCCAAGAGATTTAAGTATGTTACTAGAGCACCAGCCCATAGATGGGAGTTATACTGATACTTTATTCTTTGTGTCCGTAAATGATTATACATAAATGTATATCTTTGAATCATCTAATATATAAATATATGTATTTACATTTACTTAATTTAAAATTTTATGAAGCATTTAAATTATTTATTCAATGAGCTTGGATTCCTAAGGAAAATGTTTGTCGGGCATAAACATGAATTGTTTTATTTATATTTTTTTTTATTTTCAGTACTTTACTACAGCTGCGTTCAAAATAATAGTAGTGTAAATAAAATCATTGGTAAGTCCCTGAATTTTCATGTTTTTGTGGAGGAATATTCTGTGGTGAGACGAGCCCAAGGTTGTGTTATATGGTGGAAAGGCATCTCGTCAATATGTAAGAAGGCCTCTAAACACAGAATATAATGCACGCTTCACAGCCAAGACAATAAAACATGGAGGATCCAGCATAATGGTTTGGGCATATTTTTTCTTCTATGGTGTTGGTTCCATATACCGGATTGAAGGCATTATGGATCAGCATCTTTATGTGAAGATCATGGAGGAAGTTATGTTCCCATATGCTGAAGAATGCCACTGAAATGGGTCTTTCAACAAGAAAATGATCCAAAGTATACAAGTAAACTTGCGAAGCAGTGGTTTCAAGAAAAGAGGGTTAATGTCTTGGAGTGGCCTTCGCAGTCCCTAGACCTCAACCATATAGAAAATCTTTGGTGCTATGTCAAGAAGTATGTTGCTAGTTGTAAGCCAATGGTATGGTGGTCCATACCTTTAGAAAGATGGGTAAATCTTAATAATACGATGCAACGTCGTTGTGCTACTGTTATTTCTAACAAGTGACATGCAACTAAATATTTATTTAAGGTTTAAACACTCGACTATCACTTATGGTAGAAATTGTCCATTGACTTTCCCTTTTGTAATATTTAAAGGTGGATATTGAATGCACAACTATTTTTCTATATGACTTGGATAGATTTGAAATTACCAAGTAATTTATTGAATTTGAAAATGATTTTTTTCTGAAATTAAAAGCCTGAAAAACATTTATTTGAAAATCAAATGACTATTTATTTCTTCAAAATTAGTAGGTATATTAATTTATTTTAGTTTTCGTTGTGTCAAAAAGTTTACTACAATTATTTTGACCACAGTTCTATGTATGTACTTTTTGCTTCTAATTTTTAATATTTTAATCAACATTTATCATATACGATAAACACCATATTCTATTTATGGATATTTCGGCTTTTGACATTTTTCATCTCGTCAAGATCAATTCACCAATTTGTTCTGCATATCATTGCATCGCTTTTTGTCACTTTGCTTTTAGTGTAATCCCCGTTTAGTTGCACCTCGCTTAATTGAACATCCCGCTTAATTGATCGAAAAAATTGCGTTCGAAAATTTCCCGTATTAGTAGCATAGCTTTTTAGATGGTTAATTGAACCCCGCTTAATTGAATTACTCGCTTAATTGATTTTAAAAATATGCAGCTGAAAAACTAAATATATGGAAATTTTTCGGATAATTGGACGTACAAAAAAACATAATGAAACAAACCTAAAAATAAATTTCAGTTATTGGAAGCACTAAAATTGGCAGCACTGCTTGCTGATACCAAATAACAGCTAGCTATTGTTTGCTTTTGTTTTTTTTTTTGTCATACGAAATTTCAATGTTGGCTGCCGGTGGCTCTGCGGTGCGTTAATTATATTGACAACAATAAACATAAATAAAATAAAAATGAGTGGAAAAAAATACACAAGTTTATCAATTAAACAAAAACTAAAAATTATAAATGAATCGAGAGAAAAAAATAAGACTGAATTGTGTGCCAAATACAAATGTTCCCTCAGCACGCTCAATCGAGTTTTTCGCGACGTGAAAAAAATTGAAAATAGATCTAGAAGCTGTGCATTATCACGTACACGTGCAAAGAGGTTGAAGAAGCTCTTTTAACCTGGTTCGGCCAAATGAGAGCTTCAGGAGCAGCTATTTTTTCTTTTACCCTTCTCGATATTTTTTTTTTAAGAATAATTTATTTTTGTTTCATAGTTTTAAGAATGTTTATTTTTTCAATAAAACGTGTTCAGATATTTTTCAGTTTTTTTTACCAGGTTTTCGTAAGTTGACACTGAAATGTTTAAAGTGAATTTTTAGGATAAGTATTTTATCTTTTAGTTGACCGCCTCGTGCAATTATACGGGTTTCGCTTAATTGAACAGGTCGATCAATTAAGCGGGGTTTCGTTAATTGAACCACCCGGATAATTGACTGAAAAATCTGACAAAATGGTCAGTGCAATTAAGCGGGGAATACTGTATTTCGTTTTTGTTATTTAGCTTTATAATTATTTTGTCTGGCGATCTATTGCATTTTAATAAATTTCGCGCGAAATAGATCGAAGTAAATACGAGTATTTCACTTGTTTAGCTCTTCTGATTAAGCGGAGCCTTTAGAACCTTTAACCTGATAAGCTTAATTTTAGGAAATTTAAAAAGAATCTACTAATGTATGTATCTTTGGTCGTGTGGTTAAATTTATTACTAAACAAAATTAGCACATATCAAAAGTACGCAACTAAGTCCACATACGCATGCTTTAACTTGTATTTAATGTATTTGTGTCGATAACCATCGACTGATATATTGCGTCTTAGATGGGTACGACAGTATTTAACTGATGAGCCTAACTGTCGTGCCTGGGCAAAACGCTTTTTTTCATTAGAATTATATTCAATATTCAGGGTGGGCCATCTAGTGGTTTCTTTTCAAATTAATTATTTTGACTGTTGAAATCTTGACAGGAACGAAATGAATCCTTTTATGCTTGAACAACGGTGGGAAATATTGAAAACTTATTTTCAAAGCGAGTGCTGTGTAGCCCAAACATTGCGTTTTTGAAAGGAAGTTTTGGACGAAATGAAGCACCCACCGCACTTGCCGTACGGAAGTTTGTACCAAAAGTTCGTGAGACTGGTATGCTAGTGGACAACACTCATGGTTCCCGATAAGAATGTGACTGCTGTAGCTGAGATTGGGAGACTAAATTTGCAAACATCAACTCGCCATCGATCTCAACAGCTCAACATTTCACACACTAGATTGAGTAGAATTCTGCATAAAGATCTCGGATTATTCGCTTACAAAAGGTCCAATTGACTCAGCAATTGAAGGCGCACGGCCATCCGCTTCTTTATCTCTGCGAACTTTGGGGCTTAAAGCAAATTGAAATGGACAACAATTTTGGACAAAAAATCATCTTTTCTGACGAGGCGCATTTTCATCTCGGCGGCTATGTTAACAAACAAAATTGCCACATCTGGGGCTCGGAAAACCCGCACGTTTTTGTGTAGAAGCCAATGCATCCACAGAGAATGACAGTTTGGTGCGGATTGGACCATTTTTCTTCGAAAATGAGTTTGGAAACAACGTTTCGGTCAACGGTGGGCGTTACAAAGCCAAGCTAACCGACTTTTTTTTTTACTGAAATTGACGACATGGATTTGGACAACCTCTGGTTATATACCAAGCAATGCGTGAGCTACAGCCCGAAACCATCAACAAAGTCTTGGAAAATTGGAGTCACAGTATGCGCTACTGCGAAGCCAACCGATGCAGCCACTTGAACGACCTTGTGTTCCATAAATTAATGGGAATGTTTGTTTTTACTAAATTACTAATAAAGCCATAATACACGCAAAAATTTAAATTTGCATTTTTAAATAGAAACTTGTTCTTGGCCCACCCTTGAAAACAAAAACTTTTATTTTTTATATATTTCGATTTTCTCCATCTTCTTATAAGCGTTTAAGTTGAACTTAATTTCGTTTTTAGACAGCCCACCTAATAAGCCTTAAAGATATTAGAGCAAGTGCATACGACAAGGTTATGCCATTTATTAAACTACCTCTATGTAATGTACCTAATGTATGCTATATTCATAATCGTAAATATGCACATAACATACATATATACAAGTATGTATGTATGTTTAGGGAGTTTGCCTGACAATTAAGAAATCATGGGTATAGCGCCTTGAAGGTCCAAACATGTCCAGCGTCCACTGCGTTTGTTATCATATTCATATTTGCTCAAATTTTCCACATGAGTTGAAGCCGTCACCAAAAAATGTTACACAATCTGTCGAGAATTTTTTGCAGAGTTCCAGTTTCCCTTTGTATTTTTATTTCTGGCAACACGGTTAAATGTTATAAAGTTTTCACTACCCCATCCGTCTTGCTTGACGTTTAACTCATTTAGAACAATCTTTACAGGCAATGTTGTCTTTCCATCAGTAAATCTTTTTGTCCGTTGCCAGATTGGGCGCCATTTTTTGATATCGTCAAAATGAGACGAGTTTTCATTCAAATTAGATTATGTTAATTAAGAAAGCTCTTCAGTATACACGAGTGGATTTATAAATTATGTATGGATGGATATTCACTTTCGAGGTGGTAATGAAAAAGTTTCTAAATTGAATTTATTAAAGAACAATAACATTTTTTAACGGAGGCTTTTGATAATTAAAATTTGCATTGAAAGATGACGAAGCGGCACGGTGCGCGGAAACGACGCGGCGCGACTAGGAGGTGGTTAGTAGATTTGTACTCGTAGGTATACAACGGTAGACATTCTGCTACAGAATGCGACAACAATAAAATATTCGTAATTTTTTATGTGGAATAAATAAGCTGGCTTAATCCAGTGCTTCAATGACTTTTTAAGTTGTTGACAGACAAATATCCAACCAAAAGCAGAACTTTTCCCTCGAAACTTTGTTCTTGATGATTTTTTCAACATAGATTCTTGCTTCTGAGGCAATTAAATGCAGCTTCCTTCTTTTCAGTTCTTGTGTTTGCATATAAATTGCAAGAAGTAAAATCCTTAAAAGGATATGATAGAGGGTTGAGAAGGAAAAGTAGAAAATCAATTGTAAAAACAAGTGCAGAACAGTAAGCAGAAGAAAGTAATTTCAGACAGAAGATGTTTGTTTTAATAACACCAAGAAGTGGATGCTTCTGGTTTAATACACTAAATTTAACTGTGTTTTTTGTATTAAAAAATTAAAGTAAGAATCATAAGAACGGTGGAGAAAGTCTTCAAAATATACAAAAAAGAGTAGAAGCATATATATTTGAATGTAAAACAATTTCAATATTTGTTTTGTGGAAAGAATGGTTATATATTCGTACTATTTCTTGTATATGCATACTTCTCTGTACATTTCAATACTTTTTGCTTTAGAAAAAGTATCCATATAATTTATTCAACGGCATAGTCTATTTAATTTAATGAATATCTTTTCAGTAGTTTGAGCAGGATTGTAGGACAAACAACTAAAAAAACGTACCTAATTGCAACTTCATAATATTAATAACATACAGTGCAGTTCACTTGATTAGACGCACCATTGTTCTCTCAATAAATTGCAGTTTTCTTTTTGTTTTTCTTCATGAAATACGAAAGAATTGCATTCATTTGAAAGGTTATTAAATTCTCTGTAAAAAAAAAACCTAATTTCAAGATTAGTGAGAGACACTTAACGGTGTTTTGATCTCTTTCTTCGCATTAGTGCTAAAAAAGCTGAAATAAATCGGTTCACTTGATTAGACGCACGAATTAATTTAGTTAGTTTCTTAATGCTGGGTAATACAAATTAAATTTGGTTGATGAGTGTACGTTATTAAAGTTTTTCCGAGTGTTTAAGGTGAAAATGGGTAGAAAGAAAATGTTAACTTCGGCGGAAATAGCAAAAATTGAGGCCTACCACTCAGAAGGGTATTCTATGCCCAAAATCGCAAAGAAAATAGGACGAAATGATAAAGCTGTTCGAAATGTTTTATCAAATCCTGCCATCTACGGAAAAAACAACAAAGGAAGGACAAAAACACCCTTTACACCACACGAGAAGCGAAAAATTATAAGAATTGCCTCAAATTTAACTAACTCCACGATGAAAATCAAACAATTAGCGGGGGTAAGTGCAATCAAATCAACTGTTCTTCGAGCTTTTTTAGGTATTCAACACTTGAAATTCAAAAAGCTAAAAAAAAAAAAAACTTAACGCTGCAAGAAAAGAACAGCGGTTGGTGTTCGCGCGTCTCTTCACATGACATGGTATGCGCAGGTTGGAAGTGTTTTAAATTGAAGAAATTTGGTGTTTTCTAATGAGAAAAAGTTCAACCTAGATGGTCCTGATGGGTATAAGTTTTATTTCTATGACATCCGAATGCTTTTTGAACCGAAATCATTCCAAGAAAGGAGAAGTATGGGTGTGGGGTGCCATTACGTACTACCGCGCCTTTGAGTTGGTTTTGTGTGTCACAAAATGACAGAAATTTCTTATAAAGCTCTTATGCAACCAGCTTTTCGAGCCATAAGAGACCTTTTTGGACTTATCCAGTAGATCTGACAACTAGACAATGCTCCGATTCACAACGCGCACGTTGTAAAAGCATTTATCCCCAGTGAATATGGCCAAGCATAGACCTAAAACGGTCAAAAGGTTTGATCTCCCTGAGCAGACAAAATATAAGCTCTACAATAGGAGTTATAACAGGACACTGCCTCATAGGTAGACATGCTTTGAGGCTAGGAGTCTACACAAATGACTTCTGTAGAAGCTGCATGGACGAGGAGGAAGAGGAAACAGTCCAACACCTTCTATGTACATGTCCAGCACTCTCCAATAGAAGGAATAATTATCTCGGTAATCCCTTCTTCGATAATACCAGTGAACTGGCAACAATCGACACAAAATGTCTCTCTAACTTTATTAAAAGCACGAAATGGTTTGTTTAAATTCATTACTCTCCCATGAGTAACCTCTTTAGTGGTATCACAACGGACCCTTGAGGTCTAAGTGAGTCAACAACAGCTAGACAGCCACTCCAACCTAACCTAACCCTAACCTATCCCCAGTGAAAATGTGGAATTTTTGCAGTGGCCACCATACTCACTTGATCTAAACATCATTGAAAACCTTTCTGGATGGCTGACCCATCAAATTTATGAAAAAGGTAAGCAGTATGAAAGCTGCAATGAGATAATTGCCGCAATTAAAGAAGTCTTGTCTAAGATTTCATTAGATTATTAAGAAAATTGTATGAATCTCTTAAAAGTAGAATTTTTGATGTAATTTCAAATCGTAGAGGTTGTACAAAGTATTGAAACTGTGAAAAATAACTTCAATAACAATAAAAAAGTAAATAGAAAATGTTAAAAATTGATCAACCTCTTTTTTTTAACTTTTAACAGGTGCGTCTAATCAAGTGAACCGATTTATTTGAGCTTTTTTTGCACTAATGCGAAGAAAGAGATCAAAACAACCGTAAAGTGTCTCTCACTAATCTTGAATTTAGGTTTTTTTCCCAGAGTATTCAATAACCTTTCAAATTAATGCAATTCTTTCGTAGTTCATGAAGAAAAACAAAAAGAAAACTGCAATTTATTGAGAGAAAAATGGTGCGTCTAATCATGTGAATCGCACTGTATATACAGAGATTTCGAGTCTTTTAATATATTGGAAAATTTTATATTCAATTGAAAATTCAATTCAACCTGATGAAAATTGGCCTCTCGTGTCGTATAAAGAAGTGACGAATTTCCTTCAGATTTAAAAAAAAATATTGAATAAAACCTTGGAAAACATGCAGCAACGATATTCACGCTAACATGTAGACTGGAATGGTATAGAGTTGTAAGTCACCAGTAATGTCCTCTTATTTATTTATTCTACCTTTTTTCCATTAATAAAACAATCACACATATTCTGAAACTCGTATTTATGACTCGTATTCGACTTCACTTGTACAAATATTGGGAAACGCAAAACATCGCATACGACTATTCGTATTTTATCGTTATTCCGAATCTCGTATTCGATTTACTTGAAGTCGTATTTGTGTACTTTATTACTCGTGTTAAATTTTCTAAACGAGACTTGTTTTTTTTTTTGATAAAAATAGACAAAAAGTTAATGTAAGTACATTGGTACCTCTTGGCTTAATGGTTAGTGCGTTAAAATATCTTGCGGAAGGTCTGGAGTTCGATTCTCAGCGGCAGCAAAAAGTTTTTCAGGAGTGTACTGCCTCTTGCAAGGAATTGACAAATCCTCTAAGAGTATATATCTTGTCTTGGAATTTGCTGCACATTAGCCGTTCGGAATCGGCAGAAAATTGTAGCACCCCTCCGTTCCTGGTAACACGCACACAGGAATGGTTGAGAATTGTAAGTCACTAGGTCCTGGTTCACTTCGAGCTGTTGCACCACCAAATTTTTTAAAGTACATTTTTTATTGGTTTATTTATTTGGAATCAACGTTATCAAAGCGTTCATATTTAGTTAAATAATAAATCGTTCTCAATTTGAAGCATTATGGTTTGTGCATTGGAAGAAAATTTGGAGGTAGCAAGGGGCCATGAAGAGTGGAAAACTCAAAGCAAATATTTAACAGTTTTGGGCGGACCTTTCGGTAAAACTAAATAGCCTTGGGCCACCCATTCGAAATGGTGCAGCTTGGCTTAAAGTAAGAAATATTTAACAAATTGTAATACATATATCTTTAGGTCTGCAATGATTAAAAGCATTTAGTTAAAACAGACACTGCATCACAATAAGC
Organism: Chrysotoxum bicinctum; assembly: GCA_911387755.1. Taxonomy (NCBI): domain Eukaryota; kingdom Metazoa; phylum Arthropoda; class Insecta; order Diptera; family Syrphidae; genus Chrysotoxum; species Chrysotoxum bicinctum. Next base: position 94,099,600 of record OU426990.1, on the reverse strand, counting down.
AGCAATTTAAAGGCACAGGGGTGGTGAAATTACAACCATATGCTAGAGCAAATTTGAGGAGTACATTGCTAACATTTTAAATTTAAATTGTTGATCCCCAAGGATCAAATATTAGAGTTTTTCAGCCTCCTCCTGTAGTCGACACGATAAATACTGAAGATGAAACTGACATAGTCCAAGAATATAACGAGGATTCAGAAGCCATTAACACCACTCGTACAAACAAAAAACAAAAAGAAAAAACAAATAAAATAGAAGAAGAGCTACTTCAAATCAATGGAGCTCATCAGAATTTTATTATAAATAAAATATTAATTGAAAAAACAACAAACAACTTTTTCAATTCAAATTAATTGATTTTGACAATTACCTACGGGCGACAATATACGTTGTTTTTTTAAGCTTCTCGTACGCAACGTAAACGACTTGAAGAATAACGATTTTGATACGAAACAAGTTCGAGTTCGACTACGAGTACGAGACAAAATACAACTTGTGGAATATGGGTGAATGCTTACAACGTTTTGATGCTGAAGACGTCAACTTTTGCTGTACAGGTTTTTTAATTCAAATTGAATAGCAGTTATTTTATATACAATTAAAAGCTCAAGTGATCTGAATTTAATTCAATCACTCCACTTAAACAGAAATAATTTTCATATCTTCGTTATTTTATACAGGGTGTCCCACAGTCACCGCCCCAAACGAAAACCATGGAGTCGAAAAACTTAAGAGGTAATTTTCTCGTTTTCGTCCCGTTTTCGAGTTATAACGGTTTTTATGATTTTTCCCTTAACTGGCTTTATCTTTGAAAAACTACGTCCGATTCGTAAGATTTTTTTATAACCAATCAAGAATTTATTACAGTTTTAGTTTGTCCACAGATTTTTTTTCCGGCGGACAACCGTTTCTCCGCAATTTTGCATCAAATCCATTTTTTTCGTTTTTTAAGTTGTTTTTTCACTTTGATATCATTTTATTCAAAAAAACACGTTAATGAGTATTAATTTTTTCACTTATTATTAAAGCCCAGTTTATTTTCATAAAAAAAATAATTTTGTTTCCTTAAAAAGAATACTAAATGTAATTAACAAAAAATAAACAAACTGAGTGAATTTAAAAAAAAATCTTACGAATCGGACGTAGTTTTTCAAAGATAAAGCCAGTTAAGGAAAAAATCATAAAAACCGTTATAACTCGAAAACGGGACGAAAACGAGAAAATTACCTCTTAAGTTTTTCGACTTAAAATGACCTCAGGAATCCATGGTTTTCATTTGGGGCGGTGACTGTGGGACACCCTGTATAGATAGATACATTTATTTCGTTTAAAATTTAACAAAGGATAGTAGTAGTAATCAATGATTTTATTATTTCTTCAAGTTTAAAATATGTTACGCGATTCACAGTTAAGCATGGCAAAAAGTTTGAATAAGTTAAGCATTGGCTTTTTAAAGTTTAAATAAGTTGTTTTAAGCTATCGCTTATTACATTAAAATATTAAATTTCATTACTTATTGTTGACGGTAATTTAGAGCGGTTTTTATATGAGCAAAGGCAGTTCCAATTTTCTCCATTTAGTATTCGTACCATTTCATCAACTGACAAATCAAAAGATTCCATAATGAATGTGTCTCCTATAAGATTAAGGGCTCTATTCTGGGGTCCGGATATGAGAGTTATACTCAAGTTTTGGGCGGTTGTATGTCTTATAGATCGTAGCCAGATCAGAATGGGAAACAAATTTCTTGCATCTCTTAAGAAAACACAAGCATTTCGCTGCGTCGAATATATTATCATTCTATCGAAGATGGTCATTAACACACACACCGACTATGGAAAGCTTTTCAGTTTCTTTGACGCTAGTACCATGGATAATGGCATGGGTGGTTGGTCCTACAGAAGACAGCTTTGTGTTTTCGAAGTATGAAATTCCAGAATATATCTTACAATATATAATATATATTACAGCTAATAATATAAATCTCACAGCCAAAATATTTTATTATTTTAATTCTGAATAGATTTAAGATTGAATAATTTAATTGGTGGAAATACCAATTAGAACAAAAAACAAAAAAAAACAGGAAAATGGTAATGACTTAATACTACTGACTAGAAAGGCATAAAATATGTTATTTATTTTTAAATTCTTCAATTGAAGTCAGAACTATTAAGATTTGTATCTAATGCTTGGTATCTACAAAAATTATGCGGAAGTTAAAATCACAATTGCAGGTGGACGAATTTTGCTTTATAGTTTCTTGCGGGACTTGCCAAGTTTTTATTCAGAATACATATATTTTATTTTTCCAAGTGCATCTGCAATTTTTGATGACTTTGTGGAACATATAAACTATAAAAAACTATTAGTTTTGACATTAAAAAAAAAAGTATTTGAAAAGTAGATTTTTGATAAAATTGCAATCTGAAGCATAACTTTTCATGGAAAGTTGGTTTTTATTTTGGCATTTTTACTCATACAGATTAAGTAATTTTTTCGTTTTGGTAAAAATGATTTCCTCTAACATATTTGTATATATTCGTATATAAATTTGTGAATGCTGTAGCTATAGCTCATTGTTTACAGGTGTAATGGAGATAGAACAGTCTCAACGTGCAGCATGTTATTAAGTTTCAGTCACCGCACAATTTACAATTTGATAAAAAATACCTCACAGTGAACAATACCTTATATTTCTTACAGATAAGACATTATATTATTTAAAGGAAAATGTTAATGACTTAATAATAGTAACTAAAAGGGAATAAAATATGTTAATACATACATATATGAAGATTATTTGAAAAATAACGTGGATATTCTCATAATTTTAGGAATTATTTATATGTATGCTATATAACTCAAAAAATTTAAATATAAACATAAATCGTAAATCATAAAAAATAAACATTTAAATAAATTAACATATATGTAACTACAAAAATCAAATAGAAAAATTAATAACCAAGTAAATAAATTAAAAAAATTAAAACATAAATACATAAGCAAATATATAAATGAATACAAAAATACTAGTAAATAAATAGTTAAATAAATGAATAATCATGAAAAATAACGTGGATGTTCTCATAATTTTAGGAATTATTTATATGTATGATATATTACTCAAAAAATTTAAATATAAACATAAATCGTAAATCATAAAAAATAAACATTTAAATAAATTAACATGTAACTACAAAAATTAAATAGAAAAATTAATAAGTGAAAAATATATAAATAAACAAGTAAATAAATTAAAACATAAATACATAAGCAAATATATAAATGAATAAAAAAATACTAATAAATAACATTACATTACATATTCCACTACTCCATAGATAAATCTACGAAGTACAATGGTGGTTACTGATCAGTTTAAAAATGAACCATTATAAGTGGCAAACATCTCAAAGCCCAAACAATATTTACTAATAATTGATCACTCTTGTTTGTTGTTTGCTATTTTGAGCCTAATCCAACGTTATCAAATCTTTTAAAACTTTGTAAAGATCAGAAATAAGTAACTTTTGACCATTATATTGATCTCACATTTGGTTTTTTTGTTGTTATTTTTCAAAGTGCATGTGCAACTTCCGACTTTGATTCATTCGCAATTTAAGGCATAACTTTTCATGAAAGGTTGTTTTTTTTTTCACATGTTTTCTCATGAATATAAAGTAAAATGTTTTGGTTTGCTGAAAATGATATCTTACAAGTTTCAATTGATTTGCGTTTGGGTTAAACTTTTTAAAAAGGAAATCGCTAAAATTGGCCTTTACAGTGAGATACTTTTTCTTAAATGACCATAGAAAAAAAAGTATGTCGAGTATGTAAAAAAAATAATAAAAAAGAGGAAGAAGAGCTAGAAGAGAATCTGAGCTAGTGATTTACAATTCTCACCCATTCCAGTCTGGGTGTTGCTGTCAGGAATGGAGAGGATCTACAATTTTCTATCGAGTCCGAACGACTAAGGTGAGAAGCACTCTTCATGACAAGACATACTGTTGATGGCGGTAAGTTTTTATACTCGGCATTGAAAATTTAATATTTATAGGTAGGATCTTTTAGCAACTGTTATGGATATAGGCTTACCTAATTCAGGCATGCTTTCACAAACACTAGTCTTTTCATTGCTTCCTCGGAAGTGACTCATGACTATATTGACAAAACAATAAAACATTGTAGTAGGTAGAAATTGCAGCCACGAGAAGTCTTGCTTAGTGGCAAATTAGCGCTGGAGTGCGCCATAAACTTTTTTGACATGTGGGATATGATGGGGGATTCATGAGCTCCCCTCTACCTGAAGTTGTCTAGCTCGGGGTCTTAAGATCTAGAAGTATCCATTACAGAAGTCGTGAAGATTTATCTCGCAGAGCCACTTCGTCGTGTTAAGAAAAGAGGATTAGTTCATATAGTTCGTTAAGGTTGTTGAGGAATAACTTTCCGAACAGTTGAACTTAAGGGATGTCTGGATTTTCTGCATGTTCCCTTGTTGTCCAGTGTTCAGAATATGTTGCAATTACCCTGGCTATGTCTGTCTTGTCTGGGTCAGCATTTAATGTCATTTTGGTGGGCCACAATCTACTGTTATATTCTATAAAAGAAAAAAAAAATGAGAAGATTTTGACTTTCATCACACCAAGACGATTGACGATTGTAACTCTTTTCGCAATTGAGCTATAAAGAACTTGTCCTAGCTTATGAGAGCATTTGTTTCTCTCTATTTAAATGTGACCCGGAACATAGATCAGATTGAAATTGTGTTTCAGGCTAAGCGACCGGCATTACTGAATCAATTAAGAGGATGAATAGGCCGAATCAATGGTTATAATAGTGACCTGAATGCCTGTAGAAATGTCCGTATTCCAGTTTTGATTTGGATCTAGTTAAAGTATTTTGCATAATTCTCTTTTTGCCAAAAATTCATTTTTTTATTATAATTAAGCGCGCACTCAAAGTATTTTTGGCCACCCCTTACCGATTCTACTTTCAACTGAATAGATCGTAGATTTGATAAATGTCTTGGTGAAACTTAGGTTTTTAAATCTTTATTATACTCAAATAGTCTTTCAACCGTACATCCTTCAAAAATTTAAATCTTTTACTTGTCTTTGTATTATGTCTAATACTTTTTTTGTAATTAAATATAATAAATAAAATTTAAATAAAATATTAAACAGCAAATTTAAAGTTGTTTATCGAAATAGAACTTTAACGAAATGTCATGAGAAAAAAAATCGATTTATTTTGCTAACTAGAACTGTTAGCTTCTGGTTTGATTTGATATACATAGTAATTTTAGGTAGTTCAAATAATATTCAAATATAAAATATGAAAATTATTACCAATAAAATTGTTCTAAAAAAACTAAATTGATAAGGTAATTTACAAGTCCTGAACTAAAATTGGACTTTTGTTCGATTTAGGTAGATGCTTACATTTATTAGGTTAGATTTAAGAAGTAAAGAAACCATTATTTTTAAGAAGTATTAAATCCTTGAATCCTTTATTAAATCCCTATCCCTATCCCTACTATAATATAATATATGTATATAATATATAATATATATTATATATATATATATATATATTATCATGAAACTTTGTACACATATTCTTGGAGGTATTAGAAGTAACATAGGCTACTTTTTATTCGCACTGTATTACCGACGGCCATGTCAATATCCATTCCGAATGACTATAGTTTCAACTGTTTGAAATTTTTCTATATTTAGTGTTTTTTTTTCTTCTGTCATTATTATATGAAGTATAAAACTATTTGAATATTTGAGGTTAGGTGTCATTTTTGTGATTTCAATTCGTTCTCTGTTCTTCTTTAAAAATGCCTCGGAAGCGGAAATCTGGTCTATCCAAAAATTCGTCGCGGGCCCCTGCAGCAAAAGTTGCACGAAATCAAGAATCTTCTGGAAGTATGCTGCGAGAATGTAAGCTTTTAGTGTGGGATAAAAGTACAATGTCTCACAAGAAGGCTATAGAAGCTTTAAACCGGACTCTTCAGGACTTGCGAGATAGTACAAATATAATGGGAAGAATAGTTGTTTTATTGGCTGGTGATTTCCGACAAACCCTCCCAGTCATTCAGAGGGGGACACCAGCAGATGAAATTCAAGCATGCATTAAATCATCAAGCTTATGGTTGAGAGTTGAAAAACTCAGCCTGGCAACGAATATGAGAGTACATCTTCATAATACGTGGAGTAGGGACTTTACGCAGAAATGTTGTTGAAAATCGGTGATGGATGTTTAGACGTTGACGCTGAAGGTTATATATCACTATCAAGAGAATTTTGTAATTTAGTTGAAAATGATGTGGATCTCATTGCTCATGTTTTTCCGGAATTGCAACAAAATTTGAGTTGTGATGAGTAGTTGTGTGCAAGAGCAATATTAGCACCAAAAAATGAAGTTGTAAAAGAGGTACAAGGAGAAATAAAGGAATATTTGTTAATGGATACAATTATGGATACGGAACTAAGTACTTCAATTTTTAAATTTTTAATTTTTAAATTCACTTGAACTGTCGGGTGTACCGTCAACATAAACTTCAATTGAAACTAAATGTACCAGTGCTTATGCGAAATCTAAATGCCCTTCTGCTATGTAATGGAACAAGGTTTCGGATAACGAAATTGGGGCAGAATATACTAGGTGCTACTATTTTAACAGGTGTCGGCAAGGGAAAAAGTGTTATCATACCTCGGATTCCAATTATTCCCACTGACCTTCCATTCCAATTCGAAAGGGTTCAGTTTCCCGTTAAGCTTAGCTTTGATGTTACTATAAAAAAAGCACAAGGGCAGACATTACAGGTAGCGGGAGTGCATTTAGAAAAGCCATGCTTCTCTCATTGCCAACTATATGTAGCCTGTTCGCGAGTGTCTAATGCCCGGAATATACACATATTTGCACCAGACGGAAAAACTTATAATATAGTCTACAAAAATATCCTAGATTAATACGCGGTATTTTATCTTTTTAAATTGTTAGACTTCGAAATTATTTATTTTTGTTACAGTGAAATATATTTTAACATTGTTGTTGCAATTCAATAAAGCATATTTTAAGTTTTTTAAACTTCATTGTATGTAGTAATTTTTAAAAAATGATAATCCCATCTAAGCAATAAAATATACGTTACATATTGATTCATTTCTATTGTGATGATGTCTGATACTTATTCAATGACTTAAATGCGGGCGAAGCCGCGGGTAAAAGCTAGTCCTTTTATAAATATTATAATTTTATTTAAAATATATTTGCTAAATACTGTTTGCATAAGTCTTCAAATCAAATCTTGCGACTACAAATTTTGAACATACACATTGTGCCGAAATATTGTTACATGTTATAATTTTAAATATAATCCTAGTTTAAATTGATCTCCATAAATTTTATCACATGTGGAATTGTTATAATCTAAAATGACTTTGTTTTTTTTTTTTTTTATTTTCCAGACACTAAAGACAAATGGAATGGAAGATTACAAATCAGTTGGAAGCAGCATATGATCATAGCCAAAAACACATCTTCAGCGACGGGGTCCTTTTTCTATGAAAGGGACAACAAGAGAAATTGCCGGTTTTGACTTAAAAGTTAGCAATACATACCTAGACAGTCACTGCTTGATATGTGTTGTGCGCTGTTCCTCTTACACGAGGAATTGCCATAACCATCAACGGATAACGCTACCGATCGAAGATAACCATGTTCTCTTGGCCCGAATTGGATGATATCATTAAATATAAATCTCATTGGAAGTATATATGCATAATATGTGGTTAAAACAGGTGATATTTTCCTCACAGCTTATCGACGGTTAACTATGAATACCTCCTAACACACATTTTTTTGTGAAATTCACTTTTCGGTGCAGTTTCGTTAATAATTTCCATCTGCTTCGCTGAATTTTTAAAATTTAAACTATTTCACATCATAGATATTCAAAACTGATAATTATGTATAAAATTTTATTATTATGCGTTTTAATTTTGAGACTATAATCAGTTTTTTTGTGTCCCCTTTAAAGTTTACAAAATGCGAGATAGGAGATATTCATAGTTAACCGTCGTTATGTCATCATAAACATTTCCCAAAACTAATACCGATTTGACTTGTTATTTTTTTTTCGTGAGGTTTCCTTGATTTGCGGGGCTATGCCAATAAGCTATAAGCGACCGGTGACTTCAAAGTCAATAACCCGTGCTATTGCTATTCAACCTCATGTATACGCCAGAGTCATCGAAAATCTGACGTCTCTGACGTCCACTCAAAATATCTTTCTACTTCTTTTCTTGCATTTAAACATCTTTTCGCCCCTATATTGCAAAAACATTAAGTCAAAGCAGAGTAATTAAACTTGTAGAAATCCATTATGGAAAAGTCTCCTGTCTTTCATTGTCTTATTGCTTTTCCTACCAACAATGATCTTGCAATTTTCCCTACAAAAAACTCAACCGTAATACTCGTCTAGCTATGAATACTACGAGTACTAACTGATGAGCCCACTATCGCACCTGGGCCAAGTGCACTTTGGAGTGTAGGTCACTTGAGATTTCAATTGAATTAAATTCAATCAATTTACTTAAACAGAAATAATTTTCTTATTTCATATATCTTCATTAAATAAAACATCTTTTTAAATTTATGAAATTTTTGAGAAAAAAAAAATTAGGCCTGAAGAAGTATGTGTCCGCATCCTCTTAGAATTAAAAAAAAAATAAAATAAAGAAATTTGGAGGCTTGACAGTTCTTGTAGAACCCAGGTCCTAGTGCCTGACAACTCACAGCCATTCCTTTATGCGTATTGTCGAATGAAAGGTGGAAAGCTTAAACTGCTAGGATGAAACAATATTCATGACAAGAGATATTCAGGAACGAATTTCACTTCCTCGCAAAAAGCAGTAGGTACGCTACGCGTGAAAAAATCATTTATGTTTATAGGAAGAATTATGATGCAATCCATTTCGACGTCTATGGGTTACTTAGTGCAAAAAATATAATAAAAACAAACTTGTGTCCATCGAAATTACGAAATCCTTCAAAATTGTTTTTTAGATGAATTTTTGATTTGGGTCGCATAGTCCGGCGGTTGGATACACTTCCTTTTGTACGTTAACTAACATACTGAACTCGTATTATTGAATATCGCAATAACGATTGCAGCTACTCACCCGTCAACCACCCCAGGATTTTACATTCAAATCAACGAACAAATTTGAAAACTCACTTTTAACGAGGTAGTTTGTCATACATCAAACGTGTGTAACGAAAGTCATGACCACACAGACACACTATACATTGGTAAGTGGCGAACATGTAACCTTGTTATACCTCTAAATTTTCAATGAATTTAAGGGTTGAAGCACTAATCGCTTGTTTCTCGTAGTAAACCCCAACGCATTATTATTTACGCAAAGGGTTCAATGTAAATCCATTGTACCCACATTTGTAATGTACGTTGCGTCGGCTTATAAGCGTACGTTACATGTATTATTATATGCATCAAACAAATTGAATTGTATCCTTTTGTCGCCGCCAAGTTCATTTCAAGCACTTTATCATTGGGTTTGTATTTTGATGAAGTAATTCACAGCCACAAGTGGTACATAAATTTAAATTTACATTTGGTCGGTAGTGAAAGCAAATAAAGGGCTACGAATTTAATCACTTAACTTTGGTTTATTTCATTTGCGTTCTAAATTAAAGCTAAATCTACACTCATATATACAAATACAAGGATATCTGCGTTTTTATGAAGTGAAAACACAGAGATCAGTTTATTTTACTAAATAAAGGTATTTGAATTTCCCGCCGGTCATTTCGGACGCGAAGTTTTTGATAACTATTATTATTTTACTCACTTGATAATTTTCTTCTCAATTCACAAATTATATAAATAATATAAAAGAATTATTAATAAACTATTTCTTAAGTTAAACTTTAATTTTATTCGTTGATAAAAAGGTAATAACCACCTTCTCTAGTGACAGTTTAAAATCAAATGAATCTGAATAAGTGAATATCAGAATACCACAAAACCGAAACCGTCATCCGCCGCCCAGCAACCATTGTGAGTGTTAAATCTAAAACCGAGAACACATTTTAAATTCCACCCTCTCCTTGCTGAAAAAGAAGGGTCGATGGTAGAGCGTAGTCAGTGCTTTTTGTTGTATTGGCGCGTGCTTCAAAAAAGGAAGTAAATCATATAGGTAGGTAAAGTAGAACCATCAACCTTACCATCAGCATCAACATCACCAACAGAAGCATCTGAGGCAACAAATAGAAATCACAGAGCAACGCAACAGACAACACTGCATCAATCTGGATTCTACTACTATTGAACGTCCTCTCATGCAGATTCCTATTTTTTTTTAAATATGGTTTTGAGAGGAGTATGGGTGTTTGGTTGTAAGGACGAAAACGGGAAGAAAAAAGAAAAGAGTGTTGGTAAACCGACAGCAATTGTTGGCAGCTATTATAGCACAGTTCTATGTCGGTGTATATCTATTAATACATATATTTTTTAATTTTTCAATTGTTTGCTGTATGATACAGGATAGTGTTAAGGGTATAGATGGGCCCTTTGGTTTGGTTTTCAAAATATTTCTTCAAAATGTACATATTTTTTTGTATAATGTTTACGCACTAAAGGAATTATGACTACATAATATGGAAATTACTGTGATTTTCATCAAACCGCATGTGATGCGAAAAGGCTCTCAGCTAGGAGAGCATTAGTGACGGAAGCCTCACTGATCAGGAAATTGATGTTTCTGGCACTGAGCAACTTTTCCTCTCAAAAACCCTAGATAAAGCTCTGAATGCGCTAAGACGTCACGTGTTTTTAAGTTCCATTTGATATTAGGCGTTTTTTTTTTAAGTTCAGAATAGAGCTCTGAGCAGAATCCGAGCATGTCGAGCATTTTCTGAACATCTTCTGAACCAAGCGTGTTCCGAGCGCTCTGAGTTGTTTTTGAAACACAACTGAACCCTTCGCTCTGTCACCATTTTTGTTTTAATTTCCACCTGTCAAATGCTTCTGTTACAACATGATATGCGATAATAAGGATTGCGTAAGGAAAATTTTTGGATTAACGTATTTTACGCAATATTGGCTCTACGTAAGACATCTGTACATTTACTGCACGCACAACATTGCTCGTGTCTACGTTAAATCTCAAAGAACTGTTATATTTTGAGATTACTACATACATTATGAATGAATTTGTATCCTTCAGAAGTTTCATCATTTAAATTTTTGATGAATTGAAATTAATGCTAATACCTGCCGCGTTTTATTATCGCCAATGATCCATATAGATTAACCCTCGAAAATAAAACGAAAAAAAATGTGTCTTGTTTTTTTCTTTACACTGTAGTTTACACTACCTTACCATAAAAAGCCATTTAATCGCCAGAAAAAGAACAGCAGTGTTATAAGCCCGTCTCTTTTTATCCTTGGGTTTGGAAATTTTAAATTATGTCTTGTCTTTTTTCTTTACACTATAGCTTACACCACCTTACCATAAAAAGCCATCTACTCGCCAGTGTAATACCTAATTTTTGGATCTTTGAAAAACATCCCGATAGAAAACAGGATCCCAAATTGTTTTTGTAATACATGTTAAAACTTAATCCAGATCCGGATCCAGAATCTTTATGAATAGATATTATGAAACAGCTGCTTTTTGCATTCTTCAAGAACAGTTATTGTACTTTTTAAACACTATATTTCAAGACTTTATTTTGGCTTCCATGGCATTCTGGAATGTAGTGGCTGGTCTAGGATAAAATATGTCCAATTAGGACCGAAAATATAGGGTAAGATAGAAGAACCTGTTCCGTTGGTAAATTATTGAAGGATCATCGGATATCTAAAAAGTTGACTAAGATGTATTTATTGTCTTCGTCCGACTTCACAAATAGATACTCGTACAAAATTCTTCTGTGGATGCTCTAGTTTGTAAGTATTTTATCATTATTTTACCTCTATTTTCATAAACAGTGCTCTAGTGAAATACCCAGTTGCATTTCTCCCTCAGGCAATTCAATCGTAATACCCGTACTTCTATGAATGCTTATCAGTTTACCCTTGAGCCCAATTTCGGACGTACTGTCAAGTACAGAGATTCTTTTTTTAGCCGTACTACACGAATGTGGAATGCTTTAACCGGCTTTATGTGCAGATATTCAAAACGAATGTGCATCGGTATCTCCTTTCTAATCCTATCCTACTTTCCTAATTGCCCGCACTGTCTATAACATTTTAAGGGTATTCAAACCCATTGAGTGCGTATATTATAACAAAAAAATGCAATTAGGGCGGTTTATTAAAAATTTTAAATACTACGAGCTGTGTTGCATGTGGCGATGGCGACGTTGGCATTTTAAAAGAATATCTGTCGAGTAATAGTGGGTTTCCGGTTTTACCAAGGTATGATGGTGAGCTCACTTAAATTTATTTAAAGTTAATCGTATACAAAGTTTAGAGACAAGAGATCGTATAGAGAATCTGAATCTTGTGACTTAAACCATTCGTTTGTTTGTGTTGTCGGCAGGAATCTAGGGGACCTTCAATTTTCAGTCGAGTCCGAACGGCTACGATGAGAAGCACCTTTGATGACAAGAAATAATTTTGGAGAACTTGCAAGGAATAGGGAAAAGAACATTTTAAGCTTTAAGATTGAATCGCTTGGGAATGGAATCCAGACCTCCAGGGTGATCTTCTAAAATACTAATAATTACGCCAAGGCTCGTCCCGGTGTTCTTAATAGACTCATCAGTTGACTAGCTTTAATGAATAAGAATCTTAATCTTGTTGAATATAGTTCACATTAACTTTTCGTTTAAAAATCGATGTAACATAAACTGCTTTAAGCAAAAAATTGCGCATTGAAAACTGATGATTCCAAAATAGATCGCCAGTTAGAAACGCCACGTTCGTGTAAATTGTGAACTAAGCATTAAAAGCTAATTTGAATCTTTAATTACTTTAGTTATTAATTTTATTTATTATTATTTATTACTAACTAAATCAATTATTACTAATTTAATTCCAATTCACTTAAGCGGATACAACATCTTTTATCTATAGTTGCACGTCCTGTTGTGCCACTACGAATTTATAAGGTAAGGCGAAGAATAATTACTTCAACCAGCCCTGTGTTTAACCAAGAATTTTGTTCAGTTTTGTAATAAATACCACTCCGTGGTGTACTCATTTTTTCCATTCCTCAAATGGTTTCAGAGACGGATGCTTTTCAAGCATTGTTAAATACTTTTTTCCTGAATGTATGCACATCCTTGTCGATTCACACCGAGACTGGGAATTTGCCTGTGGGCGGGTATTGGATGACTTTTGGGATACTACTTCTCGTCTTGTTGGGTGGGTATGTTTTAATTTTTTTTCAAAAGCTTTTGTCATCTTTTTTCTCTCAAAATCCTTATCCTATATAGGGGGTTTATGTTCTGGAATGGTTCGCTTTTGCATTAGTGAAATGATATATCTGAATGCGTATTATAAGGATGGGGTAAAATACATACCACCCCCAATCACAGTCAATTCAAAAGCGATAGGAGATAGGACATCAATTATTCAACAGAAAAAAAATAACAACAAAAAATGAAGCCCACGTCCGCACATTGAAGGAACATCCCGCGAGCACTATGTCAATATCTGCGATTTAACATATACCTTCATTTATCCGAACGTGTCACCCACATGGCTTAGAAGATACAAAGAACGAAGTATTAAATTGAATTCGTTCCTAAATTGACTTGTTTTTTACTTTAGGGATACGAGAGAAATCAAAGGTGTAGTCAACATTGAGTAAGTAAATATACAAAAACTCGTACAATTTTACCCACTAGTTTGAAATGACGTGTAGCTCTATATTGCTAGATTTTCAGGTACTTGTCTCCAGAGTTAGATGAGAATCAATTGGAATCCAAACAAAACAACTGTTAATGTATAAAAAGGAATCGTTTTCAGTGCCACTCTAAAGCATTTCACATGCTTTGATATCCTTCTACCATCGTATCATAGTTACCACACGGTATGCACGACAGATTCTTCCGACTGTTGCTGGAGTGTATGGAATCTTTCAATACTGAGAGCTTTTGCGATGAAAATCTGGTTTATATTGTTTTCCTGTGGCATCATCGTCGTGCAGCGATGTGTCACATGTACCATATTTTGACACTCAGATGCGCTGCTGTTTTCCTCCGAGAGTTTGCCCGTTGATGGAGTCGAGTCTGTAGCAGGAGAAAATGTTGGTGGTAGGTAGGTGGTGGTATTAGCATAATACTTTTATTGTTCATTAAATTGGGGTGGTGGGAGATATAAGTTGGGGATTCTACTGTTATTGTGTGATGGAGAAAAACATCTGATCGTTGATGTATACTCTTGCTTATATGTACGAGTATATTCTACACAGGCCCATCATACAGCTTATAAGCGGAAATCCTTTTTTTGTCAAGCAAGCCTCAGCAAATGCGACGGGATTGCTGGTATGCTTGGTTTATTTTCAATTTTGAAATTACTTTAATCGTATTATCAGATTGTTGGATAAGGCCGACTGTCTGACATTGTTGGCGAGGAATTTAAAGAAGGGGATGTTTGTACTCACGTATGTAGTATAGTTTTTATTAGGTATCGACTTACATTAATATTGAGACACTCATAATCTACATAAATATTGTTTTTTTTTTATCAAAATTAACTCAAGCAAACAAATAATTTCAAATCTTCGGAGGAAGACCCTTTATATACATAAATCTTAAGAATTGCTCAGTTGAACTAAATTCGTTGACTCAATTGCCTTTCTACTAAAACATAGGTATTTGTAGATTTTTGTAGATCTTTTATTGTTCGTTAAAGTCTCAAGCATATAAACAAAATTGGGCCTAGACGTTTAAAGCACTTCACCTCCATTTCTGCGATTTTTTTTGTATTGCCTGAAACTTCTAATCTACTTAATTGTTTCGCTGACGACAGTACTTTCAGATTTTCATATTCGTTTTTAGATTCACATCCTTGTCCTTCGGATGTGGAATTCCAACGGCTGTGTATGATAAGCTCATTAAATTCTGATCTTGACAGTATTGTCCAATGGGAAATCAAAAACCGTGTAAAATGTAATGCTTCGAAAACTCAATGCTACTTACTGTCGCTAAAGCGTAACCCTCCCTCAATGCCACTATCCATGGATGGCACTTGCGTCGAGGAAACTGAACAGCTTTCAGTACTCGGTATGTGTATCACAGACCACCTTTTGTGGAACGATCACATATATGAAGTCGCCAAAAACGCTGCTAAGTGTTTAGGCTTTCTCCGCCGATGCAAGAATTTTTTTACCCCATCTGATCTGGTTGTTATATATAAAGCCTTTATTCTTCCGAAGATCAAGTACAATTCCATATCTGAGCAGTTGCTCCAAAAACGCACTTGAGTCTCTTAGGTAGAATTCAAAAGGAGCTATAAAAATGATAGGCGACCATTATCGCCAAATGAAATTTTGTATCTCTCAAGCACCGCCGCAATGTTTCATGTATATCCTTAAACAGTGATCCAGTGAAGTAGCCAATTGCATTCCTCCTCTCAAACAATTCAACCGTAAAACCCGTGCTTCTAGGAATGCTCATCAGCTTACCCTTGAGCCCAATTTCGGCTAACTGTCAAGTACAGAGATTCTTTTTTAGCCGCACTACACGAATGTGGAATGCTTTACCCGGCTCAATATTTCCCACTCATTTCAATGTGCAAACATTCAAAACCAATGTATGTACATCGGTATCTCCTTTCTAATCCTATCCTACCCCTTGAATGCGCGTATAATATATATAAAAAAAAATTATTTGTGAATGCTGGGCAAAAACATTCAGCTTGAATATTTTTATCTTAGGTCCAAATATTTCAGAAATTAGGGCCCAAAAAGATGGAGATGGAGATGGAAAACCAATAAGGAGGTATACAAATTTTTTTTTTTAAATAATATCTGCGCTATTAAAAATAACAATAAATTCACCAAAATAACTGTTACTTACCGTTGCTTTGAATATGTTTAAGTAAATTGAATGTCCTTTTTATGATTCTTAATGTACATACTTAATATTTGTGGTGGCTTACAGATTTTTTATTTACTTTAACATATCAAAAGATATGCAACATTTCATAAAAAGCGCAGATGTAATACCTACTTACGTATGGGATAGGAATACATTGCTAAAAATGAAACCGGAAGTAGTCATTTTCCGACCAACCGTTTTGTTATAATTTTTTTCATTAATTATTTTTTGTAAGTAATTTTTTTTTTGTCATTAATTATTCCGTTTTAGATACATTTCTAAATTATAAACTCTGATTTTTTTAAGATATGGCATTGCCGTCAGCTCTAATGTTAATGTTAATGTTTGATTTAAAATTTAAGCAATAGGTTACTGTTTACTTTTTCATGATAAGGTAGTTTTACGGTCGCCTTCCATTGATTTTAAATTCCATTTTTAACATATTATAAAGTTCATAATTTAAGAAAAAAAATAATTTATAAAATTTTTGAAAACAAAATTTAAATTATTATTAAGTAATTTACAAAATGCAATTCAAATGTCTGTTTTTTTTTAAATAACATAGTAAGCTCGATTAAAAACGAAACTAATACCATTTTCATTTTTTTTCTATGTACGTTGAATGCAAAATAAATCAACAAAAGAATTTAGGGGCCAGTTATACCACTAGCTATCATTGAAATGCTACATTGACAATTTTGATTTCAATGTTTAACACGCCCAAACAAACTAAATATAAATGTATTTTAAACGTTGCTCGTTTAAGGAATAAAACCGGCTCTACATAACACAGTCGTTTAGCTTGGAGACTTTGTCTAACTTTATCTTAATTTTAAACACGTTAGACAACTCTTCTAACTAATATGGGTTTACAACAGAACCTAAGCGAATTTTCGTTGAAAAACTCTTAATTTGACAGTTAAAGAACTCAAATACAAATATACAGATTTTGATTATGCTTATTTATTTTAGATGCAAATGAAGTATAATATCGCTAATAAAACTTAATTTTACTGTTGCAAGGTGCAAATTATTTTGGCAATACACACATATGTATGTATGTACATTCGTAGGCACAGGCTTGTTTGTCCATCGCCGGTCACAATATTGCAATATTGCATTATGAATAACGAATCGAACATTCGATAAGTTGCGAATATTATTAAGCTGCCAATAAATCATCGCACTGAAATGACATATGTAACTCAAATATCAAATAAATATTTTTTCAATTGATATTGTGTGAAAATAAATGAAATTATAAGCGCAATTGATTTCTTTTTTGAAGAAACTTATAATGAGATGGAAAAATAAGAAAATATTAGAATATGGAGGTTGTGTAGAAAAATTAGGGACAGTTCTAACCCTTTGTAGATCCGAGATCATGTGTAAGTTTTATATCCAGAATACAACATATTCTATGGTTTCATATGTTTTCTTTTCAAAGATTTGTTCTTTATTTTCGAATAAATAAAATTAGCTTTTGCACTTCGATACCTTGGAAGTGGTATGTATAAAAGGAAGAAAGATACTATTTCTAGATACTAGAAAGATACTATTTCTATAGAAGATCTAAAATACCTGGCATAGTAGAATGTGTGGATGGAACTTACTTTTGGATCATTGCTGCAAACCATCTTCAACACCAGTACTTAAACAGTACTTAAATCGGAAGGGCTTTTATAGCTTGAATTCAATGATTTTCTTTCTTTTAGACATGCGATCACTACATGAGCATTCGAAATGCTTTAGCCTGATATCCTGATATCGCAATGAATAAAAGTTTTATAAAGATGGTAGCAAAATTACGAAAGATCAATGTACCTTATGAAGAAAAATCATTTCGTATAGAAAATTCTGGGTAATTCTCTGCAGCCGTGTTTGCTTACTCCATTTAGAATCGCAGACTAATTGTCTAGGAAAACTTATTATAAAAAAGCTTTACACAACATAGGTCGCAGGTACAACTTAAATAATCCAGATGGAAGAAGAAATCCTTCTCTCTCAGAATATACCAATTGAGCCATTACCTAAACAATCTCGCAACACAAGCCTAAAGCAGAGCAATCAAAGAAAGAATGAAATAGCTTCCTTAGACGTTAATTTATTGTGTATAGCTTCGATGACCGAACTCCGAACTGATTATTAATTTTTTTTTTGTTAAATAATCTTAAACTTCGAGGTCTAAACGAAAATTAAAATAACACAATTTATTTGCAACTCCCATTTTCATTTTTAACTCATTACTTGCAAAATAAACAATAACAATTGATAGAAAGGTACTTCAGTTTTTCATTCGCTAGCGTTATCACTAAATAATTTGATTCGATTAGATTTCACATTTCAAGCGGTATGATTAGCGAACATTCGCTATTTGTAATTCCTCGCTAAACAAATTCGCTAAGGTTTTGACAATTTTAGCGAACTTAATTAAAGCGAATCGCTATTCATAATAAGAATTTATCGAATTCGCAAAGATTTTAGTTCGATTCGCTATTCATAATGAGGGCCTAAAGATCGTAAAGCACTTTTGTATGATTGTTCCGCATTTCTAATATTCAGTCAATTTACAAAGCACATTTTTTTAAAGAATCAAATCATCAGGAAACATTTTTACTTGTTTTGGTATGAAATGACCATTGTCAATATGAATAAAGTATACTTTTAGAAGATACACTAGCTATTTGCTACTGCTAAAGTTAGACGAGATCTTTAACGTTAAAGTACAGTTTATGTCATTTAAAATTAACCAAAGGGCGGTTCTCGTTTTAAGCATAATATTTAAAGTAGACTCCCATTCTAAAATTGATAAGGTGCAGTTTTTAAATGTTTAAAATTTTGCGCCATCGGCCTTAGTTGATATCAAAATTAAGCTCACGAAATATAGAATTTTTTAATCTATTTCGGTTTGAAACATTCTTTTAATTCCACCTTTATTATATATCAACATCGGTTTGAAACATTCTTTTAATTCCACCTTTATTATATCAATGATTGAAATCAATTTCAATGAACAATTGATTTTTGTATCTTTAATTTGGGACACAATGGTTCCACTGCGCTGAAGGGTTTATTGAGATACCCTTATAATGTTAAACAGAGCACGAACGAGGGTAAACGAGAGGGAGGGGAGAAAGGAGGTGTCAATAAACATTGGTCTTGAATGTTTGTAAATTGAAATGAGGGGGGAACCGTGTCTGGTAGATTATTATATAATCGTGTTGTGCGACTAAAACATGAATCTTTGTATTTGACGGTACGACCAAAATAAGGCTCAAGGATGAACTAATGAGCATTCCTAGCGAAACGGGTATAACGGGTGAACTAATTGAGGGTGGAATACCACCCTCGTTATGATTATGGGGGGAAATATTAAGTTGGGTAAGGCAATTCACATTCGTGTAATGTGTAACAGTACGTCCGAAGTTGGGCTGATGACCATTCCCTTAAACGTGAATATTACGGTTGAACTGTTAAAGTAGAGGAATGCAACTGTCTATTTCACTAAAACATTGTTTATAATAATATCGGTAAAATAGTGAAAGAGGAGAAACACCTATCATTTTTAAAATTCTGTTTTTGATTCTCTCTAAGAGACTCAAGTGGGTTATCAGAGATAGGAGCACCTGCCAAAATATGACAATTTAACTCAATCTTCGAACGAATATAGGCCTTGCCTTATAGATTACATCCGGATCAGAAGGAATGAATCATTTCTTGCAACGTCGAAAGAAACCTAATTAACAGCGTTCTTTTTTGACTCTGAATATGTGGTCATTCCATACAAGGTTGTCTGTGATGCACATACCGAAAACTGAGAGCTGTACGGTTTCCTCAATGCAAGTGTTGCTCATGGATAGCGGCATGGGAAGTGTTTTCCGCTTTAACGACAGAAGACAGCATTGAGTTTTTAAATCATTCTACGCAGTTTATGGTTCCCCATTTGACAATGCTATTGAGATCAGAATTTAAAAAAATCCGAATCCGAAGGACAAGGAAGTGAATGTGGAAACGAAATAATTCGTGCCACTATTCGGTAAGATAAATCATCAGATCGCTAGTGGTCCTATAGCTACGAAAGCCATCTTGCCTGTTATTGAGAAGCTTTCGTTCAACAAGATATTTCTTGAGCTGATTATTATCAGCGTTTCCATGACCAAGGGATATTAGTGCAATTAGATGGGGAAGAGGGGGAAAAAGTTTCGCCTCTTTTAGAGACAGGCTGGACAAATGCTGTTTTCCATCCGCTCGGAAAGAGACCAGTAGAATAGCAAAGGTGGAAAAGCTTACACAGTGGTTTTGATTTGGAACTGTCAAAATGCTGATTTTCAAAATCTATTTCAAACAAAAATATTGACTTCAAGTCGAGGGTTTACAGCAAACAATCTCCAAGCAATTCAGGTCCTAGGAGAAACATCAACCGTGTAGTTCCTATTAGTGAATAAAATATGAAAATAAAGCTATACTTTTTTCTAATTCAATATTCAACTAGAAATATTCCCGCAGAACACCCTTTATTTTGTTATTATTATTTTATTTTGAATAACGTCAAAATGATAGATGGGTTTGTTTTTAATAAGTTATAAAAGTACATAGTTTTTATGGCAAAAAATCCTAGTTCAGGCGAAGTGTCCAGATATGGGTTCTGGAATAGTATATGTTTTTATCACTTTGCATCAGTAGCACTAATGTCGGTATAGTAAAAAGTCCAACAGTCCAACCGTATTCAATGGAGTCAATAGAAATCACATCCACGTAGCTGGAGTAGATGATTTCCTTGGTATAAAATGTTTTTCACACATAAGGATCTTAGTGGAAGATCCTTTATGTGTAAAGCATTTCCCTGCTTAACACATTTCACCTTCTTTGATCTTTTGGAAATTAAAAAAAAAGAAAGCGAACCTAACCGAATTTGCTGCTGTTTGTGAAAAATTTAATTTTGTTATTTAATTTAAATTTTAAAACTTAAAATAATCACAACTAAATATTATACACGAATTTATAATGCAGAAAAGATTTGAGATGTTATTGTCAAGTATTTAATAATATACATCTTAGGAAATAATTTCAAAAACTAATCGTTCACTCGTTTTCAAGATACTGATTTTTGAAAAACATTTTTTTGTCAAAAATCCAAGAGACATGTTTTCAAAAATCGTTAGAGCCGTTTATGAGAAAGTCGAAAATAAAAAACGGTTATATGACAGGTACCGTTTATAACGTTTTTTCCTAAATAAAATTGTTTCTCCAAAATGTAGTCCATGTTTGTTTTATAAAAATCGTTATGGCCATTTTCGAGATAAATAGATTTTGCATAACGGCTTGTATGGAAGATACTATAGTTTTAGAGCTAAAAAAAAGTTTCAATTTCTCCTCTAGGGAATCATCGAAGAACCTTAAATATTAGGGAATTAGGGGACCGACAAATCCCTCTCAGGCAACTTCATTGCTCCGTTTAGCGTATATGTTAAGTCGCCAGGCAGGCGCCTATGTCAACAGATTTGAACTTAAAATTACTGTGGGTTCAGAAACTTTCCTATAATCAACAAATAATTTCTTTACAAAAATAAACCGACTCTGGTAGTACTTACACAAAGAGAAATGTCAACATAAACTAAAAAGTGGGTTTTGTATGTACATTATGTAAATTTAGGAAGTATAAAAATTAATTAAAAATATTTCTCACTTTAATATTGTGATATTTGTTATTAAAAAGTGCTAATATACGGAACTAAACTATCCGCGTGTGAAAATTCATGCTACCTTAAAGGAAAGTTGAGCCGTATTTTATATAATTGCTAACTATATACTAACCTTATATACTTACTTAAAGAAAAACATTGCTTCAAAAATCAAAAATTAAATAACAAAAAAATAACTTTACTTTTTAAGGTGGCAACCATAGTGGTAAGTTTTTTTTTCCTAAAGCCTAGTATACAGTTCTTGTTGAAGAAAAAAATGAGTGGTGAAAAAAAATTTTTTTCTCATGAAAAAATTTCTGTAAATTTTTTCCGTCGAAACAATGGGATGCACATTGTTTTGCGTGAAAAAAAATCGTGGTGAGTATAATTTTTTTTTTCGATTTTGGTTTACAGTTTGGTGAAATGAAAAAAGTTTTTTTTCGGGAAAAAACTCTCCCATAAGAAATACATTGTTTTTTTTAGAAGAACTGTATACTAGGCTTAAAGAAAAAAAACCCACAATAATGTCGTTTCCCATTGGGTTCACTCAAGGATCCACTCATTATGAAATCTAATGGAATGGAACTTTGAAATTTTGTCTATGTTTAAGTAATCGTCGTGATGGTGAAAATCTTAGAAAGTTATTTATTACATATTTGTTATTAGCATAATTTGGATTAAATAATTTATTTCCAACGAACAAGATTGTAACAAACAAAAACGAAACAAAATAAAACAAGAATGCAGCTGCTGGTTTTCACTTTTGACATTTGAGTATGTGTTAAAAGTGCTTCTTGAGTGGATTCTGACTTGAAATCGAGAAGCGAAATCCTCTTCCAGAAGAGTATTTTTTCTCAATGTAATGGTTTGAGAAGATTTCTGGACTCTTCCGGACGTCCAATGGAAAATGACATAAGAAAGAAGATCATAACACGCACCTGGTTTTTTTCTACTCTTGTCTGCCTAAACCTTTGTCTGTTATTCATTTTTATACTGTATAAAAATAAGTTACACATTCTTTTGTGTCATTATATTCTGCCTTTTTTCTATATTTTCACTCAACGATAAAAAAGATGCAACTAGTCATTATTTTCTGCTCAGACCTTCAACGTCAGAGACTCCGTACTTAGTATTTCCTCGTAATAATACTATAAAGTGTATATACAAGGCTAGCAGTCCAAATATATGTAGGGGAAAGGCGCGAACAGTGAGACAGTGCAAACAGTGAGACAATTCATTTTTCTCTTTTGTGAAAGCATGCACGGACATGCCAGTATTGGTTATAACGTATATTTACCCTTCCATGTGTTTTAATTTTGTTGCGCACGACTTTCAGTTGCGCCTTAACCCCCACCGGGTAAACATAAAAAAAAATACATCGAAGTATTTTTCGGTGTGTGTTTAATTTTAGCATAGCAACACGAAATAATCAGGAAAATTCACAGAATTTTTTTTACATATGACGTATTTATGTGTTCTTTTATAATAATACAAAAAAATCTTAGAATTCCTTGTCATTATTCTAATTTTTGTTTTTTTTTATGAAATGACAAAAAGTGAACAGTGAGACACTTACAAAAAACAAACAGTGAGACATGTCTCACTGAGCCTGAGGTTGAGGATATTGTGTCAGTAGCACACGAAGATATAGAGCTGGTGCTGCCAACGCCGACTCCATGTGGTCACACTAGTCGCCAAAAGGCATCTGATATGTTTGATGTTGACTTCCAGGGCTATGGGAGCAGCCTCAAGTGATTATTATTTTTATTCGTAACCATATCTGTGAATTGAAATGATCACAATATGATTCTGTTTTTTTTTTACTTTTTTTTTAATTTCATTGTTCCTTTTTACTTTTTTTATGAAGAAATATATTTATGTTACTTAATTTAATTAATAAAACACTAATTGCCTATGTACTTATTTAAGTTTTTTTAATTTTGTTGTTTTTTTTTTGTCCGTCTCACTGTTCGCCTTACACTGTCTCACTGATCGCACCGCTCGCAAACAGTGAGACAGTTTGACTTTTTATACGTTTCAGTTTGTTGTGATTTTCTTATGAGTTCTTTCACTTAAAATTCTTTCGTTACATTAAGGTAAAATATGCCTCAAAATATACTCAAAGTTTGGTTAAGATTGCTTGAAAACATTCAGAGATATACTACTTTAAAAGAAAAGTGTCTCACTGTTCGCACCTTTCCCCTATATGTCAATGATATATACATTTATCGGAAGTATAAATTGGTTATTTGTTTTTTTTTTTTAAGTTTATAAAATAACTTCTGACTATCATAAAAATGAACGTATACCGCTAAGACATTGCTTCATTTAAAGATTTTGCAATAGAGAGAACAATTGCTGATTGATGATGGAAATCCGTAGAATTTCTTTTTGTATCTGAGTTTTTCTTTTATGAACTTTATTTAACGTACTAAAGTGGTGAAAAATAATCAGTTCATAAATAAGTGATTTTAATTACCGTAGCTCTGATTTACGCAAGCATTTTTTAGAGGCGTGGAACTTGTATCATTTACTTTACACTTTCTGAGTCATAAAAATGTTGGGCTTCGCAAGATTAGCTATGCTGCCTCGTTTTAAAATGAACAATGCCCAACATCACATGTCAATCCAAACCACAGTTTGATTAAGTGTGGTTGTCACTGAATGGAGCTGGAAGTGAAGGTGCCATATTATAAATTTCCATATTCAATTCAGCGATTGGCGTATGATAACTAACACATGAACCCTCAAATCATAGTAACGTGTTAACGCAGATGCAGATGCCAATCAAGTTGAAGTCTTTACTATAATTTTGTTGTCTTGCAATTCCGTAATATCTATATGTACATCAAGAACATTTGCATTCTAAAAGTGGATTTACATGTTTCTGTATCTGCAAAATGCAGAAAAGTACAGAGAGGCAGATGCATGTCGAAACCCGAAAGTGGGAAAGAATGCACAGGTGGTAACTCTTTTTTACTTCCTATAAACTGCTATAACTTGCTGCCCTGTGTATGCAATGAAAATTTAACATATCTCCAATTTCTTCCATTTCGATTTAATGATTTTTTTCATATCATGCGTCCGTCAACATAAATTATAGAAAAATGTGAAAATATCGCAAATTTACAAAATGCAGACGAAGATGCCATAATAAAAATGAACATGTTCGTCTTTACTATAATCTTGACTTCTGATTTATCGAATTTCCTATAAAGCAGAAATGAAGTTCTTCTGCAATTTGCTCTTGTTCTATCTATCTAACAAATATGAATTCTGTATTTGGCCTCCCTGTTTTTTGCAGAAATCAAATGCAGATACATGTTAATCCACCATAATCTTCTAGTAAATATTATTTGTATATTAATCCTATTTTATTTTATCATTAATAATGAAGATAAATGCTTTGTGCTGCAACTAGCGAACGCAAATAAATCTTTTAAGCAATTTCTAGATCGAATATCAACTTATTTATACTTGAACTTTTTGAAGCAATTTAATAATTTAACAATGTGATAAGATACCATTGCGTTAAATGAATTTAAATAACAAAGCTATGCATTTAAATATTGTATGTATCTTTGCGAACTGTCAAACTTATATTTACAATGCACGTCTAAAACATCAAATGAAATGTCAAAAAATAGCTTGTCGTTTCTCATGTGTAAATTTCGATTGTGTACACACCTTACAAATGGAATCATTGCTGGGCGATATGGATCCTGGAAAAATGGAAATCCAAATCGAGTTGTCATTTTTTTGACAGCTAAATTGAAAGCGAAACAGTAAGAAGAAGAAGCGTCTTCGTCTTGTGAGCTTGTGACCTTGTCTTATCTTATAATTTGCTTTTCTCTTTATTTCTGTGAATAGTTTTATAAACTTAAAAAATTATATTTAAATAATAAAAAAAACAACAGAAAATACATAAGAACATGAACAGAAGACGCGCTCATGAGGAGGACGATGGATATTGTAGGTTTTTTCCGCTGCTCTTAAATAAAAAAAAAAAAACTAACCTAAAAATCTGTTCTAGTTAAATTTCCTTTTCATAAAAAAGTTTAAATACCTATATATTTATATTTTAGACAATCGTAGCCGAAAACGGCGTCGTGTATCAGAAAATCAAGAAATCGAAGATCGTCTGGAATCTCTGATTCTTCGTGTAGGCGAGCGTAGTACATCGTCAGTAGAATCTAATCTCGAGGGATTGGTGTCAGTGTTGGAGGCCGACTTGGGTACATTTCGCTTAAAAATCCTTCGCATACTCTCAGAATGTGCTGTCAAAATGCCAGAGAAGTGCACCATATACACAACGCTGGTGGGGTTACTAAATGCGAAGAACTACAAATTTGGTGGAGAATTCGTCGACCATATGGTTAAGACTTTCAAAGATAGTCTGAAAATGTGCCGCTGGGATGCAGCCAGATACTCGCTTAGGTTTTTGGCCGACTTGGTAAACTGCCACGTCATATCGGCATCAAGTTTATTGCAATTGCTTGACATAATGATTGATGTTTCAAATGAGGACAATGTGCCGCAGGTCCGTCGCGATTGGTATGTTTTTGCTGTGCTTTCCACTCTCCCGTGGGTGGGAAGAGACCTTTACGAAAAGAAAGAATCATCTTTGGAGAGTCTCTTGCTAAGAATTGAGGTGTTCTTGAATAAACGAACAAAGAAACATCATAATGCCCTGAGAGTTTGGTCCGTGGACGCACCTCATCCCCAAGAAGAGTACTTGGACTGTTTGTGGGCACAGATTAGAAAGCTTCGTCAGGACAATTGGGCTGAAAAGCACATCCCTCGGCCATATTTGGCATTCGATTCCGTCCTCTGTGAGGCACTGCAGCATAATTTACCTCAAATTGGTCCCCCGCAGCACCACGAATCATTTGTTTATCCAATGCCATGGGTGGTCTATCGTATGTTCGATTACACAGATTGTCCAGACGGACCGAATTTGCCTGGAGCACATTCCATTGAGAGGTTCCTCATCGAGGAACATTTGCACCACATCATCGAAACTCATAGGCTCGAGCGAAAGGATTGTGCAGCCCAATTACTTGCTTTCCCCTACAAGAACAAAATTCCGCTGGAATACTGTATCGTTGAGGTGATTTTTGCTGAGTTATTCCACATGCCGACGCCAAGATATCTGGATATTGTCTATGGGTCGATTCTTATTGAACTGTGCAAACTCCAGCCTGCCACCTTGCCTCAGGTTTTGGCGCAGGCAACCGAAATTTTGTTCATGCGGATAGACTCAATGAATACATCGTGCTTTGATCGTTTTGTCAATTGGTTTTCTTACCACTTGAGTAACTTTAAGTTCACTTGGTCCTGGGACGAATGGGACAGTTGTTTGTTATTGGATGCTGAACATCCCAGACCAAAATTCATACAAGAAGTGTTGCAGAAATGTTTGCGGTAAATGAATTGATATATTAAGTCGCAGTTTAAGTAGTTTTTGTTTTACAGGTTGTCATATCATCAGAGGATTACAGAGATGATGCCTGAAGCATATGCTCAGCTGATACCAATCGCCCCTCAACCAAACTACAAGTACGCTTCAGAAGGAGCTGGTATGTTTTAATTCAGCAATGTTTCAATTTTTGTTTTCCATATTCAACTTGGTGATTTAAAATACCCCTTTTAGAAGTTTGCATTTTACCTTTGGCATGAGTTAAGAAATATTGTAGAAAAGCTAAGAATTTAATAGGTTTTTCTTGCAAAATATAATAAACGCCTTGAAACTAAAGATACCT
Source organism: Chrysotoxum bicinctum (assembly GCA_911387755.1). Classification (NCBI taxonomy): domain Eukaryota; kingdom Metazoa; phylum Arthropoda; class Insecta; order Diptera; family Syrphidae; genus Chrysotoxum; species Chrysotoxum bicinctum. The sequence continues at coordinate 94,072,062 of OU426990.1, read as the reverse complement.
CTGATAGAACTTAACTAAAATTGGATTTAAATATTTCGACTATCCGTAGGAGGTTGCGAGAAAATGTCTGTTGACTATTCGACGTACACAAAAAGGGAATATTTTTTGACTGAAGAGTTCAAAATTAATTCATTTGAAACAGATAGTGGAGAAACGAAATGAGATGGATAGTATGGGATGACCAAACCAATCTCCTGATTTAAATTAAGGTTATACTTCGACCTAAGGTTGAAGCCACAGAACTGATGTTCTTCGAATTTAGTACTTAGATAATACCCTAGAGAGGAAGTTGAATTTGCCTAGCTCCAGAAATAACGGTACCTGCAATTCACTGAAAAATCTTATTTTCCACTCTTCGGCTCTACGATTTTGGTCTACATTTTGGGAAAAAAATTACCAATTAATTTTATGAACGGTATGGAGTCATATTGTGAAACAGAAGTTCTTTTAGTAATATTGCATATAAAAAGTTTTCGAAAAAATATATTTTGAGATTTTGATAATACAAGAAGGCTCCAGTTGGCCGACCTATGTATTCCTCCATGCCTAATTTATTGTCAAAGTCGAACCTCCATTGAAAACATTAATTGCAATAACCGATAGAACTTTTTTCGGGTTTCTGACCAAGTGGACGATGTGTTTGTACAATGGAAAGCTCTTCTTGGCTATTTTCGGTTGTATTCAAATAGATCACAAACTTATATCATTTTGTTGCATGACGTCCAACTCAGACTTTAAAAGAGTTTTGCAGATTTTTAATGATGATGATAACGATGATTTAGTGAACTAAAAAGACACTTAAACAAAAACGATACATTTTTTTTTATATTTTTCGCTGGAATGTTGGTCTCATCTCCGGTGATTGTCCATTTACAGCCCTCGATGGTAATTTGGGCTTGTATCGGAACAAGTTTCCCCGTCATAAATACAAACAAAGTTCGTTACTTGTATGCAAGTTCTAAGCGAGTCTTGTCTCGTATCCCATATTAATTAAGATTCGCTGCTTCTCAACCCTCTTACCTGTCCCCCGTAAATCCAGGGTTCTTGGATCAGTGCTAACCCTAAGTTTTCCACTGTGAACTTCTTCACTAAGACAGCTGATGCCGCCTTCGCGTGGTGGACTTTCGCTTGAGCTAGCCTCAGCACCAGGAAAGATTATTGTTACCTCTTCACATCAATTTTTTTTTTCTCCTCAATCGTTGGAAGCTTTTCGTCATTTTCGATTCGGCATTACATAAAGATGATTCAGAAGGAGTGGGGATAGGTGTTTGTCTTGGTTTGGTGATTGTGGGCGGGGTCTCGAGGGAGATAGGGCTATGTTGAGTGATATTGGAAGTGGTGGCTTGAGTGAGTGAACGAAGATTTTGTCTTCTCCTCCGTTGGTCTTTAAGTGCAGGAACCGACACCAGTTTTGTACGCCTACAACCGTTACTCTGCCAAACTTGTAGTGGGGTTGATTGTACAGTTTGCTTATGGCATCCGCCTACTTGACGTCGGTGCTGATTACAAGAAACTCAACAACACTTTCCAGGCTTGGACATTCAGTCCCTCGTTTTGCGACTGGATTAATACCAGCAATTTTCCGCCGTCCTGTTTCATAGTATTTGGAATAAACATAGTTAATGTTTTCATTTCCCATAGACGATGTCAGTTTGATGCCTTTCCAAGTGCTTAGCTTGTAAGCTTTTTCTTTAAGCCAAAAAAAGTTAGATCCGTCCTGAAGTACAGGTCATTCAATTTCAGTTTGTGCTTCTCCTAAAGGGAAACTTCATCAATTATGGATTCATCCAGACCTGACTATTCGTTGGCACGGAGACTACTCCATTGGGAGAACAGCAATTCTGATCCCCCTGACTGCATTTGTATAAGAGGGCCTTGGTGCGCCGGTTTTCATTAACTGTGGCATTTTGATTTACTGTGTAACGCAGCTGCCGTAATAGCTTTTTGATATTTTGATTGTGGGGAAGAGTTAGTCACCTCATTCTCCGTGCAAGGATTTCGTACCTTCGTTTGAGGGTCGTCTAGACCACCTGTCTTTCCCAATTCAGAAGCGGACCAGTATTGCGGCTTCGTTTTTTGGTACTTCAATTGATGTTTTAGAGGTACTCTCACAAGGATTGAAAAATTCAGAAACATTCTTCCCTTAGTCCGTAAGGTATTCTCACATGGCTAACGGCAAACGGTTCTCCTTGAAATGCCCAGTTCTGTAGGTAACTGTGAGGCATCCTCTTCAGAAACTTACTATAAGTCGGTCTCGATCACCACCACGGAAGTAACTTACCAAGCGATCCGCATATTTTATTTATTTTGTTCCCATGATTAGCTAGAGAAGAAGAAGCTCCGCATGATATGATAAGTTTCAGGTTAACCCCTGCAAACCATTCAGTGAACATGATCCACGTAACACCCTGATTATTCATTGAAACTTAAGCCTTCGCAAACATCAGGTGACTTTTGCGCTAAGGTTCGACTGTAATCTATAAAAGCTTAAATACAATTCTCATTATTTGGTAATTACTTCAATAACCTACTTGATTCTCTTGGATATAATCCAAAAAAGAGATAAGTAATCAACCTACAACGAAGACATTTGCAACTCCCAAGTACCCCCAGACTTCGTAGATTTTTCATTTAAACGCACTAAAAGAATATGGAATGCCTTAACCGGTTCATTCTGTATTCAGACATTCAAAATCAATGTTCATCATTAACTGCTTTTAAATACTCTCAACTTTTTTTTTTTTTTTTTTTTTTATAATCAACTCACGCTCAAGGGAATATCGAATATGATTACCCTTTTAAATGTTTTAACACAGCGTGGGCGAGAAAGAAGGATAGGAAAGATGTGTGGCACGATGTTCTGAGACTGAAGGTGGTTGTCTCAGATCTTTTATCTCCAGGGATGGCGGCTGAACTAAAGCGGAGAAATGAAGCGTCTTATTTCTATGTCGCTTATAATTCACATTATTTTATTCGCATTCATCCTTGTTGGGCATACTAGTTTAACTCAATCACATGTTGTTAGTGTTATGCCTAAACAACATGTAATGAGTAAGCAAGCAACCCATTGATGACAATTTTTTTGAAGGTTTTAATGGAATTAAAGACGACATAGACGACGGCAGGGATCGAACCTGTGATACTGAGGTTGACAGGCGAGCACACAAATCACAACTTGTGATTAAATATTGCAACAGTTGTCATAATCCCTTGTACGCGTAAAATTTAAAAAATGTATTATTTTCGAAAAACGTATCTAAAAAACAACGTAACAACGTATTTTTTAAAAAGTTATTCCACAATTTGAATAAATTTAGGTGATCACATGTGGTAATCTCATAGCATACGTAGTATGTCATTTATGATGATTTACAATAATTCTAGAATACTAAATTTCAATTTTATTTCGAGTCAAAGTGAAATGTAGAACCTGGCTGTAAGTTTCTCGCATGATCTTTCAAATCATCCACATAACCTTATTTGTTGAGTTGTATGAAAAAACAAAAGCAGGTTAATATGAAATAGAAAATCTTTTCTATGTATGAACATAATGTATATTGAATTGATATCACATAACTATAACTCTCTATTTTAGAATGAAGAACGTAATATTTTCAATTATTTTCCCTTATTTAACTGAAAACAATAAATTTTAGTATAAACTTTAATATTCACATCACTAATTATACAATTATGATTCATTTTCATTGGTATCGATGTCACCAGAACCTTCTTCTTCGCTGAAAACTGTTGTGGTTTCTATGATTAAGGGAATTTCTTGAGACCGATTTCCAACTTTGACACTTATAGATTTACTAACAGACTTCTGCGTTAGAATTTCGACATCTGCTTTGCTGGGGGTAACTGTTACTACCTTCTCTTCTGTGTTGGTTTGAACAGCCGAGCTGTCAGTCCGTTCTTCTGTTTGTTTCGGTTTTCGCTTGGGCTTCCATTTCAAAATAGGCTGTTCGGTTGTGCTGCGTATATAATTGCGAGTCTTTGGCGATAACCTCGTTGCGTATCGTATTGGGGTCTCCGACGATGGTGTTGGCGGCGTAACGAAGAATTTATTTTTTGGTAAAAGAGTCCTTCGAGTAGATTGGTCAGACAATCCGGTAGGTTTGATTGTTGTTGTGCTCTCTTGCTTAATATTAAGGTAAACATGTGTACCTTGGTCTTCAGCTGGCTGTGGAACTTGCTCGATAACACGGTTGGAAACTTGTGGACTTGGACGTTCAACTTGAGGTTGAATTTCAACAGAAGCAGATTCAGACACATGTCTGTAGTTGTTTGAATTTTCCTTTCTAAGAGTATCTAAATTTTCGTACAGAGGATCTGGTTCGGAATAGTGTATCTCTTCGAATTGTTGCTCACTCTGTCGAAATGTCTGAGTTGATGTTTCTTTTTTAGGAAAAGATTGTATATACAAAGGAAGTTGTTGCATGTAAAACACTGCTTGTGCAGGCGGTGCCTCAGTTGTAGTAGTCAAAACGTATCGGGGAGATAAATGTTCAATATATGGGGGTTCTATAATTTTAATTGCATCCGGGTTTCCATGATAAAGCTTTTGGTCACGATTTGTAGAAGTCTCTGCATCATTCATAAAATAATGATGATGGAAATGATGTGTTACAACAGTCTTAGGATCTTCGGGTGGTTCATACACTTCCGGCTTTGTGAATTGCACTCGATAGTTTGGCCTATAGGTTGTGGGTAGATCGTTTCGTGAACTCGATAAATACCCAACTTTAGATGAGGCTTTGGGCACTTGTTTGAAAAATTCGCCTATATTCAATGGTGGAATATGTGTGAAGCCTTGGCGCGGATCATGATTAACTATCCTAGCTTGACGTTCGTTGGAAAAGTTCTCAATACTGTCTGATCGCCGTGTAAGTGCATCGAAGCTCTTTGGATATTCATCGTCTTTTAAAATAAATGATTTGATATATTTTTCATTTACATTATGTGTGCTTTGAAGAAGTGCTTTGCTATCTAAAGGAGTTATGCTGAATTTCATTTCGTAGCGAAAACCTCTTTGCGAGTCACGATGGCGAATTTTTTGAACCCTCCAAATTGCCAAAGCATTATCAAAACAAACCACTTCACATGTGCCCTCATTGAAACTATAGCCATCTGATTTTTCCAACCATCCTCGAGCCATTGTGATTATGTCGCCAAATCGGGGATATTCCTCATGGGCTCTTCTATAAGGTGCATGCATGAACTCTTTGTATTCTTGAAGGTCACTATAGTAAAAAAAAAAGTTAAACAAATATTTTCACCTCAATTTAAAAACGCTTACCTTAAGTTTGTACTACTGCCAGCTTGAGCGAAAAGCGTTAAAAATGTAACGTGCTTCAAGGTTTCCTCCCATGGTACTGTTCCATTTTTTTCATAATTAGAAGGGTTATAGTAGAGTGTCCGGCCAAGAATATGCAGACTTTCTTTTGGTGTTAGCAACAAATCTTTTTCGATTGCGCCCTTAGAGAACTTTAACTGAAATTAATTATTTAAAATTATAATCATGTTCGTATAATTTTCTTTAAAAAATATACCATCGCAATTAACAACAGAAACTGAAACTTTTTGTAGTTCATTCCGCTGTATTGTGGTATTTTGTATTCTCCACAACGCACAAAAAACAACTGAACAACTGGTAAGGTTTTCCACTTTGTTGCGTTAATATTTCGCAACACGATTCCCCTCTATTTTTGTTTTTATTTTCATGTACCTCGTTAAGGCATCTTATTCAATTCTTATTAACAGTCTGTTTATCGCAAATGATGTGCGCTAACCACTTTCGGATTCATCGTTGGGCTTCAGTGAAGTTCACGATTATTAAGTTTGAATAAAAGTTTGGAATAAATTTTATCTCAAGAGTGCCATTGTCATGAGAAACAAAATTTATCCTAGGGAAATCATCTAAAGTGAACCGATTACACTCCAAAGCTTTGGTACAGAAAGCAGGAAAGGCTTTCTTAAATTACTTCTCTAGTCATGCTCCGATGCGCTTAAAAAACTATTCATCGTGTTCCCTTAGATTGCAAAAGTATTACACATTTAATATAATCTAGCTTATTTGACATAGTAGTTCGGTGGTTGTAATTGTTACTATTTTACCACTTTAAAATATCTCATGCCATGTGTTGTTTATATTTTACAGCTGCACTACCAGGCACGACAACAGCTCACGCACTTGTCGTTGCAATACGACAAAAATGCACGCCCCAGGAGGTAATCAATGTACTGAAAGAACTACCGAATTCCGGAGAAAACGGTGACAACGAAATGTCTGAGAGTTCCTTCAACCCTCTAAAAATTGACGTGTTCGTTCAAACTCTATTGAATCTGGGATCGAAATCATTTTCACATAGCTTCGCAGCAATATCGAAGTTCCATTTGGTATTTAAGGTTAGTTTTATAACAGTTCTTTCGAGAAAATATTTTTATTGTTTTAAACACACTTCAAAGGCCCTTGCTGAATCAGAAGAAGCTCAGATATGTATTCTACATAACGTTTTTGAACTATGGAAGAATCACCAGCAGATGATGGTAGTCATAATCGACAAATTACTAAAGACACAGGTTGTTGAATGCTCAGCTGTAGCCACTTGGATTTTTTCTAAAGAAATGACCACTGAATTCACGAAGATGTATCTCTGGGAAATTCTTCATCTTACCATAAAGAAAATGAACAAACATGTCATCAAGTTAAGTGAGTGTGACACTTTCAATCATTTGGTTTGTTGTGGCTAAACAAACGCAAACCGTTAAATAACTTTCTAGGTTCAGAATTGGGAGATGCAAAAGAGAAACTGGCTAAAGCAGATTCGTCCTCAAGCGAATCGGAAGAAGAAGGTGGAGCTCAGAAGCGTAAAAAGCCTCAACACAATGCAGATAAGCCGACGGAAGAGGTGAGATTGAATTTTTTTTTTTTGTAGTTGTATGTAGTCTGGTTTTCTTATGAACTTATAGTATTTTAACACGCATCAGTGACTGTTGAGTAACATTATTCATTTATTTATGCAAAGTTTAACTTGATGTTATGTAATTGGCTCTTTTAATTAATAATTAAATTCAAATTCAGGGTCAAGTTGTGGATATGTAGGTTTTCAATGTACATAATACATGATTTGTTTTACATTTAGTAGAATATAAAATAATCGCGTTGATAAACTAAAGTTATTAGGATTTTAGATCTCGATGATATGAAGTATAAAATGTTAAAATCTTAAAGTAAAGGTAACAAAATGAATTAAATTACATTAAAAGGAAAGGATAATTATTGTAAAACTCTTACCAAAAATTTGTAATGAATTTAAGTGTTCATAAATTTTTTTTTATAGTTTTTGTTTTTGTGGATTCTATTGATTAAATCAAATTGCAAGTTTTTTGCGACCTGTAGTCCAAAACGCATTATCTTGAAATGTTAAACGACGATGATATTTTTGACTTATTTTCATTTTTCTTTTTAAGTCCCTTTTAGTTGTACATAAACTATATTGTATAAAATATACATATACATATACATATAGATAGCGCATTAGTTTGACTTTTAGCTAATTTATTTGTTTTTATTATAGAATTCGATAATATTAGCGTTGCGGTTTTTAAATAGATATATCCTTACACCTTGTTAGAACTTATTAAAATCAATTTGCCTCTTGAAGTTTCCATTCACATGCAATAAACCAAGTGTTGCATCATAGTTTAAAAAATACAAAAATTTACCAACTGAATTGGAAAATGTTAAGGTTTTTTGCTATTTGACACAGATCACTGATCATTCTTTTTGGAAATTATTGTTTATTGTACTATGCATTTAAAACATTAATTCATTTTATTCTAAAGATGGTCGAGCGTATGGAGGAAAAACTAGAAGCAGCAAACGTTGACCAGAAGCGTTTATTCCTGATAGTTTTTCAACGTTTTATCATGATCCTCTCAGAACACTTGGTACGATCTGATACAGATGGCCGTGATCCAGACACTGACTGGTATCGGTGGACAATTGGAAGACTGCAGCAAGTGTTTTTGATGGTAAATAAATTAAATCATATTTATACATTTTCAACATAGAAAAATCATCTTTTCATTTTTTAGCACCACGAACAAGTGCAAAAATATAGCAGCACTTTGGAAACACTGCTTTTTACATCCGACCTAGACACCCATATTTTAGACGTTTTCCACCAGTTTACAGCACTTCGAGCATAGATTTATAAGTTTACCTTTAATCCTTTGTGTTATTGTCTATTTAGCTTCTCTTCTAAAACTGGAAATATACGGAATGTTTTATTGGAAAATTCTTCATGAAACTTAATTTTTTGCAAAAACGAATTTTATTTTTCACAATTCACAGGAACAACAATTTCTTCTACAAGACAAATATTGAAGAAAAAAAATATACATATATTCCATAATATAACAAGGCCATATAACATGAACTTTGTTGTTTCACAAAACAAAACTGAAAAATCGGAATCAATTCAAACCAAAAATAAATACATATTGAATATCAAAATGTGCGTGCCAATCCAACGACGATGGTTTAACAATAATAAAAAAGTTACAAATCCATTTTTATTTTCTGTAATATATTTTTTTTTTTTTTTTTATGATCTACACGCGCTCAAGGGATTATAATTACCCTTTGAATGTTTAAACACAGCGCGGGCGTGAAGTTAAGGAAGATAAAGAAGGATAGGAAAGATGTGTGGCACGATGTTTTGAGACTGAAGGTTGTTGTCTCAGATATTTTATCTCCAGGGATGGCGGCTGAACTAAAGCGGAGAATACCATGTCTTATTTCTATGTCGCTTATAATTCACATTATTTTATTCGTGTTCATTCTTGTTGGGCATACTAGTTTAACTCAATTACATGTAGTTAGTGTTATGCCTGAACAACATGTAATGAGTAAACCAGCAACCCATTTGATGACAATTTTAGAAGGTTTTTAATGGAATTAAAACGACATAGACGACGGCAGGGATCGAACCTGTGATCATGTGGTTCACAGGCGAGCACACATCCATCGCGCCACGGTTTCAGATCAGACTGCCTTGTGATTTCTTAAGAAAAAAATAATCTATGCAAGAACAAAAATTTAAAGTCGTAGCGGTTTCTTAAAAATATGAGCTTTTATATAAAAACATTTTTAAGAAAATAATTTGGTACGCCGACCTTAAGCCTTTATTACTGTACTAATAAAAATTAAATTAAAAAAAATATTTACTCGTTATTAATATGAAATTTTCAAAAAAAAAAAATGTACATTTGTATGGTGGGTTTCGTTATTTTTAGTAAAATAGATTTTTTTTTCTCACATCTTGTAGATTGTCTCAAAAAACTGTTGTCAAGTTTAAAAAAACCAAGCATGGGGTTTTTGTACTATTCACACATATTCTGTATTCCGATTGAAAGTGAATTAAAAAAGAAATTCAATTTCACCTTAAATAAAACAGCTGGTTCTGCTTTCCGAGTAAATAATTTTTTTCCATTCATTCCATTTTCGAAATGTCGAAATCAGTTGAAAGTTAAGGGACAATTTAAGAACAAAAATGACTTAAATTGAAAAAAAAAAAAATTTATTAAGAAACAACGGCAACACTTCAAATAAAAATATAATCCTAAATTTAAATTAAATTATTTATGCAAACTCAAAATTTTGTTAAGAAAAATAAAAAAAAAAGTTTAGACCATTTTACATTACATTTTTATGAGATTTTTTGATTTTTGGTATTTTCGGTGATTTCATTTTGAGGATTAATGTTAATGTAGTTCATCTGTGTAAGTAAAGCAGTAAAGAGGAGGTAGAAGTACATGGCATTCCGCGTCTCAGTCAGTCAATTTGTGAGTAAGTCAGGAGTTAATTAAAAATAGTCAAGTCAATTTTTCAATGTTCAATGTATTAGAAAGGTATGTAAGTCTCGTCAATGAAGTCATCGTCCGTACTGTTACTGTCGAGTTCGTTCAGTTCGTCGTTGATGGTGAGAAGCCGAGGTTGTTTTGGCGGTAAAACACCCTCTAAGTGCTCACTGTGAACATTGGGAGGGTCGAATTCCTTTAGCTGCAAATACATTTTGTACATCTAGTAAAAATTCCATGATTTGGGAGCCCAAGTCGTCCTTATAATTTTTTTTCAAGGCAGTATTTCCGATAAAAGAAAGGTGCCATAGATTGGTGAAGGTGTTCCGCTGTTTTGCATAAAATGGTTTTTTTCAGAAGCTTGTTTTGCTGTGTTGTGTTGGTTGCATCGGTCTTGTTCACATAATCGCCTTTGCTGGATGCTAGCACTGATGTTTTTATGTAAGCAAGTAAAAATAATTTAATTTAGGATTATAGAATAGACTTCTGGCTTTCAAAGCCTGTATAGTACTTTGTTGTAAGTGTTGCCGTTGTTTTTTAATAATTTTTTTCTATTTAAGTTATTTTTTTCTAAAATAGCACCTACCTCCTAAACGGAGGTAGTAAAAATGCTTGTATTTAACCCCTCTACAAAAATCCAAATCTTGAGTTAGATTTTTTACACTATTGCATAACTTGCCTTATAGTACCTATAAGTCGCAATTAAAAATATGAACTGGATTAATAATTAAATATTTTAAATCAAACTTGTTCAAATAACACGTTTGATTTATAGTATATGGTGTCGAAACGCGAGTTACTTCATACATTATTTATACCAAAATTATTAAATTTCAAGTTGCCAACCTTTAAATTTATAACAGTTGTCAGAAAACTACTGCATAAGAATATGTCGCGGGAAAAGAAGCTTTGGAAGCAGAAGTACGAGTACTTTGATGTTGCTACCGGTATAACTGACTGAACCACAGAATGTCCAAGTTGCCACATTCATGTCCGCGATTGGATATAATGCGATTCAGGGCAAAATGTTTTAACCAGGAAAAATATCAAATAAAAATAGAAGCCAGCAGTTATCATTGATCAAGTTTATCCCAGATCTTATGTAATCCGTGAGGAGGGAGAAAAGTCATTTCGTCGTAGGTCCTGCAACATAGAACCTACTAAAGCCTAACTACATAATCCTGCGACCACTATCGCAGACTTTGAGACGCCACAAAGTTCATTCCAAACATCACCACCTCAAAACTCTAAGTCAAAATGCCATCCACCACAAATTGATAGCCAACCAAGTGATCCGGAGATACAGAATCCAGCCTCGACTGTGTTAACGTCGTCATCAGCCTACAGAACCAGGTATGGAACATAAGTCAATCCTCCTTTCGGAATCAATATCTGGCTGGCCAGAGGAAAATAAATGCTTAACACAATATGCCAAACAAACAATTATATTGTTTAGAAATTGTTCTTTCTCCTTAAACTTATTGATTACATAATTTCTCAATACTTTCAAATTTGGAACCGATCCTCTCAATAAGGAGAAATGAGAGAACAATCCGAACTAAAATCAAAAAAAATATCAATACTCTTCGCCATTTTCAATCACTTCCATACAGTTTGGCTGTGACAATTTGTTGTGATCATCGACTTTTTTTTATCAAAACCTTATTCGACTCATTACAAACCTTCAACGTGACCAGATCCACAAGAAAAATTAAATTTCTTTTCATATTCACTCCCTGTCGTAGTTACTGCCCATTGCTGATTGGAATTCTACTGGGACAATTTATCAGAATGTGGTCTAAGCTACCCCAAACCTAACATCCATTTTTATATCTAGAGAGTCCACTTGTAGGTGGGTAAGACATAGCAGCTTGTTCAAAGCAACCAACAACTTCTAAATATTAATCATGGTTTTTCACCTATCTGAGAAACAACTTCTTTTATAACATTGTCCTGGTCATTGTTGTCCCAATACATTTTTAAAACATAATCAATTTTAAAAAATAAATTAATTATCTTTTTTTGCCAAACTTAGCTTGACAAATGCTTGAAATGCCTGGACTTTTCCCAATACCTATGTACGAGTACATATTCGTCGGTGTTCCTTCCCCACAAACCAAACGATTTGTCGTTTGAACATTCAACAAATTTTTCACTTAAACAGTAGTGTTTTCTTCGTCTTTTGAATATGGTCTGTTTTTTTCTAATTAAATTCCTTAAAATCTTTGATCTGATATTTTTTTTTCTTATGCTTAGATAGTATCCCACTTCTGATGAAAGGTCCACTAGTCGCTTAGGTTGCGGCTAACACAACTAACGATAACGATTTTCATTGAATATTTACTCGTATATACAATTTGTGTTAACTTACAACTAAAAAAAAACATTGAAAAAAAATATATACATAAGTCTTATGGTGTGTTCCGTCAAGGTTGTCCAGTTAGCTAACACAAAAATACCGAAGAAAAGATACGATTAGAATGTCTCCATTATAATCGTTTCAGGTTTCTCAACACAAAAATATTTTTTTATTGGCGCAAAATTTTAGTTGAATTAGTACGATGTTAAAGCTGATTTAGTAAGAAACTAGGTTAAAAAAAACGATTTTGGAAATTTTAATCGAAAAGTACAAATCATCGAATACCTATTTAATTTTTTTACTATTGTGTTATTTAAAAACGCCACAAAAGGTCTGTATACGTTTATCGCACGAACTGTCATTGGTTTAGGTGTGTTTAGAAGCAAATTTATTAAGAAAATTGCTTTAGTACGATACTAGTTAGAATGACGCAAAATTTTAAACAGCCTATTATTAAGGTATTCGTATTAGTATGATACCTACTACTTAACAATTTGCTAACTTTAAAGTAGTTTACTAACTCATTCTTAATTTTAAACATTTTCGAATTAGTATCGTACTAAAAGAATTTTCTTAACAAATTGCTTCTGAACACACCTAAAACAATGACATTCCGTGTAAAAAAGTAAGTAAACGAAACTTTTGTGATGTTTGCAAATGTCAAAGAGTCATATGAAGTTAGCACGATACTAAAAAAATAAAGTAGGTATTGGATGATTTTAACTTTAATAAAAGGCTAGATAAAGTATGATGCTACATATGTATATTCGATTAAAATTTGCAAATTCATTGTTTTAACCTAGTATCATACTAAAACAGCTTTAGCATCGTACTTATTCAATTAAAATTTTGCGCCAATACCTATGTTTGAGATTACGAATGAGTTAGTAAACTAGTTTGAAGTTAGAAATTTGTTAAGTAGTATCATACTCATACCTTAATACTAGGTTATTTAAAATTTTTCGCAATTGGGCCTTGTGAATAAAAAAAAAGCTAAAGCTAAAACTTGGATTTTAAGAAAAAGCTGGATTTTTAATTTCATTATAGTAAATATGGTCGTTATGAGCCTATCGCCCGTTGCATCAGAGAAGTCAATGTAATTTGCATAAGATAGAATTCGATTTGAGGGTTTTTAGAGACACTTTTAAATCATATCTTGAGCAGAATATTGGTTCAGTTCCTCCTTAACTTTGTTTAAAGTTATTTCTTTTTCATTCAAATATGTGTACATTCATTGTGTTAGTGTATCTATTTATTTGTATACTTATAATATATGTATATCATGAACATATCGCACCTCCTCCGGTGCAATAACGGTGTAAGTGCAATTTTCCTAAATGTTGGGGAATCACGTTTAAAATTTTCTTGTTTATCAAAATACCATACGTTTCAGCTTTTGTGTCAAACAAAAAAGTGGCTTCCTTTGAGCAATAGCAAAGATACAATCACGACAATTTTACCACTTATAAAACTTGACATTTAGGTAATTATGGCGTTCTAAGCTCAATATCAGAAAAAATTGCACTTCCGTCGATATTGCACCGGAGGAGGTGCGATATATGTAAATTGATGTTAAATTCAATATAATTGTATGTTATATAGCGCCAAAAATCTTGTAATTTGTATAGAATTTAGTCTAAATGATTGTTGAAAATGAAATAAATATATAAATAATTTTCACAGTTCTATATCTCGCGAACAAATGATGTTGTTACAATAAATTTGAAGTTTCTGACTTAATTGGTCCTGAAGTTTGAAGGTGGCGTTTGACTGTGTAAAAAGGGTGTAATGCCAGAACTTGCCTGGACACTACCATGCCCTTTGATAGAAGTCTTAGTATTCAATACAACACTTACCGCCAACACGACCTGTTCATTTTTTTAACGGAATCAAATATAACAACACAGTTTATATACTTTTCGTATATATATATAGTACGTATATATATATATATTTGTTTTTATTTGGAGATAAGCTTTGTCTTCAAGAATAAGTATTTTTTTTTAAATTTTACTTCTTCTGACATTTTGTTGCTTGATAATACTTAATTTATATAATGTACTTAGGGTTATTAATTGCAATAAGATATGAAAATAACAATTTTTCATTAATAAACTTCAAATATAATTTGCAACGGAAAATAAATGTAAACTTATATTTACGTTACTGGGCACTAGGTAATTGAATAAAAGGCAAATGCTGAATAATTCGTTTTAAATTTATTTCATAAACAAACAAACTCTGATGGTACTACCGTAAAAGGATTTGAATAGTTAAATTAATTTAAAATATATTGTATTATTATTATTTTGTTTAAATATATAAATATATTCTCTCCATTCAAAAAGTAGTACGTTAACAACAAATCTTTAGTTTTTTTCTTCTATAAATATTTATTTTTATATAAATAACCACTAATACAGTATTTTTTGTATATTTTTTTGTATTTAAATCAATTGCCATATTTAAAGAGTTTTTTTTTGTTTTTGGGGTGCATTTGATTTTGTTATTATATTATCCTGTTTGCCGTAAAGAAGTATGTATACCATTTTTGGTTTTTCCAAATAGAATCATTAACATTTATGGTCAATCTTAATAAATGCGTTAAAAAAAACTTTCAACTGCCGGCTATGTGCCATCATTTTATAACATGTCGTTAAATTGTGTAAAATAAAAATATATTAAGTTAAGCACTTGTTTTATTCCTATTTAATTTATTGTGTATTCCATCTCATATGCATTACGCTCATTCTTTTCCTATTTCAAATACTTGCTTAAGCATTTATATGTAATATAATTAAATCACCATACATTTTGTATGTATTTTTTTTTCTATAATTGTCAATCAAAAACTATCTACTGTGTTTTTCTTAAGTTCCTTATTTCAAAAAACGTATAAAACAATTCGGTAAAAAATAGTTTTTGTTTTTTTTTTCAAAAGAAAATTTGTCCTTTTTTGTTGAAGGGTTGTTTTGTTGATCTTATTTGACTTAAAACATCTCACATTTGACTCAAATGCTGCTGGATAAGTTCTGTAAAACATTAACAACAACTCAAACAATTTTATATCACAAACAAATTTGTTAGTTCTTGGTGAATAAAAATAGTAAAATAGTAGCATGTTCGTAGTTTAGTGTACTAACTATCCCTGTCTTTGCCATTTTCGTTTGTTCCTAAACAATTTAGTGAAATACTTATTTTATCACATTTGTAAGTTTAAAATTTAAAATTAAAATTAGATTAAGCCTTTGGCAAAAACTATCAATTTAGAAATATTTTCATAAAATAAAAAATATTTAAATCGGCTTTCTCGAGTAATAAAGTAGTAGACAGGTAAGTACGAGTATAAGTGAGAAGCGAAAAGTAGAAAAAAAAATATTTAAATTCATAAAACTTTGGTAATTTTTTTTTTCTTAAAAATACGGTTTGAGATTTAAAGAGTCCCCATGTGTAGAAAGATATAAAACACCTGTTCAGGAAGGTCTTGCAGGGAAAAATCATGAATTTAAGGAAAATTTATCATACAGGGTTTTTTTTATAAACCATACATGTATCGCCAAATGGATTATGTATGTTACGAGAGTGTATTAATTATAATATACGGATGTATGTATAATCGAAGTTATCTTAATAAATAATAAATAAAGAATAAGGTCAAAGAAAAAAAATATTTTAGGAGAGGGAGGTTCGTTTCATCCGAGATCTAATTTTCTAAAAACAATTGAAGGGAAATATAAAAAATGTGTCTTATCGGTTAAGACTAGCTTTTTAAATTTTTGAGAGAATTATTTACAATTCAAAACTTTGAAACAACAATATAGAAAATATTGGAACGCTTATAAATTTTCAGTCAAACTGTTAAAATATTATCGATCATGTACTTGTTTTTTTTTTGTATTAGAAGGGTCAAAATTATAGTAAACACAGCCCTGCCTGAGTTATATTTTTCAACGTTAAGATTCTTTACCATCTTTATCCATCCCCGCGCCACCGTACCTAGTTGAATAAGTGTCATACTAACTTTGGAACTCTTTGGATCTGCAAACCTTCTATTAAGATGAATGTCAGCAAAGTGCTATGAAAAACATTTTGTTTTCTATTTCTCCGTTTTACCTGTACTAAATCCTTTATGCATGTATGTTTTGCAGATTCATATCATAATTTCGTTTATTAAACAACATTACAAAACCTCATACATACATTTTTTTTTTTTTCAATTTTCCTGCTCAACTAAAACAAAATTATTAATTATAATCAATTGTGGACGGTGCACAATATTATGAGTACATTTTGTGAGTAATGATTTTCCTTAAAAGTATTTGTTCTGAAAAGAGTACCTATTTATATGGTTTAGGAAAAAATAATTTTTCCTAGTTTTTGTTTACTAAAAAGGAGTTTAATTCTTAATTTACCTATTTTTTTCTTAAATATAGTTTCCTTACATTAGTTCTATTGTTATATTTGTTGTTTTTGTAAATATTTGATGGCGGACTGTTGTTTTTTATGTTTTTTCTTAAGTATTATAAATGTACCTGGATCGCGCAAAACAATACACAAATCATAACATATTGTAAGCAAATTTGTTAAAAAATATTTAAATTAAAATGGCCCTTGCAGATCCGCTGCCATTCCAACAATAAAACTTCATTTTGTTTCTAACTTTTCAAGCATTGAAGGGAATTATGTATATCATTTCTAACATCAACATTACACACAAATATTAAAGTTCTATAATTTCTGTGTTTTTTTTTTAGTTCTGTAACAATTTTTAAATGTTTTTCATATTCATATTTTGTTTTCTATTTAGATTTGTCTTTTGTTCAACATTACACAACATATAAATTGCACACTCATGAAACATACATACAAACATGTATGTTTATATAAGAATTTTGTTTTAATGTTTCAGAAATACATTGAAAATTTCTATTTAATTGTACATGTTTAGTATTTTAAGTTGTTTCATAACCATGTTATATTTTTATTTTTTTTTTCAATTATAATTAATTCATAAATATTTTAAAGTGTGCTTTGTGAATTCACACATTTCCATGTCATTGTTGGAATTTTACATTGATTGCACTTGTACAATATTCTTTTGTATCGGATGTGGTGTTAGGGACATTATTTAACAAGAACAGGAAGTCCCGTTGGTCAGCCATTCAATACAATTTCCAGATTTTGTTTTAAGTTTTTGGTAGGCCAGGTGTCACTTTCAGCTTTAAGGTGAAAAGGCCTTTTTGACAGCCGACTATTCGGAGACCATACAATAGTAAGTTGACTTAATTAATATATTCCTATGGCTTTGAATCCAGTTAATTTTAATATCTCAAGGGATTGGAAAAAAAGAAACATGGAGTTATTTTAAATTATATTTAAAGGGAGTTGTAAATGAATGCTCCTTAGCAAATTTTTTATATGGTGCATTCCATAGCAAAAAACTAGATTAATAACAAAAAGACAAAGTTAATGAACATTGGAAGATAAGTTTTATTGTGTTATTGTTCCATTGTAGATAAGATATATATTTAGAGTTATGCTACGCAATAAAACATATAAATATAATATAACTAAACTTAAGCTCCTTGGGACTTTCATTGCTTTGCTTCACAGAGGCACATTGATCATAGTTTTTAATGTTTTCTATTTTTAAATCTTTATTAAATTTGCTCGTCGCAGATAAAAAGTATTTTTTTTTTCTAAGTATACATTTATATCATAAGTATAATAGGGAACTAGGAAATAAGTTAACATTCGTTTGAATTTTGTAAAATAATCTCATTTTTGATTGCAAAGCTAGTATCCATAGTTTTGTTTTATTTTGTGAGTATTTTGTTTCTTATTGCGATAAAGGGCAGTAACGACAGTGGTGTTTTCATTTAAAAAAAAGCAGATAATCACACCAAAGACCGCCATTACATGTAAATCTAGTGTCAGATTCGGTATTAGCATCAGTATCGCAAAATGAACATTCGTTTTCTTCCACATATTAAGTCGTTTTTGCATTGCTCGGTTAGTTTTTGTTTCTGGTTTAGAAGTTTTGCTTTATAAGTACAATAATGTTTGTTGACAACTAAAGCAATCAATTGGTAAATTCTTGTGAGTCGATCCTTGGGGAAAATGCTATAAACATCCCCGTGGCCTAGAATTCTAAGCGGTATGCAGAACACGATGTTTCGTGATCTTGAAGATTGATAGTGCATCTCGATGCAGACGGTGATAGGTCGATGTGGTACTTCGCTAAGAGTTCTTCGTTTTCAGCTACCCAGTAGCCAAGGACGTCAGTGTCATAAGTTGGGATAATAGTCACCTCTGCAAATAATATGGAATTTAAGAGATCTTTTAAATACTACAGTCTACATTAAGGACCTTAAGAATATAAGAATATCTTATAAAAATGACAGAGCTGTTTTCACTCAAAGATAAATTGGATAATTGGATTCATTTAAGTCCTTGAGCTTTGAAAAGTGACGTATGATAGGTACATCAAGAATAAAAAAGCTAATTACCTAAATCTTTATCCTCCCATGTTTGTTTGGCCTCGAGAAGAGCATTGTAAACCTCTCGGCTAGGTTCAGTTCCAGAAAATACATAATAGCGGGCGCGCACACGTTTAAAGAACTCCACATGTGAATAATATGAGTTTCCATTGTGTGGAACATATGTTAAGTCCACATAAACTGGACTTGATTTTCTTATTTTGCTTGGCGATTCTGATCGTTTTCTCAGATTTTTTTCATTGTTGAGTTTTGTTTTCGCAGCCACAAGGCGACGCTCTTTCTTCGGCGTGGTTCGAACGTCGTTTTCAGTTGGAATAGGTGCAGGTGATGGCAGGCCCAGTGGTTTACCCCATTCCTTCAAAGGGTCTTTTGGCTTTACATCAGTTTGGTCTTTTTTCTCTTCATCTGTGGAGGAAGTTGATGTACCCTCGGCACCTTTCGGTTTTTGAATATCACCTAGAGGGAACTTGGGTTTGGTGATAGTCTCTTCGATTGTAGATTTCGATGGCGAGTACGAGTATTTGGCTGTAACGCTAGACATGACTTCAGCTCCACGCACTTGTCTGTGCTCTTCAAGAGCCTTTTCAAAATCAAGGTCTGCTTCGTCGAGGAACTTGTGGTCACCACTATGTCGAGAAAGCCAAGTTTGGCTGGCACCTTCACTTCCTGATGATTGGCTAACTGGTGATTCTGTGAAGGTTCTGCTTACTACAGTTCGTGTCGTTTTTATGGGAATGGGATCTGATTTATCTGTTGTTGTTTTTAGTGGCCCGAATGAGTCTGGAAGGGCGCCATAGAACGATGTGCTCATTGGGTCCACAATTTTGTGTGCCATTGATATTGAAAGAGCGGACGAATGTTCTTCGCTGCCATACTGTGGAGGAATATCATCCTGGCTTTCATCGATGTCTAGATCAGATTTTTTACTTATCCCTGAACTTGACCTTTGTAGGTCGTAGCTGTGCGCCTGAGAAGATGTAACACTTCTTGGCGATGGTGGAATTTCGTCATCACTGTAAAGTCGTTCATCTTCGCTACCAGGGGTTGAGCTACGGAATTCTGATCTCAACATAGCCAGCTCCTTTGGTTGCAATGGTACTTTGTCGCTTTCGCTAGTAGTTCTTGTGGTTGTAACGGTTACTTTCTCACCAGCTGGCTCACTGGTATCAGTTGTGGTGATAGTCTTTTCTTCAGTTACAATTTCTTTTCCATCACTGGAAATTACTTTGGTAACGGTGGTGATTGTAGTTGTTATTACCTTTTCCGTGCTTCCACTTAATGATGATCTTTCCAGGGATGTTAATTCAGATATTTCTGGAGTAGAAGTTTTTGCCGCTTCAACTACACCGTAGGATGCTGTGGTATGAATGTCTTCATTCGCCACTCTGGGGAAGGGTGATGTTGGTTTTGGAGAAGATTCTGGAGTTTCTGTAAGTGATTCGTGGCCCGCTGGAGTGGGAATTGAACGACTTTCTGATGTTAAGGCACCTGGGCTTGATTTTCCAGAAACATCTTTTGGAGAGGATGGTACAGATATACCGTATGTTTCGCCATACTGCATTGCAGTAAGGCTACTCTGCTGAACAATCTCTCTTTGTTCTGAAGTAAACGTCGATTTAATACCTGGGCTAACGGGTGCTGTTGGAGGTGTTTTTCTGTCCAAAGTCTCTTCTGGAGATGCATCTTCTTTTAAAATTGTACTGAAAGTTGTTTCTATATGTTTCAATTTACTTAAATCAGATTCCTGACCTGATGTCCTCTTAACAGTTTGGTAGCTTTGAGTTTTAGTCTGGGAAAGTTTCGATAGCTCCTGGCTTATATCTCCAAATGATTCTTCTTCTTCTAAAGCATCGAATGCTTGGCTTTCTTCTGAGGGTTTATAAATGCTTGTCATCATAATTGTTGCAATAGATTTTGAGCGTGTCTCTTTGATATTCAACAGGTCATCAGCATCATCGTCATATCCGTCTTCATGATCACTTAGAGAACAGGTTTGTCGACCTTCACTACTTTGACTAAGCGTTGATTCCCTACGTAGAATATCCTTCGAATGTGTAAGAGTATCCGAAACATGTTCAGACGTCGAATGTTCTTCTGTTATTTTTTCTTTAGCATCTAAAGAATCAATTTGCTTAGTGGTAATACTGGTTGCGCTGCCGCTCGATAAAACAGATTCACCCTTTTCACTAACTCCCGATTTTGAAGATGTTTCTGATCTATGAATCTTTGTTGATGATTCTTGCGATCCAGAGGTAAGCACAGATTGAGATCCCAAAGCATGTTCACTTTTTATCACCGTCGATTCACTTACGCTTACTTTGGCTTTTGAAAGAGTTGAACTAAGCGTAGAGTCAATTTGCGATCGCGAAGACTCACGGACAGCAACTAAGGTTTTGTCTTCTTTTTCCGACTTAGTGGCAGATAATTGTTTTGTTGCTAATATTTCTTCGGTGCGAGAAGACTTGGATACAGATATTTCTGATGTTTCTGAAGAATCTTCCTTGATGCTGGAAACAGAGGATGACTTTTGGGTAACAAATCCTTTCTCACCAACACTGATACTCTCTGATGTGGTGCTTTTCAATTGTTTGTCTTCCGCTTCAGAGTAGGAAATAGTCTCTGATTTAGTTAGAAAGCTAGAATGTTCAGTGGAAGATAATTTTTCACCAGAAACACTTGTTTTTGTAATGTCTGATTTCTGTTTTTCAATTAATTCTTTAAATTCTTCTTCATTCATACCACTCACAGATATAGTTTTGGTCGTCGTGGATTTTGCTCCAGAGGAAGATACATCCATTTGTTCATGGCGTAATGATGTTTCCATAAGACTTTCACTAGCAGTTGTAGATTTTAGTACTGACGAAGATGTGATCTTTTCTTTGGCATCTTCTGATTTATCTTGACTTAGTTTATTAGATAAAGATATGCTTGTTGTGGTTATATCTACTGTTTTGCAAGCATCAGTAAATGATGAAATTCCTTCGGTTTTTTTGTCCAGCGAAACAGTTTTACTTGTTACTTCTTCAACCTTGTGATCATCAGCTTTTGATGCTGTTTTATTCGAATCTATGTCAAGAAATTCTAGAATATCATCTTTAGAAGTTGTTTCTATAATTTGTTGATCGTTACTACTTAAGTTGGAGGCAATTGGCTTAGTCGTTTTAATTTCATGGTCTTGTTCGATCGGCTCAGGTGATGATTTGCCGAGCTCATGGCTAGCAGGAGAATCAGGTCTTTCATCGTAGGTGCTCTCATCTCTAGTCAAATCCTTTTCACTTAAATTACTGATTGCCGATTCTCTCCTCAATTCAGACTGGTATTCAGCTACACTGCTGGTTGATCCTTTTCGTTCCACAGATTCTTGAATTATTTTTCCCAATTGCATCTTTTCAGAAATTTCAATTTTGTCTTTCTCTTCAAGTGAAATAGGACCAGACCTAACGTCAGGAGATGATTTTTCGGATTCTGATTTTAAAAGCTTTTCATCAGCTTTTATGGTTGTTTCTAAATCCTTCGATTCATCGGGTGAAACTTTTCCAGACAAAACATCTGGCGTAGAGCTGGGAGTGAATACAATAGACCCTTTGGGACATATTTCAATTTGCTCACCTCCATCCTCACTACTTGCTGTAACAAGCATTCTTTGTACTGTGGCAGCATCTTCTTCTTTAGTTTTTAAAAGCTTTTTCTCTAATTCTTGTTCGTTGAAGTCTGGAATAATCTCGGTAATGGGTTTCTCAGATTTTAGCACTTCTGCCACATTAGCGACAATTTTAGCAACTTCTTCTTCTCTTGGGGAAACTGGTCGCTTTGGTTGCAAAGCAGGTACTATCTGTGAATGAGCAGAAGCTGTTTCTCTAGGTGGTGAAAACCGATGTTCTTCGTCTTCTTCTTTAATGTCATGCAATATGATTTCATCGAGAGCAGGCGAGTCAACAGTTGTGATATGTGTTTCGCGTAGTTCAGTGTGAAAGCTCTTGACTTCATAAGCAACCTTCAAAGCTTCTACGCTTTCAGACACAGTTTCTTTTTCGATTTCTTCTGTAACTTGTTTTACTTTTATGTCACAAAAGGTACTGTCTTTTTGAACAGTTGTAGCCGAATCCTCAGCTATAGTCTCTACTGTAACAGCCATTTGTTTAAGATCATCACAAATCGAAGACGATATTTTTACAGCTTGCTGAATGTCTGATTTCAGACTTTCAACAACTTCTCCTAAAATTTCACCAGAGGCAAATGACTTTTCAGATTCAATTGATTTCGCAACAACATCGATAGGAGATGAAACAGTTTCTTGACATACTTCAGCTTTTTCTCCAGACCCAGAAATACTTCCGCTTATGCACTTTTCGAAATTTAAAGATTCATCGCATAGCTTTTTAGTCTGAATATTAACAAATTCAGAATGAGCCACATCTACTGGACTAGAAGAAGTGACTAAAGATATACTATCAGGTTTAGCTTGTTGTTGAAGATTAAGTATAAAGCTTTCTCTTTCGGGTTTTGGCAATACTTGTAACTCATCAGAAGATATGAATGGTGGAGCTTGATCAATCGTAGAAGATGCTGTGGTCTGTTTGTCTAATTTGAGTGCTGCAGATTCTGACAAAGGTGCTTCCTTTAAAGGAGGTGTAGATTTTTCATCTTGTACATACCCTTTTTTGTCATCAAGAGAATCGGCGTGTGATGCTTCCTTTGATCCAGATGATACTTTATCAACTGATTCAGCAGTTCGTTGTTGCTTCTCATCAAACTGACTGATGGAATATTGACTTGGATCAGGGGAAGACTTATCAGCAAAATCTGTAATTGTCTCTTCTTTGTCAGCAGTTTGATCTAGAACATAATCTGAACTCGATTTTTCTTTTGGTGGGGTTACATGTTTTTCTTTCTTTTGACTTCCAACATCAGAAGTTTGGTCAAGGGGCTCAGGTGTTGGTTCTCCTTTGCCACCAGTTTGAATGACAAGAGATTCATTTGATAGCGCTGTACCTGAAGCATCCTTTAAACTTGTAACAGATGAAGCAGACTTTAATTTTAGTTCTTTTTTATCAGTTTGGCTGACTACAGATTCTGGTCGAGAACATTCTTTTGATGGTGGCCCTGATTTGTCACCCTTTTGACTTAAAATTGGAGAAGATTTGTCAACAGTTTCCTGTTGGAGCTCAACAGATTCTGACTTCGATGCTTCTTTTGATTCTGGAGCAGACTTTTCTTTTGTCTCATCAACTGAGCATCGCTTGAGATCTTCTTTTTTATCAGCTTGGCTGACTGCAGATTCTGGCTGAGAAGCTTCTTTTGATGGGGGTGCTGATTTGTCATCCTTTTCACTTAAAATTGGAGAAGATTTATCAGCAGTTTCCAGTTCAAGTTTCAGTACTGAACTCACTGCTTTCTTTGATTCTGGGGTAGACTTTTCTTCTTGTTGACTTTTAGCAGAGGTAGATTCATCGACAGAGCTCTTTTTGCTATCTTCTTTTTCATCAACTTGACAGACTACCGACTCTGGCCCAGAAGTTTCTTTTGATAGTGGGGCTGATTTTTCATCCTTTAAACTTGTAACAGGCGAAGTTTTGTCAGTGGTTTCCTGTTGGGAATCAACAGATTTAGCGTGCAATGCTTCCTTTGCTTCGGTTGCAGACTTTTCTTTTTGCTGAATCTTAGCAGACGAAGATTCATCAAGAGAGCTGCGCTTGTGTTCTTCTTCTTCATCTGCTTCGCTGATCACTGATTCTGGACGAGAAGCTTCTTTTGATGGCGACGCTGATTTGTCATCTTTTTGAATTGAAATAATGGCAGACTTGTCAATAGGTTCTGACTGAGAATCAACAGATACTGGCCTTAAAGCTTCCATAGATTTAGGTGCAGATTTGTCTTCTTTTTGACTTTCGGCCGCTGAAATTTCATCAACAGCACCGTGCTCAGTTTCTTCCCTTTTATCAGCATCCCTAATTACTGATTCTGGACGAGAAGCTTCTTTAGATGGTGGTGCTGATTTTTCATCCTTTTGAATCGCAGTTGCTGGTTTTGATTCACGTGCAGATTTGTCTTCTTTTTGACTTTCAGCTGCTGATATTTCATCAACAGCGCCGTGCTTATGTTCTTTCTTTTCATCAACTTGACTGCCTACAGTTTCAGCTGCAGAAACTTCTTTTGATGTTGAAGCTGATTTTTCATCCTTGTCACGGGGATCAGGCGAAAGTTTGCCAATTGTATCTGGTTGGAGCTCAACAGACTCTGGTTGCGATGCATCCTTTGATGTTGGTTCTACTTGGCCACCAATTTTGCTTGCAACAGGGGAAATTTTTTCAGAAGATGCCAATTCCGCTATTTTCTTGTCATCATCTTGACTTGCACCGGTTTCTGGTCGCGAAGGTTCCTTTGATTGCGCTGCAGGTTCTTCTTCTTTTTTAATTTTAAGAGATGTTTCATCAACAGAACCACGCTTGTGTTCTTCTTTGTCATCATCTTTGCTGATTACTGATTCTGGACGAGAAGCTTCTTTAGATGGTGGTGCTGATTTTTGATCCTTTTGACTCCCAATTGGGGAAGACTTCTCAATTATTTCTGGTTGCGGTTCAACAGATTCTGGCCTTGATTCTTCCTTTGATGCAGGTGCAGATTTGTCTTCTTTTTGAATTTTAATAGAGGAAGTTTCATCAACAGAACCGCGCTGGGATTCTTCCTTTTCATACGCTTCGCTAATAACTGATTCTGGACGAGAAGCTTCTTTAGATGGTGGTGTTGATTTGTCATCCTTTTGACTCGCAATAGGGGAAGACTTCTCAATTATTTCTGGTTCCGGTTCAACAGAATCTGGCCTTGATACTTTCTTTAATTCAGATGCAGATTTGTCTACTTTTCCTGTTTCATCAACAGCAGCTCCGCTAATTACTGATTCTGGACGAGAAGCTTCTTTAGATGGTGGCGCTGATTTTTCATCCTTTTGACTCGCAATAGGGGAAGACTTCACAATTATTTCTGGTTGCAGCTCAACAGATTCTGGCCTTGATGCTTCCTTTGAGGCAGGTGCAGATTTGTCTTCTTCTTGAATTTTAATAGAGGAAGTTTTATCAACAGAACCGCGCTTGTGTTCTTCCTTTTCATCATCTCCACTAATTACTGATTCTGGACGAGAAGCTTCTTTAGATGGTGGCGCTGATTTCTCATCCTTTTGACTCTCAATTGGGGAAGACTTGTCAATTATTTCTGGTTGAGGCTCAACAGATTCTTGCCTTGATACTTCCTTTGATTCAAGTACCGATTTGTCTTCTTTTTGAATTGTTATAGAGGAAGTTTCATCAACGGAATCGCGTTTGGGTTCTTCTTTTTCATCGGCTCCGCTAATTACTGATTCTGGACGAGAAGCTTCTTTAGACGGTGGTGCTGATTTTTCATCCTTTTGACTCCCAACTGGGGAAGACCTGGTTTCTGGTTGCGGTTCAACAGATTCTGGCCTTGATGCTTCCTTTGATGCAGGTGCCGATTTGTCTTCTTCTTTAATTTTAATAGAGGAAGTTTCATCAACAGAACCGCGCTTGGCTTCTTCCTTTTTATCAGCTCCGCTAATTACTGATTCTGGACGAGAAGCTTCTTTAGATGGTGGTGTTGCTTTTTCATCCTTTTGACTCTCAATTGGGGAAGGCTTGTCAATTATGTCTGGGTGCAGCTCAACAGATTCTGGCCGTGATGCTTCCTTTGATGCAGGTGCAGATTTGTCTTCTTCTTGAATTTTAATAGAGGAAGTTTCATCAACAGAACCATGCTTAAATTCTTCCTTTTCATCAGCTTCGCTAATAACTGATTCTGGACGAGAAGCTTCTTTAGATGGTGGTGCTGATTTGTCATCCCTTTGACTCGCAATTGGGGAAGACTTGTCAATTATTTCTGGTTGCGGCTCAACAGATTCTGGGCTTGACGCTTCCTTTGATTTAGGTGCATCTTTGTCTTCTTTTTGAATTTTTAACGAGGAAGTTTCATCAACAGAATCGCGTTTGGGTTCTTCTTTTTCATCCGCTTTGCTAATTGCTGATTCAGGACGAGAAACTTCTTTCGATGGTGGTGCTGATTGTTCATCCTTTTGACTCGCAATTGGGGAAGACTTGTCAATTATTTCTGATTGCTGTTCAACAGATTCTGGCCTAGATGCTTCTTTTGATTCAGGAACAAATTTGTCTTCTTTTTTACTTTCAGCCGCTGAAATTTCATCAACAGCGCCGTGCTTCCGTTCTTCCTTTTCATCAACTTGACTGGCTACAGATTCAGCTGGAGAAACTTCTTTTGATGGTGGTACAGATTTTTCATCCTTATCACTTGGAAGAGGGGAAATTTTGCCAATTATATCTGGTTGCAGCTCTATGGAATCTGTCCGCGATGCATCCTTTGACGTTGGTTCTGGTTGTCCATCAATTTTGCTTGCAACAGGCGACACTTTTTCAGAAGATACCAGTTTCGCTTCTCTCTTGTCATCATCTAGATTTACACTGGTTTCTGGTCGCGAAATTTCCTTTGATTGCGGTACAGATACTTCTTCTTTTTGAATTTTAAGAGATGTTTCATCAACAGAACTACGCTTGTGTTCTTCTTTTTCATCATCTTTGCTGATTACTGATTCTGAACGAGAAGCTTCTTTAGATGGTGGCGTCGATTTTTCATACTTTTGACTGTCAATTGTTTCTGGTTGCAGCTCAACAGATTCTGGCCTTGATGCTTCCTTAGATGCAAGTGCAGATTTGTCTTCTTCTTGAATTTTAATAGAGGTAGATTCATCAACAGAACCGCGCTTGGGTTCTTCCTTTTCATCAGCTCCGCTGATTACTGATTCTGGACGAGAAGCTTCTTTAGATGGTGGCGCTGATTTTTCATCCTTTTGACTCGCGATTGGGGAAGACTTTTCAATTATTTCTGGTTCCGGTTCAACAGATTCTGGCCTTGATACTTCTTTTAATTCAGGTCCAGATTTGTCTTCTTTTCCTGTTTCATCAACATCAGCTCCGCTAATTACTGATTCTGGACGAGAAGCTTCTTTAGATGGTGGCGCTGATTTTTCATCCTTTTGACTCGCACTAGGGGAAGACTTCTCAATTATTTCTGGTTGAGGCTCAACAGATTCTGGCCTTGATGCTTCCTTTGATTCAAATGCAGATTTGTCTTCTTTTCCTGTGTCATCAACAGAACTGCGCTTGGTTTCTCCCTTTTCATCAGCTCCGCTAATAACTGATTCTGGACGAGAAGCTTCTTTTGATGGTGGTGCTGATTTTTCATCCTTTTGACTCCCAATAGGGGAACACTTGTCAATTGTGTCTGGTTGCGGTTCAACAGATTCTGGCCTTGATGCTTCCTTTGATGCAGGTGCAGATTTTGCTTCTTTTCCTGTTTCATCAACAGAACCGCGCTTGGGTTCTTCTTTTTCATCAGCTCCGCTAATAACTGCTTCTGGACGAGAAGCTTCTTTTGATGGTGGTGCTGATTTGTCTTCTTTTCCTGTTTCATCAACAGAACCACGCTTGTGTTCTTCTTTTTCATCAGCTCCGCTAATTACTGATTCTGGACGAGAAGCTTCTTTAGATGGTGGTGCTGATTTGTCATCCTTTTGACTCGCAATAGGGGAAGACTTGTCAATTATTTCTGGTTGAGGCTCAACAGATTCTGGCCTTGATGCTTCCTTTGATGTAGGTGCAGATTTGTCTTCTTTTTCTGTTTCATCAACAGAACCGCGCTTGGGTTCTTCTTTTTCATCAGCTCCGCTAATTACTGATTCTGGACGAGAAGCTTCTTTTGATGGTGGTGCTGATTTTTCATCCTTTTGACTCCCAATAGGGGAAGACTTGTTAATTGTGTCTGGCTGCGGTTCAACAGATTCTGGCCTTGATGCTTCCTTTGATGCAGGTGCAGATTTGGCTTCTTTTTGAATTTTAATAGAGGAAGTTTCATCAATAGAACCGCGCTTAGTTTCTTCCTTTTCATCAGCTCCGCTAATTACTGATTCTGGACGAGAAGCTTCTTTAGATGGTGGCGCTGATTTGTCATCCTTTTGACTCGCAATAGGGGAAGACTTGTCAATTATTTCTGGTTGAGGCTCAACAGATTCTGGCCTTGATGCTTCCTTAGATGCAGGTGCAGATTTGTCTTCTTTTCCTGTTTCATCAACAGAACCGCGCTTGGTTTCTTCCTTTTCATCAGCTCCGCTAATTACTGATTCTGGACGAGAAGCTTCTTTAGAAGGTGGCGCTGATTTGTCATCCTTTTGACTCGCAATAGGGGAAGACTTGTCAATTATTTCTGGTTGAGGCTCAACAGATTCTGGCCTTGATGCTTCCTTTGATGCAGGTGCAGATTTGTCTTCTTTTCCTGTTTCATCAACAGAACCGCGCTTGGGTTCTTCTTTTTCATCAGCTCCGCTAATTACTGATTCTGGACGAGAAGCTTCTTTTGATGGTCGTGCTGATTTTTCATCCTTTTGACTCCCAATAGGGGAAGACTTGTCAATTGTGTCTGGCTGCGGTTCAACAGATTCTGGCCTTGATGCTTCCTTTGATGCAGGTGCAGATTTGGCTTCTTTTTGAATTTTAATAGAGGAAGTTTCATCAATAGAACCGCGCTTATTTTCTTCCTTTTCATCAGCTCCGCTAATTACTGATTCTGGACGAGAAGCTTCTTTAGATGGTGGCGCTGATTTGTCATCCTTTTGACTCGCAATAGGGGAAGACTTGTCAATTATTTCTGGTTGAGGCTCAACAGATTCTGGCCTTGATGCTTCCTTAGATGCAGGTGCAGATTTGTCTTCTTTTCCTATTTCATCAACAGAACCACGCTTGTATTCTTCTTTTTCATCAGCTCCGCTAATTACTGATTCTGGACGAGAAGCTTCTTTAGATGGTGGTGCTGATTTGTCATCCTTTTGACTCGCAATATGGGAAGACTTGTCAATTATTTCTGGTTGAGGCTCAACAGATTCTGGCCTTGATGCTTCCTTTGATCCAGGTGCAGATTTGTCTTCTTTTCCTGTTTCATCAACAGAACCGCGCTTGGGTTCTTCTTTTTCATCAGCTCCGCTAATTACTGATTCTGGACGAGAAGCTTCTTTTGATGGTGGTGCTGATTTTTCATCCTTTTGACTCCCAATAGGGGAAGACTTGTCAATTGTGTCTGGCTGCGGTTCAACAGATTCTGGCCTTGATGCTTCCTTTGATGCAGGTGCAGATTTGGCTTCTTTTTGAATTTTAATAGAGGAAGTTTCATCAATAGAACCGCGCTTAGTTTCTTCCTTTTCATCAGCTCCGCTAATTACTGATTCTGGACGAGAAGCTTCTTTAGATGGTGGCGCTGATTTGTCATCCTTTTGACTCGCAATAGGGGAAGACTTGTCAATTATTTCTGGTTGAGGCTCAACAGATTCTGGCCTTGATGCTTCCTTAGATGCAGGTGCAGATTTGTCTTCTTTTCCTGTTTCATCAACAGAACCGCGCTTGGTTTCTTCTTTTTCATCAGCTCCGCTAATTACTGATTCTGGACGAGAAGCTTCTTTAGAAGGTGGCGCTGATTTGTCATCCTTTTGACTCGCGCTAGGGGAAGACTTGTCAATTATTTCTGGTTGAGGCTCAACAGATTCTGGCCTTGATGCTTCTTTTGATGCAGGTGCAGATTTTGCTTCTTTTCCTGTTTCATCAACAGAACCGCGCTTGGTTTCTTCTTTTTCATCAGCTCCGCTAATTACTGATTCTGGACGAGAAGCTTCTTTAGATGGTGGCGCTGATTTTTCATCCTTTTGACTCCCAATGGGGGAAGACTTTTCAATTTTGTCTGGTTGAGGCTCAACAGATTCTGGCCTTGATGCTTCCTTAGATGCAGGTGCAGATTTGTCTTCTTTTCCTGTTTCATCAACAGAACCGCGCTTGGTTTCTTCTTTTTCATCAGCTCCGCTAATTACTGATTCTGGACGAGAAGCTTCTTTAGAAGGTGGCGCTGATTTGTCATCCTTTTGACTCGCGCTAGGAGAAGACTTGTCAATTATTTCTGGTTGAGGCTCAACAGATTCTGGCCTTGATGCTTCCTTTGATGCAGGTACAGATTTGGCTTCTTTTTGAATTTTAATAGAGGAAGTTTCATCAATAGAACCGCGCTTAGTTTCTTCCTTTTCATCAGCTCCGCTAATTACTGATTCTGGACGAGAAGCTTCTTTAGATGGTGGCGCTGATTTGTCATCCTTTTGACTCGCAATAGGGGAAGACTTGTCAATTATTTCTGGTTGAGGCTCAAGAGATTCTGGCCTTGATGCTTCCTTTGATTCAGGTGCAGATTTGTCTTCTTTTCCTATTTCATCAACAGAACCGCGCTTGGGTTCTTCTTTTTCATCAGCTCCGCTAATTACTGATTCTGGACGAGAAGCTTCTTTTGATGGTGGTGCTGATTTTTCATCCTTTTGACTCCCAATAGGGGAAGACTTGTCAATTGTGTCTGGTTGCGGTTCAACAGATTCTGGCCTTGATGCTTCCTTTGATGCAGGTACAGATTTGGCTTCTTTTTGAATTTTAATAGAGGAAGTTTCATCAATAGAACCGCGCTTAGTTTCTTCCTTTTCATCAGCTCCGCTAATTACTGATTCTGGACGAGAACCTTCTTTAGATGGTGGCGCTGATTTGTCATCCTTTTGAGTCGCACTAGGGGACGACTTGTCAATTATTTCTGGTTGAGGCTCAACAGATTCTGGTCTTGATGCTTCCTTTGATTCAGATGCAGATTTGTCTTCTTTTCCTATTTCATCAACAGAACCGCGCTTGGGTTCTTCTTTTTCATCAGCTCCGCTAATTACTGATTCTGGACGAGAAGCTTCTTTTGATGGTGGTGCTGATTTTTCATCCTTTTGACTCCCAATAGGGGAAGACTTGTCAATTGTGTCTGGTTGCGGTTCAACAGATTCTGGCCTTGATGCTTCCTTTGATGCAGGTACAGATTTGGCTTCTTTTTGAATTTTAATAGAGGAAGTTTCATCAATAGAACCGCGCTTAGTTTCTTCCTTTTCATCAGCTCCGCTAATTACTGATTCTGGACGAGAAGCTTCTTTAGATGGTGGCGCTGATTTGTCATCCTTTTGAGTCGCAATAGGGGAAGACTTGTCAATTATTTTTGGTTGCAGCTTAACAGATTCTGGCCTCGATGCTTCCTTTGGTTCAGGTGTAGTTTTGTCTTCTTTTTGGATTGTTATAGTGAAAGTTTTATCAACAGAATCACGTTTGGGTTCTTCTTTTTCATCCGCTTCGCTAATTGCTGATTCAGGACGAGAAACTTCTTTAGATGGTGGTGCTGACTTTTCATCCTTTTGGCTCGCAATTGGGGAAGACTTTTCAATTGTGTCTGGTTGCGGTTCAACAGATGCTGGCCTTGATGCTTCCTTTGATTCAGGTGCAGATATGGCTTCTTTTTGATTTTCAGGCGCTGAAATGTCATCAACAATGCCGTGCTTAGGCTCTTCCTTTTCATCAACTTGACTGCCTACAGATTCAGCTGGAGAAATTTCTTTTGATGGTGGTACAGATTTTTCATCCTTATCACTTGGAAGAGGGGAAAGTTTGCCAATTGTATCTGGTTGCAGCTCTACGGAATGTGTCCGCGATGCAGCCTTTGATGTTGGTTCTGGTTGTCCATCAATTTTGCTTGCAACAGGGGACATTTTATCAGTAGATACCAGTTTCGCTTCTTTCTTGTCATCATCTAGACTTATACCGGTTTCTGGTCGCGAAAGTTCCTTTGTTTGCGGTGCAGATACTTCTTCTTTTTGAATTTTAGGAGGTATTTCATCAACAGAACTACGCTTCTGTTCTTCTTTTTCATCATCTTTGCTGATTACTGATTCTGGTCGAGAAGCTTCTTTAGATGGTGGTGTTGATTTTTCATCCTTTTGACTCTCAATTGGGGAAGGCTTGTCAATTATGTCTGGGTGCAGCTCAACAGATTCTGGCCGTGATGCTTCCTTTGATTCAGGTGCAGATTTGTCTTCTTCTTGAATTTTAATAGAGGAAGTTTCATCAACAGAACCACGCTTAAATTCTTCCTTTTCATCAGCTTCGCTAATAACTGATTCTGGACGAGAACCTTCTTTAGATGGTGGTGCTGATTTGTCATCCCTTTGACTCGCAATTGGGGAAGACTTGTCAATTATTTCTGGTTGCGGCTCAACAGATTCCGGCCTTGAAGCTTCCTTTGATTCAGGTGCAGATTTGTCTTCTTTTTGAATTTTTAAAGAGGAAGTTTCATCAACAGAATCGCGTTTGGGTTCTTCTTTTTCATCCGCTTTGCTAATTGCTGATTCAGGACGAGAAACTTCTTTCGATGGTGGTGCTGATTGTTCATCCTTTTGACTCGCAATTGGGGAAGACTTGTCAATTATTTCTGGTTGCGGCTCAACAGATTCTGGCCTTGAAGCTTCCTTTGATTCAGGTGCAGATTTGTCTTCTTTTTTAATTTTTAAAGAGGAAGTTTCATCAACAGAATCGCGTTTGGGTTCTTCTTTTTCATCCGCTTCGCTAATTGCTGATTCAGGACGAGAAACTTCTTTCGATGGTGGTGCTGATTTTTCATCCTTTTGACTCGCAATTGGGGAAGACTTGTCAATTGTATCTGGTTGGAGCTCAACAGATTCTGGTCTTGATGCTTCCGTTGATGCAGGTGCAGATTTGTCTTCTTTTTGAATTTTAATAGAGGTAGTTTCATCAATAGAACCGCGCTTGGGTTCTTCCTTTTCATCAGCTCCGCTAATTACTGATTCTGGACTAGAAGCTTCTTTTGATGGTTGTGCTGATTTTTCATCCTTTTGACTCTCAATAGGGGAAGACTTGTCAATTGTGTCTGGTTGCGGCTCAACAGATTCTGACCTTAATACTTCCTTTAGTTCAGGTGCAGTTTTGTCTTCTTTTTGAATTGTTGTAGAGGAGGTTTCATCAACAGAATCGCGTTTAGGTTCTTCTTTTTCATCCGCTTCGCTAATTGCTGATTCAGGACGAGAAACTTCTTTAGATGGTGGTGCTGACTTGTCATCCTTTTGACTCGCAATTGGGGAAGACTTGTCAATTGTGTCTGGTTGCGGTTCAACAGATGCTGGCCTTGATGCTTCCTTTGATTCAGGTGCAGATTTGTCTTCTTTTTTACTTTCAGCCGCTGAAATTTCATCAACAGCGCCGTGCTTCCGTTCTTCCTTTTCATCAACTTGACTGGCTACAGATTCAGCTGGAGAAACTTCTTTTGATGGTGGTACTGATTTTTCATCCTTATCACTTGGAACAAGGCTAAGTTTGCCAATTGTATCTGGTTGGAGCTCAACAGAATCTGTCTGCGATACATCCTTTGATGTTGGTTCTGCTTGTTCATTAATGTTGCTTGTAACATGGGAAATTTTTTCAGAAGATACCAGTTTCGCTTCTTTGTTGTCATCATCTTGACTTGGTCGCAAAATTTCCTTTGATTGCGATACAGATACTTCTTCTTTTTGAATTTTAAGAGATGTTTCATCAACAGAACTACGCTTCTGTTCTTCTTTTTCATCATCTTTGCTGATTACTGATTCTGGTCGAGAAGCTTCTTTAGATGGTGGTGTTGATTTTTCATCCTTTTGAATCGCAATTGGGGAAGACTTGTCAATTATTTCTGGTTGCGGTTCAACAGATTCTGGCCTTGATACTTCCTTTGATGCAGGTGCATCTTTGTCTTCTTTTTGAATTTTAATAGAGGTAGGTTCATCAACAGAAACGCGCTTTGATTCTTCCTTTTCATCAGCTTCGCTAATTACTGATTCTGGACGATAAGCTTCTTTAGATGGTGGCGCTGATTTCTCATCCTTTTGGCTCACAATTGGGGAAGACTTGCCAATTATTTCTGATTGCGGTTCAACAGATTCTGGCCTAGATGCTTCCTTTGATTCAGGTGCAGATTTGTCTTCTTTTTTACTTTCAGCCGCTGAAATTTCATCAACAGCCCCTTGTTTCCGTTCTTCCTTTTCATCAACTTGACTGCCTACAGATTCAGCTGGAGAAATTTCTTTTGATTGTGGTACAGATTGTTCATCCTTTTCACTCCCAATAGGGGAAGACTTGTCAATTATTTCTGGTTGCGGTTCAACAGATTCTGGCCTTGATGCTGGCTTTGGTTCAGGTGTAGTTTTGTCTTCTTTTTGAATTGTTATAGAGGAAGTTTCATCAACAGATTCGCGTTTGGGTTCTTCCTTTTCATCAACTCCGCTAATTACTGATTCTGGACGAGAAGCTTCTTTAGATGTTGGCGCTGTTTTTTCATCCTTTTGACTCCCAATAGGGGAAGACGTATCAATTGTGTCAGGTTGCGGTTCAACAGATTCTGGTCTTGATATTTCCTTTGATTCAGGTGCCGATTTCTCACCTTTTTGAATTTTTAAAGAGGAAGTTTCATCAACAGAACCGCGCTTGTGTTCTTCCTTTTCATCAGCTCCGCTAATTACTGATTCACGACGAGAAGCTTCTTTAGATGGTCGTGCTGATTTTACATCCTTTTGACTCGCAATTGGGGAAGACCTGTCAATTATTTCTGTTTGCAGCTCAACAGATTCTGGCCTTGATGCTTCCTTTGAGGCAGGTGCAGATTTGTCTTCTTCTTGAATTTTAATAGAGGAAGTTTTATCAACAGAACCGCACTTGTGTTCTTCCTTTTCATCATCTCCACTAATTACTGATTCTGGACGAGAAACTTCTTTAGATGGTGGTGCTGATTTTTCATCCTTTTGACTCGCAATTGGGGAAGACTTGTCAATTGTATCTGGTTGCGGTTCAACAGATTCTGGCCTTGATGCTTCCTTTGATTCAGGTGCAGATTTGCCTTCTTTTTGACTTTCAGGCGCTGAAAGGTCATCGACAGCGCCGTGCTTAGGTTCTTTCTCTTCATCAATTTGACTGCCTACACATTCTGCCGGAGAAACTTCTTTTGATGGTGGTGCTGATTTGTTATCCATTTGGCTTTCAATAGGGGCTATTTTGTGAAAATGCTCAACATCTTCTTGCTTAGATTCTATATCATGTGATATATTGTGTTTTGATTGAATACTTTCATCAATCGCCTGCTTCTGAATATCCTCAGTCTCTTGAACTCCTCCATCTTCTCTTATTAAAGCATTTTTTTCAGCTCTTTCGCTGGTCGCAGCATCTGGACTTAACCTTTTGATTTCTTTTTCGTGTTTCTTGGATTCAATTTGCAATTCTTCTAGCAAACTCTTGCAAATAGGATGTTCTTTTTCTTTGCCAAGATCTTTTTTTGCAAGCAAACTGTGCTCCATTTCTACCTCAATGGCTTCTTCAATGGTGGCTGGGCTTTCAAGGGATGTCGTATCTTCTTTTTCTTTTAATTCAGTTACCTTTCCTCGAACAACTGGTATATGCTCTGGTAACTCATCTTCGGATGTAATTTCGCTTTGTTCTTTTTCTTCTGGACTTGTTATGCTTTTTTTGGTAACTAATTGTTGTTTTATGAAATTGTCTTCAGTTTTTTCAATTTCAGCCGTCAACTTTATTTCAGAAACCGATTCCTCATGAATTTTTGCAATTTTTGTATCTCTACTATCATCCTTGCCCATACTTGTTGTTTCTTCTTCTTTCTCTTTTCCTATTTCGTCACTTTGTTCTTTAAATTGTTTTTGGTCTTCTAGTTTAGATAAATCAGCAGTGGCTTTTTCTGAATGATCTTCAGCCTTAATATCTTCATCAGCTTTTATCTCTTCTTTTTTATCTATTGTTGTTTCCTTTGTCGCATCTTCCTTGTCTTTTTCTTCTTTTTCTTTCTCTTCCATTTCTTTTTCTTCTTCAGCAATTTCTTCTTTTGATGACAAGGGCTTATTAGAATCTTGGACTTCTTTTTCATCATATACCCCAAAATCAGCTTCTTCATGCATTGGGAGATCGGCAACTTCATCTGGGGTCTTAACTACATCCCGCATAAGATTCTGTTGGGTCTCAAAAGTCATTTTCAGGGGAAGAACTCGCTCGGGTGCAGTTGGTATTCCTTCCTTAGCTGACATAGTTTTTGGTTGACGAACTGCCTCAACTTCTTTCGTTTCTTCCTTCACGTGCTTCTCTTCGATCACTAGGTCCTCTTTGATTTCATCAAGTGGAATTCTTTCGTCTTCTGGCAATGTTGGAGCTGTTGTTGCCCCTGATTCAATTGTTGCAGAGAATCTTTCTTCTGGAAGACTTTCTTGTAAGTTGACTTCTTTCGCTGCATCATGCTCTTCAATAGGTTCATCTTTAGTATCTGATGTTTTCTTCGCGCTACTTATTTTCTCTTCGGGTGAAGGTGACGAAAACTCTTCAGTCTTAATTGTAATTTCTTCATTTCTGGCTTTGACTATTTCTTTAGCAGATGAAATTATTTCTTGCACTTCAACTTTCAATTCAGTTTTTTCTGGAGTTGTCAAATCGACTTTTTCTTCGATAGAATCAGGTTGAATGTCAATGTCTTCTTCTGCTTCCTCGTCTTCATCAGCTTCTTCTTGCTGTTGCCTATTTCGCCTTTCTTCGGCTTCTGCTTTAGCAATTTCTGCTTCAATCTCCTCTTCAGCACTCTTTTTGCGTTTTTTCTCCGATTCTTGAGAGTCACGTTGATGTTTTTGAATTTCCTCCTCTTTGGTCATACTACTTTCTTGTTCAACAATAGAATCCTCAGTGTATTGTTCAATTTCTTCTTTTTCGATTATGAGATACTCTTCATCTTCATCCGCTTCAGTTGTACTGTCTTGTTTGGCAATTTCCCGGTGATCTGATTTAAGTTCAATCTTCCGTTTTTTTTCATCTCTACTAAAAACGGCTTCGATTTCTCGTACCACTTCTTGTTCTTCCTTTAGGTCATCGAGCTCGCGCTGTTTTGCAGCATCTAATTCTTGAGAAGTTACCATATCTTGAATTTTTTTGGCTGTAGGTACTTCATCTGCACTAGGTGTCGAAACTAAGCTAGAATCGGTAGTGCCACCTTTGTCCAGTCGAGATTTTTTTAATTCAGTTCTTGGCTTCATGACTTTCACTGGGCTACCCGGAGCCCTTTTAGTTGGTGAGGTTCCACGAGGACGCCTCGAAATTGGTTTCCTTTCAGCTTTCTTAATTTCTTTTTTTTCACTTGTACTCGTTCTTGTAGTTTCCCTTCGGGTGGTAGAAATTTTGGAAATATGCTGTTTAGACTCTAACACTTTACGATTGTTGGCGTCCTTTGCACTCTTTGCTGGCGTGCTACTAGGGCTTGACTTAGCCACTCTTGAAACAATCCTTGGCTTGATTTCTTTTTCTTTGATTGGCTGTGAGGGTTTGGTTGAAATATCTTGCCTGCGTGGAGTATGTGTAGGAGAGGCTTTTCTATCTTCTTTCTTAAATGCTTTCTTCTCCATCGATTTGGGGGGCTTAGTGTCAATTCGTGATCGAATAACAGGTTTTACTTCAGCGCGTGGCTTCTCTGTTTTTCCTTTAGGTTTTGCTTTAATAATTTCTGGAGAAACTTCGTCTTTTGTAGCTGGTTCGGTTTGCTGTTGTTGGGGTTTTACAATCATCACCTCAACTTTTTTTTCGGTAACTTCCTTATTGTCTTCCTCGTCCTTCTTTTCTTCATCTTTGTCCTCTTGATCGTGTTCCAATTCTTTAGAAACTTGATCAATTATTTTAGACATGCCACTCTCCTCTTCTTTATCCATCACTTTTTCAATCTTCTTTTCCACTACTTCTATTGTCGTGTCTTTAATTTTATTGTCTTCCTGTTGTTGAATTGTTGAAGTTGATTTTATTCGTGTTTCAATCAAATTTGCATCTCGTTCTAAAGGTAATGGTTTTCCAACTTTGGACGGAACAACTGGTTCGGCGATGCCTTTTTCTAATGGAGCGGATTTAAATACTCTACGAGTTGTAACCGTTTGTATTACAGGAGCTATTGATTTGGCAGTGCAAGTCGAGTATTTCATAAATTCCAAATGCTTCAATTTTTCTAACCCTTCTTGAATCTTGTAATCGGGTGTGCTGCCAGGGAACAAAATTCTGGTTATTGTATCATCCGGATCGGCAGGCTGCCATACTAATAATGAACAAATTGACACTAGATTTTGAAGTGGGAATTGGAAATCTCTTGTATCCCTGGCTGCAAAAAGTTTTTGATCTCCTGAATTCCACTTTTGTAAAAAGTCCTTCACTTCTTTTGAGTCCCTAGATGGACTTATCACATACATATCCAATGTACCATGTCCCACTTTGTGGTAAAGGTTGATTGGTTCTGAATTGCGGTAGCAGGTCTGCGGTTTTAAATCTAATGCTTTCACACTACTGACAAGACTGTGGCCACGTTCAAATAAATCTACCAAAAGAGGGTCCTTATCTTTGTCCCCATCAGGACTAGGCAAACTCTTGCGATCAGGAATATTACAAAAGAAATGTCCTATTTGTGGATAGACATGTGATTCACGCTTGCGCTCAACAACTGCTGCCATTCCATTAATATTGCTATTATTAATACGTGTCAATAACACAGCATCTAAACGGTCAAGATGTCGTGCGAAATCCCAGAAGCAAGCTTTTCTATTAAAACCTCCATCGACTGAAAAAGTGTAATAAGACTGTATTTTATCTTTTCAATATAAAAGTAAATAATTTCTACCTAGCATATTAAATCCGTTTATGCCAAAGAGTGCTGCATCACCTTGACCTCCTGGAAAGACATAAAGTGTTGGATGGGTGAATCGAATATTGCCCACTACATCTGAAGTTTGCAGTAACTCTCTTAAAGCGGCTGGAGCAAGCAATGGGGCCAGATAATCTGAAGAGAAAGTTATGTTTAAAACGTCTGACATTTTCCAAAACTTCTTTAAGTAAAATCTTACCAATAAATGCATTTATGCTCTCGTTACTTGTGCTCAAGACATCATTTGGATTTATACGAATCCTACACAGCCTGGCAAATGATTTGTCTGGTAGGGTATTCCACAGTCCGTTATCGGCACAGTGAATATTCATGGTGATTGTATCAGGATAGGCACGCAAAACCCTTTGTACGTCATGCTCCTGAAATGCTTCCGAAAAATCGGCTACTGAAAAGGTTCCGTCCTGAAAAGATTTTTTCATTACAGCATACCTTCTCTTATTCGTTCTTTGGCTAAAGACATCAAATTTACCTGTAGTATCCAGGAACCATTGCCAGTAAATGTGTAACCTGCATGTATGATATGCCTGTGCCTAGTAAAACTGCTCAATAAATTTCTCATGCACTGTATCAGAGTGTTGTATTGAGGGTGAATTAGTACTTCAGTGACTAGATTTTCACTAGCGTACTGAATAAGTCTTTCACCTGAAAATATAAATAATTTTTTATAGTTTTAGACGTGCACAACCTAAAAGATATCATGGAAAATATTCATAAATTCTACGGTTAAAAAAAATCGTTTGTATTGTCTATTTTTCAAATATACATTTCAATAGTGCCCTTCCTCGGAAAATAGATACAACTTTAACTATCCATCTTAATTGACTTCCACTGAGTTTATACAGGGTGGGCCATCTAGTGGTTTCTTTATTATATCATAGGTTATGTTGACACTGACAGCTGTTTCCCGCTCGAATCGAAAGGCAGAATCATACCTCCGCGGAACGAAATGGGTCGCTTTATGCTTGAACAACGTTGGAAAATATTGAAAACTTTTTTTCCAAAGTGAATGCTGTGTAGCCCAAACAGTGCGTTTTTTGAAAAGAAGTTTTGGCCGAAATGAAGCACCCAGCGTACCATGCTGTACGGAAGTTTGTGCAAAAAGTTCGCGGAACAGGAATGTTAGTGGACAAAACTCATGGTCTACGATGAGAATGTGGCTGCTGTAACCGAGAGTGTGAGACTCAATTCACGAACATCAAATGTCCATCGATCTCAACAGCTCAACATTTTCAGCACTAGGGTAAGTTCGGGCATTATGGCGCACCTAACATCAATCTAAAATAACTTTAGTACGAACAATATTTTATAATTCAACAGTTTTTTTTCATTAAATTACAGAAAAAAGTAACATAAATAAATTAAATAAAAATAAAAATTCAAGGGCTTTAACAGAAAATAAATTAATTTAAAAAGAGCTTGAAAAAAACCATATTGCCCTACCTGCGGGCAATATGGCGCAACCCTGAGGGCAATATGGCGGGGAACTTTTATTTGTGATGTAAACGCCCACATCCATCGCAGGTGCTCTTAAATGCAGTGCAAGAATCGTAGGACCACTCTCCACAAAGGACACACTGCATCCACTCGTCCTTTTTGGTTGCAGTGGTGTAATATTCACCACATCCAGTACAAATGTTCTCCCCGAAATCTTCGGGCCCATCAGACTCGCTGGCTAGCTGGATCTCAAAATTTTCATCATCGGATGACGTCGATGAGTGTAATACATAATATAATAATGTAATACACAACGTAAAAAACGGGAAGAGACTAAGAGAAAATAAGTTAGGTATAAAATTATAATTTACATGAAAACTTCGTAAGGGCATTATGGCCCACCCGCGCCATAATGCCCTCACAGTGTCTGCGCCATATTACAGAAAAAAACACTTTTTCACAACACATTAAAAAAAAACTAAGTTCCCTTTTCGTTTCACATATTTACCGTTACACAACAACAATGAAACTATATTCTATATTTTACTCTTCACAACGAACAACTGCGATGTATACTTACCGAGAAACACGAATCTTAACAGAGAGCAAAATTATAAAAAAAAACACAAGTAACCTATAAATTTTTTTATGTACGTTTTTTGTTCAGCGAAACTGGTCGTATTGAATACCGATCTTTACTGGACACGTGTGCCGCAGATACTGAAGTTTTTGCATTGTTCTTATTTTAATTAGAGTTTTCGAAGTATGACATTTTCGAGGTGCGCCATAATGCCCGCTGCGCCATAATGCCCGAACTTACCCTAGTCTGAGGAGAATTCTGCATAAAGATCTCGGATTATTCGCTTACAAGGTCCAATAGACTCAGCAATTGAAGGCGGACGACCATCCGCTTCATTATCACGTCGAAGTTTGGGGCTTAAAGCAACTTGAAATGGAGAACGATTTTGGGCGAAAAATCATCTTTTCTGATGAGGCGCATTTTCATCTCGGCGGCTACGTTAACAAACAGAATTGCCGCATCTGGGGCTCGGAAAACCCGGACGTTATTGTCTAGACGTTAATGCATCCACAGAGAGTGACAGTTTGGTGCGGATTGTGGAGTGGTGGCATCAATGGAACACTTTTCTTCGAAAATGAGGCTGGGAATAACGATTCGGTCAACGGTGGGCGTTTCAGAGCCATGTTAACAATTTTTTTTTACTGAAATTGAAGACATGGATTTTGACGACCTCTGGTTTATGCAAGATACCGCACAGCCCATGCCATAATCGATATTTTGCGCACCAAATTCGCAAATCGTGTTATCAGCCGTCTTGGCCATGTCAATTAGCCGCCTCGGAGCTGCGATTTTACCCCTTTGGACTTTTTTATTGTGGGGAATCGTGAAAGACCGATGTTATGCCAACAATCTGAAAACAATTCAAACCCTTAAGGCCAATATCATCCAAGCAATCCGTGAGCTACAGCCCGAGACCATCAACAAGGTCTTGGAAAATTGGAGTGACAGAATACTAAGCCAGCCGAGGCCACTTGAACTACGTTCTGTTCCATAATTAATGGGATGTTTGCTCTTGCTAATAAAGCCATAATACAAGAAAAACATTTAATTTTGTTCATTTTATTGCATTTTTTAATGGGATGTTTGCTCTTGCTAATAAAGCCATAATACAAGAAAAACATTTAATTTTGTTCATTTTATTGCATTTTTAAAAAGAAACTTATAGTTGGCCCACCCTTAATTCTAAGGCCTAACAGTGATTTCATTTTCTTTTTGTTACAAGGCAGATTACAGTCAAACTCTTAAACTGACAAAGAGTTTTAAAAAACCACTTA
The DNA here is from genome assembly GCA_911387755.1 of Chrysotoxum bicinctum. NCBI lineage: Eukaryota > Metazoa > Arthropoda > Insecta > Diptera > Syrphidae > Chrysotoxum > Chrysotoxum bicinctum. Next base: position 94,029,363 of record OU426990.1, on the reverse strand, counting down.
GGTACAAATAGCGGAACCTGAGTGAGGCTTTATTATACTATTTTAAAATTTAAACTATATAATGATGTTCATATTTTTTCAAAAAAAAAAATATGTAATTAAGTACTTGTGTTGATAGCTATGATTTGTCTCCGGAATAATTTGATTTCACGTTGATTGAACAAATGAGTTATGCTTAATATTATTCTTCCATTTGTCTTTTCTGACTGTCTGACTGTACATACACACATGTGAAATTTAATCGACACAGAGCTGATAGAGATATTATTTTTCCTATAAAGCAATCCGGTTCATTTAGTTCAGATTTATTGAAAATAAAAGGACTTTCCACCGAAATCCTATAGATCCGATAAAAAACCGAATAGGTTACAAACAGGTATTCTTCTGAAAATAAAATCCCGCGATCTATCGCTTAATTATTTACTTTTACTGATAATGCACATATGTAAATCCATTATTTCTGTTCAAATTTTTGATGATACCATGTTTTTTGTGCACTTGGTTGACACTATCATATCGCTTGCTTCCACTATCAACTTTCATGTTACCACCAGATTCATCATAATGTTGTAAGTCTCTGGTGCTGGAGAGGATAATGTACTAGGTCAAATCAACGCATATTCCATCTTTATCCTCCTCCTCAATGGATGCACTTATCATTTTTGAAATTGATAATGTCTCATCAACTTTCAAAGTTGATCGTTTAAATTTACATTGCAATCATTTGTTTTTGAGTGATATACGAGTAGATGAATCCATGCTGAATCATGGCGACGAACTACCAACGCCAACGCTTCTCTTGCACTCTGATTCTTGGCCACAGGTAGTTCACGTATGTCTGTTTCTCTTCAAGTTAATGAAATGTGTATATATAACCAGTACAATTAAAGACGTCTATCTACTCGACATAAGGCGGCTGAAGAACTTGGAATTATATAATTGGATTTAGAGCATGTGTAATATTCTGTAAGAACTAGTTATATCAAACATTTTTAATAACGCTTACTGCCTTGAAACCAGTTCCTTATTTCGAATCTTTCATCAACGACTGAATTTATTACGATCAATTTTCTTATGCAGGTAGTGTGTATAGACCAGTGGCGTAGCGTAGGGGGGCGGGGGTGCGGCCCGCACCGGGCGGCAGAAGGCCAGGGGCGGCAAAAGGTCGCCGGTGAAGCGTTTAGAGTAGAGATCATTTATGTTTCACGACAGAACGTTTCACAAGTCAACAAACAACAATGACGTACATTTGAAATTTGCAAACCTGCCTGTGATTCGTCGTTGACGCTCTCGGCTGATTTTCGTGAATTCGTAACCGGTGAGTAAGGCCGTAAGAGTGCATTTCGTTATTGTCGCGCGACTTACGAAACTAAAACCGAACGTAAAAAAACTCTTGCGAAGCTGAAAGGGAGCGTTCCGAAACATATGAATGTGTGCGAGACCGCTGGCGGGGGCACTGCAAACGGGCAAACTTTTGACCACGTATATATAGGTATAAAGTATGTACAGTAGGTAAAATAGGTAACCGCCAGCGCCGCCGGCGCAGCGGTCTCACATATCATATGTTTCGGAACGCTCCCTTTCAGTTTCGCGAGAGTTTCGGAACGTTCCGTTTTAGTTTCGCGAGTCGCGCAACCATATCGGAATGTACCCTAATATTCGACGGAAACGTTATTCTAGTCTTAGCCACCTCAATATTTTTGCTTCCTCTCGTATCACAGAAAGTCATTTCGATTGTGTTGTTTATCGTTTAAATACTTTTGAATCTTCTTAAACTAAACACTTAGTACTTCAGTATTTTTAGTATTCAAGTTCTAGTTCTAGTTCGAAAGCCACGTTAACGTGTTTGGCGGCATCCAGCAGCAGCGGAATTGATTCTAATGTAAGTATATGATTCCTCCATCTAGAATCGTACGTGGCCTAGAAGTGTCCTCTGTCCAATATTCATGGGAATGCATAACTTATTTTACAGGCAGAAGGAGAAGACGTGTCTGTCATCGAAGTTGGAAGTCGTTCTGGTCCCACCATAGAGCAGGGTCAAGAAGAAGTCGACTCACCAGAAGTACCTCAAGCATCTAGTCACAAGCATGCAGAAGAAGTGAACCTCGATGTTGGCAAACAAGATATATTTGAAATCGGGCCTTCTGCTCCTGCCGAAGCCAAAGATCTGACGGATCTGACTCAGTACAGCACATCGATTCCAAATTTGGCGATGTTGTTCGCTCAGGGACTTCAACGAAAGGCGGTACCTGAAAACTGACTAGAGAGTGGTTCTACAAACCGTTATCTAACGGTGAAAAGGTTCTCCGAATATGAATTGTGTACTCGCCTTTGAAGTAATCCTTGTATTGTTTCTGTTGCAAGCTGTTTGGCAATTACGGCTCGAACTTCGCTTCTGAAGAAGGATTCAACAAATGATTGAAGCTAAATCCAAGAATCGGAGACCATGAGAACAGCTTGGACCGTGATCAGAGCTTCTTGAAATGGAAGGAGTTAGAAGTTCGCTTTAACCGTAAAGCAACCATCGATCAGAAACAACAAGAAGTTTTCGAAAGTAAGGAGAAGAAGCGGAGGGATGTATTGTACCGGTCGTTAAATATTATCCAGTTCTTAGCCAAACAGAATCTGGACTTCAGAGGACATCGAGGAGATGATAGTTGCAACCGCTAGAATTTTCTGGAGTTAGTGCACCTCCTAGCTAAATACGAAAAAATGCAGGAGATCTCAGCAACGATATAATCGCGAAGATAACATCAGACGGACTGGACATACGGAACTTGAGAGGACAGGCTAATGACAACGCTGCCACAATGTCAGGGATCCACAATGGAGTTCAAGCTCAGATTAAAGTACTGAATCCGAAAGCTACATTCGTTGCATGCACAAACCACTCACTCAACTTGGCTGGGGTACACGCTGCTTCTGAATCAGTGAACTCCGTGACGTTTTTTGGAACTCTGGAAAAGCTATTTGCCTTCTTTTCTGCACCAACTGCTCGGTGGAACGCTTTTGTTACCGTCACAGGTCAAGCAGTGAAACGAGTCACTGAAACGCGCTGGAGCGCCAGAAATGAAACTGTCAAGACGCTTACAAATAACTTTGAGGAAGTTCTTGAGGTACTGGAAGAATTGATGGATTCATCTCAAACTTCCGACACAAAATCGGGAGCCAGTCTTCTTCTGACAGCCATGCAGTCATTCAACTTCCTCAATTTTATTGGCTTTTGGGCTGCAGTGCTACCTGAAGTAGATGACGCAAAGATGTACCTGCAGCAACGAGGACTGAGTGTGAATAAGTGTGCTCAGAATCTCTGCGCTTTAAAAGCTCTACTAGTGGACAGCAGAGACCGTTTCGTCCAAGTCGCAATCGACTTTGCTAAGACTCTCAGCGAAAAACTCGGAATCGAACTCAAAACGAGAAGAATGCATGTATGGCAAAGAATCCGCAGATGCAGCTTTGTCTCACGAGCATGAACTCCGTCGAGAGGTGTTCGCATCATTTGAGAAGATCATTCAAGAAATGACGACTCGATTCCAGCAAGTTCAAGAAAAGCGGACATGTTCGGATTTTTGATGCCAGCGAAACTTTTGGACAGCAAGTACGAGTGTGATCTTTCCCATGAATTAGAAGACATCGACAAGGACGAGTTACAGATGGAGCGGAAGCGTTTCTAGCAGTTTGTCGCGACTGGAGATCCTCCAGTTCATTCAAAAACTGAATCTGAGGATTTCGGTTCCAAATATAGTCATCTTGATTCGTATATATTTGACTTTGGCAATTAGTGTCACTAGTTGTGAAGAAGTTTTTCGAAGTTGAAGCTAATCAAAAATTATTTCAAATTCACTATAAGCTCCACTAGACTATCAAACTTGACCATATTGTCGATTGAACAAGAATTGGCTGCAAATATTGATTTTGACAAAGTTATTTCTGACCTCTCTGCTCGTAAGGCCCGTAGAATCCGTTTGTGAGACTGCTGATCCTATTTTACATTCTTCAATAAAAGATACCTCTTTGCCTGTGAAATGATGTCCCGAAATTTAATTTTAAAATATTGAATGGGGCGGCAAAATGTGTCTCCCGCCCGGGCGCCGAGATGGCTCGCTACGCCACTGGTATAGACGTTAATAATGTTTAACCAATATTTTGAGCTTCGATTTTTTTTTTTAATTTTGCTTCAATAACTCATTTTTGATTTTTGATTTTTTTTTAACAAAAAACAGATTGGATAAAGTACGTAGTAACATAGACATATGTATGTACAGACAATACATTGGAGACATCTCTAAGCTTTAGTTTTGATGAAAAATGTCTTCATATTATATATTAATATACGTATGTCAATTTTGTTTAATTCAAATTTAAATATTGTTTAAATGTATATACTTGCATATGCATCTTCAAGCTACTATTATAAGGAGAAGGTAAATGCGACCCAGTCCTGCTTTTCTAGCCTTGTTTTAGATATTCTTTGTGTTTGTTTCTCAATTTTGTATCATTGAGTAAGTTCATTGTGAATCCAAAGAAGACAATAGATAACTCAACACATGAACCTTGAAATTCTTAAGACTACCATTCGTTTTAATCTAAGAAAAATGTTTACTTATTCAAACAGATTCTATTGTTCATCACTGTATTTTTCTTCTTAATTATTATTGACTGCCTGTCGTCCCGCATTTCTTTCTTTGGATTTTACTTTGAAAATTTATGAGCTGTCTCATTGCAAAAAGTTCAATGTGAAAAAATGTATTTTGTTTAATGGTGAACAGTCACTGTAAAAAGAAACTTTACGATTTTCGATATTGTTGCCAAAACAAAGACAAAATCTGAGTGAATTCATTTTCCGATTTATTTTTAAATAAGAAGGGTATATCCTTGAATAGGTAACATTATCTTATTTTATTGTTTTTGATTTGTTTTTATATTTAATATTTATTTAATTTTATTTAATAATACTGAAAGTAGTTCAATCGATTGCCACAGTCTTTTCTTTTCTTGGAAAAACAAATTGTTGTCGACTTTCCAACACTAATGAATGTTTTTGATAATAATCAATCGTGTAACTAGCCATGCTAATTTGGCATCAGAGTCCGACACAATACTGTCAACATTGTCCCAAACCTCTTGGAAAACCTTTTGTTAAGGCTGAAGAGAAAAAGGTAGTAGAAGTTTGAATATAAAATTAGTAAATAATGGTAAATGTTGTCAAACTCAGGACGGAATTTGATCCATGTTGTTTCAGTACAATATACAACATGAGACATTTTGAGATAAAAAATATCATAAATTTGTTTTTCGCAGCGACTGTAGGCAGGATGCATCACAATTAAACACAAGTCCTCTAAATACACCTGAATGAAAAGCTCACACTGTTGATTCAACAAGAAATATGTACATTTGTGCATTCCGGGGTACTCTCCATAGGGGTATAGGTTACGATTTTTTTTTGTTATACTCGTAAATGATTTATTTTGTGCACCTCATTAAAATGTGAATATCTTCATTTGAACATAAAAAGTGAGACATAATAATCAAAGGACTTGCATTTCATAAACAAGACGGCCATTATGATTTTATTATCCTGGATAGAGATTTTTTTATTTGTTTGTATTGTTAAAATGAGAATCAGAGACAAAAGAGTACAAAAGAGTACAAAACAGGATTCAATTTAGAAAAGAATGAGAACTCATTTCTGTTTGCGTATCTTTCTATTTTTTTAATTGTATATGCATATGTATTGTGCATAGATACAGCATTGGTGTCAGTTTTGCACTCAAAAGAAGAGCACTGTCGGCAAGTGTTTGTCTGTTAAATACAATTAAAACACAACTAATTAATCAAATCACTATTACTTATATTCATTATTGTTCTATTGGTGGAATTGTAATGCTTGCAATTGTATTGAATACGAAAATCTTTTGAACTTTGACATGAGTGGCTTCAACAAGACGGTGCCACATCTTACACTTTTATTGGTAGTCACATTTTCATCATGAGTTACCTACTCGTATTTCGCGTTTGGTCATATGAACTAGACTAGTCTGATTTGCCGGCCTTGTATTTCTTTTTGTGGGGCTATGCAATATATCGTTTATGCATACAATCCACAAATTTTGATTTTACAAAGAGGAAGCTATATTCATAATTTTCACTATTTTCATCAACAATAATGTTTCCTAATAGCTTGGATGGATATTGGATGCTAATTTGAAATTTTTACTTTTCTTTTCGTGCACAAACCTCAGTCTAATCCTGTGACGAACAGTGAAATTTCTTCGAAACGTCGGGAAAAAGAAATTTGTAAATATTTCTTAAAAAAAATAACGAGACGCGGCAAGGTCCGAAACGTCTTAAGTCTCAATTGGTTGTAAAGCTGAAATCAAAAGAACGAATCAAAAAGAAAAGAGAAGAACCAAACTTGAAGTACAAATAAATGACTTGGAAAGAATTGCCGCCTATCTATACAGAACAAAATAATGGTGTACAAAGCAAGTGCTGAAACCCGTTTGAAAGTTTAGTATTTAACTATGGGGTGTACAAAGAAAACAAAAATTCCAAAACAAATAAACCAGCCAGTTTTAAAACCGCTATGCTATTTTATTGCAAAATTCTTGGAAAACCACTCTTAAGGTCAACTGTTGTTAAAACGTGTCCAAAATCAGATTTTTTACACCAACAAAAAAAAAAAACACAAACAAAGCAAAAACAACGTTTTTTTTTAATTTTACATGTCTCAGGTTTTCCCGGGTATCATAAAATCTATGGGTTTTCCGCAAACTTGTTATTGACTTTTATTTTTATTATTGTTAGGTTCATTAAAAAAAATAGTAAAACGGTATGTTTATTATTGTCGAAAAGTTATTAGCATTGGCAGGAAAAAGGGTACATTCTAGAAAATGGATATCTCAAGACCGAGATGGGATATCATATTTGTTCAAATGCAGTTACAAAGGTTGCTAGTTTTTCTAAAAACAAAGGCCTTAATAAAGTTTTCTATCATTAGTACTACCAGCGCAATCACCGTTAACACGGGTTAGGGTAAACCAAAATAGGCATTTTCTTAAATCGCCGATATATGATATAAAAATCGGAGATAGACCCTTACTGTTGAACGATTTTTTTCTTAGAATATACCCAAGAACCACGCCCTTAAATATCGGGTTTTTCAATAAGAGCGCTACAAAAATTAATTTTTTTAAATACTCGTAAAACAAAAACGGTTTTGGATATCAATGAAATTTTATATTCCTGTGAAAGTACGTTTGATGCCATTATGTATGGAACTCGATTTCTTTTGCATGGCCACCACGGGCACGCTTGCAGAAGTCCAGACGCTGAACCCAATGTTCGACGGTTTTCAAGCATAAATCGGCCGATACTGCTGTAATTTCACGTTCGATATTTGTACGAAGTTCATCAATCGTCGCTGGCTTGTTGGCATAGACCATAGACTTGACTTAGGTCCAAAGGAAATAGTCTAACGGCGTCAAATCGCACGACCGAGGCGACCAAGCGACAGGGCCATTTCGTGAAATAACACGTTCTCCAAACTTGGTTTCCAATAAATTGATTATGACATTCGTTGTGCGGCTTGTGGCGCCGTCCTGTTGGAACCACATGTCCTCCAAGTTCATATCATCCAATTGGGGCCAAAAATATTTGGTTATCATTGAACGGTAGCGATCCCCATTCACAGTAACGGAAGAAGTACGGTCCAATGACGCCGCCGGCCCATAAACCACACCAAACCGTAATTTTTTTGGGATGCAATGATGACTCATGGAGTACGTGTGATTTGATGCCTGACCAATACCGCATATTTTGTTTATTGACGAAGCCATTCAGCCAGAAATGAGCCTCATCGCTGAAGATGATTTTTCGATGAAAATCCGAATCATTTTCAAGTTGTTGCTCAGCACAATTCACGAACATTTTGTACTGTGCCTGTGGATTCAAATTTTTCCACTAGACGCTCAATTGTTGATCTGCTAGGACGATTATGACGACCATAAATTGGACGTAGCGCTCTTAACATTGAGGCCACTGACTCCGAATTTCGGTAGTAAATTTTAGTAATTTCGACTCGTTGTTGGCTCGTATATCTTTCCATCATGAAAAGGCAAACCTTGTATATATATCGACCAGTAAAATGTTATAGCTTTGTGATGATATATTATATCTATGCACATATTATATAGATCCTCCTGTATTTTGTTTTATCACGTAACCTTTTACTTAAATTTAAGAGTAGCTTGTCATTCTTGACAAATTAGCAATGGATGTGTTGGCAAGAAATTTCACATTGGCACGTAAGCTCATAAACTCTTCTTTTTTTTTAAGATGCGCACATTCGAAAAGTCTCTGGAATTTAAACGATTTGTACGAAAGAATAAAATATTCTATATATTAGATGTACTCGTACTCGTACATTAAATGATTTATCGTTAATTTTTTTGTTCAAGTTTGAGAATTGAACTAAGTGTGCGAAACTGAAAGCATTTATCTAGGAATGGGAATTTAGGTTTTAATTTATTGAAATAATATATTTATAGTAATTCGGTATTAAAAAATAAAATGTACTATAATATCTCTAAAATTTATATTGAGATGAATCCTGAGCAAGTTTTGAATAATTGGAAGTAGAGACCGCCATCGCAGCTATACTTTTATCGCATACTATTAATTACCCCTAACACACACCGCGAACTACTTCATCGAAGCATATTGTCGATAAGGTTTTTGGGTCGTGTGAAATGAATATGTGTCGACATAGCAGTGCGAACTCTGGGAATCGAGGTAAGGTAGTACGCCGACATGGCGTGTAAAAAGGACCGAACTAGTTCGTCGAAACAATTTTTTATGATGTTATTCGGTTTTAGTTGTTAAAATTTACAAATCGCCTGAAAAAACAAGAATAGAATTCAATCTCCTTAAGTAATAATTCAATAAAGCTCTGATCAACACAAAAAAGTGGTTCTGGAGCATTAAAATTCAAATATTTTTCGGTCATTTTCACTTTTCATTTAAAATTTTACAACTCTACCAGTTAACAGCTGATTTTGGCATGTACTTCTACGTCGGCGTATTGGTGTGTAAATGCCCATACAAAAGCGAAGTACTTTATCGATTAGGTTGATCGATGTGGCGTGTGTGAGGGGTAAATGGCTTGCGTCATGGCAAGCAAAACTTCCATTTTGCTAGGGCGTTCCCAAATTTCATTTGTTCGAGTTTTAGTTTTGTGAGCACAGTACATTTTTCATTGAATCTCATGTTTTTGTTCAAATGTATGATTAGAACTTATCCCAGAAATAATTGATTAAACTCATTAATTATTATTCCAAATTCGAAAGTTTGTGGAATCTGAGCCTTTGCAATTCTTCACTATACTCAAAAAGTATGAGAAGAAATACCCACCCTATAATATGTGACAGTTGTTCTACAATCTGCTTTTTGTATTTGCTATTGTGATTGCGATTTATAACAAGTGGAGACGGCATGCACCGCGTGGTTTCATACCTAATAATAAATGCAAATTGGATTCAAATTTATTACGCTTGTGCACATTGCAGACTTGCACATATACATACATTACTTGAAAATTGCAATTATGCAAACTTTCATATGTAATTCATATTAATTCTACTAATGGTTTTTAAATAGTTGTATAAAACAACTTCACTGATCACTGCGGAACTTCTAGCATTTTTTAAGTTTAAACCTAAATCCATTTTTAAAGCAATCTTGAGAGCATGAATGTTTTTGAAATATAAACAAATGCATTCTAGTATTTAAAATCGTAAGGCAGAAGACTATTGTTAAACAAAACTGGCCGTTGTTATGTGTTTGATTGCCGACTTATTGTTTTATCTTGCATATGAATGCATGCAACATAACGAAGAAAATGAATACAAAAGATGTCCTTTTCTTTTTATCCTCGAGATTTTAGCATTTTGCAAATAGCCAAAAGACAAAAGAAGTCTTGTATGTAGGTACTTATGTATATTTAACTGAAAAACAATACATAGAAAGGTTCTACAGATGTCTATCAAGAATTAAATGTGATAAGGCCGTAATCTATAAATGTTACTTGAAAGTTTTTCAGTTTTATCAAATACTTTCCAATCGAAACTTGAACAACCCATTTAAAATTCTAATACTCAAATTTTGTTTTATTATTTAGCAGTACACAATACTCCCATGTCTCCAACAAAATATTCATAAATATTTCAATTGCATCTATTATCTATTCTTGAAATATAATCCTTTTCAAATACCTCTTTTTGCCGAATTTGTCTCCTTATTGTAATAGAATTTTTTATATCATATCGATGGGAATAGAGCATTAAAATCTATACGCCTCGTCGACAACACCCCACCACAAAAGGAAACACTGAATCTGCCCCAAATCAAAAAGTTGAATTGCCATTGTAATACAATTGTCTGTTACTTGTTGAAATGAGAGGAGTCGCGAAATGGAAGGAATGAAAATTGCAGAACCGCTGCCGCGGCCTCAGAGGTGGAGGTTTATCCTTTTGAAGTAGGCTTTTGCTGTACAAACATTTGCCAGCTAATATGATTTCGTTGGATTCCTTCACCAAAGCCACTTAACTGTGTTTATACATAGGCTGATGTAAGTACTCGTATACATATATACGTCGGGTACTATTGTAAGATATTTAAAAGGATTTCGAGAGGACTTCTCGAAAGTGGTAGTAGGGTATTACTTCTATGCATAGACTGTACATGGGTGGAATTAGTAAAGTCATTCGATTTGATGTATGGGAAATGGCATTATTGTTGGATGGTTAAATTGCTAAGTTAAGAGATACCTCTTATTGGAAATGATAAGACTCTTAAAACGAGGACCATTGAAAAGGTTTAGTTGTTATATCGTCATGCCAAGAGAATCTTTCTCGATTATATTAATAAATTATTGGAAATATAAAATATATGTTTTAAACAGACAGCCAGGGCAAAATAGGTGTTGATTCTAGCACTCGTCATCATCATCTTTGGCCTGGCATTAAGGTACATAATCGATTTAAATTGTATGATAAAAGTTTTTTTTTTTAAGTTTTGTACGTAATCTTATTGTCATTAAGATACAAAAATTCAAAAGAACTTGAAACTAATAAGGTGAATTTATTTTAAATTAAGGATCCACCAACAATTCAAGTTCATTATGAAAACCTTCAAAATACAAACTGTAAGGCCTCTCGGAGGAAGATTGCTCTATTCTTTGATCGTTTTTTTTATTTTGAAAGGAAAGTACAACTTACTGTTTTCAAGCCATATTTATTATCCAATCATAATTTTTATTATAAATATATATTAAATCAAATCAGAAAAAAGTCCTAAGGAAGGACAATTTAGAAAACTGGCTGTCGAAAACGTACTTAAATGTTTAAAATCTTTAAATTTAAAGTATTATGCTGAAATCTGTTAACGATGATTCGGAACACGAAAAAAATGAGTCCCGTAATTTTGTGAGTCTGTATTTCTGTATGTCTGAACTTTGATCTACAGCCTAAGTCCTAGATGAGAAATTGATTTTTTCTTAACTTTATAACTTACAATATCTGCCATACAGCCTTTATGAAAAATTGTATGTACATGTCTCGAAAAGAGCTCTAAACCATTTTTATAAAAGAAATTTATGTGCACTATTGTACAAATGATCTACATTTTGGTAAGCAGTATTGTTTTTTTTTTGATTTTCGACTTCCGCATTAACGACTATACAGAATTCAATAAAAAATTTTATACAGGAGCTTCTTATAATTTAAAATCATATTTTAAACTTTATTTAAAAATTCAATATCTTAAAAAATGGTTTCTAAAGTTATTTCTTTAAATACAATCAGCCTTATTGTGAGTTTCGCCCGGAAAACATTTCCCCCGAAACATTTTTGTTCCCCCGAAAAAAAATTTCACTTCGAATCAGGAGTGACAGTTCGAAACATAGACACATTTAGAAAAATGAGGCCCGCAATAAAATCTCCCTCCACTGTGATGGAAACGGAGAATGAAATGCAACCTCCGAATTCTCTGTTAACTAAAATAGTGCTATATGTAATTGAATTTGGGGCATCAGTTATTTGCCGAAATTACTTGAATAGAGATAAAATTGTGGCTACGCCAGTATTGCCACTCATTGTGGCGCCCAATTTTTAATTGGTTTATCTGAAACGAATAATTTGCACACCTATTTTTAGACAGCGGATTTATCGCGTTCGGAAAATGAACAGACCTTCTTGTGAGTTTGAAAAAACACATGTTTGTTTTGACAATTGTTAAATTGTTAAATTGTTATTTTATAATAAAGAAAGGATAATTACCATAAATATAGCATAGCATAGCGCTTCGTATCTTGTCTGATGAAGAACAAATGTTTGAGGAGCGAGCACTTTGAAGGAATTTAAAGGATCACTCTAATCCTTTGGAGATGCGTGAGTGTGAAACGGAATTAATCCTTATTTTTTTTTTCCAGATCTTATCAGTACTAAAGGGATAGGGTTTCTTTGCACAGGGTGGGTACCAAAAAGAAGTTGGCAAAGACCACGATGTTGGTTTTGCACAATCCTCTTTTAGACTTATTCTTACTTTATTCCACTCAAACTCACTCTTCACCGCTTCCAATATTCGGCCACTTTCTCCCGATTTGCTTTAAGTGAAGCCCTTGGCAATTTCAGGATTCACCTGCATTTTATTAAGCAGCAACTTGCTTTGGTCTTTTCTTTTTTGTTTTGCTCCTGTATTATAACAAAAAACAGGAATTTTAAATTTTCTTATCTTAAAAAAACAAACAAACAACTTACAATTTCCGCCTTATTTTGCTCTCGTTCACCTAATAAAAATAAGTGAAAGTTATGTCTGTCAATGGCATATCATTTCGCCCGAAATGATTGTTAACAATAAGGGCAATTTTTTGAACATGAATAATTTTTCGGGTGAAACTCACAATAGGCGAAAAGTGAAATGTCAAATTTTCCGGGTGGAACTCACAATTAGGCCGAATATATTATTAAATACTCAAAATTGGCATACCAAATTTTTAAAGAAATTTCGTATAAGAAAATAATTTGCAAATTTTATTCTTATCTTCGAGCTGAAACTATTTAAGGAGTTGTTTGAGTAATATGCTGATTTGTGTTTGTGCAATTGAAGATTTTTTTTTAATTACTTGCTTGTTTTTAAATATTTAAACCCCAAATAACTAATACATAAGAGTATTTTAATACCAGCAGTTTAGGTTTTCTGATGCGTGGTCACAGTGGAGCTGAGGGAAATTAACGGGCCGACGAGATAGCCCTACATATCAACCAACTGCATTTTATCTAGAAATATGTAGCTCACATAAAATAAGTCCTGAACAAATGACTTAATATCCAAACCCAGGCAAGAAATTCCAGAACGGTTCTTCTCGATCTGAAGACCCTGATGTTTAGTATGTGTTGTAGATTGGGGCTTATTTTGAAAATGTTTGCATTTCTTTGATCAACGTTATTTGATTTTTGAGAAAATAATTCCACACTGCATTCATCATGAGATAACTGCGAATGAAGAGTAACTTGTAACAGATTGGAGCTGTGATGCTCACAACTTAGGCCACTTTTCTGACACACCAATTTATTCCAATGGAATGGGAGAACCTTCTCTTCGCTGACGACGTGGTTACATACTACACATAGTTATCACCACTAATATACATACGCTGTCCAAACGTAAACAATGTCTACAAACTCCGAATCTTAGGGTTTTGACAGCAAGTCAAGTAGGCATAAGTACACTTTTACCCTTAACCATAAGTGCACAGTCTTAAAAATTACCTAAAAACTATCAATTCTTCTAAAACCACTCCAATTGGCAAGTGCTGCAATAAAAGAAGTTTAAAAAACCCAAAGTTGGATATTTTACCTGTCTTAGATTTTCCCAAGAATTATAAAATGTATGGGTGAGTTTTTTTATTATTTTCTTGCTCGGGCAAGAAAAATTGAACACTATTTAAAATTGAATATCTGGCAACCTTAAAAACATATCAGCCCAATTTAAACTTAGATTTAAAGGTTAGTATTTCTACTAAAAACCAAATCAATATGAGGTCCCTAGTCCCTACCATTAGTACTGACAGAGAAATTGCCCTTAACATGGGTCTGGATATATCAAAAATAGCCTTTTTTTAAATCGTCAAAAAGTGATGTCAAAGTTGAAAATCAGACATTTTTTTCTTAAAATATGATCAAAAGTCACATCCCAAAGTATGGCAAACGAATTACAGGACACTTTGTATATCTTTCACAGCATCAGTTATATCCTTATCCATTCTTTTCTATTAGGAAGGTTGTAAAATAATATAATGAAAGAAGTACATCCTTCATAATTTATGTCAAAATACCCAGCTATGTTCATTATTATTTCGACATTTTGCGGGTCACTGGATTTTGTGAAACAATATGACGTTTTGCTGTTGGGAATTTTGCGTTTTCTTTTGTGCAAGTTCTCTCCACTTAATTTCATTCCACGTCCGTTCATATTAATAATTAAACTCTAAAATATGTATAAAACTTAGTTAAAAGCCTCTTCTCATCATGCATTTTTTTTAAACGTTTGTGTGCTTCCTGAAGGGCCTCTCCCTACAAAATTGCATATACAACCATTAACAGTAGGTAAAATGTAGCTGATGCTTGCTTGAGTCTCTGTGAAATTAAAATCAAGTGCACTTTTAGAACTATTGCGCTAGAGTGCCCTAACATGTTAAACGTGAAATGTATTCACATAAAAAGGTACATACAAAATATAAAAAAGAAAAACATTAGCAACATTTACCATAGGACGACCGACAGCGACACATAAAGCCTTAGAGAACTCTTTATTAGCCAGGAGGAAATATTCTCTAAATTAAATAAAAAAAAAAACTTTTAATTGGGAAACAGTGAAAAACCATGTGAAGACACCGTTGCATTATTAGACTTGGCTAAGTAGCTACAGAAATTTAAGAAAAGACTATACTCATGATAAGTTTTATCAAATTTTAAATCTATTTCAATGTACTTATTATCATATCAGCAATGATCCTTCTCTTGACTCTGGGCGAAATGTATTTAATGTACATTATTTAAAAAAAAAAACATTAAAAAAAATTAGAAGAGATATAGAAGCAAACATCGAAATCAGCTAAGTAGAGTTGCAATCAGAGCCTATATAGATATATGGAGGCTGTAAGTACAAAAGAGGTTTAACTTATATTTAGAAAAATTCAGTAATCTTTCTACTCGTTTTGGCCATATGTTTATGCCTTACATTTAGTATAATCACAAAAACTATTTTTGCAATAATAGGCTGAAATCATTTACAAATATATTGACATACATATGGCCCTATTATGACTTGCGAGTCACAAGAAAAATTTGGCGAATGTGACTATTTGGCATTAACGTTTGGGAATCGCCTACTGGACGTTCGCTATAAATGTCAAAAATTTGGCGAATTGAAATCTCGCTCTATTACAATTAGCGAAGGTTCGCCTTTATTTATCAAAATAGGTCCAACTGTAATTCTTGGTGACTTTGAATAAAATCGAAGTTTTTATGTGATATTTGAAATTATTTACATATGAAATTAGTGAAAATAAAAGAAGATTATTCAAAGAAATAATTCAATAATAAAGTTAGCAATAAAATAATTAATATAAAAAGAACGAACAACAATACATTTTCAAAGATTGTTGAGCTTATGGAAGCAAACACCGATATGGCCAAATGGGTGGGATCGTTTGGATCTTCAAACAAAAAAAGCCAGACAAAATATTGGGATCGGTTTCACCGCGAAGGAAAACAGTGTTATAAAGTATGTAAAAAAAATTATTGGAGAAATACATTATTAAAATTTATCTTCAAAAGTTTGGCTTGACAACAAATTAAAATTAAGAAAAAATAGCAACAGGCTGTCGATGGATAACTTAGTTTCCAATAAGGTGTGAACCCTTCGGGAAATACCTTGGAACGCATCCTCCTGAAGTCTTGCAACGATATGCAGAAGTGGAATTAGACGTACAAGACGCTAACCCGCGCGCCGTCAGCTACGACTTCCTCACAAGGTAAAACAGCCCTTATCAAGAGAAGTAATTACTATGAACGATTAAAGCTACTCCAAAATCGAACGGAGACACAATGAAGCCATTCAAAAATCTAAAAAGAACACTGAGTTGAACTGAAAAATAATTAATGATTTTGTTCATACAAATTATCTGGAACTTGAAGTGGGTCTTCTCAGTCTACACATCTCGTTCTTCATATTCTCATCCTCATCCTTAATAAACAAATCAACACTGCTAATCATATTTTATTTTATATTTTTAACAGAGAACAATTTTCCATCAACAAATATTTTTGATATATTTGTTGTTTCACTTATCAATGACTCAATGACATTACATTTTCACTTTTTGACGTTGGCAGAATTGTTTTCAAAGGCGAACGTGTCGTAGTTCGCTATTCCTATTCATAATACCACGACAAAGGTAATTCGCCAAATCGTTAAACTAGAGGCGAACGTTCGACTCGCGAGTCATAATAGGGCCCATATACTATACATACATACAAAAAAGAGGTATAAGCAATTGCTTTTTTTTCCATACCTATTAAATACTCTTATAATGAAATTCGAACATCTTACGTCATTACTTTCGTATGAAAACTATGAACTAGTTATTTAATCCTTATTACGAGTAACTATACGAATCCGCTTCACCTTATTCAACTGAAACCATGAAATGGAATAATTGAATTGAAATTCCTCACGAGCATTTTAATTGAAGTATGCATATTTACCAAGTTTGGAGTTTATGAACAAATGTTAGCCTTTTCATCACCTTCGCTTAAACGTGAATGACTGCAATCGATGATGTGAACAACTTATTGCTTTTGAATAACACGTTTTCCGTTTTCTCGTCTAGGAAACAGGTATCAAGCTTGGATAACGCTAAACAAAAACATACGAGTATAGACAGGTGCATATGATTACTATTTACGAAGCATCACAATGGAGTACATCAGAAGATGATGATTTTACATGTTCCTATTTTGTGTCATTTCAATTCTGGCTACATCAACTGCCTTGAATGAAATCCGACATGGTTTATCATAAACACCAACAAGGATTTCGAGACATAGACATACATATGCAAATATACATATTATTGTGTTAAATATATAGCAGTGGTGAGGTATATGTACATGTTTGTATATATATGTGTATTCTAGCCCCACTTCGTGTTATCGTTACTCTTCTTTATTTTAAAGCACTGTTCGATATACAAGGTACTTGTACACGTTTTCGTCCTTGTTGCATCCACCCATATCTACCTATCATGGCTACTGCTGTTTGTGTTGTGTATAATGGAAAATCCCAACTAAAATGTTGTTTCATTTTTCACTTACCGTGTCGAGCTTCCTCTCCCTCTGGGGCATGTTGTGTAATTGTATTGAGTTCATCCTCTAGGTCGACATGACAATCGGATACGTCCCACGAGAGAAATCCTGTAAAACAAATAAAAAGAATATTTTCTCATTTAACAATTTTATATATACATTATGTTACAAAATGGAATGAGATGAAGACGAAATGAAAGCTAAACACAATCCACGAGAGGTATACACAATCGCGTGAACAATTAAGCTGTTTATTTAAGCGGACGTGTTCTGATTGCTAATTAAAATGTTTCGTCCTTTTTTTGCTGTTTTCTGTTGATCCTTCTTGCTGCCAGATAGATATTAAAATGTATGCACATTTGAGGGATTTTAATTTTCTGATCTATTTGAATGGAAGAATTTCACTAAAAATAAAAAGGATTGGCCTCCCATCATATTCGCATTGTTAATAATGAGGTGGTGTTTTATATATTTTGTTTTTTTGTTGTATTTTGTTGATGCAAGGTTATGAGCTTTTTTCGCATGTGCATAACTTTTTCCAACACTATTTGGCTAATCCAATTTAGACAGAATCCAGAAAGTGTTGTATACGCCAAGAACGTACAAAAACATTGCGTATACGCACTAGTGTACCCGATTATTGCATCGAACTTCGGATTTGACTCATACATGAGGCTTCTTTTAATTTATGACTTTTGCTTTATATATATACCATTATATACACAGACACAGATATTATTTCTTTAGAAAACAACTTCATTGGTGTAGGTTTATTTTATTAGTTTGCATTCTTAAATTTGTAGTGTATAGAATTTGAACTGATAAATTTAACTTTGTAGATTGGATTGGGCTTTGAATAAGCTGCCATATTACAAGTACCTCTTATTGCTTTCAGTTGAACCATAGTAAAAGGGGAAGATATGTTTTAGTTTCTTCTTTTTTTGGTATTTTGGATGTTTTTGAGAAATATAAAATAAATTAAAGACACAAATAGCCAATAGAGAACCTGAACTTACCCCCAGTTTCACAGTGAGAGTTTAAACTTAAGTTCTGCTGAACCTGAACTGGAGTTTAAATTTGAAGTTCAACTCGTCCGGTTTCACAGTCGTATTTGAACTTCATTTCATTAAACGTAGTTTAAGTAAATTATTTTCTCTTTCTATCTGAATCAAAGAAAAAACAATCAAGGAAAGTTTGCTTTGTTTCAGTTGTGACCTGTGACAGGAAACAAAAATTAAAAATGAAAATAAATTATATTTTCAAATATTTGAAGGGGTTGTCGAACTGAGGTTTAAACGGCAGAATAGTGTCGTTTAACTTAAACTATAGAATGAACTCAGTTCAAGGACTGTGAAACCAATTTTATTGTTGAACTGAAGTTTAAACCAAAAGTGGGGTTTAAACTTCCACTGTGAAACTGGGGGTTAGTGTCTACAATCAACCAAGTACAAACGGAAAAAATGAGAAGCATTTTTTATGACAAGAGGAGAATTTTTAACTTCCTTGTTAGAAGTTGTACGCCAGACAAAATGTTTTGTTTTTAGGTGAGAGTTGTTTGGAATCGGGTCTAGACGTCAGGTATGATAGTCCAATGTACTGACCATTATCCCAATGTGTACTACTTTGATTTGAAATATGAAACAAACAGTTTGTGCTTTAGTCGATTGCGTTTGGATTAATCAAATGTTTGAAAACTCCTCTTAAGCATGTTTTCCTTTTGAATTTTTTTTTCTCCTAAGTCAAATAGAAAGACTGCCGATACTCGAATCAGATTAAAATAAAAGAAATTTGCTTAAACAAATAATATTCTTTTGACATAAAACCATAATGTTTCCAAAACCCATGGGTTGGTAAAAAAAAGCTACAAATTAATTATATCACTGATTTTATCTGTACGTGCTGTAAAAGTTTATTTTACGAGGTGTAATCATTTTGGAATGAAAATGTTAATAATTCAATTTTGATATATGCATGTACATATGTATATAGATTATTTTCCTTAAATTACATTTCATATGTTTGTATAGAAAGCAGCCTCACAATTTTGAATATGAATTCAAATCAAACATTCTCATCTTTCTGCATGCATGTTATTATCCTCGTATGAAGTTTCAAATCTGGTGGGATACATTCCTCCTTCATTTGTGTGGAACTGAATTATTAATATCTTTTTTTCTTTTCGACCTTAGATAAGAAAAAGTAATAATAAAAGATAAATCCTTATATACCTTGCTCCCAAGGTAAATCTCCTTTTTCTTGTGCGAATACCTTATTCCACAATTTGTGTTTCCAAATATATGTACATAGATATTTGTTCCTAAGACAATATGAAGATAAATTCTGCAGATATATTATTAGCAAGCAAAACTGTACTGCGCCTAGTCGCATCGGTCAGGAAGTTAAATGGAAAACGGAACATATTATTTTCTACATATTATGTACTATAATACCGATATGGTGTTTTACTTCTCTGCTGCCATAGGACTTTATATCTCAAAGGATCAATTCAAGCTTAAAATTTAAATGGGTATTTCCTTTGAGAGTTGGCAATTTGCTTTATCAAAATATCTTTGTTACGGTTGGGAGGTTTTTAATTTGTGGATTAATTAAAATTGAAGCAAATTGTATCTTTCGTCGGAAAATTTTACAACAATCATCATTCAACACAGCAACAAAACTATATATTGAAACAGAAGCTGCATGCTCTAGTTCTGTTTTGAATTAAAAATTGCAATTAAATCTTCTTTCATAGAATTTGTGCAGAAACAATGGAATTTTTTTAACTTGGATACTGCCGGAGACCTTTAGAGAAACTCTGCTCTTTTTAATTTGTATATACACATATACATATGTATGTTCACAATTTGTACATTTAAATGAAGCTGACTTATCAGATTTAATCTTTTAATTAATTGCATCTATTTACTATTTATTAGGCCAAATTTAATTCTAAATTAAAACTTGTGTTTTTTCTTGTTTTTCTTTTCTATTAAAATGTATATTGTAGATTTATGCAGAGTTTGTTGATTCAATGAAAAAATAGTGCTTAGTATTTGCTATTTGTTTACCGTTTAATAACTCCAATAACTCTTTGAAATTAAAAAGCTAAGGAATATTTTGAGGTGGATCCACGTATAATTTTCCTAATTTCTTATTTCTTCCGCTGTGGAAAATGCGCACAGATTTAGCAGCTCATTTGCACACTCCCGAATGTAATAAAATTATCAACGATTTGAAAAACTGTCACTCTGAGAACAAACTCGGTCATTTTCTGGGCTATTGCAACGATCTGGATAGTCTGTTGCTCAAGTGCTTGAAACAGGAACGCATAAACAGATCAGCTACAAATCGTGCTAAGGCCTTTGAACGGCAAAAGATCGTCCGGGAGAAAATGCAACAGCCTGGAAATCCCTTCATATAAATAAATATTTTCTTATTCCTTATAAACAACGAAATGGATCCCTTTGTTGAGTTCTATTTTCAGCAAGAGCCCGAAGAGATTTGTAGTCATGCAGTTTCTTCGATCACTGAAGCCGGGTTCTAAATCCGAACCATACCTCGTGCTATTCCACTCCAATCGAGTTTGTCTCATTCTTCTGGCGCCGGAACATCCTGTTTTAAGTATGGCATCCAAGGGATTTCTTCAATATCGGAAACATGGACCGCAGCCAGAATCAAGTGAGTGGCAAGGGAAAGAAGGGTGGTATGGCTCTACAGCAGGACTCAACTCTATCTCTTATAACTGGAAAAGATGGGCAAACTTACAAGGTCCCGAGTTGTATCAAAGGCAAACTTATTGAAGTCAATCCCAGGATTCTTAAGAAACCCGAATTGATGGCAGAGACCGGCGATGGATACCTGGCTATTGTTTTGCCTAAGCCAGATCATTGCAATGAAATCCGCTCAAGTCTACTTACGGAGGAACAGTACAGATCACATTTGAAAGAACTCAGCAGGGATATCAAGGCGGAGTGATTGTTAAGGAAATAATACAATATAGTTTAGAATTGTAGATGTAAAACGAGTTGTAGATGTAGAAAAAATAAGGATTGCTAGAACAGATAAAATTTAATTTTCTACGAGTAAATAGAATATATTTTGGGACAAAATTTGACGTTTTTCTTGAAAATCTTCAATAAAAACTGAGATACAGAGGCAATTAAACCGAGTTTTTTCTCATTCTAACAATGTTCAATTCTAATATCTTTTGGAATTATAGTAAGTTTTTTAGGCTATTATGGCCTATGTATGGGTTCCACTTGCCAAACGCCTTAAAATCAGAAAAGCTTTGTTCAGGAGTATTGCCTCTTGCGACGAAATCTGAAAATGAGTATCTTTTTAAGCTTGTTTTACCCTAAATTATTGCACTGCAATAAGACGAGCTATATTGCTTTAATGAACTGACCATTTTTCAATTGAAGCTTAAATTGACATTGATTTATCAAAAGCAATATCAGCATAAGTTCTTCTGGAACACAAAGCATGTATTTTTCTCAAATGAATTTGAAAGAAACATTAGCCTTATGCCAAACGACTTTATGTAAAAGTAATCTTCCATCACAACATTGGTTTAGGTATTTCCTGTTGTTCCACTTTCACATTCATTCTAATATCAACAAACAAACAATACGAAGTTAGAACCATCTGTCAACACAAGTTATCTAACAATAAATCACCATGGGTTTGAAAAAAATGCCTTCAAGAGCTTTCAAAAAATTCAAATACATTATAAGACCATGCCTTAAGATGGGATGTGTGCCACATTATTGCAAACGTGTATACCTATCATAGCATAGCATATCATACCTAGCATAGAAAAACTGCTCCTGAGAAATCAGTTTGAATTTACAAACAAACATTCCACGATAGACAAATTCATTGAATTATAGATGTCGAAGAAAAGTGGTTTAAAATACGCTGTATTTCACAATTAGTGACTGCAAATTCTCTACGAAGAGGAGAGAATAACACCGGCTTCTAAGAAAGAAAAAGAAGGAGCATGAGAAACGCTTGATCGAGGAAACAGAAGGATGCCATGACTGGAATAAGGTTCGGCAGTTTTACCAAAAGGTAAAAAAAACATCACACGGATACAATCCCCGAGCCGAAGCTTGCATGGATAATCAAGAGAACATCGTAGTGGAAATGCAGTCCATGCTGAGAATATGGAAAGAACATTTCTCCAATCTTTATAATTAACACCCGACCTGGACGAAGTGAAAATAGCTATATCGAATATCAACTCGAACAAAGCCGCTGGAGCTGACGGCCTCGCTGCCAAACTGTTCAAAGCGGCAAGCGATGACTTGGTTAGGAGTATGCACCAGCTCATCTGCAAAATATGGTCGGAAGAAAGCATACCCGATGAATGGAACCTCAGTATTGTCTGTCCGATCCTCAAGAAAGGAGAGCCTCTGAACTGCGCCAACTACAGAGGCATAAGTCTCCTGAACATTGCGTTCAAGATCCTTTCTGCCGTATTATGTGAACGTCTGAAGCCTTTCGACAACAACCTGATAGGTCCATATTAGTGCAGCTTTAGACCAGGAAAGTCCACCATCGATCAAATATTCACATTACGGCAGACACCTACCACCTTTTCATCGATTTCAAAGCAGCGTACGATAGCATCTATAGGAACGAAATATATAGAGCAATATCTAGTTTTGGCATCCCTGACAAACTTGTCCGCTTGTGCAGGATGAAGATGGAGAATGTACGCTGCTCCATCAGGGTCGGAAAAGATCTCACCGATGCATTTGATGTCAAAAAAGGTTTTAGGCAAGGCGATGCTCTATCTTGCGACTTCTTCAACATAGTTCTAGAAAGAATATTGCAAAACTCACACGTCAACATAAGAGGCACAATCTTTCAAAAGTCCGTCCAATTACTCGGATACGCCGACGACATTGACATTATTGGAAGAACAAAGCGTGATGTCAGTGGCGCATTTGTTAACATTGAGACGGGAGCGAAGAACATGGGCTTAGCTACAAATGAGGGCAAGACCAAGTATATGCTGTCATCAAGAAAGGACACTCGACACCAACGTCTTGGACAGAACGTCATTATAGACAGCTATAACTTTGAGGTAGTGAAGGAATTCATATACCTAGGCACCGCTATAAATGCAGAAAACAACACCAGCGCTGAAATCAAACGGAGAATAACTCTTGCCAATCGCTGCTTCTTTGGACTAAGAAGGCAATTGAGTAGCAAAGTCCTCTCTCGGGCAACTAAAGTGTGCCTCTCGAAGACCCTCATCATTCCGGTCCTTATCTATGGTGCAGAGACATGGACTTTGTCGAAAGTGGATGAGAAAATTCTTCGTGTGATATTTGGTCCCGTCTGCATAGACGGGGAGTGGAGGAGAAGATTTAACCACGAACTGTACGGGCTGTACAGCGAAACTGTCCTAGTCAAACGTATAAAAGTTCAGCGACTGAGATGGCTTGGTCATGTAGAGCGAATGGACCCGAATGCTCCGGCCCGGAAAGTTTTCGCATCAAACCCCAGGGGAAGACGAAGTAGAGGAAGACCGCGACTCAGGTGGCGCACACAAGTGAGAGAGGACCTCAACCAACTTGGCGTGCGAAACTGGAGACAGCTAGCTGGAGAAGCCTGTTGGTTGAGGCCCTGGTCCACCCCGGACTGTAGCGCCACCTTAAGTAAGTAAGTAAGACTGCAAATTCATATGAACTTATAAAAAGAAATCTTCTTGAAAAGAACCAAGTCTCCTGTTTTAACAATTTAAACTTCCCCAAATGTGATTTTAAATTTAAAAGAAATATAAACTGTCAATATTTCATACTACTTAGAACCAAATATTGCTAAGTGTCCTTTGAACATTTCCACCGAAAAACAAACCAACAATTTATTATTCATGATATCTTGGTTTTGCTTAAAATACAGACAAGAAAGTAACAAAATAACTAAGTTTAACGTTGAAATGATTTCAAAGAAATTATTTTCATTTAATTTTAAACTCAAAAAAAAAATAAATGCGTTTTAAAAATAACTAACAAATTTAATATTCATTTGCGTCTTAACAATCCCTCTTTCTGAAAATATTGCAATCTATAATATCTCGCAAGCTTAAAGATTCCCAAAAGAGAGGTATCAAATAGAAAAGAGAAGTTGCAACTTTGCACCTTTGACGCTGATTTATATCAGATAGAGTAACGTGTTTAAGTAGAGATGACATTATATTCTACTTGAGTCCATAATCTTTTCAAATCCATCCGCTTAGCCGAAGGTCTTTACAATACATTTTTTGTATCCATCGATACAAGTCTGTGAAAATAATACTTCGTTATTTTGTTCGTTATGCCTCTCCAATGGATTTGGGTCAAGTGATATTTGGAAAGGATCGATCCGTCATCGTTCGCCTTGGTATGAAAAATAAAATAGAATATTTCAAGTAGTATTTTCCATTTCAAACTTTACCCATTTCCTTTTTGAATTAACTCATTTTTTTGTTTGTATTGTTGCTTAAATTTCACACTGTAATGAAAATTTCAAAGTTAATTTCACCAAATTCACAAACATTCGGCCTTATAAATAATGTGAAGCGTGAATCTTTTATTGTCATCAAAATGATTGAATGACATCACCCCAAATTACAATACGAGTGTATAGTTACACTTGTGATGTGATATTTTGTATAGTATTGAAAGTTGGCGGAATTGGATTTTATCGATTTCTCGTAAAAAGAAGTTACTTTATTTTTTTCGTTGTAATGGTTAACATGCCAACTAAATGGGACAATAACGCTTTGTCACGAAAATAAGCTAATAAAACATTAATGTAATACTATAATTAGTATAAATATGCATATGGGAAAAAAATAGTTATTAACATCATGACAAAAACAGTTTTTGAGTCAAAATAAAAATGTCTTTCTTTATTCTTCCTTTTTGTCATGTCACATTCTCACTTGATTGATAGTGGGAGCCTTAGTATTTCTTATATTTCTTAGACATAATTGACTATCATTTGAGCATCTGACGTTTCGCAAACTTTTGTTACCTGGCGTAGCGTCAAGCGCTGACTCCTGTCTTGCCAACTCATCGGCATTTTCATTACCTGGTATGCCGCTGTGTCCCGGGACCCAGCAGAGTATAATATTGTGCTGCGTGCCAAGAACCTTAAGCTCTTCGCGACAGCAAGAGACAAGCTTCGATTTTATCACAGTGGCAGAAATCTGTTTTATTGCCGCTTGGCTATCAATGTAAAAGGTGATATCATCCCGTGGTATCGCCATCATTGATGCCTGTCTAGCAGCTGTTGTCACTGCCAGGATCTTCGCTTGGAAGACACTACTGTAATCTGGGAGCTTAAGTGAGTTGTTTAGCTCAAGAGGTTCTGAGAAAAGACCTGCACCAACACCCGTGTTCATTTTAGAGCCATCAGTATAGATTGCTATTGCTGATTCACTGGTGTAGGGTTGGTTGTACAACCATTCTTCTCTGCTTGGAAAGGCAGTTTGGAATGGTTTATAAAAGTGAAATTCGGGTGTTATATAATCTGTAATGATACTTTCACCCAAATATTTCTGAAGAATTTGAGCATGTCCTATTGCGCTGTTTTTCCAGGTATTAGTCTGGCTTAGCCTTAAGGCGCTATATGCTGCGGATTCTTGTACGAAAAGGTCTAGGGGTTTCAGGTTGAGTATCGCCTATAACCCTGCAGTTGGTGTGGATCTCATGGTACCCGTAATTCCAATGCACGCTAGTCTCTGTGCTTTTGTCAGAGTTTTGAGATTCGTGATTTTTTCAGTTGCATTCCACCAGACCAAATTACCATAAGTAAGTATTGGTCTGACTATCGCCAAATACATCCACCTGATATTTTTTGTGCTCTGTCCCCAGGATTTCCCAAAGATTCTGTTACAGGAGTAGAATGCAATCATTCTTTTTTTTTTCTTTTTCCTTTCTTTTCTCTTTGCTTATAGTGTCAAGACTCCAGTTTAATTTCCTATCTATCTAGAATCACACCAAGATACTTTGCATGATCTGAAATCTTCAGCGGGCTGCCTTCAATTCAAGGTATTCTGAAGCTTGGCATTTTCCTTTTGTTTGTAAAAAGGACTAATTCTGTTTTTGACGGGTTAACCATTAGGACGCACTTTCTAGTTCATCTACTAACCTTAGAAAGGGCGTATTCGATCGGTTCGCTGATAGTGGGTAAGAATTTATCTGTCGCTAATAACGCAAGATCGTCAGCGTAGGCTGCTACCTTTACTCCACAATGTTTTAGATTAAGAAGGATTGTGTTCATAACCAGCACTCAAAGGAGTGGTGAGAGAACTCCCCCCTGTGGGGTGCCCCTGGATGTAGACACTCTCACCTGTATCCTAACCAGTTCCGAGTTAATTTGCTTGTTCTTTAACATGCACATAACCCAACCTATTATCGAATTATCGATTTTATTGTCTACTAGAGCTGCCTTTACCGCTTTATTGTTCACGTTATTGAAAGCTTCTTTAATATAAAGAAATGCAGCAAGGGTGTGAAGTGCCGTTTCCATACTCTTCCCCTTTGTGTAGGAGAGTTGAGCTGGGGATAAATGAAATAGTTTTAGAGTGCCGCAAATACTCGTATGTATTAGTCTATCAGTCTTTCAAACGTTTTAAGAATAAATGATGTCAGACTGATTGGCCTGAAATCATTTGCTTCTGTATGACTGGGCTTGCCAGCTGTTGGGATGAAAACCACCTTGACTTCCCGCCATGGTAAAGGAACATATCCTCCATTTTAAACTGTTAAGGAATATATTTTTCAGGAGCGGTATTATTTGGATTTCGCTTTTTTGTAGCATCATTGGGAAGATGCCATCAAGGCCAGGGGATTTATACCTATGGAGAAAAGGAATGGATTATTCATCTGACCGACAGAAGAAAGCTTAGTGTTTTCAAAGCAATTAAATTCCACGCTGTTGTATAATCTCGTAAAGATCGAAATGTTATTATGTAGCTTAGCATTTATGACCATTCCTGTTCAACAACTGAAGAACATAATTATTGTGAATCTGAAAACGAATATAAAAAGCTTGGCACGGTATCATCAGTGAAAGAAAAAGGATGGTTTCAGTCAAGAGAAGCCAAGACAGAGGCATTTATTTTCAGAATTTCAAAGTTAGAACCGTCCAGAAAAACTCAAATTACACGGTTAGAAAGGTTAACTTCTAATCCAACGAAGGAAAGCACTTGCTGGCATTTTCAATAAAGGAAGTAGTACTTATTGATGCAGATCATATAAGAGCTTTGTTCTTTAAATATGCCTTTTCAGGTATTCCTGGCTTTTAGATTTAAGACTTTTTTTTTATCGTAGTACTGAAACATTTTAAATGAACGAACAATTTACGGACTTACCGCGATTATTTATTTTAATCAAATTTATATTTGACGTTTCGACAGTGTTTCACTTATCGTGGTCACTATCAAATATAGATTTGATTAAAATATATAATCGCGGTAAGTCTGTAAATTATTCGTTACCATCGAAAACTTAATTCTCTCATCTTAGGAGTTAAAGACGAGGTCGTACCAAGAATTTTCTTCGGAACTTACACTTTTGAGTCGTATAATGTTATCATGCATGAAACATAGTGAGCAGTTAAGGTTCCTGAATAAATCGTTCAGACCGCCTCCATTGGGTTTCTTCCTATTGTCAAATGGGTGGAGGTGCATACGAGTAAGAGATATTTGCTATTAAGATACAGTTATACGACTTACATTGTATTTATCTACATTAGATGAAATTGATAAACAAATCATATTCATGGAATGACATTCAGCGTCTAGTATTTGAATTGGTTCATTCATGAGCTGAGTTAAATTGCTTAACTCTAAAGAATGACCAGAATATCGCAGCCTGGAAGGATTATGTTCTAAGTAAGTTCCAATGAAAGATGTTCACTTTTTTGTGAAAGCTTAGTACATAAATGTTAAGGATTATTATTTGAGTCAAATAACTTTCGCCATTAATAACTGAGCAGACAAAAATTGATTGGTGTAGGAGAGAGGAAAGGTACGAAGAACGTGCGGTTGTGTTTCGCATGCCAGAAGCAGTAGCCGGAAGTGACTTCACAGCGGCGTGGGTAGACGTGGTAGAAACCCATGCTACACCAACACTGACTATAGTAGAATTGGAATAGTTTTTCTTCAGGAATGTACTCCAAAATATTCGTTCTTTTCACACAAGCATTAAAATCTGTCAAAGAAGTGTATATTAAAAAAAAGGCCAGTTTCAGTAAAACTACTCGATCTTACCTTGATTATTTTTAAAGTAATATTCTTCTAATACATTGCCACCTCTTATTGTCTTATTGAATTGAACAGTAATTTTACAAAAGGTTTTAGAGGAAAGTGGGAATTTCTTCCACAATTTAAAGAAAAATAAAACCTTCCAGATTTGTGGATTTTGGATTTGTGTTTCAATTAATGTTGAAACTTGTTTGGGAATAAAGCGCGCTTCAGTGAATTTATTTCCAATTATAGCTATCATTGAAATGCATCATTGAAAATTTGCATTCGCATTTTTAAGATGAATAAACAAACTGCAATGGCTTTAATTGGTACCTAAATTAAGGTAATGAGTCGTAGATATTTGTTACTCTATAAAATACAAAATTCTGGCGCCAAATTACCGCATCAGTTATCGAGTAATACGTGACTGAATTAAGTGAGTTTGGCATTACCCCTTACGTTATCGAGCAATAAATTACTCCAATTTGACATTTTCATTCGATCACTGATGGGACTCACTCACTCGTCACTGAAGCGGTAATTCGGCCCCTGATTTAAACTTTCTTTTAAATCCACTTTTATTATTTCATTGACGGAAATCAATTTTAATGAGCAGCTGATTTTCGTTTCTTTAATTTGGAACACAATCGTTCCACTAAATGTGGTCGATTCTCTTTCTATTCTCAAATGTCAGTTTTGCTTTTAATGATCAACTCTAACCTCAAACATATAGTATTGGTTGTTATCAGCCACTGACAGGATATTTTACTGAAACCAATTTTTCAATGATTGCTATAATTGGCTTGTCAAAAAAATGAAGTCAGCATTCCACTGATTTGTTCCAGTGATGCATTTCAATGACAACTATAACTGGCCCCTTAGTAAGAGCGAAATCTTTCAGTGGAAAAATTAATGTGATTTTCCAACAAAAAAGTATTTTTTTCCTTTTAAAATACAAATTCATTTGTTAAATTATCTCAA
Organism: Chrysotoxum bicinctum; assembly: GCA_911387755.1. Lineage (NCBI taxonomy): Eukaryota > Metazoa > Arthropoda > Insecta > Diptera > Syrphidae > Chrysotoxum > Chrysotoxum bicinctum. The sequence goes on along the minus strand of OU426990.1, from coordinate 93,999,705 downwards.
AAACTAAGAAGTTTTTTCGAATACTGAAACCTGAAAAGTCTAAATAAGAAGTCTCAATGACTCTTCCATAACCATCGCAGGCGGTCACTTTGTCTTATTTTGTACCTAGGACTTTTTCTCAAAAAAATATATGTATACTCGTATCTTAAGGCCTTTGATTCAGAAATTCAATATAAACTAGAAAAAAAAAAAAACATAATAAGTTGTCTTTGAAACTGGATGTGTCGCAACTTTCAAAATAATTAAAATCATCTGTCTCTATACCTACAATGTGTTTTCCAACACAGTTGACACAGGTCTAGTTTTCATGACATGACATGACGTTATAATAATGCAAAGAAATGAATACACGATCATACACCACGAATTTATTTTAATTTAAAATTAAAACCCACAAGTGAAGGCCTCTTCCTTCAAAGAAAAAAATATCAAAATTTATATCAATATGTTTATGTTAGCATATTTTTGTATATTTTGTAAAAAACACACAAACCTTATATATGGCAAAAGCAATACGGTGCCGGAATTACTTATGATTTGATATAGAAGCCCTGTAAAAATAATGTACCAGGGGCTCCGAAACTCTGAAATAAAAGTTGTTTGTGATGTGGCCGTAATATAAACTAATTTTGTGCGAGGGTATATATATATGTACATAAAATAAATAACATCCTTTTTTTAATTCGTCAAAAACCAATCCGATAGCTTTTGTAAATTTGTTAATCTAGGTTGACAAATTGTTTTGCCTTTCCACTTTTTTTAATTTAAAAAAATAGAAATTGAGCTATTTGATACTTTGGCAATCTACGAATTTGGAACTAAATTTGATGAAATTTGGTACAGAGTGGACGATCAGAAAGGAGTCCATAAGATATCGATGCAAATTTATTTTTGAGTAATAAACTGGAACCAAAGAAGTTTAGAAGAGCTTTCGTGTAAATCCGTCACTGATGTTTTATTTTATCTTAAGGACATTCATAATGAGTCAAGAATATGAATATGAACAGTATCCTCATTGCACACATCATCATACAAATTCACCATCACCACATCAACGAGGCCGACAACTATACAGAGAATAGACTTGATAGCTCAACCAAGCACTTGCTCACTTGCGAATGGATTTGTCCTTTCTTATCCCTTTATGTGTTATTTGTGGCTTTTGTTGTTATGTTCTTTTATTTTAAATGTGGTTCACTCTTTTTGGTGATATTTTAATTCCGAGTTCGGCATTGGACGAGGACACCAAGCAAAGCAACATACATATATATTCTGAATCTTGTAGTACAAAGGCTTTTTGCTTCGTCCTTCGAATTCTATTTTTTAGATTTTTTTAGAGAAATTGTTTTATTGCGTAACTTTTTTTGTTCAAGTTGTCAAATGGGACTCGTCAGTATCAAGAAGGGGGTAAGGTTATCTTAATTGCAAAATGTTAAATGCAATTTGATTAGGGCACTGAAAGTTCTTGACTTTGTGCAAATACAGTCTAGAATTATGCATTCCTACATACATACATATATATTGTCTATATATCTAATATTATTTATTAGATGAAAAATGCTTAAAGAACTTACTGGGTGTATACAAATAAGAACGCCACTCCATATGAGAAGAAAATAATCTGAGAATGCTTTCAAGACCGCTGAACCGTTATGAAAGTAACCCAGACTTTAGCATATTCTACCGGAAAAAATAAGGAACGCCATTTAGTTTTGAGAAAAATCAAAATTTTGAGGATTTGCTCCCAAAAAGGCCACTCATCATCGAAATATGACCCTTACTAGACTTAGTAGAGCGGATCATTTTTTGACATTGGTGCAGATAAGAGCCCAAACAAATACAGATTTTAATGAAAGATATCGACACAAACCATGCGAAGACGACTTAAGGAAATCAATTTAAATGGACGAATGGCGAGACTAAAGCCAAATTTGTTCGAGTACAACGGTTCGGTTTGGAGCATCTTTAAGAGAGTGAGCAATTATGCGATTTAGTCATCTCGAACGATGAACCAAAGTTTAACGTTTTTGGAAACGACGGAAGATCATACTTAAGGCATCCTTTATTAAAAGAGGTCTTACCTCAAATAAACCAAAATAAAACGGTTAAGCGTGGCGGTTACTTGGTAGTGGTTTGTGGATGCTTCACCTCATCTTAAGTTGGTCCTATGCTGCGGATCAATGGGAAAATGACAGATGAAATGAATGAGAATAATTTGCCCCCAGCTTGAATATTTTAACAAACATTGTTCTATGTCTTGATTTGAATCGTATTATATTCAAGTTCTGGAGTGGCTTGCTCAAAGCCTCGATTTAAACCCTATAGAAAATCTATCCTATACGCTATACCTATCAGTCATCTCTTTGGAGTATAATCAAGAAAGATTATAAAGATTGTTAAAAATAAAATGAATTATGAACTTTAAATATTAAATTGAAATTTTGATTAAATAAGAACCTACATGCATTGATTGTGAAGTACATTTTTAGCTTGTTTTTTAACACAGGAGCGCATCACTGAGATAGCAACCAAACAATATCCACGATAAAAAGAAGTTGGAAAATGAACAAACAGGGTTTAAAAACCGAAATCTAATAAATATTCATAGAACTCGGAATAAAGTTACCAAGCCGAATAGTTCTTTCAATGGGCTTACTATAAAAAAGCGAAATGAATCCTCATTTTGGCTGTGACCCTTCAGTTTTGATTATGACACCTTCCGAAAAGAAAGTAGATGCGTAATCCTTATTTTAAATATTTGAAATACCAATCAGAACTTTTTTCTTTTCTGTTATATCGTGTTTACATTTTTACTGCAAGTAAACACATAACGAGCTCAACCTTTGTACCCTAACATCTCTCTAGAAGTTTATTTACAAAATTTTATATTTCCAAAATCTACATTCATTCTGAACATATCTATGTATCTACAAATACCTGTAACAAAAATGAACACTCTTCAGCTACGAAAATTGAATCGACCCAGAACCACTGACATTTAACCCGGGCGTGAAATTGAAAATGTAATTGAATTTCCCGATCATGGCTGCATCAACTTGGGCTCAAACGCATGTGATGGAAAATTCAGAGTTTGATTTAATATTTCAATTTTCGATTTTCAATTATCCTTTTTTATTACAGGCTTAAGTCTGTGATTTATAAAAGTTTAAACAACAATTTTAATCAGCCAAGATTTCATGACCTAACCGAATTTATAACCATTCCGTTGATACCAAATGAAGTACAAACGAAGTAAGCCACGAAGATTTATGTGTTTTTGAACATTAAAGAAATTTCGTGGTGTGTGAGGGGGGAACAGAAGCAATTGAAAAGCGCCCTAATATCCATTATGTACTGCAGCAGCTTCATTTTATACCTTACTGAAGCATTCAACAAATTTTATGCGAAATAATTGCATTTGCTTCCTGTCCTTTATTAAAGGAAGTGGGTAAAGCTTTTTCTTCTTCTTTTATGTGAGCAACTAAGATATCCTTGTTCTAGACATTGAAGAAAAAACAGTAGAAGAGTATTGTACTGGCACGCCATCGCCAGGTCTTCAAAATGAGTTTTTTGCCGAAAGCGAAACAAGCTTAACGAGCAAAGCGGATTCAGTAGCTACAATTACAGCACGAAGAATGGAAAGCAAAAGAGATTTTCTTAAACGAACCTTCTCGCTAACCCTTAGCCCTGCCCTAACTCTTCAACTCAAACCCTCTTGTGCAACATTGTACCTATATACTCGTAATGTAGTAAGTATACCGTGTGTCGTGTCTCGTGTGTGCCTCTAGTTTTAATTTATCTGCATTGCAGCAGTTGTGACTGAAATTTATTATTCACTCAATAGACTTGGCCAGAAATATTCATAGAAAATGAAGGCAAAATAACTTGACCAAAAAAGGATGCACAAGCACATATAAAACTCGAGCACTATGCCATAATAAAATTGTTCGTTCAGCTGCTACAGCATTTTCATGGTAATAGTATATTAATGGAACACCAACCGCAACAGCTGAAAATGGAATAACATTTCAAATTAAGTTTAAAAGGTCTAAAATGGCAAGCCAAGCAAATACATTAAGGCAAAATAGAAGTGATTTAAGTTTGAAATGGATATTTGAAGAAGTTTTGCCCTTGTTTCGTAATCCTTTGGGAACATGAAATAAGAAAAGCCCAGTATTTATGCGCTGGATGTGTACCAACCTTAAGGTATAATGTGTGCGGTCGAAAGTACTTTAGATTTAATTTTGATAAAACATAATTACTACATATCAAGCCAACCAAAAGATAAAATTGTGGGTAATATGAGATAAGGACGGTTACCTTTAGGCAACACCATTCGGCGTTAGAAATACTTAATAAGTTTATTCACTAAATACTGGTAGGTACTCTTTTTTGAGTTTAAGTGAAAAGTTAAACTATGTGCAGGAGCAAATCAATACAAAAGAAATGTATTTTTTTGTCTTTTAGGAAGAAAAGTTTAGAACACCGAATACTTACTAAGAATTAAAACGGGAGAACATGTGTTGGTTTGAAACGGCAAGCCCAAAAAGCAACGCCCTCAAATGAGTATGTGAAAGTGGTAGTACAGTGAGTAGTACTGAATATGTGGAAAGAGCACTTTCACAGAAATTGAGGAGCATTCCAATCTATGTGTCACACATAACACATATGGACTGATTTATGAAATGTTTGCGTGCATTAGTAAACGTGTATGGTAAGAAATTGTCAGTTCTTTGAACGCCAAATAGTTAGAGAATATCACACGTTATCACTGCCCATTAATAAGAATTGAAAGTTAGCAAATGTAAAAGTCACAACTAACTGTTGTAAAGGGTGGTTAAATTTTAAGGGCCGATGTTGAATGTGAGCCACATCAAACGTCAAGTTTTTTTCTGCATTTCATTTGACATTTCTCAATTTCAGACTAACTCAATTTGAACCATGGAAAGATACACAATCGAGCAACGCGTTAAAGTTATTCAGGCTTGTTATGAAAATGGGCATAGAAATCAAAATGCATATCGTGCACTTCGTGATTTTTTCGGTCAATTTAATCGTCCAAATGTGCGTATAATCGGAAAAATCGTGCAAAAATTTGAGCAAACCGGGTCTGTAGGAGATGTGAAAACATCAGTGCTCGTACTGCAGCAAATATTGCTGCTGTTCGCGATAATGTGGCTGAAGAGCCATCCACCTCAACTCGTCGTCGTGCCCAACAATTCTACCTATCACGCTCGTCGTTGATGAATATTATGCATAAAGACTTGCATTTACTAAAGCCTCTTGACCATTTCAAGCATCGTCAATAGTCAGAATGGTGCAAGAAATGGCAACAGTGGATGATCAATTTTCGAAGAAAATCATCTTCAGTGATGAGGCACATTTTCACCTCAGTGGATTCGTCAATCATGTGACTTGACACCGTTGGACTTCTTTCTTTGGGGTTATTTGAAAGAAAAGGTGTACATCGATAAGCCAGCAAGAATTCAAGAGCTAAAGGATGATATAATTCGGCACATTAACAGCATAGAAACTCAATTATGCCTCAGCGTCATCGAAAATTTCGGATGGAGGTCTGCCGCCGAGGTCGCGGCGCGAAATGTTATACCCAAAAAAAAAATTAAAAAGAATGCTCAAGAAGTATTTGGAAAGAACTTTTTGAAATTAAATAATAACCAAACAAAAACTATCTATGAGGGCGAGAGGAAATGAAAGTGTTTCTATGCAGCGCATACCTATGTTAAGCCGATCCACAAATTCGATGTTCATGAATATTACGTCGTGAATGATTGGTTTGATTTGCTATCACCTGCTTTTTTATTTTAAAAATCAAATCTTCATTTAATGAATAGGTTATATGTATCTTTTTTCAACAAATCTTTTCACTGATTTCCTTTCTGTTTTCGTTCTTAAATAAATCATCGGTCAATATTTTTTTAAGCATCAAGAATTGGTTTTAGTGTGAAAAAGAGGTGATTTCATCTAAAACTTACATATTATGGTTCTTATAGTTCGCGTTTTTATGAACTGAATTGATATACACAATTAGCTAGATTTTTTTAAATTATAATAAAGTATTTCGAACGACAGTCAAAATATCTTCGATCCAAATAGAACCCATTTCTACCATTTAACCAAATAATTCACTTGATGGTACAAAGGACGATTTTTCCAGATTTCCGAAAGCCTATAGAAGCACATATACAAAGCACGTATTCTTAAATCAAATACCTATGTAACGGCTTAAGTGGGAGGTTTTTTAATTAATATTATCTAATGTATAAGGATGTTCGAAAGGGATACATTTTCAGAACCTTCAAGAAGTCAATTGAGTCGCAAAACCATTGACAGCTGGGCGATTCCATTATAGCGGGTGCAACATTTAGACTCATTTGAAGTACATTTAATAATAAAATAAGCAAAATATTTAATGACATTATTACTTGAAGGGATACATTTTCACCTATTTATATTTAATCCATTTAAAATTCTAAAATATAATAAATAATTTGGCAGAAGAATGGTTTCAAAGTGCGATCGCGGGTGCAACAGAATCGGCCCGACTTTTCTAGATCATAGTACAAAAAACACAAATTCTGTTAATTGTGAAACATTTATCATGCTATTCTTACATATATTGAACGACGTTGATTCAATCAACTAAATAAATAAAAATAAAAATAGAAAACAAAAGTAAGCAACGAAATATTAACTTTTAAATCAATCGCGGGTGCAACATCAAATTATCGCGGGTGCAACGCGTCTAACTTAAATTAGTAAACTGATTTAAAAAACTGGAAAAAATATAAAATAAGGCACATATGTAACAAGTCAGTAACCTTCTCTATTAATTATAATTTTGTTTTTTCAAATACTTCAATATTTTTTCGAAAATACATATATGTATGTCAGAAGTACTCCATCTTCATCGATATCGGTTGAGGATAACCCCACATAACGATTTTGTGATATTGAAGCCTACCTGGTGCAAGAAGGTACAAACCTGCGGTAATAACTTTTGGAAATACTGCTGCTGTAAAAACAGAACGGTATTTTAGGGCATGGATCTACTGGATTTATAGGGGGCTGAAAAGGCCCTGTTGGAGATTTAGAATTTAATGCTTCGTCTTCTGACTCAATAAAAACATCGAAAACTTAACTTCACGAATGCTCATGGTCATTGTATTCTTCTCCATTCTTAACTTCCGACTTAATCGATTTCACATCTTTTATACCCGGCACTTGTCTGCTAATATTATCCCTTTTATAGAAATCATCTGTCATCCTTCAGTTTTTTAGACATTGCTTTGGTGGAACAAGTTTTTTTTTTTAATACATTTTTTAACACTTCAACTACGTTAGTGGGACTCCTTGGGCGATTACGTTTCACTTGTGCGACTTTTTTAGTCTACAGGGACTGATGTAATGAGCGCCTGCCTTTTTTTGTGTTGACTGCATTTTTTCGTTTTGTCTGATTCTGGTCAGAATTTTAAAATTTGCATCTGCCTTCATTTTCCCTTTCAATACATCTCTCCACATTATATTTCTACGTCCTTTTTCTGCATGAAGCTCAGCATATTTGTTAATTTTTTGTCAATTTTCTGTAAAGCAGTCTCTTTTTCTTGTTTCACTTCCCTATAACCATATATTTTTATATAAAAAAGAACAAAATATTATATTACATAGTTAAAAAAAAACGTGAACAGCAGAAATTATTATTCAAAGCATATTTTATCAATAAAATACAATAAATCACGTTATAATGTTAGTAGTCAATAAGTTGCACCCGCGATCTTAATATTGGGATCGCGGGTGCAACCAATTTAAATCAACGTTTTTTTTCGTTCAACGTACAATATATTCCTAATAACGACTGATTTAATTTTAGTTTTGTTTTCTTCTTACTTTTAGAAAGTTTCAAAACGCTAGCACTTTATTTCTGCCAAAAAAGTAAACTTTTATATCTTTTATATCGCGGGTGCAACAACTTACAATGGCTTTTTGCAATCAATAATGCTAAAAATATAATAACAAATTCGTACATGTTTTTATACAAACGATTAAATCGCATGTTGCTTTATACGTCTATTGAGTAAAGCATAACTCAAAACTGTCGGAAATAGCTATTTTGAACTTATGTTACCACTTATAATAATTGCAGTTCGTATCGACTTCGTATGATAATGTTGCCAAGCGCAAACAAAAATGTTCTCTATAACTTAGGTCTCAGTTTTTGTTTTAATTATTAAATATAGTATTTCTACTTTGAATATTTATCAAAAAAAGTAAAAAATATTGTAATTCAAAAATTGGTGTCAAAAATTGTCTACAGCGGAATCACCCAGCTCTTAATTAATTCAATTAATTGTGAATGTAGGATTATGCATGTTTATATATATGTATGTAGCTATGTGTGTACAGAATAAGAATTCCCTATCTTATTTATATATAAATGTATGTATGCATTCATTTGAACTTATTTCTCACAATACGAGGAATGACTTAATTAAATAAGTTTTTCTGAGAAGGTTGTGTACACATATACACGAAAAAGTGGCTCTTTTGTCTCTTGAAGTGGAAAATATATTTCCTTAAATCGAAAGATTTAATTTAGGGATTCCTCGTTATTCCATTAAATTGATCTAAATCCATATGAACGTGTAATATGTATATTCAAAGGATTAATTTCTGCCGCACTCGCCTGAAAAAAAAAACATATTTTTTTTTTGTAATTGGCGCAGGTGTTCTATCATTGTATTTATTATTTCGTTTGTCTATTCAAGTTCCACTTCAACCCTCCTTCTAGCCACCGCTACTAAATCTTCCAAATGTAATTTTTTCCGTTTGAATGTCCATTCGAACAAAGTAATGTAATTAAATTGAATCAATATTTGTTTGTGGTATAAATAGAATTAACAAAAATGAGCACCGTCCGCCGTTCCAGTATTGAATGTTAATTTTTAATTCAGAACAACCAACTGTCTTTAGAAAGATGACGACAATGACAAAAAAATAATAGTAGATTTTAAAATTATATATTTATGATAATTGCGTGTTATTCAATATTTAATGTGTACTTCAGTATTATGAGTAACATATGTCCCAAAAGGTTACAAATTTTAATATACTAATTGAATGACGTTCTTAACTCTAGGAATATTTTTAGTTTACCGAAAATATTCGATATTGTATTAAAACTCCGTCAGATAATTGGGACCAGTTCTAAGAATTCTCTGAGATCTTTTATTCAAATGATGACTTAAATTCAAAGCTATTAAAATATTGAAAATGAATGCTTAATTTTCTATCCTTGGTCTAAATAAATTTAATTTTTTATAGATTTTATCTACGCATTTTTTCAAATTCAGATACCAATAACAACTATCAAACTCAGAAATACGAGTATAATAAATCTTTTTAAAATTCTTGATAAAGTTCAAAAATCGTCCAATAGGGGGGTTTAAACTTTGATAGCTTATAACAGACATGATGGTAACACGAAAACAGCTGTCAAAATCGAGGGTTTTAGTAAAAAAATCAATTTTGGGGAAAGCATCATCAATCAAATCAAATTAATTATTATTTGAGATACGTTCGAACGGAAAATCATTTTTAGAACTGGGCCGATTTTCGGATAAACGCGTATGTCAACAGCTAAAATATTTGTGTGTGCGGATCTTAGCCGATAGGGTTAGGAACATGTTGAACATATGCTCCAGGCAATAAGGGATCTTCTATACTTGAAAAATGCGAAATTATTGTTTTACGTTTTGGGGAAGTCAACTGGAAACCGAGATCGTTTGATCTTATGTAGATATAGACTTTTTCTTAGACAAGCTGGAACTATTTTTGAAAATTTATTGTCCATCAACGAAATCTTTCCATGTTACCAAATTGATCTAACAAATGTCTAAAATCAATTAAAATGAACCTTTACAGGAGTTGTCGAAAGAGCACGATATAATGTACAAGTATATGTATGTATGTTGGTAAATACATAAGTGTTGTTTTGTATTCAAAATGGACTTTTATTCGTTCAATTCTCACTTTTTTATTTTTGAACCGTCCTAAAAGGCAATTTAAAGGACGATAAAAATGATCGGCCTTCAATTTCAAAACTTCCAATTCCTATGTAATTGTACTCGTATCTGTTCAAAAATATGCCGTGTCCAATAGCTCGGGAAATTGCATTCGCACAAACTCGTCAAATTTAAATTGAAAAGAAGTTTTCCACTGAGATGAACCAAATATTTGTAGTTTATTCTTACTTCAAATTCCTTTAAATAAATAACGAATGTGTGTCAATAATGAAAAAAAGTTGAGATTAGATTAACTCGTATAGTCGTTTAAAAACAAACCTTAAAAACAAGTTACGCACTCATGGTTCTACATTATATTATAGTTCAGTTTGAGAACAGTTATTTTAGGAGGGATCTCTCTGTCTTAGATATGAGTCTTATCTTTAAGGCAAGAACGGAAGTTCTTGAACTGAACTTTTGACCATATCGACCCGACATTAACCCTATCTGCTCACTGTGTAATTTAAACCAAAATGAAGATGTCCTTCATTTCTTAGCAGTTTGTCCTATTTTGCAAGAAATACGAAGGTTCTATTTCAGTAAGAGTTTTCTGACTTACGAAGAATGTGTCAGTGTTCTGAATGGAGAATATGGTTGGAAGTTGCTGGTACGATATATCTCATATGCGAAAAACTACAGAAACACATATTTGAATATGTCGTGAGTAATACTCACATTTAATAATTTTGTTTTAGCTAAACTAAAAGCCCATTCTCACTTGTGAAATACATAATTGTTTTTTTTTTGTTTTAGCTAAACTAAAAGCCCATTTTCACTTGCGAAATACATAACTACTTTTTTTTGTTTTAGCTTAACTAAAAGCCAATTTATTAATGATATTGCATTTTTCTAACCCAACTCGTTCCTCAAGTATTAAAAATTGTCTATCATTGCTTCTTAAGCCTGTATTCTTAAATATATTTTAAATGGTTCTCTTTTATGTTTATTTTTGTACCTATATCTGAACATAAAAACTACTGTTGATTGCTTGTTCATTGTATTTCTGTTATAAAAGCTTTAAACTCTACCTTTGGTTTCTTTTTTCTTTTAAGAATAATTTTATTTTAAATTTGTTTTAAATTAAACTTTGTAATCTTCGGCCATGCTTTAATTTCTTTATTAAAATTTTATTTATGTATATTTTTAAGAACAAACAATAAAGATTCTAATCTAATCTAATCTAATCTAAATATTATAGTTCAACATTGGAGACCAAACGTAATGCAATGGAATTATGTATTGAAGTGCTAAATTAAAAAGATATGTAACGAAAACTTGGGTATCGAATATCGTCGGTTTTATTTTTAAGTGAGAATGAATAAAACACAACATGTTTTTAGTTGTTTTCTTAAACACAAAATAAACAACTTTAAAATACAACGGTTAAATAATTTTATTTTTAATATAGAAATGCGAATTGCCCTCATGTTAGACGGATTTGGCAGAAAATTATCGAATTTCATCAATATGTGATATTTGTTGGCTCTGATTATTTTTAAAAATACATGCATACAAATCTATTCTTAAGTTTTTCAACCACACATAATCCGAAACTATTAGACCGTGTTGTAGTATTTTATGTTGCTTATGTCTTTATTTATGACATATCACTATTTTTATGTATACAAAAATGTATTTCTTAGTTCTTGGAGGACTACAGATCCAGACTTAAATCGCATATAACCTCAATATCAAATTAAACTGAATTGCAAAGTAAGTGGACGTTACATTTTTTTAAGAATTTTCATTTCTGTCAAGAAAAAGGTATTTTAAATAAATACCTTTTTAAAATATTAAGGGCATTCATGTAAGCGCGGAAAACCCTCGTAAACCTCGTAAGCCAGATAACTTTATCTCCGCAGAAACGAGCTGTCAAAATTTGTATGGGAAAAAGTTTCTGCAAATCTCATAAAATTATCTCACAAATTTCCTGCGGAAAGTGCAGAAATAAACCTCGTAAACTAAAGAAGTATGGATTCTGAGTTTTAAATTGACATTTCACAAAATATTTCCCACATTTACGCAAGTATTTCTTAGTGGGTGTTCATGAAAACATACTGCGGAAAATTATATCTTTCTAAAAAGCGGTAAATTATCTCGTTACATGAATACCCTTATTAGTTTAATACTTTTTCAGATCCACTGGACCCTTTCCTTGAAAAAAGCAAGTTCAGCCGCTCTGGTGGACTCAAATGGCTTTGGATGAACAAAACACAGTTTTATCGGATTCAAAAGAAACTGGGCATTTTATCTGACATGTACACACATATATAAGCTACATATGTACATATGTCAATAAATCTGTTTTACTGATTCTCACTGTTTGTACGAGTATGTTTGTAAAATATGGCAAGTATAGGTATACAAACGTTTTGGAACACGCGGTTTTCAAACCGTTTTCTAAAATTGAAATTTGTTTTATCTCTTAAAGTTTCTTTTCGATTTGTAAGTTTATTACTGACCTTTAAAGCCCCTTTTAGACGATCAGTTTTCAATTCAGTTATCAGTTCAGTTGTTAGTTCAGTTAAAAAAAAAGAGTGTATTTAGACGTCAGTCCGGTGTTCAGTTGAGCTTTCATTTTAGTTGTGAGCAGTCGAAAGTCAGAAGAAATACACTTTGTAGGAGATGAGGCATTTGCTCTACGACGCAACTCTTGAAACCATTCAATAAAAAGCAGTTGAATTATGATCGCATCGTTTTAACTACATAGATTATCAAAAGCTCGACGCATTGTTGAGAATGCTTTTGGCATTTTATCAAAAAAAACTTAAAAATTGGAATAGTAAATGTTGTTGTATTGACATGGTGCTGCTTGCACAACTTTTTACGGACAATGTGGAAATACGTACATTCACCCGAAATTGACGAAGCTGAAAGAGATCCAGCAAATAAAAGTACCACAGATTTGGCACGTACACATTATTCGTCCCTATTCCACTTTTATGTGAGCGCTCTACTTTTTTTCAACTCTTTATTGTACGCAGAACGAATGCTGTTAATCTTTGCCCTGAGCTTTGCCTTCGTCGCTTCTGTATCAACCTCTTTTAGTTTTTCTAGCAACATACGAGTATTGTATGCTAATGCTGCTTCTCTTTTCTCTGAATTGTGTTAAAAAGGGTCACCGCCAACTGCAATTGAAATGACGACTGAACTGAAAAGTGAACTGAAACGTATTTACACATCAGTTTAACTGATAACTGAACTGACAACTTATGGGAATTCCATCAGTTTCAGTTTAAGTTTCAGTTTCAGTTAAACGCTTCAGTTTTTGCATTTAGACATCAGTTTAACTGAAAGCTTAACTGATAGCTCAACTGAAACTGAAATTATCGTCTAAATGAGACTTAAAAATGTCTTTTTCTACCTTTTGGCCGTTATAGTCGTGGTGCCACAACAAAATATACAAACTTTTACGATGATGCATTATTGTCTTAAAAGAAAATGAAACATACAGTCAAATTAATAATTTTTCGTGAATGAGAAGCAACTGTAAATAAATTTGACAGCAATAACTTTAGTTATGTCAGATGACAAACACAAATATTTGATACTTTAATGGGTCTTAAGAGAGAAACTATGTCGAATATTTGGAAATTCTTCACCAGATTCTGGTATTTGGCTTATAAGTTAATATGAGTACTGTCGTTTTACAAAGTCCGTGGGTAGATCTTTTGTGTAGCTTTTGTACAGAATTTTGAGATATTGAGGAGCTCTTTTAATTGAATAAGTACCAAGTATTTCGTAAAAGAAACTGATCGCAAATAAATGCACTCTACAACAGTTTATTGTGCGCCTTAGGCTAAAATTCATAAAAAAATTAGACCAATCACAAATTAAAACAGACTGGCGCAAAATTTTCAAGAGTTCTCGTTTAAGCTCTACTTAAAGCAGTCGTTTAGCTTGGAAACTTTGTCTAACTTTTTCATAATTTCAATCACGTTAGACAACTCTTCTAACTAATGTGGTTTTAACAACAAAACCTAAGCGAATTTGCGTTGAACAACCCTTAATTTGACAGATACATAACTCACACAACTACAAAAACACAAAACATCTTTAAAAAATCGAATAAAACATCAGTAAACATTTTTTCTTAGATTTGCTTTGGTATGGAATGACCATTGTCAATATGGATAAAGTATACTTTTAATAGATAAACTAGTAATTTGCTGCTGTTAAAGTAAGACGAGTTTATGTCCTTTAAAATTAACACTGAGCCTCCACTTGAAATAAATGATTGCAAAAAATGTGTCATGTAGCCAATATTTCTTGTGGAGCCCCCTTATGTCTCGATTTTTGTTATTTTCAGACATAATTTTTTCTATTTATTTCTTGTCTTCGTAGAAGAAATAAATGCAGATATAAATTTTGACGTTTCGTGACTTGTGACTTCACTATACACAAATTTCTCACAAGACGTCGAGTCTTGACACCAATTCCCACATTTTCATGTAACATTCCTTCATTTCATTGACAAACTCATGTTATGTTTTCACTTCGTATAGAAATTATGTCTTGTTAAGCCAAGATGTAATTTTTCTACCATCTACTGTCTGTTGAAGTACATACATAATGTTGTTTGGTTGTTTGCAGGCCAAAATTAACTTAAAAGAATTAAACATTGAAGATAGTAAGTATTTTGATTAATTTTTTTTTAAATTAGTTAGGGCAGTCAGAGACTTTTCATGCTTGTGGGACTACTCAATTATGTCTTGGAGCAAATGTTCTTCAAGGTCGTGCAAATCTCTTTTGCTCAAAAATGGATTGACCCAAAACCTGTGCTTCCTTTTGTATTCTTCCCGTTTTGTCTTTTCCAGTTTTTCCACTGCGTTTATCGCTAAAAACAAACGACGTGACTAACCAGGTGAGATTATGGCGAGGAATGAATAATCACGACATAATTTGCCCACAGAGTTAAAGAAATATAAACTTCAGATATAGTGTCTGATATAATGTCAGAAATAAATATTGCTAATGGAGGTGCGGCGTAACAAAAAGTCGGTTCTCGTTTTATACTCAATATTTAAAGTCGACTCCCATTCTAAAATTGATTTAGAGTAGGTTTTAAATGTTTAAAATTTTGCGCGACTGTGTATGTATATTTAAGTAATATTTTTGTTTTTGTTTTTCTTTTTCAAATCAAGTCGATTTGAACGAACTGTAAGCTATAAATATTGGAAATCTAACAAAAACACGCCCAGGCATAGCAGGACAGATAGTCTTACGTAAATGTAAGACTGAAAACGAAAGCAGCAAAATCACGGAAAGTCGTGATGTAAAGAAAGAAAAGAAACATATAGGTATAACAAAGAATACTGATGAAATTCAAATGTCCATTCCAAATACTTTGTCAATAATTAATTTCGTTCGTCTAATAGAAAACTGTACTGTAATACAAAAAGCAGAGAGAAATTTTTCATTTATGATTCCGTTTTTTATATGGGATTTTAAATAATGCATCAGTGCATTAAAACCCCTTTACGTAATGGTTATTGAGTTGGCCTGGGGTACTAGCACCTTCTATGAAGTGCAAGATTTTCTGTCGTCCTTAAAAGTGCTTCTCATCTTAGTCATTCGAACTCTGAAAAAAATCGTAGTCCCATCCATGACTAAAAATTGTAAGTCACTAGCTTTTGATTCTCAACAGTTTATTTTCATCAGAGGCGTAAACGGCTTTGAATTCAAGCAGATATGTACAATTTCTATATACTCGTAGACACCAATGAAGAAACTCTATATTTCTCATTTCCTGCAAACTGTACAAAAATAATTTATTATTTTCACAAATTGTATATTTTCAATTTGGGGGCAATTTTTAAGAAAACCACAGGAGTACTTGCCGGAGCAAAGAAGCCATTTCGACATCAACGCTAAGTGTCACATAATAGTTCAAAAGAATATAAATCCAATGTAACCGGTAGTCTTACTCAGTCATATTAAAAATTAAATCAAGCTAGAAAGAATTGCTGCAAGGAACGGATGGTCACGGTTAGAAAAATATGTACATATATAAATTAATGGACTCTTAAGTAAAATTAAGTAAAAACATCTTCTAATAGCCTCCTATTCTATAAGTAGAATGAAATCTGGGAATACTCTGCCATGATAATTGAGTTAAATTATTGCAACCAAACAATTTCTGTGAATAATTCTTAATTCCCTTCTCTACCGATCTAGTAGAATTTAATTGTCGTAGGAAAGACAGCGAAACCAATCAATTAAGTTGGATGTATCTCAGACATTGATTGCTCTAGAGAAGCATGAATAATCAAATGCAATTATCTGGGATTCCTACGAAGACAGCTTGATTGCATTTGTTGTGATGAGTTATATTGTATAAGTGAAAAGTTAATGAAATCGATAGTTATGTATATAAAAATAGAACAACAAACTTACCCTTTAAAAGATTCTGTAAAATATGATCCTTATGTTCGTCCGAGTGGGGTTCACCCAATACAATCAGCAAATAACAGCCAGTCAACGGACTCGGGGGTCCAACCATACCAACCAAACTCGATGGTCCACCATCAGCATCAGAGCAAGCAGTATCTATCGGGGCACGTCCGATATCTTCTTCAGCAGCGCCAACGTCACCAGCATGCATATCCCCATTGTCCTGATCGCCACCTCTGCCAGCGCTGCCGTTGGCTTGGGTCATTCCATTGGCGATAATATTTAAATTATCTGGAACCGGATGACCGCCATTAGCATTGCCTGCTCCACCGCCACCATTAATTCCTACAGTTCCATTTCCACCATCATCGCCGCCGCCATTGCCATTACCATTATTGCCGGCCATTGCCGGCCCCGACTGCTCTACCGCTGCTGCTGTAGTATTCTGCTCGGCAGCCATTGGTGCTATTCCAGCTCCGTTTCCAGCATTGGGACCAACAATAGCTTGATCCCCCATCACAGATTATACCTTAGGTTTGTTTTTTTTTTAAACTCCTCTTTCAGATGTCAAAAAGATTTTCGATTTGATTCCCTCAATTAATTCACAAGACTGAGTTTTTCTTTAACTTTTTAACGCTTAAAACACTAAGTTAACTAACAACAATTGCTGTCACTATAAGAGTTGTTGGTTTTTTAATATTTTTGTTTTTATTCTATTTTAAGCACCACTTTGTATATTTCTGCACAAAGATGTCGAAAATATTAACACTGCACCTTGTGCTGTCTTAAAATGGATGACTTTTACTGGAAAAGTTACTCAAGTCTTTTTTATGGATGTTATTTTATTTATTTTTGTTTAGTTAAATACTTTTATTTTTCTGTTGTTGTTGTTGTAGTTTTAATGTATATTCTGTAATGCTGTTTTGCGGAAAGAAAAACAGAGAGAAAGAGATTAGAGAAATTAATTATAAATAAATTTTCTTTCTTAAGCAAAACGATAATTTAAGGGTGGTGTTTTTTTTTAATTGTACTCGTATTGGGTCTTGTATTGGATGAAGCGAATGAAGAAAAGTCTTTTCAACTACTGTGCTCTGGGAAACAGTTTTTTTTTGTCTGGAATTGATGACTCACTCCAAGGGAGTTGTTTTATTCGAAAGCTGTGTGTGCTCTTTGAAATAATCGATTCGAAAAAAGGACAATGCCTTAAGATGAAGGATATTCTAGTAACCATGGAAGAAGTTCCACTTATTTCACATTATTTGTGATTCAGTAATTCAGTAACAGTTGATACCTTTTTTTAAAAGAAATTCGAAAGCTGTTATAAAACATGGAACAAATATACGCTCAAGGGCTTTTTGTGGTATTTAAAAAATGATGTTAATCAAATTTATATTCTACTGGAACGAAATTTAAGACCTTGTTGTTTGGATTGTAAAGAAATTTTGATAAATCTTACATCGGAAGCAAGGTAAATAATAACTAAATTTTCTAAAACAATTAAAAATAAAACTAAAGAAAAACTTTTTTCTGAATTCTGATTTCCAGAATTAATTTAATTTAAGAAACAAAGAAACGGTTTCATTATATTTTAGATACATTTTTACCCTGTTCTTTGTGGTTTTAGTATTATGTTTTGATCTAAGCCAAATGGAAAACTATAACATTAGTGAAACAAAATTGAATTTTTTTCATTTAATTTACTTCCACAAGATTTTTTTGAATGAGAATTATAATAGTATTTGAATGTTGTTGAAAAAAAAATTCTCTATTTATTAACCTAATAGCACTTATTGCTTTTGATTCAAATAAATTTTTTATCAAGTATGGAGAATTCACTTTTTCGTTTAACATTTTAAACTTTTTAAAAGTTAATTACTTAAAAGTGTACTCGTATTTAATTTTTTTTTAAATCACCAAACACAAAATGTTATACAAAAATTAACTCTTAGAGCTCTTTCCATCCAAAGGGCAGACGAATACTGCAAACTGCATTCGATTTATTTTTGTACGACTAAAAAACACGCTGCAGGTTTTTGTTTTATTTAGGTACCTACAAAAATGCAAAAGCATATACTATCTCTTTTTTTCCAGCTAGAGTCGTGGCTTTATGTTGCAATATGTGCTGCTGAGATGCATGCGTTTTTCCAAAAATAAATTCAACTTAATGCATCAATGCTGACAATTTTAGTATTGGCAAAATAAAGCAATGTCGACCGTTTTCGTCATCCGCTTCACCCTTCGCCTCGTGATTTTTTAAGTTAATGTGTTATTTTTGTTTTATTACAACTTTAAAATAGAGAAGATGTTAAAAAAAGTGGTATCCTACAGGAGTGTATGGCCCAAGTGGGAAAATAAGAATAAGAACCGCACCCGCCGATGTACAAAACTAAACTGTGAACTTCTGGTTCGAAAATCGAAAACACTGCGTAACAGAAACAACCACAAAAACTTAAACGGAAGAAAGCATTCCTTTTTGGGTGATAGTAGTCGTGTCCGGTTGTGGTACAATATTTGCTTTGCTTTTGAGTAAGTGTATCTGTGTATGGTGAAGTATTTTTTTTTTTAAATTTTATTGATTTATTTGTCACGAGATGGTGCAATATGTGGCGCCCCTGTTATGTTCTTGAACAAAGTCAAGTGGTTATTATTAATGGTATGGTGGTATAATACCACCGCGGCTAGTTCGAAGTGAACTTTGGATTGGACTTCTGCTCGAAATGAAAGCTCGACGAAGACTGATGAGGTTTCTGCATCGTTGAAGAAGGCGAGGATATCCAATTTAGCTGGAAGGGTTTTTGAGCTGGAATGTACCAACACTGAAAGTGGAGGGTTGGTTTGTTGAAGATAAAGCTTTTCATAATGGAAGGGAATTCCTTCCATTTGATTCTTTAATGTGGATTGTGGAATACGATTCCAATAATGCAACTTCGATTATCAGGACAAAAACAACACTATGAGAGATTTTTGGTTGGAACATTTGACTTGGAGCCTTGCCAAGCAAATGTAGAAAAACCGCACTGAATGTTCACGATAAAGTTTAATGGCGACACGATTGTTAACTGCGGTATGTCATGCATTGCCGTTTTTAAGGGATGTCGCAAGAGAGATTTGTGGTTAATCCAATACTTTTGACTTTGTAAATGAGTTTATAGGAGAAGGAATCAAATCAAGTTTGTTATACATACAAAATAGATAATTTTTCGCGATTAAATAAAAGTATAATACTAACTGTTCGAGAATACACTTGCTCGCGATGTTATTTGCGGCTGGACTGATCATAGTTTCGGAAAATTCAGTCCTTTTTGTACACGGAAACATGTACAAAATTTTTGGAACAGTATCAAAAAATCCAAAGAAACGAGTGAATAGAATCGGACAGACTTGAGTGGAATTTCATGATTGTTATTGTAGTTCGATTTTTTTTTAAATCAAAATTGAAGTTTACACTTTCATTGTTCAAATAGAGTCAAGTTAAACATTTTGAAAAGTTGCTACATCACACAAACACAAATTTTGTAGGGATTTTTGTGTATGTAAACATAATATAAATATGGACATTTGAGCCTTTTTTGGGGTTGAACATAATGAGTGGAAATAATAAGAATACGATTTTTCACTCCATACTGAAATACATATATTCTTTGATATTCCTAAAGCGGACAGGTATATTTAATCAAACAAAATAAAATTCCATTCCTTAACCTGTCTCAAGCCATTATTGCTATTTCACTCAAAAATTCCTTGCAGTTGATTTCAGATGATGGGGACATACAATACGAACACTTAAAAGTTGATACGGCTTTGAGCATATAACAAAATTATTAAACCCACATAATTACTTATATAAGTTTAGGTGCACAGATGGAAAATATCTCAAAAAGTTTAATTTGACCAATCAGATTGCATTTTACTGCCAGTTTTGCTACTGGAAATTGCTCAAATTGAGAAAGACTATTTTGAAGTGTTGCCAATAATATTTTATCAATTTATTTTCCTTTAAACAATCTATTGAAACGTGGTTATGATTTGGCATGTGTTGTATTGATAATGGCTTTGCATGAGTTTTACTCTTTTAAAAGGACTCAAAATGTTTCTATCGCTCAAAGTAACGAAGCCAGAAATATAATTTGGGGTGCTCTTGATTTCGAATTGATTTCATTTATTTTCAAGTAGAACCTTGTCGAAGAAAAGTCATATTTGTCATATTTGTTTGCTATAAACTAAAGTCGAAATACAAATTGGTTGTAAGAAAAATGGTGTACATACAGGTTTTACTCTTGTGGTCGTTCTTATATGAATATACATATGAAATTGCGTCGTTTTTCATATTAGGATTTTATCCAAGAAGGTAGTAAATATCCCTTCATACGCAATAAAAACGCTCGCGAGACAACTGGGATACTAAAAATAACAACAACAAAGATCTCAAAAGGATACCACCAGGATATGCAGCATTGAAGGAAGCTTCTAATGAAATTGCCGGTACCAGAAGAGCACCCATCATGGCACAGGCGCACTTCACCATTTCCTAAGTTAATATTCAAATGGATACGACTTATGGGTTGAAAACAACAAAAAAAAATGAAGAAACACATGGTGCACTTGGAAAGTGTTTGACTTCAGGGTTTTCCAACAAAACCCGAAACGAAACGAAACAAATTGAAACGAAACCATCTGATTCAATATTGATTTTTAAGCAAAAACAGCTGGCTAGTGTATAGTTTGAACTTCTTCCCCATGGTGTGTCAGCCTGTTGTTGTTGCTGTACCACTACACTTATACAACAGGGCTTGAATATGAGTTCTTAAAAGTGGGGTGTACTGTTCGATTTTTTAACTCCTCTCACTAGGCCATACAACTAACTAACTATACGAGTACCTATATGAAAAAGGAAAATAGGAAGATTTTTTAGGATACTTTAATTATGCTCACCTTTATTTTACTGCTATAAGTTTTTATACGCTGAATAACTTTAATGGACAGAAAAAAGCTTAAATATCTTAAATTACTTGCCGAAAAGGTTAATTAACTTTAATTTTAGATATATGTTTTTTTTCACTGAAGTTTTATATATTCTTATTGACTAATTGAATAAATGGACTTTAAAGCGAAGAAGCAAATTTCTTTTATTAAGCTTTTTTGGATAAATATAATATATTGAATGGTTGTGTATATTATTTGTGAATCGACACTGAAAATCTGCAGTCTTAATTAAGCACTTACATATATAGAATTAATGCAGAGAATGTTTTTTTCTCGAAAAAATTTAACTTTTTTGTAATTTTTTTTTTTTTACTGCGGGAGTAGTATGGGGCGATGATGATGGTAACAATATTAGTATCCACTTTGAAACCAAAATAAACTTTAGACGGATTTTGGTACACGCAATTTTTTCTTCTTTTCAATAAAGTTTATAATTTCGGTGTGCACACAATTTTGTGATAAATTTTCTTTGGCTAAGGAAAGTATTTTTTCCATATATATGTGTATATACTTTATATATGTATGTTTTTTCACTTAGAAAAAAACTGGTGTTGCGTTAACCGGCTTCTTACTTTGCTTCTTAAATAGGTAGCAGTTTGGTTGGTACTAGGTGCAGTTCGTGTAGATTTTCTCTTCGAATCCATTCGAGTCTAAAATCACGACGAAAATATTTGGCATGCGTCCGCATTTGGGGGATGATTTCCGGGGTTGCGGGGCCTGAAAAAAAAAGAAACACAGGCTAGTTTCCCCTAACAAATGTGAAAAAGTGACAGTTAGGGAAGAAACACGAAAGTTATAGGTTAGAATTTTAGGAATATTAGTACCTAGTAGTTGGATATTTTCTTGTCGTTATTCAAGGCCTGCGCTCTCTAGTGATGGAATCGAGCTTTTTTGTGGTAGAACATATGGTTCGAGAGATTTCATTCCATTAGTGGTGCGGAGAATGTTTTTAAAAAAGGTCTAGAGAATTGTTTGAACCAGGAGTGCAGAAAACTTAATAGATGCTCCTTACATCGATGATGATAGAATTTATTCAAACTGGAAGAGTGGAATGTTCATATACTGTCTTTTTCAAAGTAAAAAAGGGGAATCCTTCTTGTGTTAAAGGTGTTTTTGTGGTAGGTGTAAGGGTAGGCTCTGCTTACATGCATACACATGTGTACGAGTATTATAAATATATGTAAATACCATTAATTTTTTTTTTTTTTCAAATTTTACTCAATTCAAATTAAGTTGCCTTTAATTCACTTAAGGTTTCGAAAAAATTGTACCTTATACATTATTATTATTGCTGTTTGGATGCTAATATGTAGGTTGAAATAGAAGCAGATCTCCCTCAAGTTACAGTCACCATACATTGTTCCACTTTTAAGGGAGAGAATCATAAATATTGGAATATTTAAAAACAGTATGGTGCAAAATTTTAGTTGAATTAGTACGATGCTTAAGCTGTTTTAGTTTGAAACTAGGTCAAAACAACGATTTTGCAAATTTTAATCGAATATAGCATCATACTTCCTTTACCCTTTTACTAAAGTTAAAATCATCCAATACCTATTTTATTTTTTTAGTATCGTGCTAATTGCAAACCCCACAAAAGGTCTGTTTACAGTGAGCTCTCTTATCCAAACCGCGTGTATTTTGTGTCGATGAATCTCTTCTTTGTTGGGTTAGAAATTATTGTGAACCTGGGATCCGTCTTATCTTCAAAACTCTTTCTAATGTGTATCAATGATCTCTTATACGAAAAAGTCTAATAGATGACTTAGTTTTCATATACGTTTCCAGATTCAAATCCCTGTTCTTAAAATGTGGAACTAACGACAGGTTATGACACATAAGTTTATAAAATTCTGATCTTGATACTTTTTTTTCAAGAGAGAATCAAAAACCGTATAGAATTTATTTTGGCTTCGATAACTCAAAGCAGTCTGCCGTCTTTAAAGCGAATCTACACCCCATACCTCTCTGGGTGTTTGGTTCGCAGACCACCATCTGTGGACTTATCACATTTTCGAAGTTGCGAAAAATTCTGCTGTGTCAATTTTTGACGATGCAGGTAATGTTTCATTATTGTGATCTGGCTAAAATCTATAAAACTATAAAACCTTAGTTTGTTCAAAGCTTGAAAATAATTTTCATATTTGGGCTAAGTCCCTAGGATAGAATGAATTCAAATTCAAAATAGCCAGTAGCTTTTCTTCTTTTAAGGAATTTTTCTGTAACACTCGTACTTTATGCTTTGTACATCAGTTAACCCTTGAGCCCACTTTCGGACGTACTGTCAAGTATAGAGGTTCTTTCTTTAGGCACACTAAACGAATGTGGATACCATTGAGAAGATTTTAATTTGGAGATCAATTTTTAAAAAAATGTAATCCTTGACAAAAAATGATGTGAATCTTGAAACAAAAGAATGACAGGAATACCGTGCACATAAAAGCTTCAGTTTGTATTGTATTGAACCTGAGTTCAAAACATAAGGAAGTGTTAGACAGGGAGACTTGTGGTGATATTGGGTTGTATACAAAAATATTACGGATGTAATAAATTATAAATTGATACTTTTTTGCAATTTTAAATATGTATTTTATATAACTACGATGTTAACGAAAGAAAGTTCTCTTATTAATGTCATGTGATGAGCAGAAACTTCGACAAGATAGGTCTAAGAAAACACTTTCGCATTTTAAAAATCACTACAAATCTCAAACCAAAGTTTTCTGTCTAAACACATCCCTTTTTCTCTGCCACCTTGAACAGAAAAGAAACCGAGCTAATATATTTTTTTCTGAAATAAAACTGGGAAATTGAGAGCCAATTTCGACGGTTGTTACCATCTTTCTCATGGGAAAAATCTGGGTACTTGAATAAACTTTGGTTTTATTTTCTACACTTCAAAAGAAGATGAGTCAGCGATTGTTTTCAGACACTAGAGAACAGTAGACGGATGAAATGTTTTGAGTGTCTTGTTTTCAGTTCATATTGTTTTTTTTTTTGTGAATATTATTAGGAGCGTTTCCAAAGTGTACCGCTTAGGAACATGTCTCTCCGATTTATTCAACGCCTTCAAAATCTGGTGTATGACCCTTTTCTACTGTCTTCGCGGTGCTTTTGGGATTTATTTCCAATTTATATTTTGAAATTCTTGGACAAAGAAGTTGTTTTGTTGTACCAACATAGCACGGGTCCAATGTTCCATCTGCGTTGCCCAGGCAGTTTAGTTTGTAGACAACATCGGTGCGTCTGTCTTTCTTCGTTTCTGTCTTCCTACTGCTTCATAATTTTTCAGCTCAAAAGACCTTGGAGGCAGAAGGACAAGTTAATACATATGTACATTAAAAATTTTTAAAGATATGACAACGACAACTTCTGGATCGAGCGAAAATATAGACTATCTATAAAAAAAACGCATTTGAACCGAAAATTCTAAACTTTCAGAACAATGAGATCTAGGGCTTACAGTTGAAGCGCAATAATCTCGACATTAGAACGAAATTATTCGGATGAATGCACCATGTTATGTTTCTTCTAAAAGCTTTAACAATGTCTAAGAAATGATGACAAGAAAAGTAAAAACCGAAAACTTTCAGCTTTGTTTTGTCGGTATTATATAGATTGGCCGGTTTTTTTTCGAAAACTTACCCTACTTGTCTTACAAATTGCCTATTATAAAGTCGCGAGATTCACCAGTTCTCAAAAGAAGATACCGATGCACATTCGTTTTGAATGTCTGAATATTATAATGGGAAATATAGAGTCGGGTAAAGCATTCCACATTCGAGTAGTGCGGCTAAGGAAAAAATATCAAGAGTAAACTGATGGGCACACCCTGAAGCACGAGTATTACGCTTAAATTGTTTAAGGGAAGGAATGCAACGGTTGCACTGTTTATAGAAATTACGGTTAAATAAAGAAAGACAAGAAACACTGCGTCGGTGCTCGAAAAATGCAAATGTTTCGGTTATACTTCTATCACCTATCGCTTTTAAAGCTCTTTTTTGGTTATTGCAGCACCTGGCCAAATACGTTAATTGTACTCAAGTCTTGGACGGATAAAGGCCTTATAGATTACAGCCAGATCAAAAGGGGTAAAAATTGTCTTGCAACGTCGAAGGAAACCTAAGCACTTAGCAGCGGGTTTGGCGACGTCGCGTCGACTATGTGGCCATTCCACACAAGGTGGTCTGGGATCGGTTTATTGTTCCCCATTTGACAGTGCTATCGAAATCAGGATTTAATGAGCTTATGATACGCTGCCGTTCTAGATCCACATCTGAAGAACAAGGCTGTTGCATCAAAAACATCTTTACAATTACTAGACAGAATACAGAATAGAGCTTTAAGGCTGATAGGTGACAGAGTAATTTCCGAAACAATTGTTTCGTTGGAACATCGTCAAAATCTCTCTTGTATATCACTGTTTTCTCGTTATTTCTATAAACAATGTTCTTTTGAAATAGCGAGTTGCATTCATCCCCTAAAAAAATTTCATCGTAATACTCGTGCCGCAGGGAATGATCATCAATATACCCTTGAGCCAAACTTTGGACGTACAGTTAAGTACAGAGATTCTTTCTTTTGCCGTACGACTCGAATGTGGAATTCCTTAACCGACTCTGTTTTTCCTCTCCATTTCAATGTCCAGAAATTTAAGACGAATGTACATCGGTTTCTCCTACTCAATCCTCCCACTGTTTCCTAAATGCTCGCAATGTGTTCAACCAACATTTAAAGGGTAGTCATAATCCCTTGAGTGCGCGTTAATTATAAAAGAAAGGACATGTATCTGGAAACGAATATAAGAACCTGTGGGGACTGTCATCAGCAAAAAAATTTGATGGATTGGAAGTTTCAGAAAAAGAAAAGATTGTTGATGAATATGAGAAGGAGAGTCGGGGACAAATTTAAAACCATACAATAAAACTTGTATTTCGAACCAAAGGTAGATATTAGTATCTAATCTAATCCATCGAAGAATAGATTCATCTTGACTTGACATTACGATAACGACGAAAAAAGTGGGTGTTCGACTACAGCGTAACCGGCTTGGCCGATTTTCTTTAATATTGACAGAGAGTATTTTTTAAATATTTTCCCCATTACCATTGTGTTCTTTTTTTTAAAGCTTTTGATAGTACCTGTCATACATTTTTTCCTAAATTTTAGAAAATATTTTTTGTTTTTCAAAACAAATGAATTTAAATGAAATTTTTCAATCTATGTACAAGACATTGCAAAAAAATATTTTATTTAAAAATAACGGTACCCACCATAAAAATGTAAAAAAAAAAGGGTTTAGAAAATTGTATCACTCTGGAAAATGCCACCTAGAGTTTTGATAATTTTCGTTTCTTTCGATTCATTTTAACAATCTTTAATTCAATAACAAAAAAATTATATATTACTAACTGACTGGTAGAAACATGGAACTATTTTTTCGAATTTTGAATTTCTCATTATCAGCTTAACGGATTTTAATGAAA
Organism: Chrysotoxum bicinctum; assembly: GCA_911387755.1. Taxonomy (NCBI): domain Eukaryota; kingdom Metazoa; phylum Arthropoda; class Insecta; order Diptera; family Syrphidae; genus Chrysotoxum; species Chrysotoxum bicinctum. The sequence continues at coordinate 93,972,764 of OU426990.1, read as the reverse complement.
TTTTTTAGAGAGAAAGTTTGAAAAATATTGCATTTAAAAGCTTAAAAAAATTTTGTTTGAATCTTTAAAAAAAAAAATCCAGTTCGTGCGATCTTTTCTTATTTTCTAGTGATTTTTACTATTATGATATTTATTCATATCTAGTTCTTATTGTCTTTATATCTTCTACATCAATTAAATAGTCTTATAACAGCTCTTAAGGTATTTTCAATGGTCCTTAAAATTATTTCTATTTCAAATCAGATTTTACTTCACCAGTGCGTTGGTGACGTATAGAAACATCACAGATCCACAATGTGAGGACTTCACTAATTCGATCAAAACCTCGATTTTCTGAAACGAAAGTAACTTACTCGTATTATCTGTCCTAAATAGAGCAAGTGAAAATAAAAATTCAATAAACGTAAATGAAACTTACTTTCTGTTACGACTCCTGAAAAAGCTAGAGTACTTCAAGTGCAATCAAAACTTTTAACGTCTTGAAAGGATTTGAATATCCTCTTTCTTAGAAAAACATCGATTATCTTGACTTTTAAATTATTTTTTAACTTCGGTATTTGTGGGACGTGTTGTTTTCTCAAATATAAGAATTAGTTTTTTCTGTGCAACTATTTCCCTCGTATCTACGCACTTGAATTTTTCTCTTATCAAACCAAACACAATTCTCATTTTTAAGTGATACAATGTTATGCACGATATGTTCCTTGTGGCTTTAAAGTTATGCAGGTGTGATATTAGCCTTGGGGAAACACCTTTCAACACTATTTTAATACACCACCCTCATCCTTGAAACCACAACCGGATGTGACGCTGAGGAGACACAGGTTATGTAATCTGATCGTGCACCATTCGCATTTCCAACCGGAGTTTTAAATAAAAATAGGTATATCTACTAAAAACTTAAAAAAAAAAACTCATTCCAATAAAGGGAGTTTCCTTGCCATCACAACTCCGAAGTCCTACATAACATAATACTAGTAGTTTTTGGGATATACATACCACGATACTGGTTGACACCAAACGACCACCGTTGTTGTCTGGTGGACTCTCTTTGGCGACCGACGATGACACGGCGGCGCTGCTGTGAGTGACGTTCGAATATACAGACATCATATCCTTTCAAAGGCCTTTTCAATTTTTTCTGTTGTGGCATACGTACTAAAAGCCACGACATACCTACACAATATCGATTTTTGTATCCTTCCTCTTCTACACATATGTGTAGGGTAATGTTTCGGTAGGGGTTTGGGGGTTGTCGATGACTGCAGTAAGGATATTGCTGTCCCATATAATGATATCCTGTTTATGTACTTAAATCACATGTGAACAACGGAATATGTATATATAAGTTTATTTATACTTTAAATAGAAATATTGTATCGTGCGCCGGCAAAACTTAATTTTATTTATGGTTATTGCGGCCTCGAAAATTATAAATCTAAGATACTTCCTTCAAAGATACTTCCTTTAAACACTGAAACGAGGCTTAGAGGTGTCACTTAGAAATACCAATACCCATACAAGCAAAGTAAAGAAAATAATTGTGCTTTTAAAGTTCATTGACTTTAATATTTTTTTTGTTTTTTTTTTAAGAACTGCATTGAGAAATATCACCATGTATGGCTGAACTACTGCCGTTGTACTGTTATAAGAAAAAAAGGTCAAAAGATAACTTATGTGGATATGTGTTTTTGAAAATCGCACCTTACTATCACTTCACAGGATGGAATAAAAAATTGTCAAATGGGGTTATTTTGTATCTGCTATCCAATAATAGCCGTGTTTTTTTGGAAAAGTTATCCGTAGTACAGTAGGATCTTATATGAATAACAAATACAAAATCCACAGTAGGATCACTGCCGATACTCGAATAAAAGTCAAATCTCTATCTGCAGCAGGATTTCAGTTCTCCTTTTATCGGCAGTGATCCTACTGCGGATGTTGTATTTGTTATTCATATAAAATCCTACTGTACTACGGATAACTTTTCCAAAAAAAACACGGCTAATATCAAATTTATTTCAACTAAAAATAATTCATAATGTATTATTTCTTTAACGATTTATGCGTTTTGACTATCGAACTATCTCGAAGAAAGAAAGCTTGTCAATGACCGGTAATACGGCTTGCGCAGCAACCGTTCCACTGGTGATCTGATGGCATATCTCACCGAAAAGTCGAACAGATCTTTACACTCGCCAGAGTTCTCTTTTGTGTGTTTGTGATTTTTGTGTTGTGTTTACAAATATTCGTGGACTAACAAGTAACTTCTTTGATGTGTACGCTCATTCTGTTAAGTATAGACCAGATGGTTTGGCACTAGGTGAAACACAGGTAGGTGCGAATACTGATCTTTCAGAATTTCGCCTGCCTGGCTATAACTTAATGCCATTACTCTTTCGCCATCACGGCCTTTTAGTTTATCTTAGATAATGATGTTGCTTTTCAGAGACTTCCTTAATACGAACTTTAACTTCATGTGGCTCAAATTTAGTGTCCGAAAGCACATCATCCATTATTGTTTCATATTCATCCATTATTGAGTCCAAATCTTGACAGCAAATCCTAATCCATCTCATCCTAATAAAATTCTAATTAAATTAGGTCTAATAAAAAAATTTGGCGGTATTTTAGTCTATTCATAGGAACTTGTTTTTTAATCGATAATCTCCGAAATAACAAATTTCTAAAAAAAGAAATCTTAATTTTTTTTAATTTTTTTTTTTAATTAAAAAAAAATAAAAATAAATTAAAAAAATCCTTTTATTATTCTTATCGAAACTATTCATTAAATTATTTTATTTTGAAAAATGTAATGTAAAAGAATCTAACTTATATGGATTATTTACATTACGAATTAATTTCAAGTTTTGTAAGCTCATAACACACTCGACTCTTCAGATTTTTTGTGTGTAAGATATTTTCAAAATATTCCTTGATTTTTTTTCAGAATCAGTCTTCTTGTCCTTCCCAAATTTCCTTTCTGAAATCGCTGCATCCAAAAAGAATAAATCCCTGATTTTTGTAATTTTTCATTTTGTCTTTTCATCCACTTATCATATTTTTTATTTGTATTATATCGTATTTCAACGCATTCTCTTGCTTTGCTCCTGGGAATATTTAAAGCTCTTAAATATGTATATAAGAAAGCTGATATTTTAGGAAAATGAAAACGACATTTCAAAAAAAAAACATTTACCCGTTTTTTTAAATTTTGAGTTAACAAAAAAAATTGAAACTGAAAATAGAAGTCCAGAAAATATTTGTAAAATGCAATATAAAAGTGCAATATAAATATGATACAACTTTCTTATATTAAATAATAAACCGTACTAATTTACAAAAATTACAAACATTCTAGGAGCTGTTCTTGAGAAATTAAGATTTTCGAAAATGTTTTTTCAACGTTTGTATCATCGATACCATCATTTTCGGATAAACGAACGTTTTGTTTCCAAATATTTGGGAAAGTTTTTTGGAAAGTTTTCGGTTCAGTAGGACTGTGTCCGATCGGGACCGAAGACAGGGTGAGATAGGAGAACCAGATCTAGTGGTTGTCTTATAATAGAGAAAGTTTTGGCTGGCTGGCTTGCATAGATTTAAGGTTAATACATATTAGATAGGGAAAGTTAAAACCTGCTGCTGTTCCAGTTTTAATTAGTATTAGTTAATTTTACATAGCTTTAAGAAGTTTTAGGTAGCTTTATTTAGGTTTAGTTTAGTTTGTAAATTTTATATATAAACTAAAAAAGATAAAAAAAACGTGTTTTTCTTGAAATTTTTGTCGAGAAAAATCTTTACACTAAAATATAGTGTAAAAATAGTTGAGACCGAAAGGTATTAGAATTAAGATATACGAGTAATTTAACTTAGAGCGCCCGCATAGTAAGTTAGTTGTATGATATTGATAAGAAGGCTAGTTTTCACGAATTTTTGTCTAGATTTAAAAAATTCTAAGATTAATGTTGATAAAAATTAATTAAAAATAAATATTAAAAAAGTGCGTTGGACTGTCATGAAGAAGGTCTTGGGTTCGATCCGCAGCCACTGCAAACAGAGGCTGTACTGCCTCTTACGAGAAGTTGACAAATCTTCTTAGAGTATCTCCATTCCTGGTAAGACGCACACAGGAATGCTTAAGAGTTGTAAGTCACTACGTCCTGGTTCTCTTCGAGCAGTTGTAACACGAAATTCATTTATTTTTTAATACTCTCCTAATTTATTAAAATTTAAAAATAAATGAAATTAAATATATATTCAGTGAATATTTGGTTCTACCAGAAATCAAGTTAAAAAAAATAACTTAAAAATTTAATTCGTTAAAAAGCGACAATTGTATGTATGTATATTTATAAAAATAAAAACATCCTTGGGGATAACGAATTCCATTGCAGAATGTTATTTTGTTCAATCTTTTCTTGTCAAGATCTGTTCGATTTAAAAATTTGCTGCTTACGTCTTATATTCGAATGTTGTATTTCTTACTTTAGCTAAAAATTTACATTTTTATTTTAAAAACAATTAGTTTTCGTTTTGTGAGTGAAACCTTGGCAAATCGTTGATATGAAGTGCAGTAACTAAAAGAACAAAGGATAAGAGTATAAAAGCATTACAAGTGGTACGAGCCATTAATGTTGTTCCAATGACTTCTGTAAACAATTTTCCAAACGATTTTTTTTAAAGATCAAGGTCGTTCACGGAAACTCAAAACATAAATTAAAATACACAATCCAATGCAAACCCACTACTTGTAAACGCAAATAATGATGTTGATTTTTTTTAGATATTCAATGCCAACAAAAGGCTTATTGTCATAATATAATAAAAAGTGATATAATAATTAGTATTGGCATACGTGATGATACATTCCTCACATTGTACATCAAATCTCATGGGATTTGGATTTACGCCTCTCGCGATATCCCAAATGTAAGCAATAACCTTTTGTTCAGCAGTCTTTTATAGAAGAACGAGCTTTCAAGTGAAACCCATCACAACGGTGCATCTGCATGCGGTAAAAAATTGTACATTTTGCTTGCGTTTATATGATTCTAATGGAGTAGAGTCCTGTGCCAAGATTTCTTTTTATTTTTATTTTTATTTTATATAGTTTTTTTGTAAGTAAGGCAGTCTTTGCTCAGCTCCCTTGGCTTCCTTGGTGCATGGAGGATTGCAGACACACACATAGGATATACATATGAACTGGCCTCAATTTTAAACAGCATTTCTTTGGCAGCTATTTTACCTTTTTTGTGTGTTTTAACTCACATAACCAGGGCCGGCTGTTTTGAACCCGGCATATACTGCAGCGTATTACATTTATAGTTTTCAATTTGATAGCACGACATTTCTCACGCCGCCGCGCCCCCCCGGCCATCCATCAAAAAATGTAGGAGTTTTGCTTTTTCCAGAAAATCGAAAAATATTTATAAAAGTTAAAATAAGAGAGTAAAATAAATTAACGAATTGTACAAAATTAAACAAGAAATCAAAAACACTATCACGTCATTCCTTTTTTGCTAAAATACGAAATATCAAAATCTGGCGTATCCCGGCTTTCGTTTTTTTTTCAATTTTTTAAATTAAATTTTAAAATGTAAGTTTTAAATTTATAAATGGTTTTTGCGGTGAGTAGGAGGTAGTACCCCTTGGCATAATGGTCATTGGTCAGTGCGTTGGACTGTCATGCGGAAGGTCTCGAGTTCGATTCTCAGCCGCTGCAAAATGTACCGGGAATTTTAAAAAAAGACTATAACCAGTGCTGCCGTTTTAAAATTTTCCAGAGGAGTAATTTTTGTAATTTTTGGGGAGTATTTACGATAGTGGAGGAGTATCGCCAAAATATCAAGAAAATTATTAGTTCAACGAAAAAAACACAGAAACGTTTTCTATGAATTAAATTTTCTTAATTCATTTGTAATAAAAATAGGAACTTCAATATTTGTGTTTTTTAATAATCAGAGAGTTAATAATAAATTAACTCTAATTTAAACTATGTAGATAATATATGTATACTGTACATTGATTTTCCAGCAACTTATTCTTTACTGCTTATTTGGAATATTAACTTTCGTATTTTGTTTATTTAAATAAGACTGTGACAAAAGTAAACAAACAATTTTTTCAAATAATTTTTTTAAATTCTAAAACAAGGAACTTCAATATTTGCGTTTTTAATAAATAAGAAATTAACAAAAGATAAACAAAAGTCAAAATTAAAACTTAAATTTGTTTTTTGTATTTTTCGATCAAGTCTTGATGGCTACCACTTTTCTGCAAAATGTAGGCCTGGCAATCAGTTTTAATTTTCTTCACATCGCACACAGGTAAATTTTCCCAAAAACATGGCGAAAACTACGAGAAAAAAATATCCGATTTGTTGCTTTTTTTAATGCAAAGTTGTTTACAAATAGTGTGAGCTTCAAATCTCATTGATCATTCGATGCAGATTATAACGGTTTAATCAGATGATGCTTTTAAAGTGCAAACTTGAAATAGACTAGTGCAGTAGGAAGTTTGGTCTGTGATGTGAGGTTGTTTTGGTTTCAAAATATATGAAAGGATGGTTTTACTTTTCCATTCTTTTAGAGTAAGTTGATATTTCTTTTTTTTAACAAAATATTCGTCTGAAAAACTGCGAATTAACTTTCATCTGTACTTTTTACTTGCGACTTATAGGTACAATAAGGCAAGTTATGCATTCGTAAAAAAAATCGAACTCGAGATTTTGATCAAAGTTGACATTACGATGATAGCGAAGACCAAAAAAGTGGGTCTGGCAATTCTGTCTGTCTGTCTGTCTGTCGGTTCGACTACAGCCTAAACGGCTCGGCCGATTTTCTTTAAACTTGGTAGATATGGGTTTTGATTTTTTCCGCCCACACTTTTTTTTTTTTTTTAAGACCAAAAATAACGGTACCTGCCATACGAATTTTTTTCGAAATTTTATAAATATTTTTTTTTTCTCAAAAACTGTTCCACAGATTTAAAAAATAAAAACACAAAAAAATTTCATTTAGTTAAAGCTAGGTTATGGTTGAAAAAATTTTTCCGAAAAATGGTTATTGAGGGTACCTCCCATGGAACCATTTTTTTTGTTTTTGATTTTCTCAAAAACGGTACAACTGATTTTGATCATTTTTTTTTTGCGAAGGCTCTTCAAAAATTTAAATAGAATTGTGTATTCAAATTTTCAAAAAAATTTGTTTTGGATTTTTGAAAAAAACTTCAAAAATTTTTTTTCAAGACTCAATATTTCGAAAACCCCATGCTAGCTTTTTTTAAACTTGATAAATAACGGTTTCTTAATATAATCTACAAGATATGAGAAAAAAAAATTCATTTTACCTTAAAAAAAGGTACCCACTATACAAATGTTAAAAAATTAAAAAAAATGGTCGTATTTTTCTCAAAAACGGCACCTAGAATTTTTATAAATTTTTTTTTCTTCCAATTAATTTTTATGATCTTTAATTTATTAAAAAAATTTTCGAAATTAACATATTACAGCTTGTACACCTACCATAGAACGAATTTTTCCGAATTTTGAATTTCTCATTATCCACATAACGGTTCTTAATGAAATTTGTTTATAAAGAAGCTTCTAAAAAGTCTAAAACACTTTGCATTTCAAAACTTAAAAAAAAATATGTTTTGAATTTTTGAAAAAAAAAATCTATTTTTTTTTTTTTTTGAAAATTCGATATCTCAGAAACGGCTCGATAGTTTTTTTTTTTATTTAATTTTTATTCGAACAATAATAAAAACTTTAAATTGGCGTACCAAAATTTTTTCTTAAAAATCTTTTAAAAATTTTGTATATAAAAGCTTTTTTTTAAGAAACCACTACAAGGACTTATAATTTTTGTTCTTGCACACATTCATATTTGCATAGCATTATGTTTTTGTCTCTTACTACTAAAAGAATTTGAAAAATTAATTTTATCCTTATGAACAGTTTTCTCTAATAACATTCGTTTTCAAAATTCCTAGTCTATTACATAGGAGCAAGTTCGTGCGACCCAGTCGTGCTTTTTATTTGCTTTGTAACAATCAATTTGTATTTTTTTAGAAACGGTAAATTGGATTGAACGAAGTCCGATTTAACTATCTCGCTCGCACTTGATAAATTAAAAAGAGGAAACATTATTTATTATCTCTGTCTTTTTATCTTGTTATCCAGGGATGTTTGCAAGTTCAACGATATGCGATCTTGTATGGAAAAAAAGAACAGAGATGTGCAATTTGTCGAAAAAACAATCAGCCTTATCACAGGCCCCGTCGTAATACATTCGTAGTACGAACCCCGAAAAAAGGTATCATCGCTCCCGTCGTACTAAAAAAACTTGCTACGAAATTCGGAGTTCGTGAATAATGGTATCACTAGCCCCGAATGAATAGGAAGTTGGGCAGTTTTTTCTACGAACAGATATTTTGATCGGAGCTCAACTTAAAACGAAACACAAATATAATTAGGCGAACGAAGATAAAGGACATGCAAATAAGATATATATGTATAAACAAGTTTTATTATTGTTTTCGTGTGAATTTGTTTATATTTCTATTTTTTGAAGGAAAAATAAAGTAAATACAAATAAATATTGGTATTCTTCCGTATAATGAATCTCATTTTTAGTGTTTGTCTTCTTGGCGTATTTTCTACATTTATGACAAAGATTGCAACGGTAATGGTATTTAGTTTTAACGACCAACAAAATTAAAATCAAATCAAAAGATGAACGACGGAAATTTATTTATTTTTTCACATTTTGACGCAAATCAACTGATTTTGAAACTCCGAAACTCGGAAAATGTTTTTTGATTCCGTTCGGGGCTTATGATGTAAATTTATTCGTATTCGTAGCGTAACAAAATTTTCAGGGATTTGTTACGAGGGACTCTGTGATAGGGGTGAATATGTTTGCTTTAAGTTGGTTTGTTGCAATTTTGTTTTATTTTTAATTTTAATTTATTTTTTTGGGGAGTATTTTTGTAACATGGGGAGTATAGGAGCATCGACTCCACGAAAGGAGTAAAATACTCCTATGGGAGTAAGTTCGGCAGCGCTGACTATAACTTCTTCCTCCGGTTGTTACTTGTTTGTCTGGCTTGTTTCACAGGCTTTTAATTCTTCTTAATTTTTGCCCTCCTCCTAAGATCTCCTGCGTTCAGATACTTACGTAGTCCGGAGACCGTCTTTATTGTTTATTCTTTATTTCGCTTTTATTTCACCCACGACCTTGATAAAAAACTATTTTAAGATACTTAAACAGGCTCTATATTTCGACGATTGTCCCAAAATATAACTTGGGCAACTAGTCATTGTATTCATTTCGAATAATGGTAGCTAAACCCAGATTAACCGTATAACTCGCACCGTTCTTGTTTTATTTAAATTTTGTTTCTTAGCGTTTATATCTGGTCACCTGTTACGGATGTTTTTATTGATAAAAAATCCTTATATTAAAATCTACTGTAAGACATGAATACTTTGAATTTTTTTTTATTTAGTCAGCTTTGAAAAAAAATTTTTTTTTGTCTATGCAAAAGTATATTTTTAAATCATTGATGTGAATTCAAAAGTCGAAGGAGAAAGAACAAAAATAAAAAAAAAATAGTTACTTTCAATAACAAAAATAATAATATAGATATACTATACATACATACATATATTCATATTTATATAGCTTTCAGGTATGTCGATTCATTTTTGTTCTCGAAAAGAATAGAATTTTAAGTTTTTTTCTCTCTTAGCATATAAATTAGGGCTAAATCTTTTGGATTGATAAAATATTATTAATAACCAAAGCCATTCTGAAATTCGTTCGCGAAGCAGTTTTTTTTTTTTTTGAATTGACCCTAGGGCTCCAACGAAGGCCCTCTTCAATTGAAATTGAAATTGCGAAAGACCAAAACAACCGACTTTTAGTATTTGCGTGAAAATTTGGATCAGAAGGAAATTTTCAGTGTTCCCCTGTTATTTCATTAGCAGAAAGGACTTCTTCAAGGAACGATAAAAATAAAAAAAAGACAATTTAAAATTTCAAGAATGTTTGATGGTGAAATCAAGCCAAGAAAATGATTGATATAGCCTCTAGAGACCTTGAAACGTCGAGAAATGTCAAAAATTCCAATTTGACAAATCGGACTGATTACAATAACTCCGTATGGGAAGTTAATAATTGTGCATTTCATACTTGATCTAAAAGTATTTTTTGTTTAACAAACGATAATTTAAAGCAAAAATGTTCTTGTTTTACAATTTAAAAAGGTCAATATTTTTAATTTATTTTCACAAAGCAGTGTTTGTGGTTTTATTTAGTTTAATTAGCGGAGTATATTTTTTTTTCATCATAATTTTTGTTTGTAAAAGTTGTATATAAATTATCAGTGGTAAATTCAAAATAAAATTTGAGGAACAGCAAGCAACTGGATCATCGAGATTGTGCGCACAAGTCTTCGGAACCAGGAATACATGCAGGTTAGTTGTGCTTAATACTTTTTTTTCTATAACACTCTTTTTACACTTGATTTGATTTAATGGTTTTTTTTATTAGTGTCTAATATATAATCTTTTTTACATTTGAATTAGTTTTTTTTTTTCCTCTTTTTTTCTTCAATATATCTAACGTAAAATTAAACATAACATTAACTTAAAATTAATTTTTTTTTATGTATTTTTTTTTCTCTTTCTTAAAATTTAATTTAACTTTCTTTTATAAAAATGATTTTTAGATATAAACTAATTTTTAAAATTAAATTTTTTTTTTTTATAATCTACACGCGCTCAAGGGATTATGATTACCCTTTAAATGTTTGAACACAGCGCGGGCGTGAAGTTAAGGAAGAGAAAGAAGGATAAGAAAGTTTTGAATTCAAATATGAAAGCTTAAATGGTTTGATTTAATGGGGTTATGAATAGTTGTAGCTGGTCCAATTCTCAAATGCGCTAAATACTCCTGTAAGTTTAAATAAGGGATAACTATAAAAAAAGGATGCTTTAGTTGTCAAAGGCGAATTGTCTTCTGTGTGCAATAAGGGAGGGAAAAGTGCATCTCATGTGACGTAACACCTGTCACAAAGAAAAATATATGTTTCTATATGTATATGAACCTCATAAGCTTTCTGTCCGTCTGATTTAATTTCCTTTTCTTTTTCCAAATCTTGGTATGAAATTTTTTTTATTTGTTGATCAAAAACCCCCTGGATTTGAAAAAAGAACCCGCCCCCATTCCGACGAGCTCAGCTTCAAACAAGCATACCAAGTAATTTTCAAGTCAGTGAAACAAATGGTTAATTTTATATTTAAAGCAATAGACCTGTAACACACCCTATACTATTCTAGCACTTTAAGTTCGCGCTGTATGGCACAGCTTCCTGCAACGCACCGTGCACCATTAAGTCATTAGGTATGATTCCAAATTTATGTATACTTTGTTTTTTTTTTTCCTGCAGAATTAATTGGTAATTTAAAATGAAACTAGAATCAAATGTTCCGTAGGCAATGCCAGTCTAGGGTAGCATAATACTCGTAATTATGATCCTGGTTCTTGACACTAATAAAACCGCCGGTTTCTATCTCGTTCAAGGTGCCTCTCAATATTAATTTCCAAAATGTATAGTTAATTCTGTCAGAAATTAGTTGACTTTATTTATAATAGCATTTAAGATTTGGAGATTCGAATATTTAAAATTAGATCAGGACTAGTATGCTCGACAAAATTTCACATTTGTTACGTATGTGAATTCGAGACATAAGTATTGTAGCCCAGAACTGCAAAATTTAACTTTTATATTAAATTAACAGCCCTACAAAAAAAGGGCTTGATTATCTTCAAACTTACAAATAAACGTTGATAGAAAGTTATTGCAGAAATTGAAATTTCTGATGAATAAAAAAACTGCATGCAATAGATGATTCACATGTAGCATAAGAAGCTTACGAACATTTATTAAAATCAGCAGGATGACTCTGTTGTCATCAAAGGGCATTTGTTGAACTTCACATACACTTCCCATCACAAGTAAAATTTAAGTACCCTTCCTCAATTGAACTTTTAAATATGGAGTGATCTCTAGGGTTTTTTTTTTGTGTCTGTAGCTTCCGGCAAAAATAACAAAGGTTATTTTTATGTTAATGCTTATTAATTCAATTCACTTAAATTTTCTTTCATTGAAAACATTTCGTCCTTAAATCTTTGAATTTAAATAATTCCAGTTTAATTGGCGTTTATAAATAGGGATGTAAGCATTTAAATATGTAAATGTTAATATTTTTTTAATCCGTTTTGCTAGTGCTAAGGGCCCGTGTATGTGCCACATTATGCACACAGGTACAACTCGGCCTTGGACCACATCGTATTCTGTGGGGTTGATTTAATTTAGTGCTGCTTCCAATTTTATTTATTTTTATGTTTTCATTTTTCTTTTCACTATTGAAAACCATACGATGGCCTTTGTGAAGAGGATAAAGGAGCGCTCCTTTAATAATTGTTCAAGAGCCATTGCATATAGAAAAAAATCACAGAGATATGCACACAAGTTCCTGGAGGCACAGGGAATGGGGAAACAGATGACAAATCGAATAATAGGTATGCTCACGAATTTTGTCAAGAAACCGTGAGGATAAGGAATACGATGCAGGTAGAATTACAGGCACTTCCTTTCTGCCTCATAAAACAAATTTGTATTGTGCAGGTCCTTCGTGATAAGAGAACAAGCAAAAATTATTGTGACAAGATTTAGAATCTAAGCTGGAAGTGTGTTTCGTTATCTAATCTAATAAGGGATATATTCCAATTCGTTGTGGCATAGATACAAGACTTTTAAAAGATAATCTTCATTAGCATTAGCGCAAGAATTACGAACTTTTCCGACAAAAGCGTTTGAAGTATCAGTGATTTCTGGTTGTTTTCAAATAACAAAATTTATGGGTTAAACATCTGAGTTTTTGACTTTAAAGAAGAAAATTCAGTTTAAAATTTTGCACTTAGTAATGAGGCTGTGAATAGAATTGAATCGACTAGAAGAAACCAGAAAGCATTCCACAAATTTAATTTCTACACAAATCGAAAAAAATACTTACTACCGAAACTAAAAGTTACTTACATGCCAACTAATGGGGTAAGAATCTTTGAAGATAAGCCCAGAATTAAATTCTAAAATTAAAACAAATGATTTTTAATCAAACATTGTATTCAAATAAAACAACAAAAATACAAAACACTTCAATTTATTATTATTTTTATTCAAAGGATGTTAAAAAATAACGGATAAACAAGAAAATTTAAATATTTCTGCTATTTTTCATTGGAGTTAAAAATACTTTATCACCTCTATCTGAAGGATACTGTCGTAAAATTCTTTGTGCTCAAAGGGATAATGTCCACAATTTTGGAAATATATATTTCAATTTCTTTCCGCTAATTGGAACCTTTTGTTGATAAGTTTTTATGAAGGAGAGCTTGACTTCAAGTCGATGTGCTCTATTCGCAAGTCCACCAATGAAAGTTGAAGCCTTTATTTGCTCGAAAGCTTCCTTTTTAAAAATATCTTTAGTTTTTGAAAAAATGTTCTTTTTCGCCATACAAATGCTTTCTTCATATTGATCTGGACAATAGATCCGATCATACCTATAGACAACTCGACTTATAATTTTTTATTACGATTTTAAACTTTTTCTGTCGCAGGGCAAAAACCTGCGTCCTCGTACCGGATAATATAATAGATAAGCATAGTCTACCAAAATATTGAATAAATTCACAAAACAATAAGAGTCAACATTTGAAATCAAATCTTTCTTCTCTTTTTAAATTGCTTCCTACATACATATATTGGCGCAAAATTTTAAACGGCCTTTTATTAAGGCATTAGTATGATACTACTTAACAATTTGCTAACTTTAAAAAATTTTACTAACTCATTCTTAATTTTAAACATATTCTAACTATAGTATCGTGCTAAAGTAATTTTTTTATTAAATTTCTTCTGAACACACCTAAAACAATGACAGTTCGTCATTTGAAGTTAGCACGATACTAAAAAATTAAAATAGGTATTCGATGATTTTAACTTTAATAAAAAGGTAGAGAAAGTATGATGCTATATTCGATTAAAATTTGCGAAATCGTCGTTTTACCCTGTATCATAGTAAAACAGCTTTAACATCGTTCTAATTCGACTAAAATTTTGCGCCATTAAATTCAAAATAAGTTTGTAGAGCTTTTGAGTGGGTTTTAAATTTTCGAAAAAATATCTACATATTAGAAAGCAGAACTGTGGTCAAATGGTAACAAAATTTAAATGCTATCCATGCTCTTGTTTTCTAATACGCAGTGATCTAAGCCATTTCGTCCATCGTCCAACACGTGCGGAAAAGTTTTATCTATCACCCTGCTGAATATTTCTGGACAGCTGAAGTTCGAAACATTATAATCTTTTTTCTGTCTATATACAGAACTCAGTGAACACCTGAGCGAGCAATCGGTAAGAGACTTCTTTTGTCAAGTTTCCAATTAGTTTAACTTGAGCGCAAAAAATGTTGGAGGAACTTATGCCACGTCATAGGCTTAGCTTCATAACAGACTATTTGAGGTCGATCAAATGGTCTCAGAAATACTAAACTAAGCTGAAGATTATAGAAACAGCTATAGTGCCTGGTAACCAGCTGAAGACTTATTATTTCACAAGACTTTTGGCAATTTCCTTTCAAGAATCTTTAATATAATTCGAAAGGAGGTATCCACTTTTAGAACCGAGATTTCTAAAAGTCCATATTGATAAATCAAGAACCATATCAGAGACAGCGTTACCCTTATGCGACTTTAGTCGCATTTTTGCGACCTTTTTTGTGCTGTGCGACTATGCGACGACCTTTTTAAAATTGTTTAAAATTGCGACTTTTTCTTTGCTTAAACATTTACCATCAAACTTTTCTGAGAATGTGTGAGTATGATTGTCTTTGCTTTGTTCTTTGTTTTCTGTTCGCATTCTCGTTTTCGAAAGTAGTTTTTGTTTTCCCATTCCCACCACGGGGGCGCTGTTAGATTGTTTTTTGTTCTCTTACGTGTTTGGCAATTGGCACTGACGACTGACACTGACATTTCCTGGAATTTCTCCTTACCTTTGTGCTTTGTCTGTAACATGTAACATGCCGCATCGTGGAGCAATGGGTTGTTTTGCAACATTTTTTTATTAGGGCTAAATTTGAAGAAAGTACAAATTCAAAAATTGATATTATTCTCGAAAATTTGAACAACGAAAATTTAGTTTATTTAAAGTTTCTAAAATATATTCTTTCAAAAATAAATATTTTAAACAAAGTTTTTCAGAGTGAAACATCACAAATTGCTTATTTGTACTCTTATATAGAAGATCCTCTATTTATTATTTTTCAAAATTTTTTATTGAAAGAATGTGTTCTTGGAAAATCTATTTCTGAGATTGATTATCGAAACGAAAATTATTTTAAAAATTGAAGAAATATATATCGGCATGGAAGCCGAAAATTGCTTTAAGGATAAAAAACTCACAAATTTTGAAATTATTTGCATAAAAAAAATGTACTTCAATATTATTTGACGCTTTGCTAAGAAATTTTTTAATGTTAAAGATGAGAAGCTTTCTATTTTAAAACATATATATCCAAAAATAATTAGGTCAAATCAGGATTCTAACTATTTTCGGTTGGTTTCAAATTTTAATAGCTTTACAAATGAGCCAGAAAAAGTGGTAGATCAATACAAACACCTATAGCTTCAAGCGTTTAACAAAAACTATGGCAACATTTTTGAAATTAAAAATATAGAAGAGTTTTGGTACAAGGTTGGTACTTTAAAAAATAGTTTAGGTGATAACCTATACTTTGACCTTTACGAATTTGTTTGTAAAATTTTAACGTTGTCACACAGCAGCGCTTGCGCTGAGCAAGTTTTATTCAAAGCTTACGCTTATGAAAAATAAATTAACAAACCGTGTACAAAGGGAAACCTGCGAAAATATGTTAGCTTCCACAAATCTCATTGACTGTGATATAAGTGAGTGGGTTCCTGAAAACAACCTAATTAAAAAGTATAGAGAAACTTTATTAAAAAAACGAAACATTAATGTGATTTACATATCTTTTTAGGTATTTATTTTAACTTAAAACCTACATACATATTAATTTATGTAAAATGAAGTCTTTAAATTATTTTTTTTTTTGTTTTTATTATTTTTTAATGTATACCTATCTAAGTGTTTAAATAAAGAAATTCAAAAAAATATCTAAATTGTTTTTCCTATAGTAAACAAAATAATATTTAGGTATGCGAGTTTCTCTTTCAATTGCGACTTTTTGTTCAAAAACGCGACTTTTTCAAAGAATTCGAATTTGCGACTTTTTTTTGTAAAAGCGACTTTTTTCTGCGACTTTTTGAAAAATCCCAGGGGTAACCCTGATCAGAGATAAGACTTGAGAAGAAAATGTCAGCACAAAGCAAATGTTGAATGCCTTCGTATGTTGAAGAGAAAAACTTTTACGAAAACCCTAAACGAAGAATAATAAAATTGTAAAAACAGAAATCATGAAAAACTTGAACTCCAAGATGGACATGAACATGATTGATATACTTACTCAAAGACTTCAAGTACTAAGCTCTTGTTTTAAAGACGTCTGATTACCCAAAAAAATGATGATAGTAAAATCCTGAAAACTAATGAAAATAAGTTTTTTTTTTCGCACCTTTGTTTATTAACAAACATCGTTGTTCCATTTCTGGCACTTTGGAAAAATGAATGGCCACTTTGCTTCAGACTCCACAAATAAATAGTAGATAGTGTAATCATTATTAAAAAACTCCACAAACTGGACAGCACCATATCCAAATAAACTTCAAAACTTCTGGCTTAAAATATTTTCGAATGCAGATATTCGTCCGAAGTCTCGACAAAATTTTGGATAAATAATACAAAATTTTTAACATAAAGACGAACATACATATATTATTTCCAAGAACGGAGATTACGAAAACCAAAGTTCAGATCTGAAAAGTCTGTATTAGTAATAGAGTTTGGGTTAAATTTTAACCATTCCAACGTGTTGTTTTGTTCCTTTCCTCCACAGATTATATACGAATTGGATAATATTACGAGGTCATACGGGCAATCAAGTTTTTCAGGGTGCTCTATAGTCTATATAGAATGAAGGAGTATATGAACTTTACACACAAATATGACCTTTACCCACTTTCAACTATTATGAATAGAAATGATTGTCAAGAAACTACAATTTTCTAATTTGTAATGAAAACATTTCCTATAAGTTTTGTCAGAGATATTTTTTATTATATCAAAGTAACAAACATGTGATTCAATAAAAATCCATTGTATAAGCTCTA
This sequence comes from Chrysotoxum bicinctum, assembly GCA_911387755.1. Classification (NCBI taxonomy): domain Eukaryota; kingdom Metazoa; phylum Arthropoda; class Insecta; order Diptera; family Syrphidae; genus Chrysotoxum; species Chrysotoxum bicinctum. The sequence continues at coordinate 93,955,389 of OU426990.1, read as the reverse complement.
TTCTAAGTGGAAACGCCATTCAACATCCCTAAACTGAAAGATTTTCTGTCGAGCTCGTAACCACGCGTTTTTTTTTAAATGATATTTCATCTCAAAATTAAGCCCTGATCAAACTTCATGTAAGTTTTGGAGTAATCTGCGTTCATTTGGTATTGGTAGAAGGCGTCGTGGATAACAACTTACAACCATCTTACTTTACAATTAACAACTAAGACATTTATTACCCTCGTTCAGAATTCAAATTTGAAGTAGTTGCTGAGAATGAATTGGCCATGTATATCCTTTCTCTAGGATCCAACTGAGTAGGTAAATATGGACTTCCAACACTATTCTTCGGAAATTGAAAATGTAATTTAATGAAACAACGGTTGACACTTAACTCAGAGCAAATCGTTGCTTTTACCACTTATTGACTATACTTCAGTATTTTACCCAACACTTACATTTTTGTTTTGCCAGCATTTCACCATGTTTCTCAACACCACCAACTTGTCCTAGGATGCTCTTTTGAACAATTCTTTGGATCTAGGTGTTGTATTTTTTTGCGCAAAATAATGCAAAGAAGAACACCATCATACTTATATGACAAAATATGCTTTTTTTTGTATACCTATGCCATTAAACTTTGAAACTCCTTATACTATTGACAATAAAAGAGATAAAAGAATATCACAAGTTAAAAAAGCAATTTTTTTTCATTTCAATTAAACATTTTAAAAACAGTAATTAGAAAATAACTGTGTATCAAATCCTAATTATTTTAATTTATATTATATTTTTATAATCGTGTACCTTTGAAATCAGTTACCTTTTTTACCTTTTTTGTTTTAAGTAATTGCTGTTGAATGGATTTAAGATCAATTAATCTTATCTTCATCATCATCGGCTCGACAACCGGATTAATCTTATCTAGTACTTGAAAAAAAACTTGCTTTTTTCAAGTATTAATCTTATCTAGTACTTGAAAAAAAGCAAGCTCTAACTTTAATCACTTTCAAAGTCCAATTTTAAGGTACAATAAAAATGTTGTCTTATTTAAATATCCTGCTATGAAATAAATAAATCGAAACTGAAACAAAATGTAGCCTTACAATCAAGGCCGTAGCCAAGGAGGGATCACAGGGGTTTGATCAACACCACAAATTAAATTGGCTTGCGAAAGTATCCCAAACAGCATAATAAACAATTTAATTGACTCCATGCCTCGAAGATGTGCTGACGTAAATTTTCGATGACGCTGAGGCATAATTGAGGTTCTATGCCACTAATGTGCCGAACTTTCTCATCCTTTAGCTCTTGAATTGTTGCTGGATTATCGACGTACACCTTTTCTTTCAAATAACCCCAAAGAAAAAAGTCCACCGGTGTCAAATCACATGATGTTGGCCACCACGTGAGATAACACTGCCATTGAATTTGTCGCGCAAAAGAGCCATTGTTTCGCTAGCTGTGTGGCAAGTGGCACCGTCCTGTTGAAACCACATATCGTCCACATCCATATTTTCCAATTTGAGCCATAAAAAGTTCGTTATCATCTCACAATAGCGAACACCATTCACAGTAACTGCCTGACCGGCCTCAGTTTGGAAAAATACGGCCCGATGATGCCCACAGCCCATAAATCGCAACAAACAGTCACGCTTTGTGGGTGCATTTGTTTTTCGACAATCACTCTTGGAATATCATTCGCCCAAATGCGGCAATTCTGCCTATTGACGAATTCACTGAGGTGAAAATGTGCCTCATCACTGAAGATGATTTTCTTCGGAAATTGATCATCCACTGTTGCCATTTCTTGCCACCATTCTGACCATTGACGACGGCGACGGTTGAAATGGTCAAGAGGCTTTAGTTCTTGAGTCAATTGCACCTTGTAAGCGTGTAAATGCAAGTCTTTATGCATTATGTTCATCAACGACGAGCGTGAGAGTTGCAATTGTTGGGCACGACGACGAGTTGAGGTGGACGGCTCTTCAGCCACACTATCGCGAACAGTAGCAATATTTTCTGCAGTACGAGCTGTATGAGCATGCATTGGTGTTTTCACATCTCCCACAGACCCGGTTTGCTCAAAGTTTTCGGCCCTTAAAATTTAAGCACCCTTTACATACACACTTTCAATGCAAAATAAAGAGGCATAAGCATAAACAGAATAAGGTTGGTACCGCTATTAGAATATGCAAAACACACTCTGATTTGATAGCAAGTATACACTAGACCCAGTAAATCAAATTTGTTTGGTGTATTATTACTTTTGTTACACATTGTAATTATTTATTGTAAAAATATGTAATAATACTATTTAATATTGATGTTATGTACCTACCTAATAAATAACAACTTAAATTGGAACTGAATGATTATTTTTTATATAGATAATACCTTGTCGTAAATTTTTCTGCTGAGGTATCTATTTAATGGAACTATAACGGAAGCATGACATATTCATATGCCCAAATGTTGAAAAAAGAAATTGTGTATGATATGGTTGAATTTCGGCTAATGGGCTACTCTAGTTTTGATTACTAATTGGTGAATTTGGTTTTTCCGAAAAATTACATGCACCACCCCCCCGCCACCCGAAAAAATTGTCTGGCTATGGCCTTGCTCTCAATAATTTATAAGAAGTACATACATATATGCTTAATACTTATGAATTCATTGAAAGAAATAAACCAAACTAGTTATAGTTGATTGATGTAGTTCAAGAAGGATATTTCTGTCTGTGCTCATCCATAAGCTTTACTTCAACTGGCCGATGTTTTTGAACTAACGAAATCTTCTAACCTCTTTTACTAGAGCGGAAGTCGAATCGAGGGCAGTCATCTAGACCTTCATCACGTACAATCTGACAACTAGGAGGTCAATGTCAATGTCAAGTGTTCTGCATTCTTTGTAAGTTTGACTACCTTAGGGAACTTTTGTCATCCATTTAGCACTCTATAGTTCAAACGGTGCTTTAAGTGATTCACATCTATGCACAACTCCTCCAAAGAACAAAATCGTCATTTGCAGAACTTCCTTCAGGTCATTTTAAGGTTGAAACTGCTGAAAATTGGTGTTAGTCTAGGATTTCTTAAGCCCTTTATAAATCAGAATGTCTGGACCTATTGGAAGTGATGTCATAATAACTGCTTCCATCATGATTCCGTAGATACTCGTATAATGGCGGCATTCTAACCACAGCCTGTATTTATCCATCTTTTGTTCTAGAAAAATGTACACCCACTTCTGCTTCCAATATTGACTGTGGTGTCAAATATTAACGTTTTACTTTATTGAAGACATCCTATTCTACAGCTGCCTTATAAAATAGCAGCTGGTGCAGCCTTACCATTACCAGACTTTATCCCAGTAGGAATAATTTCACTTCGAACCGTATACTTCAGCTACACCGTAATTTAATAAAATATTTGTTGAAACACTCCAAAAACCTTGTGATAGCGTACCTCATTCTTAGTGAATGTTTATGGAACGAATATAAAGGTTGAGGAATTGTTCGTGATTTCTACAAGTTAAAGGACATTGTAGGTTCAAGCACAACAGAGATGAGCCAGAGATGAGGATTTTCTTTCTTAAAGTTAAACTCTATTAAATTAAGTATATCCGAATCAATACCGCTATTCGTTTCTAGGATGGTTTAGATTAGGAGGTTTAGCAAGTACACAATGAAATGCACTGATTAAAGTACAGATACAACGGTTAGGCTTAGGTATGTTCTACAAATGGAACACCTGAAGTTGTTTTCATAATGTTTTGCAAGTATGAACAGATTTGTAAAAGTTCGCAAAATGATTCAACTCAAGAAGAGAGAATACAAATTGGTTTGGATTATTACCGTTAATGAATGTGGGTGACAATGTGAATTGTGCTGCTCACACCCTACAACTTTGTGTAAAGCATATATTTAAGTCTGTTGAGGATTACAAAATTGTCGCAATAAAATGTCGAAGAGTAGTATCACATTTTCACCAATCGAATGTTGCTACGTCGGCCTTAAACAGAAAACAATTGCAGCTAGGAATGAAGGAGGAACGTTTAGTTCAAAATTGTCCAACCAGATGAGATTCCATTTATTTTATGTGTGATATTTTGCACCACAATCGCTCCGCCGTTATTGCAGTTAAGTGATAAGAGCTATACGAGTTCTTCTACAGCACTGAACCTGGAAATATCTGAGTAGAGTACGAATGGGGAATAATGGAAGAGTTAACCACAGTTTTGAAGCCACTATACATAGCAACAAAACTGCTATGTCGTGAAAGTAAAGTAACGCTTTCTGCAGTGCGCTTGGTTATCAAAACTCTGATTGAAAACCACTATGCACCTAAGCTCGAAGGCACAGAAACAGCCACCATATTCAAAAATAAAATCGTTTTTTCTCTAAAAACGCGCTTTCACCTAGGCGAAATGTCCCCAGCTGAGAATATTTTACCAAGTAGCATCATTCTTACACCCAAGGTACAAGGACCTTAAAACTGAGAGCAGTGAAGTAGCAGACTAAATCCGTACTTTTGTTAAGGAACAAATTCTGGGAATGTGCTCTGACAAAGTAACAGAAGAAGAACCTAGTGGAAGTAGTGATGACCAAGATTTGGATTTCCTCTTTGCAACTGAAGGGCAATTACTTGACAACATCTTTTAGTTTGAGCAGTACATAGCAGAACCTCGTATATCGAACCGTTTGGACCCTCTTGTATGGTGGCGCTCGAGAGAACGCTCTATCCTCGTTATGGCATCTTTGGCAACAAGATATCTAGCTGTTCCAGCTATATCAGCAAGTTCAGAAAGGCTCTTTTCGACTGCAGGCAATATTATTACTGCCAAAAGATCATGTTTGGCCCCAGAAAATGTTTCTTTGTTGGTGTTCTTGCACAAAAATCAAGATCTATTAAATTAGAATTTAAACCCATCAAATTTTCCTCATCAACAATTTATGAAATTTTGATAATTCCTTTGCTCATTACTAATATAATTGTATTTCAGAGCATTGTTTTTATGTTTTTTGACTACCTATTGAATAAAATGTTTAGTTTTTCTGAAATTTTGTCGCTGTACCTAATTGTGTCATACATATAATTATATAATTTGTTCCAAGATTTGTAGGTGTTTTTGAAAAAGCTATTTACATAGCCACAAAGGAGTTTTTCGTTTTTATACCCGGGTACCCGGGTAATACCCGAACACCCGGGTACCCGGGTTATTTACTACCCGGGTACAAGCAACCCGGGTAACCGGGTACCCGGGTAGAATCATCAGCCCTAATTAATTCTATACACCTCCTATACACACACAACCAAAATCTAATCTTTTTTGACAACATTTTCGATGATATTTTGTCTATACATGAATCAAATGATGTTTCGTTCCATTATTTTCAATTTTTTCACCAGGTTGATACTTATCCTCTCCTCTCGGAAGCCAATTAAAGGAACGAACAGAATGGTCAGAAACTCCAACGAGATTTGGGTCGTAAAAACGACTATGAGGCTCACATTTTAAGCACCTAAGGAGTCAAACTTTGGGAGCCTTCTGGCGACATTCCTATTCACATTGGTCTTTTATTTCTTTGCAAATAAACATGCAACTCTAGAACTGTGCCTGCCGGCAGTCTGTCTGGTTGAGGACCGGGGTGAGTTGGTGGCTGGGCTTGGCAATCGTCGCAAAAACCAAACTGCTGCACAATTCAACAAACAGTCTGCATCAGTTTAAGGTTTTTTCTGTCGCAGCATCCATATACCTCACAGCTCACACCACCACCGCGTAGGTACATTTGAAACGAGAAAGGAGACAGAAAGTCTTGCGCTCGTTTTGGTTTCACCCGAAGAGTCCTATGCAACCTTTCAACTTTTCACTTAACGCTAACGGGCAGGGAAGGGAAGTCAATTGTGTGGGGATTCAAGTTCCAACAACTACTGCTATTTACCACCCAGAACGTCACTGTGGAATGGGTTGGGTTATAATCATTATTTTGCCGAGGATTTGTAAGGATATTTTGTGTATTGCCTTTTTTGGATCGTTTTGTTGTAGTTTTTTGTTGTCCACAACCGGTTTTGTTGTACATTTATAGGAGGTCCACAAAAGCGTGAAAGTACTCGCTTACAATCGACTTTATATTGCCCACTTGGATATTTATTTTTCTATTTGATAAAATTGCGGAAAATATTAAGATACATACATATGTATGTATATGTATGCACTATAGTTACAGAATGAAAATGCTGAAGTCCTAAAGAAAAAGTTGGTGATTGAGTATTTCATGTCGAGTATTTTATTTATTTTCTTTTTAGTTTTAAATCAATAATTATTAAGGTATTTGTATGTATATGTATGTTTTTATGTATAGTTATTTTGTTCATTTTTAGTTTGCACCCTTTACAAGGGAGCACAGAATTGGTTTATTTACCCTATATTTCATTGTTTGTATAGTTGTATAAAACACTTGAGGTGTAACTTACTTTATGTTTGTTTAATTATTATTATATTATTTCTAAAACATCAATTTGAACGCAAATTTAATATCTTTTATTAAAAAAGTTGACTGTAGATAAGAGTAAATTATAACGGGTGATTTTTTAAGAGCTTGAGAACTTTTTTTAAAAAAAAAACGCATAAAATTTGCAAAATCTCATCGATTCTTTATTTGAAACGTTAGATTGGTCCATGACATTTATTTTTTGAAGATAAATTCATTTAAATGTTGACCGCGGCTGCGTCTTAGGTGGTCCATTCGGAAAGTCCAATTTTGGGTAACTTTTTCGAGCATTTCGGCCGGAATAGCCCGAATTTCTTCGGAAATGTTGTCTTCCAAAGCTGGAATAGTTGCTGGCTTATTTGTGTAGACTTTAGACTTGACGTAGCCCCACAAAAAATAGTCTAAAGGCGTCAAATCGCATGATCTTGGTGGCCAACTTACCGGTCCATTCCTTGAGATGAATTGTTCTCCGAAGTTTTCCCTCAAAATGGCCATAGAATCGCGAGCTGTGTGGCATGTAGCGCCATCTTGTTGAAACCACATGTCAACCAAGTTCAGTTCTTCCATTTTTGGCAACAAAAAGTTTGTTAGCATTGAACGATAGCGATCGCCATTCACCGTAACGTTGCGTCCAACAGCATCTTTGAAAAAATACGGTCCAATGATTCCACCAGCGTACAAACCACACCAAACAGTGCATTTTTCGGGATGCATGGGCAGTTCTTGAACGGCTTCTGGTTGCTCTTCACTCCAAATGCGGCAATTTTGCTTATTTACGTAGCCATTCAACCAGAAATGAGCCTCATCGCTGAACAAAATTTGTCGATAAAAAAGCGGATTTTCTGCCAACTTTTCTAGGGCCCATTCACTGAAAATTCGACGTTGTGGCAGATCGTTCGGCTTCAGTTCTTGCACGAGCTGTATTTTATACGGTTTTACACCAAGATCTTTGCGTAAAATCTTCCATGTGGTCGAATAACACAAACCCAATTGCTGCGAACGGCGACGAATCGACATTTCACGGTCTTCAGCAACACTCTCAGAAACAGACGCAATATTCTCTTCTGTACGCACTGTACGCATTCGTGTGGTTGGTTTAATGTCCAATAAAGTAAACTGAGTGCGAAACTTGGTCACAATCGCATTAATTGTTTGCTCACTTGGTCGATTATGTAGACCATAAATCGGACGTAAAGCGCGAAACACATTTCGAACCGAACACTGATTTTGGTAATAAAATTCAATGATTTGCAAGCGTTGCTCGTTAGTAAGTCTATTCATGATGAAATGTCAAAGCATACTGAGCATCTTTCTCTTTGACACCATGTCTGAAATCCCGCGTGATCTGTCAAATACTAATGCATGAAAATCCTAACCTCAAAAAAATCACCCGTTACAACCAATAGAGCATGACTCTGCTGTTCAGCCTGATTGACAAATAATTTAAATACCCTTTTTTCAATTTTTGATATTTTACTTTTATATTTCGTGCCGTTTTGCAAATTCGAGTAATTTGGATAAGTATATTTAAAGGAGAGCGATCACGACAGACGAATATTCGTCTGACTATTCGTGAAGACTACACCACCCCTGCAAATTATCATTCAAGTAATGCTTTATTGAAATTTAACTTCTCTTCGTTAACTTTCAACAATTCAACTATACAACAAGATGTTCCCGAGAAGTAATTGAAGTAATTCAGGAAAAACGCCGAACTTGGTCTATTTGATACCCTTTACCTCAAGGGGTATCAAGCCACATACCCGGTCTCAAAAGTCTCGAGTTTTGAATCTTTAAAACAAAAATCTTTAAAGAAGTTAAAAGTTAAAAACATAAAAAAAATATCGAAAAGAGAATGTCAACGCTGGCGCTGCCATCAGTTCTTCAGAGGATGAGATAATATCCCTACATGATGAGTCAAGTGAACCAGTAGACTTTGAGGAAAACATTTGTGTGTGTGTGGGCTGTGGCGAGGTTAATGCTCGAACCATTGAGCCAGACGAGTGGATAAAGTACATAATATGTCACTTTTAGTTCTATTATTCGTTTATAAGAAAAAAATTTAGTACGCCAATTTAAAGTTTTTTTTTATTTTTCAAATAAAAAATTAATTTACAAACAAAAATATTGAGCCGTTTCTGAGATATCGAATTTTCCAAAAAAAAAAATAAATTTTTTTTCAAAAATTCAAAAACTATTTTTTTTAATAATTTGAAATGCAATATTTTTAAACTTTTAAGAAGCTTCTCTATAAAAAAATTTCATTAAAATTCGTTTTGTCGATAATGAGAAATTCTAAATTTGAAAAAATGGTTCTATGGTAGGTACAGTCAGTAATATCTTGATTTCAATTTTTTTTTATTTGATTATAGATTGTAAAAATTAATCAAAAGAAAAAAATTCAAGCAAAATTCTCTGAACAGTTTTCGAGAAAAAACCGATTTTCGAAAACCATTTTTTAACAATTGTATGGAGGGTACCGTTAGTTTTAGGTAAAATAATTTTTTTTTCTTACATCTATTAAATAATTAATTAATTACATAATTAAAAAACTTTTATTTATCAAGTTTTAAACAAATCGAGCATGGGGTTTTCGAAACACATACATATTGAGTTTTCAAAAAAAAATTTGAAATTTTTTTTAAAATCAAAAAAAAACATTTTTTGAAAATTTGAATACACAATAATATTAAAACTGCTGGGGAGCATTAACATAAAAAAAATGATCCAAATCTGTTGTACCATTTTTGAGAAAATCAAAAACAAAAAAAGGGGGTACCAAAAATAACCATTTTTTCGAAACATTTTTTCAACCAAATGAAATTTTTTGAATTTTTTTTTAAATCTGTGGCAGTTTTTGAGAGAACAAAATATTTATAAAATTTCGAAAAAAATTCGTATGGCAGGTACCGTTATTTTTGGTCTTAAAAAAAAGAAAAAAAAACGTGTGGGGGGAAAAATCAAATCCCATATCTATCAAGTTTGAAGAAAATCGGCCGAGCCGTTTAGGCTGTAGTCGAACCGACAGACAGAATTGCGAGACCCCCTTTTTTGGTCTTCGCTATCATCGTAATGTCAACTTTGATCAAAATCTCGAGTCCGATTTTTTTACGAATGCATTACTAAACGATTTGGTGTAGTGAACTTGCTTGGTGTAGTGAAATCGTCGTTCAAACTGTAGACGTCTAATGCATTTTTTCGTTCACGTTCAATTCAATACCATCCTTTTCTAAAAGTTCTAGCCAGTCATTAACCACCATCCTATTTTGGATTGTATAACTTGAATAGTATAACCTTGCCTGATTAGGCTATCGACTTCTAAAACAAGAAAGTTCATGAAAAAAACTAAGTAGACAGACCTTTTTTGACATTCGTAAATGTCAAGGAATCATACAAGTTAGTATGCTGCTAAAAAGATAAACTAGGTATTTGGTAAATTTAACTTTTATAAAGTGTTAGAGAAAGTATGATGCTAAATACAATTAAAATTTGCAAGTTTGTCGTCTTAACCTAATATCATACTAACATAGAATAAAAGCGGTACTAATTCAACTCGAATTTGACGCCAATATGTTTAATAATGTTATGAACAAAACTGTCAACTCTTTCACTAAATGTTATCCTAAAAATAATTCTTATCGAGTTTCTAACAAACAGTGTTCATTTTATTTTTCATAATAACATGCAATTGTGTATCAAAGTAGCACGCATATGTCTGTGGTGGTGATTAAAACAGTCAGTAACTTTGATCCGATGGTTACACATATTATTTTGACTCAAAACAACGGCTAACGAAAGTCTCTCTGTTCTCATTTTTTTAGCTTTATAGGTTTTCCGTAATCCACCTTTTACGTGATCAATTCTTATGTGGATGTATGTATGTGCGTATGCATGTATATGCTATACTTCTTAATTCATTTGTTTATTTTCACATAAATACAAAATTACATTAAGAGGAGTGTCTGTTAATTCATTTCTAATAACGTGTCTGTCAGTGGCGAGCGTGGCGGAAAAAAACACGGGTATGAAAACAAAATTGTAAGTTAATAAATTTCATTGAAACAGCAATTAATTTTTGTATTCTCAAATAATGTGTAAAATTAAATAATATTCTTTTCAAGTACCTTCACCTATTTATAAGCGCTTGTCAACGAAGCCCTTGGAATTATATGTTTAGCATATTTTGGAATTTAAATATAGTATATTATTGAATTGAATTATAAAGAAAAATCGCTTGATATTTGAATGGCTTTTCCAAGTTAATATGGAAAGAAAGTCTACAAAACACGCTCTTCCAGAGGATATAGTATATAAGTGCACAGGTCTTTTTTTCTTTTTTTGACTTTCCATTTCAAATTCACCCTACGCCACTGGTGTCAGCTATCCACTCAATTTACCAATAGTCTAGAAAATGATATCGAGTCAGCAGTTCTCACTTAGAAACTCATGATTTTAAGCAATCGTTACTCATTGTACAAAATGTCAGAAAAATAGCTATTAAATTACACTTTTACGAAGAAGTCCGTCGGCAAATAATTAATTTCTTTATTTTTAAAATAAATTTGAAATCCTTTGAGATTATACCAATTTTGGGAATCAAACTAAGCTCATGGGCAAAATTTCTCCATGAACGCTTTATGTATGTATGTATGTATGTATGTATGTATGTACCTACGAGTATCAAGTATTGAGCAGTCATTTAACTGTCTTCAAATCCAATTTCACTTCTGATCCAATTTAGAGCTATTGAAAGCATTCTCTTCACTCAGAGGCTATAATTATTTTCAATATGTTTTCAATATACATACATACATATGTACATACATAGTTGGAATTTTGTTATCAAGCTTGGAAATACTGATGATTAAGGGTGAAGATAAAACCAATTATTCATACTTATCAAGACTTGGAGAGCTGGATAAAATTAACGCTCCCTACAGAATCATAGAATTCCAGTTGAAAATAACATGTAAGTTCTAAGATATGGTCAATTTAAACTATTTTATGGGGGTTTCCAACAACTTCAAGTATATGAAAGAATTAATGAATTATTATGGGATTTAATTGCACTGCAACTTATAGATCTATTGTGCCCCTGTCTAGCGCTTAGTACGAAGGCGGTCAAATAAGTACTTAGCCTCACCGCCCGATGGTGCCAGTATCGCAAAAGAGATTTACTATCGTCTAGTACATTCTCAGCCAAATCGGACTCGTAGTTTTGTTTTGACCACTATGGAAGCCAGCTTGTCCGCAAATTTTAGAAAAATGGAAAAAGAGCAATATCGGCCGGTGATTCGATTCTTGTTTTTGGAAGGGAAATCGCGCAGTGAAATCAAAAACCGCTTGGATCTTGGATGCCGTGTACTCTTCTCCTTCGATGGCGACCGTCAAAAATTGGTATAACGAGTTTCAACGTGATCGCACATCGGTTTTTATGACCCCCGCCCAGGGCTTAAGAAGACCGCGTTGGTCATATCCTCCATGAAATTTTGGCCATGAGAAAGCTGTTTGCACAATGGGCTCATTTCAAAGCTCTTCCTCGAGACTTGTTTTCTGGAGAAACTTAAGTAAATACATGGAGTAATTTCAGAGATATGTAGTTCGATTTCTTGTATCTAATGACATCCCAGATCTTTTATGCACGACTTCTTCACATCTACATAATATGTGGTCCGGTGTTTCTGCATGGGCATTGCAGAATAAACATTGGCATTTTATAATTAATGGTATAGGAACGAAGCACTTTGGTTATCTGGCATAATGAACATGTGTTCGTTGCAATAGTCCCTTTCGAGAGGCCTGTGCAGTGCACGGCCACATAGGCAGAGGACGTTTAGTTCTGGACCCAAAAATTCCTGCATCCGTTCCTTGACACGTTCTCGATTCGTATAACATTTGATCGTATTTGCACCTAGAGAGTAGTTCATTGTTTCGCAAGCCCACTCTTCCTTGAGTTTATTTTCTCGAACTTAAATTTTTTAATCATTCCATCGCTTGAGATGTCAAGTAAACTACATACATATATATCGTCGTCGTTGTATGAAAACTCCCTAAGTCCATTTTAATCAAAAATGTTATTTATGTAGTTCTTATTTAATTCATTCCAGATTAGCCATTTGCAAAAAAATTATATTGCACAATGGCTACGTGACACCCGTTCTACAATTGAAGCCCAAGATCGTTCCAAGTTTAAATGCAAATACATATCTCAAAACACAAAAAATGGACCTAGGGAGTTTTCATAGAACGACGACGATATATGTACATACATAATAGCTGTCAAACATTAATTTAAACATATTTTGCTTGAATAGTGAAAAATTATAGGTAATCAGAAAGTCAGAATTCAGTATTAAATTGTATTTTTTACAAAAACAGTACATACTTATACATTTTTAGTTTAAATAATCCAAATAGTATCAGTTCTCCGTGTATATTCCAACGTTGAAGGATGGTGATCGATTCCTAGCCAATGTCACCTAAAATCAAAAAGGAATATTATTCAGGAGTACTGCCCCTTATGGAAAACGAAAACGTGCACACAGGAATGGTTCAGTCTTGTTAATACCTACATACATAGGTTCTGGTTCTCTACGAACTGTTGTGCATTTCACTTTTACTTGCGACTTATAGGTGCTATAAGGCAAGTTGTGCATTCGTAAAAAAAATCGAACTCGTGATTTTGATCAAAGTTGACATTACGATTATAGCGAAGACGAAAAAACGCAATTCTGTCTGTCTTTTCCGATTTTTTTTAAAACTTGGTAGACATCATTTTAAATTTTTCCCCCTAAACGTTTTTTTCTTTTTTTTTTAAGACAAATGTTATTAGGGGTACCTGTCATAGAACGGTTTTTTTGATTTTCGAATTTCTCAACAACGGCTCTAACGATTTTAACCAAAATTTTTATGCAGGAGCTGCTTTGCATTTGAAAAAATATAAACTAAACATTTTTTTCGAAAAAATAGTTTTTGGATTTTTAAAAAAATAATACAATTTTTTTTTTTGAAAATTCAATATCTTGAAAACCGATACACGATTAAATTTTTAAATTACGTTTTAAAATTTATTTTATTAAAAACTAATAATTTGCATATCAATTTTTTTTATAAAAATTTTAAGGAAAATTTAGTACACAAAAAACATGTTTCAGTGTGTCTGTATGTCTGTACCTCTCACTACAGCCTAAACCACTGGACCTATTTCTTTCAATCTCGGTAGTTAAGAGTCTTCGGTGATTCCCGAGAGGAGAAATTGAAATTTTTTTTTTAGCTCCAAAACTAACGGTACCCCCCATACACCCGTAATGCAAAATCTTATTTATCTCGAAAACGGCTCTAACGATTTTGATAAAAAAAATTAAGTGTGATATTATGGACATGGACTACATTTTGGTTAAAAAAATTTTGGGGCAAAATGTTATTAGTGGTACCTGCCACAGACCCGTTTTTTTAATTTTCGACTTTCTCATTAACGGCTCTAAGGATTTTAACCCAAAATTTTTAGCAGGAATCCCCTTAAGTTTAAAATAATATTGTATATAAAAATATTCGAAAAAATATTTATTGGGTTTGAAAAAAAAAAAAATTAAATCAATATCTTCAAAACCTACGAACGATTATTTTTTGAAATTATTTCCTAAAACCAATATTATTAAATACTTAAAATTCGCATCCCACATATTTTTCTTGAAAAATTTTAGAGAAATTTCTTATATTTATAAAAAATTTGTTTAATAATAAAACGATTTTTTAAGGTTTATTTGCATAAATTCATACTTTTCTAGAAATCAGACGGCAATTTTATGCATTTGAACATTATTATCTCATTAAATCCATGTTTTATATTTATAAAATGTATCTTAAATTCCAAAGTACTTTTACATAAGAGCAAGTTCGTGCGATCCAGTCGTGCATTTTATTTTATTTAAATTTTGTATATGGAAAACCTTGTACATATTTCGTTCTTTGAAACCCGTGTCGTTATAAGAGGTTATGAGGGGTGTTGAGATGGCGAGAATTCAATGTATATGTATTACAATGAAACTAGCAATTAAACAAAAAATAAAAGGTAGATTTAGACTTCAAAAATATATGTAGGTGGCAAAATTGTGGGTAACCGTTGGGACTTCAGACTTTTAGGAACAATAAAATGAAAAGTCTTGCTCCTCGCAATTTACCTCGGATACAAGATTAAATAAAGATAGTGAAACACAATAATGTACCAATGTTTAGTACCACTAACATTTTGTGTTGTTTTTTTTAAGCTTTACCTTAACACGAGACATAAAATTACTTAATTGATTATAACAGCACCTAAAAGGTTTTTGTTCGCTTATAATTAAGGTTAAGAGTAGTAAGGGTTGATGATGATGAGTGACGACTTTAAGGCTGGTGTGAAGATGACTTTGGAAAATTCTGTTCTGACAGAGATAAATTGATTTTGTCTTAAGTAGATACCTTCTTAAAATTCATAACAACCACTGAATTTGGAAAAGAACTGTTTCATTTGCATACATTAAGTCTTACGTATTTGTTCGCAACTAACAATCGATCAAGGATAATATGATTGTACATGTCAGAAGCGGCAAACTTATCTTTAAAAAAAAACACCTGTGTGGACGTTTATAAATATATCTTCACCACAAAACCTTTTAGCTCATGATAATTATAATTCTCCTCAACAAAATTTCTTTAGTGGTTGAGGGTTTCCTGGCATTTATTTGGTTTCATCATATCCATTACTCAATCGACATTATGTCATCATCACAATTTTTTGCGACCGGCATTCTGTGAACTTTTCACATGGATATCACAAATGTTAGGGGTAAAAGTCCTCTAGCCAAATGCCGCATGGAAAAGTGGAAAAAATATCTTCCATTTACCTACAAGTATTTTTCCAAAAAGCTTTTTGAAGAACTGCTGCAGTGAAATTATCTTTCCACGAACTTTCTGGAAGGTCCATCTGCAATTGTATGACAAGGACTAAAGTTGGATCACACTATAATGCGCATATTCTAAAATTATTGAAATAAAATTCTTCGGGAGAAATTCAATATTCTCACACCAGGACTATCAATAAGTGAGTTTAGAATTTTCGAAGACTTTATTTTCTCTGCTATTCCTAAGTTTCGTCCTGGAAATGTTGACGACTGCCGACGACGACCGACAGCGCGGCGCGACGTTGAGTCCTAATACATTTTATCTGCATTTATGCTATTAAGGTTGTTCTTACACTTATTTTAATGAATTCACGCAGACTTATTTCGAAGGAGAAACGAAATTATTTACCAAATGCTGTAGCACTTGTAATGTCTGATATAATAATAATATGTAATTGGACATTTAATGGAAAGACCTATTGGGCTAAATGAAACATCTGCGTGGTATTACGGAAGCGACGTATTTAACGTTTTATATTCGTATTTACGTAGATACATGAGGAAACTAGAATCAAAGATTATTATTAACGAAACATCTTATGGATATATGTATGTATCTAATGGTTTAATCGATTGCATCTGTCTGGGTGGTTTTAAAAGGTATATTATAAATACAAACAGATACGTACATATATTTTAAGTTTAATTTTTCGTCTGATAGAGAATAAGATGAGAGATACTTTTCACAACTAGAGATAGGATACGACACTACCTATATTCTTGTTCTCCAAAGCTGTCACGCGACGCCACACATATATCTTTAAGCCCGTTCTTAAAGAATTCTCTTTTAATTTAATTGAGTTTTACTTTTATAGGGAAAAAAGTGTTTTCGTAATTATATTTCGTTTTTGCAATGGTGATATTTTCTTGTAAAGTACTGCTGAGCTAATTTTCGATATGAATTATGTGTACATAATTATGTGACATTATGTAGTTGTAGCGTTGCCAGACGTCCCGGTTAACATAGGATGTCCCGGATTTCTGACATCTGTCATTAAAATTGACAAAAGAAAAATATTAAAATGACAAATGACAATGACATTTAATTAGTAATTAATATTTTTATCTTTACGCACGTTATGATTTGTTATTTTGTCCCGGACAATATGTTGAAATCCCGGGATTTTTCATTATTTTAGCCATTTGTCCCGCCGAGGTGTAAGACAAATCTGGCAAGTCTATGTAGTTGGTTAATTATGATGTAGGGAAGGTCCGTGTTCTAAAAATGTTCAATAAGATCACGGGTGGCCGTGCCGCGATGGTTGTGTGCTCGCCTGTCAACCTCAGTATCACAGGTTCGATCCCTGCTGTCGTCTATGTCGTCTTTAATTCCATTAAAACCTTCAAAAAATTGTCATCAATGGGTTGCTGGTTTACTCATTACATGTTGTTTAGGCATAACACTAACAACATGTTATTGAGTTAAACTAGTATGCCCAACAAGGATGAAAAACGAATAAAATAATGCGAATTATAAGGGATATAAAAATAAGTCACGGCAATTCTCCGCTTTAGTTCAGCCGCCATCCCTGGAGATAAAAAAAAATCTGAGACAACCACCTTCAGTCTCAGAACATCGTGCCACACATCTTTCCTATCCTTCTTTCTCTTCCGTAACTTCACGCCCGCGCTGTGTTAAAACATTTAAAGGGTAATCATATTCCCTTGAGCGTGAGTTGATTATAAAAAAAAAAAAAATCTTTATTTGACTGAATTTTTTACATATAGAGTGTCAATTATAATGGGTACATTTTTTGGAAGAATGAGCAAATGGGAAGTTTTTAATAGTTTTATATTAAAAACTTAAAAAAAATAAATACACGTTAATCTCGTCTGTCGGCAGTTATGGCACCACTTAAACGCCTGTCATGTACATATTCACTCTCACAGAGTCAAAACATTTCATTTAAGATACATTTCAAGTTATTGCCTAAAAGTCCAAAAAGGAAAAAATAGCGTTCTCGGTGGCGCCTGTAGTTGATTTTGGGACCGCTTAAACATCTGTCATTTACATACTCGTATTCGCACTCAGGGAGTCCAGACCTTTCGTTTGACATACATTTCAAATGGTCACCCAAAAAGCTTAAAAACTTAAAAAATTCATTTTCGGGAACCTTTTCAGTGTATTTGGAACAACTTAAACGTCTGTCATGACCTTATCATCACAAGTCGAGGGCGTCAAGTTGTGAAGTATTTGAAGTGTTACCCTCCCTTACTTTATTTTCGAAAAAGTTTTATTTTTAATGCACTTTTTATCAGTAACGGGGCCACAAGTGCTGACAGATGAAAATATTAATTAGCACCTTCACCTAGACTAGACTACTCACGTCGAAAATCTGCTGCAGAATCTTGGTCTAATATGGATAAGAACCCCAACAAACAACCATTTTAAAACACATGTTCCATATTCATGACTGTAAGCTGTCAGTTCTGATGAACGCTTGACACAAACCAAATTTATTTTAAAGAGGAATCTTTTCTGATGAACTAGTGAAATTGTAACCGCTTTCATAAGAACACGGAGTCTTTCAAAATGCCCATCCACTGCATCCATAGTCTAAATGGGGGTTTCCATCAATATAGAATTTATAAACAGTTATTTCTAGAGAAACGTTTAGCTTTTTTATTTTTATTTTCAACTGTTAGTTATTATTGTTGTTTTAAAGATAATAAAAAAGGTCTTAAGGTTCGTAATTGAAAATAGTAAATTACTGCTTTTGGGATACATTTTGCCTCCACACTCTATGAATCAATTAATAAAAATTAGTAATCAACTTATTTGCGGGGTTACAACTCTAATTTCAATCAGTTATCAGCACTAAAAAATTGAGGTTAACAATTGAATTGGATATATACTAGTTTTAAGAAAAAGTATATTTCTTTATAATTCTATGTTTGTTTTGTAGGTATATTGCCATGGATAAACCGGCCTTCACCATCCACTCCTTTCAATTCAAATGCAACCTTTTTCCTAATTGAAGAAATGTCTATCTATGTACATTACTTAGATTTCAACAGAGGAAATATTACGAACAAAAAAATGGAAAAGTAGTTCGAAGATGTTTGGAAGAAAATCAAGATCAAACTTTTTTAATATTTTCTTTCTCGAATGTCCAACAAACTATTCCACAACACAATAACCCCGCCTCTGAATAAAAATACTTCCTTGGAAATAGGTGTTCCAAAGTATACTAAAACATTTTAGACATCCCACCATTATATGGAACAAAAAAGAAAATCGATAGATACACTTTATGGTATCTACTTCTTGAGAACTCACACCCGGGATTTTACAAAACTGAAGGAGTCCTTCTTTAAAAGCGTCATCGTATCTACATTTCAGAATACTCGTACTTGTAAATATATATTTTTGCAGGTAAGGACTACGATTATTATTGCTCTTCAAATCGATTTTTATTTCTTCTATTCGACATGCTGTATCATTATGCTGATAAGTTTCATTACAATTTCTTTCTCAGCGTTAAAGATATAGGGTTTGGGTTTGCCAAAAAAAAAGTTTAATAAAAAGTTATTAGAAATTCATATCGATTAATATTGTAGTAATGGTGTCGAATGAACAGATAGAACAACGGGTCCTTTATTCCCCTCGCAATTCAAAATGGTCTCTAGTTTTAGTGTTGCTATGAAAAAAAATTCCAACACCAAGCAACTTTTAAAAATTTGTATTATTTGGCCTTTGAAATGTTTTAAAATAACAAACTTCATAATTTTATATGACTTTTAAGTAAAATTTAGTTAAGTTAGCAGGTTGTCCTTATTGTATGATTTTGATCGCTTCATACCCTTATTTTTGTCTAGATAAGTAAAAAAAGTAATGCAAGTAAAAATATGTAAATATATCAAAAATAAATATTGGAAAAAGCAACGCGAGATTTGGACCTAACAATGATTAAGAATACGAATAAAACGGTTCAACTAGTTTTGAACAATTTTTCGTATGCTAAAATGCCTTAAAATTTGAATAAATAAATTCAATTTTTAAAAGTAATTTGGATTAAAAAAAAAAAGACCTTGAAAACTTTTTTTTAAACTCAATATTTTGAAAACCACATAACCTATTTTTTTAACTGGCAATTAACAATTTTTCTTAGCATTTACTTAAATATTTAGGGAAAAAATTGTTCCTTTAACCAAAAATAACGATACTCACCAATAAAAAAAACGTGAAAATTGTATTACTTTCAAAACCGACTCCCGGAGTTTTGAAAATTTGTGTCTGCTTTGCTTATTTTGGACCAACTATTTACACCCCTTCAGTCAAAAATGGTTTTTATTAAATCTAGTGACCCGACCAATCAAATGTTTGTTTTTCCTTAAAATGTATCTAATTCCCCATAACTCTGTGTTTTTGTTTTGATTAATATAATTAAAAATATAAGTAATAAGTAAAAATATTTTAGTGTTGTGAAAAAGTGATCAAAAATTGAGTGTTCCCGCTAAGGAAAGAGAATTCGGTAAGCGTTCGTTTTTGATTATTTTATGGTATATTTAATAAAAATTTAAAGTTTTTGTTATAAAAATATATTAAAATTAAAGTTTTTAATAATTTTTTGTTAAACAAATTGTTAAATTTTAAGAAAAATTAGTGCCAATAATTGGTTTCGCAAAAAAGTAGGGGTTCAATTATTGGCATAGAGGATAGAGGTGCCTATTATTAATTCTATGGGGCTTCAATTATTGGCAGTGCCAATAATTATACTTTTAAGAGTGCCAATAACTATATCAACTATTTCTTTAAACGCCACGAAAAACACAGAAGTACAACGAAAATGATATTCAACAAGTTCTTTTCCACATAAAAACTGGGAAAATTTCCAAAAAAAACATATTTCCAAAGAAAAACATATTTTTTCATTAATTTTTGGGGTGCCAATAATTGTATTCGGGTGACAATAATTGTAGTTCTTAGAAAGCTTTTTCTAATTTAAATTTTTTAACACTTTATTATAAAAAAATTATTAAAAAAAAAAATATAAAGTTAAAGTTTAAGAAAAAAAATTTTATATCAACCGCTCTTTTAATGCGAAAGTTGTTCACATTTTAAGATGAAAATTTATGTAGGAGTGCCAATAACTACATCCGTTACGCTATCATTCAATAAGAGAGAATTTTAAATTAAGACTTTCCTAGCCAGGGCCGCCGCTACCATATGTGCAAAATGTGCGGTGCACAAGGGCGCCAACGTCTAGGGGTTAGATCGATCTAACTCAACATATAAAGCATGCTCCAAAAGTTTTCCTTAAGTTATTGGAACCTGTTTACATTTGACCGTTCACTATGTAGTATACCCACACACAATCTACTACCAATCTTTATTCATATTTTGTTTCTGAGTGTCGCACTTCACAACAAATAATCTCTTTGATTGTGGTCGTAGTCTAAACTGCTTAACGCCATGTCGCCATAGATTGACACTTGGGAAATAGCTTTCCACGCAACCTACGTCGCACACCTATAAACTCGAAAAGTATATTGATTTTTTTTTTTAATTTACAGCCCATGTATTTCCCATAAAATAAAACGAAAACACTGTCTCGAAAACATTAATTTTACTATTTACTCGTATTTTTGTATAAATGGGTATCAATATGCTGATTGCAATGATATAGCTAAATATCTAAAATCTAAGTTGGTAACTTTAGAACAAAATTAATAGAAGATTATTTAAATCATTGTAAACAAATATTAACAAACAAATATTACAACGAAAAAAATAAAATGCACGACTGGATCGCACGAACTTGCTCTTATGTAAAAGTACTTTGGAATTTAAGATACATTTTATAAATATAAAACATGGATTTAATGAGATAATAATGTTCAAATGCATAAAATTGCCGTCTGGTTTCCGGAAAAGTATGAATTTATGCAAATAAACCTTAAAAAATCGTTTTATTATTAAATAAATTTTTTATATAAGAAATTTCTCTAAAATTTTTCAAGAAAAAAATGTGGGATGCGAATTTTAAGTATTTAATAATATTGGTTTTAGGAAATAATTTCAAAAAATAATCGTTCATAGGTTTTGAAGATATTGATTTAAAAAATTTTTTTTTTTTTTTTTTAAAACCCAATACCCAATAAATATTTTTTCGAATATTTTTATATACAATATTATTTTAAACTTAAGGGGACTCCTGCTAAAAATGTTGGGTTAAAATCCTTAGAGCCGTTAATGAGAAAGTCGAAAATCAAAAAAACGGGTCTATGGCAGGTACCCCTAATAACATTTTGCCCCAAAATTTTTTTTGACCAAAATGTAGTCCATGTCCATAATATCACACTTAATTTTTTTTATCAAAATCGTTAGAGCCGTTTTCGAGATAAATAAGATTTTGCATTACGGGTGTATGGGGGGTACCCTTAGTTTTGGAGCTAAAAAAAAATTTCAATTTCTCCTCTAGGGAATCACCGAAGACCCTTAACTACCGAGTTTGAAAGAAATAGGTCCAAGGGTTTAGGCTGTAGTGAGAGGTACAGACATACAGACACACTGAAACATGTTTTTTGTGTACTAAATTTTCCTTAAAATTTTTATAAAAAAAATTGATATGCAAATTGTTAGTATTTAATAAAATACATTTTAAAACGTAATTTAAAAATTTAATCGTGTATCGGTTTTCAAGATATCGAATTTTCAAAAAAAAAAATTGTATTATTTTTTTAAAAATCCAAAAACTATTTTTTCGAAAAATTTTTTAGTTTATATTTTTTTAAATGCAAAGCAGCTCCTGCATAAAAATTTTGGTTAAAATCGTTAGAGCCGTTGGTGAGAAATTCGAAAATCAAAAAAAAACGTTCTATGACAGGTACCCCTAATAACATTTCCCCCCAAATTTTTTTTTCACCAAAATATAGTCCATGTCCATAATATCACACTTAATTTTTTTTATCAAAATCGTTAGAGCCGTTTTCGAGATAAATAAGATTTTGCATTACGGGTGTATGGGGGGTACCCTTAGTTTTGGAGCTAAAAAAAAAATTTCAATTTTTCCTCTAGGGAATCACCGAAGACCCTTAACCACCGAGATTGAAAGAAATAGGTCCAAGGGTTTAGGCTGTAGTTCGAGGTACAGACATACAGACACACTGAAATATGTTTTTTGTGTACTAAATTTTCCTTAAAATTTTTATAAAAAAAATTGATATGCAAATTGTTAGTATTTAATTAAATACATTTTAAAACGTAATTTAAAAATTTAATCTTGTATCGGTTTTCAAGATATTGAATTTTCAAAAAAAAAATTGTATTATTTTTTTAAAAATCGAAAAACTATTTTTTCTAAAAAATTTTTAGTTTATATTTTTTAAAATGCAAAGCAGCTCCTGCATAAAAATTTTGGTTAAAATCGTTAGAGCCGTTGGTGAGAAATTCGAAAATCAAAAAAACCGTTCTATGACAGGTACCCCTAATAACATTTCCCCCCAAATTTTTTTTTCACCAAAATATAGTCCATGTCCATAATATCACACTTAATTTTTTTATCAAAATCGTTAGAGCCGTTTTCGAGATAAATAAGATTTTGCATTACGGGTGTATGGGGGGTACTCTTAGTTTTGGAGCTAAAAAAAAAAATTCAATTTTTCCTCTAGGGAATCACCGAAGACCCTTAACTACCGAGTTTGAAGAAAATACGTCCGGTAGTTTAGGCTGTAGTTCGAGGTACAGACATACAGACATACAGACATACAGACATACAGACATACAGACATACAGACATACAGACATACAGACAGACAGACGGAATTGTCAGACCCACTTTTTTCGTCTTCGCTATCATCGTTATGTCAACTTTGATCAAAATCTCGAGTTCGATTTTTTTTCCAAATGCAGAACTTGCCCTATAGTACCTATATCGCAAGTAAAAACAGCGACAGGGTCTTAGGTAAAAGGAAAAAAAAGTTTTGGTGTCTCTAAATATTTATGTTTGTTTTTAAATAAGGATTTACGAATAGTTTTTAATTAATTTTGGAATTGAATTGATAAATAACTTAAATGTGAACGGATTGAACAAAATCAGTATAACCCAGAAATTTAACGCTTCATTGGTCGTTCGAATTTGAGCTTTCAATTGACATTCAGAGTTCAGACTCTATTTATATCAAAATATAGTTCGCACACAAATCACAAAATGTCAAATTTCATCAAAGCATACCTAAGATGTCAAGGAATTATATATAATACTTCCAGATCCGGAAGTAAATGATTAAGGCCCATTTGCTGATTTATGGAACATAAACACTTTCTTATGTAGTAGAACATAAGCGCTTAGGTTGAACATAAATATTTAATTTTCGTTTCAGCAAACGGCCCTAAGTGTCTTAAAAAGAGAGGTGAAAACAAAAACTTTTAAAAGTATCAAAAACTACTTTATCCTCTTTCTGTCAAGCTATAAACTATTGATTTTTACCAAATGATTGATTTGACATACATAAATAAAAAACTGTGCTAGGAACTTGAATCTTTTCATTTTATATGAAAATGGTTTTGTTGAAGAAAATTATTCGCAATCGCCAAATTTTGTGCTTCCTCTTAAAATAAAATGCACGACTGAGTCGCACGAACTTGCTCTTATGTAAAAGACTTCAAAAATTAATGCGATTAGAAAAAAAACTGTTCATAAACATAAAGTTCATCAATTAAATGACTTAAACAAATCTTAGTAGTAGCTGGAGCTAAGAATAGGATGCCATGTGATGCAAGCAAATATTAGTTTATGCAAAAATCTAATCTAAAAAATAATCTATTAAAATCCGTTCAGCCGGTAATGAGAAATTAAAAAATCGACAAAATGGTTCTATGGTTCTATGGTCGGTACAGTCAGCAATATATTGATTTCAATTTTTTTTTTTTTTGTTTAATTATTATAGAACGTAAAAATTAATGATAAGAAAAAAAAATTATCAAGATTCTCGGAGACGTTTTCGAGAAAAGTACGATTTTCGAAAACCATTTTTTAACATTTGTAGAATAGGTATCGTTATTATTAGGTAATACATTTTTTCTCTTTATATTAAGAAACTTTTATTTATCAAGTTTTTAAAAAATCTACCAAATCCAAACTAATTTTTTTTTGAAAATTTTGAAAAAAAAGAAAAAAACGTGTGGGGACAAAATTTCGAGACCCACTTTTTTTCGTCTTCGCTATCATCGTAATGTCAACTTTGATCAAAATCTCGAGTTCGATTTTTTTACGAATGCATAACTTGCCTTATACATAGTACATACCTATAAGTCTCAAGTAAAAAGAGTAAATAATCTTAAGAGGATGCAAATATTGTATATGCTGTAACAGAAACTCTCAAACTCATTTATAGGAGAGACCCCCCAAATCCTAGTCTGACTATACATACGTTCGTTTTATAAGAATTTGATGTATGTAGATTGGAACGCGACAACAACAATGCACGTTTGCTTAAATTTTTCAACTGCGAAATGGAGAATAAATAAAACTTCCACTAATTTAACGTATATACCCCCGGCACCCAAGATATGGGGCGGTAATCTAAGGTTCTTGCACAAGAGGGCGCACGAACAACCAGCGGCGGCACTGTTCCTAGCCATATCTACCAAAGAACCTTTTTTGGTTTCTGACTTTCTCATTATCGGCACTCTGATTTCAATTATTATTTTTAATAGAAATGCGTGTTGGGACTTAAAAAAATACAAAATACGAACAGATCGTATTATTCAAACTTCGCAAGATAAACTTAGTTCCATGTAAGGGCTGTGAGCATGAACTTCCCAAGATAAAGCTCTCATGTATAAAGCCCGAACTACTAAGGAATAATAACATTATCTAACAAAACCGGATCCAAAATATTAATCACTGATCTTAAGCGCTATTGGCTGCGATTTGTCCGCAAGTATCAACAAAAGGTACATAGTTCAGAAGTGAAAAAAGAGAGAAGAAAGGAAACTTTATTTATAGAGCAAGAAACCAATAAAGGCCCAGCTATAGTAGGCATGGCCAAGCATAAGCTAATGTCAAAAAGACAACAACAATTTGCTTAAATGTTTGCCAAATTACCTCTAATAGCCATAATTGACTTTTGCGCGCATAAGCAAACATTTGAAACCTCTCTCCCTGCTTCCCTCCCCTTTTTTGGGTTAAAATGCGACAGTGATACAACAAAGAGATTATACATACTCGTACATGTATGTTATTTTAATTGATTCACACTTAAGTTCAAAGCAACTGTGAACATTATGAAATCTGTTACCTTGTATGTCAAGTTTATACTAATGCGCCCAGCGACTGAAGAGCGCATTGAATTTGCTTAATTGAACAAAACTTTGAGAATAGCAGCTGCTTACATGTGTGTTCGGTCGTTTACTTTTGCTATCACTGAATCCGACGAAAGAAAGTTGAACGAATGTTGGTAACATGCCCTGCACCACCGACAATCTGTTCAACTTATATGGTATTCAACTTATATGGCTTGATTTCGCTGATCGATGGGAAGCGATGCTATTATTAAAGCCTAGGCCGTTGACTTAATGTCTGTAACTGAAAGTGTCGATAGGAAAGTCATAAATGATAAGGTAATTTTAGGAATCGATAATGTAGTTCATCGGGTGAATTTCATAATTCGATTTTACAGCGAATTCGAAAGGTCAACGGATCGAGTTAACTCACCGGGAGTAAAATTCTGCGAATTCTGTAATCGACATGATTATTTAGGCCTTATAAAAATAAAATAAATTTGGTGGTGCAACAGTTCGGAGTGAACCAGGACCTAGTGACTTACAACTCTCAACCATTCCTGTGTGCGTGTTACCAGGAACAGAGGTCGGGACCTACAATTTTCTGCCGATCCCGAACGGCTATACTCTGTCCAATAAAAATATGCAGTACAAGTCTTATGGGAGAGCTTTTTCAAAATCAGTAGCGTTCTATATTTTTGCACCATACTAAATTGAAAGAACTCCTCCATAAAAAAGTGTTTGTGCGCCCATAAATTTTCGATTGCATCTGACGCAGGCCCGACGTCCTATTGACTGCACATCTGAGTGTGCGTGCACTGAAATGCTGTGGCCTATGGCTGTTGGTGCTATTCAATTTCAACCCCCATCAAATATTTATGTGCGTTCAGAGTTACCCTTGTTCATTTCGTAACTTGTTCAGTTTTTTTCCTTGGGTTTCTGTTGAGGTGCTTTTGATTTTAGAGCTTTAAAAAAAACACTACGATAACCCTGTGAGAGCTTTAATGAAGGATAGATTTATGTAATTCACTGTAGCCAGAATGCGAGGCAAACGTCCTATCTTGCCCACAATGGATATTTTTATTGGACAGAGCATAGTGAGCAGCACTTTCCATGACAAGAGATACTCTTGGAGAATTTGTCAATTTCTCATAAGAAGCAGTACACCCCTGAAAAAAACTTTCTTGCAGCGGCTGAGAATCGAACTCGAGACCTTCCGCATGACAGTCCAACGCACTAACATTATGTCAAGGGCCTTAAATGAACATTATTAGCAAAATTTGAACGAGCAATTAATTTATTGATTTTAAAAGTCATTTATGAATTCAGAAAACAGAATTGGTCCTAGTATAGAACCTTGAGGGACTCGTGAAGTGATCAGATTCTAAATCGGCAATACAAACATATTCAAAGCGCTCCGATAAGTATGAATATACCAGATTATAAGAACTGTTAAGGCGAAAAAAAAAACATTTTTTTTAAGTTTAACACTAGGACGAGCATGTTAAACAATTCAGTTCAGTTCAGTGTGTTGTGGGGTGCACATCTCATCTGAAAGAAACCTTCTTGTTAAAGCCTAAATAAAAAAGAAAAAAAAAAAAAAAAAAAAAAGAAAAATGAATTGTTCGGTGTGCAAAGAGAAAATTGATAGAGTCTCTAAATTCAAAGTGACATGTGGTAACTGCAAGTGTTTTTTTCACAATAACTGCGTGAACCTTAGACATGAAGACCTTGAGTTTATGAAAGTAAATAAGAAATCATATCAATGTGAAAGGTGCACAGCCCTAAAACGTCGCAGTTTTCGCAATCCCGAGTCAGTGCCAATACAACCACTTGAAGCAATTGCAAACCCACCAGCTAATACAACTTCAAGCGATTTAAGCACTCCCAAAACATCTCTTTCCACCGAAGCTGAACCGACATTGCAGATGGTTTATCAAAAACTTTTAAATATGGAAATCCTACAGAAAGAATACCTCCAAACTGTGATTGATCTACGAAAAGAAAATGCTGATCTAAAATCCAAATTGAACACTCTAGAGAGTAAATTGAATTGGCAGAACCAGTATCAAAAAAAGAAATGCATCGAAATAACTGGAGTCCCCGAAGTCAATGACACAAATGCACAAAGTAAGGCGCTTCAAATTTTTCGTTCTGCTATGTCGTTAAACGTAGGCGACAAAGATATTGATAAATGCTTTGTCAAACAAGTGAAAAGCAACAACAACAACGACAATAATGAAGAGCCCACTTCCACCGCATGCAAGTCTATCATTTGTATCAGCTTTGTGGACCTCGCAGTCAAGCAACGAATAATGAGGGAAAAGAAAACGAAGAAAGAAAACATCAACTCTTGCGTTCTTGGCGGCAGCAAAGGAAATGTTTACATCAACGATGCCTTGACCAAATACACCCAGGCACTTCTAATGCGAGCGAAAGGGGCGAGGAAGGAAAAAAATTTTAAATTTGTTTGGTATTCAAATAATAAAGTGTTAATGAGAAAAGAGGAAGGTAGCAACATCATTGTGATTAGGTCGTTTGAAGACCTATTAAAAATATAAAACTCAATTTTATTTTTTTTTCTTTAAATGAATTTTGATCTTATAGATATTGATAATGATGTTCCTACCTTAACTTTTAATAATATTTCAAATGGTGAAAATGTATTTTTAAATGAATTATATTGTGATAACAAACTTTTTTTTGTACACCAAAATGTCAGAAGCTTAAGAGAAAACTTTTCTGCTCTCATTACACATTTAGATTCTTTTCTTTGCATGCCTGATTTGATTCTTGTTTCTGAAATTTGGATTTATAATTTTGAAGATGGTGATTACTCTTTGCCTGGATATGATTTTGTAGCTAATACTAATGAAACTTACGCTGCTGGTGGTGTTGGGTGCTTTATAAGGAATGATATTTGCTATGATTACTCAGCTATTCATTTGGTGAGTGCTGATGTTATAAAAATTTCTATTAATATAAATCGCGAAGTTTTTGTTGTTATATGCGTTTATAGATTTCATAAATATGCATTTTCGGTATTTTATGAGGAATTTTCAAGGTTGTTAGAACGTGAAAACGCAAAAAATTTGTTGATCCTAGGTGATTTTAATATTGACATTTTAGAAAAAAACGATACAATCTCTTCATTTTTGGATCTAATAGCTTTGTTTGGGCTGGTGTCTTTGATTAATGAGCCAACTCGATTAATATCAGGGAAGTGTCTCGATCATATTTTTTGTCGCGTCACAAATAAAGACTATACTTGCTTAGAAAAATGTGTTTTCGATTTTCAAATCACCGATCATTCAATGACCGGTGTACTTCTTGAAACTTTAGATAAAATTAAATGTAAGAAGTATGATAAAGATAATTTTACTATTATGATGCCTAAACTTGATCGAACTAAATTAAATAATTTGCTATTATTTGAACCATGGGAATTAGTTTATATTGAAAGTGATGTATCCAAATCGTACGATCTTTTTGTTGAAATTATAAAACGGAACATGGAAAATTGTACTTATTTCTCAACTTATAAAAAGAAAAACAAAAGGTTAAAACCCTGGATTACCACAAGTTTACTAAAGAGGATCAAAACTAAGAATAAACTCAGGGTAAAATGTTCCAAGCATAAATTTAATATAAAATTGAAAATGAGATACAAAAAACTATCTTCTGAACTTAAAAAAGAAATTCCATTATATAGAGATGCATACTACAACAATCAGTTTAACGAAATTAAAGGTAACTCTAGACGTGAATGGCTAATAGTAAATAGTATTTTTAACAAAGCTACTACAGCAAAAAAACCCATTGAGCTGTGCATTAATAACATTATCTACAAGAATGAACATGAAGTAGCCAATGAGTTTAATAAGTATTTTGTAAATATAGCACAAGACACTCCTCTAAATGTTAGATCACATTCTTGTCCGAACTGCCATCGTAGCGAGCACGGTTGTCATAGTTTTTTCTTTGAACCAATCACAGCACTAGAAGTTTCTAAAACTATAAATAATCTTAAAAATACTAATAGCTGTGGATATGATGACATTTCTAACCTTCTATTAAAAGATATTAAATGGTCTGTTGTTGACATCCTAGCACATATATTCAATAATAGCGTAATATCTGGTGTATTTCCAGATGCGATGAAATGTGCTGATGTCGTACCACTTTATAAAAAAGGTGGTAAGGATAAGTTAAATAATTATCGACCAATTTCGCTGCTACCGTCAGTAAGTAAGGTTTTTGAAAAACTTATTAAGATAAGGATCGTGAAATTTCTTAATAGTAAAAATTTTTTTGCTCCATCGCAGTTTGGTTTTCGTGAAAGAAAATCAACGGAAGATGCACTCTTGGATTTTTGCTCAAACATTTTTAAAAGCTTAGATGATAAAAAATACACAGGTGGTTTATTTGTTGACATAACAAAAGCATTTGATATGGTTAACCACAAAATTCTATTAAAAAAGCTAGAGTGTGCAGGTTTTAGGGGTTCCATACTTTTGTGGTTTACGTCATATCTTAATAAACGATCTCAGAAGGTTAAAATTAATAAGATTAGAAGCAGTGAGGAATATACATATATGGGTGTACCCCAAGGATCGGTAATTGGACCCTTACTGTTTCTAATCTATATTAATTCACTGTTTGAGTTGCCTTTCAAGGGTGTGTTAACAGGATTCGCTGATGATATCGGATTCGCGTATGGGACACAAAGTGTTTTAGACTTAACAGCCAATATAAACGAGGATTTAAGTATTCTTCGTGTCTGGTTTGCTAGGCATGAACTTGTTATCAGCTCTAAAACAAAACTTATGTTGTTTAATTTATCGAATGTCCATAACCTTGATATAGATGTTTTTTACCACTCTCCGGAATGTGAACGTTTTAAACTATGTTACTGTAAATGTGAATCTGAACTAGCAAGGAATACTTTTAAAAATAATCTACCATGTAGTGAGAATTGTTTTCAAATTGAAAAGGTAGATGAGTTCCAATATTTAGGTATAACTTTGGATTCAAAAATGAGTTTCTCTGGCCATACTGAAAAGTTGAGACGATACTTTCGTTCCATTCTCAGGCACTTTTTTTATTTGCGCTCTGTTTGTAGTAATGACCTTTTAAAAACGATATATTACGGAATTTTTCATTCCAAGATGCAATACGGAATAACTTGCTGGGGGGGAACAAATTTTAACAAAATACAACCACTTTTAATATTACAAAAACTTATAATTAGAAAAATATTAAGAAAATCACGTATGGATCATAGTTTTCCATTATTCGCGAGTTTGAAAATTCTTCCTTTACGTCACCTGTACTGTTTTAAGGTATTAAAAACATTCTTTTTGAGATCTGGTCACAGAAATTTAAGAATTATTGAAAATTATAACATGCGTGGAGTTCATTCATTTTTGGTTAACATTCCTCGATCGCGCACCACTGCTTTTCGTAGGTTTTATAATATAACTTCTTGCAGACTTTTTAACAAACTACCGCTTTATATCAGATCAGAATTATCACCATCTAAATTTTTGAAAGATTTAAAATTATGGTTGTTTAGCTTTGATCATGCTTGTTTTGAATCATTTGTATAATGTTATTTACTTAAATATCGCATTTCGTTTGTATTTCTCTAATTTAAATTACTTATATTCATTGTATGAATTTTCTTTTTTAACTTTAATCTTTATTTTTGAAGGGTCACCCCACCCAATGTTAAATTAATTTGAATTTTTGAATATGAAGGGGCATTTAAAACAATTTTTTTAAAAATTCTAAATGCTTCTACTATATTTCTCTTTTATTTTTACTGTATTATATGAAATAAATTGTTATTGAAGAATTATTTGAGAAATAAAGAAATGTATCTATCTATCTATCTATGAAATGTCTTGCTGGAAATCTAAAAGTAATAATAAAGAAATATACTTCCGACCCTTATTAATCTTCATTGTGTTGGTCATTTATAATTGTGTTTTAGCTATGATAATTTCCAAAGACACATTGGTTGCAAAATAGTATTACCTTAAGTCAAAAAACCGTTATTTTGTCATTTTATTAAAATCTCCAAGTCTTTTGAAAAAGCTGTTAAAATGCTAAAATCAGAAGGTTCTTGCGGGTTAAATTTTTACCGTTCAATTGTATCACAGAAGAGAGGCTAAATCTAGAGCCATATAACTTTCAACCATTAACATTTAGCATTAGTGGAGGGGACCTTAAATTTTCTCCTGATTCCGAACAGTTAATGGAAGAACTTTTCTTGACAATATATAGTCTTGAAAGATTTGTCACTTCCTGCTAAGAGCATGGCAGTTCAACGTAATAACCATTTTTTGGGAAAATTTGTTCAGCCACTAATTGGAACAACTTTTGAGAAAATAAATATTTCCTAAAATTTCGACAAACAAATTGTATGGCAGTTACCGTTATATGTGGTCTTGAAAAAAATATTAAGTTTACAGGCTACGAAGTTAATTCAAATTAAAGATTATGTTGGAATAGCATGAATTTAATGAAAATATTGCGTTCATGTAAAATTCTTGCCAATTTTTTATTTGCAAGAATTGAAATACGAGTAGCTAGCATACCATATAATATATGTCTGAAAAAGAGCCATGGTAATTTAACCATAAAGTTATGATATCGTTTAAATGTTTGAGTTTTCTGCAACTTCATATGGCAAAGTGAACTTTTTAAATTCAACAACTCACTAAATGTGTGCGTGGGCCTACCAAAAGTCTCTATCCGGGTCTGTTGACTAACTTTTTTCTTAAGAAAATATACATTATGTCTTTTGGGTATTCTTGTGTATCTCAAATATCCTACAAAACAAAGATACAATTTTACAATGTGGACATTTTGCTATATCATCCAAGAAATCGCTGTTTTTTTGTAAATACAAACACGATATACATTTCTTAGCGAAACATGCATTCGGCCCCTTTGCCAACTACAGCTAATGTGTGTCCTTGAGGATATATTTCACTTACCCAAAGTAAATAGGGGGAAAGTGAGATACTGAAATCACATTTTCTTATTCTTTTCTAATTAGCATTGTAAGAGTTAATCCGGAACTACACAATAATGTTTCGTTTGGTGTGGTGTGTCGCTATCGTTACAATATATTTCGTAAAAGTAGAGTAATAAAAGAGTAATAATAATAAAATAAAGTAGTAAGTAGTATGAATGTAGTAAAATGGTGAACTTTGACGAAATATCTTTTGTTCCTAATAATTGGCTAATATTGCGCCCTACAGCATGATATGTCGCAAACTTTTTCACCTGAATGAGGGTAAGAGTAGTACACCCTGGCATAATGGTTAATGCGTTGGTCTGTCATGCAGAAGGTCTTGGGTTCGATTATCAGCTACTGCAAGAAAGTTTTTCAGGGGCGTACTGCCTCTTGCGAGGAATTGACAAAGCTTCTAAGAGTGTCTCTTGTCATGAAAAGTGCTTCTCATTAATCGTTCGGAATCGGCAGAAAATTGGGATCCCCTCCATTCCTGGTAACACGCACACAGAAATGGTTGAGAGTTCTAAGTTCTCTTTGAGCTGTTGCACCACCAAATTTTTATTTTATGTGGGTAAGAGATCACAGAGTGCTCACGAAAAAAAAATTATATAATCTAAAAAATCTATGCACCGAAAAAAAAATGATTAAAAAAGTGATAATTTTTACAATACCTATGTAACTCTGACATCTCAAAAATATTCCGGTATTCTTAAAGATTTTAATAAGATTTTCTGTATCATTAATCACTTTTCGAAGAGAGTCTAAGCCAAGCTACAATTAGCGACCAAAGATCTGCCAACACAGAAGCTGTGTGCAGATGCTCATCACTTGGGCAGTGTTAAGAGTTAGTAAGCAACAAACTACAATAAATGAAATGCACGAATCGATCGCACGTAAAAGCACTTTTCAATTTAAAAATTGCTTATAAATATAAATATAAAAACATAGGCGGGATGAGTTTGATTCAGCATATGATTGTTGGCAGTGAAAGTTCGAAGATGACACAAGTGATAAGGGAGAAAACACAATCTGCTAATGTCAATAATGCAGTGCCAGGGCCCAGTGCTGTCGGAAGTAGTGGAAATTATTTTGTTTAGTACTAAAGCCGTCTGCCAATCAAAAAGTAGTATAAGTACAAATAATGTTTCTAGTTATAAGCAAATAAAATATAAAATATTATCTTACAATGTGTCAGGGCTTTTAAACAAATCACTATTTAGTGAATTTTATAAACTTGTGAATAATTTCGATCTAGTATTTCTATATGAAACTTTTGTAACAGAAAATAACTTTGAAAATATTCAAAATAAGATGTTAGACTTTACTTTTATGTGGATTCCGGCGAAAAGAACATTCACGAGAGGAAGAGCAAGCGGAGGTTGTTTTTTTGGATTCAAGAAATGTCTAAAAACTTTGAAATGTGAGTTTCTTTCACACAACGCGACATCGTATGTGGAATTAAAAATCGACAACAGATGCCTATGGATACTGCCTTTATACATAAACTGCAACAACTGGGAGAGGGAGTTTGATAAAATAAACGAGCTATTGAGCTTAAAACCCACTTCAAACGTTCTACTGATTGGAGATTTTAATGCGAGAGTTGGCGAAGAGGCAGGAATGATGAATTCAATCAAGGGAATCGTTAGACAATCAAAAGACAGAATATGCAACACAAGAGGAAGGAAACTGATCGAGCTTTGTGACTCATTCGGCCTTCGCATTCTAAATGGTACCAGTTTAAGTGATGTTGAGGGAAACTTTACATTTGCTGGTGGCCAAGGTTCATCAGTAATTGACTATGGAGTGTTGGGAGAGGAGTGGGAGTCTTTGGTTACGGACTTCGAGATCAAAGAAGAACCATACTCGGATCATTTTCCAATAGTTGTCACTTTTCAACATCAAGTTCGCGCAAATGAAGAAAATTCGAACATGCATTTACTTCCTAAATTGAAATGGAAAAATTCAACGGCACTGGCCTACAGACAATCACTCGACGTAAAACTAGAAATGCAGCTTGATATGAACTTTGACTTATTAGAGATGATTATAAAAACTTCATTACCAAAACAAAACTTTATCAATAAAGTGAGTGGACGTGGAAGGGAACCTTGGTTTGACGAAGAATGCCAACGAGCTCGTAAGATATCTTTTAAATGGCTCAAGGTTTTTCGTAATTCTACGGATGGTTTATTCAGGAAAAACTACATTGAAGCCAATATAAAATACAAAAACCTCTGTAAAATTAAAAAAAGGACCTATGGTGAACTGGAAGCGATCAAGTTGGCAAAGTGTAAAGATGCAGCGGAATTTTGGAAGCTTGCGTGGAAACTTAGTGGCAAACAATTTACGGCTACGACAAGGCTTTGCAAAAATGTACTCCATGATCATTTCAGAGATTTACTTAATCCAGTTACAAGTGCATTACAGTGGCAATTTGCAGTACCAGGATTTACTAGCGAAATTCTTGACCCTGCAATAACTTGGCAAGAACTAGATCTAGTGCTAAGAAATTTGAAAGATGGAAAGGCTGCCGGATCGAATGGTATACCAGTCGAATTTTATAAATATGGGGCCAGTAAACTCAGAGAAATGCTGGTTACACTGTTTAATAAAGTAATAGAGGGGGATCTTTTTCCAAAGGAATTCCAGGATGCGGTCATATTCCCAGTACACAAAACAGGCTGTTTATTCAATCCAGTAAACTATCGAGGAATTTCATTCCTGAATGGAACATATAAAATATTTACATCTATCTTACAAAAACGACTTACAGCGTGGGTAGAGTCAAAGAACCTGTTGAAAGAGTTTCAAGCTGGCTTTAGATCAGGGTATTCGACAGTAGACAACATTTTTATTTTGAGGAGTGTAGCTGAGAGCTTTCTTTTGCAAGGCAGAAAACTGTATGTGTTCTTTATCGACTTCAAGGCAGCTTTCGATACCATTGAACGAGGAGCCTTGTTTTACAAATTATATGGTTTGGGACTATCGCTTAAGTTTGGTCGTGTACTAGAAGAGTTGTACAGAGCTACACAAGCGGCAGTTTGGAATGGTTCTGAGCTTTCCGAGTGGTTTGAAACAAATTCTGGTGTTAGACAGGGATGCTCATTGAGTCCCACCTTGTTTGCACTCTTCATTGATGACCTGATTGATTGTCTACCTGGCGGAGTTGATTTTGCAGGTATGCGTATTAAGGCTTTACTTTTTGCGGATGATATAGTATTGTTTTCAAATTCCCCGAAACGCTACAGCTCATGATAAACAGAGTGTGTGACTATTGTCGGCTATGGAACCTAATCGTCAATACTCAAAAGTCTAAGGTAATGATCTTTAAAAGAGGTGGTGGACGAAGAGCGGCGAATGAAAAATGGTTCTTTAATGGAGAAAGTATAGAGTGTGTCAACGAATACAAATATCTTGGCGTATATTTTTCGAGAAACCTTAATATGGAGACACATTTCAGGGAGAAGCTGCAAAAGGCACAAACGGCAATCAATATTTCGTGGAAAAGATTTTTTATGAATAAGAACATAGCGCATAGCAGCAAGTTCAAGGTATTTGAAGCAGTATCGGAAACTATTCTTCTGTACGGTTCTCAGGCTTGGGGATGCAAAAAATTCGACACAGTTGAGAAACTCCTAAGGAACTATGTGAAAAGGATATTTCATCTACCTCCGAATACACCAAACTATGTTGTTATGCTGGAAACGGGATTGTCGCCTCTATACATAAAAACCCTAAAATTACAAGTGGACTATTTGCTCAAAGTCTTAGAGATGCCTGAAACTCGGCTTATCAGGAAAATAATCGACAAAGCCATACAAAACAAAAATAGCTGGTTCAACGAGTGGTGCGGACTAGCACAAAGTTGTGGTATGATCTTGAATATCAACGTCGAAGATTTAAAGAACACTAAAAGACACATGTACGAGATAATCGGAAAAGTAGATGAGCAATGTAGATCAGATTATATCGCTGAAGCAACTGGGTCATTATTCAGATCAATTTATAGCCGTCTTAACCACAATCTAGGAGAAAAGAACTACTTCAGTGATACACATAGTGTCCACATGATTAGTACAATGGTCAGACTTCGAAGTGAATTACTCAGGTTAAACTTTATCCCGCACAGGACGGATTTACCATTAGAGTGCAGTATTTGCAACTTAGCTGAACGGGAAGACGTTATCCACTTCATCGGAAAGTGCCCAACCCTAAGAGAAACAAGGAGATGTATTTTTGGTAGTGACTTCTTATCGGAGGATCAAGTTCTTATGCAGCTGAATGAGATGGATGTTGCAAAACTATATGAGTACTGCAAAATTTGTTTGAAATATAGAGAAAGCATTATTAATGAAGATTTTTGAGAAATATAATACAACACATTGTTTAAAAATTTACATAAAAGATATGTTAATCAAATTAAAGGATAGCTTTTTACAAAGAATTATTTATGTTGTCAATCTGGCAGACAGCTTAGTGCCATGCTATAAAGATTTTTGTATATTATCAATATTTATATGTTAAAACGAATGATTCAATAAAAATCTATCTAATCTAAATCTATAAAAACATAGATATAATTAGAAAAAAATAAAAAAAAATAATTTATGCAAACAAAGTTTACAAATCGTCTTATACTTAAATTCATTTTTTATATAAGAATATTGTTTAAATTTCTTATTTTTCTACAAAATTTTGGAATGTCAATTTTGAGTATTTAATAATATACATTTTAGGAAATAATTTCAAAAACTAACTCTTAAAGACATTGAATTAAAGAGAAATATTTTTGCTTAAGTCCAAAAATTATTTTTTTCGAAAATATGTAATAACAATATATTTTTAAATTCAAAGGAACTCCTCTATTAAAATGTGGGCCAAAATCGTTATAGCCGTTAATGAGAACCTTGAAAATAAAAAAAAACTATTTACGAAAGGTAGGTACTGCTAATCATCTTTTTTTAATTTTTTTTTAAATATAGTACATGTTTATAATAGCACATTAAATTTTTACTTGCGACTTATGGGTACTATAAGGCAAGTTATGCATTCGTAAAAAAATCTAACTCGAAATTTTGATCAGAGTTGGCATTACGATCATAGCGAAGACAAAAACCGCAATTCTGTCTGTCTGTCTGTCTTTTCTGATTTTCCTTAAGTTTGGTAGATATCATTTTTTAATTTTTCCCCCTACACGTTTTTTTCTCTTCTTTTAAAACCAAAAATAACGGTACCTGCCATACGATTTTTTTCGAAATTTTGTAAATATTTTTTTTCTCAAAAACTGCTCCACAGATTTAAGAAATAAAAATACAAAAAAATTTCATTTAGTTAAAGCTAGGTAATGGTAGAAAAAAATTTCCGAAAAATGGTTACTGAGGGTACCCCCCAATGAACCATCTTTTTTGTTTTTGATTTTCTCAAAAATGGTACAACCGGTTTTGATCATTTTTTTTGCCAAAAACTTAAATAGAATTGTGTATTCAAATTTTCAAAAAAAAAAAATTTGATTAAAAAAAAAAATAATTTTTTTTTTTCAAAACTCAATATGTATATTTCGAAAACCTAATGCACAGCTTTTGATTTAAACTTGATAAAAATAGTTTTTCAATAGAATGTGAAGATGTGAGAATAAAAAATTATTTTACCTAAAAATTAAGGTACCCACAATACAAATGTTAAAAAATGGTTTTCAAAAAACGTATTTTTCTCGAAAACGGCGCGCGTCTAGAATTTTGATAAAAATTTGTTTCTTTCAATTAATTTTTACAATCTTTAATTTAATAAAAACAAATTTTGAAACTAAAATA
Organism: Chrysotoxum bicinctum; assembly: GCA_911387755.1. Taxonomy (NCBI): domain Eukaryota; kingdom Metazoa; phylum Arthropoda; class Insecta; order Diptera; family Syrphidae; genus Chrysotoxum; species Chrysotoxum bicinctum. The sequence continues at coordinate 93,916,904 of OU426990.1, read as the reverse complement.
TTACAGCTCGTACCTACCATAAAACCATTTTTTCAAATTTCGAATAACACATTATCGACATAACGGATTTTAATCAAATTTTTATAGAGATACTTCTAAAATATTTAAAAAACATTGCATTTCAAAACTTTCAAAACTTAAAAAAAAAGTATTTTGTGAATTTTTGAAAAAAAGAAAAATAATTTTTTTTTGGAAAATTCGATATTTCAAAAACGACTCAATATTTTTTTTTTATTTTTATTCGAACTATAATAAAAGCTTAAGGTTGGCGTACCAAATTTTTTTCTGAAATATCTTTTAAAAATTTTGTATGCTTGTTTTTTTAAGAAACCACTACAAAGACTTGCAATTTTTGTCTTGCATAAATTCATGTTTACATAGCATTCTGTTTTTGTCTCTTACTAATAAAGGAATTTAAAAAATTAATTTTATACTTATGAACAGTTTTCTCTAATTACATTCGTTTTTAAAATTCAAATTGGTTGACTTCCAAACATCTCATTTGGTCTTTTGTAAGCACTTTGACGACTATACTGACCTTCTCCGGTTTCGCCTGATAGCAGATATTTTTTTAATGATCAATAGCGCAATAAATACATTGTCGGGCAAAAGGAAGTTTATTTGTACTGTGTTGGGTGATAAGTTCGAGGGCCCTCGCTGGACGAAATAATTTAAATTTCTTTTGGTCATTCTTATTTTATTAGTAGGTTAATATCTGAGGTAAAATTAAGAGCTTCATGAATTGTACAAAAGTACCTTGAGGTGTAAGGGGTTTGAATAAAACAATAATTTGGGTTGTTTTAAGGATTTTTTTATTTTATGTACACACAAATACCATCACAATAAATGCTAAAAGTTCCATCCTACGATTTCATTTTGAATGTTTATTCTCGATAACTGTAGAACAATTTTTTTTTTAGAATATGACCAAGAATCACATCGCAAAGTATGGCACACGAATAACCAGACATCCTGTTTAAAATGGAGGATTTCAAAATCTGTCTGTAAAACCCAAAATACTTATTCTCAATAAAGAAAGTGGTTATGGTTTCGAAATTAGGCTTTAAATAGAGTAAAAAAAGGGTTTTAAATCTAAAGAATGGCCAAGCTTCTCGCTTTCCCCCTATTCGATCGCTTTCAATAAGTTCTATATTAAAATAGCAAATTAAAAAGAAAAAAAGGAAATATAAAACCTCGAACAATTATATAAACTACCTTGAACTAGAACGGGTTCGGGTATTGAAAAACCACATTGATTTACAACGTCCGTCCGTCACACCAGCCACGATGATGCAAAAGTCAAATACCAAAGTTTTCTTCGTCCGTTTTAAGATTAACTACTCGATAAGAACTCATCGATCGTTGATTCATTCCACAGAAACATAAGCAGCAGCAGTGCCACTACGGACAAATTTGCCTTGCCTTGCATTATAGCGCCTTGGCTAGCGCAAACTCGAGGAGCACTTGCCATAACCATGTCAAGAGATTTTTATTGTTATTATACCATTATAATAGAAGAAAGCAGAAGCATTTCTCTGAAATTGAAACGAACACTCTTGGACCGGCCTTAAGTATTAAGAACTTTGGCTAAGGACTTTTTGTCATCCTAAAGTGGGTATAATGATTATATTTTTGTTTCGCAGATAGTTGCTAACATCTATTGCTATAAACTAAACACTTCAAATATGAGTATTATTTATTTTATTTGTTTGCACAATTTTTGTTTTCCATTTTTATAAACTGCAATATTTAGCTGCATTCATGTCCCTTTTTAGATTGCTGAAGTTCAGTGGTCTTTGGTTATTGTTGGAAAATCCAATATTTTAAAAAAGAGTAAGCAGGTGCAGACCAATGTAACAAAACCAGATTTTAAAGATGTTTTAGCCATTTTCGTAGTACTTGTCTTAATGGTCAGTGCATTGGAATGTTATACAGGAGCAATTTAAAGAACGAGTTTCATTGCGCGTTGCGTTGTTCGCAGACTTTCACAATTTAGTTCTTCAACTCAAGCAAAAAAGCAGGTTGCTTGTTCATATTTATATATGCCAATTTTGTCTTGGTCTTTAAAATGCGAGGTATCAACTAAATATAACTAAAATATATTATATAGAAGAGTTATTGCTGAAATACAAATATTAAGAATTTTATTTGGGAAGTAACCATTTGCTACACCACCGTTAAGAATAACAACAAAGGGGGAAAATCGTCAGTGGCGAAGTATTCCAAATAGGATTAGTGCGACAAAAGACTGTGTTGGTACGTGCGAGGTTAGATTTAGGGGCAAGCTGATGATCATTAACATTCGTAGTTATATAGATGAGTATTACGACGGAATCGTTTGTGGGGAGGTATGAACCATTTGAGCACTTTGATAGAAAAAGCAACAAAATAATGAAAGACAAGAGAAGTCAGAATGTGATTTTTTAAGCAAATATGAATTTATACAATAACCAACATTTTAATAATTTGTAACGATTCATTCGCATAAGATGTGACAAAAAGCTAGGTCGTGTAAGTCGTTTCGAGAAAAGAAAAACAAATTATTGGAAGGGGTGTTTGATGAATGAATGAATATTGAGAGGTGGTTTGCAACGCGACCTAAAGATCTCTTCTACCCCCCAGTGGACGGTTTCAACACATATCAGTTACCGATACTAACTAATCACCCTATTTAAAAATATTTATTTATTAAATATTTATTTCAATTTGAGCTATATTTTTGTAATTTCTTAGTTTCGTTTTACTAAATTAACTCTACTTTTGATAAAATTTCGATTAAAAATTTCTACAAGTTAAATGAATATCTAATTAATAATTATACCTGAAAAACTTTAAATGCATCTTTCGCTAAGGGTTGAAAAAACGGTACAACGGATTTCGATCAATTTTTGTATGCTAATGCTCCTTAAATGTATGAAGAATATTGTGTATTCAAATTTCCAAAAACAAAAAATTCAAAAACTCCATATTTCGAAACTCATTTGCTTGATTTTTACTTGCCATTTATGTATAGTATAAGGCAAGTTATGCATTCGGAAAAAAATGAATTCGAAATTTTTATCAAAGTGATTGATAGCGAAGACTAAAAAAGTGGGTCTCGCAATTCTGTCTGTCTGTCTGTTCGACTACAGCCCAAACGGCTCGGCCGATATTCTTTAAACTTGGTAGATATCATTTTTAATTTTTCCCCTTAAGCGTTTTTTTTTTCAAGACCAAAAATAACGGTACCTGCCATACGATTTTTTTTTTTGAAATCTTATGAATATTTTTTTTCTCAAAAACTGTTCGACAGATTTAAAAAAATAAAAACAAAAAACTTTCATTTAGTTAAAGCTAGGTAATGGTTGAAATTAATTTTTCCAAAAAATGGTTATTTTTGGTACCCACTATGGAACCATTTTTTTTTGTTTTTGATTTTTTCAAAAATGGTACAACCGATTTTGATCATATTTTGTTTGCTAAGGCTCCCCAAAAACTTTAATAGAATTGTGAATTCAAATTTTCAAAAAAATATTTTTTTTTTATGAAAAAAAAACTAGGTACAATTTTTTTTTTTTCAAATCACATTATTTCGAAAATCCCGTGCTAGATTTTTTTTTTAAACTCTATAAATAAAAGTTTCTCAATACATGTAGGTAACCTACAAGATGTGAGAAAAAAAAATTATTTTACCTAAAAATAAAAGTACCCATCATACAAATGTTAAAAAATTTCTTTAAATTAATTTTTCTGATCTTTAATTTAAGAAAAAAAAATTGCAAATTAAGATACGATATTACAGCTTGTACCATTTTTTCGAATTTTGAATTTCTCATTATTGGCACAACGGATCTTAATGAAATTTTTGTATTGAGATGCATCCAAAAAGTTTAAAAAACATTGCATTTCAAAACTTAAAAAAAAAATATTTTTTTGGGAAAAAAAGTCATTTCTTTTTCTTGGAAAATTCGATATCTCAAAAACGGCTCAATATTTTTTAATTTATTAATTAATTTAATAGTTTAATTTCAATCCGTACAGTAATAAAAACTTAAAGCTGGCGTACCATATTTTTTTCTTAAAAATATTTTAAAGATTTTGTATAAAAAAGCTTATTTTTTTAAAGAAACCACTACAAGAAATTATAATTTTTATTCTTGCATAAATTCATATTTGCATAGCATTCTGTTTTTATCTCTTACTACTTACATAGGAGCAAGTTCGTGTGACCCATTCGTACATTTTATTTTTGTAACAATTAACGGTTTTTCAATACAATGAACAAAATTATTATATCTAAAAATAACGGTACTCACCATACAAATATTAAAAAATGGTCTTAGAAAATCGTATTTTTCTCGAAAACAGCACTCAGAGTTTTGATACAAACATTTTTCTTGGGTTCAATTTGTACGATCTTAGGTAGGTACAGTCAGTATTATCTTAATTTAAATTTTTTTTACTTTTTTTTTTTTTATAATTTACTCACGCTCAAGGGAATATGAACACCCTTCAAATGTTTCAACACAGCGTGGGCGTGCAGTTACGGAAGAGAAAGAAGGAAAGGAAAGATGTGTGGCACGATGTTCTGAGACTGAAGGTGGTTGTCTCAGATTTTTTTTTATCTCCAGGGATGGCGGCTGAACTAAAGCGGAGAATTGCCGTGTCTTATTTCTATGACCCTTATAATTCGCATTATTTTATTCGTTTTCCATCCTTGTTGGGCATACTAGTTTAACTCAATCCCATGTTGTTAGTGTTATGCCTAAACAACATGACTGTAATGAGTAAACCAGTATCCCATTGATGACAATTTTTAGAAGGTTTTAATGGAATTAAAGACGACATAGACGACGGCAGGAATCGAACCTGTTATATTGAGATTGACAGGCGAGCATACAACCATCGCGCCACGGCTACCCCCAACATTATAATTATATTATTATATATACTAAATTATAGAATGTAAAAATTAATCTAAAGGTAAAAAATTTTATCAAAAATTTATCATATCTTGTAGATTATATTAAGAAAAGTTTATTTATCAAGTTTAAAAAATATTGAGCCTGGGGTTTTCGAAATATTGAGTTCTGAAAAAAAAATAATTTTTTTCTTAAAAATCCAATCAAATTTTTTTTTTGAAAATTTGAATGAACAATACCTACAATTCAAACTTTTGGGGAGCTTTAGCATAAAAAAGATTATCAAAATCGGTTGATTTGAAAACTATTTTTTTTTAATAAATCGCTACAAAGATTTATAATTTTTGTTTTTTGCATTTCACATTTGCTTGAGAAATCACATGGCATTCTGTTTTATAACGAACTACTAAAACAGTTGTTTAAGCCTTTAAAATATTTATTTTATACTTATGGACATTTTTCTCTATTACCATTAATTTTTAAAATTTTAAGTCTAATACCTAAGATCAAAGTCCGTGCGACCCAGTCGGGCATTTTATTTTCGTATGAACGTTAAAGTAATGATAAAAAATCATAATACTATATTTTCAACTTGCCTCAAAAAAAAAAAAAATTTGACTAGCCAGGGTAGCTTATAGCAACAGTAACAAACAGGGTTTAAAGAGCTTAAGTCACTTCATAGCTTAAGCTTGGCTTTAAGTCACAAGTTTCTGGGTAATAACATTCATAAGCTAGCTATAAAATTGCGTGTGAGTTGGCGTCTATGAGTGCATATCCCAATTGAATAAAAAGTATTATTGATAAAATATTTTTGCAAAGCAAAATTTGCTATCATGCTAAGTCTTGAAAGCTTTTATGAAAATTAGGAAAAACAAAATTGTTTAACTTTGTGAAAGAACTGGATATGTTAAAATACTTTATCAATATCTAAGTATACATGCAAATCTCACACAATTCTTAAAAACCAACTATCTTATGAATTTATTTTTTTTTTTAATTCTTAAGTCACCTACTTGCTAATAAATTAATGTTTTTTAATAAAAAAATGGGCAGTCCTAGTAAAAACCAAAGAGATTAGTTCTCCAATAATATGGTATCACGCACCCCTGTAGACTTATATTGCGTCTTTCAAAGCAAAATGGAAACCTTGCATTTATCTTTGAAAAAAGTAGGCCTTTGTTTATGAAAATATAGAATTTTCAGTTTTAACTTTTAAAAGTGAACGCACAATTCAAGAGGTTTTCCTCTCTCATCAAAGAGAGTTGTGACTATGCGTTTGGTGTTCCGGCGAGGACAATTTAAAAATGTCAGTACGTTTGTATCGCTAAATTGTCTCAATATTTAATTTTAATTTTTAATTTAATTTAATTTTATTGTACACTTATTATAAGTAAGTAAAACTTAATACTAATACATCATATTTAAAATAAATACAAATTTAGTAAAAATACACGAGTGTAAGAAAAAACTAAATTATAAAAAAAAAACTTATCCAAATTATAATAATATATTTTAAATTATAATAGTTCAACTAACAATAAAAAATTTGTGTGGGTGAGAAAGTTATTGGGGTGGGTTGGAGAAGAGAGAATTTCGGAGGACTGATTTAGATATATTAAAATCAAAAATATTTGAGGAGTTGTTGGAATTACGCAGCATACGAGACATAGGATTATAGTAGCTATAATTAGTACGGTGAAAAGGAATGCGGAATAGGGGTACTGACCTAACATTTCGTCGGTTGGTATTAATGGGAATCAGACTTATTAGACCCGGACAGTCTATATTACCAGTTAGTATGTCGTGTATAAAAACCACATCTGCGGCTTCACGCCGTTTTTCAAGCGACTGAAGGTCAATTAGCAGTAAGCGATTCGAATATGGAGGAAGTCGATAATTATCATCCCACGGAAGATTGCGCAGGGCAAAACGAACAAACCTACGCTGGACGGCTTCGATCCTTTTAATTTGGGTTATTTGATATGGTGACCAAACCTGAGACGCATATTCTAGGATGGGACGGACAAATGAAATGAAAAGAGATTTGGAAATGTACGGGTCAGAGAACTCTTTTGACCAGCGTTTTATAAAACCAAGCGTCGAATATAGAATATAATGTTGTCAATGTGGCATCGAAAGTTAAGCTCTTTATCACAGATTACTCCTAAATCACGACAGGAAGTAACTACGGGTACAAGTTCACCATTTATATGATATTTTCTGGGAGGAGAAGGGAGCCGTTTACGTGAAAACGTCAAGCTGTGGCATTTGCTGACATTGAGGTCAAGGAGGTTTTTATGGCACCATAGGGAAAATTTGTCAAGATTTTGTTGTAAGGAACAAATATCAGCGGCAGTTGAAATGCGTTTAAATATTTTTATGTCATCGGCATATATTGATAAACCACAATCGAGAACTTGAGCAATATCGTTAATAGCTAAGGTGAATAGCAGTGGGACAAGATGGCTGCTTGTGGTACTCCTGAAGGTGCATTAAAAGGAATGGAAAGAGATGATCTAACACGGACAACATAATTTCTATCAGTCAAATATGAATTCAACCACAAGATAAAAAGTGTAGGAAAGCCCATGGAATTTAATTTTAACATGAGGATATTATGTGATATTTTGTCGAAGGCTTTGCTAAAGTCAGTAACAATCACATCGACTTCATCCCCATCGACCATTGTGCATAGAGCATTGGAAACAAATTCTACTAAGTTCGTTGTTGTTGATCTACCCGATATATAACCATGTTGTACTGGGTAAAGAATTGATTTGCAGTGGAAAGAGAGAGTTTCGTATATAATACTTTCAAATATTTTTGGAATGCATGATAGTTTAGCTATAAGGCGATAGTTTGACACATTATTTTTCGGTCCCTTTTTGTGGACAGGAACTATGTAAGAAACTTTCCATGATTGGGGAAAGGTGCTTTGCAGAATGGATAGTGTAAATAGGTCAGTCAATGGCTGAATAAAGGCATTAATGCATTTTTTTAGGATGATTGCCGGTACACCATCTGGTCCTGTGGAGAAGTCATCTTTAAGCTTTTCAATTTTATCTCTTACCATAGCTGGAACAATATTCGGTGCTGTAAATGTGGTTTGAGAAGAATTCTTTAAGTAGCGGAAATATTGGGTATCTGGTTCAATGTCGCAATCAGTAAAGGATTGTTTGAAAAAGTTTGCAAAGAAATTGGTTATCTCTGTTGGATTAGATGAAGATTTCCCATTATATGTTAGGGAGGATGGGTAGCCATCGGATTTTCTTTTAATATTAATAAATTCAAAGAAACATTTAGGATTCGATTTAATCGAAGATTGCATACGAGTAATGTAATCTTTGTACAGACGATCGCAAAGGAGTGAAAATTCTGTCGAAGCATCTGAGAAAGCTTGATGGTGGTAAGGAGATTTCGATTTTAAGTATTTCTGCCACAAATTATTTCTTCGGTTACGAAGAGATCGAAGTTTTTTATTATACCAAGGTGGAGAAGAAGTGTGCGCGAAACAGCTGAAAATTTCATCGTAAAAAGTCGTTACTGCGTCATCAATTGAAATATGAGTAAAGTTAAATCTGATTTTGCTGAGAAGCATGTTTAATTCTTGGAAGTTAGTTTTACGAAAGTTAAAAAAATATTCAGGAACAGTGGCAGCATAACATTTTTCATAAGAAAAAGAAATAAGGAGAGGAGGGTGAAAATGATCAAGATTAGAAAGAAGGTGATCACTTTCGATCACAATAGTGTTATCTGGGTCGGATGTGAAAATGAGGTCGAGTTGTCTGTTAGGATTATTTTTGACACCACTTACTTGGAAAAGACTTGAGTCTGCAATACAATCTAACACTAACATTTCTTTTTCCGACTTGGCATTGGTTGAATAGAAATAGTTGCCCTCGTCGGTTTGAGACCATTCGATGTGAGGTAGATTGAAATCGCCAATGCAGATGATATCGTCATTAGTGCTTAGTGCTAGCAGCATCAAAAAGAAAATCAATTGCGTCAACTACTTACTAGTTTATACGAGCTTAAGGGATGATATGGACGAATATAACAACACATGATAAATACATTCCGAGATGACAATTTTATGTTTACTATAATGAACTCAAAGTCTGTTGACTCAGAGGACTTGACGGTTTAAGTTGCCTTTGTTTAGATTCGCTAATACAGTTGTATTCTTTGTAAACAGTTTTTGTAAAATCACATTCGAGTAAAAATCTAGTCAAAAAATCGATGAACTGAATTTAACAAAAATTGGGAATTGACAAGGCCCTCACGGTCAACTCAACTGATGAGTCCATGTGAGATCACCGGGACGAAACGCCGATTTTTGTAGACTTTAAGGCCAAACAAAATAAGCTAATTAAATTAAAAATTTAGTTTTTTTAAATTTGTTTTAAATTTGGCAAAAACAGAAAAAACTTCATTTGGGGTAAGTGCACGTACGCAAATGTCCACCAGAAATCTGTAATTATCGACGATTCCAAGATCTATTTAAAACGTTAGTTTCAGATTCAGTGAAATAATTTGATAATTAGTTAGATCAAAAAAATTAGTTAGATCAAAAAAAAAGATTTTAAAACTTGAAAAGTAGAATTTATAAACCGCGCACACGTAACCGATATTGTACCTAAACTATCTCTATTTATATGGGACCTCAGAGAAAGCATTTCGATTTGTTTGAATTTTTTTGTTTAATACCTACATTTTGTTAACTAAAAATGGGAATAAATTTGTTAACAATAATTGTTTTATTATATGTTAAACAACACATCAATAAATAATCCAAGTCCGATTAAAATTAAAAGTTTGTTTTATATGTATTTATTTGTAGATATCTATATTTCCAAAATCCAAAAGTGCACACACTTGTCCCTAACGGCTCTTGCATTATATTACAGATTATACGGATGTACACCCATATGTTTCAATAATATAATTAACTTTGGACCTGTGTACGTAATGAGCATCTCGTCCAAAATTTTGCTGTTCTGATTTCTTATATGTGAATAGGTATTTGTTTCGCTTTTGTTTCCGATCAAACCAGCAAAACATCGTTGTCGTTGGTCATTGGCGTAGGCATACAGCTACGTATCTTCATTTCATTTTTCCTTTTTATTTATATTCTTTCCATGTTCTTTTAATCTGGCTGACATTCCCTATCCAATCTCTACCTATCTCTGGAGAACGCGCCACGTTATTTTTTAACACAAACAACTTCGGGGCTGGGCTGGGCACTGCTGTCTGAGAAATTATGTGCGCCTGGCGAAAGTAGAGCATTTATTGTACAACAACCATGTTGCCGTTAATATTTTAAACAATAAAAAGTATTGTGAAATAAAAAAAATTGCTTCCCACATAAATGATCACGTCGTGGCCCACTGTCATGTGAGGCACCACACCATAGGGCAAACCACACTGCATGAGAGCTGTGCGCTGCTGTTTTAGATGGTTGCTCTTGAAATTGTTTGAAAGTGGCGTGACGAACTTCGTTGAATGATGTATACCTAGGAGCTCAGAAAAATCAGAAATCAAAATGTTGACAATGGAAGTAGCCAGCAGGTGCACAATTCATGTGTTGTTATGACAACAACTTCGTGCCCTGTTGTTTGCGCCTTGCGGTCTTAGCATGAACTACGGGGATTGGTAAACGGCTGCAGAACCTAATTTAAATTGTTCATTTCTCTCGCAACCTTTCCATTCTACTTGTTGTTATCATTTTACTTTGGTAAACAAAAAACTACACAGCGCGCCATGCCGGCCGACGCAAAGAACAAAAAGAGGCGTTGCCTTGTTGAAATGCACTTGCTTGAGTTACCTGCTTAGATTGCTGAGCATCTGGTGTATTGTCTAGGGCAGGTTCCTAGATGGTCCAAAAACGGTTGACTTTGGGATTGTGAGTGACTCTGGTTCTGGTTGGCTTGCCGATACGACATATCACATCGTAACGCAGAGAAGGCGTAACGAAACGTAGTTTCAATCAGACTCATTCAATGGGATAGCAGAAAATGTGTTCAAGAAGTGCTTCGATGCGGTTATCGAAGCAAAACGTTTTTATTTTCGACCCCCATTTCAGCAACACAACCACACACACACACATACATATATTTATTGTTTGTTGTTGGCTTCAAGTTTCATTTGAACTTTATGATGCCTATACAGGGCCGTATTTAGTGTTATGTCATTGTCGGGCCAAAAAGTGTGTTGAAAGAAAAAAATAAGTAGGCAACTTAATTTCAACTTTAGGTTAGGTATTTGCTATTCTCACCAATTGCACTTGTTTTACTTACACGTGAAACTATCCAAAGTTAACTGAATTGAAATTTCGGATTCAACAGAAGAGTGGTAGATTTTATTCAAGAATAAGATACAAAAAGATTGAAAGTCGGTGATAGTTGTACAAGGTTAAATCTTGGGTATTTTATGATTAAATAATTAAAGATCTTAAAATATAGTTTTTTACCTTATTTTAATATCCTTAAGTTGTAGTACAGCCCCAAAACTTACTTGTATGTCCAAATCAAAAAATAAGTACATATTCATAATCTACTCATTAATACGCAACTTTTGATACACCTTTCGATAAAAAATTCGAGAATTTTTTTCTCCATACAACGACGGGACAGCCGAACGTACACATATGCACCTATTCTTTATTATCTTTCAAGTAAATACAACCGTGTGTCAGGGTTGATTTCGTCAAAAAATTCTACTACAAAATTATTCACATATTTTCTGTGCCGTCTTTTTTTCTATGCGGCCTTGCAAAACTGTATAAAGAATCCACCCGATATTTTTTTATTTTTTGAGAAGATACGAGTGTAGAGCGCATTCGTTATACCTACTTACTCGTGGATATGATGAAAATGTTCAATCACATTCAGACATTGCATCTGAGCAAATGGCAAGTCAGTGGTGGTTGAAAAAGGTATCCATAGATTTAATTTTTCATAGCGTTCGATTTCGTACGGCAGGCAACATTGGGTTTTTTTCAGACACAAGTTTCGCGCGTAAAATCCACCCGGATACACCAGGCTAGCAGAAATACCAGCAGCAAAATGTTTCGAAATCTTGCTACAGAAATCATCAACTTTTAAGCAAACAAAAAAAGAGAGAGAGCTCAATCCCCAACCGGTTGCCTTGATGATTGTTTGGTTGGGAAATATTTAATAACTCGAATCGAACTCGTGTTGTCTCGTCTGCGTCTCCCTTCAAGTTAGTTAAAATAAAAAATCCCCATGGCAACTCAACGGGCAACACCCACTTAAAATCGGGTGAGACAAAACGACATTATTTGATTCAATTCACTCACTAAATTACGTTTACGAGTGCCATTTGCTTACGGTTATACTGAAACGTCGCGTCATGTGAGTCACTAAATTACCAGGCGTTCAGCACTCCCGGCAAGACTAATAGATTATGATGTTTGGCTTTGTATTATTTGGTATTTTGTTTTAGTTGCATGTATGCAGGTATGTAGATCCATACATGCATCGAATTTTAGTACCTACTACCTATATTATATTATAAGTGTTTGTGAATTCATACTTTGATGTATGTACAGTGAACATTGGAAAACGTGAACTAATTAAAACCGAGGGTGTTCATGTTTTTGAGATTGTTCATGTTTTGGAATGTAACATTTTATGATTAAAATAGTATTCCTACCGTATTGTCTTACTACTCCTCTTTAAATAAAACACATTTTCTTTCATTTTATCTTCTTTATGCTTGCAGTAGTATAGATTTATGATTTTTTTTACATTTTTACAAATACTGGTACCTACGAGTTCATACTGGTACCTACGGGTTATTAAAAAAATTGATTAGATTCCATTTTTAAATTAGAACGTTTTACAAATAAAAGTTTTATTTGACAAACAAAATTTTTAATTTTTGTCAAAATATTTTATTAACTACAATTTCTCTTAGGCGTTTGTATCGCTTTGGTCAAAACTTTCATCTGAACACCATTCCAAAGCCTTTTTAAATATTTCATATTACGCAATGTCAAATTTATGGGGCCCCCGAAGTTTAAAAAAATGAATTTATTGCATTTTTATGTAGAAATGTTGAAAAAATGTCTGTTCACGTTTTAGAGCTTTTTGATTTGTTCACGTTTTAGAGCAGTCAATGTAAAAATTACGGTGTTCACGTTTTAGGATAGTTCACGTTTTGGGGGGTTCACGTTTTCCAATGTTCACTGTATATATAAAATACCTAAATCGGGCAAGAGTACGATAACTTAGGCGCCAAGAAATTATAACGGTTTTTTGTAGAACAGTTCAATACAAGCATTTTTTACTATGGGAGGGGGGGGTCTATCTCCCCCCGTTTGGGCGGGAGGGGCAATTTTATAAAAAAGGTACTAAAATGGAAACACAAATATTAAAAAATAACGGTAATACTTACAATTAAGTATTATACCTTTTTCTAAAGCCAATACTCTGATCTATTAGATAATTTTTAAATCAAGTAGAATCTATGGACAGTTTTTGAAAAAACGAGTTTTAAACTCAAATTTTGGTGAAAAAAAACATAAAAAAAAAGTTTAAAGTTTAATTTTTCCAAACTGCAAAGTTTTATATTATTATTTTTCCTAAAATTCGTTGCTCTAATTTATTCTTATTCAAAAACTGAAAACTAGATGATTTTATGTCGTCTAGTTTTTGAGAAAATTGAAAATAACTAAAACTACTTTTTTATGGGATATTTGCTTTTTTTGCTTGCTTACGCATTACGGCGTATAAACAGTGAGATATGTATGGGGGGGCATGCTGCCCCCCTGCAACCCCCCTGCCAGGGCACACTATAGGATTTGGGGTAGGTGCGAGGTTGGGTGTATGCAAGGTTTCTTTTGCATTTACAGAATCTGGATTTAAAGAAACTTTGAATTTACCCTATGGCCTATATCCAATGTCTACTAAATATATGTATGTACGTAGCCCAAACTTGCACATTTAAAATGTTCAGACATGAAAATTTAATACATTATGAAAAATTCATATTACCTAGGTACTACTGTACGAATGCAGCAAATTTATATAATTCCTTAATTAATATGTATGTTTATTGTTTGTGTCTAACATTTTTAATTCTAATGTGGCACAGGTTATTGTTTACCAAGGTCATTCGTTATTCAACCTTTGTAAGAGTGAAGTATTTTTTTCTTTGAATAAAGAATGGCGACTAAGCATCCACTACTTCATCCTAAATTAAAAAACTTTTCAATATTTCAAAGGCATTCCAACTAAAGCGTCAACTCCCCTCAACTCCAACTCAAAAAGGTGACAAAAATTGTAAGAATACAATATTATTATTATTATTTATTCATCAACCAGAGCATATTATACTCTTACAGACTAAGATACTTAAGTAAATATATAGTTACAAATTTGTAGGTGCGTATATAAAATTCAAATAACATTTAAATGATTTACATAGTTAATCTTTTATTTTAATAAATAACGTTACTTAAATTTTGCTTAAAACTAATGATTTAAAAGTTTCTCTGGTGCAATCCATATAAAAGTTAATCTCAGAGCAATAAACCCATCTATCGGCACATTTTTCCATGGGCCTCAATATTGGCTAGAGATTCGGGAGGTGCTTGCTATAATTTTTGTTTGTGATCAAAATGCCTGTAAACACGGTTTTAATACATTGAACATTGAAAAATTGTCTTGACTATTTTTAAGTAACACCTGACTTACTCACAAACTGACTGACTGAGACGCGAAATGCCATGCAATTCTACCTCCTCGTGGTGCATTCTTAGTAACCCTTAATGATTTGCTGTACTGTACTTACAAATGAACCACATTAACATTAATCCTCAAAATGAAATCACCGTAGTTAAATACCAAAAATCAAAAATTTCATAAAAAGTAGTTTTAGTAATTTTCGATTTTCTCAAAAACTAGAAGGGACAAAACCATACGGTTTTTTGTGTTCGATTTAGAATTAATAGTAGCATTGACCACAAAAATCCAATTAAGCACTTCATTTTACAATTTTGAAAAAAATTGGTCTAAACTTTTTTTTTTCATTTTTTTTAACAAAATTTTGAGTTTGCATGCAAATTTTTCAAAAACTATTGACATAAATAATTTAATTTAAATTTACGATTATAGAATAGACTTCTGGCTTTCAAAACCGGTATAGTATTTTATTGTAAGTGTTGCCGTTGGTTTTTAATATTTTTTTTTTCAATTTAAGTCATTTTTTCTAAAATCGCCCCTACCTCCTAAACGGGGCGAGATAGACCCCCCCTCCCATAGTAAAAAACGCTTGTATTTGACCCTTCTACAAAAATCCGTTATCAATTTTTGGCGCCTAAGTTATCGTACTCTCCCCCTAAATCGATTTTGCTCACCAAATTATAAAATCGGGTTTTGCCATTAAATCCATAGGCTCATACTCGTACATTTTACAAACTCTGTTACCTACATAGACGTACCTCTGGGGATAGATACTAATATAGCGCAGCAACTAGCAGGAAATTTAACCAAAATATGTGCTGTAGATATGTAGCACCTTCAATGGGAAAATGAATCAATTTTTTATCAGACCTTGATTATTCTGCACTGCAGGGTCGCACGAACTTACTCTTATATAGTTCAAATGGGTTAGAATTTTGAAACAAACGTGTATAAAACATGGTTGTATTTATCTACATACATAGGTATAAGATATAAAATTTGTTACATTTTGTAACAAAAAATGCGTATCTAGGTACCTATACCTACTTATTTTAAGCGTTTGCTAATGCAAATTGAAAAAAAAAATAATTTGATTAAGTAATTAAAATCAAGTCATTTAGCGACTGGTCTAGATCTAATGAGATTTCAACTCAGTCAACGACAAAAAATATATAGGTACATATGTATACATACTTTGACGTCTATAGGGATTGATTTATGGTTTTTTTTTAAACTACATACCTACAAATATTTCTTCTGTAACTGTTCTGGATATTTTACATCTCTGATATTTAAATAATAATTTGACAATTTCTATTATGACTCACATTTACACAGCAAACCGTAATGTGAAGTGTGAGTGCAAGTGAATTTATGAATTTATCCGTTTTGAATTTTTCAGGTTGCTACATATTTTGTTTATTCAATTTAAATTTGTCTAGTAATCTGTGGTACTAGGCACATGAGTAATTTATTCTGGCTGCGTATTCGAAAATTTGAGAAGCAAAAAATTATTCGTTTGTAAATGTTTCCTTTCAACGATTTTTTTTGGGCGACTTCTAGCGACTTTTTTTCCTCAACATTTTAGCGAATCCGGCCACTATTAATTTCAGAGGTACTTTTAAAGCTGCTACACTGGTTGTGGCTTCATTTGGTGCAACACTGTGAAAACTGTTTCAGAAAAGAAGTGGATATAAAAGCAGTGGCGTAGCGTGCCATCTCGGCGCCCGGGGCGGGAGACCCATTTTGCCGCCTCCATTCAATACTAAATTAAAATTAAATTTCGAGACATTATTTCACAGGCAATGAGGTATCTTTTATTGAAGGTAAAATAGGATCAGCGGTTTCATAAACGATTCTACGGGCCTTACGAATGAGGCTCATTAGACAAAGCTGCATCTGCGGATTAATCGCCATGCATGCGTTTTTTCCTGCGAATTCTTCTCGTTTTGAGTTCGATTCCGAGTTTTTCACAGAGAGTCTTAGAAAAGTCGAATGCGGCTTGGATGAAACGGTCTCTGCTCTCCATTAGGAGAGCTTTTAAAACGCAAAGTTTCTGAGCACACTTATCCCCAATCAGTCCACGTTGCTGCAGGTAAATCTGTGCGTCATCTTCTGCAGGTAGCTCTGCAGCTCAAAAGCCAAGAAAAGTGAGGAAGTTGAATGACTGCATGACTGTCAGAAGAAGACTGGCTCCCGATCCGTCAATTCTTCCAGTACCTCAAGAACTTCCACAAACTTATTTTTAAGCGTCTTTACAGCTTCATGTCTTTGGCAAGACGAGGTTCATTTCTTCTGCAGGCTTGTGACTAGATGCTTGAGGTTCTTCTGGTGAGTCGACTTCGTCTTGACCCTGCTCTGTGTTAGGACCAGAACGACTTCCAACTTCGATGGCAGACACGTCTTCTTCTTCTGCCAGTAAGATAAGTTATGCATTCCCATGAATATTGGCCGGAGGACAATTCTAGGCCACTCACGATTGTAGATGGAGGAATCATACTAACATTGGAATCACTTCCGCTGCTGCTGGATGCCGTCGAAGACGTTAACCTAGCTTGCGAACCAGAACTAGAACTGAAATATTTCAGTAATGCACCTGGAGACTTCTTCGCATCTTCTTCTTTCTTAGCCTTTTTCTTGCGGTATTCCGCGCCGCTTCCTTTAACTCTTTTCATTTTCAAAACCTAGTTCAAAGGTTGAGTGAAGTACTAAGTGTTTAGTTTTAGAAAATTCAACAATATGAAACTATAATCAACACAATTGAAATAACTTTCTGTGATGCGGGAGGGAGCAAAACATTGAGCTGGCTGAGACTAGAACAACGTTTCCGTCGAATCCTAGTTATCTTATCATATCTCGCATATTGGCATATCATATGTTCCGGAACGCTCCCATTCAGTTTCGCGAGAGCTTCAGAACGTTTTGTTTTAGTTTCGCGAGTCGCACGACAATATGGAATGCACTCTTTCAGCCCTACTCACCGTTTACGAATTCACGGAAATCAGCCGAGAGCGTCAACGACGAACCACAGATAGGGTGGCAAATTTCAAATTTACATCATTGTTGTTTGTTGACTTGTCAAACGATCTGTCATGAAACATATGATTTCTACTCTACCCGCATCACCGGCGACATTTTGCCGCCCCCCTAGGCCTGCCGCCCGGGGCGGACCGCCCCCCCTTCGCTACGCCACTGGATAAAAGTATTAATATAATTACAATGATACAAATAACTTGGTGTACTGGTACGGAAGTTTGTGTTATCTTCGTACATTAATTTTATTATGAATGTTGTTTTCTCTCCCCTGGCTCAACTCGAGATCAAGTGGATCTATGGAGTCCTTTGTTGGTAGACAACCTATAAAACTCTCATCCAAACGAGTAAAAGTGTGTAAGCGGCTTGGGATACCTTCTATCTAAGTATTGGATTTTAACCATTTTAATATTGAATTCAAAATCTGCACAAAACTTTCATTATAGAATTAAGGAACGTTAAAAGTACCTTAATTCATTTATCGCAAGTACGTAAAGGTGGTCCAAGAAAATTCATCACCGATGTTAAATTTTCCCATAGTTTTTTTCTTGCAATCACTTTTCGCCAAATTCGATTCGCGCTTTCGGGCTTAGCTTATATCAAAAACACTAGCGTTCCCAATTCTTAATATAGTTTTTGTTACCCAATTAAAAGATTCATTTTAAGTACGTTGTTTGATGAACGCTTCATTGGGTCAATGAAAGTGGATTCATACATTTCTTAGTACTCTGTAGGTATTTACTTTAATTAAAACTTTCAAAATCATAAGTTTTAATAATGTCTTTGCTTTTCGTTAACTCAACGAAAAACTTCATCACATATTGACAATTTTTGTATAAACTTTAAAACTTGTAAAAATTAATAATAACTAAAAAATGTTTTGCATGAACAAACAAATAAATTAGTTGTCAAACCCTCCATCCACCCAGCCTCCATTGCTTTAAAATAAACTTAAGAACAAAAATCTTAAGACCCATGTCTCTTACAGGCTCGTCTTAGAGACCTCGGGCAAATTTTGTTTTGTCAAAAACTTTTAATTTAGGCATATGAGTTTGAGAAATAACTTACACCCTAATGTGCCTGTTATGGTTTTTTGTCTAAGAAAATCTCCACCGATATATTTTTTGACAAAGACGTACAATATGAAACGTTTGTCAATGTTCTAAAGTGGTGCCGTGGCAGCTGGCATGTCCAAAGCCTATCGACTAAAAATATCGTCATGTGAGTCACTAAATCACCAAGGCAGCAGAATACGGAACAAGCCACACCGAATCTTTGCAAGACTTGAACTAAATACACGGAGACTGCAACACAAGCAGTCTTGGAATAATCTAGTGACAGCACCACCCTTCTTTATATATTTGCCAACACCGACACCGAATTACCGAACTGTCGTGTGCCGTGCCAACGCCCAGCTACCAACCAACGTCGTTTATTCCGAAAAAGGTAAAACAATGCAGAAACAGTGGAGGACCGAGTAGGACAAAAACAGACAGCCCTTTTTAAAATGTGTTAACAGGAACAAACAGCACATGCGCTCGATGACGACAAAGGACTCAGCTGTTCTGGAATGACCTCATTCATGGTTCAACCCTACTCAATGAAAAAATCCACTCGTTGTGCGGGTAAAGTGAACAGAGGGAGTAAGTTATAAATGAGGCAGAGCGGGGAGCGTAGGAATAGGAACTTCTTCTTCCTGAGGACAAATCACATACGAGCAAATAGATGAGATGAATACGAGCAATCACATGAATTGGTTCAAAATATGGTCCTCTCCTCGACTGGCCGTAAGTGTTGTTTGTTGCCAGCTGACATGTGTAATGTGTACGGCGGCTGGCCTATGAAAGAAAACCACTTTCGTTTTCTTGTTCCTACCTTTGGCTAGCCATTGATCAGGAGATCTGAATTTTCAGCAAGCAAATTTTACCACTGTTACCTCGCATTCAAATTCCAACATCCATCCAACCGCCGCCGCCGCCGCGCCGCCACCGCTAAAGAAACTTTCCCATAGTTACAGTACAGCGCTACAGCATAAAATTATGTACTTTCAAAAGAAACTCAAAAAAGAGAGATAGAGAGAAAACGAGAGCGATTTGCCCGTTCCATTATTTAAAGAAGGTTGCCGTGGATTTCTGGAGTTGTTGTTGCCCTGACCTGGAAGTGCAATTACAGCAGCACACAATGGCAATGTCCTTGTACGAAAAACGGTTGTTGCTATTGGGTGAACATAATTAATAGCAGGTGAGCGGTGAACTGCTGATGCTTGTTTCGTTTAATTTGAGTGTTGCGTCTCAAAACAAGTGCCCGAGTTGCCAATCTTGTATAAATTGAAGACGAATCATTTTGGTATGTACATACGAATTCGTTGGAATCTTATGACAATTATTTTTGTGACAGAAGGTAATATATGTAGATACATACTTAGGTGATTTTCTAGGGTAAATTGAAATTTTTGTTTATTCAATGGAATGACTAACTGAAGACATACTACATACAAACGTTAGCTTAAGGAAAACTTTATTTAAAAGCAATTATATTAGGTATATAAAGATTTATTTTCGGATTTAAAAAAAAATAGATTTTTTGTTTCAAAATTCAATATAGGTATTTCCAAAACCCCATGCTCGATTTTTTTTTAAATTGAAAGGTTAAATTTTTGTAATACAGTCTACAAGATGTGAGAAAAATTTCTATTTTATCCCAATTTCTTATTTATCCGTAGTGCTGCAAATTAAAAATTAAAAAATATCTCAAAAAAGTAGTAGGGTACTTCAATTTTCTCGAAAACTAGAAGACGTAAAAGCTTTCGGTTTTTTGTATTCGATTCAAAATTAACATGAGCATTAACCACAAAAATATAGTATTCCATTTCACAATTTTGAGAAAAATTGATCCAAACATTTTTATTTGCGTTTTTTTTTATCAATTTTTTTTAGTTTGAATGCAAATTTGTTTAAATATATTGATACAAATAATAAAATTTAAATGTAGGATGAAAGAACAGACCCCTGGCTTTTAAAACCATTATTGTTTTTTTAGTAGTGTCCATGTTTTTTAATATTAGTTTTTCCATTTAAGTCGTTTTTTATCGAAAATCGCCCCTACCTCCTTAGCGGGGCGAGGTAGATCCCCCCTTCCATGGTAAAAAAAAATACTTGTATTTGACCCTTCGCCCAAGTTATCGTAATCTGCCCGAATTCAGACTTTTGTAAAAAGAATCTTAAGCCAAAATAGTGAAAACGAAAGGATACCATTACCAAAGAGAAAAGTAAATAAAAATGAAGACAAAATATTTGAATGTTGGCAGAAAAAAAAACACGACCTTAACATGCTTATATAAAAAATAAATCTATAAATATATGAGAGGCTCAACAAGCTCTTAGAGAACCTCCGTCTAGATGTGTGTTGTTGCGGGAATAGAGGGGACCGACAGTTTTCTACCGAGTCTAAGTGGCTATATTGAGAAGAACTATTCACAACAAGTGATGTTCTTAGGGTTTTATTTTAACTTCCTCAAAAGACGCCCAGAACACATTTTTATATTGTTCTTAATGAACATATTCTTTGTGCATGATTTCGTTTTTGTCTTTATCACTAGAAACACCGTAGAGCTGAGTAAATCGTTCATTTCAAATGATTGAATTGGTCAACAATCGATTACCAAAATGATTCGATCATTTCAATCAATCAATTGTTGGATCATTTCACTCAAATGATTCAATAGATACTGTTCTGATTCGATTTTGATTTCGAAGAAATTCAATCTCCGAATTTAAGCCGATTGCATTGAATCGGTCATTTCAAAAACCTCATAAGTCATTCAATTAGAATTTTTCAGGAATCAATAAAAACTGTTTCATGCTCAAACAAATGAGTTTTAAACGACTTTTTTATGCTTAACTAAGTAGTTTAGTGGTAAGTGAATTAAAATTCACAGTTTATTAATAAAAATAATGAAAAAAACCTAAAAAACTGTTCTTGACTTAAGTTGTTTTAGCAAGGACTGGGGTAAGTGGTATATAATTTAACCAAGTAGTTATTATATTTTGTATTGCTTATTATGTAAAATTACACTTAAGAATAACTTTTTGTCATGTTTTAATATCTTTAAGGTATATAGATTGATTATCTTCAACATTTTCTTATTGATGGGCACTTTTAAAACATAAGCCTTTGCTGATAGAAGTGGAACCGAGGTTAAAACTTTATTTATTACTAATAATAAATGTTTAATCAATCCATCAATATATTCCTATGATAGTACCTTTTCTATGTGAAGCATACTTAAAGCTCATATGTATGTCGAAGGTGCTTTTTTCTGTTTTTGTGGGATTTTTTTTTTATAAGATTCAGTGTTGACAAACATGTTTTTTTGTACAAGTTTTGGCCACAATTTCATGAATTCGAAAACATCTTCAGTTTTTAGCTCTATGACTATATTTTCTAAATTTCGAATGAGATGGACGTGATGGATGAATATGAAAAGCTAAGATAGACAATGAAAATCATCAGATCATTCAGTTTCAGAGATCATTCATAAAAATGAGAAAGAGAGTCTGAGACTTAACGGAGACCTTGGGGTTCCCAGCATTTATTTTGTGAAGGTCCGATTTGAAACCTTTCAAAAAAAAAGTATTGAACAATCCAGTAGAAAATTTCTAATCCAACGAGTAAGGGCTTCATTGATACCAAACTCAAAATTTTCGATATAATAGCTTGATGCCAAAATCCATCAAATGTCTTAGAAATATCAAGCTCAATGATCTTACTTCGACATGATAATGATTCTACTCCTCTGCAACTTGATATCAACATCTCTTAGATAAATTAGTTTATGTGTTGTCTTTCAATTTTATAATTTGTTTTAACAGTTCATTAAGGTATTACACGTTCTCTTCTTTTTCGGCGCACCATCACTCTCTGTTTCACTTGAAGACATTTTTAAAGCTAAAATTACTTTTCGCAGAAAATAGTTGTATGAAAAACGCAAATTTGACATTGATGACGGTTGTTATCAAATTGAAGATTTGAATATTGTTGAACCAATCAGAGCAAAGCAAATTTAAAATATCAAACTACTCCCGCCATTTTGGTAGTGCATGCAAAAACCTCTTAAGTCACTGACTTATGTTGTTTATGCAATGAACGTCTTTCCTACGGTATTATTTGAAGAGGAAGGAATGTACAGTATTACGTGTTTCTTACCCAGAATACGCATCTCCCTTTAAAGAACCATTTTCAGCAAAAAAAGCATTTTTGGAAAAAAATGTGACTTAAGAGGTTTTTGAAATGACCGATTCAATTCAATTACACAGCTGTTCAAAATAATAGGGAAAACAACAAACCAACTATGTAATTTGAAAACATTTTAGACAATTATACGACCGAATATAGTGACTTTTTATTATTTTTTTAATTAAACCGTGCAATTTTCGTTTTGTAGGTATTTCCAATTTTGCATATTTCTCCAAAATAATATTTTTTTTTTCCAAATTAGTTTTTTTTTTCGTTTTTGAGTGTTCGAAATAATAGGGAATGTTAAACTAAGTATGTGTATTGGTCAAATTTAATTAAGTAGCAGTTAGTTTTGAAATACAAAAATGTTATGTTTTTTCAATAGCCAGAATGGTCTCCTTTATTTTTTTTTTTTACCGCCTTTATACGACTCGGCATAGACTTAACAATTGTTTGACATTTACTTATCGGAATGGCGTTCCATTGCTTCTGTATTCCAAGCCATAGTTGGTGTTTATTGTTGAAAACCTTTGTGGCTAAAGATTTTTTCAGATCCGCCCACAAATTTTCAATCGGTTTGTGATCGGGGGACTGAGATGGCGAGTGTATCACAGAGATGCGATGATCGCGAAGCCAAGCACTCATCAATTTTGATGAGTGCTAACTAAATGACATATTGTCGTCAGCATACGAAAGCATTCAAAATATCGTAAAACGTATTCCTTTGTCATGACTCATGACATCATGAATTTGGAAGATCGGTCCAATACCAAACCAAAACAAGCAACCATGATGCTACCGCATCCGTATTTCACGTTACAGCACAGCATCAACTTAACGAATGATTTACTAGTCTAAACCTCATCATTTAAAGACAGTATAGCAGTGCTAATAACGGTTATACAACGGTGGTATAACAGTAGAACAAATAGTAAAAAAAAAAACGTTTTCCTTGTCAAAGTAATTCCGCTTTAGCTCAGCCGCCATCCCTGGAGATAAAAATATCTGAGACAACCACCAACAGTCTCAGAACATCGTGCCACACATCTTTCCTATCCTTCTTTCTCTTCATTAACTTCACGCCCGGGCTGTGTTGTAACATTTAAAGGGTAATCATAATCCCTTGAGGTAATCATAATCCTTTGATCCAAATACTTTGATTTGATACGAATAAGAAGCAAGAGACCAACCATTATACACCATTAACACCAGTTAGACCCAACAATTGCTTTTGCTGCTACTATTTTTCTTTTTTGCCTTTTTGTAACATTTTTTTCATCAAATACTTTTTTTAAATTTATTAGTGGATTATAATTCTTTTTTAGTATCTACCTACAACTGGCAGCACTTTCCCATCTGTTTTCAGTACATAGGTATATACTGTTCCATCAATCAAAGACTACTCATCAGTAGATATTAATGAATTAAACTAACTTTCCCATTAAGAATCAATGTTTAAGATACCAATCAACATCTATATACATACACATGTTTCTTATGTAAACATTTTTTTTTGTATTACTTATTACTTCGTTTTATTTTTAATTTGTTACCTTATTAATACCTGCGGCAACACTTCACTAATCACTATGTCGTAAATCGGAAAGAAGCAAACGTCATATACATATGTATGTGTATGTAGAATTAAATAGAATATATAATTGGGTAGTATGACGGACTCAGTCCCACAGTATCAGATTACGTAAGAAAACGCAGATAAGGTAGTTATCTTTTCATGTCAATATTCATAAAATAACGATTCTTTTTGCTAGTACCTACCTATGTACCTATAGTAAATTAAGTATTATTCAGTTAAATTTTTCGAATAGTATCGAATTGAATGAAATTATTTAAATTACTCCTACTTCTGAAGACCTATTCGCAATAGCTCTGTCGTCGTCTCGGTCTCATACCTAATACCTACTCAGTCATTTCATAAAGCTGAAAAATAGGTATGTAATGTAAAGTAATTTAAAAAATTTCAAGCGTTTGGGTAGGGGATTGCTTTGGGTGCTTGCTAAAAGCACTGGTTGCCTGATACCAAGCATACACTTTGAAGACGACTGACGCCCAGAACCCAACAGCAACGCGTTTGTTTGGTTGGTCGTTTGATGTGATTGTAGTGAAAATTAACTTTTTAAATGTTGTGCTTTGTGCATCGACTTGATGTTGACTGTGATCATGACATGATCATGATGTGACTTTTAGTTAGTTGACTTAGAATGACTGGGAGGAACGGTCATGTGTGTCCATAGATTGATTATATTCGTTTTCCTCATGATTTTGTCTTGACTACTCTGTGTCTGTGGTGTTTGTTGTAAATCGGATATCTTATAGGTATTCAAACTTAAGATCGCACAGGTTTAAAATTAAATCCATATTAGAATAGATATGAAGAATTTAGGATTTCTTGCGTATCGAGCTTCGATTTATGAAATATGTATGTTACCTTTGGTTGAAGAAGAGTGTCAGAGCCATACAGTGTCACTGTCTTGTTGAGTTCTCGATTCTGTTTTGGGGTCGCATAAGCCATTCATAATTTACATGTTCAGATTTTACACGACAGTTCATTTTATTTTACTGGCGCAGTGGCGCAAATGGGCAAGCCACGTCAAGAGTAGACCACAGAATAAAACGAAGGACTTATGAAAATAAGCACAAACGAGAATATATGTATACTCGTACATACGAAAACTTGATGGAAATTTGATAACCATGATAAGTCTCACTTCAATTTCGTACCAGAAGATGCGCATTTAGATTTGCAAAATTAATTTAAATAAGTATCTACAAAAAAAAAAAAAAGTTCTTTTTTTGGAAAACGCAGTAGGTAGTACCTATACAGTCTTGTGCAAATTAATTGGGACAAACAGATTTTTGAGCATTTTTTTCATTTATTTT
Source organism: Chrysotoxum bicinctum (assembly GCA_911387755.1). Taxonomy (NCBI): domain Eukaryota; kingdom Metazoa; phylum Arthropoda; class Insecta; order Diptera; family Syrphidae; genus Chrysotoxum; species Chrysotoxum bicinctum. The sequence continues at coordinate 93,891,127 of OU426990.1, read as the reverse complement.
GAATAATGTTTATAAATAAGTATACAAATATGAAATTAGTACTTTATATGTCCCCCTTTAGCATCTATGAGTTCTTTAACCCTCTTCAGCATTGATGAAATTAACTTCTCGCATATATTTGTCATTTGATGGTCGTGGAACCATAACTCAATAATTACTGAAATTTGTTTGTTTTTAATCGTACAATCTTTTTTCCTAAGCCTCGCTTTTATAATAGCCCATAGATTCTCAATCGGATTGAGATCACGTGAGTTGCCAGGCCACTCCAGCACCTTAATATATTTCTCCGCGAAGAATTGCTTCATTTTTTTTGGACGTGTGACACGATAAAGATCTTGCTGAAAAATGGTTTCCTACATCGAAGTTTGTCTTTGGATAGTAGGAAGGAGCATATTCGTTAGGACATCCGTATACTTGGCGCTGTTCATCATGCCTTCAATGGGCCTTAAGCTTCCAGGACCCTCAGACGTGAAACAACCCCAAAACAGAACTTTTGGCGGGTGTTTAGGGGCTTGGACGATATGTCCAGGTTGGAGTTTTTCTTTGTCACTTTTCCTCACGACACTTACCCTGTATCCTTGGACTTCGAAATGGCTTTCGTCCGAGAAAATTACTATTTCCCAGTCCTCTGCAGTCCAATCCTTATGCATTTTGGCTCATCTTAATCTTTTTTTGCGCATAGCGCCTGTCAAAAGATGTTTCCTTAAAGGTCTTCGAGCCTTTCGGCCCACTTCTAGAAGACGTCTTCGAACTATTGATGAATCCACATGTACTCCAGCTGTCTCCAAGTCCCATTGGAGCTCACTACTTGTGATTCCAGGATTTATGACGCTGTTTCGGACCAACATTTGCCATTGTTTTCCGTTTTCGACCACATTTGCCCTTTCTCCGTGTTTCAACTGAACCTGTTGCCTTGTACAATGCAATTATCCTACCGACGTTTGATTTTGCTACACCTACAGCAATCGATATCTCCCTAATGGCTAAATCACAACCTCGCGTTGAGTCGGTCCGGCGTTAATGGGCGTTTGGTCGTATTTACGATTTTATGTGTCAAAAAGCGCGACCGTAGCATTTGTAAAACGAAATTTAGCTTCAAACCTCGAGCGTTGACTGATATTTCCATGACATCTTTGATAAGTAGGTACCTACAGTCTTGTGCAAATTAATTGGGACAAGCCGATTTTTGAGCATTTTTTTCATTTATTTTGAATAATGTTTATAAATAAGTATATAAATATGAAATTAGTACTTTAAATGCCCCCCTTTAGCATCTATGAGTTCTTTAACTCTCTTCCGCATTGAAGAAATTAACTTCTCGCATATATTATTCATTTGTTGGTCGTGGAACCATACCTCAATAATTGCTGAAATTAGTTTGTTTTTAGTCCTACAGTCTTTTTTCCTGAGCCTCGCTTTAACAATAGCCCATAGATTCTCAATCGGTTTGAGATCAGGTGAGTTGCCAGGCCACTCCAGCACCTTAATATTTTTCTCCGCGAAGAATTGCTTCATTTTTTTGGACGTGTGACGCGGAGCAAGATCTTGCTGAAAAATGGTTTCCTGCATCGAAGTTCTTCTTTGGATAGTAGGAAGGAGCATATGCGTTAGGACATCCGCGTACTTGGCGCTGTTCATCATGCCTTCGATGGGCTTTAAGCTTCCAGGACCCTCAGACTGAAACATCCCCAAAACATAACCTTTGGTGGGTGTTTAGGGATTTGAACGATATGTCCAGGTCGGAGTTTTTCTTTGTCACTTTTCCTCACGACACTTACCCTGTATTCTTGGACCTAGAAATGGCTCTCGCTCGAGAAAATTACTTTTTTCCAGTCCTCTGGAGTCCAATCCTTATGCATTTTGGCCCATATTAGTCTTTTTTTGCGCATAGCGTCTGTCAAAAACTGTTTCTTTAATGGTCTTCGAGCCTTTCGGCCCACTTCAAGAAGACGCCTTCGAACTGTTGATGAATCCACATGTATTCCAGCTGTCTCCAAGTCCTTTTGAAGCTCACCACTTGTCTTTCCAGGATTTATGACGCTGTTTCGGACCAACATTTTTTCGTCATTGGCCGTTGTTTTCCGTTTTCGAACACATTTGCCCTTTCTCCATGTTTAAATTGATCCTGTTGCCTTGTGCAATGCAATTATCCTACCGACGCTTGATTTTACTACACCTACAGCAATCGATATCTCTCTAATGGTTTTTCCTGTATGTTCATAAAAAGCGATGACTTTTGCTCTGTTTTCCACCGAGATATCTATATTTTTCTTGAAGCCGAAATATTGATAAATAGAGTACCTAGTAACATGATTTCAAAAATAATGCCAATCTTTCCAAAACCCCTAGAAAAAATGCGACCTACCTTCAAAAAATCAACAGTAATATTTAGATAAAACTAATTCAGGGAGCACATACCAAAATAATTAAAAAGTTAACGCAAAAATCAAAGCCTACTACCAAGTTCATTTGAAAATTTGTTTGTCCCAATTAATTTGCACAAGACTGTACTTAATTGTTATATTGCAATGAATTTTGTTACTGTTTATTAATTTACAAGGTATATAATATTGCGTATTTTAAATTTTGGGCATTTAAAATAGTTAATTTGTAAAGCTATTTTTTTTAAACAAGAGATGGATATGGCCGATATGGATGATCTTGATGACCTCCTTGACTTTTCCTTGTTCGGTGTTGTGAGCTATGCTGGGTATGAGGCGTTTAAAAACGACGAAAAAAGAGTAGAAAGGCAGCGATGGGTTCGGGAGCTCAATTTAAGCAGATACACTGATGGATTCTTTGCTCTTAATTATGATGCAATGCAAAAGCATGATCCAGAACATTTTTTTAAAATAACCCGAATGAAACCGGCGACATTCGATTTGTTGAGAACTTTTATCGAGCCAGAACTATAGAAAAGCATTCTTGGAGAAAACCAATTTCTCCTAGGTGTAGACTTTTTTGTATTATAAATACAATCGTTATCCCGAATCATGTTTATTAATTTGTCTTCGAAAGAGCTCATACGAGTATTTTTTAATTAATTTCTTTTCTTTTTTTAATCAAAACAAAAACAATGAACTGTCAAACGCCCGACCGAATAGAAAATAGATCTACTTTTGCTTTGGCCTGGCGTTGGTCTGACGTTTACGATATTACGATATAAAGCGGTCGCAACGCCGGAGGTAACATTTCAGATTGCCTCATAAGAGTCTATTGTTTTTATTCAAAATGTCAAAGCCCGACCGACCAAACGCGAGATTGTGGTTTGGCTATAATGGTTTTTCCTGTATGTTCATGTAAAGCGATGACTTTTGCTCTGTTTTCCACAGAGATATCCATATTTTTCTTGAAGCCGAAATATTGATAAACAGAGTACCTATAGTAACATGATTTTAAAAATAATGCCCTTCTTTTCAAAACCTTTAGAAAAAATGCGACCTAGCTTCAAAAAGTCATCAGAAATATTTAAATAAATAAAATTTAGATTAAATTTTTCCCGGGGTAGGTAGTTAAATGGAGCGAATTCAACAAAAAAATGATCAATCAATTTTACTTTCATGTAATCAATAAGATCTCAGATAAATTGAAAAATATGTACATATGTACTTAGTTATGTATTGTTTATACAAATTAATTGGTGTCTGTTCGTACGCGCATAACTACGAGTAGACTGAACATCATCCGATTTGCATGCGGATTTTTCGCTTGACGTATTAAACCTAGTAAAACCGAATACAGAGCTGAAATTTGGAAATTTCGATAGTTAAAAAAATCGTAAAACGTTGAAACACCGATATTTCATACTTTCTGGGGTGGATCGGGGAGATATCAAAAAATTCCATTTTATATTGGAAGGAGATAATATAATTCTAGGTACCTATGTATATACCAAGCCGATGGCTTCAGTTGCCAGTGCTTTCAGTGTCTCTACTTTGTAGATTTATCTTCGGAGTAGTGTGATATGTATAATGTAATGTTGTAGGTAATAACAAATACTTAGGAATTGACGATTGACGCATTTTATCCCAAACGAAAATGGGATCGCCAACAGACGCCGCCCTTAAGCTCTCAAATTGACGTTTGAAGTACTATAAGTATTCGATCTTTCCACATTGACGATTGATATGAAATGGCTGTGTCTCGCCTTTTGTTTTGTTCTAGTGATCAACCATTATCTAATTGTAATGTACGTAGCGTGTCCGCGTTTGTTGACTTAACGAAAAGCGTTGTTTATCAGAAAGCGTTGCAGTGACATGACATTTGACTTTCGAAAAAGGCATTAACAGTTAAATCAATATAGCCGGGTCAGCTAGTTTATAATAAACGTAAGATCAATATTAAACTTTCATTAAAAAATAAAGGAGCTCAAAAATCGCGTCAAACAATATAGGTATCTACAAATTTTTTAAATTTTTATATTTTTTTTTTTTCAAAAACGAAAAATTATACGTTGGTACATTAATATGTACATATTTACCCACATAATGGAAACACCAACCGAAATCGACACAATATACCCAATATCAGAGTAAGTTTAAGTGTTCTTAATACGTAGATACTGTATAAGTGTATATTACAGATGTATTGACGCGTAAAATAACACAATAGGCAATAATTGTATTACAATGCTACTTCACCCTGCATGATGTAACAGCCAGGTTGGTCACATGAAATTTGCACAAATACAACCTGTGCTGAACCAAAATAGCTACATATGGGGTGGAGTAGCCTAATTGCGGCCCCCTCCAGTAGCCGGCCACCTATGATAAAAGTCGATGTAAATAGTGAATTCGTATAGCTATTTCTAAGTTTTTGATTTTAAATTGTTCTCTTAAGCTTCTCTCTTAATCTGTCAAAATTCTTGTTCCGTGTGCTCAGTCGTTTTCGAGAAATTAACATATTTGCGTCCGGTGGTATGTCGGGAAGATTTTTTGTAAATTAACTGTCAAAATCGTTAGTGAAACATACTGTTGGAATTAGTGTTTAGAGTGCAAATTTTGTGGATAAGTGTTTTCTAATGTTGGTTTTCTTATAAAATATATGATTTTTCATTAAAATAAGCTTTTAAATGTAAAAAACTTTTGTATTTATTCTTCATTTTAAGGGGGCCGAAGTTAGGACACAAAAAAACTAGCGGTTGCCTATTGTCGGCCACCCCCGGCCGGAGATACGCAACTCGTTTTTTAAAATTTTTTTTAACTGAGTACACAAAATGATAAATAAACCTGCTCTCTTCATCTTGCAGCGAAAAAAATCGTTAAAATTCAAAGGTTTCCAATGCTCGGCCGCCTCTTTACAAAAAGAAATAATGGTGGCCGGCTAAAGGACACTCGTGTCCTAACTCCGGCCCTTCTTTTATCTTAGGTTTAAAGCAAATCTTTATAAGGTTCCAACGTTTTGATACCAATTAGATACCTTTATTTAAATTCTTGTCTTCAGCAACTTAAATATGACCCGGACAAATGTGTCATTCCATATAAAGACACACATTTGGAACAATCCTTATTTGAAATCCGTTAAAATAAACTGCTAATCAGAGCAGCAGCAAGAAGGTTTAAAATTCCAGAATCGAGTACACAACAGAACCGCAGAAAACCTTGGGAAGTTTGGTCCCTGCCCTGTGCTTTCTGCAGAAGAAGAAAATAAGCTTAAAAACTGGCTTATAAATCTAGCAAAATCTGGATTTTCACAAACCTCTGAAAAACTTTTGAAAACGGTGCAAGCTATTCTCCAAGAACAAGGCCGCAAAATTCCTTTCAAAGACAGCAAACCAAGTAAGAAATGGTCTTATGCGACGCCATCCAGATTTAAGCATTTGTACTGATCAAACTGTCTCTAAAAGCCGGACTCAAATAACGGAGGAAGGAATAAGAAAATCGTTTTATGAGCTTAAAGAATAGTTATCACAAGAAAATGCCTAAGACGTTCTTGAGGATTCTTCTAGAATCTTTAACGCTGCTGAAACGGGATTTAGTATGGCTCCAAAAACTGGAAATGTCATTCGAAAGGAATAAAAAATCTTTATGAAATCAAAGCAGCAAATGGAAGAGAAAACTTAACTGTGCTGATGATTTTTTCAGAAGATGGAAGAACACTTCCTCCTATGGTCGTTTTGCCATACAAAAGATCGCCCAACTGTCTGAAAGAGGTCCAAAATAAGTAGCCTGACTGGATTTTTGGAAAGACGAAAAGTGGATGGATGCGGGGAGAGACTTTGCTTCAATATGTGAAAGAAGGTCTTAACGTGTGGATTTCCAACAATGATGTTAGATGTCCAGTTCTATTAACTTTTCACTATTAGGCACTAGGAACTGTGTTTTTAATATTTTATTTTTAAGATACCACGAAGCTGCAACAACTCGTATACTTTACTTGTAAGGTCTTAAACGAATTTAAATTATTTATTATTCGAAACACTTTACAGAACCGCATATTCTTCAAAGAGCTCATCGGTTTTTGAAAAATATCTAAAATAATCGAAGCCAATACGAAATTCCGTGCGACGAATTTTTAGTAATCCCAAACCACCTAGGTCAATATTATCGCAAGCCTGGAAAACTTTTCATCAAAGTAAAGAAGACCAAAAAACAGTTAAAGCTGCCGGATTAGAAAAAGGAAGCTTGATCGCCAAACCAAAGAGAAGCCAAGAAAAAAATCAATAAAACGGAAAAAAGTGGTGCCAAGATGTCTTTCATGCAATGAAGATGTCCTCACGGATGTAGAAGAAGAAGGGCTCAAAAATGTTGGATGTGATAAATGTGAAAACTGATTTCATCTCAAATGTACCAATTTTTCAACCATGTCGTTTTTAACTAAGCTAAGCTCGAAGTATTTATCTGCCCAAAATGTGATATTTTGTTACCCAAAATGAGATAAGAAAAACTCTAGTGATTTGTTTCGAGTAAGCATTTGTTATTTATGCATCCTTGAAACTGTATTAAAAAATAGTATGTGCCTATAATTTTATTTTATAATTCCTATTAGCTTTAAAAGAAAATGTTCCTAAATGAATTAAATTAAAAGATTTTTTTTTTATTGTTTAAGCCTGAAAAATGGAAAAACTAATTTATTTTTTTACTTGTATTTATATTTTATTTATTTTCGTTTAAATAAATATTTTGTTCTTAACTTTTCAATAATAGAACACTTAAGTAAAAATTATTAAAACATGAAAGCCCTTAATTTACTGGGTGGCCGAAGATAGGACACCAGATGGCCGGAAAAAGGAAACAAGGGGCCGGCCACTGGAAAAAATTACTTTTTTTACAAAAATTTAAATAAAAAATTATATGGTAAGATTAATTAACTTTTTTTTTATTTTACCCACGGAGAAATCAATAAACAATAATTTATTTCAAGAATTATTTGAATATATTAATATTTGTTGTAACTGTGGTATATCTTATGAGGAAAAATCCTTAGGGGGCCGGCAACTGGCGACTCTACCTGTATATAATTTAAAGTAGCTCTAAATCTAATGGACACATTTAAGTTAGACTTGTTCAATTGTTTATTCATAATGCGCAATTTTTTGTTCAGTTATGTTATATTTGCGTTTTTTTTCAGAGACTTGAGTAAGGCTATTGAAAAACTCTCACATCGAGAAGGTTTATTGCTATTTAAATTAAGAAAACTAAAATTTAGTGAACATTTCGTAATGTTGGTTCAATCTTATTTATTCGACAGATTATGTTCCGTGCTTTGATCGCTTCTGAATCAAATAGGTTCAACGTTAATTTTGGATTGGCATTTTATATTATTTAGTTATGATTTACCTGAATTGAAGAATTAAAATTCACTTAAAGATATCGAAAACTACTTTAAGAAGTGGAGAATAAATCTCAAGCCTTTTTTGTTTTCACACGTTGTCTTGAATTGTGTTGTCTTCAATTTTACAATACTGATATACAGTGATGGAAAAAGGAATGTGAGTAAGTAAGTATTTGGGTATAACATTAGACAAAAAGTTGACTTTTCAAAACCATACTGTAGTTAATGTGTGCATGAGAATACTGTATCCATTTATAAATAGAAGTTCAAAACTTAGTACAGAAAACAAACTTATTTTGTTTAAAACAATTTTTCAACCTATATTGTATTGGTATATGGTGCACCTGTCTGGTATGATTGTGCAGAATGTCACAAGAAGAAGTTGCAAGTTATGCAAAACAAAATAGGTAGGTACCTACTCAAAATAATATTAAAATTATTATAAAATTATAAAAGTATAAATGCCAATTTATAAAAAAGTGACACAAATATTTTTATAAAAAATATAATGATTGCCACCCTTTACATAAGAATTTTAAAAAAGAAATATTAAGAAAAATTTAAAATATTATTAATTTACATAATGCATACAAAATTAAATTAAAATGAAGCTAAACATTTCAGCAAAAATCAGGTAGAACCAGTATTTAACTTGTTTCATAAAAATCAAATGGGAATTTTGCATTCTGTTCTGATAGATTGAGGGAGTCTGTTAACTATCCCACATGAGGAAAAATTATAAAAATTACGAAATGCAGTTGTTTGAAATACCGTTTCCAAAAATTTCCACGTAAACTATGATTATAAATTATTCTAAAATTGAAATTAACTGATCTTCTAAGGCAAATTTTCAGAACTCTATAGCAATATTTATGGTGCACTGAAAAAATTTTCAAAACCCTAAATACTCGTAGTCTACGGTACAGGCGAGTCTTACCACATATTTTCTCTAGCACATTTTTTTGGCTGTATTTTGTTATGATACCTATGAACCTCTCCAACAAGAAATTCCATATTGTAGTTTCTAATGAACAGTTTTGGAACTTATTATCAAACTTTCCTCTGCAAACCACATTCTTAACATGCTGAAATCCCAATTTATATCAGATATAAGATTAAGACAACTATCTGCACTATAAGTGAAACCCACATCATCTGAAAAAGCTTTCAGAAACCTATATATTTCAATCTGAATAAAGAACTGATGTACATATAACAAAAAAAAGTATTGGTCCCAGAACCGAACCTAATGGAACTCCTAAATCTATTGCCTTTGTATCACTCTTGATATCATAAAATTTCTTTAAATCTTAACCAATCACTTGTGAAGTCTTGAAACCCAGCACTTTCATGTTTATCAATTAATATTGTGTGAGCTAACAAACATATCAAGATAAGCTGCGATGAATTTACCATTTTCTGTTCAAATCACCCACAGTTAACAACAGTGACGTGCCGTGGTGGTTTCAGTAGGGTGTTCACTATAACTTTTTTTTTTCTAATCATTTATCTATTTTAAGTTTTAATCCAGAATCACGACGAGGACGTAATAGACAACCATCCCATTACATTTTTTTTTTATTTTTTTATTTTTTTGTTATTTTGTTTTTGTTTTTATTTTTTATATTTTTTTGTATATGTATTTATTTTTTTATTTTTTTTTTGTTTTTTTTTTTTTTTGTTTAGTAGTTTAGTAATTAGTAAAGTTAACGCAATCCAACAGATATTTACTTGTATATAAAGGTCGATTCGACGGGATTTCTTCAAAAAAAAAACTTGTAGAACATAATCATAAAAAATATTTTTTGCTTTAATTTCCTTAAGAAATGATTTTTCTATTGAAATAATTGCCAGTTCTGACAATCTGTTCTCTAGCATTTTATTTCTGGCACATGATTTTATGCACTTAAGGACAGAAAAAGATCGCTCGACAGAGCTACTTGATACTGGAAATCGTCAAGATTAGTGAGCTTAGTTTAAAAATTTCCGAAAAAAAGTCTTTTAGTTCCATATTATCGAGTATTTTTGGAATGTCCTTAATGGAAATATTTTTGAATTGTGACTGAGTAAGTTTAAAAAACACAGTAAGTTCATTCTCAAGCTTCACAAAATCAAAAAACGGACCATAGGAACTTTTACGGTATTCGAAGCCGTTGGGAAATGTTTTTACGGAAAGACCAAAACGATTCTTCAGATTTTGTTTGAATAGCAGCACTGATCATAGAAATAAATGTGTTCATAACAAAATGTCAAAATTCAAAAAAGATTCTTGTCTCTTTAGTGCAGGTCTTGTCAGCTATATACGTTTTTAGTTCTACTATTCTTTAATTTGTTCTTGCTTCAAAAAGTACAAATTTGTAGATGGTAAATTTATTTTGATTACCTAGCTTCATATATTTTTGCTAAAACTATACATTTTCATTATAGAGTAAGAGTATATTTGTTAACAAATACTATGAAAATGAATCGCTGATTGTTAAAACAACATAACTGAAATTTTAATTTTTTACAGGAGATACAAAAAATCCTACATTTTTGGCCTTGTAGTCACTGTCATTTTTTTAACCCAAAAATCCTATTAGAGTGTTACGATTTTTAAGGATTTTTTAATATGTTTTTTTTTTCGTAAAAAATAAAACAAACATTACTTATATTTTTTTAACAATCAACGATGATTTAAATGTGATTTAACTTTGGTTTCTTTGTTTATAATTTGTTGTTACCTAATCAAAAAATATATGTATTTCTACTGCGAAAATTTTGGCTTTACTGCGATTTCTTTGCCAATTTACTGCGATCTGCGATTTATGAAGTCCGAACCCTGGTTGTGTGTTGTTCTGTTGTACACTTGTGACCTTGTGTACAACAACAACTGGTATACAGAGAATTCGCACTCCATAATGAAAATGAACCATATCAGAGTTCACTGTCTCTCTCGATGCCGAATTGAGGATGGTACGCTTAATGAAGTTGAACACCATACACTAAACCAATTTGTCTTCTTTTCTGTAGTTTGAGTTGTTTCTGTATGTTGATATGCTTTACGTCGCGTTGCCCTCACGGTTGCCACTTGAAAAAAAAAATTGTGTCCAAAGTTGAAAATAAAAATGACCAAATGTAGAAATGACCAAAATAAAAAAAAGAAACACAAACAAACAAAAACAGAACAATTAATTCATCTCATTTGTTGGAGCATATGTTCTTATGTATATTATACAGCTTACACGTTATTTTTAAAATATTAAAAAACAAAAACATAAAAAATCAGGTACAAAAATTCACAAAGCACCTTATATACAAAACATGAATATTAACTTCTCACATCTATTTGAAATAAGATCAGGATTGCGCAAAATTTTATTTGAATCAGTACGATGATAAGGCTGTTTTAGTATGAATCTAAGTAAAACCAACGATTTTGCAAATTTCAATCGAATTTAGCATCATACTTTCTCTATCCTTTTATTAAATACCTATTTATTTTTTTAGTATCGTGCTACCTTCATCAAAACAGATCTGTTGGTTTAGTTTTTTGCATGAACTGCCATTACTTTAGTGTTTAGTAGTAATTTTTAGTTTAGTTTAGTTTATTAATTCATTCAATGCCTATACACAGTAAGAATATAATTCTTATAAATTAGTGATAAGCTTAATTAAATTAATCAAAAATGGAGAAAAAAAAGCTATTACTGAGTGTTTTTGGTTTACAATAATTGTTAAACATAAATATTTGTATTTGTAAATATTTGTATTTGTATAAATTCCTTGAAGTAAATGTAATGGTTATGATATAAATAAAAAAAAAGAAACAAAGAAAAAAAAAGAAGAAGGAAAGAAAAAAAAAAAAAAAAAAAAAAAAAAAAAAAAAAAAAAAAAAAAAAAAAAAAAAAAACTATATTTTCAAATATATAATAATTTATAATAATTTATGTATTTATTAAAAAAATAGCCTTAGCACTATACTGGTTACAAAATGTTTAAAATTAAGAAAGAGTTAGTAATCTACTTAAAAGTTAGCAAATTGTTAAATTTTTTGCAGAAGAATAACCATTACTAATTTTTTGATCTTCAGACTCTTTGGCTAGCATTATTATTAATGGTTTCAAAATTGAGTCCAATTCCAATTTTTATTAAACTTAATTCCCAAAATAACCAATATTTTGTGCAGTGGGACTGCGCAATATTTTTATAAATTCTTTAAATTGGTTAATGCGGTTGGCACTATAAGCAAAAAATGTATGTATTATGTTGCGACACTTTTTTTAACTTCACTAGGATATGCGAAGATTCAGCGACTGGCAAGTGCATTAAAAAAATGACATTGCTTTTCAATTTGGCTTGATGGTGATTAACCTCACTAACCATAACACTAGCCTCATCAGTTGAAAGACCAATTAAATTTTCAAATAGTATACTTTATTTTTACCCAGCGAAGAAGCAACATTGCGCAAAATTAACGCACAATTTTAAGTTTTCGAGCTATCTATCATTAAATTCGCAAGTGGTGGAAATGAACGCATTCAGTTTTTGTGCATTCAATGATCGTGCTGGGGTATTGTTGTTCAATTAAACACATTAATGCACTGTTTACACCATACGCTAATAAAACGGCATTTGGTGTACATTTCATTTTTAAGAACATAAAAAGTAAAAAAAAGTTTTTTATTTTTTAATTCGTTGAAAAAATGACCAAATAGAATAAAAAATGACCATGTGACCAAGTGAAAAAATAATGACCAGATTTGGTCATAAATGACCAAACTGGCAACCGTGGTTGCCCTTGCCTTTCGTCGCTCGGTGCGTTGACATGGAGAGAACATTGTAGCGTGAGAATGAATTCTCTATCCATTCGGATTCTGATGAAGGATCGTGGTGCGCTCGATGAAGGTGAACACCAAGGAATATAGAATTTTGGATTTATATATACACATTTTGTCTCTTCTTTGCATTTTTTTGCGTGGATGTGGATGTGCTTTACCTGGTTTCGGAGGTCGGTCGGTGCTTTTATATGAGGAGAACACCCTAGAGTACTATTTTTGTTATTTTGCTTGAAAATGTATTCTTCATCCATTGCATTTGAATGAATTGCCGTGGTGCGCTTGAATAAGGAGAACATGGAGAACATGTAATAGGTATGGAATGTGACTTTGTGATGATTTTGGTAGGGTGTGCGGTGAACACCTGCGTACCTTCGAATAAACGTCACTGGTTAACAAATTCTTTGATTTCTCACTGTCCAAGAAAATTGAAAATTCTTCCATTAAAATTACAATGCATATGAAATCTATAAACATATAATATGATAAAAATTTGTTTATTAATTTTGACAGTAATTTTCAAAACATCCGCACTCTGAAAACCTTATTTCAAAACATCAACAGCAGCATAGCTTGATTTATAAAATTGAAAAATCTTCTCTGAATTGCTTCAAGTCTTGTTATCTGAATGGAGTAGTAGGGTGACCATACTACACAACTACATACATACATATATTCAAGTATAGGTCTTACAAATGAAACAAAGAGAAGCTTAAGAACATAAGGGTCACGAAAATCGCGACCGAATCTCTTTATGAATCCTAGGACCCTGTTAGCACGGTTGCCAGTTTGGTCATTTATGACCAAATCTGGTCATTATTTTTTCACTTGGTCACATTTTCATTTTTTATTCCATTTGGTCATTTTTTTAACGAATTGAAAAAAAAAAAAAACTGTTTTTTTATTTTCATGTTCTTAAAAATGAAATGTAGGTATACCAACAGCAGTTTTACTATCGTATGATGTAAACTTAATGCGTTCATTTCCATCACTTGCGAATTTAATGATAGATAGCTGGAAAACTTAATTGTACGTTAATTTTGCGCAATGTTGCTTCTTCGCTGGGTAAAAATAAAATATAGATTCTATTTGAAAATTCAATTGGTCTTTCAACTGACGAGGCTAGTGTTATGGTTAGTGAGGTTAATAAGCTTTGGTAGTATCGCTATAAGCTCTATGTAAGAACACCACCAGACTTAAACATATTGACATGCCTAGGCTTGAAAGCTCTACAGTCGTAGGTACTTAGGTTTGTGTTTACTACTTCAGGTTTCGTAAAAGTTCGAGAAATTTTTTTAAACGAATGTGATGGCAAAACGATTTTGTTCCCTAAATCTCAAGCATATCCGCCTCAAACGCAATTCTTTCTCACTTAACGGTAGGTAACCCTTAAATTCAATCACCTACATGCATATCTGGTACAACAAAAGTTAGTTTTTGATACATACATACATACATACATACATATAGGTATGCAATAAAATATAGATTTTCGTCTTTCTAAAATTAAGTGCAAGAATCAGTTAGCCAATTAGGTTCTAATGGCGCTGTGGACTCAATATGTCTATCCACCTCCAACAGGATTTTTTAATTCTCAGCAACTGAAATTGAACTTTATAAACATATGGAGACGTATGTATGTGTGTATATATGTCCAATCCGCCTACTCAATGAAAAAGTAGATACCTACTTTCCCATTTTACCATTTTATAATCAGAAGAAGAACCAGATAAGCAACTCCTTAAACTTTTCTCCGCATCAACATTTCGTAGTTGAACTATAAATTAACTTCTTCAAAATAGCCCACCCTACTCTTAAATAGCTCAATTGAGTAAACGTATGAATCTAATCTACCTCTTGGAATTATTCTATTATCATTTTAACCACCATCTGCAAAGCAAATCAAACGACTACAGCTACGGCATACGCATCAATAAACAGCTACCAAACATCACCCTAGACCCTCAGCCTGTTTTAGCAAGCCATAGCCAGCCAACAAGCATGTTTAACTCCAAGAGTGGGGTGGTGGCTGGTTTGGTTACTATCATGTCATTGCCATTGTGCTTCAGAGTACAGCTCAGTTGTTGCAGCTGAAGCAAATAAGAGGTGTGATAGTCGCACGGAAAGCCTCCTCATCCGCCGATGCGCATACACACTCACTCACACCTCCACTCGGTGACTGAAAGAAATTTAATCCTCCAGCAACGCGTCCTGTGAATTCTGTTTGCCTGGTTTAAATGACGAATTTGAGGCGTATCTAGGGCGTGGTGGTTCCGACCTTGGCCGTTGGCTCCGTCGTCATTACACCCAGTTTTTGTACGTCCATTCCCAATTGTTTGTCATTTAGCCAGTGTCGGTCCTCGGTCGCTGCCCGCTGCTACTTTCTGTAGCTTCTATGCTATAACTTGCTGGGGATGGTTGGATTAATAAGCGAATGGTGGCTGCTCGGAGCTTGAAAGTGGCGGAAAGATTTAAGGCAGTTTTCAGAACAGTTAATACCTACAAGCACCCAGCAAAGTCCTGGAGGGGGTGCAAATATTTTAAAGCCTATAAAGAGTAAAACTGTGGGTGGGTTCTATCCTCGTTGAATGGTGGTGTTTTCTTGCCAATAACGATTGCACAGCTTACGAGTACCATGAGCGCGGGGGAGGAAACTTCGACATTTAAATATAATTACATATTGATAAATATTTCTTCTGTTGCTTTGTTATTTTTCAATAACAACACGGATCTTGTTGGATTTTTTCAAGCCTTTGAAGTCGCACTTAGCAAAACTTATGAACATTGCACCAAAATATACATATTGATTGATTTTTAGTGTCTAACCAGGCAAAACATTCAGCCACATTAATAATAGATACACAGGTAACAGACATTTTAATTCTCCTGATCCTATAAGGATCCAGAAAAGTACGAGTAACAATCTTGCATTTTGTATTTGTTTGTAAATCAATTTAGATATTTAAGAGCCGCATCTAGCGGGAGTCTATGGGGGACGATTTGAACGAAATAGGATTTTATTTTTTTATTTAATAATGATTAAAATGGGGTACAAAAATATGTTGCCCACGGGATATGGAAAGTAACTAAACTAAAGACTATAATATAATGAAGTATAGCCCTTGGCATAATGGTTGCTACTTTAGGCTGTCATGTAGGGGGTCATGGGCTGGTGTGCTCCCTCTTGAGAGGAAATGATAAATCCTCTCTTGTCATGACAAGTGATGCTCCTCATTTTAAACGATCGGAACTCGGCGGGTACCTATATTCTGTTGTTTTCATGCATTTCGAAGGACCTTGGATATAAATATAATTCTACAAAAATTCGAGTTGAGCTTCGATGGTTTACAAGCTATTTGTCAAATAGAACTCAACACACTAGTATAACCATTATAGGAGCTGTGTTAGGGGCAGTCCTTTTTATAAAATACCTATATTAACGATTTGGAGAAGGTTTTACGTCTTTCCAAAGTTAGTCTATTTGCCGATGATAGTTTTTGGATAATATCTAAAATGAATAAGATAAAACTTTATTAGTAAATGGTGATTCTGTTAAAACAATTGTGATAAATAATAAAATAATTGAAGAAATAACATATTTAAATTTATTCGAATCATTAAAGGCTTCCATTCTTTACAACAAATAGATGCCAAAATATAATAATTCATACAGGTGTCCAATTATTTGATATGCTTTAACAGATCACTTTAACACATAAAAAAGTGCCGAAAAATGTAAAACATTATTAATGTAGATATACTATAAATATGATACAATTTATTAACTTTACATTAGTTTACTAACTGCTTCTTAATTTTAAACATTTTGTAACGAGTATCGTGCTAAGGCCATTTTTTAATAAATTGCTCCTGAACACACCTAAGACCTAAATGATTGTCGTTGACCTTTGTAAGTGTCAAAGAATCATACGAAGCAAGCACGACACTAAACATGATGCAATAGGATTTTTAAGCAAAAATTTTTAAATCATTCTTGAGAAAAAATTTTGACAAGCCAACTTTAAGCTTTTGGTATTGTACGAATAAAAATTAAATATCAAAAAAAATGTTGACCTTATTTTTGAAATATCGAAAAAAATGTAGATTTGGTAGGTACAGTCAGTAATATGTTAATTTCAAATTTTTGTAAAGAATTATCGATCGTAAGTATTAAACAAAGAAAACAAATGTTACCAAAATTCAAGGTGCCGTTTTCGAGAAAAATACGATTTGTGTGGTGGCTATCTTTATTTTTTAGATTAAATATAAGTAACTGTTTTCTCATATCTTGTAGATTGAATTAAAAACTTTTAACATATCAAGTTTAAAAAAAATCGAGAATATGGGGTTTTCGAAATACTGAAATAAGAAAAAAAATTAACTTTTTTCTAAAAATAAAAAAAATCGTTTGAAAATTTGATTACACAATACTTTTTCCATACTTTTGGGGAGCTGTAGCATTTCTATTCAGATTCGTATCATACTACCAACTTAATAAACGTGTCTTTCTGATGGTGCTCCAAATTATTGAGCCCAATCTCAGTTAAACTTCCAATTTTCCAATATCAGTTAGAAATGATTTTGTCATCGGTCTTAGTCGAAATATTGTGCCAAGGATTTTGATAAAAATTCTCAACGTTTTGGAAAATAAAATTTTGTTCAAGTTCGATTCAACTTGAAATGTCTAATAAGGACACAAGAAAATATAAAATGCACGACTGGGTCGCACGAACTTGCTCCTATGTAATAGACTAGGAATTTTAAAAACGAATGTTATTAGAAAAAACTGTTCATAAGCATAAGCATATTTGCTATGCAAATATGAATTTATGCAAGAACAAAAATTACAAGTCATTGTAGTGGTTTCTTAAAAAAAAGCTTTTATACACGAACTTTTTAAAAGGTTCCTAAAAAAAAATTTTGGTACGCCAATTTAAAGTTCTTATTATCGGATGAAAATTAAATTTACAAAAGAAAATATTGAGCCGTTTCGGAGATATCAAATTTTCAAAAAAAAAAAAAAAATCTAGCATGGGGTTTTCGAAATATTGAGTTTTGAAAAATATTGAGTTTTGAAAAAAAAGTAAGTATTTTTTAAAAATCGAAAAAATTTTTTTTTTGAAAATTTGAGTACACAATTCTATTTATGTTTTTAGGGAGCTTTAGCAAAAAAAAAAATTGATCAAAATCGGTTGTACCGTTTTTGTGAAAATCAAAAAAAAAAAAATGGTTCCATGGGGGATACCCTCAATAACCATTTTTCGGAAAAAAAAATTTAACCATTACCTAGCTTTAACTAAATGAATTTTTTTTTTGTATTTTTATTTTTAAAATCTGTCGAACAGTTTTTGAGAAAAAAAAAGTATTTCTAAAATTTCGAAAAAAATTCGTATGGCAGGTACCGTTATTTTTGGTCTTAAAAAAAGAAAAAAACGTGTGGGGGCAAAAAATTAAAAGTGATATCTACCAAGTTTAAAGAAAATCGGCCGAGCCGTTTAGGCTGTCGTCGAACAGACAGACAGAAGTCTTAACAGAGACTCACTTTTTTAGTCTTCGCTATCATCGTAATGTCAAGTTTGATCAAAATCTCGAATTCGATTTTTTTACAAATGCATAACTTGCCTTATAGTACCTATAGCTATAAGTCGCAAGTAATAAACTGTATTTTATGGAAAAATTTAATATTCCAGATGTCATAGGTACGTAAGAATTTCGCAGCCAAATCAAAATCCAACGCTATTCTATGATGGACCTCCATGTTCGAGCCATGATTCATTAAGATGGAGCTTGAGCAAGATCCGAAGCTGTTTCCAAAGAAAATATAACAATGTTGATCCTTGATCGTTCCTCATGGCTGATACAGACAAGGATACAGTGGCGGGATAATTAGAGCACAACATTGTTCGGCTCCAAGCGTAGTTGAGAGGATATTTTGCGTTTTAAAAGCCGTTTCAAAAGTCGTTCAAATAATTAATGTTTAATGAAACTGATACACATATTATAAAAAGAGGAATCCAGTGAAATTCAAACGGAAAAAGGAATCGGGGAAAGAAAGCCAAACAATAAAATTTGAGTCTTTAATTAAAAACATTGGCGCAAAATTTTAATTGAATTAGTACGATGCTAAAGCTGTTTTAGTATGATACTAGGTTAAAACAACGAATTTGAAAATTTTAATCCAATATAGCATCATACTTTCTCCACCCTTTTATTAAAGTTAAAATCATCGAATACCTACTTTATTTTTTAGTATCGTGCTAGCTTCATATGACTTTGACATTTGCAAACATCAAAAAAAGGTTCGTGTACTTACTTTTTTATACGAAATGTCATTGTTTTAGGTGTGTTCAGAAGCAATTTATTAAGAAAATTCTTTTAGTACGATACTAGTTAGAAAATGTTTAAAATTAAGAATGAGTTAGTAAACTACTATAAAGTAAGCAAATTGTTTAGTAGTATCGTACTAATACTGTTTAAATTTTTGCACCATTATGTTTTAAAAACTTAGTTCAATATTAGTTAACATTTTTAAATTTTCGGATTAGCCGCGTTCTGTATAAAAGATATTTAGCGAGTGTAATACTGAACTCACCCCGACCGTTTCGCTAAAGATTTCATTGAGCGTGGTTCTCAATTAAAACATAAACAAAAAGGAACACAATTAATATAAATTTAAAGACTTAAGACTTAATCTTGCCTTGTAATTTAATTTGAAATTAATTTCCTTCAACTCAAGTTTCATTTGTTTTAAGAGAATTTCTTCCTTTCGGCATTTTACCATTTCAAAATTATGCCTATGCCTGATATTTATTTAGTAAAACATTTCCATTGATTCTTGGAGTTTCCCTATCCCACATCTTAATTTTAATTTCTTCGAAGCTTCCAAGGTATCTTCCATTTCTTTTTCAATTTTTGAGAAAGATTTACTTTGTTCACTCAGAAAATCATTTAAGCTACGAGTATCATTAAATGAGCTTGCGCTTTCTTACTCTGTTAGGAGCAACGGCGCAACAACGGGGGGTGTCCAGGGTGTCCGGACACCCCCTAGAGGTCGGTGGACACCCCCTCCGAAATCGATAGACACCCGAGTAACGATTTTTAAAACATTCTTAACCCCACAAACCCGGGGCATAGCGAGGTCAAGCTTAAGGAGACGACACAAGCTATCCCCAAAGCCATTAACCCGATAAAACAGGGGCGCAACGGGCCAAGCTTTAGAAGACAAAGTAAAGAAATACGAGTAGCTCCTCCAAAAGCTGTGAACTCTTACAAATCCGGTGCTCGATTTACAGTTTCAAAGCGCGTCAATAAAAAAAGATACGATTGTACGATGTCAAACTAAAAAGCTAGGCGAGGGAGGTGTTCGACGATTTTCAACTGCATATAACTTACCTATCAAGGGACATGGACAATATTTATTACAGCTATTGTGTTTATATTTTATAAAGTATATAATATTAAATTCTGTAAAAATAGAAAGTTTTTTACTATAGATTTTACTCAATGGGGACCCCGTACTAAAATTAATACGAACCGAGATTTCATTATATTTTTGAAAATTTTCCCACCAAAAAAATCAAGCCGCTAAAAATCGGAAATATTTTAAGCCTAAATACACTAGGATTGGATTGAAAATTGTACATACTGATTTTTCATAAAATTCTATTGTATTTAGGCTTTAATTATTCCAAATATTTGTTAAAGTATGAATTTGAAGCGATTTTTTGCAACAAAGTCTTTGGATTTTTAAAAAATAAAAAATTAGAAAAAACTGAATTTAATCTCAGTATCAAATGTAGTGCTTGATGTCTTTAACTTGAATAAATTTTGTATTCCGACTTTAGATTATAAGATTCTGTAATACAAGGTTAAGAATGTTTTAAAAGTTGACCGCAAATCAACAGAGCTATTGAAATTAATTTTTTGAAATCCTCTTCGAGAGCTTGGCCTCGCTGCGCCCCGGGTTTGTGGGGTTAATGGCTTTGGGGATAGCTTGTGTCGTCTTCGCGAGCTTGGCCTCGCTGCGCCCTGGGTTTGTCGGGTTAATGGCTTTGGGAATAGTTTGCATCGTCTTCTTAAGCTTGACCTCGCTACGCCCCGGATTTGTCGGGTTATTTGGATTATTTTGGTTTGGACACCCCCCTAGCTTTCTAGGTTGTTGCGCTTCTGGTTAGGAGACATCACCGTTTGAAACACGTCTCCCATTGTAACAACTGTTGGGTTGTTTGGTGAATTCTCGTCCCATATGTTATCTGTTGTTCAATATTCCGTCGTGTTAGGAGTTCGTTCAACATCAAATTCCGGTTATTTTGGCTACCAAGTCCTCTGTAGCCGTTTTTACTATTTCTTAAAGGGTCCACCATCAGTTGATACATTCATTCACTGATCGCCACTTCACAGTGATCGGTTGCGTTGTGGAAGAAAAAAAAATCCTTCGCGGCGCGAAAAAAAAGTCAAAATGTGTATCAGTGAAGGTGCGATAAACAAGAAGAAATAAAATACGCGACTGCGTCGCACGAATTTGCCCTTATGTATTAGACTAAGAATTGTAAAAAAATGTTATTAAAGAAAACTGCACGAAGAACAAATACCCATTTTTGACATATCGAATTTTTCCAAAAAATATTTTTTTTTAAGTTTTGAAATGCAATGTTTTTCAAACTTTTTAGAAGATTCTATATAAAAAGTTTCCTCATGTCGATAATGAGAAATTCAAAATTCGAAAAAATGGTGATTTTTTATGGTAAATGGTCAGTAACTTCTTAATTTAAATAGTTTTTTATTGAATTACATATCGAAAGAAAGTTACATCAAAATTCTAGGCGCACGCCGTTTTCGTGAAAAATATGATTTTCGAAAATAATTTTTAACAATTTTAAGGTGTGTACCGCTGTTTTGAGGTAAAATACATTTTTTTTCTCACATCTTGTTGATTGTATTAAGAAACTTTTAGTTTTCAAGTTCATTAGGTTTTCGATATACTATGTAGGTATTGAGTTTGAAAAAAAAAATTTAATCCACGCAATACTATTCAAACTTTTGGGGAGCTTTACCATAAAAAAAAATTATGAAAATCGGTTGTACCGTCTTTGAGAAAATCAAAAACAAAAAAATGGGTCTAGGGGGTACCATTAATAACCATTTTTCGAAAAATTTGAAAGAAAATCGACCGAGCTGCTTGGGCTGTAGACAGACAAAATTTCGAGACCCACTTTTTTCGTCTTTCCTATCATCGTAATGTCAACTTTGATCAAATTCTCGAGTTCGATTTTTTTACGATTGCATAACTTGCCTTATGGTACCTACCTACCTTTATGTCGCAAGTAAAAAGTGCACCAATGGAAAAACAATAAATTAACTAACACAGTGAGCTGTTAAATTTTCCTTCTTTCTCCTTCACCCATCACCAACAGTTTGCTTTGGTTTTGGCATTGCATACATTTTTTGGGTCACACCATGCATTGTGTAAGTTACCGCGAAATTATGTGTGGAGAATCATCTTTGACAATTCCCACACTTGCAATCATCTTTCGTTGGCGCTATGTCTGGTCTTCAACAACAGCCAGATGAAACCTGCATTCCATCACGTACCAGCGGGTGTAAGATAAAACCACCTGTGGGAACATCGCATAACAAGCAGCGATACATGCACTGGGGCTAGTTTATCATTAAGATCAATTTTGTATTGTCAGTTTAGTTTGTATCAAGCATTTAATTAAAAAGGTTCTTCACACAAGCACAATATGGCACTTCTTTCAATACAAACTTCAATTTCGTGTGGTTTAAACTCACAGTCCATAAGCGCATCATTCATACAAGCTTTATTCATCGCAGACAAAGTTTGGATAGTAACTCAACTTCTAACGAATTCGATGCGCTATCCGACTCTATCCTAAAAATTGTTTCTAATTTTCTATTCACTTAAAGAAAGGTGTGTTGAATTTTTTTTGAGTTAAACAAATTGACTCAGCTCGAATTGACTCTACTAGAATTTCTGACGTTGCAGGTCAATCTAGACTTGTTTCTTACCTCTGACTCTGACAAATACACTATTAATGTCTTATCAACACTAGGCACATCCGACCTGTGTCATATCTGCAAATTTCTCATGTCAACAAAATCCATTTAGAGAAATAATTCCCAAGAGAATAGTCTAGCAATACGAGAAAGATTCAACGATTTCTTCAGGAACTTTAACTGGTCACTATGCTTCCACGATAGTGACGTGGACTCCAGTGAATACAAATGATCACAACCGAAAGAGAATTCATGCTTTGATTCGAGCTGCAACTGAGGAAAACCGGAATAAGTTCAAACAAGCCAGAAGGACCTGTATTGATCATTCGCCATTCGTAAAAAACGTAGGAAATACCACTTCGTCTTCGGTCCCTACTCTCGTTTTCAATGACACTTATCATATAAGCTCACAAAAAAAAAACATTATGTACAAAAATGTACAAAAATGGTTTTCGAAAATCGTATTTTTCTCAAAAACGGCACTTATAATTTAAATATTAATATCTTTCTTTTGCCTTATTTCTACAACTTATAATTTGATACAAAATATTGCAATTAAGATATTACATACTCCTCTCATTATAATCATAACGGATTTTAATGAAATTTCTTTTACAGAAGTTCCTAAAAGTTTTAAAATTATTGCATATTTTTGATTTTTGTAAAAATTTTAACTTTTTTTTTGAAAATTCAATATCTTAAAAATTGGTTAGTAGTTACTTTTTTAAATTTAAATTTTACTTGTAAAATAATAAAAAAATCAAAGTTGGCATACCTACCAACATTTTTTCTTAAAAAGGTTTCAAAAATTTTATAAACACTGATTTAAAAAAAAAAACCGATAGAACACTTATTATTTATTCACAGGACCGGCCCGAGTTAAATTAGAGCCCTGCGCAAGCTTCAGCAGTGGCGCCCCTCAATTGCGGCGATTGACAGAAGAAATAATTTCCTCATTACTCAAGGGGTAGACTTTGCAATATGTTTTTTTAAGGAGGTGTCCCCAAGAGGCCTATTCCTAGATAATACTTATATCTAATTAAAATAAATATGATATTAAATACTAAAAACTAAGAAATCAAAAATAATAGTGACTAAAGAATACAAAAATAATTGTTAGCTAAAGTCAAAAAATATATCACAAAAATATAGGAACTGAAAATAATATTTTTTGAAGTAAAAAGTATTTAAAAACTAATTCCAAAACATAACAACATACGAATAAATAATTAACTCATTAATTAACGCTGAGTTAAAAGTCTTATATTCATGTTTACATATTTATTCAGTGTAGGAAATAATAATAAAATTATTATTTTAATAAAAATAAATGGAACCGAAATTATTGCCATAGATTGACTTTTCGGGATTTTGTTTTAGCAAACTCAGTTACCAGATCATCATAATCTAATGACTTAACGAGCTCTTTTTCTAAAGACATGATTGACAAGTCAACTAATCTTTCTTGAGTCATTGTGGTCCTCAAGTAGTTTTTTATTAATTTTAATTTCGAAAAACTACGTTCCCCTGAAGCTACCGTTGCTGGCAACTTATTGAATAGTGCTATTACTGCATTGAGAAGAAGGTCTTCAAAGTTTGATTTATAAATGTAGATAAGCACTTCAAAGGCTGAGCTGCCTTGTTTTACAAGTGGAGATAAAAGTAATAGCTCTTGATACAATTCCGCACCATTTAAATCTTTGGACTCTTCAAATGTCAAGATGCACCTAAGCCCACATTTTTAGAACACTAACCAATATTGTTTAAAAATGAAAAAATGTTGTTATATTCTTTTAGCTGTTTAAATCTTTCCGCAATGGACCTAACCGCTTGGTCTAATATTTTATAGTAAAAACCTTTTCCTCTTCCTAGAGCGCATACTTGTTGTTATTTGAGGAAACTATGATGGTATTTCTAGATTTAGAGAAATTTCCAGTAAAGAGTTTTTAGTAGCTTCCAGAACTAGAACGCTGTTAGATAAATTAAAAGACGTACTTTATAAATACTTACTAGTTATATTATTTTTTTCTAAATTATCAAACTAGATTAATATGCAACATATACTTACACTAGAAACTAAAATTTTACTTCTTAATGAATCTGCAGTGTTTCTATTCTCAGAGTTTCCAGCCTCAGATATTTCAATAAGAGCTTCATATTATATTTTATTTATGTCCCAACGCATTGCTGAACCTTATTCAAACTTCAAAGTTGCATTGGCATTGAACAATGTCAAAAAAAATAACAGCTTCCAACGAACAGCGAGCTGAATCATTAAAAACCAAATTCAGGGAATGTAAGCAGCAGAGAACAAAAAAAACTCCTGGTTCAAGTCTCTTAATTTTGGTTTGAACACCACCCTCTTTTCCTTTCATGTTTGAACCATTATCAAAACCTTATACATATAGTGCTGGAATAAGAGCGTCGCAAGTTTTATCCTCAATATAGATTCCCTATCCTTTCTTTTGTTTTGAGTTTTTTTATCACAATAGACAAAACATAAAGTAATTAGATAAGTAAAAAAATCCCTTGTTTTAAATGTAAATAATAACTGGCAAGAACAAAAAAATAGAGAAAAGGAGAAATTTAATAAAACAGATTCACTCATTAATGACAAACCTCAACATTAGTCATCGCATCATCATCACTCAAGTATTTCCATATTTCAACCCTTTGGGCCTTACCAACAATCAAATTAAGAGACGACTTTAATATTTGAGCGAAATGAAGCATTATTTAATGGACTCTATATAACTGACCATATATGCTACATATTATTTTTTTTGGTTCCGTGCAATTAATGGTTCATAATTTAGAGTTCACATAAATATTAAGTTCATAACATGTATGGCTAACTTTATAGAGGTCTTTACATAATGGTCCATTTGACTCATAAAGAGAGGCCAGTGCCAAATTAAAACATAGTAACTACAAGAAACACTCAACCGGAAGAGTTTAAAATCCCAGACGCAACTTTCAATTCTGCGTACTGACATGTCAATGAGTATGAATTTTGTACCTCAGAATTTCTGTTTGAATAACATTGCTGACTTCGATTTCATATAGAAGAATTGGCATCGTGCGCATGTTACGAGTAGTTATCAACATGCATACTGTTATTTGTCTGTATTTGCTGTTGAAATTCTGTTTTATGTTAAACTGTATAGGGGAGGGATATCAAAATAAAATAAATGCCTTCACGCATACACGCGATGGTGAGTGTGAAGAATAAATTAACAGTAGATTGATAAAGAGAAAAATAGCAAATATGTACATTGGTATCTGTTGTTAAGCGAACAAAATTGTGCACTTTGTAAAGATTTTGTGATATAGTTTTTTTTTACTGTGGGAATGGGGGAGTGTATAAAAAATTAAACATCGAATTATTTTTGGAAAATTAGATATGTATCTATATATATAAATGTATATCTGTCTTTAAATTCAGAATTACCTGTTAGTTATATAATAAATACCAATATTGGAGTGAGCTATAAAAATAAATGAGACTTAAAAAAGATGGTAGGTAGTGGTTATGAAATAGTGGCTTTTTTAACGCTTGCCCAAGGCGCCTTTTGAGTTCAGCGCCCTGCGCATTTGCACAGCTTGCACGTATAGCTTGTCCGGCCCTGTTTATTCATGATTGCTTAAGAAATCACATGTCATTCTGTTTTTATCTGCAACTACCTACCTACATTTAAAGTTGAGTTGAATTAGCCTTTAAAAAATTAATTGTATGCTTATGAACATTTTTCACTTTTCATAACATTCATTTTTAAGATTTTAAGTCTATTATATGGTATGTTTAAGATAAATCTAATGTACTATTAAATTTATACCAATTGTAAAATTATCAGTAGAGGGCGATAAAATCATTATCTAATTCTATGTCTATTTTCACCATACTTGAGAAACGTGTAATTTGCAATTTCCTGTGGCTATCGGCCTTTTTTAATTTCAATCGCCTCTATGGTAAGACGTTCTACAATCAGACAATAAAATTGTATATTTGAAACTTATAAAACTTGGTGTACTTATTTAATTTTTGGAATTATCATCTTTAAAATAAAACTCTTTTGGACTCTACCCCAAACATTGGTCCTACGAGCCAAATAAAATAATCGAGCTGAATGAAATCAACAAATTACCTACCTTAATTTTCATCGAATAATTTGTGCGATCACCATTCATTTACGTCATCGTGCTTACATTTTTACCAAACCTACACAAATTTCATCATCAATATATTACCAGAAATTTGATCGGATCCTATACTGCGTTGATCATTCACCAAAATCATCAGAAATCCCAGCGAGAGAAATTCAAGAGCAAATATACTCTAAGTACATCCCATCAACGAGCTTTCTCACCTTACCAAGTCAATCAAACCAAATCAACCATCACCATAATTCATAGAGGAGGACAAATCAGTTGTGCTCCAAAAACGATCGTGTTGCAACATCAGACACCGTAGTGCACACGTTATCTATCTACCAATCTTCATATCAAATATCGATTTCATCATTTGCATTGACAAAATCATCTCTAAAGCGTCTGCCAAATCCTATCTTAATTATCATCTTTGGATCACCTACATTATATCATAGTTCGCCAATGTAATCGGAAAATCAAATCAATCAATCATAAAATCTTTGAAATTAGTCATCATCAACATCACGCCACATTTGCAATCATCATTAAACATACGATCATTAAGTCAGCATCATCATCCGTAAGAACACAACGATAACAAATTCAAACACAGCATCATCCACCGAGTCATCTTATCGCAGCAAAGCAGCCAAGCAGCAGAATAGCCGATACAAAACCAACCATTAACATCAAGGTTTGTGTAGTGCAAATTGTAGGTATTTATTTAACATAATAACTTTCTTAAAATCAAAATTAATTTTATTAATTATTTTATTTGCTATTAAGTTAAGCAATCTTTTAAATATTTACAAGAATTCGTTTTTTTTTTATATAAGAACAAACATACGTATTTAAGATTCAGTGAGCTAAATTAGTTGTTTTCATTTTGTCTGTGTTGGCTATACAGTGCAGTGTGTGAATTGGGCTATAGTACAATCGTACTTTTAGTTATATCATTTCTTACAAATCAATTTTAATAAACCAAAGTTCGTTTTTTGGTGCACTCTTTCTTGTATTTTCTTAAATTCAGTTAGAATAACATGTCTTCCTTGTCGGAATTCATTTTTGTGGCCGACCGTTTGGTTAAATCTTATGATGCATTTAAGAAAATTTCGGAGAGTACCCATACACTTAATTCCTTAGAGGCGCGAAAAATTGAATTAAAGGAATTATGGTCCGATGTAAAAGCATCTTTTGTTAAGTGTACATATGATGTTACAGACATTGAAAAGAAAAAAAAGGATTATGACCTTGAAACAATAGAGGCAAAATATTTTTCTACTAATGAAACGTTTATATCATTTCATGGCGATCTTTTGCATTTGATGTCAAAATTAAATAACGAAAATGCAAATTCTACTGTTGTAGATTTATACGATTCATTCAAATGTATCAAAGTACCAGCTTGTGACACTGATTTCTTTTACGGTGATTATCTTACTTGGCCGTCTTTTAGGGACATGTTTGAGGCTGTGTACAAAAAACATCCTAAGTTAGGACAGGTACAAAAATTGTTTCATTTGCGTTCTAAGACCAAAGGTAGTGCGCATGCTATAGTTTCAAAATTTCCTTTGACAAACGATAGTTTTGACTTAGCATGGGAAGCATTACAAAATGCTTACGAAAACAAAAGAATTTTGGTAAATAACCAAGTAAAGGTCTTATTTAATCTTCCACGAATGCAAAACGAATCTGCAAAATCCATTAAAGCTTTACAAAGCTCAATAAACGATTGTCTTGCAACTTTAAAATCTCACAAAATTGAAACTTCAAATTGGGATCCAATACTTATATACGCCTGTTCAAACCGCTTACCTACAGAAACTCTTTCTCTTTGGGAGCAATCTATCGAAAATCCAAGCGAAGTTCCCACTTGGACACAATTAGACAAGTTCCTAGAATCACGATTTAGGATTTTAGAATCTATTTCCGATGTTCAGTCAACATCAAATGCAAGTGTAAAAAGAGCTTGCAACCCTAAAAATAGTAATAGCTTATCGCAAAATAAAGTTCAAGCTTTTCACACAAAACAATTTAACTTTTCATGTAAACTTTGCAAAGGACACCATCCACTTTGTAATTGTTCAAAATTTTTGGAACTTCCAGTTAAATCGCGATTTGAATTCGTACGCAACAACCATTTTTGTACGAATTGCTTAGGTGTCACACACACAGTTAATAACTGCAAAAGCTTATATACTTGCAGCACCTGCAAGGGACATCATCATACTTTATTGCATTTTGCTCCTAGTAACTCAACTCAAAATACAACTTATTCATCAACAACCCCTCTTTTAGAAACGACCAATATTGGAATATCTTCAAATATACCAAATATACAGTCCACTTCACAACCATTACCAAATACTTTAAACCACAATTCTTATCATGCAACTAATGAGAGGAATGTTTTACTTGCAACCGCCTTAATAAGAATTATACATAATGAAAATTATCACGTTTTGCGAGCGTTGATAGATCCTGGTTCTGAAGTTTCCTTTATTTCAGAGCCAGTGTTCAATCGAATAAAACTACCATTTAATCCAATAAATTCTCAAATTAGTGGAATTAACTCGGCTTATGCTGCCACTGCGAGAAAGCTATGTATTTTTTCGATTTTAAATGAAGAAAATCCTCTTCAACCAATTAATGGGCAAGCTATTGTTTTAAAACATTTGACCAGTTATCTTCTTGTTTCATCCTTCCAGCTTATCAATACAAATCAGTTGACAGATCTTAAATTAGCAGACCCTACGTTTAATAAGTCATCTCAAGTTGATTTCTTAATCGGTGCTGACCTCTACCCTACCATTATACGCCCTGGAGTTATCCATATTTCAAAGTCGCTCCTGGCACAAAATACACTTTTTGGTTGGGTTTTATCAGGACCTCTTCCACAACATGTCAAAAGTTTTTCAACCTTTATTTCTAGCCCACCTGAAACCAGTCTTGTAAGTCAAATAAAACGGTTTTGGGAGCTGGAGGAGATAGGAGATGTCAACATTCCAATCTCTAATGCCGACCAATACTGCGAGGATTTATACGAAAGTACTACCAAAAAGGCTTCGGATGGTAGATACATCGTAAAGCTACCTTTCAAAACCGAAAATTGTCTCGGTTTTTCCAGACAAATTGCATTAAACCAACTATTACGTTCTAAAAAATCTCTTGCTAAAAATCCAAAATTGCAATCCAAATATTCTGAAGTTATGTCAGAATACGTAGCTTTGGGTCATATGCGAAAAGTTAAACCAATTGAAAACATTGAAAATGGTGTAATTTCATCATACTACCTTCCTCACCATGCTGTGATAAAGCCAGAAAGCGTTTCAACGAAAGTTCGCGTTGTGTTTAACGCCTCGAGTGCTTCCAGTAATGGAAAAAGTTTAAATGATTTGTTACATGCTGGACCTGTACTTCAACGAGATCTTCCTACTCTTATACTACGCTGGTGATTTTTCAAATATGTATTTAATGGAGATATTGAAAAAATGTATCGACAAATTTTAGTGGATCCAAAAGATACATCCTTTCAGCGTATCCTTTATCGTAGCTCTCCGAGCTCAGAAGTAGAAGACTATGAACTTCTTACTGTTACTTTTGGTGTCAATTGTGCCCCATATCTGGCACTTCGAACACTGCTTAAACTAGCAGACGACGTTCAACATAAGTATCCCCTTGCATCAGAAATAATTAGAACAGATTTCTATGTAGACGATGTCTTATCTGGTGCTCATGATCTTGATACCGCTCTAAAATCTCAAAACGAGTTAATTAATGCCTTCAATTCTGCGGGTTTTTCAATTCGCAAATGGACTTCAAACACTTCTTGTCTTTTGAATCACCTGCCACCTGGCGATGTTCTAAGTGAACACTTTTTAAAACTTGATGATGGCAGCTCAGTCAAGACTTTGGGCGTTCGATGGAATGGAAAAGAGGATTATTTTCATTTCATCACTCAACCTTATAAATTGTCTACCACTAAGCGAGAAGTATTTTCGCAAATAGCTCAACTTTTCGATCCCGCTGGATGGCTTGCTCCAGTGATCATAGCTGCAAAAATCTTAATGCAGCAAGTTTGGTCCGATGGCACATCCTGGGATGATCATCTTACTCCGGTCTCTGCCGAAAGATGGAAAACATTCAATGCAAATCTGCCTGAAATACAAAACATTAAAATACACCGTTGGAATGGCTATAGCCCTTCATCAAACGTTCAGTTTCACGGTTTCTGTGACTCCTCAGAGAAAGCTTTTTCAGCCGGTATTTACATTCGAATTATCAACGACAATCACGGTATTAATTCCCATCTCATCTGCGCAAAGACTAGAGTTGCGCCGCTTAAGCAGATATCGCTTCTACGTTTAGAACTATGTGGGGCAGTTCTGCTTTCAAAGCTTATAAAATTCTACATTCCAAACTTTCCAGTCAACTCATATGAATTATTTTTGTGGACTGACTCGTCCATTGTTTTAGCTTGGCTTAATAAGCCACCTCGTACCTGGAAAACCTTTATTGCCAATAGGATAACATTAATACAAGACAATGTAGGAGACACAAAGTGGAGACACGTCAAATCCGCAGAGAATCCTGCTGATCTTGCAACCCGTGGAATTTCACCACAAGATCTTCAAAATAACTCACTTTGGTGGAAAGGGCCGGAATGGCTCAGGCAACCAGAATATAAATGGACACAAAGTCATCCAGATTGTGTTCAAAACGAAAATTTAGAATTTAAATCGATACAAACATTTTGCACTCAACCCCAAGAAGACATTCTCGATAAGTTTTCATCTCTTCCGCGAGCATTAAGAGTGCTTTCATATGTCTTTCGGTTTTTTAATCATTCATTTATGAAAAAGGAAAACACCGCTCGTCCTCAAACATTGGCTATTACTCAAGCTGAAATCAATTTCGTTAAGATGAAACTAATTCAATTGGCACAGAAAAAATACTTCTCTAGCGAATATCGAATATTATCTGATCAAAAACCTATACATAGAAAAAGTTCCTTACTTTCCCTAAATCCAACTCTTGATTCTAATATGATCATTAGAGTTAATGGACGACTTAGCAATGCTAGTATACCCTATAATGAACGATATCCAATTATTATCCCCTACGATTCTCGCTACGCATGCCTTCTAATTGATTTTCTTCATGAGCTTTCTATGCACGGAGGTAATGCACTTATTCTCAGGCTAGTGAGACACGAAGTTTGGATTCCGAAGCTCAAAAACTTAATAAAATCTCGAATTCATCTTTGCAAAACCTGTGTTATCCATAAAAAACAAATGCGAAACCAAATAATGGCTGCTCTGCCTACTCAGCGCTGTACCTTTTCTCCCCCATTTACTTACACAGGTATTGATTTTGCGGGCCTATTTGATATCAAAAGCTTTAGCGGAAGAAATTGCCGCATTTCAAAGGGATACACTTGCGTCTTTGTATGTTTCTCGACCAAAGCTATTCATTTAGAAGCAGCAAGTGATCTTTCATCCAAAGTTTTCTTGGCAGCATTTTCAAGATTTGTGGGTAGAAGAGGACTTCCCAAAGAAGTTTATTCAGACCACGGCACAAATTTTGTAGGGGCTAATAACATCTTGAAAAAGGATTTTCAAACGCTACTTGCTTCTGCTTCTAAACAAATATCAGATAACTATAATATCCAAGGGCTTAAATGGAATTTTATTCCGCCTGGATCTCCTCATATGGGTGGTCTGTGGGAGGCTGGGGTGAAGAGTTTTAAAACTCACTTCAAAAAAGTCATTGAGAATAACAAATTTACATTTGAGGAATTTTCGACTATCTTGGCTCGTATCGAATCCTGTTTAAATTCACGGCCAATATCACCTATGTCAGATAGTCCAAGCGACTTATTAGCTCTAACTCCTGGCCATTTTTTACGTGGTGGTCCTTTGCTTACTGCTCCCGAACCGGAAATTGTGGGCACTTCTCTTTCGATTATAAACCGATGGGAAAAACTTAAATGCCTCCATCAAGAATTTTGCCGACGTTGGAAGGAAGAATATCTTAAAGAACTACATAAACGCTATAAGTGGCAGGTCCCTCAACCTAACGTAAAAATTAATGATCTAGTTGTTATAAAAAATGAACATCTTCCCTCTACCGAATGGCGTCTCGGGCGTGTAATCAAAACGCATGCTGGAACAGACGGAAAGGTTAGAGTTGTCACTATAAGAACTAAATTTGGTGAAATTAAAAGACCAATTGTTAAAGTTTGTGTACTTCCAATGCAACCAAAGTGAAACCAACTATTAAGATGCAGTATCTAAGAATTCAAAATTCGCATATTTTAGATGGAGTATCTATAAACTCGCACCTCTACACATAGTTAAATTTCAATTATCAATGTAACATTTGAATTTTTTAGATGGAGTATCTTTTTAAACTCACAATATATTTGGATTCTTAAAATAATTTAGATGGAGTATCTTTAAACTCACAAAAAAAAAAAAAGGAAATAAAAACGAAACGAATTCTTGAAAAAATGTATATGTAATTAAATTTAACTTTCAATCTGTATTATTTTTATTTTTTTGCACTACACTATACCTAAGTAATTAAAATTTTGAAATCAATTAAAACAAAATAGATAGGAATAGAATTGTAACCGTTAGGGTAGCTAGGACATTTATTTATCCGCATTGCGGCAAGGCGGCCGGTAATGTTTAAGACAAATCTAATGTACTATTAAATTTATACCAATTGTAAAATTATCAGTAGAGGGCGATAAAATCATTATCTAATTCTATGTCTATTTTCACCATACTTGAGAAACGTGTAATTTGCAATTTCCTGTGGCTATCGGCCTTTTTTAATTTCAATCGCCTCTATGGTAAGACGTTCTACAATCAGACAATAAAATTGTATATTTGAAACTTATAAAACTTGGTGTACTTATTTAATTTTTGGAATTATCATCTTTAAAATAAAACTCCTTTGGACTCTACCCCAAACATGGTATAAGAGCAAGCTCGTGCGACACAGGAGTTCATTTTGTTTAAATTTTAAACAACGAATTTTATGCATTTTTCATTAATAAAACATGGATGAGTTTTTTTTTTTTGATTTTACAACGAACTTTTTGTGTTTCTATTAATATTTTTCTCTTAACATTTCGGACATTGCAATATTGAAGTGGACCTTAGAAAAAAACTGATTTACATATTTCGATTAATTTTTGAAACTCTTATTTTTGCAAAATTTTATTCAGGGCTATCAATACACGTATCTACAATCAGTTATGTCATTTAATCATCATGGAATAATAAATGTGTTTGGATTTCCATCGGGGTTGAATTGGAATTCTTCTTTCTCAAAACCTATCGTTGCAGCAAAATCATATTGCTCTCAAAAACCACTTTCACTTTATTACTATTTTACTCGAGGCAAAAATCAGGTAGTTTTGATGAACAAAAATGCTGTATTGGAGTTGTTCGAATCGGTAAATGCAGCTCTGAGATCAAAACAGCCATGCGGATGCGGCAAGTCCACGCCAGGTATAAGAACAAAAAGAATGAATAAAACAGAAAGAGAGACAAGTGTTAATTGATTGATTTAACATAACATGAAAGCAACCTACCCTTAACCTAAAACCATGTAGCTGTGGTTGATAGAGTGTTTGCTGCACATTCCTAAAACAATTTCAAACGGATATTTTCAAAATACTTCCAATACCTTAAGTCGTCTGGATGTTCTGTGCGCCTGTTATCATCCAAATAATTCGAATGTTATGACCACAAACCGAAGCATCATCATCATTTTAGTGAGTTTGCTTTGTCTTTCTTCTCTCTCTCTCTCTCTCTGTCTCTCTAATCGACCTGTTTGAAATACCTACTGACCACGCAACGTAAACACTTGAATGTTCATTTATTGATAAGCGTTTAGGCAGGCAGCATTTGGTTGCCGTAGTCCCGGTCCCAAGCCCGAAACACGCCCTCCTTCCACATCGATTGAAGGTTTGTTCAAGGCGGAATACGACCTTCCTTTTCAAGATTGATAAAAGAAAGGGACGAGGAACCAGTCCCATTCGCTGCCTAGCCTACCTTTTCCTACCTCTGCTTTTCTTCAAAATCCTAGTAATGATAAATTAGAATGAGTTTTTGACGCCACAGGGCGGCTGCAATTTGCAACCAAGATTATTAATATTTATGCAAATGATTATCAAATCGTAACAGGATAACAGCGAACTACAGAAAGGACCTTCAATACTTTTTGTGGGAGCACCACCATAAGAGAAAGTTAACTGGCGGCGATGTTGAAAATGTGTACAAGTACATGCCTCCCTTAGCGGGGTTGATTTCATTTCATTTCGAGAATTTCATTTGAGTAAAATGCTGGATAGCTGTACTGATAATTAAATGGGCGTTTCATAGCACTTTACTTATACGCACTTGGGGTTCGGGATTGGCAGTGTGGAATGAAACTTTTATAGGTATACAGCACCCATGCAGACTCTACTCGAGGTTGCTTTTTGATGGTATCTTGTTATATCAACATGTTGAAGAGGCAGAAGAAGAGCCAGCCAATTTGACATACATATACTATGCTATCTATTGTTGAGAATAAATATAATGCAATGATACCTACTTCTTCTGTGATCCATTGGATGGTCAGCTATCTTAAATTAAAAATTTGGAATTTGTGGTAGCCAAGAAGAGCTCATGCGGCCGGCGCGGCGTTAGCGTGAAAGTCGGTTACAATAATTTGACATTTTCATTCGATCACTGATGGGACTCACTCACTCGGTCACTTCACTGAAGCGGTAATTTGGCCCCACATTTTCACGTTTTTTACGAATCCTAAAGTTCCCCTATATACATAGGTATTAACTAGGTACCTATAGGATTTTCTAATTTTCGTTTAATCTGGCGCACAAATAAGGCGTGAATTTAAGCAAGAAAAAATTGAACAGGGTCAAATTGCACGAGCGCAGTAACCACTTCACATTGCCCTTACGTGGTCCAGGCGAAACTTTTGGCGATAAGAGAAGTCCTACCTTGACTCAGAGGAAACGTGATATCAAATAAGTACAATCTTCTTCATCCGAATCTTCATTATTTCAAATCTGCTTTATGCCGGGCCAAATTGCAAGGCTGATGGGACCTTATTCGGAATTCCCCCCCCCCCCCCCCCCCCCCAAAATGAACTTTTTTTTTAACGAATCGATAAAAAAGTGTTTGCTGTTGATAAAAAACATCAAATTATGGAGGAGAAACACTTTTTTATGGTAAAAAAGTGAAGTATAAGCGGACCACCCACAGTACTATAACTAAAACTAGTTTTTTATGGGATATTTGATATTTTTTTGTTTGCTTACGCATTACGGCGTGCAACCCCCCTGCTTGGGCACACTATAGGATTTGGGGTAGGTGCGAGGTTGGGTGTATGCAAGGTTTCTTTTGCATTTACAGAATCTAGATTTAAAGAAACTTTGAATTTATCCTATGGCCTATATTCATTTTTTTATACTTCACTTTTTTACCATAAAAAAGCGTTTCTCCTCCATAATTTGATGTTTTTTATCAACAGCACACTTTTTTTTATCGATTCATTAAAAAAAAAGATTGTGTGTACTGACGTACGCGCGGTTGAAGTAAAACTTCTTTTTCCTCAAGCAAAGCTTCTGTAAGATTATAACCTACGAACAAACATTTTGTATTCTAAAAACATGTCGCTGTCTTTGACGGATAACGCGACGTTTTGACATGTCACTGACAGCTGCATAGAAATTTGTTTACCCCCAACTCCGGAAAAGAAGTTTTACTTCAAAAAAACATCAAAAAGATATGTTTGTTTGTTTTTTTTTTTTTAAAGGATAGTGGTTTCTGCTTGTTAAATTGGTCGACCACATAATTCACAAACATTTTGTATTTTTAAAACATGTCGCTGTCTTTGACTGATAACGTGACGGTTTGACATGTCACTGATAGCTGTATAGAGAATTTTTTACCACCAACGCCGGAAAAGAAGTTTTACTTCAAAAAATTGAATGTGCGCGCCTAGCCTTAAATGAAATCGAGAAGAAAGGTACAAAACTCCCATGCCACTTGACAAGCAAGTTGCCTCGCTTTGTTTGTATTACCCTAGGGCTGCACGTGCAAGTATTGGCAAGCATGTTGTAATCTTGTAATGTACACAAGCATTTCTTATTAACCCGTACAAACCCGAGCAACTTAGTAGTCACCTGGCATTAATTCAGTATCCAGGCAACTTGGAAAGCAAGTACACTGACAGCGGCACTCTTGTAAAATTAATTATTAAAGTATTTGATTGATTAGTCGGGTGACGTTCAAATTTATAAATACCAAAACAAATGTCGGTGGCGTGTGCGATTAAGCGAATAAATATTATTAAAAAGTATAATTTCAAAACTTTCAGGCAACTTGATGGTCATATGGCATGCCGTCTATGACAGCAAGAATACAAATGGTAGTGGATATACCCAACTTTTTGGCCAGTACTTTGTATGCGAGGGTTAGGTGTTGGTAAAATTTATTTGGATTGCAATATGCTTGTCAATAATTATTCGGTTGCATAGCCATTGCGCGTCTGAATCTATAGTTTTATGTTTATCTTTGAATGCAGCCATTTGAAATATGTAAATTATAAATCTTCATGTTTTACTTTGCACATGCTAAAAACATGTCGCTGTCTTTGACGGATGGCGTGACGGTTTGACATGTCACTGACAGCTGCATAGAAAATTTTTTACCCCCAACGCCGGAAAAGAAGTTTTACTTCAAAAAGTGCATTTTGGTGGGGGGGGGGGAATTCCGAATAAGGACCGGCTGATGAACTCCCCAAAAGTGAAACAATCTTTTTTTGTTAAATCAACTGCACAAGGCACATTTTTTCAGAAAATTGAAAATGTCGTTGCAAACTTTATCTCTTCGGCACATGGAATCTCAACTTTAGTTCTTAGAATAAAAGTGATTTGTAGTGACTGGCAACACTCCAATAATAATCAAACACTTTGTAAATTACAATACATTTTTAGACTTTATACATATATGTAGGTATAAGTACTATGCATTCGTAAGAAAATCGAACTCGAGATTTTGATCAAAGTTGACATTACGATGATAGTAAAGACGAAAAATGTGGGTCTCGCAATTCTGTCTGTTTGTCTGGTCTGTTTGCTCAACTACAGGCTAAACGATTTTCTTTAAACTTGGTAGGTAGCATTTTTATATTTCCACCCACACGTTTTTTTCTTCTTTACATATAATTTTTTTGAAATTTTATAAATAATTTTTTTAAACTTGACAGCTAAAAGTTTTTAAATACAATATACAAGATTTGAGAAAAAGATGTGGATTTTATCTAAAAATAACGGTACCCGCCATACAAATGTTAAAAAATGGTTTTTGGAAATCGTATTTTTCTCAAAAAACAGCGCCAAGAATTTTGTTCTTGCGATTAATTTTTACGATAAATAATAATAAATATAAAAATAAAATGCACGACTAGATAGCACGTTCTTGCTCTTATTTAAAAGAACTTTCGAATTTGAAAATTATGTATAAATTAATATAAGACATGGATTTAATGAGATAAAAATGTTCAAATACACAAAATTGCCGTCTGATTTGTTGAAAAGAATGAATTTATTATGCTAAATAAATATTTTTTGCGCAAAATAGCTTTTTTTGGTAAAATCATTTTTGTAGCGTTCAATCCTTTTTTTCATTTTCAATTCCATATAGATATTATCTTGATTCTGGATTTTCAATAAAATTCTGTTTTTCTTTCATTTGTGCTCTTGTTCTCTACATTTTTAGTACACTTCTAAGCCAGTTAGGACTTTCTGGTTTTCACCATGTGAAAGAGCGCAGCGTCTCAAAAACTATCCTAACCAAAAAAAAAATGAAAAATAATTATAGGTAATATAGATTTTAGGAAATAATTTCAAAAAATAATCGTTCACACGTTTTGAAGATAGATATTTCAAAAAAACCCAAGAAATATTTTTATGAATAGTACAATATTATTTTAAATTTAAAATAATTTTTTTTTTAAATTCGAAAACTCAAAGACGGGTCAATATTTTTTTTGTAAATTTTATTTTTATTCGTACAATATTTTTTTCTTAAAAATATTTTAAAAATTTTGTATATAAAAGTAATTTTTTTTTTATATTTCAAAAACAAATTCACAATTTTGGAAAACAATATACATATTTTTATAAATTAAAAAAAAACGCGTATGTAAACCATTTTAAATTTTTTGTAAGTGTATTTAATAACTTATTGCTACAAAAGTTTCTGTTAAGTTAAACAAGAAGACCTTATAATTCCTTGGCGCCACTTCATTGCTGGATAAGCTATGCTATAAAGTTTCTTTTGGAGAAGATAAGGTTTGAGAAACATTTAAAGTTAATACGCACGCTAGAAGCTTAATGAACACACTAGCCCCTGGGCAAACAAAATTTTGTTTATGAATATTTTTTTTTATTAAATCTCGTGCGGTATAAAAATCGAACTTGAGATTTTGATCAATGTTGAAATATAGAAAACATGAAAAAAAGTGGGTATCCGTCTGTCTGTATGTCTGTACCTCGACCTATACAGCCTAAACCACTGTAGGTATTTTCTTCAAACTCGGAGAAATTGAAATTTTTGTTAGCTCAAAAAATAACGGTACCTACCATACAGTCCTTATGCAAAATCTTATTTATCTCGAAAAAAGCTTTAAGGATTTTGATACAAATAAAATGCACCACTGGGTCGCACGAACTTGCTATTATGTAAAAGACTGAAACTTTAAGAAATGAATCTTACTAGAAAAAAAATTTCATAACCATAAAATTCATTGTTTAAATAACTAAAACAACTCCTTTAGTAGTTGGAGCTAAAAATAGGATGACATGTGATTTCTTAAGCAAATATGAATTTATGCAAAAACAGAAATTTAAGCCGTAGAAAAATAAGC
The DNA here is from genome assembly GCA_911387755.1 of Chrysotoxum bicinctum. NCBI lineage: Eukaryota > Metazoa > Arthropoda > Insecta > Diptera > Syrphidae > Chrysotoxum > Chrysotoxum bicinctum. The sequence continues at coordinate 93,851,414 of OU426990.1, read as the reverse complement.
TTTTCTTTAAATTTTTAAAACATTTTCAAGAAAATATTTTGGTACGCCAACTTTAATTCTCATTATTGTGCGAATAAAAACAAAATTTCCAAAAAAATATTGACCTGTTTTTGTGATATTTTTTTTTCAGTTTTAAAAAGCAATGTTTTTCAAACTTCTAAGATTGTATTGTAACTGTCAAGTTGTAAGAAAATCGAGCATGGGGTTTTCGAAATATTGATACAAAAAAATTTGTTTGAAAATTTGAATATACAATACTTTTTTTTTTTTTTTCAATTTTGTTTTATTGAACATACTATTTACAATTTGGCTTACAACTAATAAGATACTACATTTGTATGAAAGTTTACATTTGTTGGCTCATAGGGGGCCTAACTATATACAGTGACTTATATTTAATTATTTTTATATAAAATTTACATGACGAAAAAAAAATTAAATTTAAAATGTCGGTTGTATTGTCCTCAGGGTATTCATTCCTGGTTGTCAGTGGTGATTTTTGTGGGTTGTGGGCAGGGATGGCGTTTTAGCCGCGGTGGTAGGCTGACCCAATGTCAGCGTAGAACGAGACTACTTCCTCGTTGTCCATGATTACCTTGTCATCCAGAGTTTCCATCACACTGAGATACCTCGGTTCGGGATGTCGTTGTTCTGTGGTCATCCTTCTCATAATCTGATTCGGGTGGTCGATGATGTTCCCCATTAGTTTCTTCGTTGAAAGAACTAGATATTTGTCCAGCGGGATTAAATTGCCTTCTGTGTAGAGATGCTCGTTCCTGTAGTGTTTCTGTCGTTGAGAATATACAATACTATTTGGCGAGCCTTTGCATAAAAAAAATGATCAAAGCCGTCTCTACCGCCTTTTAAAGAAAGGGTTCTAGAGAGGGTACCCTTGATAACCATTTTTGGGAAAGTTTTTTTTAATCAATCATTACCGAGCTTTAACTAAATGAAATGTTTTTTTTTATTTTTTTTTAAATCTGTGGAACAGTTTTTGAGAAAAAACAATTATTTATTTATTTATTTCTTTACTATTGTACTATCTACATTTTGTTCAAACAAAAAAATGTCACTAACGGTACCTCTCATAGAACCGTTTTTTTTTTACTTTCGACTTTCTAATTAACCATTTAACTTTAACGATTGATGCCAAAAGTTTTGTTCGTAAGCTCCTTAAAATAATATTGTATATTTTTATATATTGGAAAAAATATTTTTTCGGTTTTTGAAGAAAAAAATCTATTTTTTTTGTTGAAGAATCAATACAGTAAAACCTGCTTAAGAGAAAAACCCGCTTACCTGAAACACTTTTTTCATCCCCAAGTATTTTCCGACCAATTTCCTTTAAAAAACTCCTCTTAAGTGAAACTCGCTTAAGCGAAAAATCCGGATAACTGAAACATATTTTAAGTTAATTTTTAATATTTTTCATTGAAAAAAAATCTCTTAAGTGAAAAAAAAATTAATCGAAAAGAACAAAAATTTGTTAGTTTTCGTTTTTTCAATAAATTATTTTTGTGTTATTTAATCGTTGTTTTATTTAACTTCTTTCAAGGCAAGTCCAAAACATAAAAACAATATTATTTCTAGCATTAAATCTCCGCTTAATGGAATTTTTAAATCCGCTTAGGTAAAATTTTTTGTTCACTTATCCGAACTCCGCTTAAGTGATATTATTTTTCACTTAAGCGGGGTTCGTTTAAGTGAAAAACCCGCTTAAGTGAAAGAAAGACTGGGACATTTTGCCGTTTTACTGTATCTTTAAAACGTGTGAGCGAAGGTTTTGGAATTATTTTCTAAAATCAATGGCCCAAATTTTAGTTGAATTAGAACGATGTTAAAGCTGTTTTAGTATGAAGCTAGCTTTAAATATAGATTTTGAAAATTTTAATCGAATATAGAATCATACTTTCTGTACCCTTTTATTAAAGTTAAAATCATCAAATAGCTATTTTATGTTTTTAGTATCGTGGTACTTACAAACGCTACACAAGGTTTGCTTAGTTAGTTTTTTGCACGAACTGTCATTGTTTTAGGTGCGTTCAGAGGCAATTAATTAAGAAAATTGCTATAGTACGCTACTAGTTAGAAAATGTTTAAAATTAAAAATGAGTTAGGAAACTACTTTAAAGTTATCAAATTGTTAAATAGTATCATCATTTAATAATGGGCTACTTAAAATTGTGCGCCTATATTATTAAATATTAAAACATGCCAAATCTTTTTCTAGAAAAATTTTAACGAAATTTCGTTATGAAAATTAATTTACTAATAAAACGGTTTTTAAACTTTGATTGCATTAATTCATTATTTTCTTTTCGCACAAGAATTGAATTCACTCTCACGAAATTTCAAAAGTGAAAACATAGGCCCTGAGTAATAGATCCGAATCTAGCCTAAGTTCGATTTTAACCAAACATTCGTAGAAATAAAACAAATTTCAATTATAAATACTTAAAAGCTGCTTTCCTGTAACTAAGTTAAATTTAAAATGATAGAATCACAATAGAACTTTACGAATCTGGTTAATAGAAATCTGTTTGTGTATCAGTTCACAATAACGAAATTATGAAAATGAGTCACAATTATTGGTGTAAATAAGACTTTTGTAAATTTGATCTGTTACTACGAAATTTTAAATGCAACTTTTCTACATCTAACAAAAAGTGACTTTAAAACCGATTCTATGAATGTCTATTACTAAGGGCCATAGAAAAAGGAAATGTTTGAAATTTAAATTTTGTTAACAAACTTTCTCAGACCAGCGGGAACGTTGATTTTGATCATATTTTCGATTTTTTTATTCCAAATTTTAATTTTGATTCGGTGTGAAAATACTTAAATTCCCAGCCGTTAAAATAATACTTTTTGCACATTACCAAGACTTTATCAAAATCTTCTAATATTTGTACATCGTTTGCATTTTTAAAAACTTTACAATACTGAGCAACAGATGTCGTATCTTCAGCCACAATAATCACACATTCACAGTATAATTTTCCACCACAAATTATTATTTTGAATACACAGTGGCACGCTTAAGATATTTGTAAGAGATGGCAGTGCTAACTTTCAAAAGTATATCTGAAATATTCGAAATCAAACCACAACTGCTTGGGAATGGGAATTAAATTCAGAAATAGAAGGCAGAAAGGTTGTAACATTTGATACCTAAAAGAGGAATTTTTAACAAAAAAATCCCTTCCGTCGATATGTTTTTGGTTATATTCTCGGATATATTAGTCGACTATGGTAAGACAGTGCGACGACAACTGTAACCGGTAAGGTTGTGTACGTTTGTGTCTTATTAGAGACACAAACCAAAATGTTAGCTCGGAACGCTGCCATCAACTTGCAAATTTTGTTAAATAGGGTAAGTTAATACGGTTTTGATTAAACTTCAAGGAAAAAAGTAAGTAAGTAATAAGAAGTTAGGCTCCAGGGCTAATTGATGAGCATTTCTATAAGAGCAAGTACTACGGTTTAAATGTTTGAGGGGATGAATGAATGAATGAATAAAAATAACCATAGAACAATAATAGACATGGGCCTTGTCGACAGTAATCACTTTTGCAACAGCAAATTATTAATACTTTATTTATTATTAATGGAAACATAAGTAGGCGATAAATCAGAGAAACCAAAATGACAAATTATAATTGATTATTCAGTGACGCGGCTTTGTTATTTTTTTTTTTGCAAAACAACATTTGTGCAAAATTAAATACTAAGATTTTTAAGCGTAGTTATAAACCTTGGATCACCAAGAATAGGTATACGTATTTTAATGCAGAAACGTGATTATACTTACAAAAATTAGAAACGTTACAGGTTAAATGATTTTCGGGGCACATATTTGTCACTTAATAAGGAAATACGTGTGGTCAAATGCCAAATATATTCTGAAAAGCTTAGTACTTTTACAATAATTGTGGACATACCTATAGAAAATTGGCATTTCAAAGTCAAGTAGGTGCCCAATTGAAGATGTGGATGGATCTTAACAAATCTTTCGTTTCTGTACCATCACAGCATTTACCTTACATAAGTGAACATAAATCTTTTTGCTTCTATGGATCAGGTAGATGATTTTGGTTTTCGTTCAGTAGATAGTGCAGATGTTGTCTAACACAGTTGGGTTGGACGAAATTCACACTAAATTTTTAAAAATGATTCTGCTGATTGTACTGCATTTCGTTACTTTCATCTTCAATAATATTTTCATGTCTGGTATGCAGTGTTGCCATAAGATATTTTTTGAAATCGGGAGATTTCCACATCAGAAATCGGGGAAATCGGGGAATTAGAAGTTGAAATAATTTTACTTATTTAAAAAAAAAAAATGTCTTCATCAATTTATTCGAGAAAAAGTTCTCTTAACATTAGTTGAAGAGTGTGGTAATGTTAATATCGATGAAATAAAGTTAGCCATCAATGGAAAGGCCAAACTTTGATTGCCCCTTTTGATTGAACAAACAATTTTCCAAAATATTTCAATTTTAATATGTAGTATCAAAGCTGTCATATATTAAGCTTTTAAAGTCAAGATTACTTATTTCTCTATATTCACAATCGATTCGCTGCATATCAGAATAATGAATAATATTAGGAAATAAGTTAAAAAGATTACTTAGTGGATCAATTTCTTTATTTACAGTTTGTTTTGGTTTTAATAAGGTCAAAGCCTGAAAATTTTTATTTTTAAAATCAAACCTATGTAATATTTGCTTGCAAAGTTCAACGTAAACGCTTATACAGCTGTTTTTGACTCGTTCAACTTCAGAGCTTGAAATAAGATTTTTGTCCAATTGTAACTTAAGATCGCTCCCGAGGTACAAATTATCATTGCTTATTATATTGTAGGTACAGTCTGATTTTAACATTTCGCTAAAAGATAAAGAAAATGGATCTACATTTATATTATTAGTGTAATTGAAAATATTAACAAGAATTTAACTACCGACACGCATCGCCCCACACCAAATCAAACAAGATAAAGAAGAAGAAGAAATTTAATTCCTTCACGGACAAGAAGTTTCAACAACTTCTGCAGAGAAAGCTGAAGCGTTTGCAAATCACTTTCATGATAGTTTCAAAGATCGCCCTCCCGTGCACCTTCCTGACTTTATCGAAGATGTAGAAACTCGCTTTCAAGAGATATTAGCAAACACCGAAACCGTGACCCTGTTCAATGAGGAAAACCCATCATCGGAGCCGACGCTGACAGATGTTTTCACTTCTCCTGAAGAAGTAGCTGACATTATCTTCACTGGAAACTCCAAAAAATCAGCAGGAAGCGACAAGATTTCTAATTACGTGCTTAAAAAGTTACCAAATCTTGCTGTTCTTCTGTTGACTATAATCTTCAATAACTGCCTGAACAACAGCTATTTCCCTGCAGCCTGGAAAACCGCAAAAGTGGTCAATGTCCCGAAGAAGAACAACCGCGCAAATGTGGAAGGATATCGGCCAATTTCTTTGCTCAGCTGCATGAGTAAGATACTGGAGGCATTGATATTCAAGAAACTCAACGTTTTCTGCAGAGAAAGAGATGTCGTACCGGAGTTTCAGTATGGCTTTCGAAATAAACATTCTACCATACATCCATTACTGGGACTCCATTCTGATGTTACAATTGGACTCAACAAAAAGGAAACCACTGTAGCGTGTTTGCTGGACATCGCAAAAGCTTTCGACAGCGTTTGGATAAAAGGATTACTATTCAAACTCTCGGAACTTGGACTTGCTAATTACCTGGTAAGAATAATCAAAAATTTCCTAACCCATAGACTTTTTTATGTACAGGTAGAAAAACATGTGTCATCAACCAAAGGAATTAACGCTGGAGTTCCTCAAGGATCAAAACTTGGACCACTGCTGTTCAACATTTACACTGCTGATCAACCAGCCAACATATCAGGTACAAAGACCAAGCTTTATGCAGACGACTCAATCACATACGCCACCGCTTTTTCACCAGAAATTGCTGCCAGGAGAGTGCAAGAGCACATTAAAAACCTATGGGAATACTATGTCAAATGGGGACTGAGGATAAACAGCGAAAAGACTGAACTCATATGCTTCCGAACACCAGTGACTGTCATTCGAAGACGAGCGTTTGCAACACGCTGTGATGCAATCAAAATAAAGCTTCCAGACAACACTGAAGTGACAGTCAAATCATCAACGAAGTACTTAGGAATCAACTTTTCCAATAAATTCAAATTCAAAAGGCATGCAGACTTGATGTTGAAGAGAGCCAACTATTCTCTGCACTTGGTCCATCCGCTTCTCAGGAGGCGAAGTGGACTAAGTAAGAAAACCAAGCTGCTTGTATACAAACAACTTATCAGACCCGTTCTGACCTACGCCTTTCCCATCTGGTTTACTATTTCACCTACAGCAATGAAAAAGATGAAGATTTTTGAAAGAAAGATGCTCCGCATTTGCACTGGACTGTATCGTAACACACTGACGAAGAAATATATACCAACAAGGAATCTGTATAAAGAAGCAAAATTAATACCATTGGACAAGTATTTACTGCAGCTCTCCGGAAAAATCATCAGGAACCTGGAAGATCATCCCAACACAGAAGTGCAACAACTTCTCCAGCATGAACTAGAGCCTCGTGACAAGTATCTATACACCCGAGCCATCACTGACGATCAATTTGAAGACATCATCCATAACGACAACGCACCCTTTTACGAGAAGAACAACAATCAATACTACAGGGGATAAAACGCCCACTCATCAAAAATTATTATTTAGTTAATATTAAAAAAATCATGAATTAGATTAAGAAAACATTAATATGATATTGTAAGCAAATAGCATTATGTAAAGCCAAATGAAGAACGTTGGGCCCCTATTGTTGAGCTAACATGATTTAATTTAGTAATAAGTTAGTTTTAAGTCAAATTGTATATAAAACAAATTGAAAAATAAAATTCTTAATCTAAAAAAAAAGAAATTTAATCTTGGTTGGGTATAGTTCACATTGTATTTTTGTCAAAAAATCGATGTAAGATGAATTGAATTTAACAAAAATTGCGTGTTGACAAGGTCCTCACAGTCAACTGATGAGTCCATGTGAGATCGCCGGGACGAAACGCCAATTTTTGTGAACTAAAGGCCAAAAAAGCTATTTTGAAGAAGAAGAAAGACAATGACAACGACGTTAACAATAATTGCAAGGAATATGTTTTCATACTAAATTTAAAAATAATGAATTATATTCATTGAAGAGCGGAGAAAATATCTGAACGTATTTTTAAATTGAAAATCGGGAGAAAGTGCACTATTTACATCAAAAATCGGTGTATCGGAAATAGGTCTAGAAATCGGGAGAAATACGATAAATCGGTGTTTCTGGCAACACTGCTGGTATGTATCCGAATCTGTGGAAGCAAGCTAAAATTATTCTCATTCCTAAAAATGCCAAACGTGATGAATTTAGGCCGATTTCGGTTTACCTTTATTGTCAAAAGACATTGAAAGAATTCTGCAAAAACAAATCAGTTTTAGAGCTGACTGCGAGACAATCTGCTTTTCGTGAAAAGCACAGTTGTATTGCGGCTTTGTTAAGCGTCACATACGACGACATAAGTCAAGCGTTGTATAAGGATGAGGTAACGTTTTTGATACTGCTTGATTTTTCAAAAGCTTTTGACATGGTCAAGCACGTTAACTTGTGTGAGAAGCTTTTCCTTGGGAGCTAATAGGCTAATCTATTCATATTTGAGTAATAGAAAATAAGCAGGTACCTCAGGGTTCAATGCTTAGTCCTCTACTATTTTTGATTTATGTCAATAAACTTCCTTCAATTATTGAGAACTGCTCCATTCATATGTACGCGGATGACGTCCAATACATGAGCTGCCCTCTTGGGCTAGATGAGCATGCAGTTTTTTTGTATTAATGATAATATAGAAAATTGGTCGCAGTTAAATGATCTAATTTTAAATCCACAAAAATCTAAGTGCCTCGCAATATCAAGGAAAAATTTAGACCTTAAATATTTTTCTCCCATTGATTATGTGGAAACTGCAAACAATCTCGGGGCTACTTTCAACCGCTACTGAACTTGGGATAACCATATAAATTCACTTGTTGGAAAGGTGTATGGAGCACTACGTCATTTACTCCTGTTAAAAACGCTTATTGCTTGTGAAGACTTTGATATTTTTGAATTTTTCGTTAACTCTGTACGTTTTCGGAATTCTTTACCTCTTTACCTCATATACAAAACACAACAAAAATAAGAAAAGATTTATGGAAATATTATTCAGAAAATCTTTAAATTAAAACCTTACTGTTTTTGATGAATTAACTTGGTTTATCTATTCTTGAATTATTTTAATATTATATTATAGATAAATTATTTGCTCTCTTTGTAAAATTAGCTTATAACTAGATTATAAGATACTAGCCGACCCAGCTCTCGAAATTCGAGTGCCAATTTATTTAATATTTATATTATTGGCAGTATTTTCAAGCAAATTTATTAAATTAAATTTTATTTTATGTAATATGCAAAGTGTTCGACAGTGCAAAAACAAAAATGACCCACAGTGTGTAAATGCGTGTCTCAAGTATATTCTGCACATCTCCGTAACTGTGGCTTTCCAACCATATAAAATTTATCGAAATCGGTTAAATACTTTTGGAGAAAAGTGTACCACAAAAAACATGTTTGCCGTTTTATTATATGATTATATGTATCTTACTGTTAATAAGCAATGGAGAAATATCCATTTTATGAAAAATTAATACTTCCTTCAACACGGCAACAAAGCAGAAACCACGGCAAACTTGATAATGTTATAAATAACACAGCGCGAGCAGTTAGGAAATGAGGAGGGGATTTAGAAGGAGATGTCGATGCACATTGGTTTAAATTGTTTCGAAGGAGGAATGCAGCTTTGCTATAGCAATGATATATCATTAGATCACTGTTTATAGAAGCGATAACACAAAGTAAGACAAGAGACATTACGACGGGAACTTTTTGGATTCTATCTAAGTGGCGCAGAGGGGTTTTAGGAGCACCTGCCCAGATATGGGAGCTTAGGCCAAATGTATGTCTTATAAATAGTAGCCAGATCAGAAGGGGAAAAAAACTGCGGAAATCTTATGAAAAAACCTAAGCATTTCACAAAAGATGGTCAGTAATACACCCCATTCTACAATGCTGTCAAGATCGGTATTTAATGAGCTTATCATACGCTGCCGTTGCAGGGCCACTTCCGAAGATGAAGGATGTGGAAATGGAAACGAATATGAAAAGCTGAGTGGAAGAAGAGGTTATTGATGAAGATGAGGAAGAGAGTCGGAGACAAAACGGAGCCTTAGAAATATCAAGTGCAATAACCTTGGTTTCACCAAAATGGTGCAAAGATTGTTTCCACTTTTCGGTGAGATATGTCATCAAATCACCAGTGGACCTGTTCCAACGAAAGCCGTATCGCCGCCGGTCATTAAAAGGCTTTCGTTCTCCAAGACATTTCTTAAGCTGATTTATTAATCAGCTGCATTTTTACATTTCGAAACTTGACCGTGATCATTCCACAAAAGACGGTCTATATGATACACATATACCGAGAACTGAAAGCAGTTCGGTTTTCTTGACCTCGATAGGAGACAGCAATTAGTTTTTGAATCATTTAGATCCAGTGAGTCTATCAGTCCTATTCTGCTATTCACGTGAATCGCATATCCGATCCATCCATTCGATTCCCTTTCACACTGCCTTTGAATTCTGGGTGAACTACATTATCCCGAACCAATTCAATTTGACATTCACGTAAACAGCTGTTCCTGTGATAATCTTCTGAATCTTGTATAATTGTTTTTGCTTTCATTAAAAATTCAAGTTCAGCCGCTCTACCTAAACAAAAGTAATTTTCTAATTTGTTTTCATCTTTGTTATTAAATTTGGAAATTAAATTTTTTTGTCCTAATTCCAAGCAGAGGAATAAGAGAATCCTCCAACAGAAAGCTTCAACGTCCACAGCGAAATGAGTCAAAGCAATCGATTACCTAGAAAATTGATCTTTTAGTCCTTCTACCCCTAAAAATGTTAATTATCTATTTTTTACAAGCAAATATTCTAAATTAGGCAATAAATTAGTTTTTCCTTACATTTTACTGAACACCAACCAGACAGACGACCCATTAAATGAAAACTCTGGAACATTTCATATGCGGATCTGATTTGTATAGAATGAATCCGTTCACGTGAATAACAGAATACCGCGCAATATTACCGACTCAAATACAGATTCACTTCAAATGAATAGCAGGTTAGTGAAAATTCAAGAAAAATTCCCCCCGATGAATATTTGAATAGGGCTGTATGTCTATTTGAAAAAAAAACTCTTTCAAAAGGTCCGAAAATAGTTATAATAGGAGGTGAAATAATGGTGCTTATTTTGACATTCTCTTTCGTTCGAAAGTGAGTCGAATTCGTTGAAACTTAATTTTGAGACTCGGCGATTAGAATGTTAATCAAACAAATCGAAAGTTCATCCAATCCATAGAAAGTTCATTCATTTGTGAAAGCTAATTCGATTTTGACATTCGAAAGAATAGAATTAAATGTCATTTTTGTGTCGTTTGAATTTTTCTGTCGAGTAAGCAACAAAACATGTAAGTTTTTAATTATTTCATGGAAAATAAATTACTTTTATTAATTTTTTGTTGTTTTATGTTTAAAGGTCGCATTCCAACTGGACAAACCGCGAACAAAAGGAAAAGTTAATCAAAATAGTGGAATAAAATCCGGAGGAAGTTAGCAAAGGGTTTTTTTTTACCACCCGCGTTGATACGGAAAGCATCCACTATCCTTCTCCTCTGCACTTTTTCAACACCATCTTCACTTATAAACAACACAAATGCCATATTTTTATTTTTTATTTATTATTTTATGGTTTTATCAAAGAAATTTAATTTTTTAAACAATAAACAAAACAATTACAACTAAACAAAGATTTCACTTTTTGGTTTTGACATTTCACAAACACTTCTCTTTTGTTTTCGATATGTTAGTGTGACCAAGCGTATACCAAAAAAAAATAAAAATTTAGAACGCGTCATGATCAACTTATTTTTTCAAGAATAGTTTCAAAACAGCTGAGTTGACACAAAAAATGTAATGAATATGTAGTTCTTTATGGTTAAACTCTACTTTATAATGAAAAAGTGTATTATTTATTTTGTTTCTTGATTCTTTATCCAACATCTATAAAATGTTTAGAAACAAAAAAATGTAAAACGGTCATACTAATTCAAATAGAAATATAGTACATTTCAAACAGCTGATAATGAAAATGAATCTTTTTTGAAGTTCATTGTATGCTATCTTTCGCAAATGAATGTTATTCGTTCGAATCTCAAAATTAGGAAAGTCCATTCGAAGGAATAGGATCATTCTAACGAATAGACTATTCATGAGAATGTCAAAATAAGCATGAATAATTATTATTATTTTTGAGGTAAGGAATTTATAACGCCTATAGAAACTCGCGCCACAGGGATCCCCCTTGAGGCCAACTTCGGATGTATCTACTATTAAATTCGGAGATACTTTCTTGTTCTTGCACATGGGTAGACAGGTAAATAAGACGCATTCAAAACCAATGCGTGTCGATATCTCCATTAAAATCCTTTCCACCTTTCCAAAACGCTCGTACTTGTCAAGCATATACGTAATTTGTGCTTTGGTCGATATTGACAGGAATACTTACTTTTTTCTTATTTTTTGAATCACCGTTTATCAACTTCAAGACAAAAACACAGTCAGATGTTGTATTTCAATACAGTTATTATTACATTATTTATTTTTTGTTTAATTAAATGTTTGGTTTTATAATAAGAAATTCTTAAAGAAGAATATTTAATAATTTAATAATAATAATAATTATAATGATTATTTGTTTTCACTTATTTTTAGATATACTCAATGAGTATTTCTCATACTTTTATTTTTTCGGTTGCAATATTTATTTTGTTAAATTGTCTTTTAATGGCTTCTTTAAGATTTTTTATCAAATTTCAAAATCAAGATTTTTTTTTTGTATTTTTGGTTCATCTATTTATTTTTTAAACTTCCGTTTCTCCTATAATATTTATCTATTTGCTACATTTGTTTACTATTTTCTTTTGAACTGATTTTATTTTAAGTGAATTAAATATTTGTTCTTCGGTTGTTGTATTTTGGTGGTTGTTCACTTGATTCAAAAAAAATGTTATTTTGCTTAAACAAACTTCTAATTAAAAAATTATTCTACCTTCTTCTTATTTTTCATCTTGATATGGATAGAGTTGTTATTTTCTTAAATTGTATTTTTAAAATTATTACTTTTAATTTTTATATATACATGTTTTTGTATGAATATATATCACGGTTTTATTTGTGTAATTTAATTAATGTCTATATAACCAAAATGAGTGTACTTGATTAAAAATATTAACAAACGTCTGTGTCAAGTACTCTAACAAAAAATTAAAACAACTAAACGTGATAATTATTTAGCTGTGTATAATTATATATAATAATAATATCTGGAAGTATAAAAAGAGATTTGTTTTTATTTTTATGTTTACTTATATGAGGTTTAAGAAATGGAAGGAAATATTGAAGTTTTTTCTACTTATTTTTTTACTCATATTTACAAATATACTTTGATAAAATTTTGATTTTGCATAGATTTGACTTATCATTGAATTTACGTATTATTGTTATTTGAAATATTTTTGTTTTGTATCAATTAACGTACCTGTACACCTATTTTAAACTTTAATTTTTCAAAATCATAAACAACAAAATTTCGAAACCAAACAAAAGTTCTGCGGTGTGCCTAAATTGTCTTCATTTAATTTAGCACCTTCCTTGCAAACAAAATAAATTAATATTCATCAATTTTACATTAGAGTATTAAAATCTTAGCTTAAAGTAATATTTTATTGTTTTTTTTTTTATTTATTTTTTTTTGGACGAAGTTTCTAACAAAAATGTGTTCATCATCTGTTGACCAACATAAGATTGTATTTTTAAGAGTAACATACTTACAGTTTTATAATTTGTATCTACATCTAAATTCTATTTTATTAGTTTGATTCAATAGATTTAAATTTAATAATGCAAGGATAACGGTTCCTTTTTAATAAATTTATGTTATTTTCATTTTATGTATATTCCGCAAGTATCAGATCAACAAAAACTGAAATAAAAACGTAGAAACAGAAAAGAAAGAAAACTCAATTTTATTGATTATTATCGGTGTGTTTATTTTCAGGAAATAAAAACTAAATATATAATTTTTTCACTTTAAAAATAAAATAAAATTAAAAATAATAATTATTAACTTGAAAAAAAAACTAGAAAATATTTTGATAAAAAAATAATTAGGAATAACGCATAAAGTAAAAATTATTAAATATAACTTCTAAAGTATCTCTTTTGTTTTTCGGTCGTCGTCTACTTTCACGTTCTATATGTACAGAATTTACTGAGTTTAACAACTAATATATAACATTAAAGAATAATATATTAATTTATGTTACGATATGCGGGTTGCAATTTCTTTTTTTTTTCAACTTTCAATCGAAAGTTGTTGAAATAAAATATATCGCACTTAAAGGCATTCCTATCTCGATTTATACCATTTTTAATTGAAAATCAATTTTATTTACAACTTGTTTAACTAACTTTCTTCATTTATTTATTTAATGCTTACAAGGTTAATTTATTTATATTTGGTTCAATTACCTATACGATTTTTTATTTTGATGAGATCAAAGGAAATTAAATATTTACAAAACAAACAAAAATAAAAAAATTAAAATATAATTATTTACAAGATTAAGATTAAAACTCATGCGGACAGTCTTATAAATCTTAAATCTGAGACGAAGATACACAAAATTACTTTTATATTATATTTACACCATTCCTAACAGCGCGAAAAACTAAAATTTTCAAACTTATGTTTAACATAAAACTTAATCACATTATTTTCTTAATTTAATTAACTTTACTAATATTTAACTTTTTATTGTAAGTATTATTAATATTTAATTCATTTATTTCTTATTATATCCCTTTTTTATTGATTGCACAAGTTTGGGGGGGGGGGGGGCGTTGCAGTGAATTACAGATTTTTTATGAACTAATAATTCCATGCACCAGGGGTGTCATCTACTTCGTCCCGTTGGTGGTGTTGTTGTTTTCTTAAGTCCAAGTTATCTTGATGGCTATCATTGCTGTCACAGTCTTCTTCTTGCTTAATTCGAACTTCGGGTTCCATGAACCTCTGCTCGATATCAGCAGGAGCGTCTTCGCAATCTAAGGGTTGACCACGATGATGGGTGTTTGCTTCTTCATCGTTGGCATCGGAGGCGCATTCTTCGTCGTCTTCTCCATTTCCTGATTTTCGGCTATAGTCGGAAGCTTGTTGTTGCATAACGCAAACCCCGTTTATGATGACTTCCTTTTCAGTGGCACCTCCAGCAATAATTGGAGGCAATAATCCTGTTTTACCATCGCCTTGCCAGTCAGGATTAACCCACTGAGGGGCAGCAGGCTTCCTTCGGGATGTTCGAGATTGGCCCATGGCGCCATATAAAGAAGACCTCGGTGTTTCACTCATCTCTGACTTTTCGTCACTTTCGTTGATGGACTCATTGTCAGAAAGATGAGATTCGTCTTCGCCATCATCGTCGTAGTCTCCGTCTCGTTCTCGTTTAAGAGAAAGGTCAAGACCACTCATTTGTTCCTTGAAGGCATTGTTAAGAGCTTGTAGGTCAGGTTCTGTTCCACCGGGAAGCAAACCACGACTTATGAGTGCCGCTAAATTTGGATTGGCAGCAAAGTACGGTGGGTAGGGTATGGGAGCGCCACTGAGGCCCATACGTTCTTTTTGTAATTCCATCAGTCTTTGATTGAGGAGTATACGGAATTGGACTGGATCGAAAGGTGTTGCGTTGGTATTTTCTCGGCTCGGGACCGGTTCGGAGGGCTGGCCATGCGGCACCTGCTGCTTGAGGCGCATTCGATGATTATGGAACCAATTGGTGATGGTTCGCGTTGCCAGTCCCAATTCGTTGGCTAGAAATTCAATGGTTCCCACATTTGGATAAGGATCCAGAGCAAAGGCCAGGCGGAGTGCTTCTTTTTGCTCTTCGGAGAAGAGAACACGCTGTTTTTTGTTTGGTGGAGCTCCAACCGAACCAACTGATCCGGGACCAGGACTGCTGGTGTAGAAGTCCGCAGTGTCATTGCTGCTTGTATCGGAACTGTTATCTTGCTGATTGGGACCCGTAGATCGACGTCGTTTGCTAGCTTCGCGACGTTCGTTCTTAAGTACCTGCAGCCGCTCAACGTTGTTTGCGTCCGAAAGCCACAGTTGCATTCGAATGAAGGGTTCGCGACCTTTTATGCTCAGCATGTGCCATGGTTTTGGTTTTGAGAGCAGCTCTGACACTGATCCTTGAGACAATCCCAAAACTGCTTCGCCGAAAATCTTCTGGCCGATATTATTAGCTAGGAGAGCTTCTTTAATTTTTGTGGTAATAACCTGTGTGTCCAGGTCTTGAGTGAGGGCTGCCATTTCATAAACTGTCGGTGACATGTGCTGGTGCATGCTGCTTCGCATAGCGTTGGCTTGGTGTGGTGAGTGAATTGGCATCATCATGGGCTTCTTTTCATTAGCAGCTGCAGCGTTGGCAGCGGCTTGTTGCAGGCTTATTGCGT
Source organism: Chrysotoxum bicinctum (assembly GCA_911387755.1). NCBI lineage: Eukaryota > Metazoa > Arthropoda > Insecta > Diptera > Syrphidae > Chrysotoxum > Chrysotoxum bicinctum. The sequence continues at coordinate 93,835,657 of OU426990.1, read as the reverse complement.
GTTGGGGCGGGAGGCCTGGGGTAGTTAGCAACATTCCTTGGTGTTGAGCGTTTTGCATTTGTCCTGCAGCAGCGGCCGCAGCCATTGCCGAAGCTGCTTGTATGTGCTGCATTTGCTGCATTATGTGTTGTGCTTGAGGCTCCATTTTCAGGTCGTTCATCATTTTCTGCATTGGAATGCTGTTCATTTTGTTCGCAAGCCCCTGCGGTATTTGTGGGCTGCCACTGTAACTACCAGTCCGCATCAGTTTCTCCGGAGCTATCTTATATTGACTGGCTACCAGTTTATGCACGGCGTTTTCATCTTCCAAAAACATTTTCATTCGAATGAAGGGTTCGCGACCTTTTTGGGTAAGCATATGCCAGGGCTTTGGGCGGGCTAGAAGGTCGGAAACCGATCCTTGCGATAACCCTAGAACGGATTCGCCAAATAATCTCTGGCTTATGGAGTACTGCGATAGAGCTTCCTTCACTCGACGGACGATATCTTCTGTGTTCAGGTTGTTGAACATGTCGAACTGCTGCTGGGTGATTGGCGGTAACACCGCTTTCGTGGGTCTTTGTGGCTGCGTATGGTGAGGCGTTACTGGAGGCTGCGTAATCAATGAGTTTGTAATTGATGCCATCCTCTGAAGTGGACTGGCAGCTGAGGAGAAGTCCTCAGACGTTGTCATAGCCGGTGGAAGTATGGAATTGCTTAAAGGACTAGGAGCAGCTGAATTGGTATTCGTGTTGGAATTAGAGTTTGAGTTAGGTGGAGGCACAGTATCCGGCTTAAGGCGAACTAAGCTAAATGCACTTGAGTGACGATGCGCGGCTTCTTCAGTGGTTTCTTTGGTTTGATTGGAGGAGGAATCGCAGCTTTCCATTGAGTGTCGTTGGCCGTTAATTTTGATTTCGTTTTCCTTCGGGACGGATAGATCCTGTGCGCCGTTCAGCACTTGTTGTTGCAGAGCCATCAAACTAGAAAAATTCGGAAAATTGGGTATATTTCCACTGTTGTTCTGCTGCAACTTGGCCATCTCGCGGTGGTAGGCTTCTAAGGCCATTCGAATATCGTCAGGTGGCAATGCATTATTGGCGGGCGGTAGGCCACCCGTCGCACTGAAAAAGTGTGGAAACAGAAAACTACATATTAATTCTAGCATGTCTGTCGGAATTTGAAAAACGATGTCAAAAATATACCTTGGAAATGTGTCGCGAGAAGTGCGGGTCATGATCTTTTGCAGCTCTTCTTGGTACATTCTCGCCATATTGTCTTGGGACATTTCATCGGGCTTCACACTTCGTCGCTGGGGTTCCTGACGTTGTTGAAGCTGCTGTTGCTGTTGTTGTTGTTGGTGTTGTTGTTGCTGCTGTTGCTGTTGCTGCACCGGTGAATCTTTATAGAATGGTGATGTACAAGATGCATGCGGTGATTTCGATTCGTCATTGCTCTGTTCGTCATCAAGGGATGATGATTGCTGCTGATGCATACGCTGAGATTCATGCTTCATTTGTTGCTGCAACTGTGAACCTGGTCCCTGAGGTGTCTTCAAAAGGCTAGAAGCTTCATTTAAAATGTGTGCAATGCGATCATCCGACATGGAGTCTTCATTTCTTCCATATTGAGGAATACCCGAATCTAAAAATAAAAAAAAAACAAAAATTACCATAAAGCGTCGTAAATATCCAATGAGCAGATTTTTCAATAAACTAGGTTTCGTATAGACGAGCACATCAAACATCATCCGCCTTTCCAGCTAATGCCTAAATAAACTGCCAATTCAAGCTAACTTTTTATGGTCCTTATGCGGCCTTAAGATACCTTCACCTGCTCCTCTGTGAAGGTGCAAGAAATTTGTGAGGATATTGGATTTATTGAACGACTATTGCTCTTGGCTAATATGGCCTTCGGAAATTAAGTAATAAAATTGCAATAAAACCCGAGATAAATGATTCCCGAGACTCGTCTTATGCATTTTCTCTTTGCCGCGGGATATTGTAAAAGTGATTCACCACATATCGAAACGGAACCAATTAAAAGAAGCCAAGTGCTTCGTTAATTGCACCGAAAAAATACACCGTGGCGGTTTCGATGTATATCGAGGTAGACATGAATGACGAATTAAATTTAAATAATAACTGCCCGCCCGCCATCCGCTTTCCATCGAGATCCTTTATGTGTTTATGATAATTTTTTTTTTATTTTCAGAAGGACAAAAAAGATTAATACATCAAAGGGATAAATTCAGCGCTGATTCGATTTGAATTTTCTGCTTGCGTTGGCACGCATTTTTACATTCATATCTGAGTGGGTTTTTATTAATTTGAATTTTTTTCGAAACGACACGATACCACCGGATATATATGTATGTACACTTAATTGATTGATACCCACTAAAGGTTGAAATCACAAGCATTCATACAAAACGAATTTTGTGTTTGATCCTTGGAATGCAGGATATAAAAACCGGAAGCTTGCCTCGTTCATTGATAGAAAAGCACAAAATTCAGCTATGCACGATATGAAATTAAAAAAAAAAAAAAAAAAAGCAAATAGGAATGCACTCGCACAAGTGGTTGAATTTTTTCCTTCCTCTATGTCAAAGGAATCCTGCGAGCGATGATGAATACGGTGTACCTATGAAAAACCCATTCAAATACGAAACGACAAAGTAAAAACAATGCCAAACAACAACAACAAAAAACAAACAATTCCTGCAAATAGCTTTACAATTGCATGGATAATCGATTCCCAAAGGACTAAACACTCTTTCATCATCATCATCATCGGCATTGTCATCGAGTTGTTGCTGATGCTCCTCTTCACATCACATCATCAATGGCAATGATGCTTGCTGAATGAGCTGCTCTTTCTCCATGATGCACGGTTGAATGAATATCGAAGGATTGCAAGAGGATTAACGATATGAAGCGATTCCCAGCCATACAGGAAACGGAAGCAAAGGGAAAAATGTACAAAAACCAACTGCCAATTGTAATCCAAATTCGAATCCAATTGATCCTTGCGGTGGAGAAAAACAAAAATGCAATTTTTCACCATCATAGATACTTGCTCGAATCTTGAACCAAGAATAAAGACACGTCCGATTTATAGGAATGAGGATATTGAAGCACGGCAAGAGGACTTATTGCCAAGTTGTCATCGCCCTGAGTATCATGGAGTAACCTAGGACGTGGAGTAACCTAGGACATTGGTTTTTATCGTAGCTTCACAATCAGTCGGTCACTTGTTTCAATTCTCATCATTGTCACCAAAGGAAGCAAAAGAGGATGTTAACTAAGAGTAAGGGCTTGGGTTCAGCTCGATATATCCGTACAGGAAATCCTTTTGCGAATTGTGTCATCGAAGTTTCGCAGTCGTATCGTCGTCGTAGTGGTAAATGCTCGTATACTACTCGTATTATAGCAAAGGGCCACTTGATATCGAGCCACTTTAGATCCCTTGGAGAAGGTTTTCCGCTATAGCAGGGAAGGAGAACAAAACGATGGCGATGGGTGTATGTCGTGACGTTGTAGCCAGCACATGAGATAAGGCTAAGGTGGATCTGACCCCTATATAGTAGTCATATGTGCAAGTGGATGTGGACCATCACCGCAGGATTAAAAAGGAGATTTTATTATTTTCAATCATCGTTTTTATGACGGAAGTCCTTTTGTGAGCGGCTAGGATTATTGAAAGACAATTTTTTGTGTTACTAGCGATGTCTGTCATCGTCGTCGTCGTCGTCGTCGTCGTAGTCGCCGATTATAGAATATGTCGCATTGTGTTTTCAATGTATCGCAGATACAGGGGTGACTGGCTGGGTTTTGTGTGCAAGCGCTTAATGAAAAGAAATTAATCATTGTGATGGTTTTAATGACAGTGTTATTAGTTATTTTTTCTCTACATATTTTACCCTCTGGATGGAAAATTAATGATAAAAGTTGTGTTAGTATCTTTTACTTTGTCACCTGATTACTTAAAAGAAATATTTAAGGGTAGTCTGGTTTTTCAATTAGAAAAACTTAAAGACATTATATATACAGTGTTTCAACAGACAGAATGAAATGCAGGAAGGCAGATGTGGGGCTGTAAACATGTTTCAGTTATTTTTTTTTCCAAACATCACCTACAAATTACTTTGTAATTAAGTCCTTTATATGTGAACAAAACGAATCTAATATCAAAAGTCCTTCCAATTAAATACTCAACTGAAAAAAAAAAAATTACAAATGCAAAAAGTACTCAAACATATTCAAGACCATGTATAGATCCTCACATCAACGTGTTTAATTGGAAAATTGCATTCGCTGGGGTTTTCATTCAACCATTCAAACAAATGTCTACTCAACACAAAACTCATACTTCTCAACTCATTCAGACTTCACAGCGATTGAATAAATGAATTTTGAAATCGAATAATTTCGATTCATAAAACCGAAGGTAGGTACATTTGCATTCTTGAAATTGTGAAGAACCTATCATTTAATCGTGTGTGCCGAGACATATAATATAAGTGAAGCTCGTTGTTGAATCTTTGGCTAATAGGAGAAGCAGAAGAAGAGAAGTGAGTACCTTACTGAAGTGGGTAGGAGAAGTAGGGGCACACTTATGAATTTGGACAGATATTTTGCAATATAAACATTGAGTTACGTTAATATTTGAAAATTCAGCCAACAGAGATTCTTTTTTGAGCCGCATTACACGAATGTGGAGGCTTTACCCGGGTCAATATTTACCTCCCATTATGATGTTCAGAAATCCTCTCCAACTTCATCGCACTGTGCTCAAAAATTTTAGGGTAGTCAAAATGCCTTTAGTGTGTACAAAATTATAAAAAAAACTCTAGGATTTGGCGTTAATGTTTACGGAAAATGTGAAAATACTTTACCATAAGTGAAGTGAAATACAAGTTTATCATTTTTTGTAACGCGCCGCTTCAGCGACCGAAGCGCCTTACAATCGCCAAATTGACCGATTTGAGAAAAGAAATTAAATATTTCAACTCTTCATCTGCAAAAATATGTACACACTAATTTACCCTTAATTAATAAACGACGAACGACAACAAGTTAGAACGTATACTTCCATTAACTTGTAATTGGTATTAATCAGCGTTACCACTTCCGGAAAAAAAGTCGAAGTAGATTTGAAGAAAAAAGTGGAGTGAATTGAGAAAAACCGAAGTAGATTTTAAAATGACCTTTACTTGCTTTTTGAAAAATTATAACTCGAGATTTTCATCAATTGACATTACAACACGAAAAAGTAGGGATTCCGTCTGTCTACAGGTCTGTTTACTGTACCTCAACCTGCAGCCTAAATAAGAAATTGAAATGTTTTTTTTTGCTTAGCTCGGTTCCTTCAATGCCATTATGAAATATCTTATTTATTTCGAAGACGGCTCTAATGGTTTTTATAAAAAAAATATGTTCAGACCATACCAATAATGCAGTCCACATTTTGGTAAAAAAAATGTTATTAACGGTACATGTCATAGATCCTTTTTTGGATTTTCTACTTTCTTATTTCTGACTCTACCGATTTCTATCAAAATTTTCATTATTAAATATTTAAAATTGTCAATACATTTCTTTTAATTTTAGAGAAATTTGTATAGCTATAAAGAATTAATTTAATAAAACACACGCAAGCGAAATTTTTAAAGATTCGTGTTTCTATGCTTTTAAAATTACTCATTATTTATGTATTTTTATTGTGTCGACATACATTTTTTTTTGTAAAGAAAAAAAAGTAGATTTGGGTTTTTTTTTGTAAAATTGAAGTAGATTGAAACAAACATTCTTAAAATGAAGTAGATTTCAGTATTTTGCTGATGGTGCGAAGTAGGAAGTAGATTTTAAAATATTTTGAAAAAAAGAAGTAGATCTACTTCAATTGAAGTAAAGTGGTACCACTGGTGTTAATACATTTTTAAATACTCTTTGACATTTAAGCGACTAACTCTTAAAATTTGGAGACAAGAAAGTTCTCCACCAGTGTGCCAGCGTACACGTGTGTTAAGCAACGGATAGCGTACGGCTCTAAAAGTCTGAAAAGTTGTATACTTGCCTCACAATTCAAACTGTAATCTTTTTTTTTGTTGAAAACTACATAACATTGTGTGTTTACTACTTCTGCAGGGTTTAAATTTTAAGTGTGTTTTTGCCCTCACTTACCCTACTTTGCTGCTTCAGTATTATATTGCATTGATGTACCCAAACCATTTAAATGTCGCTGTTTGACTTGTAATAAGACAAACAGTTGCCATAAATTCCACGCACATATGAGTCTAATGTATGAAGATACCTCCATTGCATATGTTTGTATATCGAACACCGAATGCGGTCTTATTCCGGTTTGGAATTTGCACGCATCGTTTGTGATCTCTTCTAGCATAAATCGAGAAAATTGACACTTTTACTAATAACAATAATAACTCGAAATGGGTGGTTGTTTGGCGGTGACGCGTAGGGTGCGCGCCTCTGCCTGTCTGTTCAAAGAAGAAGAAGAAGTGTATGTGTGATGACTTTTGCTCTTCAAGACTGCACTCTGCTCTATCTGCTATAGGAATACCAATTTATGATTTTTGATAGGCATTTTAATTATCTTTAACTGGAATTAAGTACGAGAAGGGGATAAGAGTCAACTTGGCAAGGTATAATAGGTATCGACTTGCTTGCAATATTGTATTGTGTTTATTTTCATCAAAGGTTTGATTTTTTTTTTAATTTCTTGTAGACACTTACATACATACTCGTACATTGTGTTATACCGACGTAAGGAGAACTTAAGAGTTTGACGAAATTTGTTGATCCGTGTCGAAACTCACTATCAAAACGCAAAGCTGTGAACAGTTAACCAACACCATCCTTTTGTATTGTGTCCCTTGATTCTTGCAACAAATGTTACCGATGATGGAGGAGGAAATATTTTCATATACGCAGGAGTGAATTAAATTTTAAAGAAAAAGGCGACTGATGACTTAGGCTTCTGCTAAACTTCATATTTTGTTTTAAGAAGTCTCATAGTCATTAAAACATCAAAACAATTTGAATTCTAAATGCACAGCAAGAAATAGCATTTTCTGGTTTCCAATTGATATCGATGAAGCGTTAAACTTTACATATTCACAATAGCACGACGATTCAATCAACAAATTTCGATTCAATCAGTAATCGAAAGCTACAATCAGAGTCTAACAGTTTTAGAAGATCGATATTTTTAACAATTAAACCTTTTCTAAATTGTTTTTGTATATCTATCAAATATCAATTTTATTCTTCTGTAGGGTTCTCAAGCCTGGGGATGCAAAAAATGCGACACAGTTGAGAAACTTCTAAGGAACTATGTGAAAAGGATATTTCATCTACCTCCGAATATGCCAAACTATGTTATTATGCTGGAAACTGGATTGTCGCCTCTATACATAAAAACGCTAAAATTACAAGTGGACTTTTGCTTAAAGTCTTAGAGATGCCCGAAACCCGGCTTATCAGAAAAATAGTTGACAAAGCTATACACAACAAAAATAGCTGGTTCAACAAGTGGTGCGGAAAGTTGTGGTATGATCTTGAACATCCACGTCGAAGATTTGAAGAGCACTAAAAGACACCTGTACGAGATAAGCCGAAAAGTAGATGAGCAATGTAGATCAGATTATATCGCTGAAGCAACTCGGTCATTATTCAGATCAATTTATAGCCGTCTTAACCACAATCAGTGATACACAAAGTGTCCACATAATTAGTACAATGGTCAGGCTTCGGAGTGAATTAATTGGAGTGCAGTATTTGCAACTTAGCGGAACGGAAAGTGCCCAACCCTAAGAAAAACAAGGAGATGTATTTTTGGTAGTTACTTCTTATCGGAGGATCAAGTTCTTATGCAGCTGAATGAGATAAATGTTGCAAGACTATATGAGTACTGCAAAATCTGTTTGAAATATACAGAAAGAAGAATTAATGAAGAGTTTTGAGAAATATAGTACTACACATTGTTTAAAAATTTACATAAAAGATATGCTAATCAAATTAAAGGATAGCTTTTTATAAATAAATATTTATGTTGCCAATCTGGCAGACGTCTTAGTGCCATGCTATGAAGATTTTTGTATATTATCAATAATTATATGTTCAAACGAATAATATAAATCTATCCAATCTAAAAAAATCTATTAAATTTTTAGAATTGAAGCATTAATTTAATTTCTTTCAAAACGTAGATATATTAAATACCTTTGCCATCGCCCTAACTTAATTGATTGATATTTATTGTAGCAAAATATTCATTCTTTTTTCACAAAATGGAGGCATTGCACAATTTGCATAGATATATGATAATATTCTACCTTACTAATGTCAATTATAAATTTTGTTTGTCAAAATAATTATGAATTAATTTTTTTTATTCGAAGGAAAAACTACTTTCAAAAAACTTCATGCAAAATAAATTAAAAAATCCGAAATAAGGTGAGAGAAGGGGAGTGACGAAAATTTTGATTTTATTCAACTTCATTGCAGGTTAATTATGTATAAATAGATAATTTAACATGTATACATAATAAAATGAGACATAAATTAACAAAAATAAATAAATTAATAATAATTTTTAGCAAAAATCAGTCTTAATACATAAAAATAATCACCCCTATTACAGAATTCGGCGAATGAGCTAAAGTGACAGTTTCAATTCATTTCCAAACTTTTGCTAGTACTGAATCCGACGAATGAAAGTTGAACGAATGTCGGTAACAATCCCTGCACCACTGACATTTTGTTCAACTTATATGGCATTACAGAATTCGCAATCCATTCGCACTCCATACAATTTCTATCATTTTACATTCACACCAATTTCGAGACGAATCTAAAGTGAATTTTTGATTAAACGAAAATAACAATGAAGAGTACAAAAATGTAAGTCAAAAGCTTATCATACTGAATGCTAAAGTGTTTGTTTAATAAATTTTAATAGAAAACGCACAAATAGCAACGCAACCAGAGAGCAAGAAATCTACAAAAAAAAAAAAAAAAAAAAAAAGAGCACACGATTGGTTTTGAACCGTCATCCAACTTCGTACTAACCACTCCTCGACGATGCTTGATATCGTTGATCGAAATCGATACTATTATCACAGCCTAGGCCAGTTGAATAAATGTTTGTAGCTGACAGTGTCGAGACGAAAGTTCATATATGATAAGGTAATTTTAGGAATCGACAATGTGAGTTTTACAGCGGATGCGAATCGAGTCAACTCACCGGGAGTAAAATTCTGCGGATTATGTAATAGACATGATTATTTGATGATTTACAAAAAAGTTTGTATTGTTCGTTTAATTTCAGAATTCTAGAATAAGCATATTGGATTTAGTTAAAGTGTGCAGTTCTTCTGTAGAAAAATGCCATGGCAATCTTAACATCATTTTTAAAATTTTCTTTTGGCTTATTTGAAGCCTTCTTATATGGGTTTTCGCACATTCACCCCAAACAGGAGCCCCGTAAAACATTAAAGCTTGAAATATTGATTTGCAAATAAGGAGTTTATTTTTAGTACTTAATTTGAAACGTCGATTTTCAAATGGATACAGAATCTTTATTGTGACTCCTACTTTCTTTATTATCTGTTGGATATGTAATCCAAATGTAAGTTTCGCAAAAAGAATTACTCCAAGATATTTAGCATTTGTATCCCAATTAACCCTAGATCCACCAATTTGAAGGCTATTGCTTGGTAAGAGGCAAGCTTTCCTTTTACGCGTAAAAAATACGGCCCTCGTCTTAGAAGCATTTAATTTAATTTTCCAATCATTGAAATATGCATGTATTGTATTTAATTCAAATTGCAGGTTGGTTTCTATTATAGAACTAACTGAATCTGAAGTATAGATGAAGGTATGATCTGCAAAAATACCCTTTTCACAATACATCAAACAAGGGAAATCAGAGGTGTACAATATAAATAAGATTACACCAAGAACCGATCCTTGAGCATGAGCTACACCTGCATCAATATTGAAAATTTCGGACAAACAATATTGTTAACAGATCTTTGAACGAGCTTTTGTAGAAGGTCATTATGCCAGACAGTATCAAATGCTTTCTGTACTTTTTACAAGTCTCAAGATATTTTTAACATCCCTCATTATTCTGTGTAGTTGATGTGGAGTACTATGGTAAGCTCTGAACCCGAATTGTTCTAGAAGTAACAAACTATTTTGATTTATGTGAGCTTTTCGTTTAATTTTAATAATTTTTTCGAAGCATTTGCTCACAGAACTACAATCGCCCTTAGTTATTTACATTCTTCATTGCTCTCATTTTTTGTTATATTTTCTGAATTAATTTGAATAATCAAAAATCACTAAATAGAGAGCCCTTTGATCAAGGCCTTATAACGTCTTAGCCCGATTGTTTCTTTGACAATTTTGTAGAGCTTGGACAATGGACCGTTTCATTTTTTTTTAACTAATGTACTAATAGGTGTGCTTCACCAATCCAAGTGCACGAGAGTCAAAGCGGATGGTCTTATGTACAAAACTAATAATTTGCTTTATCCCCACCACCCTGAAGCACACCCCAAGGGTGTTTAATTGCTTGATAATGAAAGGCTTGACCTTAAACCCTTACTCGAATGGACGACTGCATTTGTGTGTCTCCTTTTGGGCGCCTTTTTCTTTTTCGGGGATAATTGCTTAAATCAAATTTGACACATGTGCCTGTTGGTGCTAATGTTTTTTAAAAGCTACCCCTTTCCTTCGTCCGTTCTCTTTGCTCTTTCTCTGATGAAAAATTATAAATTAAATTAATTACACCAACCGTGCAGTAGGTATATATAAATATATATGTACACACTATATACCTACACAAAAGTGCAGAGAAAAAAAAAAGAATCAAAGAAACTTTTTAATTGTATGTACACGAAAGGGTTCAAATATAGACCTCAACTTGCTGCTGCTTGGCTTCTTTTTTTTTATTGTTGAAAGTTTTTTCTTTTTTTTTTATATTTTGTTATTTTGCAATGCAAATTGTTAATTGTTATTTTTTTGTGTGTTTTCTAGTAAAACAATCAATGGAAGTAACTTTTTGCACTTGGGTGTATTTGTTTTTGTGAGTGTGTGTGTACTGTACACAAAAATCAATTTTTAAATGGGCAAAACAAATTATTACCTTTATATTGTTTTTCTTTTATGATTTTTATTTTTTGTTTCTCAGAATTTTTCTCTTGAACAAAGTTGTTTAATGGGAATCCTTTGAGGAATGTTGTTGAAGTATTTTTTTTTTTTTAGTTTTTTTCAATAGGGCTTCTGTTTTATTTTTATGTGCTCACTAAAGTGTGGAATAAATTTGATTCTTGAGGCAAAAGATTTATTGCTTTCCACTATGGCTGACTTGAATAACTGGGGACTCACATCTATTTTTAAAATCAATACAAATAATATTCCGATTGAATTTAGTAGAAAACAACAAATCTTAAGAAAGTTGCCAAATATTTTAAGATTTTTAAATAAATTTTTGTGAAAAACCAGAGGACAGGTACGTAAATATTTTCATTTATAATTTTTGTTCGTGATCTGAACATTTTTCGGCACTAAAATTGTACCTTCGGAGAATTGAAGTTCAATATTTTTCCGGGAGAGATTATTCACCCCTCGAAGCCGAATTGACACGTGAAAATGTCAAACACATTTTGTCAAGCGATCACCGATTTAAAATTACTTCTTTACTCCTCGGAGTGGCCGAAATTCTTCCAACAAAAATCTGAGAAACCAACAAAAAAAAACCATTCTATATTGCATTCGTTCTTGGCTCATTTTATAGGAGGAAAAACACCTGCTGTTTTAGCCTTTATTCACCTGCTTCAAAAGGAACATCTAAATAGAAAAATTAAGTTGGAATTGTGATGGGAATAATAATAATCGACGATTATCCTCATTGCAAATGGCAGATATCTTCTAGGAGAAAGTGCATTGAAAAGCGAAATACCTCGCTGAATTGAGAGTAGGTGATCAAAAAATAAACGAAACACAACTATCTCACACAGCTATCTCGATAGATTTTTGACAGCAATATGAAGTTACAGCCCTATTATGAATATCAATTTGATAGTTGATAATTTCTATCAATTAGTTGATAATTTGGTATTATGGGTATCAACTATGGAAATTTTAGACCGATTTTGAATATCTACTTATAAAAAGTTTATTGTGAATGAGTTTTGTTTATTTTGTTTGACGTTTCACGTTTGAAATAATTATTTGTTTTTTGTCGGCCACGAAAAGGAAAATTCTTTGTGCGAAAATGTAAATTGTTCTTATATAAAATTCATCATAACTCCCTTGAAAGAACAATTCTATCGAAGTCATTATTCTTTTTAATTTTTTTCGCTTTTAAAAATCCCGAAAAAATTTTTATGTTTACGTTTCAATCAAGAATCCGTGGTTGATAAGAAAATTGATGTGTATCCATTTTATTGATACCCGTAATACCCATGTCTATCAAAAAATCACTCACAATAATGAAATTCGATAAAAAAATGTTGATAGTTGATAGTCATAATATCAACTCTTTCAATTTGTTGATATGTATCAAGTATCTTGTTGATAGTTGATAGCCATAATAGGGCTGTTATAGTTAATAATATTTAATATAGTTAATAGCTCATCACTGAGCAACAAGCCCAAATACTTCGCTTACAATTTTGCCGTTCTAGCGATTTTTTTAATAGATCTAGCAGAATTTCAACTCAGTCAGCGAAAAAAAATATCTTGAGTTCATTGGATTTTGTGACATGCAAATGATATTATTTTTCCTGTAACTGCCTTGGTAATGGCATTCTTAATGATACGGCAAAACCGTATGCGAAATGTGAGGCAGTAGTCCCATTTAGGCATTCCATCTGATTGACACTGATGTGCTCTCGAAAGCAAAACTTGCAAGTTGACATAGTGATAGCAGCCGCGTTTCCTTACCGCCAATGATCCATATAGATTAACCCTTGAAAATAAAACGATACGTATAGGTTAAGTTAGGTTAAAGTGGCTGTCATTAAAGCATCTGACCCACTTAGACCAGTAGAGGTCCATTGTGATACCACGATCTATAACAGGGAACAAAAATGTTCCCTACTAGTTAAAACCATTTGGAGCTTCTGATGAAGCGAAGAAGACTTTTAATGTCTGTGTTTATGAGATCGCTTGGTTCATTTTAGAAGTTTGAAATTTGCGTCTGTCAGAGAGAGCGGGCCATGTACAAAGAAGGTGTGGGATTGTTTCCTCTTCCTCCTCGTCCAAGCAACTCCTGCAAAAACCGTTTGATAGTACACCGAGTCGTGCGGCGTGTCCACCTATAAGACAGTGTCCAATTATGACACCTAGTACGGAGCTGATCAGAGATCTACCGAGGGACAATAAACACTTTCACCTCTTCAAATCCAGTTTAGGCCAGATTTGTTTGGTCGCCAAACAAGTGATAGTGTTAAGCCATCTTGTACTTGATTGTTCCAGAGCAATTCGTTCAGCATAAGTTTACTAGTAGCTATAGGCATACCTATATTTACCCTATCGAGCAAGATAGGCATTTCCGTTCCAATTCTGGCGAGTTCATCGGCTTTACAATTGCCCGGCATGTCCTTGGCTTTTCAATTTGAGCTAGAAACGATACAGATCATAGTGAAAGAATTGTTGTATGCACATCTTTCTTTTTCTTATGTTTGTTGATTTTCAACTGTTTCTTGTCTTTTTTCCTAACACTGCAGCTTACACTACCTTACCATAGAAAGCCATCTACTCGCCAGAAAAAGAACTAATTTCTGGATCTTTAAAATAGATCTAGATAAAGAACAGGGGCCAAATTACCGCATCAGCTATCGAGTAATACGTGACTGAATTATGTGACTTTGGCATTACCGCTTACGTCATCTAGCAATCGATTACTCTAATTTGACGTTTTCATTCGATCAGTGATGGGATTCACTCACTCGTTCACTGATGCGGTAATTTGGCCCAGAACTGCCTCTCTGAATTTTGTGTCAGAAGAAGGCACTATGTCCTCCACTAGGCACAATAATATTTTATCAGCGAAACAGTAATAGTAATTTATTTTGTATAAGATACGAGTAAGTTCCATTTTCTCAAGAAGCGAGGAAAAATTACAAAAATTGAAAGAAACGCAACTTGCCAGAGCTTCGTCCGTATGACAAATGGTGGAAATTAAGATGGCGAATTGTTAAGAAAAATACAGGGATGTACATATTACCATGGTTGCACGTGAAATAATTTTTCATATAGATTGAAATTTTGTACAGGCTCTAGGTCAATAAAACGATGTTTTTAGATGGTGTGCAACGTTTCGAGCGTGGTTACACTCTTCATCAGGCCTTTATTTAGAATTAAATAACATAATTATGTTCATGTATTACAAAACAATACAAATGTCAACACTTACAAAATAATCAAAATTAGACTTTACAAAACAATTTATACACTTTCTTGAAAACTTCAAACACATAATATTAAATATTTGTTAAAAATGAAATGAAAACAGTCCCACTGTCGCTTCTCGATGTTTCTCTTCTGTCAACTGTTACGTAATCTTCTTAATCAGCTGGCTATATATAGTACTCAGGTTCTCGCAATCAGATTGTCTATTAACTGTGTTATCAGTTCTATTAATGTGTAACATTTCCAGCAGCCAACCCTGAAAATGATGTACCAACACAACAACAACCACAACCTCTGATCTACCGAAGCGCCTTTTATGTATCGTCTCTTTCTTCGCGCATCAAAGCAGCTCCAATTCGTGACAAAGAGAGAACAAGAATAGCGTTCAAATCTACAAAAACTCTTAAATCGTTATTGTTCACCAACACCAAAGGGAAAATCGATACACAAGACAAGTCAGATGTTGTATACCAAATAAAATGCAATGGTAATGCTAATGGAAAATGTTCATCATTATACATTGGTACATCCAAACAAAAACTCCGTAATCGTCTCTCAGGCCATAGGTCTGATATCAACAACGGTGGTTCACAAAAAACTGCTCTTGCTCTCCATTGTATTGAACACAACCACAAACCAGATCTGGAAGATGTAAAGATCTTGGAAATTGAGAGAAACCCAAATAAGAGAATGCTGCTGGAAATGTTACACATTAATAGAACTGATAACACAGTTAATAGACAATCTGATTGCGAGAACCTGAGTACTATATATAGCCAGCTGATTAAGAAGATTACGTAACAGTTGACAGAAGAGAAACATCGAGAAGCGACAGTGGGACTGTTTTCATTTCATTTTTAACAAATATTTAATATTATGTGTTTGAAGTTTTCAAGAAAGTGTATAAATTGTTTTGTAAAGTCTAATTTTGATTATTTTGTAAGTGTTGACATTTGTATTGTTTTGTAATACATGAACATAATTATGTTATTTAATTCTAAATAAAGGCCTGATGAAGAGTGTAACCACGCTCGAAACGTTGCACACCATCTAAAAACATCGTTTTATTGACCTAGAGCCTGTACAAAATTTCAATCTATATTAAACTCAAAAGGTCGTTTAACCATTCCAATATTAAATAATTTTTCATGTAGACATGCTACAGACACGGTCTTAGTCGACAAGTTTAAAGGAATATTTTGTTCAATAATGCCAATAAAACGGATCTTGAATGTTTAGCAAAACTACCTGCAAATATTAGAAGTCTATCTTTGGAAGTATGCTAAACTCAGAAACAACGTCCATTTTGTGTAAGTGAGACTCGACTTTTTCGCATGAGATGCTAGATTAATTGATAAAAGAAATATACTTACAAAAAAACCTATCGCCACGAAAAGAAAAAAAACCATTCTTACAGCACTGACTGCAAGAGCTCCAGATCGTTCAGAAGTGTCTTGAGTCAGCACCAGCAGATTATGTTTTTGTAGCAATTACTTGGAACAACAACAATGCCGATGTTACAAGTGCAGAGTGTAAATTTTGCAGTGAAAACCGAAAGTGCGTGACATCTCGCCATTCCAATATAAACAGAAGAGTCAAAACTGTCCCCACAAATGCCAGCGGGGAGATGTCATCTTTGGCAGCATGCCATAGTTATATTTTCAAAAACACTTATACTAAACAAACACAAATAACATAATTTGTGTTTAATTATTATTTTTCTTTTTGTTTATCTGATTTTGCCGATTGCACACATATAAACACGTGCTTCTTCTAGGCGCTGAGGTGCAAAAGAATTGATTTTATTATAAGAAGCTTGAAAGGGACTGACAGAAAACAGCAACCTATGGCATGGCGATGGGCAAATAATTGTATTTTTTGTGATTTTTAATTGATTTAATTAAAGTCTCTGTAAGTTTCCTTTGTTTGTCATATCGTCGTTAGTCGCTGCTTTTCGTTTTGTAGATCTAAATCCATCTGTAAAGTTCGCTTGCAACACGAAGGGGTGCACTGTTACCCAAAATAGCTGCATGTTTCCATACGAAATAAAAAAACAAACAAGAAAAATAAACTAATGACAGAACGAACCGCCTGTGTGCCTGTACTATAAATTGGCAGGTTGGATTTTTTCGTTTTTTTTTTTTGTGAATTTTTAATTACTAACTGAGAAGTTGCTGTTGTTACCCCAAAACAGTAATAAGTATGAGCCTCCTCGGCATTGCAGTTTTCCCTACTTCCTCCAAACTATTTGTTCCATGTTAAATATTTGTTCCTTCAGAGGCAACAGAGGGGGTATAGTATCAGACATACAAGATCCCAATCAGCGGGTATAGCGTATAGCGTGTCATATACATTCGATTTGGTTATAAAAAAAACTGAACGAAACAAAACAAAAGTCCGTTTCTAAGATATGCCAAAACAAATGTACTCGGCATGTCTTCGATTGCCCTCTATCAGCAATTTGTTGACCCTCGATTTTTGGTCGATTGCCAGAGAATAAAAGGAAGGAATTTAAATTTATTTGGGCGCCAATTAATTTTATGCGAAACCAAAACGAAAATGAAAATCTATAAATATTTGTCTATCCGCTCCGCACGATGTCTTGAACTCTTGAAGCACTTTATTGTGAACCTTTTGTCGTCGTTGTCGTTGTTATCTGTCGGTGCCTTGAAACTTCCGACCTCTCTAGGAGGGGCTTGCACTGGCTTGCTCATTCGCAAGTCGCAACCCTCCTTCATGAGAAATCGCTATAAATTAATTGCAATAATTTCGCTACGTCATGGGGGTATAACGGTATAAGTTCTGATTTGACATGAGGGATTTATGCAAAAGTTGGGTTTTTTATGATTGCGGCTTGCATATGTGTGCGTCTAAACATTTTTAAATTCTAATCCAGGTACAAAAATAAATATTAGATATATAAATCTGTTATGGTTTTTGCACTTACCTTTTTTGGGTATGAGGGACTTAAGCAACATCACAGCGTTATCATCACATCCCCAGGCGTGCATTTTGCGATAGCTGTCACGGCCTTTTTCAGTCAGTTTATCCCAGGGCTTTGGCTTTGACAGCAGTTCGGACACAGTGCCCTGTGATAGTCCGAGGATGTACTTGGCGAAGAGTCTCTGTCCGATATTGTGCACTGAGAGCAGCTCTCGAACGCGACGTGATATGTGGAGCGTGTCTAAACTTTGATTGGCGTACTTGTCCATGTTGTAGCGGAGCATTTCCTGAAGCTTTGCTTCCATGGGGTCACCCTTGGGAATGAGGGACTCTCCCAGGCGACCAGCCATAGAGGCTCCAGGTGGGAGCTGGATGTCCTCGGCGAAGCGGAAATGACCACGATCTTGAAATGGGAATTGCAAACCGGGTATAAATGCAGGTGGAAGGTGGGCCATGGGGCCCAGTGAGTTGTTGTTATCTTCTTGAGCTTTGGCGGATTTGGAGCCACTCATGTGCCCATCATTGGAACGCTGGTCTTGAAGGTTTGGCGTGCTTGCTGTTGACGAGGAATCGTGATGACTGTTTGCCTTCTCGAAGTCCTGGTGATGCTGCTGTTGCTGATGATGCTGAAGGACAGGAAGCTGATGATGTGAATGCTGGTGGTGGTGTAATTGAGGCTGTTGCAGGTGGGAGCCCGTAGTCGTGGTCACTGACGTTGCATGAGAATCTATTCGAAGAGAAGGAGTTGAATTCGATGAGAAGGTTGAATTGACTAGCTGACTCAAAAGAGTTGTGGTTGATGGCCCTGTGACGGACAATGGGAGTGGTGGAGGCGATCGGCACGAAAGAATTGATGGGAAATTTTGGAAAATCGATGTTGGCGTTTTAGAGGTTGGATGTGTTGCTGCTATTGATGGTGGTGGGTGTGCTGCTATCGAAATTGCAGCGGAAGCCGCGGTTGTAACTGGAGATATCTGTTGCGAGGGCATCGAAGGTGGTGGAGCTAATGGCAGGTGGTCGAAGCCACGACGCCAGTATGAATTAACCAACTCACCGCCCAGCAGCGAACCAAACTGATCGACACTTGGGAAATTAGACGACGCAATCTGGTCTGATGCACCCGCTGAATCGCATGGAGACTGCAAATCCGGCTGATGCTGAAGGTTTGCATCTTGGTCATTGTTAAAGATCTCGCATGCTGCAGCTTCATTATCAGAATCCTTGATCGTGTCTGGGTCTGATGCTGCGACGGTTGTATCACTGGAAATTCCTGTGAAACGCAAATTTTGTTTGTAGGCATTTTTCAGAGGGACATTTTTGGAAATGAAAGCATATTTAAAGAATTATTGTTACGTATGGTCTTTCAAAACAACATCGATATCTACAACTGCAAATGAATAAATGACTTTTTGAAATTTTGCAAACAAATAAGAAAGAATAAAATCAACTGACAAGGCATAGCGCGGCACTTTATGTCATATACCGCATATGTAGTTTATACGACCATCGATAACCCGCTCTGATTTATATGAGACTTGTGGCAATAAATGCAGGCGCCACTTTTATAAATGCCGCGCCATGTACATCGTAAATGTCATAAAAGAGAAGTAAATTCCTGATTCGGTTTTGTGTTTGTGATGGGTGAAGGGGGCTTCGACGAGTAGAAATCTGGGTATAGGTTTGGTTTGCTTACCTTCGGTTTTCAGCGCTTCACTTGAGGCATGAGCTGCGGCCGCCAGTGTCTTGGTTTTCTCGATCAAAAGTTCTTGGAACTGTTTGGGGTCATTGACACCATCTGCAGCTGCCACTGAATGACTTGTGATGTCGCCTGCTTTTGACGGTAATCTGCACGGAAGAAAGACAGAAATATGATTGAAATTTCATAAGTTGCCATTCGGTGTAAATGGTTGAAAGCGATTATTTTACTCACTGGTTTTCCTTTTTTATTTGAATATCTTCGACTGCCGCCGATGGCTCAACGGAAACGATCGAAGCGGATCCCGTCTCATCTCGGATCTCTTCCGGGCAGGATTCGGGTGCAACAGCACCAGTTTCAGAGCTTTTGAATGGTTGTGGTTCTGTCTGTAGACGAGTCTCGAGCCTCAGAATGTGTTGACGTTTCACTTCTAGATTATCTTCAAGTCTTTGTATTTGTACAATGTGTGTTTCGTGGAGGGCTTGCAGTCGGGTAACCTCAGCGATAAGTGCTTTAATCTGAAGAAAAACGAAATAAAATCAATTATAATTATTAGGTATATTAGGGCTTGTCATGCTAATCAGTTTTATTGGGCAATCAAACATCAAATGCGCGCCATCGATATATTGTGATATACCTACACGATATTTGCTAATTTATTTATTGAAACCAAACCCATCAGAAGAACGATAAAAATAATGTGTAATGTGCTTTAGTGGGGTAACCCGTATCCCTCTGAATATAGGTAAGTTTGCATGCTTATAAATATGTTTATGATTCGATCGTGCGTGTGCATAACTCAATGCCCCAAACGACATATGGCAATAATTTCCAATCAAAATGATGTATGAAAAATTTGATGTGGGAATAGGTACCGAACGTTGTTTAGATACTTAACAAATGAATCAACCCTTCCCCCTAGTCGTATCTCTCATCCCTATCATTTATATACCCTTCTGGCGAAAAGGATTCATCATTATTTCATTAGCGACGAACAGCGCAGCGTGGAGAATAGATATTGTATCTACAAAGAATATAAAGCTTTCGTGTTTTTGTTAAACTCGATTCCTCCAACATGTGTGTAAGTATAAAAGTAAACATACCTGGATATCTACAGCCTGTGTCACGTAAGGACGTCTCTCTGCTGGGATTATGGTAGGAGACACAATCATCCCCTTCACACAGTGTGCAGAATTTCTATCGACTTTAATTAATTGAATAAATTTTCAGAATTTGTCTTCGACGACAACCGACAATCGACCGACGTCGAAGAAAAAGGGTTGCCACACAGTTCGGATTTTATTATAGAAGGTTAAATAAAAGTCCTCGTCCCTGGATGGTTGGGGGAAGTTGATGTAGATAGACTTAAAAAAATATTCTCGAAGCGACGACGGGGGAATACGCTTATAATTTTAGCTGGTGTTTTGAAACATCGTGCATTGTCATCTTACCTATTGTATGTACCTATACAAGGCAAGGCCTCCATGCCGATTAAGCAACAAACGCGATCTGACTATACCAACTTGGAAGTTCGAAGAGTCAACTTGACAAAAGCAATGTCAATAAAGGAACACACACACATCGCATCACACCCGCCCCCTCCGGTTATGTGGACTTAATCACTACCAAACACTGCCAAAAAGTTTGTCTTGACTTTATCTTAAGGGAGGACGTATATATTTTTATACTAACATGTACCTATAGAAAACAATCCCTGTCGAATTTCGAATCTTCCAATTATCATATTTTCCCTTCAAACAATATCTATAACTGAGGTTTATCTATGTCCTTTGTGAAAATACGTGTGTGTGTGTTGTTTTGGTTATACCTTTGTTGGGGGTGGCATTCCTACAAGTACTTTACTACACCACGGGGTTGCGTAATTTTATTAAAAAGAAAAAAATATGTTGTGTTATTTTGTTGATGCCGGAGCAAAAACGATGGGTAATATAATGTCGTCTTAGCTTGTTATTATTTCATCTATGAGCAAATAATACATTTCAAAACCGCACACCAGAACTTTGAGAGAAAAGAAGGAGAACATTTATGAAAAAGCGTTGCCATATTTGTTGATTTAAAAAAAAACAGAACAAGTTAAAGGAGATATTCAAGTTCAAAGCTTATTTCCATCCATGTAGCTAGCCTATATATTGTTGCCTTACTTCGAAACCTCTTAAGTTGAAAACGCACAATTCTCAGGAGACTTTTGTGTCTTATTTAAAAATAATAAAATTAAAGTTTTGAGTTGATAGCAGCAAAATCCCGGATTCGAAAAATCTCGGATCCCAAGATCTTGAATCCTTAAGCCCCGTATCTATTAAAAAAAAACCCATGAGCACCAAGGCAAGTCTTGGCTTTCAATGATTTGACGATTTGTCCAATAATTTGGTGCGTTAATTTTTTCTGTTAAGTAAAGTTGACATTTCTGTTTTCAAACAAAAGCTTTGGTGAAGTGAATAGTGAAGAGATACCTATAGTTTGAATTGAAAGTACCGGAAATGGGCTACAATACGAGTCATGCAAATCTCGTATTTCTGATACAAATTTCGGGCTTAAAAAACAAAATCATGAGTTTTTGTTATCAGAAATGAAAATCGTTCGAATACACACACAAAACTAAACAATTGTTGCACCATATAAAGGGTTTTTCAACAGGGACGCTACAAAAGTAGAGCGACAGGGACAGCAAACGACGCCATATTTCTTGCCGCTCTTTTTTTTATATCTCTTCAGTAAGGTTTGCCACTCATGATGGAAAGATATACGAGCCAACAACGAGTCGAAATTATTAAAATTTACTACCGAAATTCGGAGTCAGTGGCCTCAACGTTAAGAGCGCTACGTGCAATTTATGGTCGTCATAATCGTCCTAGCAGATCAACAATTGAGCGTCTAGTGGAAAAATTTGAATCCACAGGCAGAGTACAAAATGTTCCCGTCCTAGTGAGACAAAGAAGTGCCCGTAGTGTCGAGAATATTGCTGCCGCTGAGGCTTCAGTTGCAGAAAGCCCAAATGTGTCTCTCACACGTCGTTCTCAAGCGTTGGGCATCTCTGTAACGTTGTTGTGGCGATGGACTGAAGCCTCTTGACCACCAGAAGCGTCCTATGTTCGTGAATTGGGCTGAGCAACAACTTGAAAATGATTCGGATTTTCGTCGAAAAATCATCTTCAGCGATGAGGCTCATTTCTGGCTGAATGGCTTCGTCAATAAACAAAATATGCGGTATTGGTCAGGCAGCAATCCACACGTACTCCATGAGTCATCATTGCATCCCGAAAAAATTACGGTTTGGTGTGGTTTATGGGCCGGCGGTGTCATTGGGCCGTACTTCTTCCGTGATGATCAAGATTGGCACTATACTGTGAATGGGGATCGCTACAGTTCAATGATAACCAAATATTTTGGGCCCCAATTGGATGATATGGACTTGGAGGACATGTGGTTCCAACAGGACGGCGCCACAAGCCGCACAGCAAATGTCACAATCAATTTTTTGGAAACCAAGTTTGGAGAACGTGTTATTTCACGAAATGGTCCAGTCGCTTGGTAGCCTCGGTCGTGCGATTTGACGCCGTTAGACTATTTCCTGTAGGGCTACGTCAAGTCTATGGTCTATGCCAACAAGCCAGCGACGATTGATGAACTTCGTACGAATATCGAACGTGAAATTGCAGCAGTATCGGCCGATTTATGCTTGAAAACCGTCGAAAATTGGGTTCAGCGTCTGGACTTCTGCTGATATCCAAAACCCTTTTATGTTTTATTTAAAAAACACTTTTGTAGCGCTCTTATTGAAAAACCCGATACAAAAAACACAATTTTTAAAATTTTCAAAAGAATACAAACCCAAAACTAAAAGCAATCATTTAATAAATTAAATCAAATCTTCTTCAGTTCTGTTAGTATTAAATTTTAATTAGTTAATTCAAAGGGTAGGTAATATCGAACAACGTAAATCCAAAGCGTCTTTAAACTAAAAGTGGATTGAAAAAATCATTCACTGCAAATGTTTAATTGAAGTTCAATAAAGGAAGCGAAGCGAGAGAGTTAGGCAATGTCAATTATAAATTTTCAACTCAAAACAAGCTGATAATTCCGAATTCTCTTTGCCGCGGAAGCCTATAGGTATACCAAAATCAACATGTAATTCGATTCCAGACAGTCGCTTTGATTTATCACTTTAATATTGAACCGGAATTCCCTATCCTATATTTTACGAGTACCAATGAAATAAAATACCAATCTAATCTTCAAACTGAATGTCGTTCAGTTCTCGTCTCCCTCCCTCTCCCCCTTCCCATGCACCTGCTTCACCCTTCTTCAACTCTAACAGATCTACCTCTCGTATTAATTAATGAATCGAATCAAAATTTCAAAACCGATGGCAGATTTTCCCTTACATTTCTTTATCAACCGTACCCTCAGCACCTCCGCCACATTTTTGCTCCTTGAAGTCTTCAACTGTTTTCAGAACAGATAAACACAAAAATATTCTGCGAGTTTTGTGTGATTGTATGTCTTCCATACAACGAATCCTTTCATTTTCATTTGCTCAGCTGGGGTAGTAAGAGTATTGTTGGGTGGTGTAAGGTGGATGGTTGTCATATTATAATCGAAGACACACATTTACAACCCCCAAAATCAAAATCAACCCTTCGCATGCAAATTGTAGAAATGTAGCGCACAATTTTGAAATATTGAGCAAATACACGGATTTGAGTAAAGAGGTAATTCATTGATTTCCATTGTTTGTGTATATTTCTCTTCAGAAACAAGTTCGTTTTGTTTCGTTTCGTTTGTTGCTATAAATCATTGTCCTTCCTGTGAAGGTGGCGTGGGGCTCGGCAGTTAGGGAAAAGAAGGGACGAGGTGGCGGCGCGGCGGTAGTAGCTGAGTGTGAGAAAAAGGATATAGAAATCCAATAAGGTGGTTTGAGTATAGTTTTGATAGTGTGCTCCCTTGGCTTTGGGTTTTCCTTTTAATTATGAACTCGTTCATATCACAGGGAAATTGGAAAGGTGCCTCCTCTTAGAAGATGACACATAACATTTTGATGGTCAAATGAATGGCAGACCTTGTGTTAAGTAGTCTCCTATTGTTTCCATTTTTTGATAAATTAAATAGGATGGATCTGAAAGCAAATGTTGCCAAATTAAACAAAATGGATTCGTCCTTTTTTATGACTTTGGTCAACAGCACAAAAAATTACCTTAACGATATTGTGTGTGTGTGTGTGTGCACCATAAAGAGGAAATTCAATGCGGTATGAGAAAAAGGATATTAGATTAAACCTATGTCCTTCTGCTAATACTCAGATATGGAATCAAAAATCAATGACATTGCGTCTTCTCCCGCATTCAGCCTCAAAAGAACGGATAGGTATAGGTATATACTTTTGAAAATATTCGCTAGAATGAGTTTTAATTCCTTTTACTTGCCATTTGGATGATGATGAGTATAGGTATAAAGGTGGTAGGCCAACAAGTTGAGGGAGTCGCGGGCCGGGTGCCGAAAAAGGATATTTGTTTCAATGCGCCTTTAGCTGATTACTACTTATTGTGTGTGAGTGTTGTATAGAGAGACGAGAGAAGATTCCGGTAGAAACCAGCGGGAGTAACAGCAGAAGACCCCTTTCGGTCTTTTGATTGTTCGTCCGGGTGAACGTTCATATATATGAAAAGGAGTCTACGGCTGCAAGGATGATGATCATGATGATGATTATGATGACGACGTCGACGACGACGATGACTATGATGATGGTGTTTTTTGGTATTATTCAAAGAAATATTTTTATATATTTTTTGGGGTTGATTTTTATATTGTATTGGTTTTTGGTTTACGAGTAGGTATAGGTACTGCTGCCTGGCAATTTTGTTAATTACAAAACGAGTGCGTTTGATGGTAGAAACATACACTCAGACAGAGGGGGTACCCATCAATGAGTCTTCTTTGGGTTCTTTTACACAAAAACCAAATATACAATAATTTTCGCAATAATTCACAATCCTTTCGTATTTTTCGAATGGTTTTTGCCTATTCAGCTCCACAAGCGATGAGGGAGGAGAATATAAATATGAATTTTATCAGTTATTTCCAAATAAATCAATGAGTTCGCCCTCTTGGAAAATGTGCCTTCGAAATGGGGTGAATTGTTTCCACTTGTGCACATGTATGTATAGGTTTTGACGGCGATGATTTATAAATCATGGGTACCTATGTTTTTTTCTTTGAAGAAGTAGATATCATTCTATCATGTCTGAACTTTGCGGAAAGAAGTTTATTCCTAATGTATTAAATCTTTTGGCAAATCTATGGTTTGACCGAGAGATTTATTAATGCAAATAAGCATATAATAATCAAAGTTCATAAAAAAAAAATAAAAGTTTAAAAGATTTTTTTTATATATGAAGAAGATCTGATCAAATTTTTTTTAAATCAGTTCATAGGTATACATACATATTATTTACTAAGTTGTTTGTGAAATTTTAGATTTAACTAGCTGACACGGCCGGCACTGTACGGCCCATTTGGACAGATGGTGTGATGAGTTTCATATTGAATGTTACTAGCTCAGGAGAATGTATAAAAATATGAAAATGTTCCATTTATTTTCTGAATCATAGCTTTAATATTAAAATAAATAGGGGGAGGTGGCCTAAAATGGCAGCTCCTAAGAAAATGTGTCATATCTCGCAAAAAAGTGACATTTAAACTTAAATGTTATATTCTTTCCAAAGATAAATCAATAACGCTTAATTTTTTTTGCTTTACGAGTTTAATAAATAAGTTTCAAAAAGTAATAAATTTTCAAAAACTCTTCAAATTCCAAAGATCAAAATTGTCCGAGTAAAATGGCATGCTGGTATGCCATTTGCAAATTGCAAGTAAACCAACTAGACAAGTAAACCAAAAACCATTTTCAATTTAATTTAAACTTTATTTAAAACAAAACACAGTTCAAAGCACACTATGCCATTTTAGGCGAGTTCTTATAGTAGCCCATTTTGCCCATTTAGGTTTTTTTTTACTTAAGTTTTAATTCCGAAAAGAACTGAAATAGTTATAAGCAAACTAATTTCAGTAAATTAATAAGAAATACTTAATACATACTCACATGCATTTACTGTTTTCACCAAAATTTAATGTTTTTTTTATAATTTTTTTTTGTCAACAAACTTTTTACAACATTTTATTGGTTCTACTTTTGTAGATAGCAGGCTGCAGAAGAAAGTACTCCAACTATTTTGAACGCGAGAGAAAAAGGTATAAAATATCCTATCGAAATAAAGGAGTTGATATTGGAAAAAAGAAGAGCTAGAAGAAAATGGCAAACCACGAGATTCCCAGATGATAAAGTAGTTTTTAACCGTCTTAGCAACGAATTAAAAAGAAGAATCTGTGAGTTTAAAAATGAGTCACTAAGTAGATTCCTGAAAAGTCTGACGACGGATGCTTCTACCGAATACTCCTTATGGAAAGCAGCTAAGCGCCTAAAAAGACCTCAGACACAAAACCCGCCAATAAAGTCTCAAGATGGTAAATGGATCGGAAACCCGAAACAAAAGGCTGATCTCTTCGCTGAATATCTCGCGAATGTTTTCAAGCCATTCCCAGCAAACACAGCTACAAATCCCTTACAGTTTGTTGACAGAAACGACGAATGTGAAATACGTTTTGTCACGCTCAAAGAAGTAAGAAGCATGTGTCAATATAAATTGTCTAACAAAAAATCACCAGGGTACGATCATATAACTGCTCAGGTTTTGAAAGAAATGCCTCTAATAGCCTTCAAGAAACTCCAATTTATAATAAACGCATGCCTTAAACTAAGATATGTGCCACATCATTGGAAAATTGCAGAAGTCATTGTTATACCTAAACAAGGTAAGCCACCAACAGAAGTAACATCTTACAGACCAATATCGCTTATACCAATCATGGCAAAAGTTTTTGAAAAACTGCTACTGAAAAGGCTTAGCAAAATAAATGAAGAAAGAAGACTAATTCCAAGCCATCAATTTGGATTTAGAAATAAACATTCCACGATAGACCAAGTGCATCGAATTACGGATGTTGTGGAAGAGGCACTTGAAGAAAAACAAGTATGCTCTGCTTTATTCTTAGATGTTGCTCAAGCTTTTGACAAGGTTTGGCACTTGGGACTTGAGTACAAACTACATAGGGACCTTCCCAGGCAGTACTACGAAATACTGAAATCCTACATTACGAACCGACTCTTTAGAGTACGGTACGACCAAAATTACTCGGAACTTGAGAAAATTGAAGCCGGTGTACCACAAGGAAGTGTCCTAGGACCAACCCTGTATCTGTTATATACAAGGGATATTCCAGTGGACAACAACGCTATCATGGCGACCTTTGCTGATGATACTGCAATATTGGTGCCAGATAAATCCGTTACGAAGGCTACACAAAAATTGCAAAATGCAGTCAATAAAGTTAGTGATTGGACGCAGAAATGGCGTATCAAATTAAACGAAACAAAATAGACGCATATAAACTTTACAAACAAAAACATAAACAATGTTCCAATATTTATAAACAGTACAGAAGTACCTTACTCCAATACCGCCAAATACCTTGGAATGAATTTGGATGCAAAGCTTAAATGGAAAGAGCACATCAAAAAGAAAAGAGAAGAACTAAACTTAAAGTACAGAAAAATGTACTGGTTACTAGGAATGAACTCTGACCTATCTATCCAGAACAAACTTATGTTATATAAGCAAGTATTGAAACCCGTTTGGACATATGGCATCCAACTATGGGGCTGTACAAAGAAAACAAATGCTGAACCCATCCAAAATTCCAAAGCAAGGTCCTTCGTGGAATAATAAATGCCCCTTGGTATATAAGAAATAGCGATCTACATCGTGACCTTCAAATTGAAATGGTTACAGAAGTGGTTAAGAAACACGCTGTATCACACAATCAGGGACTGCAAAGTCATACTAACTCCGAAATGGAGACCGTATTTAATGTACGAGACAATGTTCGGAGATTAAGAAGAACCAAGCCTCATGAGCTGATGGTCTAAAAACTATGGGAAAGTGTTATTACTTTAAACTTCCCCCAATGCGATTTAAAAATTAAGAAATAAAAATCATTTGTCGATCTTTCATAGATTGGTCCTGATTCACCGGTGGTTTTAGTGCGGTAAGAGTCCCACACTACTCGGTACCGATTCTTACCGAGTGTCTTTTGAAGATTTCCATTGGATAAAAAAAAAAAAAAAACTTTTGTAGATGGCTCGAGACGGTTTGACCTGTAAAATTTCTAAAGAATTGTGTTACCAAAACCTTCTAATTCTGTTCGATTCTACAATTTCTAGCAAGGGGGCCATTTTAGGCCATCTTCCCCTACATACAATATCATCCACTCTAATTTTGTATTTTATTTTTATTTCGCTTCGTACAATTCCATATGAGGACTCTGGATCAAATATTCAGAATTTAGTAGTAGATCGAATACAGGGCCATCTATTAAATACTAGCATAGCTTTAATCCATAGCCTTCGCAAAAAATATATGGTGTGAACATAACCTCAATCGGCGAAATAGTTCGGAAATCGCACGATTAGAGACAGACGAATTACTCGTAATTACTACTATCTTTGTATATAAAACTTATAGTACCATGAAGACCAACGATTGAGGCGGCACCTCAGCGATATTGCGACAGTACTTGTTAGATTTCTCTCTGCTAATTTTAATAATCAAATATTCTCTTTTTTACTACTTGTTTTGTATCTTATCCTACACTCCACTGTAATCCTACACTCCACTGTAAAATTCAGCGCCACCAATAGGATAGCGTTGGTACCACAAAATCACGCTCCGTGATAACTTATAACTAAGCTACTATTCATATAATTAGGGTGATCCTTAAATTGTTTTTTTTTTTTAAGAAACGTGTTAACAAGTTAAAACGTTGTTAGCTTAATAAAATAAATAAAATGCACGACTGGATCGCACGAACTTGTTCTTATGTAAAAGTACTTTGGAATTTAAGATACATTTTATATATATAAAACATGGATTTAATGAGATAATAATGATCAAATGCATAAAATTGCCGTCTGATTTCTAGAAAAGTATGAATTTATGCAAACAAATTTTAAAAAATCATTTTATTATTAAATACATTTTTTATATAAGAAACTTCTTTAAAATTGTTCAAGAAAAAATGTGGGATGCGAATTTTAAGTTTTTAATAATATTGATTTTAGGAAATTATTTCAAAAAATAATCGTTCATAGGTTTTGAAGATATTGATTTAAAAAAAAAAAAAAAAAAAAAAAAAACTCGACAAATATTTCGTTTTTGAGATAAATAAGATTTGCAAAAAAAAAATTCAATTTCTCCTCTAGACAATCGCCGAAGAAAGACCCTTAACTACTGAGATTGAAAGAAATATTTCCAGTGGCTTAGGCTGTAGTGAGAGGTAGAGACATGTTTTTTGTGTACTAAATTTTCCTTAAAAGTTTTATAAAAAAAATTGATATACAAATTGTTAGTATTTAATAAAAAACATTTTAAAACGTGATTTACAAATTTAATCGTGTATCGGTTTTCAAGATATTGAATTTTCAAAAAAAAAAATTGTATTATTCTTTTAAAAATCCAAAAACTATTTTTTCCAAAAATTTTTTAGTTTATATTTTTTCAAATGCAAAGCAGCTCTTGCATAAAAATTTTGGTTAAAATCGTTAGAGCCATTTTCGAGATAAATAAGATTATGCATTATGGGTGTATGGGGGGTACCATTAGTTTTAGAGCTAAAAAAAAATGTTCAATTTCCCCACTAGGCAATCACCGAAGACCCTTAAGTACCGAGTTTGAAGAAAATACCTTCAGTAGTTTAGGCTGTAGTTCGAGGTACAGACATACAGACAGACAGACGGAATTGCCAGACCCACTTTTTTCGTCTTCGCTATTATCGTAATGTCTACTTTGATCAAAATCTCGAGTTCAATTTTTTTGCAGAGCTTGCCATATAGGCTATAGGCTATAGTACCTATGTAAAGGGTTTTTCAACAGGGACGCTAAAAAAGTAGAGCGACAGGGACAGCAAACGACGCCATATTTCTTGCCGCTCTTTTGATATTTCTCTTCAATAAGGTTTGCCTTTTCATGATGGAAAGATATACGAGCCAACAACGAGTCGAAATTATTAAAATTTATTACCGAAATTCGGAGTCAGTGGCCTCAACGTTAAGAGCGCTACGTCCAATTTATGTTCGTCATAATCGTCCTAGCAGATCAACAATTGAGCGTCTAGTGGAAAAATTTGAATCCACAGTCGCTTGGCCGCCTCGGTCGTGCGATTTGACGCCGTTAGACCATTTCCTGTGGGGCTACGTCAAGTTTATGGTCTATGCCAACAAGCCAGCGATGATTGATGAACTTCGTACGAATATCGAACGTGAAATTGCAGCAGTATCGACCAATTTATGCTTGAAAACCGTCGAAAATTGGGGTCAGCGTCTGGATTCTGCAAGCGTGCCTGTGGTGGCCATGCAAAAGAAATCGAGTTCCATACATAATGGCATCGAACGTACTTTCACAGGAATAAAGAATTTCATTGATATCCAAAACCGTTTTTGTTTCATTTAAAAAAAACTTTTGTAGCGCTCTTATTGAAAAACCTGATATTTCGCAAGTAAAAATCTATACAAGAGTGGATTTTTTGTAAAATACTAGAATATTTTGCTGGTTAAAAAAGGTATAGCATAAGACGAGTATTGTAAGAGTTGCCGTTGTTTTCAATAAGGAAAGGTCCCTCAACTTTCAAAGTGGATTCAAATTACTCATTTTTAGTCAAGGACTTAACTATAAGACGTTATTAAGTTAGATGGTATATTTTTTCTATTACATAACTAGCCCACCTAAATTGCATTTTGCTTCTACATTAAAATAAATTTTGCACGTCCTCTTAAGGATTATCTTTTGTAAATCTATGAAAACAGGTCGTTTTTGTTTCTTTAAACGTTTTAAGGTACATCTGGGATTACAACGGGAATCCGAATTGATTCTCTGAATGCAAGAAGCGATTGTGTGTCGTGATGGTTGTAGGTTGTATGCTCGTTCATCCCTTGAGTGCAGTCACATACATCCATACATATCTATGGAGCATTGTTGCATTGTTGAATATCGTCCTTTCCTTTTTTTGTGCAACTACTTATTATTTTATTTGCCATGCGATTGTTTTTCGCCTCAATTGTAGGAATCTTGAAATAAAATAAACGTACAAAATTGAAGAAGAAAAAAAATCAATTCTCTTCCTGCATGCACTTGCATATGTCACCACACTTAATTCCAGTGCCTTGCCTTATAGTCTGGTTGCAGCTTGTGTCAGTTCAGGATGCTTGGCGTATCTGTGTTGTTTTGTTTGAACTTCAATTGCATTATTATTCACGTATATACATACCTACCTACCTATGTATTCTATATGCGCTTCCTCTCGGCGGCGGGCGTGTGTAGAAGTATGCGCTGCTGCTTGCTTGAGTAAACAATGAAAGAAGCTTTTACCCTGAAGCACAGGACTCTCAATTTATTCATGTCGTGAAGGAGAAGAGCTGCACAATACAATAATATTTGTTGTACAAAAATATACACATTCCTCAAAAATAAGACAAAATAAAGAGGAACATCATCGGGTGGCATTGTGGCACGGGCGAGAAGCCTCACAACTCCGGGAAAACACCAGAGATTTCCAAATACTAAATAGTTTGAGTAAAAGTTTTCTATTCCTCGTCTCTTTCCTGTTTTTTGTCTTCTTCTAAATCCAAAATGGCAACCCCTCACAATGTCGTCACAGTTCAAAAATATTTATAAAATTCATAAATTTGTATATCTATGTTGGTGTATTTATGCATCAATGATTTCCAGCGAGGGAAGATACAATATCTATACATCCCCACATAGAAGATACTTCGTCTATAATTTTTCATTGAATAACCTCTCCTGTCCCTGATGGCAACGGAATGGTTTCTGCAAAAAAGGTTATTGGTCTCTCGTACAAGAAAAACTTATTTGATTGCCATGAGCCTGATATACCTATAGCTACCTATAAATGATAGTGTTGACGTGATGTGGGTGGGTTTGGACTTTGATTAAAGATTCCTGGATGGAAAGGTTTCTGATTTGTAACAAAATATTGAAAATCAAAATTTAACATAGTTTTTGTTGTGAGGGAGAAATAGTTGGTATCTAAATTAATCAAAAAGTCGCTTACGTCTGAAGGAAATTCGAATTACATTATTTTTCTTCCTCTTTCTTGAAATGAGAAATCGATAGTAAGGATATAAAGTTTTATAGTCCAAAGCTAAATAAGATGCGGTTCTTAATTGGGGATTGAGTTTTTTTTTCGAAATAATTTTATCATCAAAATTGGGGGTGCTGGTAAATTCCGATTTGAGGAAATTGAAAAACACGCAAAAGAATATCCGTAATAATGACAAATTAATTTGATGTCCTCTATAAAACCGATGGCGAAGGGACTTGAAATAGTCTTTTTTTCTAGAAATCAAAGTGTGCTGCTGCTGCTTTGCTACCAATTAATTAGTCGCGCCGCATAAGACATCACTCCCCGGAAATTGCTCTCTTCTGTATAAGCAAGTTAAATACCTACTGAAGAAAAAATCCAATTATCATAATCTGCTATCAATTTGGGATTTTTTAATAGAGAAGACTTTAGTAATTAAGTTTAAATCTATTTGGCCAGGATGCCCGAGGTTGTATTTCGCAGATTCTAATCAATTCAATGACCGATATGAATGAGTGCGTTTTATTTGTATGTACCTATGAGTATTTTTTCTTTTAAATCATAGTCTAGACAGTAATTATATATAGGGCAGCGACGATAAGACTTTCGCATAAGATCCTGCTATAGTAAGCTAGGAATAACAAATTGTTTGTCTGTGTCGGTCGGTCGTTTTGACCCGCAAAGTTGAAAAAAATATGAAAACATATTCCACTCATCTCTGTAGACTTATAATAACCCAACACAATGACATCAAAGTCATTTTCTCGTTAGCAGTTGGTCGGATTTATTGGGCAACCAGGATACAAAAACAAGAGCTACGCAGACAAGAAAACGGAACAAAAAGGATTGTAATCCATTTGTTTTAGCTATGGCTATGGTTGAAAGTATTTCGTTGGCTGCGCGACCATACCGGAATCGAATATAAATTTATGATTTCCAGAGTATCCACAAACAATTTTAAAATTTTAAATCACACATTCGTAAAAAGGACAAAGGCAAAAAACAATCTAGCTACAGATTTAAATGAATGGGAGTATATTATTATCCACATCAAAAAAAGAAACCTAAAGGTAAAACAAAAAAGGATGTACGTAGATATTCGTACAAGCACTCTTTCCTCTTGACTTGAATTATCCGACCGTTATAAAATTTTCTGAACTGTTACACTTTTCATTTAAGGAAAAGGGATATTTCTATCTATTTATATGTGTTGTCTGCCTTCATCCCAATAATAATACTTTGAGAAAGAGCTAGCATCAGCATCCTTATCATCACACCGACAACAAAAAAAACGAGGTTCACATTATTATTTGTTTCGTCTGATGATATATTGAGAGATCCGGAGACTCTGACCATTATCCTTGTTCAGACCAATCGGGTAAAAAATAACAAAACAAAAGATTCGCGACGACGAAAACAGGAACCCTGTGTGAAAGGCGAATTTTTTCGATTTTTTTTCCAACAAAAACACACAAAATGGAAATAAAAACCTCTATTTAAAGTGGCTTTTATATGTACATTTTTTTGAATTTGAAGATATTCAAGTCGAAAGAATAAAAAATAAAGTTGAATCGCACAGGATATCTACTGAGTGCGCGGTTTAAGAAAAAGCAAATAAATCCTTGAAATATCAACCAGTGCGATGGGGAAATGCTTTATCTTCAACGAATTGATGAGAACGATGAGAGGACAACGACGACGACGACGACTACGACTACGATGATGATGATGATGCTCTGTCGGGCAGTATACAAAATAAAAGAATAGGAAACAGGAAGAAGAAGGATAATAGTACAAACAAACAAAAATACATGATTTTTCAATAATCCTAATGATGATGACTCCATATAGGAATAGGTATGCACTGCCCTTGTACCTCTTTACCTTTCGTGATGGTAATGGCCAAAAAAGGACATAAATATAAATTTGCAAGATGAGTGAATACCTGTGTAGCTTTGGTTGCCAGCCATTCGTCTATCAACAATATATCTTTACGAAAAGTGTAGATATGTTTTTTTTATTTGATTGCTAGCGACAGATATGATGGGGTCTTAACAAGTCATTAACCCGATATCGAAGCCTCATATTGCATAGAATAACATCAGCCAAATATCCGTGCTCACGAAACACACAGCCCTACATCGGTAAATTCGCATAGAATTTGAGCTTTTAATCGGGCTTAAAAATATTGTACATAATTTAAATTTGAAAATAAAATTTCAGTTTTCGATATTTAAGCCATTGAACTGAATTGAATCGGCAATTTAAAGAAGGAAACAAGTGAGAAAATAGTTGTTCGATATTTTGGTGAAAAGCGTTCAACGAATGTCATTTTTTGACGTAAAAAAGGGTGTGTTATTCTTCCTATCGAACATGCTTTAAATAATAATTATAACTTTTCAATCAAATTTAAATTTCATGGAACTAGATTCTTTTGCCACCGAAAGGTTCTTGAACAGAAATTTTCATGGATATATTTTAAAATCAGGAGCTCTTCGAATTCTTCGAGTATGAAAACTGGAAGCCACTCGGACATAAAATTAGAGAAAATTCACAAATATTTGCCAAATGATTTTTTTAAAGAATTGAATTTTTTGTACTCATAAGCGGACACCTTCTATGAGCGGAAAAACTTTCGGTGCCGCCTGTGTTCACTTATGAGAAATGTCACTATATTTCTGCTTGAAGTTTCCCCTAAAAACGGCGAACTGTTCCTTTTCACAGTGAAGTCATTTTTCTGTAGGTCCGCTTGGATTTATTCTATTCTTAAAACTTCTGAATTCTTCAATACAATCTGGGTACCAGAACGTTTTCACAGTACTGGCATTTTAGGTAATCGTGACATACGGGATATCATATAATAAAACGGCGAACATTTTCGCGGCCCACAGAAGGGTCATAAATTACATATTAAACGAAAGCATTTTTTGCATAGATGTGCAGAATGCCAAAATTATTTAAATATACTACACCGAAATTATTTAAAACAATAAATAAAAATTGCAAGAAAATGCCCGGAAAACAAAAACAATTAGAAATGTCAAATCGACTGATACATAATTATAAATGTCAAATCGACTGACATAAAATGTCAAATCCAGAATATGAAAAATGAAAGCATTCAACGAAAACCCAAAACCTAAAGCCAGAACCCGAAACATTAAGGTGGGTTCACGGTGGTGTTCACATTACACAAATCCGCCAACACGACAGAAGTTGATGAACATATATGTTGTTGTTGTTGGATGTGAACCTCCCTAAATGAAGAAATATTATCAATATAAATATTAGGCATGTGTTTGTTTAGTATTTGAGCTCTTATAATAAAATTTTGAAACATTAAGCGTTAACTACAATCGGAACTTTTTGCAAAAAGTGAAAAAGAATACACGCATACACTAGGCACATCTGTTGCTGAATAGAGCTTATAATTTACACCACAAATCAGACATCTATCGGTGATTTTCTGAAAAAATGTATTCCATGTAATAGTGTTTTTAAAAAGTAAAAAAGTAAAAAGGTAGAACCATTTACATCAAGCGTTAACTACAATTGGCAATTTTTGCAAAAAGTACAATGAGTGAAAAAATGAAAAAGATTACACACATATACACTAGCGACATCTGTTGCTTTCAGTTTGGCGACAGTGTTTTCAAAAACTGAAACATTTACTTTTTGGGTTTTTTGAGATGGGAGATAAAATATTAAATTGATTTGGAAAAGGAGAGCACATTTTTTTTTAACATTTTCACTTTTCAAGTTAATTGCAGTTATGGCTTTACAATAATAGGGGTATTCATGCAAAAGTGTAAGCTCTGTGTGTTTTTGTATAAGTCAATTATTTTCAAAACTTATTTACATTTGTCTGCATTTGAATTTTAAATATTTGCGAAAAAAGAGAATACGAAATACTCGAAATGTACATATTTCTCAGGGAAAGAGAGTTAAATAGAAAATGCAGACGTGGGACGTCGCGTCGTCAAAAATGCGGGCGAACATGACTTACGATACAAATTTAAATCTCCTTGGCTGAATGCGTTCCATGGGCTCAAACCTACCTCATTTTCGGAACACTTCCATTTATGTCATTTTTTTGTTGACAATAAACAGCTGGCCGATCGATGTGTTTTTGAAGTTAGCTATATTTCTTTAGGCGCGTTATGAAAAAATGATGAGAGTGAAACTTAAAAAAAAAAAATCACATGTATGTAA
Organism: Chrysotoxum bicinctum; assembly: GCA_911387755.1. Lineage (NCBI taxonomy): Eukaryota > Metazoa > Arthropoda > Insecta > Diptera > Syrphidae > Chrysotoxum > Chrysotoxum bicinctum. Next base: position 93,799,090 of record OU426990.1, on the reverse strand, counting down.
CACAAAATTCACAGGTTGACGTCACTCCGGCGACGACGTGGGTTTGATTCCAATATTATGGCCATAACAACAGCTGAAGGACAATGACATCGAAACAAAAATTGTTAATGTGTCAAAAATGTGTATAGGTTTGAAAGTTTGTTTACCATTAACTGTTTTCTTTTGGACTCCAGGATTGAGTGCTTAGTAGGTACTTCTCATTGCATTCAACAATTTAAAAAAATCATGAATTTTCTGTCTTTTATTGAATGATAATGAATTAAATAAATAAATTGGCACTCGAATTTCGAGAGCTGGGTTGGCTATTTTACATTAATGGGATAAAAAAGGTTTTGAGTTGTTAAAGTAAATCTTTCCACATTTCGACGAATTTGCTTGAATAAAGGAACGAGTATTTCACATTTCCACTTATTATTTCGATCAGAACTGAACGTTCATATAACCCTTAAGCGGACGACCCATAGAATCCTTTGCGTCCGTTTCGGCAGCGGATGCAGTGCCGTTGCCGCATTTAACGGAATGAGGGTAACCAAATGAATCCGTTGCGATATTTTGACAGCTGAATTCGTACAGATTCAATGCACCACAAACTTCAAACGAACTAGAGATGAGTCAATTGGTCAGAAAAAGTGAATCGTTACTAGAGATGTGCTTATGTATCACTGAGAGTGGTTCAATTAGTGTTATTCAGTAGAATGCTTTGGTTCTGCTTTAGAAGTGATTTCAGTTATGTTTAAGGATGTACGCAGGATTTTAGTTAGTGGGGGATTTCGGTAAGGGCGGGACAACCTCATTCAAAAAGTAGTTTTGATACAGAAGTCTTGCTTTCAAAATAAGATAAATTTCCTAGTGTATGAAATATATTGTGATTAGCGGATTTCAAAACTGGCTTTGCGTTCTGAAAATAAAGTAGTGTTTTTTAAATCAGCTTCTGGAGGGATGTCAATTACTACGTTTACAACAATTCTATTGTGTTTTGTGAGCTGTTTCTTTTTTGCGGAGGTGATTTTTTTAATTTAAATTGTTTATATTTTTTGCCTCTAGCAAAATGGTCGTAAAGCTTCACTTTTTCTCTGTACAAAAGATCTCTATGGTATATAGGTTAGGTTAGGTTAGGTATATACATATTTATATACTATATAATCAATTTTGTGTACCCTTTCATTTACCACGGATTAATTTTAAAATGTTAATGCCAATAAACTCTTATTGCTATTTCACTGACAGTACAAATCACAACTAGAGTAACTAGGTAGCAGTTTTTCTCACCCCATCACTAGCAATAACATGAAACTTCAAATTGCTGGATGACAACGGCTGTCACCGCATTTGCCGGAGAGAAAGTTAAAAGTTCGGCTACTTGTTCCGTTGCGTCCGTCGCATGCGACGCCTATTGGTCGTCTCTTATGAAAAAGCATATATTTAATCAAGCTGTCAGTTGAATACGGCAAGGCAACGGATTCTATAGGTCGGCTCCTTTATAACGTACAGCCTTGGATTTTAAAAAAATGCGTGAAGGTAGATTTTTTTAATTTTTTCCTTCTTCAAACTTCCGATTGAATTATATTTTCCCGCTATAAAGTTTTTGTTCAAGCAAAAAAAGTAAGTGATTTTAGTTGTAATTATAAATAAATTACAATGCTCGCAATAAAAATGTGTCATTCAATACATATTTTGAATTCATTTTGACCTCTATGAAGCTCTTTAAGTCATCAAGTGATTTTATAGTTTCATGAGCAAAAAGAAACCTTTAAAAAACAAGTTCAATAGGATTAACAAACCTTGTCTGCCATTTATTTGATAATTTATTACTTTGGTTGTGAAACTGTATTCCATGATAAATTTGATTAGCAATCTTCGCTTTATCTTGTTTGTCATGTCATGGCTAGCATGTGACGAAAATTTTAAAAACAGATCAGATTTATACCCAAAGAAAAAAGATTCCAATACAATAAAGTTAAAAACTAATAAATTCATAAAGGTATCTTTTCTATTATATGGATTATAGCTCCTCTCTGAGTATCATTTTATAAATAAGCCTCCGTCATAAATTAATTGGTTAATTGCGTAAATTGTATCTATATTAGTGTCACACACATCCACTAAACAAAATCTGATTTAATTTTTAAGTGACAATTATTGTTGTTCTCGGTTTAGTTTTGTTGATTCTATCAAAAAAATAATCAAATTAGAAATGTTTGATAAAGTTCTTAATTTACCTATACACCTATACGAAAGAGATGATGGTTTTCCAAAAAAACAACAATAAACAAAACATGTCATATTGTAAATATGATGAATATAATAAATAATATTTATTAAAACGAAATATCATCATAGGTAGGAGTAGGCGTGGATATGAAGAAGAGACGGCGACGAGACACAATTCCATTGATTTATAGTCACAACCTAAATTTACAATTATAAGATAAACATGTTAAATAAATGTATCTCAACACCGGTATTGCCAGTTGATAAAATTTATTGTTTAATTCTTTTGAAATATATTTTTGTCTCGAATCATCTTACAGAAAAACACCCCACTTTTCTTCACATCGTATACATATTTCTACCTTTTTGAATGTGGGTGTGATCAAAAACATATATTTTTTTAATAAAACCCGCATTTGTACTTATTTAAGAGATTAATCATGATTACTCCAGTCGGCCCCCTTTAGAATTCATCAAGTCATTGTTTCCGGTACATTTACTTAAAAAAACAATAACTATGAAGTGGTCATCTTATGTCGTCTCGTAGCGAGGCAGCATCAGGAGCATTAAAGAAGTGCAGATAATCTTAACAAGTATGCGGGTCGGGGGCACTCACCAATTTATGATATCTTCTATCTTAAACGACTTTAAATTAAATAATATATTGAAAAATAATTGGCACAACATTAATCTGATGCAAATTTAATTTACATGAATGCACATCGATGAGAAAATTTAAATCGAATTCGTATCTGCAAGGAACCCTAAAGTCGACGACGAATTTCGGAGTGTATTTAATTGAATTATTACTCAGCCGCCAAATAAGTTTCTTGGAGATAGACGAAGGCATAGTCAAGTCAAATGTCGTCTGGCAACATAGTCGGTACTCGTATATAGGTGGATTGATTTATCAATCGATTCCCTTCTAATTTATAAGCCAATTAGCCGAAATGGCAAGGAATCATTTCACTCGTGACGTTATATGTATCGTTAAATTCAAATAGATGCAGAGAGGATGAACAGGCATGAATTGTGAGCATTCAATCATCACCAGAGCCATACACCATTTACCATCAGAGATTCTTAATCTAGTTGAACATCATCGCACACACAAAATGGGAACTCAATTACAAGGCTGAACGGAAATTTACGATAAATTGAAGCAAGAAGGTTGGAAAATTCAAGTTTTCCGGTAGACAATTTTGAGAGATATGGTGAAATATTCTGAAGATTTATATTTAAGGCGTGAAAAATCTGCACTCAAAAAGTCTTAACTTGTAATAACGTTGAGTTAGTGATTTATGATTGCTTGTCTATTAATCTCATAGTTATCGTCGTCGTTTGGTTGTCCGTCAGTTCATTCGTCCGCCTGATGCCCTTACTCAATCAATTACGGTTAATTGAATTGTAATGTACCAGAGGCTTATACAAATATATTTTCAAGTCTTATAAACTGTGCATTACTTCTTTACGAGTATGTCATGCTCTCAGAGCGCGCAAATCAAAAGGCCAATTATTCAATTCAACAAAATAAAAAAAAAAAATAAATCGTATATGGCCGACAATCCATTTCCTTTCAATTTCAATTCAAATCAGTTGAACATTATATTCGTGATGTTCGTTCGTTTTGTTGCGAATCAATTCACTACCTACGCTCCACTAAACCGACAGAGAGCATCATCCACTTCGATAATCGACTATAATACTAGTTTTATTATTATTATTATTTTTTGTTTGTTATTTTGATAGATGTTGGCGACCATCATGCAGGAATAGTCAGCGGGCTGGCGCGGTCTGATCGCGGAAAGATTGTCATTCCATTTGAGAGTTTGATTTTTTAAATTGATTGCTTCCTTATTTTGGGTAAATTTTTTGATTTTTTTACATTTCATATCTGAATGCGTGGTGAAAATAGAGGGGCATCAGCATTACCCCAGCAGGGAAGAATCATGTAGAAATACAGTACAGCCTTGCTAGTCCGAAATGACACAAATTTGTATGAACTTCTAAAATTGATTTCTTCAGAGACTTGGTCACGAAGGGAGGTCAGTTAAGATAGTGTTGTTGTTGTTTATGTTGCTTGATTATTGAATACTTATAATGCATAGGTATACCCCAATACTTCTTAGTTATTACGGATTGTTTGAACCTTTAACAAGTTTCTTCTTAAAAATGCAATAAAATGAACAAAATTAAATTTAATTTAAGTTAAATTGAATTTTTTTAAGAGCAAAAATTCCCATTATGGAAGACAATGTCGTTCAAGAGGATGACCGTGCGCCTTCAATTGATCTTTGTGCAGAATTCTTCTCAGGCTATTGAGCTGTTGATACTAGGCGCGTTTTATTGGTAATCTATATCTAGCGCAGTAATACAAGTACCAACAAAACGCTTTATTCACTCTTTAACTCACTCTTCCTTCCTACTTGTTGAATTAACTTACACGGATGTGTTCGAAAGATTTGTACCTGGTTTTAAGCTGGAGTTGAAATATTCATGAAAATTCAGATCGAGTTGATTTAGAGTTTTTCTCACTGTAAAATTTGATTTAAAACTTACAAAAGTGCGAAAATATATCTTTTTTCTACAATCTACTCAAAATGTTCTCGCATATATGTACATATATACTGAGTATTGGAGAAAAAAACATAGTGCTCAATAAAATAACATTGGCGCAAAATCTTCAACAGCCTCTTATTAAGGTAGTAGTATTATACTTCTTATATATTTCCTAACTTTAAAGTAGTTTTCTAACTTTAAACATTTTTTAACTAATATCATCCTAAGGCTAGGAGCGCACATTCAATTTTTAGTTGCACAACTGTTTGGATACTTATATAGTAAACAGATGAACTATTTGGTTGAATGTCCGCGCAGGTGCATATAATTATATGTTACACAAAATAGCGAACTCATTTTAGGCAATCGTTTAGTTTGTGTCAAAACACAAACTTTTTAGTTTCTTCAACCAAACAGTTAAGAAACAGCCTAGCCTAAGGCAATTTCTTTTAATAAATTGATTCTGAGCAACCTTAAAGCAATGGTAGTTGGTGCAAAAAACTAAGTAAACAGACCTATTTTGAAGTTTTTAAATGTTAAAGAGTCATATGAAGTTAGAACGATACTAAAAAAATAAAATAGGTATTCTGAGAGTTTAACTTCAATAAAAGTGTAGAGAAAGTATGATGCTGTGTCCGATTAAAATTTTGCAAAATCGTTGCCTTAACCTAGTTTCTTACTAAAACAGCTTCAACATCGTATTAATTCAACTAAAATGTGCATTTTTTTCAGTTTTTATATGAATTCAGCATAATGCCGCAGTTACACGACATTTTTGAACAAATGCCAGTGAACTGATAAAACATATCAATCGAAACCAATCGCCTTCAAGTGAATTGATTCAATATTTTATGACAAAATTAATGGCAGTAGTGAAAAGCTGGAATTATGGTATGAATTAAAGTTTTGTATTTGAAAAAATATTTGTTCTATAAATTTCGGAGCGATCACACTTTGGATTAGTAAAGGCAAATTATAACAAAATAAATACCAACGAACACACCCTCAAGTATGCCACATATATTTTTTCGGACACCACCTAAACACCTCCTACATTTGAACATCCGAAACTCCATCTTCACTAAATTATCCATTTCCATTACTAGCTTATTTTTATTCACTAATCGTTTGTTGTTGTTTTGCATGTTAAATTTTGCGATGTAGTGTATTCACTAACCAATAAAACACGGCTACTGACTTACTGTCAAGATTTCGATATAAGCTATGATTTAAAAAGAAACCACTAAATGGCCCACCCTGAATTCCCAAGTTATTAAATTTGAACGGAAATGAATAAAAAATTAGTTTAGTGTACGTTTTAGTTAAGTTTGTTTTTTATTAACTATTAACACTACACTTATTGACCGCAAGTTGTACCTCCCTAAGGTCTCTTTGTGCCAAAGAATAAAACACACACACACCCTGTCGGAAGGATTGAATCAAGATGACCATACTGTTTCTCTTTGGGATTGTCTTAGGCCAGGCGCGCGCATTCAATTTTTAGTTTCGCAACTGTTTAGTTGCTAAAATGAAACATATGGGCTTATATGGGACACCGCGCACTTAGAGCAACTCGATTCGAGCAACTAAAAAGTTTGTGTTTTGACACAAACTAAACGATTGCCTTCGCAACAGTTGAGCTGTTTTCTATAAGCGCAAGAGAGAAAAGAGTTTGAGCGTGAGTAAAGAGTTGCCAGTGCGCGGTTCTCTTTTAACTGGTGATTTAACTATTTGATTTTGATCATTATGTTATCCATCTTTCGGGTGGGTTTGATTTGAATATCGGTTTTAAGTCCACCATAACGAGGTTCTACTGTTATTTGCAATTGAAGAATTCGACAAATTATTTGCAATAGAATGCGAAAGGGGGCTGAAGCACATTGTCATCATCATCATTATAAAATTATTATTTTTTTAATGAATAGACTGTGTGAGTGCCTGGTTATAGTTGAATGATTATACTAAACTAACTATGGGGACTGTGACCCCTTCGAATATCTGTCTGCCTGTCTGTATGACGAACCGAAATAGTTATTGCAAGCCTCCCGCATAAAATGCCGCACGCATCACGCAGAGAGTCACAAATAACCTCACATAGAATCATGGGAAACTTTATTTTTCCTCTGCCACATTTTAAGCAAATGATTCGACAATAATACAATACATGTGTGTCATTTATAAGCAAAACAAATACAAAAACGAGCCTAATAAAAACCAACAAGTGATCATCGTAACATTAAGTGCATTCGACTGCCGACAGTTTTCTGTTTAGACGATGGGAAATGAAACAGTCCTCCCCCTCATTATTAGAGTGTCTGTATATCTTAACAATCGATTGATATAAATCAATTGTTTGGCTTTAATGATGACGATGAGACAAAGTAACAGTACCCAGATGAACGTGGGGGTAATTAAAATAAGGGGGAGTAGCACTTGTCCCCAAATTCCAAAATTAATCCTTTCAAAATCCGATGTAACTAAATGCTATTTTGCGTCTGTAAGAGAAGGGGTTACGATACGGTACGATGCAAACGAAAACGACTGTGACAATGCGAGCTATGGAAGTGGGTAAAAGGGAACCAGGACGACGACAATGTGAAATAATTAAGTTTAAAAAGTTTCTCCATCTTTTCCATTTTGTAAAGAAGGGAGCTCCAACGACAAAAGTGAGAAATAAATGTAGCAAATGATTGGGTAATTTGATTGGAATGAAATTATTTAATTCGATTGCTGTATCTTGGTGACGCCAACAAGAAGGTGTGTTCTTTAGCTATTTTTTCTTACCAAATTTGTTCGGTTTTTAAATTCCATATTTATGAACTTATATAAATAAAACACATTCCAAAACAAACGCTAATCGAATACTAAAATTACAGTCAATTGTTTATCAATAGATTTGTTCCTAATTTTCAATTTTTAATCTCTATCAATTTTTTTCCACCAAAAATTCAATCAACTGTATTCTATCGCATCATAGACAAAAATAAAAAAAACATTTTTTTTTTTTTATAATAATGAAAGAAAATACATTCCACGCATTTCAATCGATTTGGAAGAAATCCAACGTCAGAAAAAAATTTAATTTGTGTATGGAAATAATTGATAGATAGATTTGACCGTATCTTCTTTACGATGCTGTCACTCGAATCAAGCTCCATTTTAACCTAATCCAAAATAAGCATATACATATGTACATGCTATAGATGGTGAAGCAATTAAATAACCAACTTCGGCCGCGAACTAATTAATAAGATTAGACTAAACGCATATCTGCCTTCTTTGAATATTGAATGATTTCAAATTTATCAATTAAAAAATTGGACAACACATCAACAGAGTGGTTCAGTATAAGTATAGAAAAATGAACGATATTGATCTTTCTGGCTTTGCTTTGGTTGGTAATGATCATGATCACGACTTGCACAGTGTTCCCTCTTCGTATTTGTATTTGTTCTCAAAACATCTTCTGGGATCTAGTTTCTGCTTACAAACATTTGAGGAACTTCTTAAGAACTATCTGTTAAACAAAACTAGCTGTTTTTTTGTGCCCGATAGTTTCTAAAGGGTTTTTAAATAAGGGTTCTTTTTTATGTATGACATTATTTAGGTATGGAGTTTGACATCGCTTTACAGATCTGAATGGTTGAATGTTCAATAATGACTCTTCCGCATAGATCCGAATTTGATCGAAGCCTTGTGTAATGTTCACCTTAGGGGCATCGGTTGATTGCGGTTTATTCACATAGACCTGCAACTTCTAAAAAACCCACAGGAAAAAGTTAAGCGGGGTCAAATCGCATGACCTTGAAGGCTAATGCACGTCACCTTTGCTAGAGATAGCCTCACTGAGGCGTCCGCTGTGTGGCACGTAGCACCACCCTGCTCGAACACATATCATCTAGGTCCATATGGTTCATTTTGGGCCATTGGAAATTTGTTAACATCGTTCTTTAACGCTGACCGCCTAATCAAGGTCGTTTTCGAAAAAGTACGGACCAATGAGACCACAGGGCCAAAAATACACACCAAACTTTTAGAGGATAATTTGTCACTTGGTCAAGCTCGTGTGGACTGATGTCGCCCCATATACGGCAATTTTACTTGTTAACACAGCCGCTAAAGATGATTTTTTGGCCGAAATTGGGATCCTCTTCCACACGAGATTGCGGCGATGTTATCGACCGAGATTACGTTCCTAAAATGGACGCAACGCACCCAACGTTTGCACTAACAAATACTCATTTTGGTAATAAAGTTTTATCATTTGATTGTGCTGTTCAATCGTCTAAATTGCCATGGTAATTTGCTCTAAGTCCGTTCCCATTGACAGTAACAGTATATCTCCTTTCTCTATTTGAAAGAAATATGGTCCGATGATGCCGCCATAAGCTGCTTCAAACAGTTAATCTTTGTGGATATATTGATGCTTGGTCAAACTATGGATTGTGTTCGCTCCAATAGTGTGCTTGTTGACATTGCCCCTGAACTAAAAATGCGCCTCGTTTGAGAAAATGATTTTTTTGCCCAAAATTCGGATCTTCGGCCAACATTTCCAGTGCGTTGTCTATAGACGTCCGGACGAAAAGACAAACCTACTGATCATTTTGACAGCTGGATGTTATTGGTATATTTGACAGGTGGAGAAACATAACAATTAGAAAAATTATTAACGCTACCTTACCTGGCCATCCTATATTATTCGGCACATATGTATCGGGTTTTTCAATAAGAGCGCTACGAAAGTTTATTTAAATAAAACAAAAACGGTTTTTGATATCAATGAAATTCTTTATTCCTGTGAAAGTACGTTCGATGTCATTATGTATGGAACTCGATTTCTTTTGCATGGCCACCACGGGCACGCTTGCAGAAGTCCAGACGCTGAACCCAATTTTCGACGGTTTTCAAGCATAAATCGGCCGATACTGCTGCAATTTCACGTTCGATATTCGTACGAAGTTTATCAATCGTCGCTGGCTTGTTGGCATAGAACATAGACTTGACGTAGCTCCACAGGAAATAGTCTAACGGCGTCAAATCGCACGACCGAAGCGGCCAAGCGACTGTGGATTCAAATTTTTCCACTAGACGCTCAATTGTTGATCTGCTAGGACGATTATGACGACCATAAATTGGACGTAGCGCTCTTAACGTTGAGGCTACTGACTCCGAATGTCGGTAATAAATTTTAATAATTTCGACTCGTTGTTGGCACGTATATCTTTCCATCATGAAATGGCAAACCTTACTGAAGAGAAATGTCAAAAGAGCGGCAAGAAATATGGCGTTGTTTGCTGTTCCTGTCGCTCTACTTTTGTAGCGTCCCTGTTGAAAAACCCTTTATTTAGTTCCATTTCTGAGTGAAAAATATTTAGGGAAACATAAACTTTTAAGATTTTTGTTCAACTTAATACATTTTGTAAAAATGATTTCTACTGGATCACCCTATATTTTCGATTTATGTGAAATTCAAACAATAGTTGTCGTCGATCATCTGTCGAACTCGAAGCAACTTAATTTTCTATTACTTTTACAGATCAACCCATTCAAGCATATGCTAATAAGCCTTGAATATTTAAGACATTTTTATGAATTGATGGATGCGTACGCAAAAGTTGCCAGTTTCAAGAAATCCAAGACATCTCAAAATGAATGATTAGAATCGAACCCTATTTTGAAAAACAAAGGAACTCCATCCAAATCGAAGAGACGCGCACCAATGGCCATCATAGACATGTGTATAATTTAATTTTTATTTTGTTTTCCGTTTGTTTTTTTTTTTCTTTTTTTTTTGATTTTAACATGTGAACGAATCTAAAATAGCGTGCGATGATAATTTTAAATATTTTTTAACACGGTTCATAGAAATTTTAGTTCGATTATATTTTGTGTTACTCTTCATCAATGTCGGTCGTTTCGGGATTTGGAACTCAGATCTATTACTCGCTTTGGGGTGAAGCAAGAGTTCAAACGAATTCTATTTCGTGGTTAGTGCAGGAGATATGCGGGGCTGTCGAATATAGAAAAACAATAATAATTATGGTTTTCAAATACTGATTGCTTCCGATCACGTATGATTTTTAATAGATTTATGTGGAAACAGAAATAACAACTTTACCTATTTTAACAGTATACCAGTGTTATCTTGATTATTCATCCAACGTGCGTCGTCTCGTAAGAAAAAAGTAACAAGGGCAGATTATAATTGTGAGTCAATTGACATTTCAAAAGATCCGCTGGTATAATATTTAGGGTTTAAGGAAAAAGCTCGTAGCATGTATACCTGTATATGTAAACGAACGACGAATATTTTTATGAAAGGAAAAAAACGGAAAACAAAAAAATAGAAAAACTGAAAGAAAATTAACATGGCTATAGGGCTATAGGAAGATATAAAAATAGGTATGAATAGACAGATATATGTATATGTACATATAAGAATAATGAGTGGTATCCACTTTTGCATTCCTATACTTCATATAGGTACACATGTTTAAGGGGGAGGCGACAACGACATGGGGTAGGTGCTGAGTGTCATACCATAAATGAGATCCCTTTTATGTGGATGATTGCTTATTATGCTGCTGAGATGAAATACATATAATGCATGTGCAGTTTCGTACTGCAATTCGGTAGTAGACTGAGGAAACTCTAATTTTGGTTGAACGTTATGAAAAAAAAAAACACACAAAAACCACTTGGTGGACTTGCAAATCGATCCAGCCAGGTAAAAGCAGGGTTTGAAGTCATATAAATGCTTAAACACGAGGATACACTGAGGTCTGAAGGTATGGATTCGCCAGATTGGGACTTTGTTCTTTAAGAGAAAAAATGTATGTAAGTCAAATGGAAGAAAGGTTGCAGTGAAGATTACTAGCTTTGATATGATTTTATAACACGTATAGGAAGGTATATACAAAATTTCATAAATGTTGAAAATATTAATTTCAAAATTGTGAAAAACATCCCAACATAGTATCTATGTACCTATAGTATAGCTACTACCGCATAGGCGCGTATATTTGAACGAAGATTGGGGAAGAATTCTCCAAATCCTGGAAGTTTAATTTATTCATGCTCAATATCCGGGGTTCCAAAATCTATAAACTATAATGCTTTTGTGTCTTTTGTCATTTTTTTACCTTTTTTATTTGATTTTGACATGCATTGCTATTCCCCATATACGAGTAAGAGTAACCAACAACCGAAGAATGAACGAACATTGCTCATTTTGGCATTTCGTGGCAGTGTAGCTGTCAATTTTATATGGAACGCGGATAGAGTTTGACAGTTCTAAGCAATCAGAATGCAATTCGAGACAACCAATTTATGTTCTCTTATTTTAACAATTAATATCTAAATTTTAGTATCTAAACACAGATTTCTATAAGTTGTCTATACTCTGTTCGACAAAAATTGTCAGTACAGCGAAGATGGGACATTTGCCTCTCACTCTGGTTACATTGGCTTGCATAAGTGCATAAGTGTGTCGCCTTTTAAAGCCCTCACAGGGTTTCCCTAGTTTACATTATAAATGGCCAACACTTAACATACTCAACTTTATAAAATTTGTTCTCAAAAGCTTCAAGTCCCAAAAGCTCCTTAATAAAATCCACTGAATAAGCTCCTTGCTTGTAATTGAGAATAATAATGGTAACTCTGTTTTAATGTAGATAACAAGCGCACGATCGTATCAGTGGTACCACTTTACTTCAATTGAAGTAGATCTACTTCTTTTTTTCAAAATATTTTAAAAATCTACTTCCTACTTCGCACCATCAGCCAAATACTGAAATCTACTTCACTTTCAGAATCTCTGTTTCAAACTACTTCAATTTTACAAAATAAAGTCCAAATCTATTTCTTTTTCTTTATTTTACTCTAAGTAGTAAGTAGTAGTATGTAGCCTCATAATTGCCATAAAATAAAAGAACGTCAATACAGTACGAATGAGTAATTGTATACGAAATTTCTTTAAAATAAAGGAAATGTAGTGACAATTTTAAATAATTAATAATATTCATTTAAGGAAAAAAAAATTGTATGCATTATTTTTTCTGAAAGCAAGTAAGAAGTCACTTTGAAATCTACTTCGATTTTTCTCAATTTACTTCACTTTTTTCTTCAAATCTACTTCTACTTTTTTTCCGGAAGTGGTAACGCTGGATCGTATTGACTTGACAGTGGCACCACTTTACTTCAATTGAAGTACTTCTTTTTTTTTCAAAATATTTTAAAAATCTACTTCCTACTTCGCACCATCAGTAAACTACTGAAATCTACTTCATTTTAAAAAACTCTGTTTGAAACTACTTCAATTTAAAAAAAGGCCAAATTTACTTCTATTTCACTCAATAAAAATACACAAATAATTAATTTTAAGAGCATAGAGTCACGAATCTTATGAAAATTTCGCTTGATGTTTTTATTTTAAAATTAAATTATATTGAATTATAGTAATTTCAATGTTATTATGTATTTGTAAAAGAAAGTTTTTATTAATAAATAAATTCTTTATATAAAAATTCTTTAAAATTAAAAGGAATGTATTGACAAATTTAAGTATTTAATAATATACATTTAAGGAAAAATTGTTATGTATACATTATTATTTCAAAAATCAAAGAAGCTCCGATATAAAAATGTTGATCGAAATCGGTAGTCACAAATGAAAAAGTAGAAAATAAAAAAAAAAAACATTTAAATTTCTCCTCTACGCTGCAGGTTGAAATACAGACATGCAGATGGACGGAATCTCTACTTTTTCTTGTTGTTATGTCAATTGATGAAAATTTCGAGTTGAAATTTTTCTAAAAGCGAGTAAAAAGTTATTTTAAAATCTACTTCGATTTTTCTCAATTTACTTCACTTTTTTCTTCAAATCTACTTCCACTTTTTTTCCGGAAGTGGTAACGCTGATGACAGTATCCCTTTAGCAGTGGTATACAACGCAACGGTCGTATTGGGGTGTACAACTTGTTGCGAAAAATTACAACAACAATTCTTTAAGGAAAGTCAGTGGCTTGCTCTTTTTTAAGTGGCATTTTTCCCAACGGAGTGTAGTGAAGGTGCATCAGGCGCCATAGCTTTGGAAAAAGATCTCCCATAAGGCCTGTACTGACAATTTTTGTTGAACAGAGTATACCATTTTATATTACATATTTTTTAGATATAATGATTTAGACTTGGAAATAAGAAAGCATGACATTAACAAAAATGAAAGTGTCTTTGGGCCAAATCAAGGCAGGTATACATATGTCTGCATGATAAGTCCATAAATGTATTTTTTCAGTAAAGATATTTATATTTGTATTAAAATGTTGTAACATAGCTTTAGAAATGTCAAATTTCAAGCAATCATTCTACTCGTTTAGGTTCGAACTCTGTGTAAAGTCAAAAAGGAGTTTTGTATGGATTCATCATAGTTTTCTATTAACTCGGAAAAAATATTTTCGAGTTTGGTAGGTATTTTTGTTTTTTTTTTTTTTTGGTATTTATAAGAGGCTCCAAACTCTTGACTTGCACTGTATAGTGCATCTCCCTACCTATGGCTACCTCTTTAAATATCTTTTTACTTTGATGCTGCAACATCAGCGATATAGATTGTTAGGATGGATGCGTCCTTTCACGCGTGTAAGTAACCCATCATCTTTGCTAGCGATGATGATGGAAAAGATCATAATGAGACATGTATGGCAAAATGCATCAAAATCCATTAAAAGCCATTTTCGTATTATGGTTTTCATAAAAGAGCGTAGCAAAAAAAAGCAGCCCCCAACTCCACAGGGCACATAGAACACCGAAGAAGGCAGAAAGAGAGAAAGCGGAGTACACCCACCTAATGCATTGTGTAATCATCATCTTACCATCAGCATCATCAACATCATCATTTGCAATCAGGGGTGGAAGCGCAGTTATACAAATAACAAAATGACAATATTTTGTGAGAAACACCCCGTTCTCCCCCTTTCTCTTGTGAACTTGAGGATGATAATAGATTGGAAAGTATTTTTGCATTTTTTTCCAGTATTTTCTGATAGACTGGATATTTTTGTTCAGCGTTTTTGTCAGCCCATTATTTGTCCTCAAATTATTTGCACACACTTCAATGGGCTCGGAGATACCAAACGATGTGGTATGAATTTCATGAACAGCAACGAACCACTTAAGATAATAACCTGTAGCTGGGTGAATGACATAAATCGAAGGGTGCAGTGCAGTGCTGTAATTATCCTTGAAGCACTCGAAACAAAAAACAAAAAAATTGAAAACATAGTCAAAGATGAAATATAAAATCATTTTGTGCAAAACACATTAAGTACACAGAAATCAATTAATCACAAAATTAAAACAAAACGGTACTCTCAAAGTAATTTAAATTCATGCAGCATCACCATCATCATCGGGACAAATAATGTTCAGCACATGTGTACATATAGCTTTCGATACGGGCGTCTGCAGTTCGGCAAGATAAATCCACATCACGAACAATCTAGGCACACGGTGATTCCTCAACCATATCCAACTGGTCCGTTTCAGTGAAAAAATTTTATGGCCAGCCATTGAGGCGGCTACACATTTTAGCAAGCCAAACAAAATCAAACTGATCGCCTTTTTTAAGTTAATTGAATTTTTCACCATACTATTAGATATTTTTAGAAGGACAAGAAGCAAAGATTTCAACGACGATGTCTTTATTTTAAAAAGATGTAGAAGGCGGAGAGGAATTTGATTTCGAATAACGAGATACAAACGATTTATAATTGAATGCAGATAATTTTTCAAGCATATACTCACATGAAAAGGTAGTTTAGGTGGGATTAAGATAATTAACCGAAGAACATTCAAGATTCCCTCAAATATTCATTCTTACGAGTATACATATACATATGTAGAAAGAGTTTTGAGGAAAACACTTTTTGGATTTCAAATCGAAATCTTAAGAATGTGATTGTCCCCAAGGAAATGCCTTGACCATTATTGAAGAGAAAATAATATTTTTAAAATACAAACACTCAGATAAAAACATCGGCTAACGGATTAACAGGTGTTTCGTTAAAAATAGAAGGTGAAAAAACTTACATATGTGATTTCAGAAACATTTGTATTTATGACACAATCTTTAAAAGCATTGTAGTTCGTCTGTTTTTTCCACACAGCATATACTAGTAAATACAAAAATCGGTATAAGTAAAGTGATAATTTTACCAAGTTGACAGTCTCGTTTAAATTTCAATTTTCCTACTCAACATGTTAACTTAATATTCCGTTTAGATATTTTTACAAAAAATTATTTACTCCTCAAATTGAAAAGCTTATTCAGGAAAGAGAGCACATTTTCAAAAAATACAAAAGAAAATGGGCGGAGTATAATCGATGTCAATATATCTTTGCTCGTAACAAAGTAACCTCACTCATACGCAATGTCAAGCGCACATATTTTATGAAACGTCTTGACCCTAAATTAAACTCAAAGGTCCTATGGAAAAATTTGAAAAGTTACGGCGTTATTGATAATGAAAAACCCAAATAAACTTATGGCCCTACTGAAATGAGCCTGGTTCTTGCGCCAGACTCTTCTGAGGCGGTATCCTTTGAATTTGGTGAGTTCTCCTCTGGACAACTCTTTTGAATTTAGGTGTGTAAGTGATTTGGATGTTGAGATAGCAGTTCGCTCGGTCAAGTCAAACGCAGTGGGGCCCGATCATACATACATATGTCATCGAAATTTATAAAATTAATCCTTCCAGTTCTCCTCCCTTTCCTGGTGCATATATTCAATTACTGTATTTACAGTTGTCAATTTCCTGAACAATTGAAAAATTTCAAAGTTGTTCCAATCCCAAAAAACCCTAACCCAAAAAGCCCTTCGGAATTCAGACTCATCAGTCTTTTATCATTTCTGTCGAAGACGTTAGAAAAAATATTGGCTGAACAGATAAAAAAAAATTTGGACAGAAAAAATATCAATATGGCAATCAGGGCTTAGAAAGAAGCATAGTTGTGAATCAGATGTATTAAAAGTAACTTCTGACTTAAGAAGAGCAATGGATCGTGATGAAATCAGTGTAATGGTGATGATTGATTTTTCAAAAGCCTTTCATTGCATTGATCACTCAATTCTTATTTGGAAATTCTCTTATTATTTGAGAAATCGTTTAGTACGTGTCGAAACTGAACTCGGGAGTTCTAGCCCATTTCTTGTCAACACAGGTGTCCCGAAAGGATCGGTTTTAGGTACTCTTCTTTCTTTCTGTGTCTACATAAATGATCTTCCTGATTTTATTGTAAATTGTAATGTGCATATTTATGCAGATGACGTAACAATTTATCTGTCTAAGAGACCTGGATTGTTAGAAGACTGCGTAGCCCGAGTAAATGAAGATCTATTACATATTCAGGGGTGGGCTGAGTTAAATAAAATAAGATTAAACCCGTTGAAATCATTTGGAATGGTGTGTGCAAGAAGCGAAATATCAATATATGAAGTTCCCTCTCTTAATTTGAATGGCTTTATCTCACCTTATGTTGATCGAGTTAAATATCTCGGCTTTATAATAAACAGTAAAATTAATTCTTGCGACGCTACGTCGGATTCCATTAAAAGAATTTACGGTGGACTAAAGAGTCTTAGAATATCTTCAAGTTTGTTGAGTTCTAACATGATGATGCGTCTGGTAAAATCATTGCTCTTGCCCATCTTCTCTTACAATTGTATTATATACTCTTGTTTAGATTCTGGATGCAAGCGTAAAATAAATGTTGCATTCAATGACTGGTTGCGGTATATGCACGGTTTGCCAAGGCATAGATGTAAGTGTTTCGAGGCACAAAACTTCGCTATTGGGAATGGGTTTAGATGACTTTTACAAGTTTATATCCGTTCTGAAACTCCATAATATAATTCATAATAACTGTCCTGAGTACTTGAATGAATATCTTAGTTTCCTTCGATCACATTGCCGCGGTTATAACGGCAAGAAATACCGAAAGTGCGCAGTGGAATCTGAACCAGGTCATGCGACGTGTGCAATCCTGGATGGATGAACACGGTCTAAATTTGGCAACGGAAAAAACCGAGATAGTCCTTCTGACGAAGAAGAGGATTCCCACACAGATCGATTTCCAAACTGAGTCCGAAGTTATAATAAGCAGTGTGGCGGTGAAGTACTTGGGATTGAGACTCGACACAAAGCTTACCTACTGGCAACAAATAAAGGCAGCAACGGAAAGAGCCTAAAAAACAACTACATCACTGAGCAGACTGATGACGAACGTGGGGGGACCAACGGCCAGCAAGCGAAGGTTATTAATGGCAACAACTCATTCCATCCTTCTGTACGGTAGCGAAATCTGGGCGGATGCACTTAAGCAGGAGAAGTACCGGAGACAGATGGCGGCAGTCCAAAGATGCGGAGCTCTACGTGTGGCCAGCTCTTACCGAACGGTGTCGGAACCAGCCGTCCTTGTAGTCGCTGGAGTGACTCCTATCGACCTCTTAGCGACGGAAAGGAAGTACGTCTATGACAAAAAGGCGGAAATTGGAGCGGATGCGGCATCCGAGGAGGCGAAGCAGCTGACTAAACAGAAGTGGCAAGAGCGTTGGAGCTCGGAAAGCAGAGGACGATGGACGGCGAGGCTGATCAGGAACGTGGCTGAGTGGAAGGACCGGAAACACGGTGAGGTTAACTATTACGTCACCCAGTTACTCACCGGACACGGATACTTCAACGCCTTTCTCCAAAGGATCGGCAAAACGAGCAGTCCAGCCTGCCAGTACGGTGACTCTCAAGAAGATGACGTGCAACATACCTTCTTTGCCTGCAGCAGATGGGAGTCCGAAAGAGAAGAACTGGAGGGAAACATCGGCATCATCACTCCAGACAACATTGTCGAAAAGATGTTAGCCAGCGAACAGAACTGGAACAAGATATGTATGTACGCCAGCCACCTTCTCAGAAGGAAAAAAAGAGAGGAAGAACACTTCCGCGAAACAGCGTGAGCTTACAAAGGGTAGTACAACAGGACCCCCCTTGAAGTAACTTGAAGTAATACGAAAGTCCTCAGAACATATTCTCAGAAGAAAAAAAAGAGAAGAAGAAAATGACCGGGAAACAGTTGAGCCCGTTATATAATGAGAAATCCCGTGAGGGAAATATGACAAACCCCCTTAAGTAATGCAAAGAGCGGTCCCAGGGGGATGGGTCAGAAGCCAAAAAGGGTTATGGAGGAGTTTTAGTCGGTTTGGACGAGTCCGACACACGGGGATGGTCAGCGGGTCAACGCCAAAAAGGCCTCCTTATGGTGCATCAAGCATTTCTCCCGCTTCCCTTAAAGGAAAAAAAAAAATCAACTTATAATTTGTATTTATTATTTATTTATTAATTCTAGAACTTATTTATGTTAAAATTTATACATCATTTATTTGTGCACATAACTTATTGTTATCTTAATTTGATACTATTCATGAGATTAATCTCGAAGTACAATGTAAAATAGTTTTATATGAAATAAATGAAATGAAACTTCAACTGGTCTTAAATTAACTTACCACTGTGTCTATTTATTGAAACAGAACATCGCTTTAATGTTCTAAAATTACAACAACAAACTTGAATGACTAATAAAAACGCTAGTCCTCAAGTGATAATTGATAAACGATAAAACCTAAATTGGGGTGGACCTGATCATGTGGTCTCGGTAGCGTGATGCGTAGGGCATTGGCTTCTGACGACGCTAGGTCTGGGTTCAAATCTCAGTCAAGGCAAAAAGTTTTTCGATTAAACTTGATAGTATAAAGGCTAAGCACCACTAATAAAGGAGTCTGATGATCGGCTTGGCAACCGTGAAATAGCTATAACTCCAGACAAATAAGAACCCCCCTGGTGGCAGTTCATTCAAGTTGTTGTTGTAATATTCAAAAATTCATACATCTACATAAGTTTATTATATTATTCAGTGTAGATTTTACAATAGGTCTGCTTATATGAACCCAAGATGATGGGTTTATAAAGTTCACCGATAATTTTGACATGGCAATGTCATGTTAACTCATTTATATTCTCTCGCAAACTTAACACCTCAGCTAGTTAAATTAAACATTGAGTCAAGTAAATTACCCAAGAAAGAATTGTTAGTTTAATAGTAAATCAAGTTATTGTTTCTAGATTTTCATGATGCCTTAACAGGATTAATTATTGAAATGTTTCTATGAAGTTTTTTCAGATGACGTAAAAAAAGCGATGAGTTTTATTTTTCCTGTCCATGCATTTTTTTTAAATGTTTATCAGATAACTACTTGAGTTAGAGTTCCTGCTATTCTATTCGTCAAATTAAATTCTTATGTTAAAAATCATTTTTTTAAATCATTGAAATACAATTATGTATAATATTCCTTGGAACTGTAAGGTTACACAATTCAACAATAAAACGAAAAATAATTTTAAATGGAATACCTACTTTATGACTGAATAAGCCACTCATTTAATCTATAATTAATCATACGAAAACTATGGAAACCTACAATCAAGTATGTCAAACACATATGTTTCCTATAGATACGTATACATATGTAAAAAAAATTGACAAATGTTCTTTCCCTTTTGGCTTTTTTAAATTGATAAACGAAATTTTTAAACAAAAAAGGCATTCTTATCGCTTCGATTTCACATACTCGAATGTATCCGTTATGGCAAAACTCCGATATATCTTTGACTTCTGTCGAAGAACATTCCTCAAAAAATTATCATTGATAAGGCGGTTGAAAACAAAACCGCAAAACAGAAACCAAAATTAAAATTCCGATTAAATAATACCCAAAAAAAAAAAAACTAACAATAATTTTTAATAATAGTGTTTATCGCAATTCGAGAATTCTCGATACATTGTTATCGAATTACCATATTTTCCTATAACCACAATATATTTTTTAAATCAACCAAAAGAGGAACGAATAAGTAACAATTATTATAATAATATCAAATGGAACGGAATGATAAAACCACGAGAGAACGAGCCCATTCATAACACAAGTAAATACATCTGTACAGTGTACATGCTGATATGTGTTGAAAACCGGAAAACCATTCAAATTAAACCGGATGTCACTTTTACGCTGCACTATATTCTCTGTTTTAATCACTCGATTCGAACAATGTTATAATTTTTACCAATAATTTTATATCTATGTATCTATAGCTGTGTCATACAAAATATACTAATAGATTAAGAGGGAGCACGTAGATATTTATTTGCAGAAGTGGGGTTCTTGGGGATCCAGACTTATTATGTATAGGTAGGTAGATTTGAATAAATATGTAAAATTTAATTTTGCAAAGCATCTCTATCTGGCATGAAGAAAATATTTGTCTCGTTTGCAATGTATCGGAACGATACCTCGTAGTAGTCTGCAAATAAATATGTACGCTTGCACATCGCGGGGAAAACAACTGCCGCGACCGAAGATGAGTTCCCAAAAAAACTAAATGGAATTTCTAGTGCAACACCATGCATGAATGTTGTATGTGTGAGGCATTTATGTATAGGGAAAATTTTCAATTTTAATTAGGGACAGTGCGTTGATTTGGCTGCCTTCATTATGTTCATTTGGCATCCTTTTTTGCTTTTCGCGCATAAAATGTTTGTTTTTGTTGTATGTTGCATATCAAAAAATATCTGAAATACATGCCGATTATTTCTTGGAATGAATGAACTTCGAACTGTAAGGGTTAAAGGGAAATTGTTTTATTGCTGACATTAGTCAAAACCGGCTGTATGACGACGACGATGATGGCATGGCGTTGGCAGAACCTTGCGAGCACTGATCAGCACACTATCCATAGCATAATTGGCTTCTTCGACTGGGCTTGCTTGCTGGCTGGATGATGATGATCATCATCATCATCATCATTTGGTGCCGCGCACGATGATCTACAAATTGTTCGTAGATCCCAGGGATAAGATATGGAACACATGTGCTCCGCAGATACTTCATATTTATACAATAAGCCATGCTAAAAACACAGTCGGTGATCCTGAGGGATGAAGAAACAGAAGAAGCAGGCGCGTTGTGCATTTCGCATAAGTTATAAATGAGTGTGCATGTTCTTCGGATTAATGTTTTAATACTAAACGAGGGCCAAAAAAGTCGTTCGACTGTTGATGCGTTATTGAGATGAGTTGCATGCAAGTTTTGTCCTATGCACCTCCCTCCGCCAGATGTTCTAGTCGGGGTGTAACGCCGTGGCGGCATGGCGGAGAAATATATAGATATAATTAAGGATGAAGAGAGCTGCACTTGAAAAAGTAATAGTTTGTTTTTGAGTTGTATTTGTTTGTTTATTTTTAAGCATTCTCCGTCTCAAGATCAATGGCATTTTTGACATTTTACAAATCAGAAGGTCATATATTCGTGTGGCTCCATAAGGTATTATTTAGGTACTTAAAAGTAGCATTTAAGAGTTTTACTTTACTTGAACATGTACGGAGGCGTTGTCTTAATAAGTAACTTTTAATTCCTCAAACAGCCTTATATATATAATAATTGTATGTGAAGTTTCATTAAAATTGGTCGCGTACTTATATCAGTGCAATTTTTTGTTTGAACGAAACTATTGCTAACAACGAAAATGGAAAAAAAATTAAATTACAGCCGTCATTGAATATTTGGTCAAAAAGAATATGACACCAAATCAAATTAAAGATGACTTCGATGAGACATTGGGGGAATCTGCACTTTCGTATTCCACGTTCAAAAAGTGGGCAGCCTTATTTAAACATGGCAGACAGAGCGTCGAAGATGATCGCAGAAGCGGAAGGCCAACAACATCCACCTCTTCAGAAAACGTCGATAAAGTTCATAAAATGGTTTTAGAGGACCGAAGGTTAAAAGTGCGAAAAATAAGCAACACCATGGGGATCTCTTCTAAATGGGTTTACCACATTTTGACCGAAGAATTGGGGTTGAAAAAATTGTCCGCAAGGTGGTTGCCGCGTTTGCTGAGCGAAGAACAAAAATTCAATCGAGTTGAAATCTCTAGAGAGAATCTAGCGTTATTTCGGAGGAATACCAGCGATTTCTTGAGAAGATTCATTACCACCGACGAAACATGGATTCATCACTATATTCCTGAGACAAAAGAACAATCAAAACAATGGAAGCATAGCGGTTCTCGTCCACCGAAGAAGGCCAAGTCGTGTGCTTCAGCTGGGAAAGTGATGGCGTCAGTCTTTTGGGATTACAAGGGAATTATTTTTATTGATTACCTTCGCAAGGGCCAAATTATCACTGGTCAATACTATGCAAACCTGTTGGACAAATTGGCTGAAAAAGTTTGCCGAAAAAAGACCAGGATTAGCCAAAAAGAAGATCCTTTTTCTTCAGGATAATGCTCCAGCACACAAGTCGGTTGTTGTCATGGCTAAACTCCATGAACTTCGATTTGGTGTACTGAACCACCCCCCTTATTCACCTGATTTGGCACCATCAGACTATTACCTCTTTCCTAACTTAAAAAAACAATTGGCTGGACGCAAATTCTTCACCAACGAGAAGGTGATTGCTAAGACGGAGCGGTTTTTCGAAGAGTTGGAGGAATCGGCCTATAAAAAGGGTATAGAAGCACTGGAACACAGATGGAATAAATGCATTGATGTAAGAGGAGAATATGTAGAAAAATATTAAAAAAAAGTTTTAAAATTTATTGCGTTTTATTGGTCAGGCCGAGAACTTTTCAAACTGCCCTCGTATCAAGACAGTTTTGCTTTTGCAGATTGAATTTAAAAATTTTAAGTTTAGAGCAGAGTCCGACTTAATTCGTATTGCATCTTTCACATCGGAGGATGATAAGAACATTTTTCACCGGCTCAACTGTATATCGAACCAGTACAAGTGGCATTGACAATTGGTAAGGCACAGATGATCCATGGCCGTAGTTAGGGGGGATTAGGGGAAAATGCCCTACCTTAAAAATCAACTATCGTATCGTAATACCATTGATTCGAAAACTGGTTTTCCAAAACACGAAAAATCCATTTCCCATTACCAGCTATGGCGATATGGCAGGATAAATGAAATAGAGTCTCTAAATACAACTAGCAGTGCTGGTTTAGAGAGACATAGGTACTATACGTTAGGTCTATTATTGAGGTTACACAATTTGTCAACGAATTAGCTTTGTATATTGTTGTTTATGTATATGTAGGTATACTGAATATAATATTTATTTATTTATTTATTTAAGCTTAATTTAAGCCTGTTACTTAAAACTAAAGAAAAAAATTCTTAAAATTAGATTAATAATAATATTAGTAATAGGTTTGGGTGGAAAGTTGGTTCGGGAAATGAAGGTATAATTATTGGAGAGCATTTTTAAGGGCAGTTTTTGAACTACTTAAATCAAAAATAGTTGAGTTGTTAGCACTTCTAAGCATTCTTCTAAGTGGTTCGTTTTGGCCGTACTCGGTTCGGTGAAGGGGTATCCAGAAGAGTGGTGTCGATCTGATTTGTATTTTGCTTTATTTTGCGCAGCAAGCCTACGCAATCAATACCTTCAGATAATAACTGGTGTAAAAATAGGTCAGCATTATCTCGACGTACTCTTAAGGTCTGTAAATTTATCAGTTTAAGACGGTTTCCGTAGGGTGGGAGTCTGAATGGGTCGTCCCATCCGAGGCCGCGCAAACAAAATTTTATAAATCTGCGCTGAACGGCTTCAATGCGCTGAATGTGGACATGATAATAAGGTGACCAGCCGGGAGAGGCATATTCAAGCAGAGGACGTATACAAAAGAAACGTATAAGGATTTTGTGACGTAGGGATTTGAGAATTCCTTGGACCAACGCTTTACGAATCCTAGAGTTGAATTAGCCCTGTTAATAATAGAATCATAATGAGCTCGAAAATTTATCTGATTGTCACAAATAACTCCTAAGTCACGAATAGATGTGACAACCGAGACTTGTTCATTATTCAAGAAATAATAACGCTGGGGGAGAGGGGGGCGTTTTCTAGAATAAGTAATGACTTGACACTTACTGACGTTAAGTTCGAGAAAATTATGACGTCACCAGGTAAGGAAATTATTTAGGTCGGTTTGTAGTAGCTGGGTATCTGCTGAGCATGTAATATGTTTAGAAATACGCATGTCATCAGCGTAAATCTCCAGGTCAGATCCTACTAAAGTAAGCTCAACGTCGTTTATACTTAACAAGAAGAGAAGGGGGCCAAGGTGACTACCTTGGGGAACGCCTGATGTTGAGCGGACAGGGTTGGAAGTACTTCCTCTGAACAAAACAATGCCTAAACGATCACATATGTAAATAGGACTGGACCCAAGATAAAAACGGAGATGGAAATCAATTTGAAAATAATTATATTGTGAGAAATCCTATGAAATGCTTTGCTGAAATCAGTTGCAACTGCATCAATTTCGTAGCCTAATTCCATGGCACAAATAGTATTAGATACAAATTAAGTAAGATTAGATGTAGTTGATCTACCTTTAAGAAAGCCATGTTGCTTATCAGAAAAGAGTAATTTACAATGAAGAAGTAAATAATCGTGGACTAAACTCTCGAATAATTTAGGAACACATGAGAGCTTTGCTATCGGCCTATAATTTGAGACATCACTCTTAGATCCTTTTTTATATATAGGGATAATGAAACAATCTTTCCATCGATTGGGAAACACACAGCAAGAAACAGATAGTTGAAATAGAGCAGTGAGTGGTTGAGCAAGTTTAGAGATGCATTTTTTAAGAACAATAGGAGGAATACCGTCAGAACCCGATGAAAACTCGTCCTTAAGCCGGCGAACCTTGTTAATCACTGATAATTGACATATATTAATCGATGTCAAAGAGGTCTTGGCACAACCATTCATATAACTAAAAAAACCAAAGTCTACTTCAGAGTTATTAGAAGAAAATGCTTGGCCAAAAAAATCGGCGAAATAGTTAGAAATAGTTTTAGGATCAGCGGATGAGGCATTGCAGTAGTTCAAGGTGGAGGGATAACCATCTGACTTTCTTTTAGAATTAATAAATTGAAAAAAGAGAAATAATATTATAAACCATTATATAAATGAATGTTTAGCACTTATCTATCACACCATCCCGACAATTGAATACCACCTTTACCAGATCAGATCATATTTCATATCAAGAAAAATTTTTACTTCCGCCCTACATGTTACCACCGATGCCCTACCTTGAATTCAACTCTAACTACGGCCCTGGGATGATCTGAGTACAAATGTGATTAATCTAGTACATTTAAACAGGCTTAGTGACATCAAATTAAATGTCAACTAACAAGAGTTTGGTTTCCTTCTACTGCAGCTTATTTAAAATGTTTCTACACAAAGTAACCGGTCATAATGGAACATATGACGGATTTAAGAAACTGTTACGAAGAATACACAAAATCCTGAAAATAACTAATAACTTATAGTTGAATCACAAAAATGCAAAAAAGCTTAAACAAATGCGGACAGAAAATTTCGAGAAAAAAAGTTCTGTCTGCCAAATGACAATGAAGAACAAATAATTTGATACTACGTCTCGGGCTAATTAGCCAATTGGCCTACGCCTACCACTTTTAAGCTCCTATTAATCATACATACGTTTATTCAATTTTGTAAAACTAATATGTATTGCCAGGGATCCCCAGCTAAAAATTATCCTAAGCAAAGTCAAAGGTCGAGAAACATTTTAAATCCATTGACTCCCTAAATTCTTCTACAGAAAATGCAACACTCTTCGAATGCTTTAAAAGGCTGCAGCATGTCTCACTCAAAAGTCCCTTTAAAACATTCCGCCCGTCTTAATTTTTAAACCATTTTCTCTGATTTCTTTCTGTTGCTGTGAATTCTCCTTTGGTTTTTTTTTTTGTTCAACCATTGTTTGTCCTGTTTAGACGGTTTAAAGATGTTGTTTCTCGCCTCGGAAACAACCAGCCACGACCCACCCTCAATTTAAAAAAAAAGACTACCAGTATCATTTTCAGTATTGACATCTTAATTTTTGCGCCTTGCTATATTGTTTACATTCTTTTTTGTGTTTTTTTTGTCTTCGGGGGAAAAGAAAAGGATATAGCCGACCATCCGACCATCCAACCATCGTATAAATGTCATATTTTGAACTTTTACTTTTTCCCCAATTTAGAAGCGATTTAAATGTTTTGTTGATGTTTTCAAAGAGTTTTCGGCCCGCATAAAGGGTAAATCGAAGGAGGATGTTTTAGGTACGCATTATTGAATAAATAGACTCCAGAAAGAATCAATTTCAAGTGTTTTGGTTCATAATTAGGGTTTTTTGTTTACACGAGGGTGTTAAATTTAAATAAAGGGAAAATAAAAGATTCAAATCAAATTTCACTTACCTCTTTTTCTTTGGCAGCCAATTCATCAGCAAAATTATTATTACAACTACTACTGCTATTACTATTTGTATTGGTATTATTATTGTTGCTAGTACTATTATTATTATTGTTCCTTGTTGCTTCGATGCCACTAGTGCCCTCTAGCGCTGACAGAAGCGGGCTGTGCGATCGATTTGACATTTGATTGCTTGCCAGTGTTGCCGATTCGCTAGAGTCTTGGTGGAGATTCATTTCGGCAGTCATTGCCGTAATAAGTTTGCTTGCGTCTGTTACTGTTGCACCTAGAGTTGTGGCGCTGGTGGGGGTAGGGTTACCAGTTGCTGCTGCCAATACTGCAGAAAGATCAGTAGCTGTATTTGATGCAGTTGATGTTGTGTCCATTATTTGATTATGATTGAAGAGTAACTTAGCCGAATTAAGGCATCCGTTGAGTGTGCTACCGTTTTCAGACAATGGCGGAGACGGCGATGGTGTGGCTGCCAGCAAATTTCCGTTCTGGTGCAAATGCTGTGATATGGCAACACTGTTCAATTTGTTATTATTGCTGAAGCTATTGTTGTTGTTTATCGTTGGAGATGATAGCTTGATATTTGGTATTGGGATAGTGCTCACCGAAGATGGAGACGGTGGCGACGAATGGATCGAAGATGCTGTTGTGGTTGTTGTCGATGACGTGGATGTTGTTGTTGTTGCAGTCGAAGTTGTTGACAATTGTTCTTTTAAAGTATTCACTTCTTTTTCAGCCAATGTAGCTCTCTGCAATTATAAAATGAAATAGTCAAATTAAATCGAAAATTAAATTAACAAAAAAAAAAACAAACAATGAAATTCCAGAGACAAAGCTCCGCTGAACCTTCAAAAATATTTGCCAAACTATTCCCATTTTGATGTCTGCTGATAGTATCGGCCGAAACTTATAGCCCAATTAAACCCCATTTAGAATAATATTTTTCGAGGGTTATGTAGCTTCTCACACCTACACCTTTAGTACGGTGGCAATGGCAACAAAAAACCATGCATTATCCCCAAAAAACAACCAAAATTTTGGTATGTTTTGTTTCCTCTCTTCTTCTACAGCACTTCTAGAACAGACAAAAATTCTGCATAAATGTATTTCCGTTCAATTTGAATTTAGACGAAGCCAAAGGGATTTTAGCCAGTGCACAGTCTTATAGTCATATATAGTCACCCAGACCCAGGAAGAAATTCGAGTAAATTTACCGCTCGAATTTTAATAGTTCGAAAAAGTTTTCCTTGTTGTTTGGGCTGAAGAGTAGCAAAAAACAAGAAACATACATAGATATAAAAATTGAAAAAAAAATACGACCACCGACCCTTTTTTACAGGCATTCAAATAAAACCTTCTTCCTTCGTCGGACACACCCTCATTAATTTTACTTTTAAAGTCATTACGGGCTAAATTTACCCAAATTAATACGTTACACTTTGTTATAACACTCCGATGTATAGAACCGACTACAGTGTACCTATTGGTATATGCAGCAAGTAGTGGATTTATCGATAAGCCAATTTGGGGTAGAGTCCAAAATAAGTTTGCCAAATTAGTCAGACGAATCGAAGGACAAACACCAACATCATAAGTCATTATAAGAGGGCAAGAGAACTTCAGCCGGAAAGAAGGAAGGGGAATAAAGCAAAATAAAAGGACCTATGCCTATGTGCATAGATCTAAGGGCAATACTCAAGAATCGAACGAGAAATCGGGCTTAAGAAGGAATTACTTTTCGGCAAATTTATCTCTCTTTGTGTACATCCGATTGTTGTGGCTACTCGGATTTGGGATACCTTTTTGTCTGTATACTGCATCGTTTCTCCATTTTTAATGCCAACCCCCTCCGACAAATTTAATCTATTGGGAGGAATTATGATTCTCTTTTCGTTACCTTGGAGTTTTTTGTCAATTCCTTTCCAAACGGACGCGACGTAGACGTAGATAGACAGACAGATAACTAGATACGAAAAACAAGTGTATGGTTTCTCACGGGGATTGAATCTCGGAAAGTCGTGGTGCGGCGGGTATCAATGGACGAACAAAATTAAATATTTACCCAAAAAAAAAAAAACAATTTTGACTATAAGAAAGACAAAAAACAAAACAAGTTAAGACAAAAATTAAGCTTAACAAAGTCTACAGTGGAGGAAAATCGATACTCAGAGACGAGTTATGAGACCCGCATAAATCCACTGTGGCAACACAGCAACCCTTTCTCATCATGAACGACTCTGTTACTACCCCCTTAGGCAGATAGCTATTAGAAGTAGATTTATCGCAATCGAAAAACTTTTGGCGAATTGAAAATTTCAAAACCCCCTCCCGTCAAAGCAACCCTTTTTCTTTGGTTTTCGTATACTTATACAATATTGCTGCATGAGAAAACAGAGGAAGCGCGCGATGACAAGTTGCTCCGGCCGGGGTAGCCGAAAGGCGGGCAAAACTTGTATAACTTTTGTTGTCATTCCCAAAGTCGATAATGTTTAATTACAGATTACATCTGACAACCGCGCCCACCGCCCCGCACGATTTTAATGATTTTTAAGCTTAAAGCGGTTAATATATAGAGACAGAGAAACTTCTTAAGAGATGGGGTGAAACATTTTTGATGTCTGATTCTGATGGTTGGAACCCTTCCAATTGATTTTACAAAAGTCTTCGACGCGAAAATGCGGGAGGATGCGCGACCGTAGTATTGAGGGCGACGAACGACGAACGACGGACGGCGGCAAAAACTGTGGTTTAAGAGATACTTTTTTTTTTTTTTTTTGGTTTTGATGTTGCTTCCTTTTTTCTGTTTTAAAGGAAATATTTTTCGCCTTTCCATTTACATCAATAGAAATATCAATTAACGAAAATGTAAAAGGGTTAATTAACTAAAATGCGGGCTTCACTTTTCAAGCACAAAGGACCACACCGACCTTAAGCATGTATAATAAACGAACATGTGTACCTCCCGAGCATCCATTTATATTTTAAATACTATGTTCAAAAAGTCAGAAATTTTTAATACATTTTTTGGCAAAAAAGGATCCCATTTGGTGATTTGCTTTAGATGTGCAAACTCAAACTACCCAACACAAGATTTTTGTTAAAAACCTTCATTTTTTTATTATTATTTTTACTAAAGCAAATTCGTCGTAGGTATTCTGAGAACGAAAGGGTAAACATTTGCATGAGGGGCAGGGGCCAGGGCCAGTAAAGGCAAAGGCAAAGGCAGCCCTCTTAAGGATGATCCTGTGCTCCGATATTTTTGTTTTTAGATTTTAGAGTATTTACTCGTCCCCCAGCATGAGATTGGTCAATTCGAATTCTAGAGCGAGTGTGCAAAAGTATCGTTATCATTATTGGCTTCCTCGAGTGAGCCCATCAAGGACTGGGAAAAGCAGTCTTTCAATTTGAAGAGAGAACTTTACATACTACACCTATCCTACGGAATAAAGTTCATATCGTTTTCAATCCTCGAAGTGTTCCTTTCCTTTTTCTTTTTCTGTATTTGTTGTTTTTTTTTTTTTTTTTTTTTTAATAGCTTTTGAGCTCTGTGTATGGATTATGAAATAATATTCTTTTAGTTCTCTTTTGTTGACTGCTGATATATTTTTGGCAGTAAAAGGGTGGTATTTGATGTTCCATTTTTTAGCCATTTTGCATAAGGATGTAGAGTGTTTGGATGGAATGGAGATGTTGCCCTTAAATGAAAGTTGAAATGAATACTTTCTTTTTTTGTTGTTGTTGGCCAAAATGGTGCAATTTAAAAAGGATGCTATTAATCTTTATTGGTTCTATCATTCACTCGATTCAGAGTCAAATATTTTCCCTTAATTAAGAAGATGGAAGCAATTCCATAGCAAAAAACAAAAAGGAAGAAGACCAAACAAACGAAGATAATTAACGGGCGGCTGATGGGATGCGAAATGAATGAGTTTTCTATACATATTTTTTTTATTCTCATTCTGGGATCGGGTCTTTGTCTGAGGGTAGGCGTCAAACCTCAGGGGGTCTATTATAAAGGAAATGAAGGTGGTTGCAATACGCTTTCAAAATACAAAGCAACTTTCTTTCTTACAAGGTGTTTTTTTATCAATTTTTGTATAAAACAAGGATACGAAATTATTATCATTGCGATTCAGATTGTGAAATTTAATTAATATCGGCCTTAAAGAAGTTGTAATGAATTCCAATTGATAAACACGACATAACAAAATCCGAAATTGGAAAGGGAAAAAATTAATTAGAAAAAATAAAAATAATAAAACAGGAATCGAAGCGGAGTGATGGCTGATGGCGGTGGCGGTGGCGGAGAACCGAAACGGATGAAATAATAAAATCCTTGCGGCTATTTTTGTCGAGAGAACAAATCTTCAATGGTTGATTGTTCAAAGCAATACATTTTTTTAAATATAAGTATGTATATAAAAGCAAGCAAAATCAATGTCGAAATGTCACTCTGTCATTCTGTCATATCCTTATTGTGCGGTTATGCAAAGGCCCCGTGCACAAGGTATATCTACACATACAAGTGTTTGTTGTTTGCATATAAAAAATACTTTGCTTTTTCATGACAGTTTTTTTTTTTTTTTTTTGTTAGAATGCAATACATACCTACGATTTATTGAATGCCTTTTGAATTACTGTACTTTGCTGTTTTCCTATGTCCGTTTTGATTTTATTTATAAAATTCTATTTCAATACGTATACCCAGATGCCCTCCCGCGCAATCTTAAACTCCTTTTTTTCTGTAATCATTCTTCAGTTCAGGCCCTCGCTTCTTGTATTGTTTTAAGCCTTCAGTGGACTCGAATGAGCATGTAAGCGATGCTGTGGAAAATGAAATCAATTTGCATCTGAGTAATACAGGGCCCAAAGGGTTTTCTTTTAATTACTGATCGATACTGGTTGATTTTGAAATTAAAAGCGACAGTAAAAGGAAGAGGATTGTGACAGTTCATTCAAATTTATAATTCCTTAAGTTTTTAGCAAGGACTTATTAAATTTCGAATTATGTAGAAATGAAATACAGAAATGTTGATACAGATTCAACCCGGTTATCGAATCACTCCATATTAATTAACCAAATACTAATGTTACCGAAACCTCCTCTGAACCCACTGAACCCACACCGAAAATCTTAACTTGACTCTAACACAGGAATCCGTCGTTACTGGTCCAAAAACTTTAATTTCAGTATCTCGTCTCCAACCCGAAACGATGCCTGAAGATGTTGTGGATCATTTGATTGCTACTAAGGCTATTGTCAATTCATCATCCGTCAAATGCTCCAAAATAAGCAAACCAAACAGCTTCGTAGCCTCCTTCAAAATAATAGCTCCCAATTCTCTCTTCGAACCCATATGTAGTACTTCTTGGCCTCCTAACACATTGGTAAAAGAATTTACAGCGCCCTTGAGAAGGAAATCAAATTTAAATTCGTCTTCTAGTATAAATTCAAAAAACTGCCCAGGTTCTGCATCTACTACCAAAATGTGAGAGGTCTTCGAAGTAAAACTTCTAAGACTTTCAAAAATTCCCTAGTTTTGCCATACGATCTTTTTGCCCTTACAGAAACTTGGCTTAACGCAATAATATTAGACACGGAACTTTTTGATAATGAGTTCTTAGTTTTCCGAAAGGACCGTCACGTTGACGTTACAAATTCAGTTGGCGGGGGAGTACTTATTGCTGTTAGAAGTAATTTCTGCTCAACACAAATAGTCTTCCCATTCAATATGACAATTGATCTGTTATGCGTCAAAATAACTAAGGGATCTTTAGTCTTATTTGTTTTAAATGTTTACATTCCACCTAAAAGTCCTGGTTCCGTTGGATAATATTATCTCTACAGATTTACAGCAAATTAGCTGTATACGAAATAGTATGAATAGACAACTTGACCTTGTATTCTCATCTGACGCCGTTAGTACAGTAGTGGTAGAATCTATCTCTGCTTTATCTAACATAGATCAATATCACCCGCCTCTTGACATTTTTCTTGACTTGAGTAATCATTTACTAGAAAATAGTAATCCCCACGACTGTTCTTATACTTTTGACTTTCGGAGAGGTGATTTTCAACAGCTTTTAGATAGTTTAATTAATTCCGGTATATAACGTTTACCGATTTCTAATGATCTTGACAAAACTGTCTCAAGCTTCTATTCTATTTTCATGAGATGCATAAATGAAACTGTCCCTAAAAAAGATCTATTCCCTCTAATTCTTCTTGTCATCCTTGGTTCACAAAAGAACTCAAATACCTTCGAAATAAAAGAAATAAAGCTTGGAAAAAATATATAAGGTTCATGACAGTAGAGAATCAAGTAGTTTACATTTCCCTTTTAGAAGAATTCAAAAAACTCTCTTATGAATATTATAATGATTATCTTTAAACCATGGGGCTTTCCCTGAAATTAGA
The DNA here is from genome assembly GCA_911387755.1 of Chrysotoxum bicinctum. Classification (NCBI taxonomy): domain Eukaryota; kingdom Metazoa; phylum Arthropoda; class Insecta; order Diptera; family Syrphidae; genus Chrysotoxum; species Chrysotoxum bicinctum. The sequence goes on along the minus strand of OU426990.1, from coordinate 93,765,511 downwards.
CCCGAAAAACTTCTGGAAATTTATAAATTCCAAAAAGAAAAGCGACGGTTATCCTGTTAATCTCGTTTATAATGACGTAATCTTGAGTACTACTACAGAAATAATTTTAGCCAATCCTTCATTGATTCCCCTGTTGTTGTTGACGATAACTATTTTCAATTCTTACGAAATTGTCCTCAGGTATCATTTAATAATATGACAGTAGATCATGACAAAATTTTGGACTTTCTGTCACATTTAAAAGACGATTATTCTATTGGACCCGATGGAATACCACCCGCTTTATTGAAGAAATGTAAGTCTGTTTTAGCTCTTCCTCTGCGTAATATTTTTTTTCTATCCTTGAAATTAGGTAAATTCCCTGCAGTTTGGAAGAAAGCATTTTTAACGCCAGTATTTAAAAAGGGAGATAAAGCCAATATTACCAACTATAGACCAATTTCCAAACTTTCTTGCATTCCGAAGTTGTTCGAACAAGTTGTATGTGACAGTTTGACATTTATATGTAAAACTATTATCTGCAACCAACAACATGGTTTTATGCAAAAACGTTCTACTGTAACTAATCTTGTTGTCTTTTTGAATAAATGTTTAAACTCTCTAGAAAGTTGTCAAGAAGTTGATCAACTGTCTCATGAGATTATCAAGTTTAAACTTCACTCATACGAATTTTTACCACCTTTCATCAAGTGGATATCTTCATATCTTGTCAAATATCAAGTCAAATTCAGAAATTCATACTCAAGAGAATTTATTGCCAAATCAGGCGTTCCGCAGGGAAGCCATCTGGGACCACTACTCTTTACATTGGCTATTAATGATGCTTCTCTGTGTTTTCGCAATAGCGAAATTCTAATCTTTGCAGATGATATGAAGATTTATAAAAATATAGTATCTTCAAATGATCGGGATCTACTGAAAGATGATATTAACCATTTTGCCTTGTGGTGTGAAAAGAACAGTCTGAACCTCAACCCGACAAAATGTCAAACTATTCTCCTTCCTTACATGAATATGTTATCTCACGGCACATTTTAACTCGTGTTATGACTGTAAGGGACCTTGGAGTTCTTTTTACACCCAATTTAGATTTTTCTGCTCATATTAATAAAATCGTGAATAAGGCCAATTCAATGTTAGGGTTTATTAAGCGCTGGTCTAAAGAATTTGTTGATCCCAATGTCACCCGGGCTTTATACAACTCCTTGGTGCGTCCCCATCTTGAGTATGCATCGCAGGTTTGGACTCCTCTTTATTATATTCATATTGAGAGAATAGAATCTGTGCAAAGAAACTTTACTCGTTTTGCCTTGAAAGGACTTCAATGGAGTGATCCTTCGTATGTCACCTCTTATGACCAACGATTATCTATTCTTCAGATGCAAACTTTGGAACAAAGAAGAACAAACAATGATTTGGTATTTTTCCACCAATTAATAACAGGCGTCACAGATGCACCAGATCTTTTATGTTCGGTTTATTTTAATTATCGGGGAGGAGGTTATAATCTTCGAGGCCTCGATATGATTAAGGTCCCAACACATAGGACCAACTATGGCATGCATGAGCCCTTGACACGTATGGGTAGACTTGTAAATTGGAATTCAAATATTTTGGATTTTAATATAAATAAAAGTAAATTAAAAAACCTACTCAAAACCAGTGGTTTACGCTCCTAAATGTTCTTTGTTTCATGTTATGTTATTGTTTTGTTCTTACGTAATATTATTTGTTTATTTTTCATGCTTTCTTGTGTCAGTGTTAATTGTAATAGAGTTTGCCTACTAACAACTAACACTGCACTTAATGATGAGCCGGTGGTATAACACAGTTCTCTGTGTTGGCAAACCATTGGTCGAAAGACGGAGCTTGCTATAACCTTTCTTCGACCAATTCTGATAGTGTAAAATAAGTCTTCTTCGATAACTTCAAAAGATAGTTATATCTCTGGGATGGTGAGATCTATTATAAGCTGAGCTGATTTCATTTCTTACTTTAAACTTGACAGCTATAAGTAAATTTGGTTTTGATTAAAAATTTTAAAATAACTATTGTATTATTTCTTTTACTTTTATTGTTTTAGCTAGCGCAGCACAATTTCCAATAGTTATCTACTTAAGTGCGACACTCTTGCGTTTTTTGGAATGATGACACACGAACATTTTACAATTAAGCAAGTCTTTCACTAGAAGAAAGATCAATTCACCGTTACCAGCTTCGAAGACTCTAATTAGATACAAATCAAATTCATGAAAAGAGTTCTGCAGGGGTAACTAGCGACTAACAACTCTCACACAGAAATGGCTGACATTTTTAAATCACTTGTAAGTTTTTTTTGTGTTGGGGAAAAAGTTCTATAGAACTAGAATAAGGGTGGGTCAATTCGACTTCCCATCTTACCAACAATTTCCGACAACTTCGATTCGAGTCAATTTCAAAATCATTCACTTCCCCCTTTGGAACTAAACCGAAACAAATTAATTTAATTAATTACAGTCCCGTCTTATTAGATAATGTTCTTAGGCCAAATATGTACACAAAATATAACCGTGCTGTGATTTTCATCCATACTTATAGCACTCTTAAAGGTGGACTCGCCTTAACCCATCACTCAAAAAGTAACCAGAAAACCATCCCATTAATATCTGACTGATTTCTTTACCCCGTCGAGTCCTGTTGCTCCTTGAGAAACGCTGTAGCTACATACCTTACCTTCTGACTGTGCAGGAGTGAACGTACATTCTTTCGGTACGTATTATAAGTTAATTGTCCCCAAATGATGTCTCTCAAGAGAAGCTAAACAATTATTAGAAATCGAATGTAAAAGGATGTCACATCAATTTGGTGTGTCACGATTTGACAAGTAAAAAGGGTGGCCTGTCTGATCCAAGTGGAATGATGAATTACAGCAGATGTATTTATTTGGGATGCTGCTCTAGTCCCTAGCTATAAAGAGATACAATTTGAGTTACTTCCAAAAATCAAATCAAAAACCAAAAAGACCCAACAACAAATGGAGCGCGCACACCACCGATTCCGATTGACATGCAAGTTTAAGCAGTGGTGTATCCTATAAATTATATCGAGATCGAGATTGAGTGTTGTTGCCCCGTGTGGCATTGTTCGAATGGATGGTGGTGCCCGTGTGATGCTCTATATCTGGGACACACTTTTGAAATTTCCTCAACCATTTGCCAATGTAAAACTGTCAAATCCTTTGTAAAACAATACCAACACGCCGCACAATGCCAATTAATCAGAAATTCCCAAATAATTGTCTTTGGCGTGCTGGCGACAGCTTCAGCTTCAGCCAGCCCACAGAGGGGGCAGAGTGGCGCAGATTGGTATATAAAGATGACCAGATCTCCCGTCTGGGCCTGGTAAACGGATTTATGGCAATAATATAAGATTAATTAATGTTCATTTAAAATAGATCGAACCGTGTCTAAGAGGAGCGAAACCGCGGCTTGATTATAAATTCGAAGCAAGCAATGCAGCATTCTAAAATTATATTAAAATTAATTCAAAAGTATCTATTGTTCGCCATCTCAAAGATTTGCACGGCCAGCGAGCGTCGCGGTGGCGGCAGCAACGCATTAAGTTGTACTTTTTGTATTTGTTGAGGTACATATTCTTGCAAATATGTATAGACAAACGGGAGCGGGTCGGACAAAACTTGTGACGCTGCTGCCGATGACAAATGCTTTGGCCAAAGACACTTTATTGTAATGGGGCGCGTATATTGCAATGCACAGACGGATAGATAAATATTTTTTCAACTTTCACAGTGTAAGACATTCACAGGGATACAACACAACACCGGTGGCTGTCGATCATTTAATTGTAATTTTGAGTTGAAGACTTTTTGTTTCTTCTTGTTTTGAGTAACGAAAATATGTAAATGTTTTTGTTCTGTTATGCCTCTAAGATACAGAGTTCATTATAATACAAATGACTTGAATTTTGTTTTAAAAATGTGTGATGAAGTATAAGGTGTAGGCGACAGAACAGAACCTTGTGGGATACCAGGTTGGCGATGAAAAGTTCGATGTTTCGACTGTGCGTCTGAATGTCTATTTAATTAGGTTTTAGATGTTTAAACAACGACATTAGATACCTATATTTGAAGGTGTTGTACATAGGTGATTCTGTGATGTGTCAATCAGAGTTTCGAACGTAAAGCATATTTATTTTAATAAAAACGAAATGTTTTTTTAAGGATTTGTATATATTTAGTTAATTATAATAAAAACCTTTAATTTTTAATGGGTAAATGGAATTTGATATTAAATTTTAGAAAATCATAGTTTTCAGCTTCTTTATGATACAAAAATACTCCTAACTAACTCTAATACCGGGTAAGTAGAATAAAGTGTAGACTTAGTGGCCTTGTGGGCTGTAACATATAATATCATAAAAGCAAATTTAATCTAGCTAAACGTATAAATATAAGAGGTGAGAGACAAATTGTTAACAGAAAGTGGAAATCAGTTGATGTGATACATGAGCTTAAGGAGTTGTATGATAGTTTTAATCTTAAGAATGTGATCATTGAAGTTTGCTATTGGCGTATAAAGGGTGGCTAAATTTTAAGGGCTGATGTTGAATGTGAACCACACCTAAACCTCAAGTTTTTTTCTGCATTTCATTTGAAATTTCTAAATTTCAGACTAACTCAATCTGAACCATGGAATGATACACAATCGAGCAACGCGTTAAAGTTATTCAGGCTTATTATGAAAATGGGCTTTCAAATCAAAATGCATATCGTGCACTTCGTGATTTTTTCGGTCAATTTAATTGAATCGGAAAAATCGTGCAAAAATTTGAGCAGACCGGGTCTGTAGGAGATGTGAAAACACCAGTGCATGCGCTCGTACAGCTCGTACTGCAGAAAATATTGCTGCTGTTCGCGATAGTGTGGCTGAAGAGCCGTCCAACTCAACTCGTCCTCGTCCCCAACAATTGCACCTCTCACGCTCGTCGTTGTTGAACATTATGCGTAAAGACTTGCATTTACACGCTTACAAGGTGCAATTGACTCAAGAACTAAAGCCTCTTGATCATTTCAAGCGTCGTCAATGGTCAGAATGGTGGCAAGAAATGACAACAGTGGATGATCAATTTTCGAAGAGAGTCATCTTCAGTGATGAGGCACATTTTTACCGCAGTGGATTCGTCAATAAGCAGAATTGCCGTGGCATCATCGGGCCGTATTTTTTCCCAACTGAGGATGGTCAGGCAGTTACTGTGAATGGTGTTCGCTATCGTGTTATGATCACGAACTTTTTATGATAACGAATTGGAAGATATGGATGTGGACGATATGTGGTTTCAACATCAGGACGGTGCCACTTGCCACACAGCTAACGAAACAATGGCTCTTTTGCGCGACAAATTCAATGGCCGTGTTATCTTTTTTTTTTTTTTTTTTTTTTAATTCATTTTTACTGTCATGCTTATCCAAGCAATAACTTAAAACTAACTTACTGGCCCTATGCGGGCGCTCTAAGCTAAACTATATCTTAAATCTAATACCTTTCGGCCTAAAAAACTATTTTCAAATCAAACTATGTATATATGTAGATATGTATATATTTTTTTTTTGTCTCGAGAAAATTAAGAAAAACTTGGATTCTGTAACTTTTTTAAAAATTTTTATATAAAACTTACAAACTAAAGTAAAACTAATTAAAACTACCTACAACTACTTAAAATAAACTAAAACTAAACTAAAACTACTTAAAAACTAGAACAGCCACAGCAGCAGTGTTTTTTTTTTTTTTTTATCGATGTATCGAAACATGTTCTATTTTTTTTTTTTTTTTTTTTTTTTTTTGTGCCACCCTGACTGTCCCTACCTAACGAACTACACTTAAATCTATGCAAGTCGGCCAAGACATATATAAGTCCTCGTCAACTTTCTCTATCATCCAACAACCACCAGAACTGGTTCCCCTGTCTCACCCTGTCCCTCCGGTACCTATCGGACACAGTCCTACTGAACCGAAGGCGCTCTGCTCCATCTTGTGCGAGGACGTCTCGACCATAAAGGAGCCGGCTGTCAACAGTCTTACGGCTGACGTGATAGATTAGCGGAATCGCCATTCTACCTTGGACCAGTCCTCGTCTGTCTAAGTAGAGAAATGCATCGGGCGGGATGAAGCCGCTAAGACGTACACTCTCATAGTAATCATCGTTTGGGTAGTAAGCCCAAAAAATTAGGTTGTTGGTCGAGGACATCGATCTTGCAATGTGACCTCGAATCAGCTTTATCAAAAATTATCAATTCTGTTAATGTTGGCCCCGTTGTAGAACCTCATTTGAATAATAATGCTTGTACTCCGACTCTGGTGTTCTGTGCAACCCAAGGCAACGTCTAAGACACTGCCTCTCAAACACCCGAATCTTTTCCATTTGAGATGGGGCGACGTTGAACCACACCGGGCACCCATAGACAATCATCGGCCGGATGAGGGCCATGTAGCAAATCACCTTCACCCTGGTGTCAAGCCGGCTGCTGTAAAACAACCGTTTAGTCAGGGCAAAGGCTCCCCTAGCCCTGTTCAGAGCAGCATTTATGTCTATCAAAATACAAATACTGATCCAACCAGATGCCAAGGTACTTTACCACACTTTTACTCGTCAGTGGTTGCCGGTGCGGCCCTACGATCATCAGCTTACGCCAGTTCTTTCTAGTATCCCTAGAGGCTCTAGCCAACGGAGTCCTGAACAGAATAGTTTCACATTTCTGAAAGGTAATTTTCAACTTCCAGTCATCACAATATCGCTGAATCTTGTCGAAGTCACGCTGCAAAAGAATTCTGATGTCCTCAACTTTTGGAGGTGTTCTGATGTACGCTATTAGATCATCGGCATACGCAATTGCCTGAGTTAGACTACCTATCAGATCGCTGGTGTAAATGCTGAATAGAATCGGCGAGTTCACCGCTCCCTGCTGAAGACCATTCTTGATATCGAAGACTGCGGTAGAAGTTACATTGCCACTTTTGTCAACAAACTTTCTACCATTGAGCATGTCATAAAGTATATACAATAGTGGTTTACTTATGCCGAGTCTAGTCAGTTTTAGATAGAGACTCTCTAACCATACGGTGTCGAAAGCCTTCTCCAAATCAACCAGACAAGCACCAGTACACTGCCTTTTAGTTTTGTTCCATTGGATATCAAAAACGAGTTTAGACGCGGCATGAATGGTGTCATGTCCCGCCTTAAAACCGAACTAATTATCCGGTATGATATTATTGTCCTCCGCCCACTTGGACAGAGCTCTATTTATGACTTTCTCGAATACCTTGCTGATATTCGGTAGAAGACTTATCGACCGGAGATTCGCCGGATTGGAGTTGTCCTTTCCCTTTTTCGGGAGAGGATGAACCACAGCTGTCTTCCACCGCCCTGGATAATATGCATTATTCAGTGCGTTGTTAAACAGTGTGGCATAAATGTCAATTGCTTCCTTAGGTAGATGTCGAAGTACAATATTGGATATACCATCGACTCCTGTTGACTTTTTCTTCTTTAATGAATCGAAGATGAGCTGGAGCTCAATCCTCGTAACTAACAGGGAAGGGGAACTACTTCCATCTTGCACGGCGATAATGGCAGCCGTGTTATCTCACGTGGTGGCGATGTCAATTAGCCGCCAAGATCATGTGATTTGACACAGTGGCGTAGATAGGGGGGGATCAGGGGGATATATCCCCCCCCATTGAGATCGATAACTATTCAACATAACCAGTCATGAGCCAAATAAGTTAAAGAAACGCACTCTGAAATTTTTTTTACGTCTCTCACCAATTGATAACACTAGCTTACAAATTTTCTGTTTGTAGCGAGTACCTCCAAAAAAAAGTATTTTCTAGATTAATTTTGACTCTCTGAACAAGAAAATGGCACTCATTTATTTTTCCAAAGAAGCGTTTTCGAGATATGAGCAAAAAACCGTTTTTTAGCTCCTTTTCCATGTATGAGCCTAATTCTCAAAAACGTTCGAACTAATTAACATATACTTTGTTTTTGAACAGATATTTTGTTTATCTTTCAAAAGTATACGACTTGTGTAAATCGGCCCAACAATTATCAAGAAAAAGCGGTTCAAAGTTTCAAAAAACACAACTTTTCGCCGTTTTTAGAAAATCAATTGTTTTAAGTCATTCCGTAAGGATATAAAAAAAACTGAAATTGTCTGCCTTCACGTACTGTTTCATAACTTCCACATTTATTATTCGATTTCATTGATCTTGTGCGTTTTAGCTTTGTAAAAACAATATCTTCCACCTGAGATCTTAAAAGTATTTTAAATATTTTTTTGTCTATCCTTACGGAATGACTTAAAACAAGCGATTTTCTAAAAACGGTGCAAAATTGTGTTTTTTGAAACTTTGAACGGCTTTTTCTTGATGATTGTTGGACCGATTATAAGTGTTTTATCTAAAAAGAACAGAAAGCTGGATTTTATTTTGTGATTTATTTTTTAAATTAATATTATTTTACTTACTACAGTGCCTTGCATAAGTAAAACCGCACCTGTAAAAATGCGTTTTGTAGAAAATTAAAATGGGAATGACACCCTACTATTTTTTATTGAATGCTATCACTAATTAAGTAAATTGAGAAGAAAAAAAAGTTCCGTTAGTTTCTCTTCTGGTGGTTAAAAATTAAAACAGATTTTTTTTGTTTGTATTGCAAAAGTATAGCCGGTTTTTTGTTTTGATCTGTTTTTTTTTTTTTTTTTTTAAGTACATTTTTTCGGCTAAACTAGTAAAGGACATTGCTGCCGACCAATCTAAAATTGTTTTTGACATACTGTTGACAAGGTTATTTAATATGGAATAGTCTATACAGTTCCATTCTTCCACAATCGCCTCTCGCAGCTCAGCAACACTGTATAATTGCCTATTATGGGCATAAATTTTGCGGGTCAAAATTCCTCAAAGATTGTCAATAGGGTTACAATCTGGAGAACGTGCCGGGAACACCATAAAATGTATGTTATTCGATTCGTACCATCCCAAACTTTGATGACTAACGTGAATTGGGGCATTATCATGCTGGAAGACATGCCGAACTCGACGAAATCGTCTTAAGTAGGGTACCAAATTATCCTGAAGCACCTGGGTGCAAGCTGAACTGTTCATCTTTGCAGAAGTGAAGGCAAGTGCAACCTTACCACGGCCACAGAAGGCCCGCCAAACCTTACAATTTACCCCGCCAAAGTTCCTCTTGGAAAAAAACGTTTTTCCTTTCTCAGATCGTGCCAATATCCGTTAAAACCACCTGACCCATTAAAATTAAACTTTTTTTCGCCACTGAAGATTATACCATTTGGAATAACAAGAGTTAAGTGTAAATTAATGGAATGTTACTTATGGTTTTCCAATTCCGTTTCATGTTTTGCTGGGCAAATTCTTACTTTTTTTTTGTAAACTGTTGTCAAATTTAGAGCTGGCATCATTTTGCACCGAACAATCACTTTACTGCTTTTTAAGGCACGAAAAACCGTTGAAACCGAAATTCCTAAGCCCAATTCGTCACGAACGTCTGGCAAATAATGCGCCGAATTGGATGCAGCATTTATTAAACGCCTCTTATCTCGACGTGTCAGCTTCTGCAGATGCCCGGATCTTATTTTCGTCTCATAAGATTCTGGATCTTGTAAGAAATTTCGGACGACACGATCGGATCTTTAAATGTTCGTACCAATAGCCCTTAAGCTTAGGCCAGTTAACCAAAAAGCTTGAATTTTGACCTTTTCCGTATCGTTTAAATGTTTACAACGCGGCATTGTTGCTTGTCATTTCGAAGCACATAACTGAATGAAGCTTCAGAGAGGTTTGCATTGTGCGGTTATATAAAAATCAGTTTTTAATTTTTAAACACCAGAAGAGAAAATAACGGAACTTTTTTTCTTCTCAATTTACTTGATTAGTGATGCCATTCAATAAAAAAATAGTAAAGTGTCATTCTCATTTTAATTTTCTACAAAACGCATTTTTACAGGTGCGGTTATACTTATGCAAGGCACTGTATATCAATATTTATTCCAGTTCATATTCAAATTAATGCGTATAGTATATTATCTTTAAAAAATATAATTTTTGTATGGCATACATAATGAATTCAATGAAGTCTTGTCATTTGTTTTTTTTTTTTTTAATTATTAAAACTTAAAAAAAATGAGCAAACTAGATCTATCCCCCCATAACGAAAAGCTATCTACGCCACTGATTTGACACCGTTGGACTTCTTTCTTTGGGGTTATTTGAAAGATGGGGTGTACGTCGATAAGCCAGCAACAATTCAAGAGCTAAAGGATGAGATAATTCGGCACATTAACCTCAATTATTACTCAGCGTCATCGAAAATTTGGACCATTGGATGGAGGTGTGCCGCCGAAGTCGCGGCCGCCATTTGGCCGATATTTTGTTCCATACATAATTGAACCATACCATATTATCATAATAAAAAGAAATGACAATAATTTCCTAAATAATTTGTGTTTTATTCAAAATCAACATCGGCCCTTAAAATTTAACCACCCTTTAGATTGATATTTCCTGCAATTTTAAAATATAAGTATATCAAATAGCTTAATAAGTATCTAGTAATAAATATGCTTGACGCACAAAATATATAGAAAAGAGAAAATAAATATATTCGGTTTCAAATCGATTCATATTTACAAATTGGCTATATCACCATTCTGAAAAGCTTATAGGTATAAAACACATATCTACTATATTGTCTTAAAAATAGCCAAAAGTATTGATTTTTTTAAAATAAGGTTTTTAATACTTTTGAACTTATAACCTGAAGTACGAGTATATATACATAGCTATGTATAAATAAAACTTTATCAATCCCACATTGGATTAGTATAGAAAGATGAATACCCGTAGTTGTTCTTTCCAAAGCCCCATCACCTTTTAACTTATAACTTAGGTAATAACCCTTCTCTTTTCCCATAAGTCGATACGAACAGGAAGAATTTCTGTGAAAAAAATAAAACTCACCCCTTCAAAACCGCCTTCACACACTTCCACACTCCATCAACTGCCGCTCATAAAGTTTAATGTTGTATCTTTCCAAAGTATGGCTTGTGTTCCAAATAAAAACACACAAATATACAAAATTAAGCAAAAATTATAATTTTAAAGTTCTTCTTCGTTTTCGCCTCAGCTCATCCATTAAAAATCGAATCCTGTCATACATGGGCTGTTGTGTTGTTCTGAGCTTGCCATCATACAAACTCACCCCTTTTGGCCTGTAATTTTCAATTCCACCATGACAGATAGCTAATGTATATTTTTAACTGAAAAATAACACAGTCATAAATTTGCATACAAACACACATAACAGGGACATATATGTACGTACGTATATGTATCTGAAGCAAAAATAAGACTGATACTTTTTATCCTTTCAAAATATAAACCCAAAGCAAAGCATCCTGCTGCTATACTATACTATACTTTTGATTCTGATGATGATAGTCTGGAATGGGACAGTGATAAAAGGAGGTGTGGGTTCGGGTGGTAGCATGGCAAGAAGAAGAAGAAATAATGGTCGAATTGATATACAAATGATGATTTTTGTTCTAGGGTGGTTGGGGGTGGTTTATCTGGAATGGGTGCTGTTTCAGTTTTTGTTGATGGTGTGTAACTTTGTACTAAAATACACACATGTGTGTAATATTTAAATAAATAATTAGGAAAAAAAAATGAATAAAACGAATGAAAGAGATAGAGAAAGGATTTTTAATCGTTTGTTCGTTCATTTATTTGTTTGCTTATTTATTTTGTTTGAATACTCTCTTGGGTATGTGTTTGACTTTCAGTGTGTATGTGTTCGTAAACACAAGGCATTCAGAAAAGGGTGCTGAAGAAAGAATCACGACATTCTGTATTAATTGCTTATACGTACAGATACAAAAGAGTCCTCCAATCAAGCAGTCGTGCAAAAAAAAAAAGAAACCCGATGACAATAAGGGATACACGCGTGCGACGACAACGACGAAGCACAGACGGTGACAAGAAAACGGTGGAAATACCCTTTTGATGGTATAAAACAAGTCACAAAAAAGGATCCACGAACTCTCGAATATCAACCGGGGGTATTTCTATACACACTTGCATACATGAATTGCTAATTAGTTATCAAAAGCAAACATCGACATCGGAAGGACGCGCGTCATCTGTAAAGGAAAGCTATAAGAAATGTTACCATCAGTACATACATATATGTATCTATAAGAAGTTGGATGCTTAGATATACCTATATTTTTATCTTTTTTTCTTCAGATAGTACCGTATCTATTCTGTAGCCTTATGGATGATTATCACAGAATGGGGTATGCATTAAATATAGGCAAGCAGGATGTACAGATGATCAGAAAAGTGCCTCCCTCAGTCCAAAAATTTGAAATTATCGGTCTTCCTGGCTGAATTATGAATTATATAATTATATGAATTCTAACATACTCTTACGCACAAACATTAAATTAAATGGACAATCGGAAATGCTTTCACAACATGGTTTCCTTTTTTATATACATATATATCTACTTACACACATGTCTATACTTAAATAAACCTATACCCATATAGAATTCCAAAGATCCTGAATTGTTAATTTTTGATGTGATTGCGATGTATTGTACCCATCGCACATATTTTGTCCATTTTTGGACCCAAAGTTATTATTATTATTTCATATATCCACATCCACATCGCACATTGAAACTTTTGTCAACCACAAAAAGGGTACATTTTTGGCGCAGTATGATGGAATGAGAGTTGGAATGGGATCTGTCGAATAATTTCATCCCTTTTTATATTTTAATAGAGAAAAGCAATACCCCATGTCCACAATTTTCTTCCTTTATTTTTTGTTCGTAACTGAGTAGCTATACAAAACAAAAAAAGAAAAAAAAATCAGAAACATGACCATTGACTATACATATGAAGGTATATCAAATTAGGTATAGGTACGTACTTATACTTATCCCAAACCCCTTTACCTCGAAGCTCATTCATTAATTGTGAATGATTATTTATTTAGAAAATTTTGACGATTCAAAGCCAGGTACGTACTCGACTCGTCCTCTTAGCTACATAGGTAAAGAGAACAGGGGGTTTGGCAAAAAAGAGCATTACAAAGAAAACCCAAATGTTAGTGATGTCCGCATGGATATGCTATACCCGCCAGACTGCCTTGGGGTAGAAAAAGGGTTTTTTTTTAAGGAAAAACCAATGTTATTTGTTTAAATATTTCAAAAAGGATTTTCAAAGGATAAAATTGCTAAGCATATCATCTCGCACGTATCTGCACGTATCGATAAGCAAAGAACTATACCGATACCCATACGATACCTACAGATATAGATGAGATATGTGTGCTCGTAATCCTCTGGGTTAATTAGTCCTAATTAAATATGAATTAAAGGAGGGAACATCCAGGAATAGCGAGACAATGAATGAGAAAAAGCTTATCTTTTTCATGATAATATGATGGAGATGGTGCCTTTTTTTATGTACCTACATACATACATACCTGCACATATGTATGATGAATGTACGTATGTTTAATGTGGGTTCATGGATGGAAAGGTATACATAGGTATCTATTTGAAAAAGTTGTTGGAAAATGCATGCATATGCTATGCATAGGTAATACAACTAACGTCTACAAAGGATTTGCGAGTATGGAGGAGCGGATTGAAGCGAATGAGAACGAACGAACGAGCAATGAATGCATGTGTTGATTTTTCGATATTTACCTAATAAGGATACGTTTTTTTATTCCAATTAGCTTTGTTTAGGTTTTTTTTTATTTTGTTTTGTTCCTTTTTATTTCCTTTTTCCATCTATCTAGCTTACGAGGTTATTAAATACATAAATTCTCATAAATCATTGTGTCTACAGATCATCATGTTATAAGCAAAGCGCTAATCTTTCTTAGAAGACACAGCGTTTGTAGGTACATATGTAGGTCTTTTGAATCGGATACCTATATGCTAACTTCAGCAAAGCCTTTTCAGCACTGGAATCTCGACTATCCTAGATAAAAATGTAAGTTGCCAATTTACAATGACAATTCACAATCATATCTGGTTCTGCCCAGATAGAGAACAAATAATTTAATTTCATATATTGTTGTTTTTGTATTCTTGGGCTAGAGTCAATAGTAATATCTGCAATCTCGTATTATTATTAAAACTATCCATACCAGATACGCTATTAATCCTTTCATTGTTTCTTGTGCAAAAATATTTGATCGTAGCGAGAGCATGTCGAGATCGGCACAACAGTGTTAATTTGTTTGCATTCTAAAATATAGTGTTTACCTAGAAAATAAAATAAGAACAAAAGATCATGTCAAAACCCGATAACGCTTTTAACGTAATTTGTTTCAGGAAAATATTTTCAATGTTTACGGGGTTTACACACTCTCAATCGAGTTCCTCATCAAGAAGATTTATATTTAGGAGATAAATTCATGAGGACTATCCCCTAATTTTTCCAATAAATCTGGGGAACACAAATGAGAACTCAATTTTCGATTAATATTTTAACATATTGAGGCTTGCCTCAGATCTTATCAAACTCCATATAGATAACTGATGACGAACGGATTTCTTTGACTGCAATAATAAAAACTCTCTTTTCTTTCCTATCTTTCAGGAAATTTTTCGTTCAAGTAGATAACTGCAAGTCAAACATGAAGGCCATCAGAGCTGGAAGATTGTGCCAATTCCGAAGAAAGATGCTTCCTACTTAGTTTCCAACTACAGACCAATATCACTTCTCAACAATATCAGCAAATTACTGGACGAATTAATCTTACGAAGACTGAAGAAATTCTGCTGTGAAAATTCAATCATCCCTGACATGCAATTCGGCTTTCGAGAAAAACACTCAACCTTGCATCCACTGGTTAAATTCCAAAACGATATCACCACAGCCCTCAACAGTAATCGTGTCAACGTCGGACGCTTTCTGGATGTCGAGAAAGCATTTGATAGCGTGTGGATAGACGGTCTAATCCACAAACTTCATCTTATGCAAGTACCTCCGCCATTAATAAAAATTCTCTTTTCTTTCCTATCTTGCAGGAAATTTTTTGTTCAAGTAGATAACTGCAAGTCCAACATGAAGACCATCAGAGCTGGAGTCGCCCAAGGCTCAAAACTAGGCCCCTTCCTCTATATCTTGATGACTTCTGTATGCTGATGAATCGCTCCTACGCAACATCAATGTCACCACTAATCGCTGTCAAAAAAGCGATTAACAGACTCTTCCAATTCTACCAAAAATGGGGCATCCGAATCAACACTTCCAAATCGGAACTTGTCTGCTTCAGGAGACCTTCAACTGGTAGAGGCATTCGCACCGCAACAATTTGCAAAAATCTGGTCCTAAAACTCCCTGACGGATCTTCCATAGTGGCAAAGCCAAATGTCAAGTACCTGGGAGTGTACTTCAACGAGTTGCTAAGGTTTAACCTGCACTCAAGAAATGTTCTGAAAAAGGCCAGTTGGGCCTTCAGCCGTACCCATTGCTGAAAAGAAGATCAGGTCTTAGCCAACCGACAAAGATATTAATCTACAAGCAGCTCCTGCGACCAGTGATAAGCTATTCCTTCCCAGTCTGGTTTTCCATCTCGAAGACAGCTATGAAGGAACTTCAACTATTAGAAAGGAAGATACTGCGAGGATCGACCGTCAACGACAGAAACAGGAACGAGCATCTCTACCCAGAAGCGAATTTAATCCCACTGGACAAATATCTAGTTCATTCGACGAAGAAACTAATGGGGAACATCGACAGAACAGAACAACGACATCCCGAACCGAGGTACCTCAGTGTGATGGAAACTCTGGATGACAACGTAATCATGGGCAACGAGGAAGTAGTCTCGTTCTACGCTGACATTGGGTCAGCCTACCACCACGGCTAAGACGCCATCCGTGCCCACAACCCACAAAAATCACCACTGACAACCGGGAATGAACGCCCTGAGGACAATGCAGTCAACCGACCTTTTAAATTTATTTTTTTTCGTCACGTAAATTTTATATAAAAATGATTAAACTTAAGTTACTGTATATAGTTAGGCCCCCTATGAGCGAACAAATGTAAATTTTCATACATATGTAGTATCTTATTAGTTGTAAGCCAAATTGTAAATAGTATGTTCAATAAAACAAAATTGAATTGAAAAATTGACTGTAATTCTATGTTCCCACCAAAATGAAATACGAGATTTCGGCTGAAAACTTTTGATACCTAATTTCAAATTGATAGAACGAGAGTTGATGGAGATTCTAACGAAATATCAATCAAGAAATCTCCATGAAATGTTGCTTCACTTATTTGAGATATCTCAGCTTTCAGTTTGGTGGGAACATCGTATAATTTAAAACAAACAAAAAATATGTTTTTAAGTTATGACCTTGTTGTTTTTAATGAAAGCTCTTTCTATAAGTGATCAAAGCTTCTTCTGATAGCAGCTCAAAAAATTAACAACATGTCAACTAGTTTTCAGAAACAACACGGAACACACATCAGTCTTTCTTGAATTTTAAAACATTTTTTAAAAATACGACCATCTTGAGTGATTCATTGCATTGAGAGTCTTCCTCCTCGCCCATCACGTGTCTGTGAAGATTTCATCAATCACTATTCAATCATCATTTAATAAGTTTGTCTGAAGCAAAATAAAGACAATCAAAACAACAACTCGATGTTCCCGAGACTTGAAATGAAATCGTATTCATTACATTTACTTACTCCAAGCTTTTGGCATTATATCTTATCGTCGAAATTAAATATGCAACGGATTTGTGTCAAAGTTATGTGTATAGATACGTGTGTAAGAATTTATAGACGAATATGGAGGATGTACTATTATTAATCACTGTTTTCGTTTAGGTTGAAAGATGTTATGTGCATTTATTTGGCGAAGAACATTTTCTAGTAGGAGTAGCTATGCGTGACGTGTGTGGTGTGTGGTGTTTGTGTGTTGCTTTTGAAGAAAATGAGAGGTTGTCACACCATCGCCAGAAGTCATTGCCATCTTGAATTCCTTCCTTTTTTCCAGCTCTCTGGTCCCATTGTATCGTATATTTCACTTGCAGATATATGTAGGAAGGTATGTGCTTGTATAAAGTAAAAAAAACAAAACTGCTTCTGATGCTTTAGAGGAGCCTCATTGTCAGAACTTAGAGCACCACATAAGAGTAGGTATAACTACATATACATCCAACAAGACGGATGTCATCAGCATAATGACAATTATTATTTCTTATTCCACTGCATCTCTGCTTATGTTGGCTGGCTGGTGCTTCTGCTTCTGTATATTGCTGCACCCTTTTACAAGAGTGACTTGCGTCGTCAAAGTGGAAAGGACTCACACATTACTTGGTGATGCTTCTAAGGAGCATCAGAATCAAACTTAAGCAATACACCTTACGTCTGGGAAAGTGGAAAGAAAAACCCGGTAGGTGTGCCGTGTGCATGTCAAAAAGCACTTTTTCAATCACATTGCACCACCTGAAAATCACTCTCTCTCTCTCTCTCTCTCTGCCCACACAAACTCTTGGGCGTTCTCTTTAAGGCAAAAGTGAAGGTACTTCTTCAAGCGTCAAAATTAACAGCTCCTACCTACATACATAATGTAGGTATACATATGTGTAAGTATATTGTTTAATCCATTGTAACCCTTATTATTAGGATGATTCTAAAAATTATGATGGGATGAAAGGTGACCATGTGTATCTACATGTATCTTAATACACGAAATCCCCCTAAGCGCGATGATATGAGGTGATATGACGAGAGTTTTATCAGAAGTGACCTTGCAAAACAAGGATTATGCACCACAATTACGAAAAAACACACACAATTTCATCCCTGTTCGCGTGAAAATTTCAAATTCCACACTGCTTCCCCAGACAACGACACAACACCCCCTAATGGGCTGCAATTGATATCCTCGGCGCGAACTGTGATACACTTGCCACCAGTTGTCCATCCGTGGGCATAGACAAACAAACAAATAAGTGCAAACAACCCTTACACTCTCTGGCGAGATGCCCGTTAGTCCCAATTCTATACCATCGCCATCATGCACATCGCGCACTCTTGTGGTGCGTTGCTTCAAATTCAGCTGCAAAGGTTAACTCTCCCACCCTATGTCCGCCCCACATACACAACCGCCAATTATCCTGTTCATGACAGGTGGTTATTTGCACGTATTCCATTACTCATCTGATGTGCTGTTTCAGTTTCAGTTTCAGTTTGCTGTTGTTGGTGTTTTTTTGTTTTTGTTATTTTTTTTTTTGACAAAATGTGACAAATCATCTGCTAAAAATCGCACTGAATTTCAGCGCATCCTGCGAGTAGCCACTGATACATCACAAATGTGCGTGGATGCGAGTTCGAAAAATAACAAAAATAAATAGGTTGAATGGAAGAAGGAAACGGCAAGCGATCCCCTTATTACAAGGTCATTCGCAAAACATGCAAGGGGGACAACTTTAACCCCATTTCTGAGTTGTTGGTCCTGCGTGTATTTTGAATCGATGACGTACCGCTTAAGTGTGATATGTTTGTGAAAAACATATTAAACAATCGTAACATTGTGTAATCTTCTTAGGGGGACAATTGTATACATTGTTGTTGTTTTATTTCCAATGCAACTGAGTAATTAGTCACGTGGGCACAAGGACACATAAACGGACAGGACAATTGGATATAAGTAGTATATGCATCCAACAGGAGCGCTTCACAAGCGAACAAAATTTGGGTGAGAATAGATTTGAGTGCATAAAGTGATTAATTCTGGGAGTTGGAGTTCTGGAGTTTATCAGTTTGAAGGTAAGGATGAAAAATTGTAAAAATAATTATTTATTAAGAATCGATAAAAAACACGTTTTCTCTATTAAAAGTTAAATACCTCCAATACTTTGTGATATGTAGTTATTTTTTAGCTTCGAAAAAAAAACTGATTTTATGTAGATATAAATAGTCTAAGCATTGAGTAATTTCCAAAGCAGGGTTGCAAAATCTTAAGTCACTTTTTAGCTTAAGCTTGGCTTGAATTCACAAGCTAGTGGGTGCCTTATGAATTAAGAAAAATGTAATTCAGCAGCTAGTTATTGACTTATGAATTAAAAAAAATTAATTCATAAGCTAATGAATTAAAAAAATATTATTTGGAAAATTTATAAGCCAGCATGATAATTTTATGACACACAAAAGCTTGAAATCTACCTTCGTTAATAATTAAATAATTATGTAGTCAAAACAAGCTTAAACATTTACAATTTACCAACTAGCTTATGAATTCATTTTTTTTTTCAATTCATAAGTAACTTAGTAGATTGTGAATTAATTTTTTTTAATTCATAAGTCACTAACTTGCTCATGAATTAATTTTTTTTTTAATTCATAAGTCACTTAAAGGTAGTGAATTAATTTTTTTTTTAAATTCATAAGCCACTTATAGGTAGTGAATTAATTTTTTTTAATTCATAAGGCACTTAGTAGTTTATGAACTCATTTTTTTAAATCATAAGTCACTAACTAACTTATGAATTAGATTTTTTTTAAATCACAAATCATCTACAGACTTATGACTTATGATTTTTTTAATTCAAAAATTCGCAAACCTGTATCCAAAGACAAACTACAAAAACAAACAAAGCCGAATGTGTCATGGTTAAAGCAAACTTCAGAGTTCACTTTCCTTACTTACTTACGCATGTGAATCAAAGTGCTTTCCTTACTATTGCAACAACAAAAAACTTAAACAAAAGTGCTATTTTCCTTAATTAAGAAAATAAACATAACGGCATTTACTTAATTTTATTTTTTTGAGTAAGTAATTGTGGTAAAACGGCCCCGCCTGCTCCTGCACCTTTTTGACGTTCGTTATAAGTGACATCGGCTGTAACACTAAGGCCATGTGCGCACATTCAATTTTTAGTTTCGCAACTGTTTAGTTGCTAAAATGAAACATATGGGCTTATATGGGACACCGCGCACTTACAGCAACTCGATTCGAGCAACTAAAAAGTTTGTGTTTGACACAAACTAAACGATTGCCTAAAATTAATTCGCAACAGTTGACAGCGTTGTGCTAAAGTGCCCAATCGGGCCATTTGGCCCCAAGATTCTTATTTTAGCCCGGTGCCCCGGGCCATCACGATATTGCCCCAAAATTGTAAAATTTGCAAAATAAAGCAACCCATTTTGCACAGCATTAAAAAACAAAATTTTATTTTAGAAATCGATAATATCCAAGTAGTCGATATTTACTCTCATCTATATGCTAAGTTGGCTGAATGCATTCATTGAGAAATTCAACACATGTCATCACATCGACTGACAGTAGCACATACCGGCTCCGGCTGTCTTTCTCTTTTTCTCTTTCTCATATTTAAGTTCTTCACTTTTTCAGAATCAAATTCGTTACAGTGGCCTGTGCAGAACGTGTTTTTTTCAGCTCTTAATAATAGGTGTGTTTTATTCATTGTTGCATTGCCAGCGTAGCATTCAAGTGCGAATAAAACGATCAAACTCACTCCATATGTAAATTTCAATTTATATTTCATGTTTAATTCTAAAATGTACTTAATGCATAGCGCCATTTTCATTTCAATAATTTAAAGTTCTATCACCAGCACAACTGTCACTTTTTTTACTGGCTTCTTTTTCTCCAGCAATCAAATTGTTGTTGTTTGTCGAGGGAAATTTTGCTGCGCTAGCTATGCAGCAGTGAATAAAACACACCTAATATTAAAACCGAAAATCGCAATAGACTTAACTATGAAGTTATAAATTCGTTTATGAGCTTTAAGGGGTTTCTGATAAATAATACTTGTGGTAATTTTATTCCGCCTCCAGAATTGATAAACAATGTCTAACATAGATTTTAAGTTATTTAAAAAAAAATGGAATAAAATGCAAAAATATAAATAAAATAATATCTTCTGTTTTATTATTTAATTATTTTATCGAATATGGAAAAACGAAGTGGCCCCAAAAAAGTTGAAATGGCCCCAACATTTTGCTTCCCAGGAACAACGCTGACAGTTGAGCTGTTTTCTATAAGCGCAAGAGAGAAAAGAGTGTGAGCGTGAGTAAAGAGTTGCCAGTGCGCGGTTCTCTTTCAACTGGTGATTAAACTATTTGATTTCGATCACAGTTTCCAGTGCGCGACTAGCCTAAAAATCTAAAATTTGAAATACATATTTATCGATTTCTACGGAAATTTAGGTATTTCCGCAGAAGGTTTCTTCGACTATAATTTCTTCCATAGACAATATTGAGAAAAAACAGACTCCAATGACTACATACCAAAATACATATGTATGCACCTAGCTCAACATAAAAGGCACGAGCATTTTACATCCAATTTATAACAAAAGAAAACAAATCGAAAGTTTGCTATAAAAAGGCTTTTCAAAAATAAAAGACCGGATATCACAAAATTTGCAAAGACCCCAAAAGGAATAAAAGACAAAACAAAACTTTTCAATAATGAATCAAAGCATAAAAGCAGTCATACATCTTTTATGCTCTTTTAATACACTCGCGAGTCGCTCCGATCTCCAGTCAGTCTCAGTGACTCGATCATCGAATTTAATTGAAAAGAAGTTATTGAGATTTGCATAAAGTGCGAGGGCGGGTACCACGTCTTTCTGTTGTTATTCACGTTTTTTTTTACTATTTTGTTTGAAATGTACTTGAGAAGCGCGACATATTCCCACATAGCATACCTAAGTTAGTACGAGTACTTCTGCCAGCTATCCAGGAGAAGTCCTTTGGCTCATTCAATAAAGATTTTCGTGCATGAATGGGATAATTTTAGAAAAGGTAGACGCGAACGACGAACGAAAATCAATCAAGGCCATTCCTAAGGAGGTTTATGCATAGTCTTGGTTGGTATAGGTACACTAAGATTCTTTTTATTCAGTTTATTGAATGCCAATTGTATGTTAATCGCGTTTTTTCTATACAAGTGGTTATAAAGGATCGATAACCATCGTCAAACTTTGTATTGAACTAGAAAGGCTTTAGTAATGTATTGTACTTTGTAAGCAGTACCGGTAAGCCCACTTATTGAGATGAGTTGTGGTGACTTGTGTGCAAGTCTCTTCAGTTGGAAGATCTCTGATAAGGATTTATTTAGTGATTTTTTTGAATTGATAACTTTACAATGGTGGACAGATTGAATGTGTTAGATGTTTTGAAAGCAAGTTGGAAGATGGAAATAAATAACACATTCTTATAACTTTATGTATTTAAAATATTTCATATTCATGTTCAGCTGATTTTATACTCTTTAAATTACATAACAATTCGTTTAATGATTCATAAATTCCGAACAATATATATCTACTTTGAAGAATGGCGCCCAACAATTGACAATTGTAAAAAAGATACTGCGAAATCAGATTTATTTGTTCTTTAATTTTTTTTTATATACCTATCTACATATTTGGTAAAAAATGTTTAGTAGTTTCTGGGCTTTAAACTGAGCTTTCATAATAAGAAAAAAAACACTAAGTAGGTACTCACTGTCTAACTAATCTCACTGTTAAGCAATATTTAAAAAAGGGCAATTTTGTATTATATAGATAAGGTACCTACATATGTATGTAGAAAAATGTTGAGGTAGAGTAAACATTTTCGATTGACAAACTAATACACAAAATCGTGATTTCAAAAACAGGAAAACATGTGGATACTGATAGTTAAAAACTAGGGTAGAGTAGCCTAATTCCGAACACTCCCAGTATAGTCAAACACTTTTTGAGAAAAACCGTCTAAACTGAAATTTTCAACTTCAACAAATAGGAAATTCAGCATGTGTTATTCCCCTAAACTATAAGGAACTACCAACTGCTTAACTTAATGTCAAGAGTGAAAAAATTGGCAGTTTGTAATGAAGCTTCAGATAGTTTGGTTATTTACGGTTTTGCCAGAAATAAAAACTGTGGCGGGTATTGTGAGAAACTATGTTTTTTGTCGATAAATGAAGGTAGATATCTATTTTTGAAGTTTTTTTTTATTAAATTGATTTTTATCTTAAAACCTAATTATTTTATTATATTTTTACTGTTCGATCATAGAAAGCTAATTTTTTTACGAATTGCCTATTCACATGGGCAACTTCTCGAAAATCGTATTTTTTCTGTCAGGCAATGAATATTACTTATAGATCAAATTAAATTCGTTTTTTTCTCAACAATGATACCAAAAACTTTAGGGCCAGTATTCGAACACCTTTTCTTCAGTGTTCGATTAAAGGAAACTCCTTCTATTTTTGGTTTCGTTTGTTCAAACACTTCTTATATTTTTATTTTGTAGGTCCTTTTTTGTCATAAATTTAAAAACTAACTTATTTCAGACAAAATGAAACGAAGATATCAAACAAATAGTAAAACGTCATTAGTAAATGCTTTGAATTTGCTTTATTCCTGACAATGGCTTGAGCTTTCTATAGGAGTGAGTAGGGAATTTGGTGCACTTTAAGTATCTATTGTATTCCCCTAAATATGCATAATCCATCATCAAAACTTGTAGAAAGTATGCTGAAAGATTGGATCATTTGACGTTCTGAAACGGGATGGATGAATGAGTTCGGAAACATTTTATGATTATGTCGCAAATGATTTTACTGGTTGGCTTGATCATAATCATTTTCAACGACTGGTTCTTTTACTTTTTGACATAAATCACATTAGTCAATGGCTATAAGCGAGCTTTTAAAGGCTGCAAAAAAAGGAAATCAATTTTGAACTATTTCTTAACATTTAAGCAAATGTCAAAAAACTTATGGAGCCTACGAAATCCAAAGAAGGTTTCGAAAAAACACTGCCCCATGCCCCCATCAACCAACAAAACTTTTGCTCTTAAATTTCAAACCAAAACTTAATTTAATTTAATATTTTTATTTTTACTTTCCTTCTTAGCTACTGTTGTTTTTATATTTTAATTATTCATTTAAAGCCTAGTTCTTGTTATGTTTGTGTTTTCAATCAAATTGAATATTAAAAAATATAAGTATTTTGCTCATTGAAACCGAGATAGAAATTCGAAAATTTACTTTTGTTTTGTTTAAGGTTTGAACCCATACATGAAATTTTCTGTTCGAACTAAGGAAACTTTATGTTCGGGTTTCAGGCAACCTATATATGTATGTATGTTCGATTACTGGGGAATTTGTACTTTCTTCTATTTTTATTTTTTTATAAATAGACAAATAAATATTTTAGAAAAACTTTGAATTTAATAAGAACATTTTGAGTTTAAGCGGCTAATCGATTTTACATTAGGTACTTACATATTAACTCTTGAGGGTTCTTTCACACTAAGTGTTCGACTACTGGGACATGACCCTATACGTAGGTACCTGCTTGTGTGTCAAAACTTATGGAAACATTTTTAGTTTTAATATAATAATAATTTATTAATTAGGTCTAGGGACCTACTAAGAAGTGGTTACTCTTAAAAATATTTGAAGCATAAAGTTTCTAAAAAATATGTTACTCATCACTTAGGTATACATACAGTATATATATAAGTATATGTACCTAGGTAGTTTTCAGTCAAAATCCATTTTGTTCTGATTTAAAAGGAAGAAATACTTAGTCAACTGCGTATTTAAACCAAACCGTAAAAATAAAACAGTATGCACTTGTACCTACTTACACTTTAAAGTAGCTAAAGCTTAGATTCACAAATAAACCACTAGCATCATTTAATCATTTTTAGCCAAGATAACATATCATTTATGTGTAGATAAGATAGACTTTTAATCTAAGCACCTAGGTAAAGGTAACCTAATCGTTCTTACCCAACTTATAGGTAGATACACAAGTACCTATTGTATAGAAAGACAGATGTAGATATATATATTATGTATCTAATATTATATATAGGTATATATAGGTAGATATATTAAATCATGGCCAAATGCAGGGGGTTTTAGGGTTCTAACCCATATCCAAAAAAAAATGGTAAAAATAAATTGTTTTCAAAAAGTAGAAGATACCTAAGTACAAAAACATCAGATTTTACAAAAAAAAGTTTTTTCAGTTAAAAAATTTTTTTTTTTTTCAAAAATATTGGAGGAAGCAATTTGGTTTTTCAACAAGATTTAAAAGTATAGATTTCTGAGTTGAAAATGCTAAAGCATATTATTGTAAATTTGGCCGATGTTCTTAAATGCTAAGTAAGTACTTAGGTATTTTTTTTTTTTTAAACAAAAATTTCCTCTTCCGAATTCCTATATACCTATAAGACACCCATAAGAAATTTAAGGTCTTGAAGATATAAAAATCAGAACTTATCGGCATGTGTTGTCATTATACATTTTAGGTAGGTACCTATCTACATTAAAAGTAGAAATAGGTATGTAGGTAGTATGTACATATAAGTATATGTACCTACTTACATACATATGTATGACAAAAGGCTCAAATTTTATTTCATGTTTAGGTAGGTAGGTATCTACCTACGTAGGTAGGTAGATAAGTAGGTACCGTAGGTACTTGTTCTCAACCGAAATTTTGAGATCAGCCGAGAAAAATTCTTATAAGTACCTACCTACCTATTATTAGATATATTGCAACTTTTATGATTTTTTTTTTTAAACATAAAAAGATTATATCTATGTACCTACTTACTTATATGAAAGATAAAGAAGGTTAATAGGCATTGACACGCCATTTAAACTTATTTGTGAAGCGACATCTTTTGATTTTTTAACTTAACCAAAGATCACAGTTAAAACGAGGATAGTCTGTGCATTTTCCTACACACATAATTATGTATACACATACCTATCTACTTCTCTAGTAGATATACATAGCTACCTACCTAGACATCGTAGGTAGGTACACAACAAACGAACCGCCTTTCCATTTCCAATATACCTAACCCCTTCCAATTTCAAATAACTAGGTACCTATACCCAAAGTAAAAAAGCAATATCGATATTGGTCCATTTTATAGATGTATAGGGGATGCGCTTCATCGCGCGCGCAATAAAGGCGTTTCCAATACTAATTGATGGAGTAAATATATTATTCTTCTTTTTTCTTTGGCTTTTTTTCTCAATAGGTATTTACCTATCGGCGTAACTATATAACCAACATATATCTACAACCTATAGATAAGAATCTTTATTTTAACAACATATTGATTTGATACCTAATTTATTTCTTCTTTTTTTCATTTTCTTCACATACCTATACACATAAAAGGTCCTGAAAATCCGTCTCGTCCAATCGAATATCGACTTTTCGCACACTGATGGGGTGGTGCTGTAAGAGCTCCCACAAATATCACCCACCCTATCTTTAAAAAAAAAACGAAGAAAAAATATAATCACCCCTCACTCAAATCCAGGAAAAAATAAAAATATAGAATCGACGTACATAAGCGCCATCCCACTTACTCAACGGTTTCTGCCCGCTTATGTATCCGAAAGCTTCGTAATTTTTTTTTCTTTTCCACTTTTCCCTAGATTTTTTTTTCTTGCACCCCCATCGATTTTGATTGGGAATCCATCCATACAACTAAGCGCGCTTGAAATATCCCCAAGAGGGAGTTCAACCCCAACCCCCTCACCCTCCTCACACAATTCACAATCTTTCTAACACAATCTAATAACGTTCGAATCAAGGAATACAGAATCAGGTGGAGCGTGGAGCGTGGAGGTGCTCTCTTTCTCTCTGGCTCTTTTTGTGCTGCAAACTATGTGGCACAATCGAATGAAGGACAAATTTTTGTTTCTTATCCTTTTAGATGTGGCACTGGCATAGTGGCATGGCACATTGCATTTTGCATGAAGAACCAAGCACCAAGCTCCACAAAGTAGGTATAAGAGAGTAATTGTTTCTGCCACCGAATCAAAGAGAAATTTTACTATGAAGGTAAAGGTTCCCCACATATGCTCTTAAAGTACTTAAAACTGTTTTCATTGACTGCTGCTGCTGATTCACTTCTTTGACTGTGCTCCTGCAACAAAGCTTTTTATAAAAAGGCAAAATACAAAATATATCGAATACCTATGCTCCCCGAGCAAAATGGGGAAATTTCGATTTTGTTCGATTCGATGCTGTGCTCCGCCCTGATTAAATTGTTAAATAATTTAGTTGACAATATTGACAGTTCTCTTCTTTTGGCTTATCTTTAGTGTTTCTTTTTTATAATTGACATCTAGGTAGGTAGGCATATGTATCTACCTATGGATATGTATACATATATGTAGGTTCAAATGTGGGTCCTATCAAAGGAACCATTGCAACAAAGTTCCAATACTTACTCGCCTTATGAAATTCGATCAGAAATAAAAGAAATTCGATCGAAATTTTCATTAGGACAAGATTCAAGTACCTATGTAACTGTATTATAGGTGGGGTTCCCTCATATTTATTTGCAAAATATTCCCACATTCAGCCAAGAGAGGTCCGATAAGCCGACGGCATCTGGGCGACATCATCTCCAACGACAATGCTCCCTTTTACACAAATCAGAAGAGGACAAAAAGAAACATCCAAAGAAGACGAGATGAAATAAAAAAAAAAAAAAAAAAAAACAATCACATCCCCTCCTACTGTACCACATTCCTAGTCAATAGCCATCCAATCAGGTTTGTGAAAAATCTATCTATATTCCATCTTTCGCATTTCGGGGTTTGCTGTGGTGATCGAACGGCTTTCGTTTCACACACTCGTTCAATTCATTGGACTCACTCTCTCTCTACCAAACAAAAAACTCCCTACACATTCATACTTTTCATACCTGCTGCAATAGTGTTAGTGCTTCTGATAGCATATAGGAAAAAAAGAAGCAATACAAATTAATGGGGAGACATAAAAAAATTCACCACACCAATTGAATTGAGTAATTCACCAAACAGTCAAACTCTCTTAAAATGATTTTATTGTCTTTGGTGTGTTTTGTTCTCTTCAGTCGATGTTTTGGTTTTCGCGGCAATCGGTTTTAATTGGAATTCTTTTTATGTTTTTTATTATAATGTATTTTCAAATATAAAAATTAAATGGATAGGAGCCTATAGGTTTCGCGGCTCCACTGAAATATTTTTATTTTAGAATGAGATAGCAATATGTTAGAGGATTGGGTGACTGTTGTAGCTGTTTTAGGTTGCCTTCTTATATTTTTTTTTTAATTTTTTTTTTACAACACAAGGCTTCTATATCCTTGAATTTGAATGTGCGCGGCGCCTCTAGACAGGCAGTGACCTGACTGAAGTATGCAAGTGTGTATTCCAGACTCCATCATCCATGGGACTCTTGATTTTTCCTTCTTTTTTGTTGCTGCTTTCCCCAATATAGCTTCTCATTTTTCTTGTGTTTTCTGTTAGGTGTAGGTGTAGGTGTGTGCTTCCATAAGTTTTTAAGGATTTTTATATTCCTTTTCTTATTTTTTTGTATTTCTTCTTTACCATCACGATAGGGTGTTACATTATGGATTTTGGGGGTTGATGTGGGGGTCTCAGGACTGAGTCGAGCCACAGTACATAAATAACAAACATTAAAGCGTGTGTACTACTGTGAGACACGACTATAGTGGCAATGGTAGGAACTATACTATGGAGCTCTGCCTTTGGGCTCCTCTGTGCTGTGCACACAATATCACCAATTGGTCCATTTGGGTTCGGTATCTATCGAGGTTGTATGTGAAGATATATTGATAATGTGTCAGTGCGCACATACCGATTCCAAGAGCAAGCACAACACTGTCTATTTTATTTAATTCCTGTGCACTTGTTTATTTATTTTCTGGAGGAATGGCAAGGATCCTATAAGTATGTAGGTATATAAAAGAGTATCAAAGTTCCTATGTACTCAAGTGGAGGTGTTAATCCCCCGAAAGAGCGAGGGAGGTGTGAAATTGTATATTTTTATTGGTGGTACTTGACAATATTGATTTGCAGAAACAATTAATGTTGATGGCATCCAATCAAGTTAGCTTAAGCACCTCTGAGAGAGAGCCGAGAACCAAGAAAAAGGACTCTCTAGAGAAAAATATTTGTTTGCGAAAAACCTATAGGTAAAAGGCATCAAGAAATAAAAAAACTGAGGCATATTTCCGAATAAATATACCTATGTAGGTACCAAAAAATTCGCAACGTAGGTTGGTAAGGTAGGTGGTATCTATACGGATTGATACATGCAGAAGGATATTTATTTACCCGTATCAGGAGCATCGAATCCATCCAATACACATGCCCCGTTGGCATTTAGTTTTCTTTATGTAGGTAATCTACTATGTGAAAGAAGATATTTATTTCTTTTTATTCGGGATACATAGCCATCATATCATCATCATATTATGCATACATACACGAGTATTAACACATATGTATCTATAATAATGCAAAGAAAATAATAAGAAGTGAAAAATCTTGAATTCGATGACTTTCGAGTGGGTGGGTCCTTGACAATTTTCTTCTCCTTTTTTATTTGTAGATATTTTCTTCATTCTATCTACACAGCACTTACAATAGATACATATCTATATAGGTAGATAAAACTACCTAGTAGTTCGCGCTTCTTCGATTTCGATTCACTTGCTCCAACACTGTGCATCAGTAGAACATAGAGGAGCACAAGGATGCAGCAAGCAAGGAAAGGATAAGAGATGCAGAAGCAGAAGCAGAAATGTGAAAGAAAATGAGAGAGAAAATGGAAAATTTATTATTGAAAGTAGATATAGTTGCACGCGAAAGATTGTTAACGAGGGGTAGGGTGAAAGGCTTGAGAGAAGATGTCGAGAGGGGGTTGTCGTTTGGGGGCTAGAGAGGTGTTGGAAATGGTGCATGATGAGAAATATAGGTACCTTCTACATGTAACGAAATGTAAAAGGGTCTCCCGATGATGGTGCTTGCTCGTCCCGTCTCTCCTGGGGAAAGTGTTGCTAGCTAGAGTGGGTAGGTACCTACTGTGCACTATTTCCTATATATAAAAGTTCGTTGCATCAATTTTTGATTAAGGGTTGAATTGTATAAGTTTCATTGCAAAATAAAAAAAAATAAAAAAATAAAAACCAAGAGGAGATGAACTATGCACAGTTGAAAGCAGCTTTACTATGCCGGACGACGTGCAGCATTGATGGAAATGTAAAACTTGCCTTTGATGGAATCAGATATTTACTTTCTGGCACTGGGAAATAAATTTATACGTTTATATGTAGATATTCACTTTATCTGTGTTGGTCAAAAAAATATACCTTCCTTCCAAAAGAACTCCACCCTTTATATGTAGGTAGGTGGATGATGATTGAAGTTAGTAATCAATTTTAAATTTGTAATTGCAATTAAATGGTGGATGCCACCACCCTCCACTCGGGTTAAGAATTAAGATCCCTTTTACTATTTCAAATTAAATTTGGTAAGATTTAACCATTTCATCTCTTGAATTAATTAAGTTTTTGGTGAATATCGGGATATAAATAGATATCTACAATTTATCACTTGATACGTTAAACATACGTTTACCTACCCATCTTTAAAGAGATATTTTAGATTTAAATTGCGGAAAATTTTAAACAATTTAGGAAAATGCTAAAGCCATTTTAGTAAGTTATCTATACTACGATAAAAAGAAGTTTTTTTTTTTTATTTTAAACGATTTTAGCATCCTTTCATCTCTTGTCATTTTACTAAAGTTAAAATCACAAAGTGGGAACTTTAACTTTTAGTAACTTGCTAAATCCATTAACATCTGCATTTTCCTCCATACAAATTTCTTGCCAAATTTTATTTGGAAGAGTTAAATTGTATTTTTTTATGATTCGTGAGCTAATTGCTAATAAAGTACAGATGCACCGTTATTAGTAAAAGGGGATTAGTATTTAATAGTCAGTAAAACGAAAACAATATAGGATTCAAATTTTCAGAGAGCTATTCTCTGTCCAACAAAAATATGCAGTGTGGGCAAGATAGGACGTTTGCCTCCCATTCTGGCTACAGTGACTTGCATAAATCTGTCCTACATTAAAGCTCTCGCAGGGTTATCGTAGTGCTGATTTTAAATAGACCCTTTTTTTAAAGCTCTAAAATCAAAAGCACCTCAACAGAAACCAAAGGAAAAAAATGAACAAGTTACGAAATGAACAAGGGTAACTCTGAACGCACATCAATATTTAATGGGGGTTGAAATTGAATAGCACCAACAGCCATAGACCACAGCAATTCAGTGCACACTCAGATGTGCAGTCAATAGGACATTGGGCCTGCGTCAGATGCAATCGAAAATTAATGGGCGCACAAACACTTTTTTATAGAGGAGTTCTTTTAATTTAGTATGGTGCAAAAATATAGCACGCTACTGATTTTGAAAAAGCTCTCCCATAAGACGTGTACTGCATATTTTTGTTTGATGAAGTAGGTATAGTAAATTATTAAATGTTTAGCAAATTGCAAACTGGTAACATGCTAAGCCCTTAACAAAAGGTTGTTTAAAGATCTTTACGGATTAATGAATTTTGCAAATTTTATAAAAAAAAAAACAAAGGTTTTTCTTTTGAGCCTATCTTTAGAGGTTTTACTATTTTACAATCAACTAAAAATCGACAAAATCTTTCTGGAATATGGTTTTGCGTTGGTCGGTCGATGATGAAAAGTTTATTATAACATTAATACTTTTGTCTTTCAGATTTCCCATACCGTTACAGGAATCTCTTAATTTACCCACAAAACTGACTGATTTTTTTAAATGTGCCGTTCTTCTATTCAAAGTCTTCTCGTTTGGATTTTGATGCGTGTCTAATAGGGTATACCGAAGATCTTGGAGTCTCTGCGTTTGAAAAACATGGCCTTTCAATTGGTTCGGTAAAAGCCGATAGAGAATGGTTACGGGGCTAGAAGTAACGAAACGATATATGAGATGGTTTTGTTTCCACCATTGGAAGCAAGCGTTGGAGAAAGCAATCCGTGACTCTGGCACGGCAACAAGAGGGACCATCGTCAACAGGTCCAGCCAGTTACTGGCTTACGCAGACGACATCGACATCATCAGAAGAACCGAACAAGCTGTACAAGATTCCTTCATCCAGATCGAGCAGGCGGCACAAAATCTGGGGCTGCACATTAGTGAAGGTAAAACAAAGTACATGGTGTCGTCGAATGCGAGAGGAACAGTTGGTCAAACAATCAAGGTTGCGGAGCACGAATTTGAAGTGGTGCAATCCTTTAAATACCTTGGGTCAATAGTAGCAGCCGATAACAATGTAGAAGAAGAAATACGCGGGCGGCTTCTCAAATCCAACAGAGCCTACTATAGTCTGTCAAAACTCTTCAAATCCAGAAATCTCACCATAACTTCAAAACTGCTGCTGTACAGGACCATGGTCCTGCCAGTACTCACATATGGATCCGAGACTTGGGTGCTTAGCAAAAGGCACTCCGACCTCTTAGCTGCGTTCGAGAGAAAAGTCTTAAGGAGAATTGTTGGCCCCATATGTGAGGAAGGACAATTCCGGAGACGGTAACAATCATGAACTGTACGCAATCTACCTAGAAGCAGATATCGTGACAAAAATTAAGCTCGGTAGACACCGGTGGAGAGATGGCGTAGACAGGACGCCCGAAGCCTTGGGGTGCGCAACTGGATGGCGTCGGCTAGAGACCGGGATAGGTGGAGAGACTTGTTGAAAGAGGCCAGGACCGGAACCCGGTTGTCGAGCCGATGATGATGATGATTGGAAGCAACAAAATAAACACATCTACTTTTAAAACGATTTAAGAAATTATGATTTAAAAAAATTATTAGTCTTTTGCAAACAGAGAAGCATTCCGATGCTGTTTGAAAGCACTATATGACGATAGCGGCCGCTGATATATCTTTAGGCCTAGAAAAATTTAGATACAAGGTGTCCGTTTATTAATTGTCAAATCAGGTATTCCTGGTGTGCGTCATTTCGGCAAGAATGGAGAGGTCCGAACGCCTAATATGAGAAGCACCTTTCATGACAAGAAATACTTTTTAGGATAGGATTTATCACTTAATCAGAAGAGGCAGTAAGTATATTCCTAAAAAATATTTTTTTTCGGTAATGTCATTAGCAATAGCAATAGTGTTCTAGTGAAATAGCCAGTTGTATCTATTCTTTCCTCCAGCGCTTCAGAAAGTGCCCATTTTACCCTTGAACCCAACTTCGGACGTAGGTTAAATTCAAAGATTCTTTCTTAAGCCGCACTACACGAATGTGGAATGCTTTATCCGACTCTATTTAGCCCTCCCATTATAATATTCAGACATTCAAAACCAATATGCACCTGTATCTCCGCTCAGATCCTCCCCAAATTTCCTAAAACGCTGCACTGTTCTCAAATATTTTAAGGGTATAGTCATAATCCCTTAAGTGCGTGCAAAATTATAAGATGGAGTGTAGCAGATTATCCACCGAAATTTTAGTTCAATGAATTGTCATTCGATTCGAAAAAATCAACGCTGTTATAATGATGCCTTACAATGTTCATAAAGTTGGATCCAATCAATGGACTTTGGACTTTGAGTGACTTAAGATTCGATTTTTTGTTTTAGCTCTTCTTGAATAGAGTTATTTCCAGGATTTAAATTTGTTTCGTAACAATGCGACAAACCTAACAGCTTCAAAACTTTGCAAACCGTCATATACTTACCTACCCTTGAATCAAAAAAAAAAGTTCGTGCTATTCAGTCATATATGTATCTACATTTTTTTGATTTAAGATGTTTTTTAACTAATAAAAAACTTAAAATGAAATTTGAATAATATATACTTAGGTAAAGATATACTAGTTAAGATATATGTGTTAAAAATAGTTATATCATCAGATTGTAGGTGTGATGGCCATTTTATAAAAAAAAAATGGCGATGAGGCACATCTTAACCTTAACATTTTCATCTCATATGCTTAGAACCTTGGCGAATTTCCAAGCAAGTTTGTTCAATTAATTTTTTTTTTAATTAGTGATACAACTGCTATTAGACAACCTGATCATTACAACTTACAACTCAACCATTCCTGTGTGCATTTTGTCGGCGGGAATGAACCCGAACGGCTAAGGCCTCAGCCACGCACTGAGCGACGAGCGACTGAGCGATTGAGCGATGTCGCTCTGTCGCTTAAAACAATGACAAGTCGCTCAGGGTGTACGTGGCCACCTCCATACAATTTCATGTGTTTTAATTTTTTTGCGTCGCTCAGCGACTCGTCGCTCGTCGCTCACTGCGTGGCCGAAGCCTAAGATGTAAAGTACTTTTCATGACATAAGAGATAGGTACTCTCGAGGATTTGTCACTTCTTCGTAGGAGGCAGCAGCTGGAAAACGAGCCGAGGCTTCCGGCAGGGCAGTCTAATACTCAATTTAAGTGTAGATATACCTACGGTTTTCTTGAAACTTTTACATAAATGTACACAACTCTTATGTACGCTTTTATAAACCTTTGAACGTATGATAAAAATGCCAGACTTTTTCTAAACATCAGCTGTAGACAATTAGACGGTAGATTATTTAAGGAAGAAGGTTTGAGGCGTTTTCGTTACTACCTACCACCAGACCGACCATTCAGCACCTTCTTTACTTTCTGCCCAAATTTGTATATCGGTAACCCTGGTTTCTTCCTCATTCACGCCACATATCACAATATACGCGCTCATAAAAAAGGAAGAAAATAAGAAATATACATATAAAAAAAGGCCCAGAAAAAAAGTAGCAGTGTCAAGAATGAAGCGCGCATGTTAATGCGCCTTAATTTTGATTTATGAGTCTTCGCCCTCGTCTTTATACTGATGCGGTGCTATATAGTTTTTTTTTTATTATTTATGCATTACAGTGCCTTTTAATTTTATTCTTCCATCTCATCATCATCATCACACAAATCCAAAAGGATGTTGGTTGCATTCTATGAAAACGAGATACAGAACTCTCCCACTTTTTGTATCTTTTTTGTTTTGTAACATGTATCGAGAATGAAAATTGAAAGCGCGTTCGCATAAAGTTCGAAAGGAAACGGCACAGAATACGAAGACATCGAAGACTTTGTACTGCGTGAGACCCCAAGATTGATGAAAGAGAAAAAATTAAACTCCGTCCGATCTTTATGGGTGACAAAAACATTCCCTTTTCAATGCAAATGAGATGATGCTGCGGGGAGAAGGGAAGGGATCTTTTTTGATGAAAAGATGCCCTAAAAACAGCCTCACACATTTCGAGTCATGTTTTATTATTTGTTGCTATATTGTTTTTTTTTTCGAATTCGTATTTCCGTTTTGGTTTGGGGGTTTATCATAAAATATCTTCTCGTTCCATCGAATGTTACCGATCCAGGCTGAGACACTCTCCCACACAAATACACAAATCCACAGAGAAAGAGATACACATTGAATCCAGATTCAGAGCCAGCAGCTGTTGATGATTGCGATGATTCAGTGCGACGATGGTTATCGCATCGTACTTACAGCACAACTCGCAGCAAGTATACTCCATTCATATATGTATTCAAATTGAATTTGATTATTGGTGATCATTTAATTGACAGGAAGTTGATTTAATTGAATATGCGTATCCGAGTTGTGCTGTGGATAGTGAAATTGGAGACACACTCAGCGCAGTGTTAAGGCGTTAATTTAATTATGAACACATCTTCAGCAGTGTTGATAGCAAAAAACAGTTAGCTCGATGCAGAATTATAATCAAAAGATACAAAAACACTCATACATAAACACTCCGACTCTGAGTTGAAGTGGAGTCCTCGCCAAAAAACCCACACTCGGCAGGAAAGGTATAAGAAAGTGTCATTCAACTATGTTAAATGCTCTGCCATCATGTGCTTAGGTATTAAACTGCTGGCTCTGATGCGGTAGATACTGGTACTATGGTACCACCAACTATATAGGTATACGAATTAAACTGTGCCAAAAACTTTCAAGGACATTCACTCTGCACACAACGTGCGTAATTATGCCACAAACTAACAGACAAATGATAATGCAAATATATAAATATATAAACAAGTATAGATAGGTACACAAACACAGTGTTTGTGTATATGTAATATTTGCAGGATACTATTATGCTGCTGTTAAGTGAAAGTGCGTTGTGTCGTCTCGTGATTCAGATTTACCAAAGCCGGAGTACACCCTTTCTTCTGCTCGCCCTCGCCCTCGCCCTCGTCGTCGACGACGTCCTCGTCCCTGGCCTGGGTATCAGTGTTGTCTCGCCTCCATTTTATGCGCCCACTTGTTTGTTAGTAAGAACTGTAAATAGCTTGCGTATTCTTTAAGGAGTCAATGGAATGAGGGGGGTTGGTGTTGTACCTTAAATTAAGAGACTATAACTTTAAGGCGGCAAACTAAACTAAGGCAAAAATGAGGCAGGCAATGGGTTGAAGAGGAAATTAAAAATCCATGACATCACATCCAGTAAAATTTTCAAGGACGACCGACGAGTCAGTTTAATATCTATATCTTCAACCTAAAAGTCTAATTTAGCAAAATTTTAAGTAAAAACAGCATCTCCTATTCGAAAGGGACAAGGGAGATGTTCAACACACACAGATAAATAATTTAACGGAGAGAGAGAGGGCAACAGTATGATGATTTTCTCAAAAGACGACTAGGACGACAAAACAAAACATTCGTTTGGTCGAAAAGTAACCAGGGAGAGGAAGTAGCGGCGACGGTAGTGACGTATAGGAGCATTGGCTTAAGTTGGCTTAGAAAAGGTTCTTTTAATATACACCCGAGAAGAAGGTATAGACACAATGTGTCCTAATACCAAGTCCCCAAAAACCACCAAAAGGATGGAGTTCACTAGGTTTTCCCAATGTCGGTTATACTATACCAATACCACTACTATCTTAAGCAGCACCTTCAAAATACGAAGGAAATGGATAGTATGACGACTACAAATACGACGACGTTGGATACGACGATGACGACGGTGAAATTAGAATGAAAAGATAGAAAAATACAAAAAACAACCATCATATCCAAGAGGAAAACGGAGAAAATATAAGAAGGGTTCACTTGAAGCGCAGCAGACGCCTTCATTCAAGGTGGTTTTTTGGTTTTTGTGGCGGGCATGCAAGGAACAGGGAGATGCAGGGTAAAAGGACGTTTTATAGTAGTAAAATTTCTTAAACGCCTTTAAATAAACATTTTAGATTGTCTGCTTGGCAAAATCTCCTTGTTGTTTATGCGATTTAGTACAATCAAAAACCATCAAGGACAATGGTACGAGTATACTGTTTTTCTGCTTGTTCTTTAAGCAAATTTAAAGATTGTTTTGCTTGGGTGGGAGTAATGTAAATGCAATAAGAGTTAAAGATGAGTTCAATGTGTACGTTAACAGTTCTGTGTGAGAATCAATATGAGAAGAGAGTTTTTAAGACTTGCTGATAGAGTT
Source organism: Chrysotoxum bicinctum (assembly GCA_911387755.1). Taxonomy (NCBI): domain Eukaryota; kingdom Metazoa; phylum Arthropoda; class Insecta; order Diptera; family Syrphidae; genus Chrysotoxum; species Chrysotoxum bicinctum. Next base: position 93,728,049 of record OU426990.1, on the reverse strand, counting down.
TACATTTCCTATACAATCTTTCAACGGCCATCAAAATGTACAACGTAACAAACATATTTATTTAAGGTGAATAGAATTCTTTTATATCGTCGGTTGACAGGAAAACTCACTAACTGCAAATTTTGATAATTGTGTTTTATTTGGTACTTTCTTAAAAACCTTTGCATTAAGGACGAAATATAAACAAGGTCGGTTGTAATTATAAAACCTAAGCTTATTTTCTTATCTGCGAATTTTATTGAAAGCTTATTAAAAAGAATTTAAACCCTTAATTATTCTTTGCAACCCCATTATCTCCAATACACTCTCTCGTCCTACCTGACGAAACGCATTTCTGAGTCAGTTTAACTTTGAATCGAAAAATATTCAATCGCTGCACTTAAACACAGACGATTTTCTCCATCTTAGTTACATGTTAACAATGTTTTTGAATATTATAAACGACGAAAAATAAGAAATTCCGTTAAGTTGTAACTTTTACTCTCTTAATACCTTGACTCGCCTAAATATCGTAATGGGATGAGAATATTCGTGTAGTGCGGCTAAAGAAAGAATCTCTGAATTTAATAGTACGTCCGAAGTTGGGCTCGAAGGTAGACTGATGGGCATTACCTGAAGCGTCTGTTAAATTGTTTAAGGGGAGGAATACAACTGGATATTTCACTAGAACACTGGGTGTAAGTATTGTTGAAAGCAAACTTTGGGAAAACAACAAAAATTAAAATTCTGAGAAAAACCACACTATTAAACGTAAAGAATTAACACAAAAAAACAAGTTTTTGAAAAAAAATACTGAAAAAGACATTGGGCCTTACTATAATAATCAAACGCTAATGTTGCTATGTAGAATCAGTCAACTGGAAGGTTAAAACAAAATTCTGAGCTTTAACAAAATGCTACCAATAAACAATTTAATCCTTTCACTAATTACTCTCCAGACTTTCTATTAAATCTATTACAAAATCTACAACAAATGAGAAACAAAATTTAATGAACTGTCAGAATTTTCACCAAGGTCTGTCAAATTTCAGGAGCTGTCATAATTTGCTCTATACCTTCAAAGTTAAGTATTGCCGAACTCTTTTTCAACACAAAGCATTGAAGTACTTAAAGTACGTCAATTGATTTGAAGTGTCGAAGCCAATTTTCAATTGTTTTTTAATTTAGAACACCATATTTGTTAACAAGGAAACATATTTCTTAATTTATTTTATATTATTTTAATATTTTTCATTCGCAATGTACTTTAAATATTTTTAAACTATAAATAAGTGAACTGGCATATTTTTTGTGAGAATATTGTTTTTTTTTTTTAGGTTTTCTATTGATTAACAGTAGGGGCCAGTTTTTTCGGAGTGTGTCATCTAAAATCCATAATTATTTCAACACGTAAAAAAAATTCAAAGTTTGAGTTTAGTTTTTAATAGTGGACTTAGCCAATCAGGCGGTTTTAGTTAATTGATTAACATCATTTAACCAGCACCTGTGTGTATCAAATCAAAAACTTATCCTAATATAAAAAAACGTAAACGTCGTAAAAGTCTCAGTTTACGACTATCTATCAAAATTATAATTCTTTTCAAAAATAGACAAACAAATGCAATTTTAATTTGGTTGTTCGGTTTTGAAAATTGTATTCGACGCATATATTTCTGTATTGTTATAATAATGTTTTTTTTTTGTACGATACTAAATAAAGATCATCCCGCTACAAATTTGTAAGATAAGTTTTTCAAGCTCATCTAACTCTTCTAAATGTGGTTCAAATGTTATTTTTGTTTTTGTTTTCAAAATAAATAGACTTGGTTACACACAATTTTACCAATACAACAACAGACCAAAATAATCGATTCCCTTTCAACACAAAAATTACTTTTTTAGATATATCTACATAATTATATAAATGCATAAAATGGAATGAACAAATTAACCACGTATTTTAAGTTAAATCCAGACGAACTAAATATTTATGAAAAAAAATAAATAATAAACAAACAAACAAATAAAGTACTTCCTTTTCACTTAAAACAAAAATCTGAAAAATCGACCTGATAACATGGGAGTAGATTTAAGTGTTAAATTCAAATTTAGGTACCATAAAACAGCACTAAGGCAACACTTTTTATTTAGTGTTCGACTTTAATCATGGATTTCCTTGTATTAAATTTTGACATAAAACTTTGTTTATATAACCTATAAGTAGTATTATCATGGAGCGTGATTTTGTATTGCGAACGCCAGCCTGGTGGTGGCGCAGAATTTAGCGCACGCTTTTACAGTGGAGAGGTAGGATAACATACAAAACAATAAGTAGATAGTAAAAAAGAGAATATGTTATTATTAAATTTAGCAAAGACAAATCTAGCAATTGCAGTCCCTAGCCTTAAGATGTCGCCACAATCTTTCGTCTACTTCATAGTACTATAAGTTTTATATACAAAGATATAACTAAAGACTAAACTGGAGATTAAATAAGTTATTGATATGGGGATTTTTTTTTAAATCTGGAGATTCTCTTTTAACCTTAACACTAAATTTGATTATTAGTAAGGCCCATTATCTTTTATTGTTAAAAATGTGGTAAGCTTGTTGAAAAACTAAGTTTTTAATAATGGGTGTTTGCGACGCGGGCTCTAATTACTTCATCGAGCCAGTTCAACAATCCGTCAATGATGTCCTGAATACCCGACTGAGGGATATTGTGCCACTCCTCTACTACAGCTGCCTTAAGCTCTCTTAGGCCTCAGCCACGCACTGAGCGACGAGCGACTGAGCGATTGAGCGACGTCGCTCTGTCGCTTAAAACAATGACAAGTCGCTTAGGGTGTACGTGGCCACCTCCATACAATTTCATGTGTTTTAATTTTTATGCGTCGCTCAGCGACTCGTCGCTCAATCGCTCAGTCGCTCGTCGCTCAGTGCGTGGCCGAAGCCTTAGAGTGGTAGGGGCATGTGTTCTCGTTCGGTCACGTCTTTTGAGGTTGTCCCAAATATGCTCGATAGGGTTAAGATCTGGACTGCGTGATGGCCATGGCAAAACTTCATTTCGGTAGGTAGTTATACTCTGTTCAACAAAAATTGTCAGTACATGCCTTATGGGATAGCTTTTTCCAAAGCAGTGGCGCCTGATGCACCCTCACTATACTGCGTTGGGAAAAATGCCACTTAAAGAAGAGCAAGCCACTAACTTTCCTTAAAGAATGCGACCCTTGAATCCCACTGCTGAAGGGATACTGTAGTGTCAAGTGCGCTTGTTATCTACATCAAAACAGAGTTACCATAATTATCATTCCAAATTACAAGCATGGATCTTATTCAGTGAATTTTATTAAGGAGCTTTTGGGATTTAAAGCTTTTGAGAACAAGTTTTATAAAGTTGAGTATGTTGAGTGTTGGCGAATTATAATGTAAACTAGGGAAACCCTGTGAGAGCTTTAAAAGGCGACACGCTCATGCAAGCCAATTAAACCAGAGTGAGAAGCAAACGTCCTATCTTCCCTGTACTGACATTTTTTGTTGAACAAAGTATAGTTACAGAATTTGCGGTATTGCAGCGTGTGGAAGGTTCATAGTAAACCGAATTAGTGTATTAGTAAAAAAAATCACACTTACAGATTGGGTGTAGGATTGATGCAAAATCAAAATCTTTTGATTTTCCTTCAAACAAGGTTACTGCATTGAAACCTCAAGCAGAATTTACTAATACACTTGCACATGCTTGTCATGCATTTCAACAGTGTAGTATATCTGGCTTAAGGGTGACGAAAAATGCAGGTGGTCGGATAATTGTGCCCGTGAGTGTATGAGAAAGACAGTCGGAGTCGAGTCTGGATCATAATATGATAACATATTGCGTTAGCCGACATTGACAGGGCTCTGACCAAGACAGTTTGTGTGCTAAAGTTATTACAAGTAGTAATGGGAACTATCGAATTATAACTAACGACTTATTCGATAGTAGCTAAAAGTTCATTTATTCGATAGTACCCAGTCATTCAGTAACTATTTTCAGTAACTAGTTTTCATTATATCTCCTATTTTCGTTCGATCACTTTTTCACTCGATATTAGCTTTGAACATTTTTAGTAACTTTTTTCGTTCAACTAGTTTTTCACCCGATAGTTGTTTTAAACATTTTCAGTATGCTATTTTCGTTCAATGAACGATTTCAGTATATTTTTTTGTTCAATTACTGAACGATTTTACTGATTTAGTTAGGTACTATTTTCATACATTTCATTTTCGCTGGTTGATGTTTAGTAATTTTTGCTTGCCTTTGGAATAATATTCTTATCGTGATTTGTGAGACTTGTTTGAGATTCGGTAAGTATATTTGAGATTATTATGGCTTAGGGTAGGGTTTATTTTTAAGGTTGAGGTTTAAGATTTCAGTGTTTGGCTATGAAAGATATATTTTGGGTTCTGTTTTGTCTATTGTGTTCCTATCATTACAACATTTCGGCGCATGTTAAACTTTTTTTTTGCGTAGAGCTGGTCAATTATGTAGATACAAAAAAGTGTTTAACAAAAATAATGTATTTACAGCAAAAATAAAAAGTATCTATTTTTGGACATTTCTTAATCGATCGCCATCGTAGCCATCCTATAATGGAATTTGACATTTTATGACTTGACAAATAGAGGACGAATTCGGTTATAACGTACATAGAGTATTTCGTTCCAAATGTCAGCCCTAAACTTGCTCTTTTCCGGAGCAATAAATAAAATCTCTTTTTGTTGCATTTTTGACGCTTTTTAATCCATGGCCATAGTAGCCATCATTCGATGTCATTTAGCAATTTATGGCTTATAATATATAGAGCATACAATGTCAGATTGTATAAAATCAGTCCCATTTAGATTTTTACAAACATGTTGGTTACAGGAAACAAGATGGATATTTATTAGGTGAGGTGACCATTGCATGGAAGCTACAAATAAATATATTTTAGAACAAATAAGAAAGGTAGGGTTAGTGACAATATTTCATCTTGGACTTCAAATGACCCATATGTATTATTCAAAAATAAGCATTTAGTTACAAATTCTATTTGAACTGAACGAATGAATGAATTCGTTCGATAGTTCAAATCAATTTGTAACTAATGATCTATAGTGTAAATCATTCGATATTGCCCATCACTAATTACAAGCTATTTAAATTTGTTTGTGATGTTGGTTTCTGTGTTGTTAAAAACCTATTTCTTGTTAGCTGTTCTGTTTCGAAGTGGGTCCGACAATTCCGTCTGTCTGTCTGTATGTGTCTATGTCTGTATGTCTGTACCTCGAACCACAGCCTAAACTACCGGAGGTATTTTCTTCAAACTCGGTAGTTAAGGGTCTTCGGTCATTCCCTACAGGAGAAATTAAATTTTTTTTTTGAGCTCCAAAACTGTACCCCCCATACACCCGTAATGCAAAATCTTATTTATCACGAAAACGGCTCTAACGATTTTGATAAAAAAAATTAAGTGTGATATTATGAACATGGACTATATTTTGGTCAAAAAAAAATTTGAGGGGAAATGTTATTAAGGGTACCTGTCATAGAACGGTTTTTTGATTTTTGACTTTCTCATTAACGGCTCTAAGGATTTTAACCCAAAATTTTCAGCAGGAGTCCCCTTAAGTGTAAAATAATATTGTATATAAAAATATTAGAAAAAATATTTGTTGGGTTTTTTTGAAAAAAAGAAAAAAAATTAAATCAATATCTTCAAAACCTATGAACGATTATTTTTGAAATTATTTCCTAAAATCAATATTATTTAATACTTAAAATTCGCATCCCGCATTTTTTTCTTGCAAAATTTTAGAAAAATTTCTTATATAATAAATTTATTTAATAATAAAACGATTTTTTAAAGTTTATTTGCATAAATTCATACTTTTCTGGAAACCTGACGGCAATTTTATGCATTTGAACATTATTATCTCATTAAATCCATTTTTTATATTTATAAAATGTATCATAAATTCCAAAGTACTTTTACATAAGAGCAAGTTCGTGCGATCCAGGTCGTGCATTTTATTTTATTTTGGTTTTATCATTTAGATCATATTACTCACAAAAAAATTGGCATATAGCTCCAGCTGATAGTACAAGTGAAGCTAAATCTGGTCTGCGATAGAGTATACAGTTTTTTCAAATGCACAATTTAGTTTAATCAAAAAATCGAATTCCCACCAAACTTATAGATTCCTTGAGCTAGTATGCCGATGCCCTCATCGAGAGGAAGTCCTTTATTGCTCTCTGTTTAAACATGTTTTGAAGTGAAGCACATCAATAAAAGAAAAATAGAAGCTGAAATGTCTGGTTCAAGTAGTGACAGTGGCAGTGCGATCACATCTAGAGATTAGGAGCATTTCAAAGAAACCACCGAAAAACATCATGATATGTTTTTTTTTGTTCGTGTATGTCTTCATCATTTATTACCAATTATTGAGAATTTCTCAAACTCATTCCATCTGTGCTGTGGTGATGCGATGCCTGTTATTACTTATATCTAATATCTAGAACAAACATGTCATCCCTTCACCCTCTTAAAGAACTATGAAAATGGAAGTGAATTGGGTGAAAGAAAGCCACTTGAACTTCTTCTTCATCGGGAGCCGTCGTCGTCGTCTTCGTCGTCATCATCATCATCATCATCGTTTTTGTATGTTTCCTTTTTGTCCTAAAACATTTTATGTATTTGTTATTATATGAGATATTGCATCCCACCACTAGTTGGTTAGTTAAAAATCTATAAATTAGACACAACCTCTTGAGAAACGATATTCCATAAGAGGTTATTCGTAAAGTTTCACAATTTAGATCACAATCGTGTGTATTGCTGAAACTATGAAACTATTAAAGTAATAACCGCTTAATATCCTTCGATCGAGCTTTTACCTTTTTCCAGGGTATTTGGGGTACCTTTAGATAAACAACAGGACACCCTTGTGTGTAATGTACGTCGTACACACGTATTCTCAAACGTGCTAATAGCTGGGACATTGGTTATCAGTGTTTACCAATTACATCTCATTGTGGGGGTGAGAGTGTTCTCCCTAGATACTTCATACAATGTTTGGGGTTTATTAGAAATTAAACATATCCGTTAGATACTTAATCGATGATGCTTTCCAAATCGAATAGATATATCTATATGGCTTAATCATTACAATTGAAAAGGGGACACGACTTTGTGGAAGTCCAAACATTCCAAGGGTGTTTTCGTCTGCTGCTGTTGTATTAATAGTTATTAAATGAAATATTATTGTTTTCTTTTTTATATCTACAGTAATGGTTCGTCTGGGAAAAATCTAAGATGTGACAAATGTGGCTCCCCTTTAAAAAAAAGTATATCTACAATAAAAAATAAAAACCAAAACATCTTTAAGTATTCGTTTTTTTTTTCTTTTTTTTTGAGAAATCAAATTTAATCTTTGTCACAATTTTCTATTTTTGAGTTTTCGATCTTAGTCGCGTCGATGTTATGTGGTGTTGTGTCTATATATCGAAGCCCAACGGAAACCCATTTGATTTTATGACCGAGCAACCGAAAAGAATTATAGGAAATTTTGATTTGATTTTATGTTTTAGAATAGATTAAGAAACGTCTTTGACGCCTTATAATAACGTATCTAGATACACAAACACACGTACCTCTTCATGTGATCTTTCTTCTCTTGTTTTTCTTCAATATATTTTTTTATACTTGAACTTATGCAAGCAGGAGAAGGGAGAGTGTGAGAGTGATTTGTGGCACACGGTAAATTCTCAAGTCAAATGGCAAAAAGCGGTGAGCATGAGCACGTGGTTGCACAGCAGGCGGCATGCAGAAGCACAATGGTAGCTGCGATTTAAATTTAAATTAACCCTTAAAACAGAAGTACAGAAACCATTGAAAAAGTTTATAATATGAAATGATACTTTTTCATCCCGCAAAGATGCATGGTGGCGCTCCGACGACGTCTATCTGTCTGTCTAATGGATTTCATCTAAATATATCCGTATGTAAAAATACCAACGCTGACAGGGAAACGCGAAGCACACGCAAAACAGACACGCTTGTTATATCGAGAGACCAGAAAAGAAGATCCTCTTCAATCACGTCAATCATTTTTGGCATTTTGTCCGGCTCGAAGAACCAATTTCTTAGTTGAAAGTGAAGTGATAAATTGTGTGCAGAAAAATGACATCATTCACTCTTTAAATCTTTCCGCCATTACCATCATCGATTTGCTATATGAAAAACCTTCTGAACACACCCAATCAGAATTTCTTTTATTTCTGTTATGGATTATGAAATGGAATTTTAAATTCAAACAATCTAGTTCACATCAAATTCTAATAAAATAAAAACATATAACCATGACTGCCGTCAAATATACATGTGTCGAAGACACACAAAGTAGATCCTCACATCATTAAAATTCAGAAGCCGTCAGATATCTAAATAAATCGAAACGACAGATCATAAAAACCGAAAAATTGAACGGCTCCGGTTTTCGAATGTTTTTTTTTTTTGTTTTGTCTTTTTATCGTGATATTTATCATGTATATTTTTGTATTAGTATTCGCTTGTCTTTTCGATCGGAAAAACAAAAAAATCCCATTAAAAATAAAAATATGTACATACGTGTTTGTTTGAGGCTTCGTTTTGGAGCTTCAAATCGAAAGAAATATAAAATTCACTTCTACTATAATTGAATCTTTTGGCATATTATTAGCTTTCATGTATGAGAATGTATTTCCCAGTTGCTCATCAGAAAAAGATACAAATAATCAATGTGAGAAGATCAATTTTTATTATCTGTTATTTCACTTGACTTCAAGTGCGATCAATGAATGTGTGTAGAGAAACCAATATGGCATCTAATGCTGATTGCTGGCGATCTTTTTTTAAATGGTTTTTGAAATTCAATTGGAACTCAAAAATATACCTACCACATCATGTTTTATCAGATTTCGTTACTAATATAGCATCTGTGGGAAGATTAGGTACGTATAGGTACTCCCCCAAATATATTATGCGTGGAAGCTACTACATGAATAGCACTTCTGCTTCTGCCTTCTGCCACCGATGCATCCGACGCTACGATGCCACACATAAATATCTTCGACTTGTCGACGCACCAGTCAATTTTGTTGAGCTCTTTCTGCCTTCAGTTTTGTTTCGGTATGATAGAATTGTTTGTATCTTTTTGTGTCTGCGATGCAATGGAACGAGACGAAATTTTGTGAATTCGGCGTTGTAAAAGTGACAAAAATAGATGTCACACTAAGTACTTTGACATTTTCCATAAATAAAAAGGCGTTCGCATTATGATGATGGATTTTTTGTTGTTTTTCAGTGACATCCTTTTGGTATTTCTTCTGCTTCTTCAAACATTTTGTTTTTGGACATGTTTACCCAATTTAGTTTTGACGAAAAGTGGTTTTTGAACTCTATGTGTTGTTCAATGAAGTGCAGTATAAGCTACCAATTTGATTTTTAAAGTTAATATACATATATCATTGGATCATTGGATCGAAGGAAGTATTTAACAAATATCTAACTAAGGTATGTTGGGTGACAAAAAATAAGCCTCGTAAAGCATTCGATTGGTGTATCTAAATTTTTTATTTTAAAAGACAATTAAAGCAAGAAAATACCTCAACAGGGCGATCATTTTTAAGTATTAGATTAGTTTTTTTTTTTAATTTATATTTGGGAGTAAAGACAGTTAAACATGAGGGTTGGTCCATTCGCTTTTTTAACAGAAAGAATAACTCGGAATTTTAAGGTTTAGAAGTCTCATTTCATTTGAATGGGAAAAGGTGCAACAAATTAGGAATTTTATAAGTTGCTAACGATTGACCATGGACAAAATAATTTCACACATTTCTACAATAAAATGAATACAGTGGACGCTCGTTAAGTTGAACACGGACGAAACCAGGAGTGTTCAAGCTATAGGATTGTGCAAGTTACTGGATCAAGTTAAAAAATTGTTGTTTTTATTTAATAATGATTCATTTTAATGATTTTAAAACATAAATAATGATATTATTAACAAATAATTTTAATTGAAACGTTTTTCGATTCCTAAATACGCACGTGTTCAAATGAAATTCAGAAATTCACCGATTATGAAGAATAAAACCTTATACGGAAATACTAAGGAAATTTCCTGGGATTCCCCTTTACAAAAACCGTTTGCATTCTGTACCAACATCCCAGGTACCTTGCATAAATTCAAAAATTTAAGAAATTCAATATTAAACTTTGTTCAAGTTACAAGTTTTACTTGTTCAACTTATAGAGTACCTACTTAGGGGAAGAATTCAAGGTATTGAGTCCGTTCAAGGTATAGAATGCGTAAAGGGAAAAAATATTTGTTCAAGTTATCATGTTCAAGTTAACGAGAGTCTACTGTACTTTTAAAAATGGTGTGAAAGTCAAAATTTAGACGATAATCACAGCTTTTGTATAACTTATTTAGTTCTCAAAAACTGAAAATTCAAAGTTTTGTTAACTAAGCATGCTGGTTCGCCTATGATGCGACAAAAAGCTACCAGGGTGTGCATGTCGCTTCAGAGAATTTTTTATTATTTATTATTTATTTATTTATTACAATTCGTTAAATGCTAACGTGAACAGTTCTTATAAATAAATGCTTAAAAACTACTTAACATTAAATTTTAATCCAAACTACTATAAAACAATGTTTTGAATTTGAGATTTTTAAATTTGTCATATGGTGAACTTATTAGAAAATACAATTTATTAAATATTTCGATTAATTGATTGAAAGGACTATGAGCACCATAGTTCGATCTACTAAAAATTTGATTTAGTGGTTTTTGGAGTCGTATACTCGATCGACTAAAACTAAAGTTAAAACGAACAAGAACCGATGGTGATGTTATTGCCCCATTTATTATTGCCGCAATAAAATAAAATTGTAAATATTTTCTATGGTTTGTCAACGAAGGAAGGTTAATAAAAGTAAGCCTTTGTGAAAAAGGGGGCAGAACCTTTTCAGGAAGCCAAGGAAGAAAACGAAGACAAAAGCGCAAGAATCTCTTCTGAATCGCTTCAATTCTCATTATATGTATAGAATAATAAGGTGCCCACACTTAACAGGCATATTCAAGAATCGGTATAGTTAAGAACATAAGGATAACGGAAATCGCGCCCAAATCTCTTGATGAAGCCAAGGACTCTATTTGCTTTTTTAACAATAAAACTAATATGCTCAGTAAATGTAAGTTTCGAGTCTAAAACTACTCCCAAGTCAGCAAACACAGATACTCTACTTAAAGGACAAGAATCAAACATGTAATCAAAAAAAAAAACATGTAATCAAAAATAATTTCTTGCGTGTAGTCAACATTCAAAACGAGACGATTTTTATTGCACCATTCCCTAAATAATACTACCTAAGTCTTCTTGTAAAAGTAGGCAGTCAGATGTAGAGTTAATTCTTTTGAAAAATTTAATGTCATCAGCATATACATATAAGGACAGACGAATTTTTTATAATCGAAATCAAGTCATTTATAAATAAAATAAATAAAATTGGGTCTAGATGGCTGCCCTGGGGTACACCAGAGTTCACAACAAACGGACGGAGATGAAACAATTCGTTGAGGATAAGTGAAGAATGTGACTATTTCTAGTGGTAGGTATCCCAAAGAAAAATTCAGTACCGACCTTCTATAGCTATAACTGATATTTCGTACTGGTACTTCTAAAATAAAAATAAAAAGTAGAAACAAAAAATAAGTTTATTGCTGATATTTTATGAGTTCCAATTTTCAAATGTATTTTTTAAAATGTAAAGAGATCGAACCTAAGCCATAGAAATTATGTTTATCAGCATATGACCGATTTTATGATCAAGAAAAACGTCATTAAGTCATGAGTTGCAGCAGTACTTATATGTGTATTTTTATTTTTATATTGGATAATCTTATTATTTTAAATCCTAAGGTTTAAGTGCTAAGATGCTTTTATATATCGTCGTCGTTCTGTAAAAACTCCCTAAGTCCATTTTGATCAAAAATTTGATTTAATTCTTATTCAATTCATTCCAGATCAGCTATTTGCAAAAAAAATGTATTACACAATGGCTACGCGAAACCCGTTCTACAATTGAAGCCCAAGATCATGCGATTCTGATAATTTTTAGATTTTTTTATACTGATTTCCAAGTTTAAGTGCAAATATATATATCTCAAAACACAAGAAATGGATTTCGGGAGTTTTCATAGAACGACGACGATATATTCTAGTGGAAAATAGTTCACGATCATTAGACCTTAGTTGCATTAGATTTTAGAGAAACCTCTATTAAACAATATTTCTTTGCAATAAGTCAAAAGCAGTCTTCATCTTTTTTTATAAATTGATCTTCTTCGACAAGAATTTCGAATTTCTTCTGATAATGCAGAAATCTCTGGGAACTCAGAAATCAATGAATAATTAATTGACAAATTATGTTTTTGAATATCTCTTTATCTCGCTTTGAAATTAGAAGATATCTTTAATCTTCTTCTTCTAACGTAACAAACTATTGCAAAGTTAAGTTTAAGTATTAACTTTACTGTGAATCTTATATTTCCTTAAAACCAATCTTTCCTCTGATGCAACATCGGTAACAGATAAACAGATTTTAAAAATAAAATAAAAACACCCCTCATTCATTTTACACAGTTTTTCATATATTTGTCTTCGTTTTCATATAAAATACTTTTTTCAAATTAATTTTCAAACAATTCCATATTATATTGGTTTCTTTTTTACAAACTACAATTAAGGGTACGCTGCGTTTGAATTTTTAAGAAATATTTTTTTGGAATTTCTGAATTTAAAATCACTAGAATATCTACCTTTATTTCCTGCTCGAACAGCTACAATACATAATTTCAATTCAGTTATGTTGTTTGAATGATGATTTTTAAAAAACTGATTTATCATTTGATTTGTATATTTTTTCTTCAACTGCGCATTGCGCTGCCGAAGCCGATACAATTTTTAAAAACTATTTTTTTTTTAAATCAACCAAAAAAACTGCTTATTATTCTGTATAACTGTAAGGGTTCCTTCCCTTCATTTGAATATGAACCTGAAAGATATTAATTGCTATACTCTATGATATTCAATATGGAACCCTTTTAAATATAAAAATGTGTGTATAAGCGGTTACTATTTGATTTTTCACATTTTTTTTTTGAGAGTAGGACAAGTTTTTTTAGCATGATCCTTGCCCCATACCCGTTAAACATAGCTATGAAGGTATAGTGTTAATCAATTTATGAAAAACTGGTTTTCAGCAAAAAAAAATCCCTTCTATTAGCTATCCCTTATCAAGGCATCAAGAACGGATGGACTGAACTATCTATCATGGGAATACTTGGAATCGTTCCCATTTTGAATTTGACAAAATCGAAATGGAAATAACAAAAGCTTTAATTCGCTTAACCGTGGATATAGATAGGATTCGAGTATTTCGTTGCATTTGATTTAAAATTAAGGGATGGTTCAAAGGGTAGATTTCTGCCCATCAGATACATAAATATTCAAATGAACAATCCCTCGCATCATTTTGATTAAAAAAATCTAGATATGGAAACAGAAACACATAAATGGATGTAACTTTATGCGTGAAAAGAATGGCGCTTTAAGTTCCCGCCTATACGGGAACATCGTATAGATAGTGAAAAAACCACAAATAATAGATAGCTTTCAATTTCATATCTCTGTCCACATTATGTACCATACATATGTATGTCTACTTATACAGTTAATTTTATTTGAGTAGAATAAATTACAGAAACATTTTTCAAATGGGAATTAACTCCAAATAGTTTTGTAAATTTATTTAAAACTCCATCTAATCCACTTCAGTCTAGACAAGTCCGACGAGCTAAAATTCACCCACCTACACACGCTACCTATTTTGCCATCAGGCATGCGAGACACATATACAGAGTATATCTTAACAATGACAAATGATCGCAATCGCATAATTAGTATCTTAACATTTCAATTTGAAAATATCGAGTATCTCTTGAGAAAACCAACAATAATAAATTCAAGATATTGAAACGCCGCGCCGCGCCGGCCGTGCCGCCGTTCTTCGTTTTAATTCGACATAATAGTCATCGTTTTAGGTATTAGACGTATCAGTGTACAACATACAAACACTCGTACTTCGAGGTATAGATATTATAAAATTTTAAATTAAATAATTAATTTTTCCGTGATGTGGTTTGACTATGTTTGTGTTTTCAATGTTTTGACTACTGTTTACCAAATGCTTTACTTCGTTTCTCGAGCTTTGTTTATATTTTTTGCCGAAACTAGTTATTGTAGGATGATGTGATCGCATACATATAGATATGTATCAACTTTAGCAGCTAAGTGCATTATCACGCGAAAGTTAAACTCAACTTGAATATACATATGTACAAAACGTAGTTAGTAATGATGATTCCTTTTTAATTTTCCTCGCATTATAAGAATATCTGCGTCTGGAAATGCCTTGAGGCTGAATGTAGAGCTCCCATTATTCCTGCGGAATCCTGGGTCCAGCCTTGCCGCTGTTGCTGCCGTTGTTACTGATGTATCGACACACTGGTGGATGGGACCACCAATAACAACAACAACAACAAAATATTTCTGCAAAATGGGTGGTGGCCTTAGGAATGAGTGATCTGTTCCCTTCGGATTGACTGATAACCAAGAGGAAGGCAAAGGACTTACACCATCCACCCATATATTTATATAGGTACGACTGCTTTTCGGGACTCTCTCTCTAGACTGATCATGATCACTGATCACCAGATACAGATACCTATTTGTCCAGCGCTGAGGAGTATAGGTAGGCATACAACGATTGATGAGATATTTTCTCGTGATGTGTAGGTATTTCTTCAAGTCAAAAACCTAAAATTAAAAACTCATAAGATATCGACTGATATATTGAGCTGCGCGCACACAAATTACACTGACAGACATCAGTCCGAGATGTTTTTTTTTTATTTTGAATTTTTGTTTCTTCAGTTTTTACTTCAAGTCTTTCTTTTTTTTCTACTTCTATGGTTGGTTACCAGATATTAGGAGCAATTAGGCATATTAAGACGTTTTTACTCTCGGTTGAATTGATTGCATGTAATTTAATTCGGTTGAATTTCCGGTGCTTGTTTTTTAGCTTAATTATTTCTATCACAGGCGGTGGTTACATAGGTTCGTACATTTATATACAAACATAGCTTGGTTAAACCCAATAAAAAATAAAACAATTTATCTGACCGAGAAAAAAGCATTGGCTTTATTTTAATTTCACAATTAATTAGGCCAAGTGCAAAGCTATAAAAAAAAAACTAAACCAAAATAAGGAACTGCATCAGAAGAACAAATAATTCCGAGTATTTATGCAAACCTTAGCATTCGTTCGTTGCTTGTCAACTCAAATTGCAAGCGAAGATACTTATTGTTTTTTTTTTTGACGAACTAAGCATTCTATTAAGAAATATTAGGTAATAATTGCATTTGGAGTTCCGCTTTCAATTAACGGTCAGTTTGAATACCTATTTGTTTATGTTATATTTATTTTTATTGTTGTTCTGTTTTGTAACTTATAATTTTGCAATGAGTCGCTGTGCAGACGGAAAGAAGAGGTCGATTAACACATGTGAATTAATATACGGAAAATAGGTCTTTATGACCACCGCACCTGTGTTTTTATTTGGTAAGGGCAGTTTTTGTATAATTTTTGCAATAACTAGAACTAGGTAGATATATCTGCAAATATATAGATACATCTATAATACTTCTTATACATAATTATTATGTATGTATGTATGTAGGTATCTACATGTTTCACGCAAGGCCATTATCGTTAGGTTCTGACTTTTTGTTTTCATAATTCGTTGGGGTTTATTTCAAACATGTGTGTTAGTCTAATGACAATATCGAATGATTAAATGGTATTAACTCGTTCACGAATATTTTTTTATTGGGTAGATATCAATTTTAGTTGGATCGGAAGTTGTTCCTGATGAATGCAATTTGAGTTAAAGCTATAGGAAACTGGAAAATTGCTTTGCGTTTTTTCTTTATCTCTGGGTGGACTTTGGGGCAAAAATATTAATACCTGCGATCCACGATATTTTTGACGTCTCAATGAAACGAGTTTGACACTTGATATTTAATAAAAGTGTGCCTATACCTGTGAAGATAGGTAGGTACAGTGTTACCGCAGACCTAATTATTTTTGAAAATAGATGGATTTATTTGTTTCAAGGAATGTGATTTTTTTGTGTACAAAACAAAAACGTTAAAATATTTTAATAACTTTACTAAGATACAAGCAATAGTATTAGGAACAATACCTACAATTAAAACTTTAACCATATTTCTCATTGGTTTCACTCAAGGAACGAACAAATAAATGTTAAAGAAATACAACAATCTAAACACTTTTAAATGTGGGTAAAATTTTTTTCTGAATCGGTTTCATAACCAAATTCATTGGCAAACATTGATTATGACAGCCGTTTTCATGCCAAATGTATTGTTTTTTTTTTTGTTTTTATCAATATCTAGTAAATAAATAAATTTAACATTATCGTAAAACAAAAACAGCTCAATATATCTCAGCTCAACAATATTCCATTGAATCTGCGGTTATTTAGGTTTACAATTTGTTGTGAAACGTGATTTATTAATTAAATAAAGAAGGCAAGGAGTTTACGGGCTAATACAAAATTTTAACTAAACTGATACCGAAACTAAAGTTTTTTTTTCAGATGGTGTGCTTCTCGTAAAAAATTAGATTTGTTGAAAAATTTTAGACTTTAATATGAACATTTTTTAAGGAACCTTCTAAAAGGTCGCCGTAAACATATTGGAAAACAAAACATACAAAAAAACATGATTTATTTTACCATGGCTGTTAAAAATAATCGACCTTTATTCCTATTAAGCAAAAATAGATCTCAATCCATAGAAACTTAAATTATTATACAAAGTAACATATTGGCACCTGTTAAGTTGCTTTCCACATCACCTGGAAGTCAGTGTGTGTATTTGTATTTCCCATAAGAAATAAAATGCACGACTGGATCAAAAAATAATCGTTCATAGGTTATTTGAAGACATTGATTTTTCAAAAAAAAATTTTTTTCAAAAACCCAACAAATAATTTTTCGAATATTTGTATATACAATATTATTTTAAACTTAGGCGGACTCCTGCTGTTAGAGCCGTTAATGAGAAAGTCGAAAATCAAAAAAACGTTTCTATGACAGGTACCCCTAATAACATTTCCCCCCCCAATTTTTTTTGACCAAAATATAGTCCATGTCCATAATATCACACTTAATTTTTTTTATCAAAATCGTTAGAGTCGTTTTCGAGATAAATAAGATTTTGCATTACGGGTGTATGGGGGGTACCGTTAGTTTTAGAGCTAAAAAAAAATTTCTATTTCCCCTCTAGGGAATCACCGAAGACCCATAACTACCGAGTTTGAAGAAAATAGGTCCAGTGGCTTAGGCTCTAGATCGAGGTACAGACAGACAGACATACAGACAGACAGACGGAATTGCCGGACCCACTTTATTCGTCTTCGCTATCATCGTAATGTCAACTTAACTTTGATCAAAATCTCGAGTTCGATTTTTTTTTCCAAATGCAGAACTTGCCCTATAGTATGTACCTATATCGCAAGTAAAAAGCAAAAAGGGACTCGAAAAACATAAATTTTACTAATTAATTTTGTATGAACGGGTATCAATATTATGATTTTAACAGAATAATAATATGTGTTTATCAGGTGGAAAATATATCAAAAACATAATTAATTCTGTGCAATTTGTACTAAAAAAAAAGTAAAGAAATTGCAAGAAAATAACAGCAAATAGGTACTCGTACTTACAAAAAAATGGATACACTTGAATTTTTTGAATTAAGTCACAAAAATAACATAGTTTTTTTACATTTTCCTGTTTTTTAATTTGTCTTTCTTATCACAGAAACTTGTTAACAAGAAAAAATAAAATTTTTCACAAAACATGAAGACACTAAATGACGTACACCGACCGAATTGGTAATTATTAATTAGTAAACTTTATTGTGTTTTTTTGTTACATTTGTTTTCTTATATTACATAGTAATTTAATAACATTTAAAAAAATTGCTGACTTAGAATTGGCCAGGCCACCCCTATGTTATGTTTGTTTTATTTTTAATTAAATAGATAATTATTGATTTAAGGACAAATATTCTACCTTGAGACTAAAATACGGCTGGTCAAAGAAGACAATACAAGTTTTGCTTCTTAAAAAAATTGTTTCATCTGTCATTCACAAACGATTTTTGAAGACAAATTACAAAAGATTAATTAAGTTTCCTATTATATTTTCAACCTGATTTAGAAATAAACACATATTACTATTCTTTTAAAATAATAAAATGCATATCGGTTTATATAAATTTGATTAGTTAAATCAATGTTTTTCCGACCCTTTTTTGTTTTTTTCTTATGGGAAATACATTGAACGTCAAATCGAAAAAAAAATCTATCTCCAATTGGAGGTTCACGCGCTGACTGCCAGGTGCCGTGACTCCATGTGTCAATTGAGCGATCTTTTTTTATCAAAGTGATATACCTACCTATAAAGCGATCTTTTTGATCATTCTAAAATATGTATACTGTCAATTGACATAGTTCCTATGTATGCACCTACATCAATGCGAAGTGAAATAAATTTCGAAGTGAAACATCAATAAATCGCGTGTAGAAAAGTTAACAAAGAAAATTAATTTCGTTGTAGGTAGGTAGGTATATTGGGTTTAGATAAATCCGTTGGGTAATGTTTATTTTGAAATTAATATGTTCTCACTTATCGCCAAAACAACAATTTAATTTATTTAATTTTTTATGAACATTTCACTTCGCTTGGATGTATGTAAACTGGACTTTTTTATCTTTTCACGGCACTATGAATACTTATAATATGTCAATGACGTTATAAAATATGTAACTTAGTATAGAAATCTGTAGGTATACCATCTAGTTAATAGACGTAAATCAAAACACAAATTAGAGAAAATAAGTTACCTAGGTAGGTACCTAATTATGATGAATTCATATTGAATGAATTTTTACATAAATATTTTATTATTAAATTTTAATACACAAGGCCTATCTTAAGGCAAAGTTCATATGTATTGAATTTTTATCCACTTAAAAAAATGATTATTTTACAATTTCATACCCAAAAACAAGTAATGTCACAGTACGCAATTCTATGGGTACCTATCTAAATATATAAAAATGATGATCAGTTAAACTGATCAAAATTAAAATCAATTAGGGATACATATTAATTTGAAGGTGTGTAAGTCTAGATTGGCTCTCATGACGTGAGTTGAAACAAAAATAAATATAGTTGGGGAGATTATCTATTTATGTATCTAAAAATTCACACGACAAGTCCAACACACAACTGGGTTTATTTCTTCAAGCAAACAAATTTAAAAAAAAAAAACTACACTAACGAGAATTTGATTATTTATTAATAACACGATATCCAAATATCGTTTTGATCTGATCACTCTTATAAGAATATTGTAAAAAAAAGAAACTAATAAAACAAGAAAACTTACGAAGAAAAAAAAAAACAAATAAATTCGTCTGATCAATTAAATTTGAGTCAGGTGTTCTTTCTTATTCCGTTGGAGAAATAACTTATCGATACAATTTGATCAGCTAATTTAATTTTTATTGGGAACCAATTACGTATGAACGTGTGTAGGTCTATAGAATTTAAGTTGGTTTTATTGTTTTTTTTTTTTGTCTGCATGTTCTCATGAGCTGACTGTGAATTACTTTTGAAATACCTAGAATCCTATACTTTTTTGAAGTTTTGACCAAAAGTGGAGTTACTCATATTTTTTAGTGACTAAAGGTAGGCACCTAGATAGGTTAAATCGATCCAAAATATTACAGTTGCAGGTGTACCTATGTTTTTGAATTTGTATCACTTTTTTTTAAAGGAATATTAACCACTAAATACCTACACAAAATTACGCCACTTTTGCACTATTGAGAAATATTTAAAGAAAAGTTGTCCTGATCCCGCATTAAAAATAAAAATTGGCAAACATTTTGTGATTTATCGACGGCAAAATGAAAGTTTCTTCGAAAAAAAAAAAAAAAATAGCCCACTGATTTATTTATATAATAAACTTACCTGTTGCCAAAATTGTGCCAATAGATAGATTCGTTCCTTTTTAAATAACCAATCCATTGATTGAACAGCCGTCAAATCCATATCGGCTGTCCCGGCTGTTTGTGGCAATGTTGGCTGCATTCGGGTGAATTTCTGAAAAGTGGAGGCAAAACGATCCTCGTCTGCCTCCCTTTTGCTATGCGATTCAATTTTTGTTTCCAGTTTTTGTTTTTTTTTCAGATTGTTTACACAAAAAAATATTTTATTATAAATTTTGTTTTGCACTTAAAACTGTTGTAATATAGATAATATTAGAATGATATATTTTGGGTCTTATAAAGGACTATTTTGGTTTTCCACTTCTTCCACTTTCATAAACGGTGATCTGCGGTAAAATCACAAAACCAAAATCGGATTAAAAAATAATAGATATCTTCCTCTTCCGCTTTTTCATTTACTTTATTATTTTCCGCAAGCCAGAGCAGATCACAAAAATAGGCATTATCATTATTTTTAAAGGTATGGATTTATTTTTGTTTCACAAATTGTTTGTATTTAATTTTTAAAATTGCCGCCATATTCATCAAAAAAAATGTTGACGTTCAAACTTCAAAATAAATTGTATTGCTTTTTAAGTTTTACACATAAATTTCGATTGGTTCCGATAAATTTTAATAAACAATATGTAGTTGCCGTGTCGTCGTCGTCGTTGACTTTTCACAATTGAATGACAATACCATTTGATTGATAGGTACCACACCGCACCGGGTTGTTCACTTGTAGTTTACAATGGAGGAATTAACGATATACAAATTGTACCTATCTAGATACATTTAACAAATAGTAAGTAGATATACTTCCGTGTATATATATATATGTATGTTTCTGTATAGAGTATGTTGACAAAAGAGTTTCGCGAACCACGGAAAGTTATTAATTTATTTTGTTTTTCATAAAATTCACAATAAGAAAATCCGAAAAAATAAAGCGTTTGTTGTTGTGACAGGTAACAAATTATAATATTTACTTTCGAACTTTGATAGGTATGTATTTTTTTTACCAAAGATATTACTGTATTATCGAACAGCGCAACCTTAATCTAATAAGATGTTGCCTGTCATGAATTCAGCTGATGACTGAAAAATTCAAACATACAAAACACACACAACCCTCCTGCTCGTTTCGTTCGTTCGGATTCAGAAATACGTATCTCGCTCGATTCGAAAAATTGAGTTTGAACAGTTCGAGATACATTTGTATTTTCTCTCATGCTCTTTCTCTGTCTCTCCCTCATACTCCACCTCTTTGGTTTGATTGTATGCGTTTTTATTATTAAACGGAAATAAGCATGGGATCTGTGTTGAATTCATTCACATGATTTCGATGAATGTTCGATTCGAATGGTTGTGTTGTTTTTGCTGCTGTTTATTTTTTATTCACCACGAATAATTTGCTTCCTTGTTGCGCTGTTCTTGTTACAATTCCACAAAAGATAGTTGAGTATATTTTTGTTGTTGATTTTTTGTCGCGTATCTTTTTTAGTGTTCAGTATTTTGTTGGATGCATTAGCGTTACATGAATGCTTGCTACTCGCTCCATCTCTTCGTCTTCGCCATCATTGGCGTGGTGAGTAAGTGGTGAAAATAATTCTTTAGTAGTCTATACCATTGAAAGGAAACAAGTTGGGAGATTTTTGTGTTGTCTCCCAGTTTTAAGTCGTCAAACGGGAAAAAATAATCGTAAAGTATCTACTAGTCGAGTAAAAGAAGAACAAAAAAGTAAACAAAAATTCAAATGAAATCAAGTGGATACAGAAAGAAAGAGAGAATCAAATATTCGAAGAAATATAAAAAATAATATATATTATATATGTAGGTACCTACGATTTTTCTTTACATTTCCATACACAATAGAGAGTAAAAATATAATAAAAAAGTGGGTGGGTGTGAGTGAACAATTGTGTGTCCAATCGTATACTTTGGTTGTCACTAATACCATGTGCATAGGTAGGTGGTGGCAGGTAATCGAATCTTCGTATTTGAATGACGATGACGACGACGGCGCTGAGAAGCAGTAGATTTTTACCACACACACGACTCAAACTCAACATGCCTGTTCGAAAAAAAGAAATATACTTCGATATTGCTCCAATCGAATAGTTACTAATCGGTTTCCTATTACTGGTTGTGTTTTGCCGTCGGCCGGCCCCTCCCTTTCAATGGTGGATAGGGTTGTTGAAGACGAAGGAGTAGAAGATAATGTCGTTTTCCGCAATGGTCGTTTTGGTATGACAAATGGAAATGGTCGTATGACAGTTCTTGATGCATGCAATGTCATTCCTAATCCGTTTTTGTGTTAAAATAAATATCAATATTCAAGTTCATTTAGAAGATATCTATAATAAGTAGGTAGGTACCTACCTATCTGCAGTAAAGTTCAAAAATTGTCTTCATCTTATTGTCTAAGCGCATTTAGGATCTCCCTCGTTGGCATGATTTGGTTATATTTTTTGTCTCATTTAGTCCTTTACCACCCCCTTGCTGAAAATAGGGAATGGAATCGTGACAATAGAACCATAGACGGTGGAAAAAATGTTCTATGTGTGTGGCGATATTTTTTAATAACTTCGTTTTTTTCCGCTCTTCTGTCTTCTCTATAAAAATGCACGACGACGTCGTCGAAGACCAACACATGTACTCTCGCGTCGTTGATAAGGATAAATCCTCCCCCCGTGTTTTTTTGTTTTGTTTCGTTTGAGATTTCTTTTCTGGATTTCGATTTTATATTCGAAAAAGTAACGAGACGATATAAGTGATGGGTATCAGCTTCAGCATATGTGTGCGGTTGCTGGCTGGCTGGCTGGCTGGCCAAAGGGGAAAAATACGATTATTTGTCTTCTCTTTCGAATGACATTTCTCTTTTACCAATAAGATTTTAAACAAGGCCAAGTAAGTATGAATTGATGAAGTTCGAAGTTGATGAATCTGATGATCTCCCTAAGCTACATTAGAAGGATTATCATTCGCTATTTTCATTTTTAGTTACTGAGTTCTGTGAAGTCCGAACCATGAACTCCAAATGTCGAGGAAGACGGAGGAATTTTTGTTCAGTTTGCTCACACTTGTTTTAAAAACTCTACCACCAACCGCACAAGGAACAAAAATGGATTTTTCACAGGTTTTGATACAAAATATTGTAGATATAAAACAATAGATGCATTGAAATGTGAAATTTGATTTTCTTTCTAATAATAAGTATTATTTTTATGGGTATCTATAGAAGTTTTTTATTTCTTGTTAATTGGTGCTACCTATGTACACATGTAGGTATACCTATTACCTATGTATAAGAAAACAAAGTTTAATACTATTTTTCAACTGAGGATAGATAAACAAACAATTTTGTTTTTGGGTCCACATGCAAATAATTGATTCAAAATAGCTTTTTTTGACTTTTAGTCCACAAAAATTGGCGTTTCGTCCCGGTGATCTCACATGGACTCATCAGTTGACTGTGAGAACCTTGTCAATACGCAATTTTTGTTAAATTCAGTTCATCTTACATCGATTTTTTGACGAAAATCCAATGTGAACTATACCTACCCAATCACGATTAAAATTGTAATCATTAACGTTGGAAGATTTTGCCCGTGGCCTGGCATTGGTTCTATATGAAGGTTTTTATAATACAAACTCTATATAATATCTACTGAAATAAGTGCTAAGTCTTCTACTTCTATAAAAACCTTCATATACCTACATGCAAATAATATCCAATAATATCCACTGATCGACCAAATTTTCATAAGTTTCCATTTGGGGTTCTGGACAACATTTTTTTTTGATATATGTAGTTGCTAAAAAAACGTTGTTAAAAATAATTTAAGCAAAAAACACTTGAAAGACTTTTTCCGTTAAAGCAATTATCTATATGTATGTATATACCTATACCTACTTAGTTAATTATAGATAATTAGTTATAATTGAAAAAAATAACAATCTTAGAAACGGTATCGGTCGTACCTACTGCCAAGTATCACAGAGATTCTTTCCTTAGATGTACTTCACGAATGTTGAGTGATCTACACAACTCTGCTTTTCGTCTCATTGTGAATACAAAATTAATGTGCATCGGTAATACCTCCTTTTGAATCCTATCCACTTTCCCTATTTCGAAAAGAATACTTTAAAAATTATATTTAAAAAATAAGTGTTGGAAACTACCTTTAAATAGAATTTCAAGTCAAGAATCTTCCACCTCTTGATCGACTTCACAGTCCCATTACATTGCCTTCAACGTCAGAGTCAAGGAAAATTGGATTCAACGGCGTCGCATATAATGTTGGGAAATACACAGTGCAATGTGCAACTTGTTAGTAGGACCTCCAAAATATTTAAAACATGCACCGGGTTTCGGCGACTACTATATGGTACGGGGAAAATATCGACATCTTCGGCCGTGTTGGTCTTCAAAAAAAAAAAAACGATGATCAAGACAATTTTATGCCTTAACTTGGAGGTATAGTTAAGGAGTTCATCTATTTTGAAGAAAACATTGACTCCACGAATACAGCTTAGTTGATATTCCTCGAAGAATTATTCTAAAAACAAATTAATAAAACTCCTTACCCGTAGACGAAGTGCATCCTGTACAAAAATGTTATACGATATATATATTAATAGAAAGTTGATTGGAAACTTGCATAAGAAAACTTCTTTGGCTCATATTTGGATTTGTTTGCTAGAAGGACAAATGGAGAAAAATATACAACTGCTAATTATATATCTATTAGAAACACTTTGCCTACATTGGCTCACATCGAACGAATGAATTAAAGTGCTCTGGTCAAGAGACTCTTCGAATCGCTGTCGATTTGTTCAAATCGACGAGGAACACTGAACCTCCATATACCAGGGCATTTAATCTGGATGGCTGGGATGGGAGTAGTCTGTTCCAGATCGATGATTATGCAAGACTTACTTTGTATCAAGCTAAGGCCAAGGATCAGAAGTGCGTTAATGGAAATTGTAAATAGTTCAATAATTTATAAAATGATGAATATAGATAAACATTGGTTATACGTAAAAAAATTATAAAAAGCTAACTAACTTCGTGTCTAAATAACAACAACTAAATTTTTAAAATGGATTAATACCGATTTTAAATTAAAAGAATTTATGTAGGTATATCTACCTACAAAAGTGGTCGATATGAGACTTTCTTCATAAGTTACTTATAATTTAGATAGAAATCTACTTTTTAGGTATGTTTGTCGTCAATATACATAGATAGCTAATGAATTTCGAATAATATTGTTTTAAAAATATTCAACAAGATATTCCAATGTTAGCATATTTCTTCTATTATTTTTTGCTTACACTACACCGAATAACAAATGTTGACGGAATTTGCAAAAGTTGTTAAATATTTTATTTTTAAAGGGGTCTTCCCAGATCAGACCCAAATTCGCGAGTTTAATTCTGAGAATTGTTTTACATATACTCGTACATAACATGGAACGGGTGGATAAATTTTAAGGGCCGATGTTGAATGTGAACCACACGTAAACGTCAAGTTTTTTTTCTGCATTTCATTTGACATTTCTCAATTTCAAACTAACTCAATTTGAACCATGAAAAGATACACAATCGAGCAACGCGTTAAAGTTATTCAGGCTTATTATGAAAATGGACAAAATGCATATCGTGCACTTCGTGATTTTTTCGGTCAATTTAATCGTCCAAACTTGTGTACAATCGGAAAAATCGTGCAAGAATTTGAGCAAACCGGGTCTCTTACAGAAAACACCAGTGCATGCTCGTACAGCTCGTACTGCAGAAAATATTGCTGCTGTTCGCGATAGTATGGCTGAAGAACCGCCCACCTCAACTCGTCGTTGTGCCCAACAATTTGCACCTCTTACGCTCGTCGTTGATGAACATTATGCATAAAGACTTGCATTTGCACGCTTGCAAGGTGCAATTGACTCAAGAACTAAAGCCTCTTGACCATTTCAAGCGTCTTCAATGGTCAGAATGGTGGCAAGAAATAGCAACAGTGGATTATCAATTTTCGAAGAAAATCATCTTCAGTGATGAGGCACATTTTCACCTCAGTGGATTTGTCAATAAGCAGAATTGCCGCATTTGGGCGAATGATAATCCAAGAGTGATTGTCGAAAATCAAATGCATCCACAAAGAGTGACTGTTTGGTGCGGTTTATGGGCTGGCAGCATCATCGGGCCGTATTTTTTCCAAAATGAGGCCGGTCAGGCAGTTACTGTGAATGGTGTTCGCTATCGTGAGATGATAACGAACTTTTTATGGCCCGAATTGGAAGATATGGATGTGGACGATATGTGGTTTCAACAGGACGATGCCACTTGCCACATAGCTAACGAAACAATGGCTCTTTTGCGCGACAAATTCAATGGCTGTGTTATCTCACGTGGTGGCGATGTCAAATGGCCACCAAGATCATGTGATTTGACACCGTTGAGCTTCTCCCTTTGGGGTCATTTGAAAGAAAAGGTGTACGTCGATAAGCCAGCAACAATTCAAGAGCTAAAGAATGAAATAATTCGGCACATTAACGGCATAGAACCTCAATTATTCATTAGCGTCATTGAAAATTTGGACCATCGGAAGGAGGTGTGCCGCCGAGGTCGCGGCGGCCATTTGGTCGATATTTTGTTCCATACATAATTAAACCATACCAATATTATCATAATAAAAAGAAATAACAATAATTTCCTAAATAATTTGTGTTTTATTCAAAATCAACATCGGCCCTTAAAATTTAACCACCCTGTACAAATGGACTTTTATTATTGATAGAAGAGAACAGTGCCTAAAATAAAAAAATCCATCAAATCCTGTTCAGAAGCTGAGGGATATCCCGCAAATTGTAAGTTGTACCTAATAATCGTTATGTCTAACAAGATTTATAAGAAACTGAAAAATAAAAAAATAATAGATACCTAAAAAATGCGTTTTATTTTCTTAAAACACAATAATTTATTGTGCCAATATAACAACAAGAGTAACTGAAAACATTTCTTCTTAACAGTAATTGTTAAATAAACAAAACAAAACATATCCCCGATACTCTAAATATCTTTTTATCGTTCAAAAAATGTATCATTTTAAGTTTTGGGACGCTTATAGAGAAAAATTATTGATTGTTTCGATTCCAAAATTAAGTTAAGCTCTAATTTATATTTTCTTAGTAAACAATCTCTCTATTATTACAGTAGCGGAAATTGGAAACACTTTTCTTTTTAAGATGGATAATCATCTTTCAAACCAAATGGAAGTAAACCGTAATGTTTTTGACTTTTCAGTACAGATATTTGGATCTCCTCTTTTTGTACAATTTTATGAGAGAAGTGACATTTTTAACTGAAAATTTCCATAAAAACAGTGCAAGCAAAGTGAAATTCATCTAAATAGGATACATTTCTTGTATTCAAGTAAGTTATAAATAAATAAATTGTTGCATCTTTTTTTATTATTTTGAGCGTAAATTTAACTGCAGAATTCAACCATGCCACGTGGAAGAATTTTGAGTGCAGAAGAAAGAGCAAAAATTACTACATTCAAAGATTTTGGGCTTTCTGACATTGAAATTGCAAGAAAAATTGGCAGATCAGTCTTGGGAAATTTGCTAACCTTGCGCATATTACAGATTGTCAGGTGCGACTGATATCACATAAAGCAGGCAGAAACCAGCTGTTTTCTTCTTAAAGACTTGATTGTTTCAACTAGACGGGTAAGACAAATCTTAAAAGCTAACCCTAGCTAAGTGTAAAGCAAATTTCTCAGGAAGCCACCCTTAGATAGGGTTTATAAAGCAGCAAGGTAGAATTTCGCAGAAGGCCACATTGGGTTGAATGGAAACAAAGTTTTACCAATTCTATAGTACCTCAAGTGCATTACATATAGGTAGGTACATATTTATTTTCAAAAAAGTGGCTATCAGCTACTTTTTGGTCCAAACGTGCGACGTTCACTCGACAAAAATGTTCCGTAAAGTCTTAATTACAATGAATAATGTCCACGAATGGAATATTTTAAGGTTTCATTTTGTTCTCCATATTTTTAATTTCCATTAATTAAATGCGGAAGCTTCTTTCTTTATTAAATTTAAAATAGAAAACGAACGGTGAACGGATTGATATAGGTATTTTGTATTAGTAAAGCGAATATCTACGTTAACTACCTATACTGTTTCTATAAATTCTTCCTGTATTTGAAAGAGATTCATCAAGAGTTTCAAAATTGAATTTAGATTCATGTTGAGAGACTAAAATAATATTTAGTGTGGTAGATAAAAACAGTTGCTTGCTATGAATTCACCATAAGGAGAAATCTAAAAATTTATCGAGTTTTAAATGAAATTCATCATGAATTTCGAAATCGAATCCGAAAATGAGACAGAGAGAATTTAAGTTTCTGAGTTGAAAGAGAATCAATGATGGGTTATTTGTATTTCTTGGGTTTGGGATTCTTGTGAACTATACTAGTAAAAAATATAACAACAAAGCTTAATACACCATTCCTACTCAACACTTGTGTATCGTGGATTTGTGTGTTGGCTGTTGGATTTAAGATGAGAAGATATTTTTCCCATTTTTCGAATTCTCTTTTCCGATTCATTTCTTGTTTCTCCAATTTGGGTCCGGCTCTATTGTGTGTTTGTCAATTTTTCGTACACCACGCCCCCTTTGATTGCTTTGCTCACACACGCATACATCGTTGATTTGGGTTTTGGTTTGAGTGTGGGTTTTGAGGTGTTTAAGCTGCCTCTGTTCTTTTCAGAAGCCGGTTCCTGTTTCTTCGTTCGCTCGCAGGTGGCGGCCCACCGCCATCCTTCCATCATCGGTCGGTCGCACTCGCAGCGGAATTGCCACTAGTTTTTGAACTCAAGATTATTTGTTTTGAGTTATTTTTGTAATAATCTCTCGATTGTTGATGTTTCTTTATTTTGTTGTTGGTAGGTACTTATGTATGTAAGTATTTTTGTTGTCTTTTGGAATTGATGCACTGTGCCGTGCTGACTTTTGTATTGGAGATAGGTATACGAGTACATACATAGGTAGGTAGTCACCTAGAAGGAGGGTTTTAGGTTGGTGCCAATTGGCAAAACTTTTTTTTTATGACATTAAGGTGCCTATGATAACGGCAGTTAAGTTGGTATACTAACGTAGATAAGCTATCTTACTGGATATGTGCTAAGTAGGTAATATGACTTGTTACTCTTGATTAAATCAATTATTTGGTATGCTGTTACAGGTATCATAAAATTAATAGATTATTGTGGCAACAGATAAGCCAATTATAGGTACATACATAGATAGATATAGAAACCTACTTACACTTGGATAAGTGTTTTGAGAATTAAATTTGTTTTAAATGAATTTTGTAAAAATTGAGATTTATTGAAAACTTTTGTGTTACTTTTGTTATATTTAAGGTATGGAGTGAGAATTGAACCCAAGACACTTTGCATGACAATGCAAAGCAGTAACGGTTATGCCAATGGGTAGGTACCTACCTACTACACGAAAATATAAGAAATAATTTCGATTTTACAAGACAAAGATAGGTACTCTGCCTACTCGATAAATGAACTGCTTTAAAGTTTCAGAATTTCTTACGACGTAGGTATGTAGGTATAACTACAACTATCTACTGCTAATGTTAACTCATTTTCAATGTAACTCGACTTACCTGATTAATCACCTCAGACGTAGGTCACCAATTTACCTTAAAAAAAATACAACAATTCAAAAAATTACAAAAACATCTAGGTAGGTAGATACTCTTGTTTTGTTGTTTTTTCTTATCTAAGTTGAAGTTCTGATGCTCCGAGCTAGCCAATTCTATAATCATTGATAGCTTCAATGGCCCTCTAAATTGCCTCAATAATGTCTCATGACTTTCAGTTGAAAGTTCTCGAATTTCCGCGTGGCATATAGGTATTTAAAGCTTAATTAAAATAAAAAATTGCATGAAGGCGTAAGTCGTTTTGACCATAATTACAATAGGTATCTATGTCATTTTGTCC
Source organism: Chrysotoxum bicinctum (assembly GCA_911387755.1). Taxonomy (NCBI): domain Eukaryota; kingdom Metazoa; phylum Arthropoda; class Insecta; order Diptera; family Syrphidae; genus Chrysotoxum; species Chrysotoxum bicinctum. Next base: position 93,697,762 of record OU426990.1, on the reverse strand, counting down.
ATATCTGAGTTCTACAATATTGTTTTTTTAAACAATGTTTAAGACTCTAATTTCATTAAAAAATGACAAGTTTTGTACATTGTGTCGATGTATGGATATCTATAGTCAATAATATTTTTTAAACTCTACACACAACTCACCAAATAAGTTAAACATGTCTAACGCGAAAAAACTAAGCTTAACAATACTCTTTGCTTTATATCAGAGTGACAGGATTACAAATCTTATCGCATGCACCTACTGAGATAGCAGCTAGTTTTTTAAGTGATGCATTTCAAGTTAATGCTCTACAAGTTGTCTTAATTTCTTCTATTTTCTTACTGCCAGTTTTCTTGTGACAAAACTGCTATTTAGTTTTCCCATTATACCTACCTAATACCATTGTTAATATTGTGCTGATACAATTTTTTAAATTATAAGAATTTACAAGAAGGAATCAATTTAATCATTAATTTCTTGCAAATTGCCAATATCTTCAGATTTCCATTATTTTATTTCGTTTGAATGTTCAAATCGTTGTGTGCAAGTCCGGCATAAGACTGGAAACACCACTTATACCAGTCAAAACTTTATTTATTCATAAGCCAAGAAACCTTTGTTTCGCGTGTGTTGTTCCCTAGCTCATAAAGCAAAAACACACAATTAATATAAGCAGATTTTTGTTATCCCTTAAAAGTCTTGTTCTTGAACTTTTTTCAAAGAAAATTATTGTGTCTTTTTCGTGAAGCACATTTGATAAGCGCTATTTTTCTTCATTTGAATCCGAATTCGAGCTTAAAATTAAATGCGTTCGTATCAAAAAAACTTTACATAGTTAGACTAATTTGACTGTTGGTTAATATTTTTTGAAAAGTATTTATTTATAAATAAATGATGAAACATACAAAGTATATCTACTAATTACCTAATAAGCTTCAGTAACGAAACTTATCTACATAAATTAATTTTAAAACTTAGAAATATTAGTCTTTTAAAAATAAATAAAATATGAACATAGGTATACTTAGGTGATCTAAATAGTAAGTAAGTAGTAGATAGCATTTTTGATTTGGCACATTTAAAGAAAAGCTCTACTTGTGGACAGCTCCAACAAGAGGAAAATTCCCGTAAATGGACACATTTTCGGGAACAAACTTCTTTTTCGAATTTCTTACACAAATTACTTTGCTATAAACAGACACTCTCATAAACAGACGCGGACACTTTTTCTTGTTCAGTTTAGATATAGAAAATGTCCCATTAATGACTATTTTTTATCAACAAATGAAACAGAACAAAAAAATGTTTTTTAATGCGTAAGCAATTTTAATGAAAATCTCCGATAACCGGACAGAGCGATTGTATGTTGAAAGCTTATTAGGGGATTTCCCGAGCCAATAAGTTGGTGTCATTTTGAAAGTGTGTGGTTCCTTTGTGATGAGTGATTTCATTTTAAAAAAATAAAAAAATAATATGAAGTTAAAAAACAGTTTTTCTATTTCTGTGCCTTAACTGGACAGTTGTCATAACCTGACAAAAATTGGGGTACAATGAGGGTCCGCTTATTAGAGACTTCACTGTATTATCGTCAGTCGATGTCATAAGATCGATGTCTTTTTCTCTGGACAGAGTCCAAGCATGTCGAGCATGTTCTGAACATCCTCTGAACCAAGCATGCTCTTAGCGCTCGGAGTTGTTTTTGAAGCACACCTGAACACTTAGCTGTCATCATTTTTTTTAAATTTGCATCTGCCAAATGCTTATGTTAAGCATTTAACTCTGTCTGCTCAGTTATTTTTATTTTATTCTGAGCTCATAGAGCACGCTCAGAACATGCTCAGAACATGCTCAGAACTAAAAAAGAAACACATTTTCGAAGCTCTGAACACTCTGGAAAAAGAAAAACAATTTATTTTATGACAACTCATGAGGCTCTGCTTAGAACTAAAAAAGAAAAACACTTATAGAAACACTTTGGGGAGGCCGGAAGTTTGGGATCTGATTATATGTAGGTACATACCTTTTTTATCTCAATATATTCTATGGCTGGTTCAATAAAAACACAAAATCACGGTGATTCTCTTCTTAAATAAATTAATTCTGTTGGAACAATTACCTTTCACTTTTGAAATTTCTTCAACGTATTCAATTATTGCCAAATTCCTATTTTTAGTTGCGACATTGTAGGTAGGTACTCATGCATAATGGTTGAATGGCAAAAAAAATGGTTCTATGGAAGGTACCTACCACTTCCGATTTTCTTGGAAATCGTTCAACGAATTTTGATGTTTTTTTTAATTTAAAGCTAAAACTTTTAGAAAAGAATTTTGTGTTCAAATTTTCAATATTTCGAAGACCACATAACTCGATTTTATTTTAAACTAGATAATTAACAATTTTTCAATACAATCTGTAATTTTTTAATTTTAATTTTAATTTTGGTGGGGCAAAACCCCCATTTATTCGGCTTAATACAAGCTAATTCTTAATCTAACTTAAAAACTAAGAACTTAAGCTAAGGTTAGTGAGGGGGAGGACGGTTCAGAAGCAGGAGTTATAAGGAAGGAGTGCTCAGGTTAAAGTCGAAGAAGCATATGTTTAAATTAACAGCCCGTAGCATGCGAGAGACAGGTTCGTTGGAGCCGTAAGAGGTTCGGTGTGTGGGTATATAAAAGAGACGAGGGTTTCGTGTATTACGGGGATTAGTATTGAGAGAGATGGAGTTGTAGATCGACATGCAGAATGCAGTCAACGGAGCCGGAGAGTAGTCGATGAATGAAGAGAATGTCTGATATCTCCCTTCGTTCTTCCAACGAATTCAGATTGATTAGTTTAAGTCGATCTAGATAGGGAGGCAGAATCAGAGGATTGTTCCATGATAGACCTCGAAGAGCAAAGCGTAGGAATCGACGTTGGATGCTTTCGATTCTGGAAATATGAGTAATTTGGTAAGGGCTCCAAACTTGAGAGGCTTATTCTAGCAGTGGACGAACAAACGATATGTATAAGGACCGGGTTACATAGGGGTTGGAGAATTCTTTGGACCATCTTTTGACGAAACCGAGTTTGCTTTGAGAATGATATCGTCTATGTGAGTGAGAAAATTAAGCTCTGGGTCACATAAAATGCCAAGGTCACGAATATTATCAACTGTGGGTATGGGTTGATTATGGAGCAGGTATAGAGACGGGGAGGAGATTTGTTACGTTTGCGTGAAAAAGTAATTGATTGGCATTTGACTGTAATATGTAATATAGCACCCATCGTGCAACTGTTAATAACTGGTTTTCGAAAATCGCATTTTTCCCCGAAATGACACCCAGAAATTTGAAAAAAAAAATTCTTTCTCTTAATGTTAAAAGAATTCACTAAGAAATTTAAATTAAGATATTACTGATAGTTCCTAGATACCATAGAACTATATTTTCGATTTTTGCTGTTTTCAATATTGGCACAACGGATTTTAATCAAAGTTTTTATACAGATGCTTCTAAGAAGCTTAAAAAGCAATGCATATTAAAAAATTCAAAAATATTTTTAAAATTTTCAAAAAAATTTTTTTTTTTTTGAAAATTCGATATCTTAAAAACAGATCATTAATTTTTTGTTAAAAATAAACTTTTTATCTGCCTTATAATAATAACTTTAAATTGGTGTACCAACATTATTTTCTTAAAAATTTTCCATCTGAAAAAAAACAAACGATTAAAAATTGTTATTATACCATAAATTCATATTTGCTTAGGTATGAGTTATGACATTCTGTATTTAGCTGGAACTACAAAAAAATTGTTTTAGCGTTTCCAATACTAATTTGTTGCTTCTAAACATTTTTCGAAACATTTGACGAAAAAATAAAATAAAAAAAAACATTTCCCATACAAAATGTTCATGGATTTCGTAACTGTCAAACATTTAATGTTAATCTCAAATTAAAGAACGTAAATTAAAGGGTTCGAATCGACAAGAAATATTCGGATAATAGCGTATTTTAGATTTTAAAAATTAAAGAACGTAAATTAAAGGGTTCGAATCGACAAGAAATATTCGGATAATAGCGTATTTTAGATTTAAAAAATGTAGAATAATGTCAGTAATGAAAAAGGATTGACATATAATATTAGTTGTCAAATATTTAGGCGTGCGTTCAGAAATTTATTTTGCTACTTAAATATATGTACCTACAACAAATGACAAATGACTTAACTAAAAAAAAGATCAAATAGATTGGTCTCACTGAATCATTCCAGATTATTCTGTCAATTTAGTCACAGTCAGTATATTATATATATATTTACGTCACGAAAGTGTAATTTATTTAATTAATGTTGTCTGTGATTTGTTTTGATGTGCGAGTATTATTATTATTAATGCCGCCACCAAGAAGATCTAATCTTTCCCAACGCAGCCGTGATGCAATTTTTTATTTACACAATTTTAAAAATTTTAAATTGACATGTCAATTTTTTTTTAACAAGATTTAAATAAATTTAACCCAAACGCAAATTGATTTAAACTATTAGTATGTCAATTTAAATTGATTTGCTTATAGTTTTAATAAGCTTGAGGTAAGGTTTTATCTATTTTAATTTAGTTGATTTAATTTCAAAATTTGATAAATAATTTTGCGAATGGTACAAGCTTATTTTTTCTAATTTACTCCAGCGATTAAAAATTTTTGTGCTTGCATAAGTTCATATTTGTATTACAGAACCACATGTCGAAATCACATTTCAGCTCTAACTCATCATCATCATCGGCTCGACAACCTAACTCTAACTACTAAAGATAAAATGAACCTTTAAAAATTTACAATTTTATTTATAAGATTTTTTCTTTAAAATAGAACACTTTTTTTATAATTTTATGTCTCTAAAACATAAGACCAGGTTCGTTTGACTTTGTTGTGCAATTTATTTTGTATTGCAATTAGCATTCCATTGCTTGCTCTTAGGCTCTGCTGAATTGAGGAACATTTATCAAAAACAAAGTATTTTTCCAAGTCCTTACAGTTTTCTATCTACAAAAAATAAATATGTGTATATGAAAATCGGTGTGTGTATGTATATGTATGTTTTTTATGAAATGTTCAGAAAATCTTAAAATTAGCCCATCAGCTATCGGATCAATTTAATTTTTTGTTTGCTTTTTTTGCACAAAAGAAACATAATTTCGCATTTGGCTTAAATAAATGTGCTTATTTTCATGTGGCTAGGGCCGGGGCGTAGCCAGGGACTGTACCATTTCTATTGATATCAGCTAAGACTAAGCCACATGATAATAGGCTAGGCTATAGATAGTAAGTGCTTCCCGTGCAAAGCCAGGGTGTGTCGCTAGTTTTCAATATAGTAAAGTTGTGATATTTTCCAGACACCCTGATAATATAATAATAAGATGCAATTACTTAGCTACTGAACCCCGAAATACAAATTTCTGCAATTACTTTATTGTCTTCAGATATTTCTTTCTTTTATTTTGTGGGACTTAGGACTTGGTCTCTTAAATAGATTTACAGAAACATCATGAGCATTTTCTTTCTAATTCAAATTAAACATAGGTATAATGGACTAAGGAAGTTTCCACTGAACGGGGACCATATATGTATTTCTCGTTTATTTCTTAATACTTCTGAAGAGCCTTGTTAATTTTTTTTTTTTCATTTTTTAAAAGTTTAAATAAAATAAAACAAAATTTACTACAGAATACTTTTTCTACACGCATTTTTGTGCATCATAAATGAGTCGGGCCCCATCCCTCTTAAAGAAAATATGCCAATACTGCCTCTGTTGTAAAAAACCACTGCAACGATTTAATTTCCAAAATTAAGAAAATCACAGAAACGTTTAATGATAAAGAATAAATTATAAAAAGAACAATTCAACTTAATATGTCTGAACAAATTTGAAGAAACTTTCTCTCAAAATTAATAGCAGAAAGGGTCGTCTTCAGTTCCTCATGGATACAAAATAGGATTTTCTTCAAAATTTTGCAGACCCATATCGGACAAGTTTAGGATCTTCAAATGATTAAGTAAGCGTCTTGATCTTCTCGAGTTTATTTGATCTTGTTAGGATACGTATAGATTAAGATATTTAAGCAAAATTCGCCGGCGTTGAATCGACTGATTTGACTCATTGGCATGTGAAGAATTTAATAATGAATATGAATTATGTTGTTAAAAAAAAAATTAATTATTTTTTTCACAGTACCTTTATTTTATTTAAGGATTTCTCTTGCCTTTAAATAAATTCAATAATTTACTTATTCTTGAAATGAAATATTTTTAAACTTAAAATGTACTACAAATGTCTCAAAATAGATCCCCGACCCAAATATTATAATTAATGTAGACGAACTATTCCAAAGATCTTGAGTTTCCACCTTTTTGTCTACACATTTTAACCGTACATATTTTACTATTCTTTCCAGAAATTTAAACGGAAGTTCCTACAACACTCTATCGATGTCCATGTCTAAGAAAAAGTCAAATCATGCGCTAGAATTGAAATAAGAAGTTCTGCTCAATTGGGCAATGCAACCCTTTTCGAACAATAACACTAAAAATCACGATAGCGCGATGAAAAAGAGAATAATAAAAAAAATCCTTGCACAGAAGAGTTGGTGTCATTTGCATAAAATAGTAATTACTATTGCATTCACAGGATTTGAATTTGAAACAAACATTTTCTTTCAAATATTCTATATTTTATATCAATCGAAGGGTTGCTTTGCTGGATGGACTCGTTGCTATATCTCGCAGCCAACAAGGACGATGATGACGGCAACGATAATGTTCAGATTGGAATACTATACAAGCAGTTGCTTACTACATTGAAACAGAATGAAATACAAACAAACAGAATATGAATGCCAGCACTTTTTTAATGGGCGGGCGAATAATCGTAATCGTAGGAACTGAATCGAACCCGAGTAATGCCAGGATCTGCATTCAATGACACGAAAAATATTTAAATTGATCGAATGAACGAAGAACCGGATGTCCTTTGCATTGTACATTGGTCTTTTTTTTGGAATAATGTGTGAAATATGATCTGCGAAAGACTCTGATATGAAAAAGGGTTGTACTCGTATATGTACAAAGGTGTTGGTTTATAATAAATCGTGATGTGTTGCATTGAATTGCGTCATCGTCTTGGAGAAGATATTTGGTTTTATTTTACACAAAAATTTGCATTTGTAAGAATTGCTAATGATAGCTTTTGTATGGTAATGGTAAGCAGTAGTGCTTTCATTTTCAAACAAAGATTTAAATAGATACAAATTGGTTCGTTCCCGGAAATCAGAGAGGCGAGATTTATAGATATTTTTAGGAAAAAAAACCCAAGAAATTCTTCGAACGCGGAATCAGTTTTTGTCTGGCCAGGTGTTTCCGTCGATCTCTTCGAAATTACAAACGGCACAACATTTTTTGGAATATTTTTAAATTTGTTTTAACTTTAAAGCCTAGTACGCAGATCGCGCTAAATTTTATCTCCAACATTTTTCTCCAAACATCTGCTAAAATCCAAGCTAAATTTTGACATGAGAACTTTGTGGAGAATATGTCACAGAAAACAGCTGTTCTCTAAATGATTTTTTTCAAAAATTTGAAAGAATTTGGTTTAAAGTATGATTTTTTAAGAATTATGAATGAGAACGAATGAGAATTATGAATTATGAGTGATTTTTGTTGTTGAAAATCTTGTAAGAGTCCCGTTACAAAATATTCTTCTAAATATTATTCAAATATTCCATTTCAAATTGAAATTGAAATTTAGCTCGAGAATAAATGTGCCAGACAATTATTTCGTGCGCTAAATTTTGATAGATAAGTTATGTACAGTTCGAAAAGAAAGTTTGATTTTTTAGCTGGAGCAGCGTACCTCTCTGCTAAAATGCTTGACATAATTTTAACTAAACTAAGTTTTGGAGAGAATTTTGTATGGAAGATAAAATTTAGCGCGATCTGCGTACTAGGCTTAAGCACTTGTTTACTAGGGCCAAATTTGTAGTCTTAGGTTAAATAGACATAAGCAATTATGTATTTACAATCCTAAAAAAGCTCATAGCCTTATTCTAAAAGCGCTATCTTTGAAAATAAAATAGTTTAACGATATAGCTTCAAGATAGTCAAAGTATGGAAAAGCAGGCATGAACCGTTAATTATTCCTAACTATGTACTTAAATAATATAAAATATACTGAAATTTGAGTGCGATTGCAACTCAAAGTAAACATACAGAATATGTTTCCCGGATCCCAATTTCAGATGTTGTGGACCTCAAATGTAACTCAAGAACAAGCATAACTTTAATTTTCAGAATTATCAAACTAAATAGTGAATCTCTGTCCACAGACTTTTTTTGGGCCGAGAATCACAGGCACATAAGCGAAATTGATGTATCGCATTTATAGCGCTCTCTTGTATGGATAATTAAGTACGGGAAGGGTTTTGGAACGAAATTGACACAAACCAATAGAAGATCACATTAAATTTGTTTGAATCCAATCCCTGACCTTCGAGATGACAGTCCAACAATTAAAATTAATGATTGTTCGCTACAGTATACAGGCAATATGTATCTATGGTCAATACTATCTACAAAGTATAATCAGTGCCGGATTAAGCCAGCGCGGGGCCTGTAGCAAATTGTATCAAGGGGCCCTTAGACTGTTTTAGGTTAGGCACTTATCAAGTTTATGGTATTAAATAAAACAAAACTGTTACAAACAAACTTTTCTTGATTTAATTTGGAAAAATTTATAAGTAATGCTGTTGATATCGACTTCTCGGAGTAAAGCATGTTCAATATTCATTAAAGTGAGGAGATTAAGACGTTGTTGGCTCATCGTGTCCATCAATTCATTTTTAACACGTTGAGAAAGATCGTTCACCACTGCAGTTGGTGATCATGAGAGACAAATAAATGCGCAAAGCAATTTCAACGTTCGGGAAACAAGATTGCAAAGAATTATTTATCAACAGCTTGTAAACCTGCATTTCCAGAGCCTCATGATTCCTGCTGTCAATAATACCAGCCACATCAGAATTGAGCATTGAAGCGAATTGCACTGATTCGTTGCCCAGACTGTCCTCCAAATCATCTGCGTAAGCACTAACTATGGTTGCAGATTTTTAATTTCTTCTGGTGGAAGAGATTTTTTATGAAGGTTTTTATAATACAAATTCTATATACTGAAATAAATCAGCCAAGTAGAAGATTTAGCACTATTAATGGACTTGTTGAATTATTGATTCAAAATAGCTTTTATGGCTTTTAGTCCACAAAAATTGGCGTTTCGTCCGGGTGATCGCACATGGACTCATCAGTTGGCTATGAGGACCGTGTCAATACGCAATTTTTATTGAATTCAGTTCATCTTACATTGATTTTTTGACAAAAATCCAATGTGAACTATATCCAACCAAGATTAAAATTGTAATCATTAACGTTGAAATATTTTGCTATTTTCAACAAATTCAACAAATCCATTAATAGTGCTAAGTCTTCTACTAGGCTGATTTATTTCAGTAGTATATAGAATTTGTATTATAAAAACCTTCATATAGAATCAATGCTCGGCCACGGGCAAAATATTCCAACGTTAATGATTATAATTTTAATCTTGGTTGGATATAGTTCACATTAGATTTTTGTCAAAAAATCGATGTAAGACGAACTGAATTCAATAAAAATTGCGTATTGACTAGGTCCTCACAGCCAACTGATGAGTCTATGTGCGATCACCCGGACGAAACGCCAGTTTTTGTGGACTAAAGGCCAAAAAAGCTATTTTGAATCAGGAAGAGATTTCAGCTCTCGAAATATTCCGAAAATGCCAGCAATTTTATGATACGTTTATACGTTTACCTAAAGCAGTGAGTACGTTATCAATATTGACAATAAATACCTGAATTTCATACCGTTGTCCAATTTGCGTTTGGTGCGGTGCGAAACATGATTTTTGGTAAGACCAGCAGATAGAAAAATAAAATTTTAGTTGATCATTTTGATGCAAATATTTTCTTCTTAGTAATTGTGACTAAATCTAATATGTAAATAATACTTTTTTATGGTCAGAAAAGGTTGGTGCGCGGGGCCCCCAAATGCGCGGGGCCCGTAGCATTTGCTACTCTTGCTTCGTGGCTAATCCGGCACTGAGTATAATGATAAGTATATGAAATACCTGCATTAATATTTAAAACACGGCATCTTATTAGAAAAATATAGTCATCACAATCACAGGTACATTTCTCACTTCAACAATTTGTTTTTGACCACAGTATTATATAAGAATATTCCGTCAGTATGCTGTATTACGAATTGCGCCAGTGGTTGCTCTATAAGTGTCTCTGTAAGCATCCGAGTTTGAATCCAAGTTAGTAACATGTAACAAATGTTCGAACAAAATAAATGTATATTTTCTCAGAATAACGACAAAATCAGCTGGGCAACAAGCAGTTAAGTTACGACCAGGGCCGGTTAAGCTATACGTGCAAGCTGTGCAAATGCGTAGGGCGCTGAACCCAAGGGGCGCCTTGGGCAAGTGTTAAAAAAGCCACTATACTTCATAACCGCTACCTACCTTTTTTTTTTAAGTCTCATTTCTTTTTATAGCTCACACCAATATTGATATTCATTATATAACTAACAGCCAATTCTGAATTTAAAGACAGATATATATGTATATACATATCTACTATTCCAAAAATAAGTCTATGTTTAATTTCCTTAACACACCCACACTCCCACAGTAAAAAAAACTACCTCACAAAATCTTTAAAAAGTGCACGATTTTGTTCGCTTAATAACAGATATCTACCTATTTGCTTTTTTTCTCTTTATCAATCTACTGTTACCTTATTCTTCACACTCACCATCGCGTTTATGAGCGAAGGCATTTATTTTATTTTGATAACCCTCCCCTATGCAGTGTAACATAAAACAAAATTTCAACAGCAAATACAGACAATTAACAGCTTGCATGTTGATAACATGCGCCCGATGTCAGTTCTTTTTTATGAAATCGAAGTCAGCAATGTTACTCAAACAGAAATTCTGAGGCCACTGATGAAGCTTGTGCAGGGCTCTAATTTAGCTTGGGCCGGTCCTGGTTACGACAGAAATGATTCACAAATAGATATATAAAAATTACAAGAATCTGAACCCATTAGGTAAAATGAACAATACCACATTGTAATGAGCACTTTTTCTATGTAGCCATTACAATACTTTACTAACTACCACAAATATATTCAAGAAGTCTCATTTGTATGCAGATGCAAACGAAAATTAAATACCACTTTTAATGTCAATTATAATTTCTCAAAATATCAAAGTTACAAACAAGTCTGACAATCTTTTTCCAACAAAGCTTCGATGTTAACTCAAACTTTTCATTTGTTGAGTTGTGTGGTTTTTTTTCAAAAACATATAAAGCTGCGGTCAAAATAACAGTAGTGAACCCTTTAACATAACAAAAACTAAAATAAATTAATCTACTAGTTTTAAAGAAATAAATAGAGCAGAGTGTTTGAACCTTAAATTAATATTTAGTTGAATGTCCCTTGTTAGAAATAACAGCAGCACAACGACACGTTGTATGGAATTAATAACATTTTCACATCTTCCTACAAGTATGGACCTCCAAGACTGCAGTATAGCTTCCCTAGGGGCTATGTTAGCAGTTGGCTTACAACTAGCAACATACTTCTTGACATCGCACCAAAGATTTTCTATAGGGTTGAGGACTGGGGACTGCGCAGGCCACTCCATGAAATTAACCCTCTTTTCTTGGAACTACTGTCGACCCATTTCAGTGGCATTTCATCTTCAGGATATGGGAACATAACTTCCTCCATGATCTTTACATAAAGATGCTGATCCATAATGCCTTAAATCCGTTATATGGGACCAACACCAAAAAAAAAAAATAGAAGAAAAAGCATGCCGAAGCCATTATCTTGGATCCTCCGTGTTTTACTGTCTTGGCTGTGAAGCGTGGATTATATTCATTATATTAAATATTGACGAGATGCCTTTCCACCTTATAACACATAACACAATCTTGGATTCGTCTGACCACAGAATATTCCTCCACAAAAACATGAAAATTCAGGGACTTACCAATGATTTGATTTACACTACCTTTTATTTTGACCGCAACTGTATATAATTTTGAGTCCATAGAATATTTTACTGATGAATTAATAATTAACAAAGAGCCTTAAATTAGAAATAGAACAATTATACGGTAAAAAGTTCGTCTTACAGAAAATCAAAAGAATTAGTTAACATCCTAAAAAAGGAGGTAGGTACCATCATTTTTATTCTCCGAAATTGAAATACGATGATCAGTTTCCAGCATTATCGACGAACAGTCGTACTAGAATTTAATTGTTTTTTCCAACCTGACCTTGACAAATGGATTAAGACTTTCTGATCAGCACTATATTGTTCATAGCATTCTTCTTATGTTGTCAGGTCAAGTTGTAAGGTGAAATAAAACACGATTTAAGATTAATTTACAGTGAAGCATCTTGAGTCTCTTTCGTTTATATCCGTAACGGGTGGCTGAGTTTAAAAGGGGTCGTTCCAAACATAAGTTGGGCCCACAATGTTGGTATCATAAGATTATACCCGATCTGACGTTATTGACAACCCAGCGATTGGACTCATCAGACTTAAAACAACTACCACAATTTATCAACCATTACAAACGGGCGGACAAAGGAAGCAATTTAATTCTATAGGATATGACTTTTGTTGAAAATACAGCAATACGAATCTTTAAGAAAATTACCAAACTCAAAACATACGGTCGAAAAATGCTTAAAACCGCTAATTTGCAGAAAGTAACGTTACAATAAAAAGCGAAGCATACAATAAAAGCAAGGAATTAAATACAAGATACGAATTGCGAATTGAAAAATGCAAAATAATATTCATTCTTATTGAACAAAAATATGAAATATGATAAAAATATGAAATATAGATATTAAAATATGAGTATTGTTAGTGTTTCCGAACACAAGTACCATGGGCAATAAATTGAATTATAAAAGAACTTTTTCAAGCAACAACTTCTTGAAAACAACTGTATATTTCGGACTAGCAGTGGCGTAGCGTACCATCTCGGCGCCCGGGGCGGGAGACCCATTTTGCCGCCCCTATTCAATACTAAATTAAAATTAAATTTCGAGACATCATTTCACAGGCAATGAAGTACGAGTATCTTTTATTGAAAGTAAAATAGAATTAGCGGTTTCATAAACGGATTTTACGAGCCTTACGAATGAGGCTCGTGAGACAAAGCTGCATCTGCGGATTCATCTCCATGCATGCGTTTTTTCCTGCGAATTGTACTCGTTTTGAGATCGATTCCGAGTTTTTTCCAAAAAGTCTTAGAAAAGTCGATTGCGGCTTGGACGAAACGGTTCTGCTCTCCACCAGGAGAGCTTTTAAAACGCAGAGTTTCTGAGCACACTTATCCACACTCAGTCCACATTGCTGCAGGTAAATCTGTGCGTCATCTTCTTCAGGTAGCTCTGCAGCTCAAAAGCTAAGAAAAGTGAGGAAGTTGAATGACTGCATGACTATCAGAAGAAGACTGGCTACCGATCCGTCAATTCTTCCAGTACCCAAGAACTTCTACAAACTTATTTTTAAGCGTCTTTACAGCTTCACGAGGTTCACTTTTTCTGCAGGCTTGTGACTAGATCCTTGAGATACTTCTGGTGAGTAAACTTCGTCTTGACCCTGCTCTGTGGTGGGACCAGAACGACTTCCAACTTCGACGGCACGCACGTCTTCTTCTTCTGGCCGTAAAATAAGTTATGCATTCCCATGAATATTGGCCGGAGGACAATTCTAGGCCACTCACGATTGTAGATGGAGGATTCTTACTTACATTTGGAATCACTTCCGCTGCTGCTGGATGCCGCCGAAGACGTTAACGTAGCTTTTGAACCAGAACTAGAACTGAAATATTTCGCGTCTTCGCGTCTGCTTCTTTCTTAGCCTTTTTCTTGCGGTATTCCTTTAACTCTTTTCATTTTCAAAAACTAGTTCAAAGGTTGAGTGAAGTACTAAGTGCTTAGTTTTAGAAGATTCAACAGTATTTAAACTATAAATAACACAATCGAAATAACTTTCTGTGATGCGGTAGGGAGCAAAAGCATTGAGCTGGCTGAGACTAGAATAACGTTTCCGTCGAATCCTAGTTATCTTATCATATCTCGCATATGTATATCATATGTTTCGGAACACTCCATTTCAGTTTCGCGAGAGTTTCGGAACGTTTTGTTTTAGTTTCGCGATCAGCGCGACAATACGGAATGCAGTCTTACGGCCCTACTCACCGTCTACGAATTCACGAAAGCGGTCAACGACGAACCACAGATAGGGTGGCAAATTTCAAATTTACATCATTGTTGTTTGTTGACTTGTCAAACGATCTGTCATGAAACATATGATTTCTACTCTACCCGCATCACCGGCGACATTTTGCCGCCCCCCCTACGCTACGCCACTGCGGACTAGTGAAATCTAAGTTGCAATATATTGTCAGCTGGGGTTGTGTTTTAACTAAATACAATCTACAATCTTTTATTGTCCTCTTTCGTAGTTCTAAGATACTTCCCGTATTTTTATTTTTAATTTCTAATAAACTACACAGTTAACACTAGCAAATTAAATGTATAGATAGGTAAGTTTTAAATAGTTAATAAATTTCGTAAAACATAATATTAGAAAATGTGTCCACCACAAGTTTTGCTAAAAATAAAGGATGCATTCTAAACATTCCATATTGCATAAGCAACATTCTCTCAACTAAAAGAAAATTAGTTAAGGTGTTTTTGTGAAAAATCTTCAACAACTGCTTTTTGAAATTTTTAGATTTTTTTGTGATATGCTTAACAAATTGATTAAATACGAGAGATGAAACTTAAAAAATATCAAAACAGGTGGACTGATGGACGACGAAAATATACAAGATTGCATAACACGAACTTACTCTAATGATTCCAAGATATACTACATGCATTGAAAGCCTAACTAATTAGGCTACCAGAACTATTTCATTGCTACAGGAAAGGATATAAAAAAAAAACATTTTTCTGTTTTAAACGTAAATTTGTTTGTAAAATATCGCATTGCAATATTGTCGGTATCACTTATACCTACCATTCTGTAAAATTGGAACAATTTGCCAGATTCATTAATGAAATGTACGAGAATAGTCAAAAGATAGGACAATTTTCTTAAATGACCTGAAAGTCCTATTTTCGTTGTATGCATTTTTTGCCTAAAACAATTAAAACATCATTTAAGGCCATTTTCGAGAAAATTAAAAAAAAATCTCTCTAGATGACCTACAAAAAATTTGATTTCTTCCCTATTGCATCACATGTAAATGCCCCTTACCGAATTTGGAGTTAATAACTTTAATCATCTTAGTGTTAAGTTTGATTGGAAACTCGATTTGATTAAATAACCCTAAATATTCTTGCTTGTCCATATACGAAGTTTATTAACTCCCCAAATCACTTTTTAAGTACTGCTTACTGATCAACAATTTGACAAATTTACACAACCAATAAATCAAATGCTCACAAATTAGATAGAGAAGTTCAAATTCCAATTGTATCTATAAAATTTCACAAGCTTTTTTCCCAGCCCAATAAATCAAGGTCCATATAGTACACGTATTGTGTGTAGGTATTGTAGACGCCGTGTCCTATTTTAACTTTTTCTTATATGTCATTCTCTCTCCTGAGTAATTAATAAAAGAATATGTAAGTTTTTTTTTATTTTCCAAACACGTTTCTTTATAATATCGAAATACCTTTATGAAAAAGACCGCTGTTATAAATTAAAATTCAGATAGATCTATTATTCCCGTTCTATCATAGGTCTAAGCAATTGATTTGCATATGAAAACAAAACAATCAAATTGATGATTAAAATATCCTTTCCTGTGTATGTGATCAAAACCATTTCAATGGTTGTTTGAGTTTCTTGTTTATTGCACATTTCTCGAGCAACAACAAAAACAACACAACACTCTGTAAATTTGCATATGGGTACCTATCGAATCCTGGGCGATCCTTCAAGATGAATAAATGAAAATAATTGTTCAAAGGATAAATTCTTCAGGCCAAAGGTGTGTGTCTTAAAGAACATCGAACATCTGCGTGCGAGGCATCTAAAAAAAAAATATATATTAAACAACGCTGGCGGTTCCTTATTCCTCCCTAACACTCAAATGTATGCATCAAACAGCTGAAAAGGATTTTTCATTTTCGAATATTATATTCGATAGTGGTGTACTATCTGTGAACGCAATCAGTCGATTCAGTTTGAAAAAAATTTGCATATCAAGACGGTATTCCTCCTATAGAAGGTATCTATATGGATTGCATTCACACATACTTTTTGCATTGAGTGCCAGCCATTACCATGCGCTACAATGTAACCGATTTATTGTCCTTGAATGGGTGATGATGATGATTATACAAAAAAGGGGACCGCGATATTGCCTACATATGCGCACTTTTTGTTTGTATCTCGTCTGGCGATTGAGTTGATCAACCACTTTATGCAACAACGATGCCCCGTTAATTGCCATCAATATGCAGTTAAATCATAAACTAGCAATTGTGTATGTTTGTGATCAGATGGAGTGCCGATAAATCACAGGAATCCTTTTTTAGACTGTTTAAATTTAAATGTGATTTTTATTTAAATTTGCTTGCATCGCGCACGAAACACATGGCGCCTGGAAAAACAAAACTTTCGCTCAACAGACGAACGGGCCAAGCCAACAACTATACCTACCTATTGCCAGATATTAACAATTTCAACAAATCGCAACCCAACAACTCGTTACTCTGATAAGAATCTGAAATTTTAAAATCTGAATCTGATACTGATCTATAGATACGGATACGATGGCTACAAACTGAATGGACTGGTATTGTTGTGGTGGGCCGTGGGCACACTGGTCATAGGGCGCCCATTTCCTGTTATTTATTTGCTGTTTTAAATAGACTTTTCTTTCAATTTGTTTTTATTGTAAATATATATATGCATGTTGTGTGTAGACGTATAGATATTATATTGCTATACGCAGTGTTCAACCAACAATAAATAAAACGTTAAGTCCCTGATGCACAAATGGTGCACACAACAATAATAAAAAAAAATGGGAATGAAATTGAGCTGCTGGTCTCCAGTCAAACTTCAGCAGCATTGGAGCATCCACATTATACTAAATGGTAACATATCCGTCTTTGGCACGAAGCAATGCATAAGACACGGTGATGCACCACCTACTTCTGCACCCCTTTTTCTGAGTGCTGCTGTTGGGTCTAGATGTCTAGATGGAAACCATACAAATATTGATGTAGATACTTTTGTAAATCTTTTGTATGCATTCATCAGAATTCAATAATAGAGAAAAACGGACGAACGAACGAGCTAACAGAGAAACTACCTTCGACTGCAAGCTGTTTGCTTGGTGCTCGCTTTTTCCGAGGTGTAAACTAATCCCGGTCAGATCATGCGGTCGTTCCTTGGAGCAAATCTACTAGCCCCTCCGCCACCAGAACCCCCAATCCAGAGGCTTCACAAATCATATCGCACATTCAGAGTTCGCTTGAGTATCGGGTGCTATAGAAGCAATGCAACTATGAAACAAAATCTATCTGAAGCATTTATGATTATTATTATTACAATTCTATAAATGCAAACAAGAAGAAAAATGGTCCGTTTGTTAGTTTCATAAGTATAAATGCATGCTATTGCCAAACAGCAGTAGCACATATAGATACTTTAATTGCAATAGATACTCGCCATAATCTAAATATTTGCGGAGACTTTTTTTTCTGTATTCGCATGGCTAAAAAAGAGGGTCGTTCTCGAAATGAGATCTACTAGCTTAGCTAGAGTATTAAATGTACCTACATACGTTGTGTTTTCTCAGCGTGCAATGTCGTTTTGTAATAATAATAAATTATTATTTGTATATTACCAATGGAACCGATGCACATCGTGGGAGGAGACAAGATTATTGACGATGAAATTTCGAGTTCTGAGAAGCTGCTGTCCGAGTTTGTTTAGGATTTTGATTTCATCTCTATCGATAATAATAGTTGAGTAGACAAATTAGATAAGTGACATTAGGAATCACTTGTTAATTGATCGAGTTTCCAAGTGTCAAGGGATCTGTATGGAAATGTATGAGTAATCAAAAAGATCGTTTGTTAATTTTTGCCTTTTTATAGATAAAGTAATCTAAGTTTTCTATGCAGCTTCTTTCGGGATTTAAAAAAAAAATGTTAAGTCGTTAATTTAATTTTGTAAAAGCTTTCATTAAAATAGGTGGACAACTGGGCACTTAGGCAAAGGTCAAATAAAGGGTTTTCCAATAAGAGGTGTTATTTTGATATTCAAAGAAAAATGGTATTTTTGGAGATAAATGATCGGATGTTTATTTCATTATAAAGAGGAAGGTATGCCGTTAATAATGGAACACAACATCAGCCAAATGGCCGCCAAGACCACGCTTACAGGACCATATCCTTTTCATGAAATTTTCCATAACCAAATCGCAAAGTGGCTGCCCTATGTCCTCGATAGCCTCACGAATTTCATCTTTGAGGTCTTGAATCGACGCTGGGCTGTTGGCGTAGACCTTATCTTTCACGTGGCCCCAAAGGAAGAAGTCGCAAGGTGTTAAATCACAAGATCTCGGTGGCCAATTGTGATCACCTCTTCGAGAGATAACACGGTCCGGAAACTTTTCCCGTAAAAGATCGATGGTTTCATTGCTTGTGTGGCACGTAGCGCCGTCTTGTTGAAAGTAAACGTTGTCCAGATCAATACCATCCAATTCAGGCCATAAAAAATCATTAATCATCTCTCGATAGCGCAATCCATTGACCGTAACTGTTGCTCCAGCCTCATTTTCGAAAAAGTAAGGTCCAATGACCCCGCGGGACCATAAACCGCACCAAACAGTCACGCGTTGAGGATGGAGAGGCTTTTCAACAATAACTCTTGGGTTTTCCGAGCCCCAGATGCGACAGTTTTGCTTGTTGACGTAGCCTCCGAGGTGGAAATGGGCCTCATCAGTCAAGATGATTTTTCGATGAAATTCCGGTTCATTTTCATGCATTTCAAGGACCCAATCAGCAAAGACACGACGTTGTTGATGATCAGCCGGCTTGAGTTCTTGTGTTAACTGAACTTTATAAGCTTTAAGACCCAAGTCTTTATGCAAAATACGGTGTAATGACGTTTGTGGAATGCCTAATTCCAAAGAACGACGAGGAATGGACAAACCTGGGTTTTCTTCAACACTTTGGGCTACAACAGCAATATTCTCAGTTGTTCTTGAGCGACGTGCACGGGTTTTATTCTTCACATCACTAACTTGTCCCAACAGCTCGAATTTGTCCACCAATTTCTGTATTGCGGTCCGACAAGGTGCTTCACGACGACCCAAAAATGTTTTAGTTTTACGAACCGTCTCTGCCAAATTTTCACCATCTTTATAGTGAATTTTAATAATTTCAATGCGTTGTTGAAGCGTGTATCGTTCCATTTTTATTAATAGCGTAGTTTCTACTTGTCAAATGTCAAAAAATGACAGCTTCAAAAGTGACAGCTACCGAAATAGCGGGCTATTCAAAATAACACCTCTTCTTGGAAAACCCTTTATTATTAAAATACATTTCCAAGTTTTCGGAAAACAGATGTACAAAGGATTTGACTTCTTTTTTTTTGGGAAAATTGTTTAATTTGTTGGCTATTCGCCGCGTAATACGTCTTTCGTTGATGGCTCAAACAATTTGGTAATAATATTACATTCCAAAATTTGTCAAACTATTTTATAATAAACAATAAAGATTAAATTATGTTTTTTTGAATATTTTTTTCTTTTAGATTTAGTTATATCAATTAATGTAATTCTACTTCAAGGCTTAATTATCTAGGAGAAGTTATCTTGATGCAGGGTAATGTTATAAATAAATAAATATAAATATAATAGTTTTGACTTATTGACACACTTTTCATTCAACAAAATGAAACTAATAGTTAATAACTTCAAGTTACCTCGTACAGTGAGAGAAAGTTTGTGCAATTCGGTCTTGCACTATTTAAGATGTTTTATCTCAAATTTTCGGAACGCCATCCATGCCGTAAGCCCTAAGGAAGTTCACCATACCCCCGTTGTAAGATGTCAAATTATCTTATATGCCTGTCTTTTTGATTTGGTTTGGTGTCAAAAAAAAATCGATATTTTATTCTAAACAAACATAAAGATGATGGAGACTTAAAAAAAAGTTGTTTTTGTTCCTCGTGTAAGTCTGTTTGTTTAGGTATGTACACGCAGAGATGGGGACTTGTTGAACGATTTAAAGGATCTGCTTTAAATTTGGCACATATATTTTTTTTATTCAACTTCTCTTGTAAGCCCCTCAAGATGTTTTTAATAGAATTCCATAGAAAGTAAGCATGGAATCCAAACTTTGAATATTTTAATGTGACTAAAGTTGGAATATGGCATACATGTAATAACAGACTTTCCATATTGTTATACGCCATAGTTCTTTTCTGCGGCCCTTGTGATATTTGTTGTTTTATAAGGACGTATATACGTACTTTTTACTTGCGATAGACATATATAGGTATATATATATATGTATGTATGTAGCTACACATTTATATACATAGGTACTGGGTATATGGAAAGTTATGCATTCGTAAAAAACTATCGAACATGAGATATTGATCAGACTTTACATTACGAAATTGTGTCTGTTCGACTGTAGCCTTAACCGACCGGCCTATTTTCTTTTAACTTGATTAAAAAATCATATGGTAAGAGCAAGCTAATAGTTTAAAAAAATCCAAAAAATGGTTATAAATGTACTACTTCACACTCCAACTGAAAAGTAAGCATGAACTATGTGACGCTGACGAAAGTTTTAAACGAGGAAGATGATTCGTGTCTGACCAAGGTTCTCGTTAGGAAAGCATTTGGAACGATCTTCTTTAAGGATTGAGAAAATATTGCAGCATTTCATTTGAAATTTTTCAATTTCAGACTAACTCAATTTGAACCATGGAAAGATACACAATCGAGCAACGCGTTAAAGTTATTCAGGCTTATTATGAAAATGGGCGTTCAAATCAAAATCCATATCGTGCACTTCGTGATTTTTTCGGTCAATTTAATCGTCCAAATGTGCGTACTATCGGAAAAATCGCGTAAAAAATTGAGCAAACCGGGTCTGTAGGAGATGTGAAAATACCAGTGCATGCTCGTACAGCTCGTACTGCAGAAAATATTGCTGCTGTTCGCGATAGTGTGGCTGAAGAACCGTCCACCTCAACTTGTCGTCGTGCCCAACAATTGCACCTCTCACGCTCGTCGTTGATGAACATTATGCATAAAGACTTGCACTTACACGCTTACAAGGTGCAATTGACTAAAGAACTAAAGCCTCTTGACCATTTCAAGCGCCTTCAATGGTCAGAATGGTGGCAAGAAATGGCAACAGTGGATGAACAATTTTCGAAGAAAATCATCTGCAGGAATGAGGCACATTTTCACCTCAGTGGATTCGTCAATAAGCAGAATTGCCGCATTTGGGCGAATGATAATCCAAGAGTGATTGTCGAAAAACAAATGCACCCACAAAGAGTGACTGTTTGGTGCGGTTTATGGGCTGGCGGCATCATCGGGCCGTATTTTTTCCAAACTGAGGCCGGTCAGGCAGTGAATGGTGTTCGCTATCGTGAGATGATAACGAACTTTTTATGGCCCGAATTGGAAGATATGGATGTGGACGATATGTGGTTTCAACAGGACGATGCCACTTGCCACACAGCTAACGAAACAATGGCTCTTTTGCGCGACAAATTCAATGGCCGTGTTATCTCACGTGGTGGCGATGTCAATTGGCCGCCAAGATTATGTGATTTGACACCGTTGAGCTTCTTTTTTTGGGGTTATTTGAAAGAAAAGGTGTACGTCGATAAGCCAGCAACAATTCAAGAGCTAAAGGATGAGATAATTCGGCACATTAACGGCATAGAACCTCAATTATTCCTCAGCGTCATTGAAAATTTGGACCATCGGATGGATCGGCGGCCATTTCGCCTATATTTTGTTCCATACATAATTGAACCATACCATATTATCATAATAAAAAGAAATGATAATAATTTCCTAAATAATTTGTGTTTTATTCAAAATCAACATCGGCCCTTAAAATTTAACCACCCTTAACTTAAGCTCAATCATATGCGCCACGCTACTGTCTGTAAATACTGATGGATAAAAAAAAGACGTGATTCACTTTCTTGGTTCCTATCGCATCTTAAAAGAAATTAGGAGTTATCATTATGGAGTCGATTTATCGATGATTAAGGATGTTAAATAAATACTTAACTAGAGCGAAAATAGGTGCGCACTTGCTTCCTATTGCCAGTCTGCACTTAACTGTAGAACAAGAATAAGATGAAATTTTTAAAATATTTGTAAGGACACTCATATTTTAAATATACAGATACTAGCATAGATTCATATTTGCTTAGGAAATCTCACGGCATTAAAATAAATTTTATGTTTCTGAACATATTTCTCTAACTTCCATTTTTACAAATCCAAGTCCCTTAAAAAGAAGAAGGCCCTAGAAAGTAATGTACAGACATATGTAGGTACCCTTAGAAAATCCACACTAGCCTTTAAATATCCGAATTTGCCATAATTAGCTCAGCTCGAGTTCGAAAAAATAATCGCTTTCTGCCTTCCGAATATCCGAAACCTACATAAGTCATTTTTCATGTCCGACTTTCGATTTCATTCGACTAAGCTCTCCCCTTAAAGCGCCCAAACGCCAAGTTGTGCAAACCATTATCGGATAGTAAAAAGAAAAATTCCAATTTTAAATCAAAGTTGAAAATAAAAATAAAACTAAACTTCATAAAAAGAATAAAATGCACGACTGGATCGCACGAACTTGCTCTTATGTAAAAGTACATTTTATAAATATAAAACATGTATTTAATGAGATAATAATGTTCAAATGCATAAAATTGCCGTCTGGTTTCCGGAAAAGTATGAATTTATGCAAATAAACCTTAAGAAATCGTTTTATTATTAAATACATTTTTTATATAAGAAATTTCTCTAAAATTTTTCAAGAAAAAAATGTGGGATGCGAATTTTAAGTATTTAATAATATTGGTTTTAGGAAATAATTTCAAAAAATAATCGTTCATAGGTTTTGAAGATATTGATTTAAAACTTTTTTTTTTTTAAAACCCAATAAATATTTTTTCGAATATTTTTATATACAATATTATTTTAAACTTAAGGGGACTCCTGCTAAAAATGTTGGGTTAAAATCCTTAGAGCCCTTAATGAGAAAGTCGAAAATCCAAAAAACGGGTCTATGGCAGGTACCCCTAATAACATTTTGCCCCAAAATTTTTTTTGACCAAAATGTAGTCCATGTCCATAATATCACACTTAATTTGTTTTATCAAAATCGTTAGAGCCGTTTTCGAGATAAATAAGATTTTGCATTACGGGTGTATGGGGGGTACCCTTAGTTTTGGAGCTAAAAAAAAAATTTCAATTTTTCCTCTAGGGAATCACCGAAGACCCTTAACTACCGAGATTGAAAGAAATAGGTCCAGTGGTTTAGGCTGTAGTGAGAGGTACAGACATACAGACACACTGAAACATGTTTTTTGAGTACTAAATTTTCCTTAAAATTTTTATAAAAAAAATTGATATGCAAATTGTTAGTATTTAATAAAATACATTTTAAAACGTAATTTAAAAATTTAATCGTGTTTCGGTTTTCAAGATATCGAATTTTCAAAAAAAAAATTGTATTATTTTTTTAAAAATCCAAAAACTGTTTTTTCGAAAAAAATTTTAGTTTATAGTTTTTTAAATGCAAAGCAGCTCCTGCAAAAAAATTTTGGTTAAAATCGTTAGAGCCGTTGGTGAGAAATTCGAAAATCAAAAAAACGGTTCTATGACAGGTACCCCTAATAACATTTCCCCCCAAATGTTTTTTTCACCAAAATATAGTCCATGTCCATAATATCACACCTAATTTTTTTTATCAAAATCGTTAGAGCCGTTTTCGAGATAAATAAGATTTTGCATTACGGGTGTATGGGGGGTACCCTTAGTTTTCGAGCTAAAAAAAAAATTTCAATTTTTCCTCTAGGGAATCACCGAAGACTCTTAACTACCGAGATTGAAAGAAATAGGTCCAGTGGTTTAGGCTGTAGTTCGAGGTACAGACATACAGATACACTGAAACATGTTTTTTGTGTACTAAATTTTCCTTAAAATTTTTATAAAAAAAATTGATATGCAAATTGTTAGTATTTAATAAAATACATTTTAAAACGTAATTTAAAAATTTAATCGTGTATCGGTTTTCAAGATATTGAATTTTCAAAAAAAAAATTGTATTATTTTTTTAAAAATCCAAAAACTATTTTTTCGAAAAAATTTTTAGTTTATATTTTTTGAAATGCAAAGCAGCTCCTGCATAAAAATTTTGGTTAAAATCGTGAGAGCCGTTGGTGAGAAATTCGAAAATCAAAAAAACCGTTCTATGACAGGTACCCCTAATAACATTTCCCCCCAAATTTTTTTTTCACTAAAATGTAGTCCATGTCCATAGTATCACACTTAATTTTTTTTATCAAAATCGTTAGAGCCGTTTTCGAGATAAATAAGATTTTGCATTACGGGTGTATGGGGGGTACCCTTAGTTTTGGAGCTAAAAAAAAAATTTCAATTTTTCCTCTAGGGAATCACCGAAGACCCTTAACTACCAAGTTTGAAGAAAATACCTCTGGTAGTTTAGGCTGTAGTTCGAGGTACAGACATACAGACATACAGACATACAGACATACAGACATACAGACATACAGACATACAGACAGACAGACGGAATTGTCGGACCCACTTTTTTCGACTTCGCTATCATCGTAATGTTAACTTTGATCAAAATCTCGAGTTCGATTTTTTTTCCAAATGCAGAACTTGCCCTATAGTACCTATATCGCAAGTAAAAAAATTGCAATCTAAGCAAATAAAAACAATTTTTGTTCAAGGTCAGATCAAATTTAGATAAAAAAACGTTGAATTCCATTTTTTACTTGCGATATACATAGGTACTATAGGGCAAGTTCTGCATTTGGAAAAAAAATCGAACTCGAGATTTTGATCAAAGTTGACATTACGATGATAGCGAAGACGAAAAAAGTGGGTCTGACAATTCCGTCTGTCTGTCTGTATGTCTGTATGTCTGTATGTCTGTATGTCTGTACCTCGAACTACAGCCTGAACTACCGGACGTATTTTCTTCAAACTCGGTAGTTAAGGGTCTTCGGTGATTCCCTAGAGGAAAAATTGAAATTTTTTTTTTAGCTCCAAAACTAAGGGTACCCCCCATACACCCGTAATGCAAAATCTTATTTATCTCGAAAACGGCTCTAACGATTTTGATAAAAAAAATTAAGTGTGATATTATGGACATGGACTACATTTTGGTCAAAAAAAAATTTGGGGGGAAATGTTATTAGGGGTACCTGTCATAGAACGGTTTTTTTGATTTTCGAATTTCTCACCAACGGCTCTAACGATTTTAACCAAAATTTTTATGCAGGAGCTGCTTTGCATTTGAAAAAATATAAATTAAAAATTTTTTCGAAAAAATAGTTTTTGGATTTTCAAAAAAATAATACAATTTTTTTTTTGAAAATTCAATATCTTGAAAACCGATACACGATTAAATTTTTCAATTACGTTTTAAAATGTATTTTATTAAATACTAACAATTTGCATATCAATTTTTTTTATAAACATTTTAAGGAAAATTTAGTACACAAAAAACATGTTTCAGTGTGTCTGTATGTCTGTACCTCTCACTACAGCCTAAACCCCTGGACCTATTTCTTTCAGTCTCGGTAGTTAAGGGTCTTCGGTGATTCCCTAGAGGAAAAATTGAAATTTTTTTTTTAGCTCCAAAACTAACGGTACCCCCCATACACCCGTAATGCAAAATCGTATTTATCTCGAAAACGGCTCTAACGATTTTGATAAAAAAAATTAAGTGTGATATTATGGACATGGACTACATTTTGGTCAAAAAAAAATTTGGGGGGAAATGTTATTAGGGGTACCTGTCATAGAACGGTTTTTTTGATTTTCGAATTTCTCACCAACGGCTCTAACGATTTTAACCAAAATTTTTATGCAGGAGCTGCTTTGCATTTGAAAAAATATAAACTAAAAATTTTTTCGAAAAAATAGTTTTTGGATTTTTAAAAAAATAATACAATTTTTTTTCTGAAAATTCAATATCTTGAAAACCGATACACGATTAAATTTTTAAATTACGTTTTAAAATGTATTTTATTAAATACTAACATTTTGCATATCAATTTTTTTTATAAACATTTTTAGGAAAATTTAGTACACAAAAAACATGTTTCAGTGTGTCTGTATGTCTGTACCTCTCACTACAGCCTAAACCCCTGGACCTATTTCTTTCAGTCTCTGTAGTTAAGGGTCTTCGGTGATTCCCTAGAGGAAAAATTGAAATTTTTTTTTTAGCTCCAAAACTAACGGTACCCCCCATACACCCGTAATGCAAAATCGTATTTATCTCGAAAACGGCTCTAACGATTTTGATAAAAAAAATTAAGTGTGATATTATGGACATGGACTACATTTTGGTCAAAAAACAATTTGGGGGGAAATGTTATTAGGGGTACCTGTCATAGAACGGTTTTTTTGATTTTCGAATTTCTCACCAACGGCTCTAACGATTTTAACCAAAATTTTTATGCAGGAGCTGCTTTGCATTTGAAAAAATATAAACTAAAAATTTTTTCGAAAAAATAGTTTTTGGATTTTTAAAAAAATAATACAATTTTTTTTTTGAAAATTCAATATCTTGAAAACCGATACACGATTAAATTTTTAAATTACGTTTTAAAATGTATTTTATTAAATACTAACAATTTGCATATCAATTTTTTTTATAAACATTTTTAGGAAAATTTAGTACACAAAAAACATGTTTCAGTGTGTCTGTATGTCTGTACCTCTCACTACAGCCTAAACCCCTGGACCTATTTCTTTCAGTCTCGGTAGTTAAGGGTCTTCGGTGATTCCCTAGAGGAAAAATTGAAATTTTTTTTTTAGCTCGAAAACTAAGGGTACCCCCCATACACCCGTAATGCAAAATCGTATTTATCTCGAAAACGGCTCTAACGATTTTGATAAAAAAAATTAAGTGTGATATTATGGACATGGACTACATTTTGGTCAAAAAAAGTTTTGGGGCAAAATGTTATTAGGGGTACCTGCCATAGACCCGTTTTTTTGATTTTCGACTTTCTCATTAACGGCTCTTAAGGATTTTAACCCAACATTTTTAGCAGAAGTCCCCTTAAGTTTAAAATAATATTGTATATAAAAATATTCGAAAAAATATTTATTGGTTTTAAAAAAAAAAAAAAAAAAAATTTAAATCAATATCTTCAAAACCTATGAACGATTATTTTTTGAAATTATTTCCTAAAACCAATATTATTAAATACTTAAAATTCGCATCCCACATTTTTTTCTTGAGAAATTTCTTATATAAAAAATTTATTTAATAATAAAACGATTTTTTAAGGTTTATTTGCATAAATTCATACTTTTCCGGAAACCAGACGGCAATTTTACGCATTTGCACATTATTATCTCATTAAATCCATGTTTTATATTTATAAAATGTATCTTAAATTCCAAAGTACTTTTACATAAGAGCAAGTTCGTGCGATCCAGTCGTACATTTTATTTAACTAATCTTCCAGAAGAGTAAACCATCTCACTATCTTAAGTGAGGAAAAATGTATACTATAATTTTTTTTGATAAAACCCAACCTCATACTTAGTAGTGTCGTCGCTAAAAGAGGATTTTTACTTTTTTTTATCATAAAGAAAGCAAAGGTAGTATTAAAATTTTATAACTATTTGCGACAAAAGATGATTAATTTGCTAAGTAAACTTATTAGGACGAATTAAGCCCTGAAACCAAAACAAATTGCTTAACTATCATCCCACAACTGTCATCAGCTGGTTACCGTGGGAAGTTTCCCTCTTGGTACCAGCCGTACCCACTTGAAGATCATCGATCTTCAGGTGATCGAGAAGTCACCAAGGAAAACAAAAAAATACAAAACAAAATTAAGAAGAATCCCCACCGTACCCAAAAGAAAGAACAAAAGCAGAAAAACCCAACTACATATACATACATACATATTTTAATTAAAATCAATCGATCGCTAGCGCAAGTTGTTTTTAATATTACCTTGTAGTGATTTTAAAACAGAGGGCAGGCAACACTCAGGGTTTCCGAAATACATCCAGGGTTCCCAATAATACGAATTGTTAATCGTGAACAATTTTAAATCAGCATGGAAAAGGAACCGTAAGTCTGGCGGCTGGCAGAAGATCCCACCCCACCGACGAGCTGGCCAATGGCGATGAAAGCGTGCCGAGATAGCTAATGTGTTTTGGTAAGGTCAAGGTATCCTGCAGACTTGATATGACTATAACATTATTTGTCATCTTTTGCTTTTATTGGATAAGCTCAACTTAAACCGCTACGAAAGATTTGTGATTTTATTTGTAACTTTTACTTACGATAATACTGACGTAATTAATTTCAAAAAAAATTTGCAGGTGTAAGCACATTTTTTCATCGAAAACTCTTCTATGGATTTCAGGAAATTTAGTTTCTGTGTTCTTCGGCTGAAAATTAAATATTAAACACTTTTCACATTCCTAATAGAGATGAGCCTATGCTTATCATTACACTGTTATCTCCATTGTTATCTCTACTAAGTCACGAAAGCATCACCTTATATGGTAACACTTCCCACCATTTAATAAAAATGAGGTCACACGTTCAAACAGAAGAGACATTATAAATTCCATTAGGTGTTAATCATCCCATTGTTTCACTGATAATAAATTTTTGACCGAAATCAAATCTACTCGTAACTGATGCAACAGTTGTTCGAATCAAATATTTGTTTAATTTATAGTCAAAGGCTTATGTGCTATGCAATGGTGCATATTGAACAAGTCCCTCAGTAAGAGACCGATCAATCTTAGAACTGCATTACAAAATGGGGTAGGTGCTTCGAAAAAACCTCCCTCAAAAAATAGTCACTGAAAGTATCTATTTAGTTTAGTAAGAGCAAAATATACGAAGTTCTATTTTGTATCTCATCCCATTAACCATTTACCATTAGGTTAGATTGTATACAGCCCTTTGACCATACAATATCTTCCTAATTGCTATTATCCTTCTGGCAAAATGTGAAAAACAACTCCTCAAACAATAAGTATAGAATACTTTCTGGCCCCGTTGCGTTGTAGTATTATAACAAATATCAAAAGAACGTTGTACTTTTTCGGTGAGCGGCAAGACATATCCGTAAATATGTAGGCTTCCGCATTTCCCAGTGTAAAACTGCAAGGGAGGTTCGCACTTATCCACGCTATCATAGGAAGCATTAAAGAGCACAGCAAAAACAAATCATACACACATTCAACAGTTGCAAGCCCAAAACGAGGATTATACCCACAAAACTACTTCAGCAAACACTCAATTGCAGGAAAATACAAAAGGATATCAATTTCAGGCTATTGAGATTTGCGTGCAACTATTGCAAAATATTTATGCAGGGGTGCTGCTGTGCTCGAGCTCGATACTACTCGTAGGCCATATTATATTTTGTTAAATGCAATCCCGTAATAGGATGAAGAAAGGGATATATCCTTTTGATTTGCAAATGTTGTGTTTGCTATTATCAGTATTGCACTTATTTGTCTGTTCAAAGGATATGGTTTGGCTTGTAGTAGGTACTTGGTTTTTTGTAAACACGCGTATCATTAATTTGCATTAATTCCATATCAGAAGGTCGTCTGTGTGTCGTGATGTGTGCCAAAAAAGGACATTTTAATAAATGTTCAGTCGGTAGGTAATGCGATTGAGGTTGACAGTTTTCAATTCGGATATGGAATTTTTTGACGTAATGATCCCCAAGCAAATGGAACGAGGAATTATTTTTGTTCTTGCGATAAGAAGGATGTACGAGTATTTGTATAATATGTGTCTTGGAATGTGTATCCTTATTCTTTTTTAAGCAATGTCGTTTTTGGACAGATTTGACATTTGAGGGTTCCAATTTGAAAGGATAGATTGTGAGAGCAATCCTTAATGGTTTTTGTAATTTCCCAAAAAAGGGTTTTATTAATGATAGTTTGCGATTTATTGTATACGAGTGTTTTTGTGACATTATGTGATCCTGGAACAAGAGGACGCGAATTCGTGTAGAAAACAAGTGGAACAGAACTGATGGGAGTTATTTTTCGACTGAAAGTATGAGGAATTGGTAATATGATTGATGAAATCTGAATATGATGTACTATGTACACCTGGTTTTACAGAAATGTCTTTAAATCAATGAAAAACGAACGATTCGAGGTGACATAGAAGAATCAGAGCGGAACTGTGAGTTCTGATATGGTTTGTGATGCTTCTACTGAGTTAGAAATAGGATACAAAAATAGTGACAAGCGGACAACGGGTACATTTTTTTCGTGGAACCAGATACAGTAGACTCGCGCTAACAAAAACACCGCCTTACGTGAACACCGGCTAACGTGAACATAATTTTTTTTACATTGAATACTCTGTAGCGTGAACACTATGAGAAGGCCCTATAACGTGAACAAATTTAAAATGAATTTAACGTACAAAACGTAGTTTTCTTTTCTGCATTTGTCGGTTAGTCGAAACGGGGAATCCCCAGTAAATGATTGCTCGTTAGTCCTGGTAGGTTATTTTTTCTTTTGCTGATATCCATGAATGGACTGAAGATCTTCCGAACGCAACCGAAAAGAACGAGTGATGAAAAAGATAGTGAGGACAGTACTTTGGAAAGAGCACATACCAGAATAGAGCCTAGTGAAGCAATCAACATTTTCAATAAATCTTTGGAATGGACGGAAAATGAAAACATAAGTCTAACAGATATCAGCGTACTTAAGGCTCGGTCAAACAGAACGCGTTTTCAATGCCGCGTTAAGATTTTTTAACGCGACGGTAAGATTATTTTGATGCGACGTTGCAACCTCCGCGTAACGAAACATGTTTTTCTGTTTTGCTTTTGTTTTTATGTTTTGTTTCATTTGGTGTGCGTTGCGCCATAAGAAAGTATGCAATTATCGTCAACGACCCTTGTTCGAAACAGTTTTGTTGCATTCGGTGTGGGTTGCTCGTATACAATAGCATGTATTTTCGACAACCACCATCGAAACACTTCAAACAAAAAACATGTGTTTTGTTTCGTTTTCTTTGGTGTGTTCAGTCTCATAAGAAACAATGTTCTCTTGTTTCACGAAACAAAAAAACACGTTTTGCTTTATCCGGTGTGTTTTCAGCCTAAGAGGACGTCAAACAGAGAGCTGTTAAGCAATGAACAAACAAAACAATCATTCCTTTACAGAAATTTATAAAAAAGAAAATCCAAAGAAAGATAACTCCTTTTTTTGTTCATTTCAACGTAATTTTTTTTGTTAACCTAATGGATTAGGTATTTACAAACCGAAACACAAAAAAATATGAATTTTAGTGACAACTTATGTCTAATTTATTTGTAAAATTTTAAAAATTGCACCTTCGTAAACATGAACAACTTCGCAAACGTGAACACGCTCGGTTTTTAATAGTTCACGTTACCGCGAGTCTACTGTATTTCCAATATGAATAGACTGATGTATAGGACTCTAATTAGGTTCGTCTAATAATTAATTCGGGGTTTTAATCAAAATCTAGGGCATTCCTATTAAATAAATTATTTGTAGTTTTGGATATTTCTGGTCGTCCTTACACAAAAGAACTAAGCAAGAAAGTGGTTTTCGTATACGTATGTGTGTCCCGCCATTGCTTTTAATTTGGTACATATACAAGCGGGCGAAAAAATGTTCATCCTATCGGAAGATGCTATAATTTTTGCAATGGCGGCAATCGTGGAATAATTCGTCCGTGGTGCTGCCCTACGTGAATTTCGGCGAAGATTTCCCGGTTGTAATTGCCTAGAAGGTTATGGGAAAACTCGATAGGCTGCCAGGTCTGATCGGCCCCAAGCACTCGTTTTGCTGAAAATGTCACACTTTTGGCGGAAGATGTCGCAGAGGACTATCGACCAGATGACATGGCACGCATTAATCGGCCGTCTTTGCAGAGAATTTCGGTGAAAGACGTGAGGATGTTTCCTTACAAAGTGCAGACAATACCTACATAAACTGTTAGCTGTTAACGGTCAAGCTCGTGTAATCTATACTGAGCAATCCTGAATCTCTACCACGAGGGACACTACTTTTCATCAATCATCATGGTATCGTCTCTCGATATATGAATAAGCAAAACTATCGCTTCTGGGTTACCAAAAATCCACGCATAACCCACGAATAGCCTTAACGACCGCTCATGCATGGTATGCTGTTTACGCTAGAGACCTCACCAGGCCTTATTTTTCGAAAACGCTGCTATGAAGGGCAAGCGCGATAAAGTTATGTTCAACAACTTTCTTCTGCCAACGCCCTAACCGGAGCCAGCCCTGGGCTCGCGACTCAATTAGCGCTGGGGTGCGCCGTTTTGATACCATTTACTCGTGTCAACCTATAATAAGGATTTAGTACGGAAGAATATGGCTTTTATATACTTTAGCGGAGCATTGCTAAAACCATTTTGTCGCATTCAGAAAGATAATCATTTCTTTGATTTTCTTCTCCGAAAGTTCGCTGGGGTCATCCAGGAAGGCTTTCCCAAAGGAAGTCATCCTGTAATTTGCTAAGGCGGGGCAATCGCAAAGAAAATGAACCACAGTTTCTTTTTCTTGTGGATCTCTACAACTACGGCAGTGTGGGTTGTAGGGGATGCCTAGCTTACTTGCATGTTCACCTATGGACCAGTGCCCGGTGCATATTGCTGTGAGCCTGGCTATATCGCGCCTGGGTCTGCATATTAGATCGTTGGAACGTGAGTTGTTGTAAGTAGGCCAAATCTTTCTTGATATGACACAGTTTGTGAGACTGCTCCACATACGGTTGGATTCATTGAGAAAAATCGAGAAGATTTTTCTCTTCATAGCACCAAGAGAAATATTTACGTTTTCCGCTAGTGAGCTATGTAAGGCCGAGCCTTGTCGAGCTAAAGCGTCAGCCTGTTCATTACCCTCTATGTCACTGTGACCTGGAGGTCAATGTTCAGACTCGCCAGTTCGTCCCGACATTGCTGGACAAGTACTGAGGTAGATGTAGATGATTTTATGGCCTTAATGGCCGCCTGGCTATCTGAGCAGATAGATATATTTCTCAATTGGTTTTGGTTAGATTAGAGCAACTTGCATGCCTCCTTGATTGCTAGTATTTCAGCTTGAAAAACACTCGCAAAGTCTGTTAGTCTGAAGGACTTGTAGATGTTAAAGGATTCGGAAAAAATTCTTGAACCAACACCACACTCCATCTTAGATCCGTCAGTGAAGATTATCGAATCGAAACCCTTTGTGACAACAGGAAAAAAATAATGGAAAAAAAGTCGAAATCAGAACCAAAGTTTTATATTCATTAAAGCCAAATAACATCAGGTGATAACTTTTCAGCCAGGTAAGCCCCATACAATGATTTTGTATATTTTTTTATTTTTCTAAGAA
Source organism: Chrysotoxum bicinctum (assembly GCA_911387755.1). Classification (NCBI taxonomy): domain Eukaryota; kingdom Metazoa; phylum Arthropoda; class Insecta; order Diptera; family Syrphidae; genus Chrysotoxum; species Chrysotoxum bicinctum. Next base: position 93,663,945 of record OU426990.1, on the reverse strand, counting down.
ACGGCAACAAAAATTTGGATTGAACTTCGTACCTGGTGATGCCCTAAGTGATTGTACGAAGAAGTTGCGGGTTCTGAATTTTTTGTGGCGACCGTTTTATATTTGACTATTCATGTACACATGCGTATCTTGTTAATTACTCAACAAATTTTGTTGCAATTTCGAACAAAATACATAATAAAAAAATGAAGAATTCCACAATTTTTACAACCAAAACAAAAGTTGAAGCAAAAGAGCAAGTTCGTGCGATTCCTAACATTGGCATCAGTAAAGATTTTAAGGTTATGTTCCCATCAAGAAAGGACTAGGATGATGACGTTTTTTCATCTTCGACGCAACTATCTTTACTGATGGCTCAAATGAAGTTTGGTGTTGGTCCAGCAATGCCGGGAAGAACTTGCCAGCCTCAATATTAACCACAATATCACTCTTATCTGGGTTTCGGGTCATTGTAGCATTAATGGAAATGAACGGGCGGATCAGATGGCCGGGAAAGGATCAGCCCTCCATAACTTACTTGAGGAAAGGGTCAGCATTCCGCTCGGAGTTATGAAGGGCAAAATACTCTCAGTTTTTCTTAGCGAATCCAACCGTAGGTGGAGTAGTTTATCTAACTGCATTATATCTAGATTTGGCCCACGTTAAATAAATACCTCACAATTGATCTGATATGCAGACACAGGCAAGACATATAGCCAGGATCGTAGCTACCTGTAGCGGACACTGGCCAATAGGAAAGCATTAAGCGAAGCTAGGTATTCCTCGCAACACTCATTGTCATATCTGTGGGGACCAGCGGGAAAAGGAAATGCCCTGCTCTGGCCAAATTTAGAGCACAATCATTAGGAAGGGCATTTTTTGACGACATTGACGAACTTTCGGAAATGACGATCAAATTCTCGATCTCTTTTCTCAACGTGACGAAATGGCTCCAGGACGAATTTCGGCCACTTCTGTCCCGTGCCTTTCGTTTGACTCTATAGAATCCGAGCTATAGCGGACTAAGGGCTTTGACGGAGCCCTGCTGTGCGAGGGTGGAGGGGGGTGCAGATAATCACTCAATCGGATTGGCTACTTTTTCCTACTAGGTCCATATTTTTGAACTTAATCCAAACTGGAAGACTCCGTGAGAATGTCCACAATTTCCAATATCAATTCCATCCACAGGTTCATACGATTTATGGTATCAAAATGGCGCAGTTCAGCGCTAATTGGGCCACAGAGCTAGTCTGGCGGTGGTCGCCATTTCTACCATCAAAGTTGAGTTGGCGACAGAGCGCAAGTGTAAAAATATTTCAATTTTGAAAAACATATTCACTGGCTTTTACGTAAAAATATGCATACTTTTTTAAAACTATGTATGAGTGGATTTAAAAACTTTCAATTTAATTTATAGGTAGATATTGTATAGGTTCAATTAAACCACAGACCAATTTTTTATTTTCGTTGTTTTAAATCTATTTGTTCTCTTTGTGAACAAATCCCACACTTTGAATGATTGTTGTCAAAACCTAATATTACTCAGACCCAACCTTTTAACTCACGGAAAGTCTATACTTAACCTATAGCTTAAACTCGAACAATCTCCTAAACAATGAAAAGTTCCCACAAGTGACCTAAAATCAATTCGCGACTAAATACTAGGCTTACAAAATAAAAAAAAAAACAAACAAACGATCTGACCAAATTATATCTAATAAGAATAACAATGAGGTACAATTCGTTAGCGTTAGATACTTTGATTGACTCTCTTCAACCTCGTTAATAGACCAGAACTGTACAACTTCACAACAATCGTGGTCTCTTGCAAAAAGTCCCAAGCGCCCTAGGAGACAACACTTACGCCACTGCGAACAATGGTATAAGATCAACCGGTGGTCTTGGCTTCCACTCCCCCTATATTCGTCATATATAAATAGCATATTGGAGTTGCATGCGTGATGAAGTTATTCTCTCATCGAAATAAATGAATATCCATAGCAAATAACAACGAATGGGACTGTACACTGACGAAAAATATATTGGATTTATATGTTGAAATATCAAAAGTCAGCTTTATAATTTTGTGTTTGGTAGTTTTTGCTGGCTTTGCTTTACGAGTAGATAAAGTATTTTTTTTTTTCATCTAAACATTTCATCGAATTGTGTTTGAATCAAACATTGAAAATCAAATCGACTCAAGCTTAAATTTAACGTTGACGAATTCATTGTTTAAAAAAAAAATCTTTTTTATCTCCAAATGTATTCTTAAGAGTGTATCTACCTTCGTACCTAAACATGCTGGCAGCCTATTGCTTCTTTAGAGGTTTCTTGCTTCTGCTGCTGGTTATATGTCATTAAATCTTCAGAAGGTGAATCAACTATTCCCACGATCTCATTTTCGAAGTTTGATTTCTTCCTATCCGACAGTTGGGTACTAACCACTCCATTATTCATTATTGCGCAGTTTCATTTGATTTCGCTCGTTCAGCAGAAAACAATAAGTACAAAGCCCCAGCAACTAAGAGTGGTAATTCAACTGAGCTCAGAGAAATTTTTATGATTTTTTCGTTACTATGCAATCCCAAAGATTTTCTTTTGCTGATAAGATTGGCCGATCCATGAGATTGGCTCAGATTTACAACTTTTAGTTGTTCCATGGTGGTTAATGTGGGAAGCCTATGTACATATGCACTTGATGTTGCGTTTGCTCATACTCGTAGACCGCACATTGAAAGGTAGATTCGATGATGATCAACAAAGTGCAAATGATTGAAAAGCTTGGAAGCTTTAAATTAGTTTCTATACGGTCGGATGAATCTGAACTGAACCACTGAACTCATGCATACCTGCATATTTACGTGAGTTCCAACCAAGAACGAGCATCTATTTCTGAATTGGATTTGAACTTCTTGCATTTAAAAAGCAAGAAGTAAATATTTAAATCATCGAATCCCATATGTCATTGATCGGATCACGATCCGCGATTATTGTATAAGGTCCTTTTTATATGCAAACTACGACCTCGGCATCAGAAAAGGGGCGAGGATAGCTGAACAACGAGTTTCGATGCCATTACCCACAGTTATCAGGAATTATTTTTTTTCTTTCTCCATTGAATCTCGTTTGATATTGATATTCTTTGTGCTAGAAAAGGTCTAGGATCCTCTGCACCTTGATTGAATTCTTTCAATCTATTGCCACTCAATGGACCTATATCTATGGGAATTATGCTAATTTGCCTATTTTGCATATAAATCCAATGTATCTGGCTTAGGCAAAGGTTTACTTTCGATTTTCCCACAGGATGCCAAAGATAAAAATAAATGATCAAATGATTTCACTTACTCATGTGCGCAATTAATGTACAAAAAACTCATTTTATAACTTTATTTCTAGTTAGTGTGATTACTGATTAGGAACTGGAAACAAAACTGTTGTGTATCAGCAAGACTTTAATACCTTATTTTGGCTCTTTCTATAGGGCAAGTATTGGTTTCGTGTACAAATAAGAACTCTCGAGACTTATAGCACTACGATGTGACTGTGGGGAAGTTCAAAATAGTGGTATTCGTCATACTTTGTTTCGGTGGGTGCGTCGCGCAGTGGTTGGTTTATATGTGAGAGCAGAAAAAAGCCTTTTTAATCTGAACTGTTCAAAGGATTTAAATAAAATTTGGCACACATCAGTCTAATACATATTTGATCAAAATTTGGTTAAGAAAAAATAATTAGAAAAAAAGTTACATATTGACATTTTTCTAACATTGGAGGATTTCGATGTATGTATGTATAGGAGAGCGGAAAAAAGTCAGTTCAATCTGAAGTGTTCAACGGATTTAAATGAAATTTGGCACACATGTTTAAATCAGTCTTGTACATAATTGGATCAAAATTTGGTTAAAAAAAAATAATTTCAAAAAAAGTTATTCATATTTTACAAAAATTGGAGGGTTTTGATGTTTGCTTGGGAGAGCGGAAAAAAATTGTAAAATCTAAACTTTTAAACGCATTTTATTGAAATTTGGCACACATGTTAATATTAGTCTTATACATAGTTTGTCAGAATTCGGTTAAGAAAAAATTATTAGTATAAAAGTTATTGACATTTTTTAAAAATTTTGGAGGCCGAAATAAATGGTTTCGCAAAAATTGAATTTCTCAGACCTGGGTAAATGTATTAATTTTATTTTATTTTTTAAACAAAAGTAAACAACAACAAAAGTGACAATTAGTACTGAAGAAATCAAATTTTTTGATAAGCACCAGTATCAAGACGGAGTATTTTGAAACCCGATTCAGTGAGTAGAAGTCTTGCGAAATAGATTACAACATGAACAACGTTTTTACAGCATTAAGTCAAAATAGTTTCAAATGCGAAATGATTTTGCCGTACATAATATGATAAAAATTAACGTGAATTGCGTCAATGTATACGACTTGCGCAATTTGTCGTACTAAAATTAATTTGTTTTTAGTAATTCTTCCATTGTCAAAACCAAAATAAATAGACAAAACAAAAAGATGGTTGTCACATTTTCATTTGAGTGTTGATAATACCTACTGACAAATTTCGCCTTAAATGTTGGTAGCATTTGCACAGCGACCTCGAATTTAGTGGCTCTAAAAAGAGTGACGTGGTTGTCAGGGGCGTCTTTAGAATTTTGGGGGCCAAAAAGGGTATAATTTTTTTTTTTATTTTTTAGGTAAAAAAAATAATTTCAAAATGAATTTTTTTTTCAAAAATATTTGTACTTTTTATAAAGAACTAAAAAAAACATAAAACAGATAATTTTTTGTATAGTTTTATAATTTTTTAATTACCTTTAATAGTTGAACATTTTTTTTTTTGATAATTTTTATAGTTCTTTTGGTTGATTTCTAATGTTTTTATATTTTTTTTGTTAAGATTTTTTGTAAGTTTATTTCTTTTTTTTTTGTTTTAGTTTTCTTTTTAGATAGGTATGTAAGTTTATACAATAAAATATTATTGAAGGCATACTTTTCTGACTTTGTCAGTACCAAAATCATGAATTAAGTCATCAAATTCAATTTCCTGCAGTTATTCATTTTCAATTTCATCCACTGTAATTAGACTGTACAATTTTGGAATTGTAATAAGATCTTCATTTACATCTTTATTGAATTCTTTTAAATACTGCATTAACATCTCTATGGTATTTTTTTTGAAAATTGTAAGCAAGAATTTTGCAACTCCACTGAAGTCAAATGTTGCAATCGACAAAAAAAGCCAAACAATGCATTAATTTCTTGGTAGCAGTTGGATCGTATTTTTAATTGCAAAGTAATAGTGTCAATAATTGGGAAAAATTGGGATATTTTAAACTTTTCTTTCCCAATTAGCTGGACGGATGGTCAGGACCATCAAAATATGTGGCACGCAAACTTCGTACTATTTTTCGTTGCATTAAGTCTTTATAATTAGCATTCGGATTCTGAATTTTGCACACGCTTCAAATTTATCAAAATTCTCCCTTAGATCATTTATGAAAGAACATAGTGAACAAAGCAAATTGGCAGCAACGTCAATCGTTATTGTTTCTTTTTGAAGGCTCTTGCTGGTTTTATGAATTCTTTCTAATATTGTACCCCAAATTTCTGTTAAAATAAGAAATTCTAGTTTTGACATTTTCTTAGACAGGTTTAGCGCTTCGCTTGTTGTTTCTGGAGCTTCCTCTGGATCTCTAGAGATAGATCTCAGGGCTTCAGTAATTTGTTTGTAACCACGATTGAGCGCGTTAACTGCATCAGCTCGTGCAGACCATCTTGTTTCAGAAAGACTTTTAAGAACTCTATTTGAACCTAAACATTCATTCAATTTATTCCAGCGATGGGTAGAAGCAGAAAAAAAATTGTATATTTTTTGAACAACTTGAAAGAAACTTGTTGCCTCCTGCACACAACCAGCTGCATGAAGGCCTACTAAGTTAAGAGAATGTGCTGCACATGGTACAAAGGTAGCAAATTCGCATTTCTCCTTTAATCTTGCTTGCAAACCAGAATATTTTCCTGACATATTTTACGCATTATCATAGCTTTGTCCTCTACAATCCTCTATTGGAATATCATGATTTTCCAAAAATGTCAAGAATAGCCGTGTTTTTTTGGAAAAGTAATCCGTAGTACAGTAGGATTTTATATGAATAACAAATACAACATCCGCAGTAGGATCACTGCCGATACTCGAATAAACGTCAAATCTCTATCCGCCGCAGGATTTCACTTCTCCTTTTATCGGCAGTGATCCTACTGTGGATGTTGCATTTGTTATTCATATAAAATCCTACTGTACTACGGATTACTTTTCCAAAAAAACACGGCTATTGTGTCAGCCAAATTTTAAGAACCTTTCGATGGGAACACAATTTTTAACATACCGAATTACAGAAGTCAACTGGTCGATATGAGAAATGTCGGGTGTACTAACAACGCTTATGGAAAAATATTTTGCCGGTCTAATTTCACCTAAAATTTTCATTAGGACTTGTTTTCCTATTATACGAGTATCAATGAACTCGTTGCAAATATTTGCTGATAAATAGGAAGTGTATCCCATTCCTGAGTTCCCAAATTTTTTTTAAATGATCTGCGAGGAATGAATCAAATTCACCTAGAAGTTCCAGGCATATAAATTGTCTAAGGTTCGTTGTCTATTTTTCCGAACATTTCGCGTTAATATAACATTTGCTGATGCTTATTGTTTGCTAATGATGTTGAGAAAAGAAGAGTCGTAAAGAATACAAACACAGATTTTTTTGCCTCAACTGAATAGACACAGGTTCATGAAATTTGAAATTTAACTGTTTAACTGTTTAATGTAAAATGCGTATATTAATCCGAATCTCTATAAAGTGATCGTAGAGCTAAGATCGATTTACTAAGACAACAAGGGCTAACCAGGTGTGCTGTGGTTATCAAATTAAAATTAAACGAATTTTTATTGTTATTTATTTTTACTTAAGAAACTAAGATTCAAATGGATAAAACATGAAAGATAAAAATATGGCAACATTCAGAAGTTGATCGGAAACCAATTTTGAGTTATTGCAATTTTCGTGGATCTGCAGAAGAAATAAAACAGAAAGCCAGTGCTGGAGCGAGGGTTCCAACAGTCCTAATAATAGTCAATAGTACCAATCATCTAAAACGAATTAAACTTCGAAAGAAAGGAGAACTTAGATAACGAGCAACCGAAAGCTATGCCTTTAGAATTCTCTAGACTCTATATGGTTCGAGAAAAGGAATGGCCTTATGAGGATTTTAATTTTGGTGGCTCTAATACGTTCAATTATTTATTCCACCATATGAGCAAAGAAGACCGTTTTTTAGCCCGGCATCATAGTCAACAAGGTGGTGTTATTGTATTGGGTAATGTAAGTTACTATACAACTATTGAGCTTGAGTTGAAAAACTCAAAAACGACGGTGATAGCTTATAAAGAAATTTTGGACGGAAATTTTTTGAGCTTTCGGAAATTATTGGACTCATAGACTAATCTTTCCATCAGAACAGCGGCCCCATCCACGTGGCGCTAATAGAACTAAATTGGGTAGAGGAGCCGCTGTTATCACCCGATGGAGATGTTTGGGGATGGTTATTACAAAACGCGTATGAGTCTGGCCATTAATTTGAGGATGAAAAATCTATAACTGCAACCATTCAATTCGCTGGAATCTATAAAGACCGTGTACGATTCCGTGACGCATCGATTTTTTTGAAAAATCAACCAATTAAAAAACATTTTAAACTTTTTTACATTTCATTCCAGTTTAAAAATTTTTGTATCTATTCAGTGGACGCAACAAAACTATCTGTGTTTTTTTCATATGGAGAAAAAATAGCGATACTTTTGTATTATTCTTTCTGATTTCCTTGCCCAATATCATTAATAAAACATTAAATGATCCATCAACGCGCAATGTTCAGAAAAATAGAAAACGTAGCTTAGAAAATTAATGTGCTTGTTCAGTTGAAGCGAAGTGTATATTCTATTATGTACTATGTTGATTCATTGATAATAAGAAATACGATATATGTATGTACATATATATTTAAAGTTAAAGATAACAAAAATCGTAATCTAGAAAACATTTGTTATTTGAGATGGTTGTTTTATGTACATACATATTTAGATCTGAAGTCATCTGATTCAGTATTCTAAAATATTACAACAGTTAAATTTATTTAAGTATATTCTGTATTGATCCCACAACTCAATAATTTTGCGGTCATTCACAGCTGCCAACATTTAAAATTTTATACTTTGAATTTGAATTAGTTTTACAACTGTCAGAAGTCGTAATCTTGTGTCAGATTAAAATTCACCCACCATACCCTTCAATATTATTATTTACATAGATTACACTAGTTTTTAAATTTTTGGTTTTCGGCTACAAAGTTCCAAAAAATATTCTTATTGCCTCGAATTCGATAAGGAGCATGTGTAGTGTAGTGTATGTGCTTCATAGATGAAACATTTATGTTTAAACTCATTTCTAACTAGAATTTCTACATTTTATTTACTATTTTATTTGTTATTTTCTCTCTTCGATTTAAAAAAAAAATATATAAATGTATGTAGTATATCTTTATTCTAAAAATTCTACTGATTTTCCCTAAGAAAGATAAAATTGACTTATTCCTTTTTAAATTATTTTATGTTGAGGATGTGTACTTGTCTTCGATGTTGTTTTATTTCATAGGAACCAAGAATCAAAATAGTTTAAAAATAGTCTCTGAGGAATTTATATTTTACCTGTTCTATAGGGAACATACAGTCACCTTCGTTAAAAAAGACTTTGATCTCAGTCGTATCATCTTCGTTCTAGCTTTATTTATTTCAGCATGAAAATGTATCCGAAAATCACGTGTCTTATTTTGAAACTACTCGTATAACAAAAAATTGTCTTATATTTAACCTGTTGATAGATACTCGTACTAATTGAAAAGTGTACAGTATGGCTTAAGAATAATAATGTGGTTAACAATAATATCTCATCTTAAAAAAAAAAAACAGATTTTCGATCAATAAATAGTTTGAATATTAAAATTTTAGGGCTTGTTTTGCTTAGCCTTAGGACCTTAGTTTTGATATGCACTCTCTTTTCAATATCTACTTGTAATTTAAAATTATATGTAAATAAATAATAATATTGAAATTTTCTTTTCTCCATTAATTTAGACGTATGTAGTGCGACTGTTACTATGCATTGAAAATATTTTGTGTTCTATATTAAATTAATCACTGAACTGGTGGAACTTGGCGATGAAATTACTAGCAGAAGTCTGAGGAAAAAGCTGATTTAAACCCTAGGAACATGAAGCCTTTTTGTACGGCAAATGAGGTCTAAATTGAGCTCAAAGTCCAAATAGTGGCTTGATTTTTGTGAGCTATTTAAAGTTTTATACGAGTATACAAACATAATGGTTCCTTGTGAAAAATACAGCACAAAAGTACATCACAACACCAACTAAAACACTTAAAAAATTGTGTTTTTTCCATTTTGGCACCACTGTGCTACATTCTTTTTTTAAGTTCAGAATTACAGTATTTCGAAAACAATTTTCTATAAAAAAATGAATTTTATTATTTAACTATAAGGGCAAGCTGATGCGACCCAGTTGAGTAAGGAAGAAGTTAAACAGAACGTAATGCATGTACATTGATTGCACGGCAACAAACGTTTAATTATAATAAATATTATTATAAAAAAAAACTTCATCAATATTTCAACCACTTTTAAAATAAAGAGTAAATAAGCTCTTTCATACTTACCTCCATACTTTTGATTGTATTTCAAATTTTATCTTCAAAACAAATTGGTTTTAAGTAATTCGAATTCGGAAACATCTTTTTTTTAATCCTGGTTTGCTTACTGAAGTAAGTAGATATGTACAACACAGTTGCGTGCCCTTTCCGCAATTTCGGCTGCAAATGCTTTTTTTTTTATAAGTTTTCTCAGAGATTTTTGTGTGTTCTCGTTTTGTTGTGATTTTAGTTTTTTTTTTTTGTCGTGGAGTTATATTTTTTATTAAAAGTTGTCGTGTAATTAAAATTATTTAATGACCAGTTAAACAGGTACACAACCAAAAAATGTTCATAATTTGCCAGAATATGTGTGTGGTTTCAATGATTTTCTCTGTTTTTTTTTTAAGAGTTATTCCGAAATAACGTTTAATTAAAAGTAGTTAAAATTTGATTGCTACTGGATTTGATGTTATGGCACTCCAAGTGAACTAATGTCGATTTTCTTTCAACAAAATTCTAAGTTTAAATGTGTTAAGAAACAACATTTGGATTTCGAACATTCAATAATTAAATATTTAATGGGTTTACAGAGAATAGACCAGCGATATAAAGGAAACTAAATATAACTGCTAAGTCAATTATGAAGATAGCCTTCTGTATCACCTGCTCTTAAGGTTGAATCATATACACATATATGTATCTACTCGTATGTGTATATATTTTTGTTTTGTCAAATAAATTCACTCAATAACAGATTAATTTCTACAATGACGCTGAAATAAACTGGATAAAGGATTCATATATGTATCTGTACTTATTTTTTCAGAAAATAAAACTCATATACGAGCATTAGAGCAGGAATATTTTTTAATATTATGAAATACTGGACAATTGAATTTCGGTATCAATATAGAAGATCTATTTATATTTCATTTATGGTATAAAGTATCAACATGGCCCTTAAATCGATAAAATGTCCAATAAAGGTATTTTAAAACGCACTTAGACACTTAAATTAAAAAGATACTTTTTAAAATAAAAAAGATACTCTAAAATAAGTTTATTTCACTTTTTACTGTAGCAGAGTTTAGTCAAGATAATGACACGATTTAAGAAGTCTGTCGATGCGTTATATCAAAGGGCATGGTAGTGCCCAGCCAAGTTCTGGCACTACACCCTTTTTACAGGAACAAACTCAGGCGATTTTGGACCCCTCTCTATCTTCAGTACCAATGAAGTCAGAAACTTAAAATTCCGAATATTTGCTTAGCTAGTCAGGCACAGGCACCTCACCAAATTTTCTAGCATAAGCAGTTCCTGAGATATAAGACCTCAAAAATCACAAAAACCGTAACTGACTGACTGACTGACTGACTGACAGATCATCAAAATTATAGAGCACTTCCCGGCATCGTAGAATCTTGTAATTTTGCACAACGGTAGGTCTTGTAATGCAAGCAAAGGAAAAAATCGAAAATTTGAAGTTTTCCATTCAGGGGGCGTTGTATCCGCCCACTTTCTCCGAGTTGTTGTTGGTTGAATGGAGCACTTTCGACTGCTGTAAAACGATGAAATTTGGTAAAGTGGTAGGACTTAAATTGCATACAATGAAAAAAATATAAAATTTGAAGTTTTCCATTCAGAGGCGTGGAATCCGCCCACTTCCTCAGAACTGATATAAACTATATATGGCACACTTCCGATTGCAGTAGAACAATGAAATTTGGTAGAACGATAAGGCTCAAATTGCATATAAAGGACCAAAAATAAAAACCGATGTTTTCCATTAAGGGGCGTGGTATCCGCCCACTTTCTCCGAATTGGTGTTGGTTGAATGTAGAACCTCCGACTGCCGTAAAACGATGAAATTTAGTAAAGTGGCATTGCTTAAATTGCATACAAGGAAAAAAATATAAAATTTAAGGTTTTCCATTCAGGGCGTGGTAGCCGCCCACCTCCTCATAACTGATGTAAATTATATGGCACACTTCCGATTGCAGTAGAACAATGAAATTTGGTAGAACGGTAGGGCTTGAAGTGCATATAAACGAGCAAAAATAAAAATTGGGGTTTTCTATTCAGGGGGCGTGGTATCCGCCCACTTTCCGAGAAAATGTTTAATTTATATGGAGCACCTCCGATTGCTGTAATTAATTAAGGTAGGTTAGTGTTAGGTATCTTGCCAGGACAAGAAGAATAAATTGAAGCCCAAATCAAAACAACCAATAACAAAAAGAAAACATACCAAAAGAAATAGAAAGCTTTAAACTAAGTTGATTTTAGCAGGTAGAATCCACCCTTCTATCTTTCCATATCTTTCGAGATTTTGACATTGCAACATATTAAAATCTTTGCAAAAAGGAGTGAGATCAGACCAAAAACATAAATGTTAAAAAAAGAGCCTAACTAAAATTTGATGGGCTTACTTGGCAAGTTTTTTGTATGCCCAATCCGAAAGGTTTTAAAAATTTGACCAGTGAACCCATTAAATTTTAGTCAGTAATCATTAAATAATAAAATTTCTCTATTACGTTGTAGCTGTTTCAATATTATTCTACTTTAAATATTCGGTATTAAACCTTCATGAAGTAAGAACTTGGCGTACTCTTAGATCTTAGTACTTTTCACGGCTGACTTGTTACACAATGGTTTTTGTATAAAAGAACTTGGCTCTTTTTTTAACATTTATGTTTTTGGCCTGATTATATTTATTAAAATATTTTACTTTTATTTTTATTTAAAAAAAATGGTAAGCTAAATGGTTAGGTATGGCTTGAGTATCATCGCTAACTTAAGAATTTTCCAATAAGAGCGTCGATATAAGACAAACTGTGTAAAATGTTTTATTGAAATTCCTTTTTATTTGAACAAAATGTCACGTTATTTGAATTTTAAGAGTTCAATTTAGAACTCGCATTGGATCAGCGTGGTTACCGGAAAACTGCTGTTTAAATGTTATTCTTATGCCCAACAACCCTGAAAACCTTAAAAGTTTTAATGTTATTATATGTATGAAATATGACATCATGCAAAAGTCTACAAACGCTCCGAAGCCCAGTGAACGAACAAACGGCATTGTCTATGGTTATTAACTTTGAACTCCTATATCAATCAGATATTGACGCAAGAATCCCCGAGTTTAAGACTGCGAAAAGCCTAGTTCTTATGAACGGCGGGGAATCGACTGCGTCTGGTTCTCCTACACACTTTCATAGACAGCGGCGATGTTTTAGGCGATCTGGCGTTCTTTATGATGAACGGGTGTTGGCTGAATTTGGCTTTTTCTTTACGTAGAAATTTAAAATTTCCTAAATTTAAAAATATTAACAAATTTGGTGTAGCCACTTTCAAAGCTTAAAAGGTGGCCGTTACAATATTTAAAATAATTTTCGGGCTAAATGTTGTAGCGATCAAATTAATAATATTTTTATTTGCTTAGTTATATCTGAGCTAACTCTGTTTTATTAATTAATTATTATTTTTATAACAGTAAATATTTTGTAATATTTAATAGAAATAAAAATTCAATTGAAAACCAGAAATATATGTATTTATTTTATATAGAATTATGCCTTCGATATTCCACATTGGTGACGCTGCCGATATACAAATACTTGGAGACTTGTGACAGTTAGTCATCTGAGTATTACACCATTCTGCAATCGAAGATTCGATCTTTTGTTCCACCAACTTGAGTCTCAATTCAATATCAGTAACATCTCTTCTGATGACGCAAAGCTATAACGAATTGACTGAAGTGAGAAATGCAGCACATACATAACATATGTCTCAGTCAATGAGAAGTACACGAATCTGAAGATCCGTGTTATGTCAGCCTTCAAAGAGTCGCAGTAAAAACGACTTAAGGATTCTGATTGAGATGAGTCTTGATGGGAAGGCGACACACACAGCCCCTAAGCAAGATGAAACAGCTTTCATCAGCTTGGATTTTGTAAGACGTCCTTAGATTATTGAATGTGTCAACTGCCAAGCACCATGTTTTCAATTCTATCATGCAGTCCCAATCGAAACCTCGAAAATTTGGCAGACATGGCGAACGCAATTATCGACGTCTACGTAAATTCAGATGTTACTTTCGACTCAACGCTCTCCTGTTTTTCTGGTATCTTCGAATAGAAAATTATGTACAGCTCTAAGAGTTCAATTAAAGCTACTTACTATAGGCAAAGGTCCAAGTTCTTCGAGGATGAAAAAAAGAACCAGTTCTAGGATTAAAGATCGAAATGCCATGTGCCGAAGAGATTTCGTTATAGATATGCCGATATGTTGTGTCAAAGAAATAAATAGAATAATTCTGCGAGTTCAAACATTCTTTGTCAGTAAAACGAAGGCCATATGCGGGCAAACATATTCAGCCTTATTTATTATTTTTCACTAATACTGGGTTTAACCTCGGAATAATTAACCGAGCCGAAGCACTTACTTCGGGTTTACGCCACGTCAAACAAATCCTTATCTATATAATAAAAATCAATTGCTGTTCGTTTGTCTCGCTAAAACTCGAGAATGGCTGGACCGATTTTGCTAATTTTGGTCTTGAAATTTTTCTGGAATATCAGGGAAGGTTTAAACGGTGAGAAATATAAATAATAAGTAACGAAAAATACTAAAAACATTTGATGTCTTTACATTACAAATTACTGTAGAAATATACAATGAGACATTGATCATGCTAGAAGATATGTGTTTTTTGATGGTAAATAAATTTTTGTCGTGTTTGGGCATGACAGCACCCAATCGTCCTATGAGCGCGGTATTTAACCATGAGTTGCAAAAAGAACTGGCCGAAACAGTTCGTTCAAATGTTCCGCAATTGAATGCACAACAAAGAATTGCTTACGATACTTTGATGGAAGCTGCGAACAGTGTATCTGGTGGAATTCACTTCCTTGATGCTCCCGGGGGATTGCTGTTGGCAAAGATCAGATAGCAAAATGAGGTAGTCCTAGCATTGGCTTCACCTGGAATAGCTGCAACATTGTTAGAAGGTGGAAGGTGCACATTCTGCCTTGAAATTCCCACTAAACATGCAAATCAACAAAACACCAGTTTGCAACATCGCCAAAAACGGCGCAATGGCGAAGATTCTACAGATATACAAATTGATGGTTTGGGATGAATGTACGATGGACCACAAGAAGTCACTGGAGGGCACTTAACAGAACGTTAAAAAATCTTCGTGACAACCAAAAAAATTTTGGTGGAGCCATTATTATGTTATCAAGTGATTTTCGTCAGACTCTTCCAATTATTCCCCGATCAACTGTTGCTGACGAACTAAACGCAGGCTTAAAATCATATAATTTGTGGCGGCATGTAAAGACACTCCAATTACCAACTAACATGCGAGTGTTTTTGCAAACAAGATCAAACTGCGATTATGTTTTCGAAGCAGTTATTAGATATTGGAAATGGTAAAGTAGCAGTTGACACTTCGGCCGGATTAATACGCAACTCAATCATTTTTGTCACTTCGTCGACCCAAAAGTGAAGCTTATTCAGCGTGTTTTTACGGACATAGAACAACAGTTCAGAGACCATAATTGGCTGAGTGAACGAGCTATATTGGCAGCCAAAAACATAGATGTCGATGATCTCAATGCAACCATTCAGAATTTTTTTTCCCGGAGAGCTGTATTCGTACAAACTAGCATGACGTAGACAACTATCCCACAGAGTTTTTAAATTCCCTGGATTTGCCTGGACTACCGTCCCACAATTTACAATTCGATCAGCTGTTATTATGTGCTGCGTAACATTGATCGACTGTGCAATGGAACGAGGCTGTACAAAAGCTGATGAATAACGTCGGGGCCAAGATCATCAAGGGAAAATACAAAAGAGAGGATGTCTTGATTCTGCGTATACCGACGGTAGATAGAAATTTTGTAATAAGTTTTTACCATATTTTTCAAAAATATATGTGGGTGATACGAAGTTCACCGGGTCATCTAGTTTATTATATGTTTTCTTAGCCGTTTTAGCTACGCCTTCCTTATGTCAAATATACTACCAAATTAAGTTACCAATCTAATACTCTGGTTATTACAAACGTTAAGCAAACCCCAGCTAATTGCCATTAGTATTCATTTTGGACATTGGATACATTTAAAATTGGATTGCAAAAGTTCAAACCCTCTAAATGAATATACGAACCACATTGCGTCCCCAATATCGTACAACTGTTAGAGCGTTTGAAAGATGTAAATCATTTATTAATGCAAAATATCCTATTTGTCTTAGTAACAAACGAAAAAAAAATTGCTTACACTCATTTTGGTAAATTTCACAAGATGTCATCTCAATTTAGATACTAAAACGGCCTTAAACCTCCTATGAACCAGTTATAGCTTATTAAACCGCTATTCCTCGTGTGTTTTCATTATAAATAAGCTTTTCAGGATTAGTATATACGGTAAAGTGTAAGTAACTTTAATCCGTCGCTAAAACGAGTTAGTAAATAAGCCTGATTGAGTTTTCTTTGTCGTGTCGATACCTTCACAAGCAATTACGTACATAGTACCAAAAATATTCATGTTTAAACCTTTAAGACTTATAATACTCCTAAGTCTCAACACACCTCTCTAACAAACAAAAAAATACTTTTTTTTTTGGGCAACCAAAGTAAATGAAGCAACTAAAAGGAGGTCAGCCGCAATAACCATCGATCACACATACATGCAACAAATATAAGTACAATTCCCATTCATAGTCTCACGGGGGAAGTTGATTCGAGGTAATACAAAAAATGCGATCTATTGTTTCTGGTTTGAACCTGGTGACTCCTTCTCGGTTTTTTCGCCCCACACATGCTTAACAAGGATTGAGGGAGTGAGATATCGAGGTTGAGGTGGCAAAAGGTTAAATCGAGCTTTTTTTGTGTAACCGCTGTTAACCTATAGGGAGGCATTGATAAATGTTCTTTAAATACCAACCCCTCACTATAGTCATCGTCATTGTTCACCCTTAGAACCGAAGTCCATTCATCGTTACTGTCCAGTTGAGAGCAGAGAGTATAAAGTAAAAGCGACCCCTTGATTTTTTTACTCCTTACTTTCCGATTAAAGTTATTTTTTTTTTTCTTTCAGTGACTCGTTTACATGGCCGCAAAACAATCATCTCCTTGGTGGGATACAAATGGAGGTCAATCAGGGGGTTGGTTGGTTGGTTGTTTGGTCAGCTAGCTCCGGTTAACCGCTTTTCATTTGAATTCATTTATATTAGAAAGTAAGGCCATTGGGACATTAGGACATATGTCATGGCGGCGTTCTTGTGCCGCCCTGGGAAGCTATATATGTACACTATATACACCTACGAATGAGAGATCTTTGTCGTCGATAAAAAATCCTAAAATGATAGTGACCCGCAGCATAATGTAGTTATAGGCATTCGCAGTCGATGAGTGACTTTGTGGTGGAATAATATTCAAATTAATTTCACTAATATTGTGCGCACCTTGAACACCACCACCACAGTCTAGTCGTTACCCTATGGAACTCGAGCGCTACCCGTCGGACACCTGAAGACTGATGTATTATAAGTCGATATCGTAATAAAAAGGCGGGAAATTATACCCGATGGGATAGTATTGCTGCGGTTGTTTTTCCGTTTGCATGTACTCGAGGAAATTTTAAGAGATCCTTGGCGGATTGGACGTATAGTGCCAGCATTGGGCCATGACTTTCCAATGGTCTGTGGTCATTACTGAGGGTGGGTTAGTAAATAGTTTCGATTTTCACTTAGAACACATGCAAGTCAAGTGGCGGTCGGTCGTCGTGGTCTGCGATGACCATGATAGTGGTTATAGTTTGTTATTAGCTCTTATATGTTTGGAGTAATGATTATGTAAATTTGGCGAATAAGGTGGGTATTGTAATTCCAAATGTCGACTTGAACAAGGCAACCAAAAGTGTATCCGAACTTCGAACAGCTTATGTTGGTTTTACGTGCTGGCTTTACTTTGAAGTAATAATTAATTCTTTGGTATGAGTCATAATTCTGTTTTCAAAATTTCACATATGAAATTCTGTATGACCGAAATTCAGTATTTAAAAACTCCGTATTTTCCAATTTATATTCTTCCAAATGCTAGAGCCTTGGAGGGTAGTGGCTTCTTACAACTAAAAAGTGACTTAATGTAAAACGTACGAATTTACACTGGACAGATGCAATGCGATCAATGTTTACAGAATAATGTGCTCGCAAAATTTAAATGGAAAAAAGTGTTAAGGTGTTGTACTATAAAGCAAATTTCTTACTCCAATACATTATTAAGCCTAAAAATGTGTAGGCCTTGTTTAGAATTTTCTCAATGTGAAATGTAAGGCAAAGGTCCTGTGAGAAGTCTACGGCCAGCTCAAATCATTACTCTAAAAAGGTTTTTCTTTTTATAATACAAACTTTATAAGTCCAGTCAAATAAGACTTTGAAGGTTAAAAAAATTCCCATAGAGCTAAAAATTTGTATGAATGTTCAGAATATTATTATAAATGAATTGTGAAAAGTCCCCATCAATCCCCCTTGTGAAAAAAATTTAATTGATGGTGAAAGTTTGCAAAAATAGGTTTTTTGCGTTTTTCAGCTAAACGGTGAGTTTTACAGCAAAAATAGTTTCGACAAAAATTGTAGATCATCCGATTCTCTACAAAAAATGTATCCACACTTTTTTACTAGCGACTTATAGGTACATACTATAAGGCAAGTTATGCATTCGTAAAAAAAATCGAACTCGAGATTTTGATCAAAGTTGACATTACGATGATAGCGAAGACGAAAAAAGAGGGTCTGGCAATTCTGTCTGTCTGTCTGTCTGTCTGTCTGTCTGTCTGTCTGTCTGTCTGTCTGTCTGTCTGTCTGTCTGTGCGATTATAGCTAAACGGCTCGGCCGATTTTCTTCAAACTTGGTAGATATGGGTTTTGATTTTTTACCCCCGGATGTTTTTTGGTTTGATTTTTTATGACTAAAAATAACGGTACCTGCCATACAATTTTTTTCCGAAATTTTATAAATATTTTTTTTTCTCAAAAACTGTCCCTGCGATTTTCTTAAAAAAAATTCAAAAAATTTAGTTTAGTTAAACCTAGGTAATGGTCGAAAAACATTTTCAAAAAAATGAGTAGTTTTGGTACCCCCCTTGGGGCCATTTTTTTTGTTTTTGATTTTCTCAAAAACGGTACCACCGATTTTGATCATTTTTTTTTATGCTAGAGCTTCCCAGCAGTTTGAATGTTATTGTGTATTCAAATTTTCCAAAACAAATTTTTTGGATTTTAAAAAAAACTTTCAAAATTTTTTTTTGAAAACTCAATATTTCGAAAACCCCATGCTCGATTTTTTGAAAACTTGATAAATAAAAGTTTGGAAAAATAATCTACAATATATGAGCAAAATAAATTCATTTTACCTAAAAATAACGGTACCCTCCATACAAATGTTAAAAAATGGTTTTCGAAAATCGTATTTTTCTCGAAAACGGTTCCGAGAATTTTGCTTAAATTTTTTTTCTTTCTATTATTTTTTAATATCTGTAATTTAATAAAAAAAAAAATTGAAAACAAAACATTACTGAGTGTACCTACCATAGAACGATTTTTTAAAATTTTGAATTTCTCATTATTAGCACAACGGATTTTAATGAAATTTCGTAGAGGGAAGCTTCTAAAAAGTTTAAAAAACATTGCATTTCAAAACTTTAAGAGAAATATTTTTTTGAATTTTGAAAAAAAAAATCAATTTTTTGTTTTTTGAAAAATCAATTACTCGAAAACGGCTCGTTACTTTTTTTGTAAATTTAATTTTTATTCATACAATAATAAAAACTTCAAATTAGCGTACCAACATTTTTTCTTAATGTTTTAAAATTTTCTTATATAAAACCTTATTTTTTAAGAAACCACTACAAGGACTTATAATTTTTGTTCTTGCATAAATCTATATTTGCTTGAATCACATGGCATCCTATTCTTACCTTTAACTACTAAAGAAGTTTAATGAACAGTTTCTCTAATAACATTCATTTTTGAAATTCTTAGTCTTTTACATAAGAGCAAGTTCGTGCGACCCAGTCGTGCATTTTATTTTTTTTTTAAGACCAAAAATAATTTTTTTTTCTCAATAACTATTCGACAGATTTATAAAAAAAAGATACGAAAAAATTTCGTTTAGTTAAAGGTAGGTACTGGTTGAAAAAAATTGTCCGAAAAATGGTTATTGAGGGTACCCCCCAAGGAACCATTTTTTTTGTTTTTGATTTACTCAAAAACGGTAGTATTGATTTTGATAATTTTTTTTTGCTAAAGTTCCTCAAAAACATAAATAGAATTGTGTATTTAAATTTTCAAAAAATGTTTTTTGGATTTTTAAAAAAAATTTCAAAATTTTTTTTTTCAAAACTGAATATTTCGATAACCTTATGCTAGATTTTTTTTTTTAACTTGATAAATAAAAGTTTTTCAATATAATCTACAAGATGTATGAAAAAAAGTTTTATTTTACCTAAAAATAAAGGTACCCACCATAAAAATTTTAAAAAGATCCTTAATTTAATAAAAAACAATTTGAAATTAAGATATTACAGCTTGTACCTACCAAAGAACCACTTTTTTTTTTTAATTTTAAATTACTCATTACTGACATAACGGATTTTAATGAAATTTTGTATAGAGATGCTTCTAAAAAGTTTTAAACTTATTGAATTTCAAAACTTTAACTTTTTTGCAAAATTCGATATCTCAAAAACGGCGGAAAATTTTTATTTTGGATATTTAATTTTCATTCGTACAGTAATAAAAACTTAAAGTTGGCACACCAAATTTTTTCTTAAAAATCTTTTAAAAATTTTGTATATAAAAGCTTTTTTTAAGAAAAAACTACAACGACTTATAATTTTTTCTTCTTTATATTTGCATAGCATTCTGTGTTTGTCTCTTACTACTAAAAGAATTTAAAAAATTAATTTTATCCTTATGAACAGTTTTCTCTAATAACATTCGTATTTAAAATTCCTAGTCTATTACATAGGAGCCTGCTCCGTTTCAAAGGTCTCATACTTAACAAAATACTAGTTACTAGTCGTAAGCATTCCTTCATAGTGACAACTCGTGGCTATCGCAGCAATTAGCCACTCAGCAGCAATCGGAAATATATTCATCAAAAAGTTTCTGTGCTTTTCCAAAATGCCAAAATCAAATACTTTTTCTACACGCAACAACTGGCTGCGATACAACATCAGCCTTTTTCAAGAGGGGCAAAACAACGGTTTTGAAATTGTTCGAGAAACAAAATTTAATTATTTGTGCTGAAGTTTTTAAAGATAGTAACTCTGCTTCAGAAGTTATAATCACTAATGGAATTCGCTTTCTTCTTTTTATGTATCTACGGAGCTCCAAAAAAAGTTACCTGCTTGTATAAACTCCGATACTTATCTTTTGCAAGAAAAACGTATAATAAAAACAAGTGCAATTAGCTTGTCTTCCCCCAACCTCTGTTGCTGCTCAACAACATCTATTCCGGGTATATTATCAAGTTGAAGTGTGGCTTGGTAATAAAATGGATCCGGAAGACTGGGGTTGGAAGTTAGTTGAGAATGCATTGGAACCTTAGATGGAACAACATCACAACTTGTCTGGCGGCAAAACAAATCTGGCCACCAGCTGGATCTGAAGCGCTCTAAGTATTGTTATCTTTAAGGACATTACACATCGGATCCGTTAAAGGGGTCCCAACTGACAATGTCCGACAATTAGACAATTGGAAGCATGCAACCAGACTCGGAGTATTCTCAAACGATTTGTGCAGAAGCTGTATGGACGAAGAAGAAGAAAAATCGACACCTCATCTTCTCTGTAAACGCCTTACTAATGCTCCATCTCAAAGATGTAGACTCTATCTACGAGAATTCTACTATAATGATCCTGGCAACCTGGCAAATATAGACAGTACAAGGGTGTCGTTTCTTTAAAACCGGAGGTATGGAATTTTTGAACCCAATACCCCATAAAACCCAGAGACCAAGCTATCCCCAAAGCTATTAACCCCACAAGCCCGGGGCGCAGCGAGGCCAAGCTCCGTTTGTGGGCTTAACAGCTTAACAGAGAGGTAGTTGAGTTTTCTTATGTATACATATTCTTATGTCTGGAATTCCATACCTGTTAAGGTTGCAGATATGGAAGTGTCCAGATCTTCCATAGTGGAAACGACACCCCTGGACAGTAGTAGTCTCGCATGCTTCTTAAAGAGCTCTAAGTCCTTCAACGAGTAGGGAGAAAGACTAATTGATTCATTTTCATGTGGTATCACAATCACTAACTTATGGTCTCTAACCTACTTAAGACTGTACTGATTTTGATAAAAAATAAATTATTTTTGAAAAATATTTTTTGGGAAAAATTCAATTTTTTATTTCAAGATCCCGAAAACGGGTGAATAATTTCTCCTTATTTGTAAATTATTCAATACTTTAAGTTGGCAAAACAAAACTATATTCAGAACAAAATGTTATTTTTCATTACTGCTTATTTTTTCAGAAAATCGGGCGTCATTATTTTATTGAGCTGAAATTATTGGTTGTTTTAGCAGTTAAAAAAAATATTACATTTTGCTCCAAATACATGCATCAATTTAAAGCTACATTTATCGAAACTTCAAGCTGCTTGAACATAAGAGCAAAAACGTGTATTTTTTGTTAAAGCTAAGGCTAATTACTGCTAACGTTTGTGTTTAAACATATTTGCCACACCCCTTCGAAATCAAGTTTGATTGTGCAGTGTAGTTCCACAGAGTAATATAAATGTATGTAAATACATAATTACTTTGTTAACAGGTAGCACCACCATCATCAGGTATATCGGCTTCACGTTGATACACACCGAACAATCACACTTACACCACCCTCTCGTCGTTGACTCGTCAAAAATTATCCTGCCGATGAATAACGAAAAGTCCAAATTAAATGGCTTTAACGTGACTTTTTAATGTTTTGTTGTTTTCATTTCGGTGCCCACTTAGGTAATATACGACGAATATGTATTAAGTAAAAATGTGTATGTGTAGGTAATATGGTTTCTCACCTATATGTTAGTTGAAAATTTTATTTAGCGGTCATTTGGGTGTTTGTAGATTCATGTATGTACATATAGGTGTATTACGTATACATTATCGATTTGAATATTAATTTGTTATGCTTGACAGAGAGACCTTAAGTAATTTTTATACATTTGATGGGTTTAACTTCTAATTCTAATATCCCATGAGACAAGGAAGGACATTGAGAGTGTTGAACTAATGAAAATCATCAAGAATATGTGAGTGCTGATGAAATTTATAACTTCGTGACGAATTTTCGCTTTGAATTTCATTTATCGCGATGATCTAATTCCAAATTATATTTTTCTGAGTAAATTTCGGTATTGAGCTAGCTTTCAGAATTGCATTTAAATAAAGGTATGAAGAGTTCATAATACCTCTGTAAGGCAAGGAGTGTTACCTTCATCCCAAAGTAGATATACAAAGGGAGGAATTTATATTTGAAATCATTCAATCAAGCTGATGTGGCACAATAAAGATCGCTGAACGGATATTAGGGGGATGACTGTAAATGATCAGTGCGGGTGTAACTCCTACAATATACCAGTAGAAATTTAAAATACAGGGTGGCTGGCAGCATTTCGTATGTGAGTGCTGATAAAAAATGTAGCATATCGTGACAATTTTTCGTTTTGAATTTCATACAACGTGGTAATCTAATTCTGAATCCATATTATTGCCTGTCTGTTTTAAGTTTTGGTGTGAATTCGACATTCCGAATTGTTTCATTGTGTTTTTTTCCTTTGAGTACTATGTAAAATATTCCGAACTAAAAGGTTGTTTTCTAAATTGAGACTGAAAACATGACTGTGGGGCTATCAAATGGAAGCAGACTAATATAATGATTTACAGTATAATTTTGGTAATACCTTTGTATATAAAACTTATACTTACTATCAAGAAGAACAAAGATTGTGGCGACATCTTAAGTATAGGGACATTACTTGCTAGATTTGTCTCTGCTAAATTTAATAATAAAATATTCACTTTTTTACTACTTGTTTTGTAATTTCAGCGCCACCACCAGGCTAGAGTTCGCAATACAAAATCACGCTCCATGATAATACTATAGGTTATATACTTATACAAAGCTAATACTGGACTCGTGCTGTACCTCGTCTAAATCTGCAAATACCTGCAAACAAATATATGTATGTATGTACATATCTGAAGAACATGATAGGCCCTCAAAAACTTTAAAGCAAAATGTCTGCTTTGATGGACGTTGAATAAGAAAATTCACAAACAAATAAATGGGAAGTAAAAAAGCGGAAAAGAAATAAACAGTAAAAATTTCATCGAAAACAGCTTTTACCGCAACAAGTTTTACATAAAAATAGAACAATTTATAATTCAAATTATTTTAATAAAACTTTAGTTTAATCTTCTGCTAGAGTTAGGACTTGACCGTTTATGAAAAAGTTCAACACTATATCTGTGGTATAAAATAATATAAAATAATTTGCATGCTTACATTAACTTTACATCGAGCTCGAACCTAAACGGGTAAACCGATTTTCTTAAAATTTGGAACATAATTTTTCAAAGAATATTTTCAAAAATTTTCCAAATTTGAAGAAAATCTGACAACCCGTTTCAGACTTAGCTTAATGCACCAGTGAACGTAATAACGTAAATTATTTTATGGACTTGTCATGTTTGCACCAAACACCACAGATATGTAGAGATGGGAAGTATCGTTTTATACTCTAAGACCGGTTCTTTGAATTCAGTCTACATAATAAAAAATGTTTAACCGATAATTATATTCAGACTTGACCCGAGATACATTTACTCGTAATACATTTGAGAATTCTAATGTTGAAACATCTATCACCTCCATAAACTTTCAGCCTCTTTCTATTGACAGAGTATTTGCAGTTCTGTTTCATAACTATTTTTAGCAGATCAAGCTACGGCGCTAGCAGTCCTCTAAGTCAGCTTACCACTATCTAAAATCTGAAAGATTTAACTATATTATCTTCGCTCTAAATCCATGAAACATCATCCATTCATAAATATGTATATATAGATAATTTAGATATACATAGGTACATAAGTAAATATTGTAATGTAAACGTTGATTTTAAAATGGCTATAATTGTAATCATACAGAACTTTCTAGGAAAATACGGGGTCACCTGAGTCACCCAAAAATCGGTAAAATTTCTGAAAAAAACATCTAAACCCTATTTCCAATTCATTGCAGAAAACCTGAAACTCGGTAATATACAACTGTTTTAAAAACTCCAAGTGCGTAGCTTGATCAAAATAGTACCTACATAATGTTACTTTTGAGATAGTTTGAAAAATTAACTAAAGACGGTCATCGCTGGAAGGCAGCAAAAAGTTGGAGATTTACTTAAACAACAAATCTAATTTGTCCTTTAGGGAAATAAATAAAATACTCTCTACGAAATGTACGAAATTTTAAGCAAATCCGTCCACAAGACACCGCGTAAGCCGGAGCTACTCGTACTTATCTTGAAGACTGGAAGCAGCGCTGCTGGAATCTGAGAGGATGACAAACTGCCTTAGATCGAGTTCGAGTCCACTCCATGTAAAAAATGTTTTTCAACTGAAGGCAAACAAACATAAAACAAAATGGAGCCTGATCATCGAATTGCTTCCAATTAAAAAGCAATAAAACCAACCCAAAACTTGGTGGAGGCAAGTTGTTGTTGTTTCATTTTAAAATTCACTTGTAAAATTTAACAGTTCTCTAGATTTCTGTTCCCTGTTCTTTTGTGCTCGCAATAGCTCATTAATGGAATGTGTTCTTCAGAATTGCTAATTTTACATATCGATTTGGTTAAAAAGACTCTATTGAAAAAATCAGAGACCAGACATTGTTGAAAACCTATTCAGTAATGAAATATTTTAGTTCAGATCAAAAATCGTTCCAGGTTCCACCTTAGTCTATCAAAATTAAGTGTCGTGTCGTCAAGTCCGTCGGCGTCGTCGGCATCGTCGGCTTTTAATATTCACAATGCGCTCTGTCCTCGAATATCATATAATCACACAAATCTTTGGTCTATTATCGCGCGTTCGTCTTTGTATCTAGATAGTGTAAATCTTAATGTCGGTGGAAATGAAGAAAAAATAATAATAAAAATATGACAAGGAAAGTTATGTCCGCCCGAGTATAGTGGTCTACTTTGTGCATTTGGCGTTTCTCATAAAGCGACTGTGTTGTGTGTGCTTGTTGTATCGGTATCTGTGGATGCTCCAACGATCAGCATCTTTTGATCTCGACTCAAAGTTAAATATTACACCAGAATGGGTGATCACGTACGCAGAATTCACATTAAATTTACAATCTGTCTGTTTTGTTTTACCTTCTTAATTTTATGGCTATCAGTGAGTTGGTAAAGGTTCCAGGCTTCCAGAGAAGTAGTTTCAACATTGTGGTAGACTACTCTGTTCAATGCATTGCATATGCCTTTTAATTGGACCTTGGTTTACCCTGAGGAGAGACTATGGAGTAATCCAACAATGTAACTGTTTTATTTTCAATTTATAGTAAATTGCAAGAATTCAATTTGGAAAATAAAATTAAAAAAAAAAAATAGTCATCCAGGCGAGACGTGATGATTTTATTTTAATTTTGTTTGATGAATCATTTTTATTCATCATCATCATCGGCTCGACAACCGGGTTCCGGTCCTGGCCTCTTTCAACAAGTCTCTCCACCTATCCCGGTCTCTAGCCGACGCCATCCAGTTGCGCACCCCAAGGCTTCGGGCGTCCTGGTCTACGCCATCTCTCCAGCGCAAGCATGGTCTACCACGCTGTCGTCTACCATAGAATGTACCACAAAGAACTTTCCGAGCAGGTTCCTCTTCGCTCATGCGAGCTAGGTGCCCTGCCCACCGGAGTCTACCGAGCTTAATTTTTGTCACGATATCTGCTTCTAGGTAGATTGCGTACAATTCATGATTGTACCGTCTCCGGAATCGTCCTTCCTCACATATGGGGCCAACAATTCTCCTTAAGACTTTTCTCTCGAACGCAGCTAAGAGGTCGGAGTGCCTTTTGCTAAGCACCCAAGTCTCGGATCCATATGTGAGTACTGGCAGGACCATGGTCCTGTACAGCAGCAGTTTTGAAGTTATGGTGAGATTTCTGGATTTGAAGAGCTTTGACAGACTATAGTAGGCTCTGTTGGATTTGAGAAGCCGCCCGCGTATTTCTTCTTCTATGTTGTTATCGGCTGCTACTATTGACCCAAGGTATTTAAAGGATTGCACCACTTCAAATTCGTGCTCCGCTACCTTGATTGTTTGACCAACTGTTCCTCTCGCATTCGACGCCACCATGTACTTTGTTTTACCTTCACTAATGTGCAGCCCCAGATTTTGTGCCGCCTGCTCGATCTGGATGAAGGAATCGTGTACAGCTTGTTCGGTTCTTCCGATGATGTCAATGTCGTCTGCGTAAGCCAGTAACTGGCTGGACCTGTTGACGATGGTCCCTCTTGTTGCCGTGCCAGAGTCACGGATTGCTTTCTCCAACGCCAGGTTGAAGAGGAGGCAGGCCAAACCGTCCCCTTGTCGGAGTCCATTAAAGATGTTGATTGGTCTGGATAGCAATCCGGCTATTTTTACTTGGCTTGTTACGTTGGTCATGGTCAACCTACATAGTCGTGTCAATTTATTTGGGATGCCGAATTCTCTCATGGCTTTGTAAAGTTCTACCCTGGCTATGCTATCATAGGCGGCCTTAAAGTCTATAAACAGATGGTATGTTGGGATGTTAAATTCTAGACATTTTTCCATCGCCTGCCTAAGGGTAAAGATCTGATCAGTTGTTGATTTGCCTGGAATGAAACCACACTGATATTGCCCGATGACGGTTTTAGCGTATGGGGTTATCCGGTCTTGTAGGATAGAGGAGAGTATCTTATAGGCGGTACTCAACAACGTGATACCTCTATAATTGCTGCACGTTGTGACATCTCCCTTCTTATGTATGGGGCATATTAAACCTTTTCGCCAGTCTTCTGGCATTTCTTCCTGCTCCCATACCTGTACTATAATATCATGAATTGCTTGACGTAAGGCTGGCCCGCCGTGATGGAATAATTCGGCTGGTATGCCATCGACTCCCGGGGCTTTGTTCTGTTTAAGCCGGCCTATAGCCTTCTCAACCTCTTCTATGCTTGGTGGCGGCAACATAGGGTATTCTTCTTGAAGTAGTGGAGCCTCCACTTCTGCAGTGAGCTGACCATTTAGCAATTCATTAAAGTACACTTCCCATCGCTCCAGTATGCTTTCAGGATCGGTGATCAGATTTCCCTCTCCGTCCTTGCAGTATGTGCAGCGTGGTGTGTACTGCGTCATGTTTCGGACGGATTGGTAGAACTTCCGCGCCTGGTGCGGACCTCGCTCTCGGCTGTTTTCTATTTCACAGATTAGGTTCTTCTCCCAGGCTGATTTCTTTTGTCTGTGAAGCCGTTTTTCTGTTCTTCTGAGCTCTTTATATTCCTCTTCGCGTGCCCGCGTTCTATGAGATTGTTGCATTGCTCGGTACGCAACATTCTTACGTTCAGTCGCTAGCTTGCATTCATCATCAAACCAGTCGTTCCGATTTTTACGACTGCTGCCTAAGATGGAGTTGGCAGTACTAATGACAGTATTTTTAAGACGTGTCCACTTCTCATTTACGCCCAGCATACTGGCTCCAGGACTTACTCTCCCTAAATTAGGTGTTTCTAGGGCGAGTCCTAACGCATTACCAAAGGTGTTACTGGTGTTTTCATTGCGCAGGGCAGCCGTGTTGATTCGAACCTGATCGGCGGATGCAATGCGTCTTCGCAAGGCAATCCGCCCTCGGAAAACCATACCAACAAGATAGTGATCCGAGTCGATATTGGCACCTCGGTACGTTCGTACCGTCATCAAGTTCGAGTAGTGGCGACGGTCTATCAACACGTGGTCTATTTGGTTACGAGTGACTCCATCAGGTGATACCCAGGTGGCTTTGTAGATATCTTTACGCGGGAACCTGGTACTCGCAACTACCATGTTTTTCGATGCTGCCAATTCTAAGACTCGAAGTCCATTGTCATTAGTGTTCTCATGCAAACTATGGGTGCCTGCGTAATGCCTGAATACCGGCTCCCGACCTATTTTTGCGTTCAAATCCCCAAGGATGATTTTAACATCATACCTTGGACAGGCATTGAGGGCCCTCTCGACTTGTTCGTAGTAAGTCTCTTTTTCTTCGTCTGAGGACTCCTCCGTAGGTCCGTCAACGTTAATGAGGCTGATGTTCGTAAATTTGCCTCGCACGCGAAGGGTGCATAGCCTTTCGCTTATAGCGTTAAAGCCGATGATAGTAGACTTCATTTTTTCGCTGACTAGGAAGCCTACCCCGAGCACATGGTGTTTTGTATGACAGCTGTAGTATATGTCATATTCTTTCTTCTGTAAAACACCATTCCCTGTCCATCTGATTTCTTGAAGAGCTGTTATGTCAGCTTTATATTTTGACAGGGCATCGGCTAGCTGCTGAGCAGCTCGAGCTCTATAGAGCGATCGTACGTTCCATAAGAAAATTCGTAAATCGTTTTTCCTTTTTCTTTGCGTAGGTTGTCGTCGTGAAATCAGTCCGTTTCCGAGGCTTGTTGTCGTTCTCGAAATTCATTAAGTTTTACGGGACAGGGAATTAACCTGTCGCCAACCTGAGGAACCAGCCTGATCATATTAGCCAAACCTTTTTTAAAAGGCTTGTTTCTAGCGGCCGCCGCGAAGAGGCTATGATCACACTTCCACCAGTCCCGAATAGTTACGGCACGTGCATGTTTTCGTATGCTACATGTTGTTCCCCCTATTCATCTGATGGCTGACCGCCATTTTTATTGCAAAATCAATTTTAGTACATTTTCCTCTATTAACATTGATAAACAAGGAAACGAATTTGGTCTGTGCATCACAATTTTTTAATAAGTTTGGGGCGTAATTGTTAGTGCGCTGAAATCTTATCAACTAAAAAAAGAAAACAATGCTGCTTCTTAACGAAGTATTGAGAAATCTACCAAAAATGTGCTTTTTATCTTAGCCGTTTGGACCCGGCCGAAAATTGTAACCCCCTCTGTTCCTGTCGACAGCAGGGACACAGGAATGTTTGAGAGTTGCCTCTAATTTGTATGTACATAGATATTTTTATAAATTAATTCGCTTGAATATCCCGATTATTTTGAAACAATAAGAAAATTAACAAATCGTTCATTTATTGAATTTATTTTCAATAGTTCTTCTGGAAGGGGTCTATGGCTGGAAATTGACCCAGCAGATAATTTTGAATAATTTTTTCGATTTCACAAAAACTTTAGAAAGCTCACAAGTGCCTTCATGTCTAAGGTAACAATAGGTAATAATAAGAAATCCTCGTCTCTTCTATCTGCCTACCCACCGTATGGCTCCAACGAACCTATTTCTCGCATGCTTCGGAGGATTAATCGTAATATTCAGCCCAATGACGAATTCCATCGTAATCGGAAACTTTTACGAATCCCGAAAAAAGCTATAACCAAATTCGTTCGTAATGACAATTTGTATGAGCTTTTCCACTACGATGGAATTTGTGTTAGGTTTTTTCGGTGTGAGAAAAGCTGGTGGTAAGTATTAATTTTTAATATCCGATCTTTCCCTATCTAAACACGATGAACTGAAATTTAAGCTTTATAGTGGATACCTGGCTATTAAGCCTTTACCCCACTGCTTAACCTCAAGCACTGACGGCCCAGAACTAGGTCCCAGTTGCTTTTTATCTGGATGAAAGGTAGCCACTCCCTTCCAACCTCGTGCAAGACTAGCCCCCCAAGACAAACTTTTCTCCGCATTCCACCAAATGCATCACCGTTGGTCTTGTCAAGGGAGTGCGAATCAGGCATCTCCAGGTTGTTCCAAATTTTGTACTGTGTAGGCAGTTCATTACCCTTTGGTACGGATCTAATTGTATTTTATCTAACTATTACAGCAAGCCACAATAGCCAATCGCGTAAATTGATTGGTATAACCATCAGCCACCTCGAGCTCTCTTTACAGAGGGCCTTCCCAGTGACAGTGATTCCATGGTCCTTACTCCATGGGGGCTATAATTAGCGGGGGATTCAGCAATCACTATCCCCGAGGTACCCAATTAGGGTGTTCTCTTATAAATATCACTCTACGGAAGATATCTTTATCTTGTTGTTCATACTTGTTACTTTAAAATATTATGGAGTTATTTTAGAAATATCACCAGTAATATTACATGCGCTTAATAAATTAAGCAAAGGAAGGTGCAGATCACAGCTGACCGAAGCCAACCACAATCTGCACCGAGGTACGATTAGTGTTTCTCGTCCTACACCAAAAGGGATAGAGACATTCCCCGCAATTTTAATTTCAGGTACCGGGAAGGACCGTCCATTGTATTGCTTTACCAAGACTACTAAGCAAAAGAGACGGTCAATTCGCTCAACTACCTTTCGTCATTGGTCGTGACCCCCACATCACATTGTTCAAGATTTGTATAAATCAGCACCAGGGACCCGTTGCTCAGTTTCCTGATATCAGATCTATCCGATTTCTGAGATTGGGTATGGTACCGAGATTTTTTCGGACATGGCTTGAACTACAACCGATGTCCTCCAAGCGTTCAAAATTTCTTATTTCTTGTTTAGCAATCTCATTTTTACATCATTTTATATCACTACTTTAGATTGCTTTTGCATACATCGAACGAAAGAGATGTCTCGATCGCTTATTGTTATGTATGTCACGTGACTTATTTTTTATAAGTTCTACGAGTTTTCTTAGTTGTCTAACTCTAGCAAGCCAGAGAAAGACGTAAGCCCCCCCACCACGACAAGGTGAAACTCATCGAGGGGGCTAAACACGATGAGTATTATCTCATTGAAGGACTCAAATAATAAGTTCATACGAACATATGGCTACATCAAAGATTTTAAATTTAAATTTCCACCATCGCCATCGTGGAGAGTTGTGTTGGTTGGGAATCTCAATGTCTCTAAGTGCTTTTGGCTACCCAAGTTACTTTGTCTTTCAAGCTGAATTACATACAACCAAAAAACAAAACCGCAACAAGAACAGAAATATCGTTCTCCTGAATAAATATTCTGGTTGGTATTCGGACCCTGGCAAGACGTAGCCATGATCATTACAACACTGGTCAAATAGAAAACATGCGGGAGGTTGAATATGCCTCGTAGTTGAGGGGACCATCAAAAGTAGTAAAAATTTTTGGTCATTTGTAAAAAACATTAGAAATTCCAGCTGTTCGTCGGTTCCAACGCTCGTTTACAATAACACTCCTGTGGCTAGATCACAAGGAAATGCAAATTTGCTTGCAGCCTTGTTCTCTGCAAATTCGAGGCTGCCACATAGTGTTATGACTCCTCCTGTTCTTGAGAGCGTAAATGGTCTTATGGGGCGAATCTTCATTCGCACTCGTGCAGTCGCAAGAGTCTTAAAAGATCTTCAAATACACAAATCCGCTGGTTCAGATGGAATATCCCTTATTGTTCTGAAGAGGTGTTCTTCAACGCTGACAAAACCACTGCGTATAAGCTCTTCTATCTATCCTATTCTTCTGGACTCTTCCCGAGTAGATGGAAAACAGCATTTGTCCAGCCAGTCCCTAAAAAAGGCGAAGTATCCTCCATTTCTAGTTACCGACCAATTGCACTTACGTTCCTTCTTTACAAGGTCATGGAAACGCTGATTAATGATCAGCTTAAGAAATATCTTCAAGAACGAAAGCTTCTTTATGACCGGCAATATGACTTTCGTAGCAACAGATCCACTATGGTGATCACCGAAAAGGTGAACAAATCCTTGCACCATTTTGGTGAAACCAAGGTTATTGCACTTGATGTTTCATTTGATAGAGTTTGGCATGAAGCTCTCTTATCAAAATTGGAAATTACCTTTCAGAACGTTCAATTCGTGTTTTTTTGGACGGGTTCAAGTGTGATATTCACAAAATAAATGCTGGTGTGCACCAAGGTTTTGTCCGTTTTGTCTCCGACTCTCTTGCTCATTTTCATCAATGATCTCTTGTCTGCATCTACTAATCCACTAATCTCAGCTTTTCATATTCGTTTTCAGATCCTCATCCTTCTTCTTCGGAAGTGACTCTGCGAATGACAAGGTCATTAGAATTGTAGAATGGGGTGTTAGAAACCGCGTGGAATTTAATGCTTCGAAAACCCAAAGCTGTCTTCTGTCCGTCAAGCGTAATATTCCACCCCTGCCATCATCCATGGATGGCACTAGCATAAAGGAAAGCTTTCTGTCCTTGGTATGTGTATTACCGACCATCTTTTGTGGCATGATCATATATTTGACGTTGATGAAGCAGTTTTTTCCCTTAATTGGAGACAGTTCTATTACGGAAACTTTTGTTTCTCTCGATCACCGTCGTAATGTCTCTTCTCTTGCTTTGTTTTATCGCTTTTTATATAAGCAGTGCTCTAATGATATAGCCAGTTGCATTCCGCCCTTGAAACAATTTCGCCGTAATACTCGTTTTGCTAAGAATGCTCATCAGTTTACCATTGAGCCTAATTTCGGGCGTACTGTAAAATACAGAGATTCTTTCTTTAGCCGTACTACTCGAATGTGGAACACTTTAAACCACTGGATTTTCCCCCTCATTGTGATGTACAAGCATTTAAGACCAATGTACATCGGCATCTCCTTTTAAATCCCCTCCTTATTTCTTAATTGCTCGCGCTGTGGTATTTAAATCATTATAAGGGAATTCATAACCCCTTGAGTGCGCGCTAATTATAAAAAAATCAGGAAAAGGAAACATCAATACATTTTGACTGTAAGTATTTGATTGTAAGTGTCTCTGTCAAATTCCTTAGACCGCGAGTTGGAAGACAACTTCGTTTTGAGGGGTACACGTGGCTGGATGATATCTCGGTTAAGAGTCCAATATTTTGCTTGCTATCAGGACCTTCTCACTCAAAAAGCACTGAATCCTGCATATACATACATTCTATTTAAATCAATATAGACTACTTGTTTGTTTTAGTTTTTTCGTTTTGTGATTATTTTCAATGGTAAGTGATTTTAGGGTTGATTTTAGCAACATTCGGGGCTTGCGAATGAATTTCTATACCACGTACGTCCACACTGTAAACAACAGGCCAGCTGTTTTGGCACTAAGTGAAACTCAGGTAGGTGAAAACACCGATGATTCGGAATTTACTCTACATGGGTATAGCTTAGTGCCATTATTTTTCCCACATCACGAACTCACGATTTATATAAGAAATGATGTTGCGTACCAACTTCAACCTAACTATGGTAAATGTTTAAATACGAACTTCAATTTTATATGGTTAAAATTCACGGTACACAAGCACATGATTTATACCTGTTTCATTTATCGAAGTCTAAACCTGGACAGAAATTCAACTTTTAATGAATTTAATGCTCTGTCCGATTCCTTCTAAAGAATTATTTCCCATTATCCTCACACTGAAATCGTCATTGCGGGCGATTTCAATGTACACAATTCTAGTTGGCTTTGCTTTTCTGGTCAGACAACACCCGAAGGAAGGTATGTTGAGGGCTTTGCTGAGTTAAACCACTTGACTCAGCTTGTTAATGAGCCAACTCGAATTCCTGACGTTGCAGGTCAAAACGCCAACACTCTAGACTTGTTTCTTACCTCTGATCCTGATAAATACACCATCAGTGTATTATCTCCTCTAATAGGCACATCAGACCACTGTGTCATATCTGCGAATTTCTCGTGTCAAAAAACCCCAGTTAAAGAGAAAACCCCCAAGAGAACCGTTTGGCAATACGAGAAAGCCAACTGGGACAGTCTCAATGATTTCTTCAGAAACTTTAACTGGTCACTATGCTTCCTCGATAGTGACGTAGACTCCAGTGCAGATACGATTACAAATTTAATTCTCATCGGAATGAGAGATTATATCCCGCATAGAAAAAAATCTATCAAACCGAAAGACAACTCATGGTTTAATTTGAGCTGTAAAGAGGTTATCAGGGTCAGAGAAGTAAGTTTCCGATGTTATAAAGCCAACCCTACTGAGGAAAACCGGAATAAGTTTAAACAAGCTAGAAAGACCTGCAATGATCATATTCGATAGACCAAGTTCTTACATGACCAACAAATTAGGCAAAAAATACTTCAATGTCCCAAGGGTAGTAAAAATTCTGGTCGTTTGTAAAAAATATTCGAAATACTACTTCGTCCTCGGTCCCAACGCTCGTTATCAATGACACTCACTAGATATTGCACTTGATATTTCAAAAGCATTATCGAAAATGCGTGCATTTGGTATTGATGAATCTTTTCTTTGGATTTAGAAATTACCTTTCAGGCCGCTCAATACAAAGCGTATTGGATGGCCTCAAGTCTGAAACTCATAAAATAAATGCTGGTGTACCTCAGGGCTCTGTTTTGTCTCCGACTCTCTTCCTCATGTTTATCAACGATCTCTTATCTAAAACTTCTAATCCATTAAATTGTTTTGCTGATGATAGTACCCTCAGCTTTTCATATTCGTTTAAAGATTCACTACCTTGTTCTTCGGAAGTGGAACTTGAACGGCAGCGTATGATAAGCTCATTAAATTCTGATCTTAACAGCATTGTCCATTGGGGAATAAAAAACCGTGTAGAATTTAATGCTTCAAAAACCCAATGCTGTTTTCTATCGTCAAAGCGAAACCCTCCCCTTTTGCCGTTATCCATGAGCGGCACTTGCATTGAGGAAAATGAACAGCTCTCTGTGCTCGGTAAGTGCATTACAGACCACCTTGTATGGAATGATCACATATTCGACGTGGCCAAAAACGCTGCCAAGTGTTTAGGTTTTCTTCGATGTTGCAAGAAATTTTTTACCCCTTCTGATCTGGCTGTAATATATAAGGCTTATATTCGTCCAAAGCTGGAGTATAATTCCCATATTTGGGCAGGTGCTCCAATAACACACTTGAGTCTCTTGGATAGAATCCAAAAAAAGAGCTTTAAAAATGATAGGTGATAGAAGTATAACAGAAACATTTGAATCTCTCGAGCACCGTCGCAATGTTTCTTGTCTTTCATTATTTTACCGTTACTTTTATAAGCAGTGTTCTAGCGAAATAGCAAGTTGCATTCCTCCCCTTAAAAAATTTAACCGTAATACTCGCTTGAGCCCAATTTCGGACGTACTGTGAAATACAGAGATTCTTTCTTTAGCCGGACTACACGCATGTGGAATGCTCTACCCAGCTCTATTTTTCATTCCCATTGTAATGTTCAAAAATTTAAAACTAATGTGCATCGGTATCTCCTTTTAAACCCTTCCTTGTTTTCCTAACGCTCGTACTTTGTTAATCATTTTAAGGGTAGTAATAACCCCTTGAGTGCGCGCTAAAATCGATCAATCAATCAATATATAGTTTAAAATATATTGAATGCGTTTTTTATTTTAACGGGAAAAGTGTGAATTCAAAAGGTGGCTCACTGCCATCGCCATCGGTATCTTTACGATATAAGATAAGATACAATATCTACCACAAAATGAACAACTTAAATTCAAGGCCCACAAACATAACCTGTAAATTCAAAACGTATTAGCTACACTGAACCAAAAAGGTACATGATTCGAAGGAAAAACTGCATGTTTTTAAAGAAAAAAATCATTAAAAACGCGCCAAGAATCGAGTTCATTAAAAGAAAGAAATCCTAAGCATACGTTTTATGAATTTGTTCCTACGACTATAAAAGGTTCTTTAAATTAATGATTCCTGCATTAAATTAATGATTGGAAGTCATTAAAAAATTCTCTCGATAATTCACAAAACATATGAACTATTTCATTCGATGTAAGTAAACAAACATGAAATTCATAATTTTTTGCTTTAATTTCATGTATTTTGTCATTCAATTTTACTATATTTTTCATTTATTTTATGACCTTCTGACATAAATTGAAGGAACAGATTCACTGTTTTAATGTAAAAAATCATGAAAATAATGTTTATTGTTCTTAAAAAGTATGAGCAATTTCAGACAATGTATGTAAAAATTCATGGAATTCATGATGTTTTTCATTAATTTTATGAAATCGGTCTGTGTTTTAAATGATTTTATTCATTAGTTTAAAAACTCTGACACTTGTTCTAGGAAAAGTTTCCTAAGATTTATGACGTTTTTTATTGATTAAATGAATGATAGTTTTATTTTTAATGATTGCTTGCAATAATTGTAAGAAAAGTTTCTTTTTTAATAATGAAGCAATCATTAATTTAATGCAACTTTTCTTATATTAGTATGAATCTTTTCATTAGTTTTATGTAAGAAATTATGGAACCTAAGCTATTTTTTCATAAAACTAATGAATTTTTTCTTTTTTTTTCCAATGATTTCTATTCTTGTTAAGAACAAATAATTATACGTGCACGTCCACCTGAAATACAAAAGCCCCGATGGCAAATTATTTTCAAGAAAATGGTATACCTGAAAACTTAAAGAAAAGAAAAGAAAAGAAAAGAAAAGAAAAGAAAAGAAAATAAAAGAAAAGAAAAGAAAACTATTTAAAAATAAAACAATTTATTTATTGAATATATTTTTGAATATCAAATTATTGCGTACAACATATAAATAAAATATACAGGGTGTCCGACAGTCGAAAAACATTTCGTGAAAAATTATTTCGGGCGAATAACATTCTACCCAGACACCACATTAATTTCACTGCAGCATTATCTAAAACAAAAATTAAAAAACAAAGTCAATTAGTCAAGGATATTAAACGTGGTTTTCTTAAAGTAATCATTAAAACAAAAGCAATTTTGGCAATCAAAAATGATAGGTTTAATGTTAACGTTTAATGTGTTTTGAAATAAATATATATGTATGAACTAAGAAAAATAAAATTACCACCTTGACATCTGCTTCATCTATTTTTTCAGCATTACCCTCATCTCCTTGTCCCTTAAATGTTTTACTTGTAGAAAAAATTGATTAAGTCGGATGGCTTGATCTGTCCATCTGCTGACAATCCCTGGGCGATTTCCAAACAACACACCAAAATCCATTTTTATCTAGAAAAATTAAATAATATTATATAACGAATTTATGAAAAATATTCGCTCCTTATAGACTAAATACTTACAAATTTTGTAAATCAAGTAGTTGAATAAATTTAAGGTCGTCCACAATGCGCAACACTTTGAAAAATGTATACATACTCGTATCTTTAAAATAACTTTGGAAAAGAAAACTTTTTGGTAACTTTGTAAGATCACGTTTTAACACTGATAATATCAAACAAGAAATGAACTCTTGATATGATATTACAAGTATATTGCATAGTAACCGAAAAGTTTATGACTTATTTCCTACTATTAAAGAGTCGGTCATACTCATACAAAACATGAAAATGTTCCGTTTTTTATGAATAAGTTCTTAAAACACCAGACTACAGCCATAGGTGTATAACGGTAATATTTTGCACTTTAAGGAAATATTCCATAAATTGTAAGTAATGAGCTTGCAGTTTATGAAAAAATTCCTACGATTCAGGAATAAATTCTTTCACAATAGTGGGCAAAATCAAACTGTTCCTAAAATTGAAGTGTTAGTCATGCAAAATATGAAATTAATCTTATTTTGTATGAATTAGTTTTTAAAACACCAAATTAATCTTATTTTATATGAATTAGTTCTTAAAACACCAGATTTCTATAACGGCACTTTCATAGCGGCATTAAATTGGTTTTCTTTTTGAATAATTATATTATGTCTTAATAAAAGTCAAAGATGATGACGTAAAAAATATATAATATGTAACTTATTAAAATAAAATTCACAACGGGGTCGCACGAACTTGTTCTTATTGTAAAAGACTGAGAATTTAAAAAATTAATGTTACTAAAAAAACTGTTCAGAAGCATAAAATTCACTTTTTGATTAATTCACTGTTTGCATGCATCAAATGAATGGATTCAAGCATTTAAAGCAATTTTTCTTAAAATGTCCGTTACTCATGCATTGAAAAATATGTTGCATGTAACAAATGAAAAGTTACATACATTTTAAGTAATCTTTCATACAGCTTCATATTAAATTTTGTATGAATTGTTCATATTTCAAATGTAAAGTTTCCTGCTTGGAATTCGCAACAAAAAAAAAAATGTTTATGAATATGGTTTCATGCATTGAATGATATTTTGCATGTAAAAAATGTATAGTTTCAAGAATTCTAAGTAATTTTTCATAAAATATCACTTGCTCATGTTGATGAATGTGGTTTCATATAATCAGTTACTTTGTTCCTACAATAAAAGAATAGTTTCAAGCATTTTAAGAAATTTTTCATAAAACTTTACAATAAAATTTGTATGAACTGGTCATACTTCAAATGTAAAAAATCATAATCTGATTTTCCAACAACAATTCTATTGCTTTGGATTTTATGAATGGTTTTTCATGAAAATCATGACTTGGTCATAAAACAAAAATTAATTTTTATGAATTCGTGCATTATTCATATGAATATTTCTTAAAAATTAATGATTTTGGCTGAATGATCGCCATTCATAAAAAGAATGTACAAAAATTTTTTCAGTGTATTGTGTCTTGTTTTCGAAAAAAATATTATTTGCATGCCAACAATATTAAAATCGTTTACTTTCGGTTTGAAGTCGTTTAGTTCCATTTAAACATCACATCGCAATGCGGACATAAACCTACTTTACTGGTGTACATCTAATTTGTTACAAAAATATCTATGTATGTGTGTACATAATATCAAAAAATACAACAGTGAAACGACGACGTTAATTTGAAATGCTAAACTTGACATCGCTGCTCACTTAAACTCAAAAAAAAAAAAAAAAAAAATCCATTAAAATATCCCCAATAAGAGATTTCGAGGTCAGATTGAGAGACCAATAACAATGCCAAATAAAATTTAATAAAAAATGAGAAAAAAGGCAATAAAAATATATTATCAAATCACTCCTCAGCTATATATTCGTAGGTATATAACATTAGCACAGGGTTGCGACTGTCAGATTGAGGCGAAATGATGAAAACTTTCGGTGACATTTGTGATCCTTTTAAATTAAATTTTATTGTACTTTTTTCCTAATTTGGGGCAAGTGGGATGAGTATAAACATCTTAAAGGAAATGTGACAAAAATACAAGAGTATGTCATTCAACAGATGTAAGATCCCCGTTTTCTTCCGTTTGCGCCTTGGCGCGAAAACACATAATTTTAAGACTTCTGCTTATACATATTTTTTTGTTGGTTCACAAGCCCGCATTTTATATTGAGGAAGAAGATGCAGCAATTTTCCATGCAGGTGGAATTCGAGCACGGTCGACTAGATAAAAGAGGGAAATCCCTATTTGGAACAAGATATCGATTGGCGACGTCGTCTCTCTCTCCACTCGTTCGAACAATACATAATTGAAAGTCACCGTCACCCGTCACGTGGTTCGTCGGTTTGGTGTTTTCGCTGTCATGTAATTAAGAAGTTAAAGTCTCACCTGTTGAACCTGCGGCCCGGTTTCCGTTGTTTATGTTTTGAGCACTAGGTTGTTGATTGCCACGCTTCATTTGCCACTACCGCTATCCACCATCCACCATCCACCAAAACCAGACCAGCCAGCAGCACTTTGAGGACGAGTCATTTTCTGAGTTAATTGGAGTTTTTCTATCTCTCCTTTGGTCAATTAGAATTCCACCGCAGCAACTCATATAGGGGTAACTGACGCAGTGTTACGCTTGGTTGCCGCATGGATCTGATTGTATGCACTGATAATGCCAACGAAGGGATCGAAGGATTCTTAAGCCCGAAATAAAAATTTCGTAACGACTACGACCCAAACTAAAGTTGATGGACAGTGGTATGATCGGTTAGAAACAGTAATTTAATTGGAATAAATTAAAGGGACACCAAACAGTCATCGTTCGATATTTATGGGGGTCGAGCGTAATTGAAATAAAACATGCATTATTTTTGTGTTTTGGATTCTACTACGAGTATAAGGAATTCCTCTCGAGTCCAGTACAATGAGCCATCGAGCAGTGAAGCGGTGCGTGCGCAGGTGCTCAGTCGCCCGTCGAATTTCCATTTGGTATTGGTATTGGTATTGGTGGTGGTGGTCTGAGGTCGGTTCCGAGTCAGTTCCGAAATGGGGTCCACACATAGTCCCCCTGCTATTTTCTGATATTCAATTGAATTCGGACTATATCTGCTTCGGTCGAACGATCTCTGGCTATTGATTTTCCCAAACATGTGTGGAAGATATGTTCAGTGACACCATTAACAAGACGGACCACCACAAAGCATCCCGCGCAACGCAATGTTGATGTTTTTATTCCATTATATGTGAATGTTAGTGTTTTATTGTGTTCAATTTCCGGCCAATATTTTACAATTGGAATCGGGTTCGGTGTGAAATTTCACACCTAAATGATTAAGTGACCGAATGTGGGGAAAACAAGCAAACCACTTCGCATTCAATTAAACGTTTTAGTTGGGTGCACATGTCAATTTGTTGAAGCGCAAATTATTGCCAATGCTTTGTTTGCAGTTGATATATTTTTCGATGAGTGACAACTCAGGATTCGTACTTTCCAGTATAGCTCCTACAACGAACGATCGTAAAGCCAAACCGGATCATAATAAGTCTCATAATAAAAAGCTTTTGAAACTTTCAAATAGTTGCTGATAGCTTGAGTTGAGATCAATTTATGGTCATGCTGTCGATTTCAAGTTTTCAACGAATTCGGATTTCTGAAAATAATTTTGAAAATTATGAAATCGTAGCTACATAGGTATTTGTTGATAATTGATAATTTAAAAAAAAGATACTAGGTCGTATACAGTTCTATATTTCATTCATTTCAGTTTTCTTAAGACTGACTCAATATTAAATGTACAAATAGATATGCTTCAAGGCTAGTTTGTGGTGATTTATGAAAATGGTTATGGTTATGGTTATACAAAAAGATACAAATTAAATAAATTAAATATTGTGGCGCGACACCGCGAACCAGGGCCGATGGGCGAGTGACTTATAACTCTCAAATACTTCCTTTCCTTGTGCATGTTGTTGCTTAGTAGATATAAATAAGACTAGTGACATTTTTTCATGCAAGCGAAACTCTTGGAGGATAAGTCACTTCTTCATTAGAGGCAGTGCCTTCGTCTCAATAAACTATTATTCCATAGGCTGGTAAAAAAAATGTAAACCTATTTTTGAGATGTTGAATTTTTAAAACAAACAAAATTTTAAACAGCCTATTATTATACTAGTGTGATACTACTTAACAATTGTCTAACTTTAAAGTAGATTCCTAACTCTTTTTTAATTTTGAACATTTTTTAACTGGTATCGTGCTAAGGCTATTTTTTTAATAAATTGCTTCTAAGCACATCCAAAGTACTGACAGTTCAGTTCATGCCAAAGGCTAATCGAACAGACCTGTCATGACGCTTGTAAATTTCAAAAAGTCATATGATTTTAACTTTAATAAAAGGCTAGAAAAAGTATGATGCTACATTCGATTACGACTTGCAAATTTTTGTGCTGATTCCGAACGGCTAATGAACAGCACTTTTTATGACATGAGATACTCTTAGAGGATTTGTCAATTCCTCGTAAGAGGCAGTACACCCTGAAAAACTTTTTCGCAGCGGCTGAGGATCGAATCCAAGACCTTCTGCATGACAGTCCAACGCACTTACATTATGCCAAGGGGTACTATATTTAAAAAACTGTGAATTGTCATTATACAAAAAATCAGCAAGGGGCTTTTGAAATAAAGTTTTTTTTTTAAACCCAAATATTTTTTTTTTGAAAATTTGAACACTCAATATTGTTCAAACTTTTAAGAGCTTAGGCATGCAAACAATTATGAAAATCAGTTATACCGTTTTTGAGAAAATTAAAAAACAAAACGAAATAGTCCTAAATGGGTTACCATTAATAATCATTTCTCAGAAATTTTTTTCAACCGTTAGCTAGCTTTATTTTTTAAAAAAAGGGAAGTGTTTTCTAAAATTTCGAAAAAATTGGTATAGCATGTACCGTAATCATAAGTTTAAAAAAAAAAAAATGTGGGGAAAAAAATTTGAGAAGTGTATCTATAAAGTTTCATAAAAATTGCCAATGCCGCTTAGGCCGCATACGAACAGACAGACAGAATGTCGGGTTCGATTCCTTTTGAGAATTCATAATTTGTCATACAAAGGTTTTTCAGTTACAGCGGGTAGATTTTGACGGCCTGTATATTTACTGACATATCTCAAA
Source organism: Chrysotoxum bicinctum (assembly GCA_911387755.1). Classification (NCBI taxonomy): domain Eukaryota; kingdom Metazoa; phylum Arthropoda; class Insecta; order Diptera; family Syrphidae; genus Chrysotoxum; species Chrysotoxum bicinctum. Next base: position 93,620,779 of record OU426990.1, on the reverse strand, counting down.
TCTGTTGCTTATTTTTAAGTTACTGATGACATGGCAAGTAACGCGATTGAACAGCACGTCCAAATGTTAAAACTGTATAGTCAAAATGAGTGTTCGTTTTACGGTAGACATGGTGGCCCTTCACAGTCGACTCTTCAACGTTTGGTGGCCAAATTTGAGGCGACCGGTATGGGTAACCAAACAGAAACCATTTGTACATCAAGGACGCGCAAGATTGGGCAAGTACACTGTACTTTTTCCAGAAAACGACGTTGGTGAGGCGGTTTCCGTCAATGGCGATGATAAACAATTTAGTATGGCCCAAATTGAGCCGCTGGACTTGATTCTTTTCGGGTTCCCTAAAGTCGCAGGTCTATGCGAATAAACTACAATGCTCTTAAGGTGAACAAAACACAAGCCATTACTCAAATTCATTGAAAATTGGAACACTTGGATGTTGGATCAGAGCATTCGAACGATGCTATACTCCCTAATGGCGTGCATGGGCTTTTCAACACAGCTTGTTTCATTTTATTTAACATTTACCCGCCCTCATTGAAAATCTCTTTAGTTATATTGCACAAGTAAAAATAATGCCAAATTTTCTGTTTTGGATGAAATGCTTCCCTACAACATAAAAATAAAGATTGGTGTATGGGTCCTTGTTTGAGAAATATACACACAATTTAAAGAAACTGGATCCAAGACCATAAAACCATTAAAACAACAACACAAAAAAATAAAATTCACGACTGGGTCGCACGAACTTGCTCCGATGTAATAGACTAAGAATTTTAAAAACGAATGTTATTAGAGAAAACTGTTCATAAACATAAAATTATTTTTTTAAATATTTTTAGTAGTAAGAGACAAAAATTGAATGCTTATATGCAAATATGAATTTATGCGAGAACAAAAATTATAAGTCGTTGAAGTGGTTTCTTAAAAAAAAGTTTTTATATACCTACACAATTTTTAAAAGATTTTTAAGAAAAAAAATTGGTACGTCAACTTTGAGTTTTTATTATTGTACCTACGAACTAAACCTAAATTTAGAAAAAAATATTGAGCCGTTACTGAGATATCGAATTTTCGCAAAAAAATGACTTTTTTCAAAAATTCTAAAAATATTTTTTTTTAAATGTTTTTGGAAGCATCTTTAGAAAAAAATCCAGTAAGATATAACGGATTTTTATCGATAATGAAAAAATTCAAAATTAGAAAAAATGGTTCTATGGTAGGTGCAAGCTGTAATATCTTAATTTCAATTTTTTTTTATCAAATTAAAGAACATAAAAATTAATTGAAAGAAAAAAAATGTTATCAAAATTCTAGGCGCCTTTTTCGAGAAAAATATGATTTTTGAAAACCATTTTTTAACATTTGTATGGTGGGTACTGTAGTATTCTAGAAGAATAAAAATAGTCACAACCGCTCTGTGCCGTGGTAGCGTAATAAGTGTTTCATTTTTATTATTTCAAATACTTCGTTCCATTTTTATTACAGTGTTGCCATACAACACATTTCTAATATTTAATACAGTAATGCTAGACACTACATCTATTCTCTTCTTTTTATAAAAAATTAAATGAAAACTATTTATAAAGTTGAATTCGTAAATATACAACTAATGTTCCATTGACAAATCATAGCCTTGGAGATGTGATGGTATATTTCTCTTTCGTGCAATTCTAGCTGATGTTTCTACTTCCGAGCGGTCTTCTTTTGGTTCAGTGTTTATTTGCGTTGGTGATGGTGATGTTGTTGTTATTGGCTGAGTTGACGTGGTTGGTGGGATCTTTTTAACATGTGCGACATTTCTTTGATACCGAGTTCCGGTGCCTGCATTTTCGACAGTCAACTGCGATCCTTTCCGTTCCATGACTTTGTAAACTGTGGGCTCGAACTTGGTAGCTAATTTATTTGTTATTATTTGCCTTTTAACTACCACTTCATCTCCTTCTTCAATATCATTTGCTTTCGCGTGACGCTTACGATCAGCATATTCTTTTCCTTTTAACTTCATTTCTGCATCTCTGTCACGCAACTCATCATCAATTTCTATACGTTGCTTAAGATATGGTAATTTGTCGCGAATATTTCGTTTAAACATTAATTCAGACGGAGTCTTCAAAGTTACCGTATGAGGAGTTGATCTGTACATCAGTAAGAATTTTTGCAAATCTTCTCGCCAATTTCCTTTTTCATGCTGACAAATTATTAATCTTTTTAATAACGAGCGATTTTGTCGCTCCACCTCACCATTTTCCTGTGGCCAATATGGTGTCGTATTTTGTAATATAATATTGTTTATTCGACAGTATTTCTTAATTTCCTCACACACAAGCTGAGGGCCATTATCTGCTTTTACGGAAATTGGTAATCCAAAACGAGCGAAAATGCACTCCAGTCGCTTTATCGTCTCCGTTGCATCAATGTTTTTCATTACATCTACCTCGAAGTACCGGCTATAATAATCAATAACCAGCAGCAAATTATGGCCCGATGGCAATGGGCCCTGAAAATCTATTGCCAGATGCTCCCACGGAGCTGACGGTAACTCAGTTCTTCTTAAAGGTTCTGGTGCAGATGGTGCGCTTACTAAGATACAACCTCGGCACCTCTTTACAAAATCTTCAATATGTGTATCCATCTTTGGCCACCACACTTTTGCTCGTAGTCGCCTTTTCATCACAGTCATCCCCGGATGACCTTCATGACCCAGCTGCAATGTTCTTTCCCGCAGAGTTTGTGGAATAACGATTCGTGTACCACGAAGCAAAATGTTGCCGGCGAAACAAAGTTCAATTTGGAATGTTTTGAACATCGATGCGTTACCAGTCCAGTCATTTTCGTTGAGTGCTTTCTTTACTGCCCGTATTTCCTCATCACCTAATGAACATTCTTCAATTTCGCGTAGTGTTATAGCTTTCGGTTCAGCATATGACATAATCCACCTAATATACTCCTCTGATTTGTTGCTCGCCTCGGATATTTCATTATTATCTGTCAGCAAACGGGAGAGCGAATCAGCAATGTTAGTTTTTCCTGGCTTGTATATCACCGTAAACTTGTAAGACATTAGCCTAATCACCCAACGTTCTATTCGTGCACATGGCTTTGATTTTGGCCCAAAAAGGGTTTCAAGTGCCTTATGATCCGTCACCAATTCGAAATGCCGCCCAAATAAATAATAATGGAACCGTTCAACAGCCCATACTAAAGCGAGTGCTTCTTTTTCCGTCTGTGCGTAATTTAATTCTGACCCCGTCAAACTTCGGCTGGCATATGCAATAATTCGTGCATCTCCATTTTGAAACTGAGTTAGTACTGCTCCCACTCCAACTGGACTAGCATCGGCTATGACTCGAGTTCGATACTTTACATTAAAGTATCCAAGGAGTAAATTGTCTGTCAGATTTTGCTTCAACGTGTCAAATGCCAATTGTTGTTCTGGGCCCCATTCAAAGCTTACTTCTTTTTTCGTGAGACGCCGCAATGGTTCAGTGACGGTTGCCAGGTTTTGAATAAATTTACCCACATAGTTCACCAATCCCAAAAAACTACGGACTTCTTCGGCGTTGGCAGGCGTACGAAATTCTTTCACCGCTTTAACTTTGTCATGTTTCGGTTTTATTCCAGATGCCGATAAAATATGCCCATAAAATTCAATTTCCTCGACACCAAATTTGCACTTTTCTTTATTTAACGTTATGTCATACTCTCGCATGCGATCTAGAACTTTTCGTAATCGTAAGTCATGAATTTGTTTTGTTGATGCATAAACAACGATGTCATCAATATAATTGATTACACCTTCACACCCAATAAGAATTTGTTCCATTAGTTTTTGGAAGATCTCGGGTGCGCATGTTATCCCAAACATCAGCCGAGTGTATCGGAATAGCCCCTTTCGTGTCATAAAAGTGGTAATTTCCCTCGACTCTGGTGTAATCTCAACCTGGTGATACGCCTGCTTCACATCCAGTTTTGAAAACCAATTCGCATCGCTCAAATGAGGCAAAAAGTCATCCATGGTCGGTAGTGGGTGGTTTTCTCGCTCAACTGCCAGATTTTCCCTACGCATATCCACACAAATACGAACATCATTCTTTCCTTTCGGTGCAACCACTAGCGGCGACACCCACTTAGCAACACCATTCACTTGCTCGATAATTCCTTGGTGCAACATTTGATCAATTCTGTCGTCGACTACTTTTTCCAACGCAACCGGTACTCTTCGGTATGGCTGTGCTAATGGTTTCACATCAGACTTGATCGGAATATCGATCATCACACCTTTGATCTTACCAAGTAATTTGTAATCGATTTCCTTTGAATTAATAGTGTTGACATTGACGCTACTTATTTGTGACTTGAGATCGATTCCAATTTTTAGAACCCCGAGAGCATACCCCGTTTCATATCCAAGCAAAACTCTTCCTATTTCGTTGGCCACATAAAAATTAGCTAAGGTTTTTCTTTTTCCTGCTTTGATGACAGCGGTGAACATTCCAATAAACTTTAGTGGATATCCGCCATAAGCACGAAAATCGATATCAACCTCTTTCTGTTCGTGCGTAGTCACAATGTTCTTGGCCTTCAAATCAAGCCATGATAGTTTGTCAATAACATTATATCGGACACCAGAGTCCACAATTAATTCGATTTCAATGCCGCCGATAGTACACCAAATCTTATTACCTTCACCACCTGAATCAATACAGAAAATGTCTTCATTTGTCTTTCTTTTTGTGTCAATAGAAAAAATATCATCATATTCCTCTTCAATATTTGTACAATTAGGTTTCTCACCAGTTTCAACCATTTGTACATTTTCTCGCTTGAATTTGTTTCTTGCTTGTTCAGTATCTGGCTTATAGTTCTTTCGTTTACCAATGAATCTATTATGGCCTGCAGATTCACGACGAAAACAGCATCGAGAAAAATGGTCTTTTATACCACAAGCGTGACACGTTTTTCCTTTAGCTGGACAACTATCATCTGATGCCTTATGGCCTTTCGACCCACACCGCCCACACACAATGGAATAATTAAAGCTTTTGTTCGAGGTCAGTCTTTGAGAACCTGTTAACTTTAGCTTGGTATCGATTTTGCAAACACTTTCTTCTTTTTGTTCGTCTGAATTCAATGAACTTGAATTGATGATTGTTGACTGATCCTTTCCAAATAATTTCTGTTGTTGAGCCACCGCTTCGAAGATCCGTGCCATTTTAACGATCTGTTCCAATTGCTCATCACCACGTTCAAGAATTTTCTGCCGTAACTTATCAGAATGGCAGCCACTGGTGATTTGATCACGAATATTTTCGTTGAGCTGGTCATCGAAATTACAGCGCTCAGCTTGTTCCCGTAAGCGCATTATGAACATATCGATTCTCTCACACTTTGTTTGCTTCATCTGTCGGAAAATATGCCTTTCGTAGGACGCATTTTGTTTTGGCTCGAAAAATGCACAGAGTTTTGCGACTGCCTGTCCATACTCATCTTCTTGTTTAAAGACATAACCAGAAGCCAATGGGCCTCTGCGTATATCGTTTGTAAGTCCTCCTTCTGGCAATGAATAATAAACAGTTTGCACTTTCTCACCACCATAATGCAACATCCAATTTAACTTCTCTGTGCCGCTTTCCATCGAGTTTGCTTGAGCAAAAATTTCAAAGCCACGTAACCATTTCCTCCACTCACCACCACAATTTCCATCTGTCTTGAAATCAAATGGTGGGAGTCCGTCAGTCAATCGTGTTCGTTTCATGTCTGAAATATAACATAAAATCAACAACGATTCTTGATCACGTAGTAATATACCTACAAACTTCTCAAAATGTATGATATCTGATTAAATATCTATTTGCCAATATTCGATTTTACTCAATCACGTGCGAGAAAAACCACAATAAACTTCATCTAGAAAATTCCAACAAACGAATAAACGTATAGATACATACATATTCTATGGCATTTACCGCCACCATTTTGTTTTTTTTTCTATTCGAAATGAATTGAACCAGACATTTTTTTTTTTTTTTTTTTTAATAGGTAAAACTCCATCTTTTGAGCCAACAACATCTTTCTCCTGTTTTCAATCAACTTGAACAGCGAGCATTTTCAACGCTCCATCCTTCGAGCTTACAACATCTTTTCTCCTGTTCCAAATTAATTGAAACAGCGAGCAATTTTTTTTTTTAAAATGCTCCATCTTTTGAGCTATGTATCTATTCAATTTTATTGAATCAGATATCAACAAATTCAACAAATTTTGCGCTTATTATTAAGCCGCATTAAATTTTACATACACAGGTACTTACTTTTTGTTTGATTTTTTATTCCTTTTTTTTTTTTTTCTTTTGTAGGTTCGTCTGCTCCTCGTCGCCAAATGTAGTATTCTAGAAGAATAAAAATAGTCACAACCGCTCTGTGCCGTGGTAGCGTAATAAGTGTTTCATTTTTATTATTTCAAATACTTCGTTCCATTTTTATTACAGTGTTGCCATACAACACATTTCTAATATTTAATACAGTAATGCTAGACACTACAGGTACCTTTATTTTTAGGTAAAATAAATTTTTTTTCTCACATCTTGTAGATTATATTGAGAAACTTTTATGTATCAAGTGTCAATAAAATATAGCATGGGGTTTTCGAAATATTGAGTTTTGAAAAAAAAAATTTTGAATTTTTTTTTTAAATCCAAACCATTTTTTTTGAAAATTTGAATTCACAACACTATTCAAATTCTACCGTTTTTGATAAAATCGAAAACAAAAAAATGTTTCATTGGGAGGTACCCTCAATAATCGGAAATTTTTGTTCAACCATTACCTAGCTTTAACTAAATGAATTTTTTTTGTATTTTTATTGAGTAAATCTGTCCAACAGTTAAAAAAAATATTTATAAGATTTCTAAAAAGTAGATAAATCGTATGACAGGTACCGTTATTATTGGTCCTAAAAAAAGAAAAAAACAGCCGCTTCGGCTGTAGTCAACAGACAGACAGACAGAATTGCGAGACCCATTTTTTAGTCTCAGCTATTATCGTAATGTCAACTTTGATCAAAATCTCGACCTTTTTTTCTGAATGTATAACTTGCTTTATAGCACCTGTAAATCTGCTTGTTTTTGTGAAAATTTAAAGTTGTATTATATAAAGAAATACATGAAAAGGATTTTTCTAAGAAAAAATTGTTTTCCAAATAAATGAAATTGAAAAAACGAAGATAAGAAATAAAAAAAAAAAAAATAAATAAATAATAAACATACTTTTGAAAATTTAATGAACATGAATTGAAAAGTATTCTTAACATTAAATGTTTACAATGCATTGTGCTGAACTTGGTAATTTTATTGGAAAATTAGAAGTGAAATATTGCGATTGCCGTTGTAAGAGTCATTATTTTGAATTGTTAACTTTTGCAAGGTCCATTGATTTTAAAGTCGGATTAATCATTTCTTTCGAAAAGTTTCTTGAGTTTTCTCACAGTGTTTTCCTTCCAATTTTTGTTTTTGAGTAGGTACTTTGAATTAATAAAATGATTGAATCATTTCAATAACCTCTTAAGTCACATTTTTTTCCAAAATGCTTTTTTTGCAGAAAATGGTTCCTTAAAGGGAGATGCGTATTCTGGATTTCCGTGGGAAAGACGTTCATTACATAAACAACATAAGTCAGTGACTTAAAAGGTTTTTGCATGCACTACCAAAATGGCCGGAGTAGTTTTATGACTGAGTTTTTTAAATTTGCTTTGCTCTGATTGGTTCAACAATATTCAAATCTTCAATTTGATAACAACCGTCATTAATGTCATATTTGCATCTTTCACGCAACTGTTTTCTGCGAAAAGTAATTAGTTTTAAAAATGTCTTCAAGTGAAACCGGGAGTGATGGTGCGCTGAAAAAGAAGAGAACGTGTAATTCCTTAAAGTATACCTTAATGAAATATTATAACAAATTATTAAATTGAAAGACAAGCATAAACTAATTATCTAAGAGATTTGATAAACCGAGGAACTGTCGATATCAAGTTGCAGAAAAGTAGAATCATAAATGTCGAAGTAAGATCATGGAGCTTGATATTTCTAAGGCATTTGATAGATTTTGGCATCAACCTATTATATCGAAAATACGTGAGTTTGCTATCAATGAAGCTCTTATTCCTTGGATTAGAAATTTTCTACTGGATTATTCAATAAATTTTGTTCTGGAATGTTTCATATCGGATCTTCACAAAATAAATGCTAGGGTCCTCAAGGGCTCCGTTTAGTCTCGGACTCTCTTTCTCATTTTTATGAATGATCTCTGAAACTGAATGATCTTTTGCACTTCATTGTCTATCTCAGTTTTCATACTCATCCGTCTCGTCCATCTCATTAGAAATTTAGAAAATATATAGTCATAGAGCTAAAAACTGAAGATGTTTTGGAATTCAAGAAATGGTGGCCAAATTTGTTCAAAAAAACATGTTTGTCAACACTGAATCTTATAGAAAAAAGTCGCACAAAAACAGAAAAAAGCACGTTTGACATACATGAGCTTTAAGTATGCTTCACATAGAAAAGGTTTTATCATAGGAATATATTGATGGATTGATTAAACATTCATTCTTAAATAAAAATTAATAAAGAAAGTTACAACTTCTGTTTCACTTCTATCAGCCAAGGCTTATGTTTTGAAAGTGCCCATCAATAAGAAAATGTTAAAGATAATCAATCTATATACCTTAAAGATATTAAAACATGACAAAACGATATTTTTAAGTGTAATTTTCAATAATAAGCAATACAAAATATGACAACTACTATTGTTTTGGTCAAACAGTTTTTTAGGTTTTTTCATTATTTTTATTAATAAACTGTGATTTTTTTTCTCATTTTAATTTTTTTACCACTAAAATACTTAATTAAGCATAAAAAAGTAGTTTAAAACCCATTTGTTTGTGCATGAAGCAGTTTTTATTGATTCCTGAAAAATTCTAATTTAATGACTTATGAGGTTTTTGAAAAGACCGATTCAATTGTTCTATTCATAATCAACTTGCTCTTACTCGTCCACTGGACCGAACCTTTACATTATAAGAAATGTTCTTCATTATATTCAACAACAATAATAATTTTTCCAATTTATTTTCAAAACTTAATAAATTTTGTTTGTTTATTTAAATGATAAAGCCCAAAGCTACCAAATAATTTTTTCATATCATCTAAAATTTGAATTTTTTTCTACTGAAACTTCCTTCTTTTTTTAAGACTAAAAGTAACTAACGATACCTGCAATGCTTAATTTGTTTCGAAATTTTTTTTATTTAGAAATTCTTCCACAGGTTAAAAAAAAAAACATTAAGTGTGTTAAAATTTTCAAACCAATATTTTTTTGAAAACTCATATAACTATAGAACCTGTTATTTTTTTTGACTATATCACTATCTGAATATCGTATTTATTTGCTTATAAAGGAGTTTCTTAAAAGTGAAAAAAAAAACATTAGATACATATAAAAAAAATTTAATTCAAATATTTTTTCCTTAGAACGGTTCAATTTACAAATATTAAATATTCCTTATCTTTATAAATATCCGCATACAGTTGAACCTACATACCTATATCGTTGATTTTTTTAACCGAATAAAAACCAAATCCACAATAAAGTTAGCATAATAAAATTCATCTATGTCTCCTCAAAAAGAGTCCTCTTAGCATACTACAGTGTCTGTTCGGTTGAGCGGCTCGGTCGTTTGTTATAATTATCTTGCCTTAGTTTTCCTATACCAATGCCAACAACATACACACACGTGCACCAATGATTCACTACCAGCTTCATTAAAAATTCACAAAAAGTCCACAATAATTAATAATAAACGATAATTGCGAGGTAGAAGGAGCTAACAAACTGCTGCTGCTCCAACTCTTCGTCTAGTTACTATGAATACAGGTATTCAGTTTTATATCTAGATGTACACAGATATGAAGACCCTTTACTGTACTATTGCTGCATGCTGGTGAGCCGGGTGCTGGTTTGCTGACTTAGTTTGTGAGAAAATCCAGAAACAGAAGAAAAACTTTGTTCTGGCTTTTCCTGATAAATACTTGAAAATTGGAAAATAGCAAGAAACGAAGGGAATCGAAGAATCCGCCGCAGATTCGCGTGATAAGACAATGTAAACTTAATAAACTTAGTTTGAAAGTGTACTTTTGTACCCCAAAGATACTTGGAAAATGAGTTTTCTTTTGGTATTTTCTCGAAAAGGTTCATACATATGTTTTTCGATTTATGACTAGGAGATCATACATTCATGCCAATGGAATTTATTAGTTATGCGGTAGTGCGGTGTGGAGAGGTTTCAACGTTGTTCTCAGATGCAAGTAACGATTTGACGGTATTATTTAATAAACTGGGAATTTATTAGTGCAGGTAGTCTGAAAATGTGGCAGAAAAATGAACAAAGGTTTGTGGATTGAAACTTTGAACTAATTGATAGCAAAGAAAGTGTGTGTAAATTGGCTTAAATGATTTTTGAAATCACATTTTCTTAACGTTCAAATGGAAAACATATTTATTTGATGAGTACCAAAACAAAAGTCAAAAAGTACATACTTAGATGTTTGTGCTTTTGATATTGTATCGAAGTATGGTACCATTCAAAGGGTTCATGCAACGCATTATGGAATGGTATAGGTGGTAACTGAAGCCTATAAATATTATATCTTATTAAGAAGCATGCCAAGGAAGATAAAATGCACGACTGGGTCGCACGAACTTGCTCCTATGTAATAGACTAGGAATTTTAAAAACGAATGTTATTAGAGAAAACTGTTCATAAGGATAAAATTAATTTTTTAAATTCTTTTAGTAGTAAGAGACAAAAACAGAATGCTATGCAAATATGAATCTATGCAAGAACAAAAATTATAAGTCGTTGTAGTGGTTTCAAAAAAAGCTTTTGTATACAAAATTTTTAAAAGATTTTTAAGAAAAAAATTTGGTACGACAACTTAGTTTTTATAACTGTACGTATAAAAATTAAATTTCCAAAAAAATACTAATCCGTTTTTAAAATATCGAATTTTTCAAAAAAAAAAAAAATGATTTTTTTTTCAAAAATTCAAAAAATATTTTTTTAAAGTTTTGAAATGCAATAGTTTTAGACTTTTTAGAAGCATCTCCACAAAACATTTCATTAAAATCCGTTTTGTCGATAATGAGTAATTCAAAATTTTAAAAAATGGTTCTATGGTAGGTACAAGCTGTAATATCTTAATTTCAATTTTTTTTTATTAAATTAAAGATAGTTAAAATTAATTGAAAAAAAAAAAAAATGTTATCAAAATTCTAGGTGCGTTTTCGAGAAAAATACGATTTTTTATCATTTGTATGGTGGGAACCTTTATTTTTTGGTAAAATAAAACTTTTTTTCATACATCTTGTAGATTATGTTGAGAAACTTTTCTTTATCAAGCTTAAAACAAATCTAGCATAGTATAATTTATTGTAAATTTCTTAAATGGCACAACAAAAAGCGATAACATGAGACATCTCCCTTTTGTTGGAGGACAAGGAAGCTCCCTCATAGATTATTATTTGGTGAAAAGTGATTATTTGGAATTTGTTCTGGATTTTGGAACTCAGTCAGAAAGTTTCTCGGCCCATCTATCTATAACCGTAAACTGCAACTTTGCTATAACTTCACAGCCACAGACAAATAAACATACGTGGAAATTTGAAGTTTACAAATTACAATATCAGTTCGGAAATAGTTCGGGAATGAGTAGTGAAAATATTGAAAACATCTTCAATTATCTCCAGGAAGCCATTAAGAAATCAGCTTTCAAGAAATCTTCGAAACCAAATCACTCAAAAACAAACTCATGGTTTTACAGCGAGTGTAAAAGGATTCGTAAGCTTTGCATTCAAACTCTCAAGCTATAAAAAGCAGTAGTACTTCAGTCATATAGCAAGTAAAATTGAAAATTGCAACAATTCTAAATACTTTTGGAAAACTGTCAAGGAAATCGCTGGTATAAGTTTCAAACCCAGAGTCTCCATCAATGCTGATGTGTTTTCTTCACATTTCGAAATCCTTCTTCGTAACGATAAATCCCACAATTCATTCCATTATGCATTTCCAAATTTTAAAATAGATGAACTAGACCAAACTATTGAATTGGAAGGAGTAGAACAAGCCCCAAGCTCGATGAAAACTAGTAAAGCAGCGGGATCAGATGGAATTCCTAGTGAACTCTATAAGTTTGCAACAGACAACTTTAAGTTGAAACTATGTGAATTATTTAACCAAATTATAATACAACAAATATTTCAAGGACCTTCAAAGATGCAATAATCTTCCCTGTATTAAAAAGGTGATGCTTCATCTCCAGATTAATTTATAGAGAAATTTCCGTTCTAGATTCATCAAGAAAAACCTTCGCACTGGATCGAAATGGATCGCAGAAAACAATTTTCCTAGTGTCTTTCAAGATAGATTTCATCCTGGGTTCTCTACCATTGACCAAGTTCTTGTGATCTCATCGACTTCACTATCATTTCATTAACCAACAAAAAGAGACTATTGTTTATTTGTGGATCTCAAAGCCGCTTTTTGATAAAGTTAACCGACAAGTATTGTTATACAAGCTTTCGACGATTGATCTGTCTAGAGAGTTTATAAAAATATACGATGGGTCTCTATGGAAACAAGAGCAGCCGTATTTGATGGGGGGACAAATTCTCAAGTTTTTAAATAGTTCAAAGGGTCTAGCACAAGGATGCATTTTAAGTCCTATAATGTTTTCGCTATTTATAGATGATTTGGTAGAATATATCCCAGAAGGTGCTCGTTTTGCTGACCATAAACAATCAAATTGCTTTTGTATGCTGATGAACTTGTCCTTCTTGCTGAATTAGCTTTAACATTGCAGTTAATAATTAATAAACTTGTAAGATATTGTGATTTATCGAATCAGGAAATAAATACTTCGAAAACAAAGATAATGATATTTAGAAACAGCCGTACAAGAGTAGCAGAAAGATGGACTATCAACAATGAATCAATAAAGGTGGTCGATGAATTCAAATATCTTGGTATGGCTATTACGCCTAATATGAGTTTTAAAACACATATAAAGAAAAAATGCGCAGAAGCAAAAATAGCTATTAATATTATGTGGAAAAAATTCTTTTGTAATGAACAAATATGCGCCAGCCTATTATGAAGGTATTATAGTATCATGCTATAACATTAAACTGAGTTAGAAAACTCATTTTTAATTTTAAACATTTTGTAACTAGTATCGTACTATATAGCAATTTTCTCAATAAATGGCTTCTGAACACAACTAAAACAATTCCAGTTCGTGCAAAAAAATAAGTAAATAGACCCTTTTTGATGTTTGTAGATGTCAAAGAGTCATATAAAGTTAGCACGATACTGAAAAAGTGTATTCGATGATTTTAGCTTAAATTAAAGGATGTAGAAAGTATGATGCTACTTTCCATTATAATTTGTAAAATCTTTGTTTTAACCTAGTTTTATACTAAAACAGCTTTAACATCGTACTAATTCAACTAAAACTTTGTGAAAAAGTATTTAAAGGTGTTGTCAATGCGAGCCTGTGCTACGGGAAGGAAGTATTTAGGCTCGAAATATCTGAAGATATAGAATAGGTTCAACCATATTTTTTCAAAAGGCTATTTGAAATACCTATTACAACACCGACTTATGCCATACATATCGCGTCTGGACTTTTATATATTTACAAATCGAATTTAAAAGCTATTTGCGAGTACACTCAAAAAAAGCTTTTAATGCATTTGCTTCGGAGAAGATCAGAACCATTTATCACATTAGAAGAGATTTCAGGAAGACACAACTTTCAACTTATTCACAGCAAAGACAAGTAGAACCCGCACATTCTATAAGAATTTCGAACATCAATTGGGCGACAGAAAATATTTTAAGGATTCATTTCCAAGAGGCGGATCTTCTCTATTTATTAAGGATACTATCAAACATTTAATTAGAACTATAATTGAGATCGATATAATGCAAATAAGTTCAGTAGCTGTTAAATTTAGAAATTCATAGTATATAGTGTTGCGTCAATCTACTGTCCTCCTAGAAGTAAAATTGCGAAAAACGACTTAATAGATCTATTTGAAGTTCTCGGGCCGAAATTTATCATTGGTGGCGACTTCAATTCGAAACACACTTTCTGGGGATCGAAATGTATCTCAACTAAAGGTAGGCAGCTTTTCAAAGCCTGTATGGCATCTTGTGTTGATTTTTTCTCGACAGGTAAACCAACATACTGGCCAACTGAAATGCCAGACCTTGTAGACTTCTTTATCGCAAAAGGACTAGATAAAAATTACACGAAAATCGAGGAAAACTTTGAACTTTCCACCGATCATTCACCAGTCATGTTGACAGTAAGTGGAAAGCTAGTCAAAAAGGAAAGAGCTCCATTTTTATGTAACAACAAAACTAACTGGGATAAATTCAGAGAACATTGCGAAAACAATATTGCGCTTAATATATCTTTAGAGCTAGAAGATGAAGTCGATATATTTATTAAAGTCATACAAGACGCTGCATGGAAAAACACTCCACACAACCTTAGAGATCCAATTAGAAGCCCAGATACAATTCCAACGGGAATAAAAAATCTGCTTCGCGAAAAAAGAACTGTTCGGAAAAGATGACATCAATCACGAGCACCATCTTAAACCGCCTCTCGAATGAACTCAAGTATGCTATCCGCGAATCAAAAAATCGGAAGGTTTCTACCTATCTTGAAGGTCTGACCGCAGATAAAAATACGAATTATTCATTGTGGAAAGCTATAAAAGATGTTAAAAAGTCGCAAATACATTCAGCACCAATCAGACAAAATAATAGTGAATGGGCTAAGTCCGATAGAGAAAAAGCCGATTTATTTGCTGAACATCTAGAGGAAACCTTTAAACCTTTTGACGGCCAGGCGTTGATAAATGAACATGGTGATATCCAATGGCCATCTGAAAACTTTGTTATTCGGAATATCACGTTATCAGAACTTCATCAAGCTATTAAAAATTTTAAAAACAATAAAGCTCCTGGGTACGACCTAATAAATGCTCGCGTGCTTAAAGAGGTACCCAGAAAGCAGCAATTAAACTTCAGCACCTTATGAATGCGGCATTAAGGCTTTCATACGTTCCACGCCAATGGAAAGTCGCAGAAGTTTTAATGGTTCCAAAACCGGGAAAGTCTCCGAACGAAAAGAAATCTTATAGACCGATTTCCCTCTTACCACTGATCTCGAAGGTATTTGAGAAAATCTTATTAAAGCGACTGCTTCCTATTATCGAAGAAAAGCGGCTTATTCCTGACCATCAATTTGGTTTCCGAAAAAGCCACTCAACAATTGATCAGGTGTACAGGATAACCAATGAAATTGAGAAATCACTAGAGAGAAAAAAATGTATGTTCAAGCGCATTTCTAGACGTCTGTCAAGGCTTCGACAAGGCCTGGCACGATGGCCTTAAGTTTAAACTAAGACAGGTCTTTCCGGATCAAATATATTACATCCTTGAGTCGTACCTCGAAGATAGGCTATTTCGAGTTAAGCAAGGGAGGCAATATTCGGATTTTAAGGAAATCAATGCTGGTGTTCCCCAGGGAAGTGTTCTCGGTCCGATTCTGTTCGTACTATACACTAGCGATATTCCTCAAGAAGAAGATACCATAATAGGTACGTTTGCAGACGATACGGCTATACTTGCAACATCCGATTCAGTTCAATCTGCAACCGAGAAGCTCCAACGAGCTCTAGATAAAATTTCGGTGTGGACTAAGAAATGGCGAATTGTTCTTAATGAGTCCAAATCAACACATATTAATTTTACTTACAAAAAAATTACCAATCTGCCCACCTACATTAATTCGGTGCAAATACCATATGCTAATGAAGCAAAGTACCTAGGAATGACACTAGACGCTAAGCTTAAATGGAAAACTCACGTTAAAAAGAAACGAGATCAACTTGAAAATAAATTACGTGAAATTAATTGGCTTATTGGAAGATATTCCAAACTCAGCATCTACAATAAATTGCTTATCTATAAGCAAGTGATAAAACCAGTATGGACGTACGGTAAAAACTTTGGGGTTGTACGAAACCAAGCAATAGACAAATACTACAATCTTTTCAGAGCAAAGTTCTCAGAGAAATCGTTAATGCTCCGTGGTACATTAGAAACAGTGATTTACACAGAGACTTACGATTGCCAACTGTTGAAGATGAAATAGCAGTTTTCGCTGGGAAGCTGCGAACTCACTTAAATAACCATAGCAATAGAATTATTCGACAAACAATTGATGAGACAATCCTTGTGCGCCGACTTCAAAGAACGAGACCGTTCGACCTAGCGCCATAAGGAGTATCCGCTTTCAAATGTGGTATCCGCAGGTCCTCTCAGTGGGGAGCTTCCTGCCAAACGTGATTATAATATAATGAAATTAAAACTACTTGATAAGGAAACTTAGTTGTAGTCCCAAGAACAAAAGGGAGGTGTTTTTTAGTGAGTAAAAATCTCACACTTCTATGAGTACCGGGCTCATAGTGTCTATGAAGATTCTTCACCTACCCACGAAAAAAAAAAAAAAAAAAATACCAAACCGAGCTTAATCTTAATTGCATACCATACCGGCAAGATCTACTTGGTAATTGCACCCTTTGTAACATGAACGTGAAGGATATACATATGTCCTTTATTGCAAGAAATAAGAAGATTACACTTTATGGAGAATTTAATGAACTAAAGAGAAACGTGAATATGCTGGCTGGGAAAATCTTATAAGATACTGCAAACAAGCTTTGTACTATAAGAATAGCTTTATCTAAAATATGTAAGAATAGTTTTGAAAACACAAAATTAAAATTATAATTGCTTATGTAAATTAAAACCGTCAATCTGGCAGACGGCCTTCACATGTCAATCATAATGTGAAGAATAATTATTGTAATATATTAAGTTTATAATCAATATAATTGAATTGCATTGAATTCTCACTTATGACTTTCTTCTTTAACCTAAACGTGACAAAGCTAATTTTGCGGACGACACTTGCATCTTCTCTTCGGATTCCGTTGCTATTGTAATGATTTAAAAATTCAAATAAATGCTTCGAAGGCTCAGGCTTGTTTTTTCTGACTTCTTTTTATCTACAATATACAATACCAATTATACGTAAGGCTAGTTTTGATTTAAAAAACAAAAATCCAATATCTAATCCGTAATAGATACCAGTAAAACTTGGTATAAAGATGATATAGAATAAGTATTTACTATTTATGTGTCCTTAAGTGGGTTGCAGGTCCATTTTATTCCATATTGATTTTCGATATAAATTTTCAAAGGCAAAAAGCTTCTTCCTAATAAGAAACATTTCGAATAAGTACCTTTTTCTGAGAGCTTATGCATAAGGAGAGCTTACGTAAGGCCGAAAAGCCATTGCATCTTCGTGATTATTTTACTACATTTTTTTAAAGACCATTTGAACTAATTCGCATCAGGTATACTATTTTTAAAAAAGTTGATAAATCAAATTATTGAGTCATCAAAACCTAGAAAGCTTACTTATCTCTTCAACACATTACTACTGACAATAACCGAAGCAGAGTGTTAATATTGAATTTTGCTAAAAATTGTTTCAAAACAATTCCCCTCCCCAATCAAATTACAATAGAAAACTACAACCGAAATAGGCAAATTGAGACACGCAACACAATGCCATTTCATGTCTCTCCCCATCAAGACATTTTTGACAGTCGAAGAATAAGAAAATTACCTTTTCCTGTCGAGGAAAAAAATACAAATAAAACAGGAAAAAAAAAAAACATGGAATAAATTCAAAAGGAAAATCATTTTCCACTCTCTTGCAACCGATAGCAAACTAGTACCGCAACGATGTAGGAGGGAGGTCCCCTTCCCCTGAACTGGGTGATTATTTCTCCATGTTTCGTGACATAAAGCACCGTTGATTGATTTGATCGTTTCACTGAGTGAACGAACGACTGTGATTGATTGATGCATTGATTAGAAGTCATGCATGTACATGTGCCTCAGTGGCAGTGCCACCTTAAGGCTCATGTACTGCAATACACCAAACGACATCACACAAAATCGAATAATATATAAAGTTCCCACACGGAAGTTTAGCATGAGAAAAGTGAAAATCACTCAGCAATTAAATTCACCGCATAATACACCATTAAGGTACAGGTACACGGGTATAGGCATCCACACTTTTTCTTCTGCTGTGGTTCACTCACAAGACGGCCGGAAGAGGTCATAAAACAATCGTATTTAATTAGGTATACATCATGAGTTACTTCGAACTTTAAAAGTACCTGAAATTTTCAGAGGTCAGCTATTTGGAAAGTTGAATCTTTTCGCTTTTTTATTTTCAATTTCCCAAAAAATGTGTTGCAATAATAGTAACAGGAAATGGAATTACCACACAAATTCTCCATCACGCGCGTAGCTTGACAACATTTTCTAATCAAAAATAATTCGTCAAGAAGAAGCAAATGATGCTCGGGTGGGGTCTTATCATCATCATCATTATAAGCAATTTGAATTTAATGACAACAAAATATTGGCTATGTCAAATAGTTGTTGTAAGCACAAAAGAAAAACTCTGGCACCCTTCTTCTTCTTCGTGTGTCATTTAATATTAGTTTCTGAGACAATCAACCCAAAAAACATGAAAAAGAAAACTTACAAATCAAAGGCAAGCAGGTCGTTGGATTCGTAATTATTTACACCCAGGTCTTAAGTGTACAGTGAGTATTTTTGTTATGCTCAGTTGGATTTTATTTTCATATACCTTTGACATCTTTTTCAATTTAGAACTTACATGTTTTTATACTTATTTATGGACAATTGATAAATAATTGCGAGTATACGATGTTCTCGTAAGATAGCATTTCTTGGGCTATTATCTACCCATCAGTCAAACGCAGTTGAAGATCTACAAAAGCGATGGGCTAAGAATTATGAAATTCGTGATTATTTTTCCTTTTGGAACCTCAAATGTGAGGATTAGATATTCTCTGGAGAATTACACATTTTCGGTCTTCACTATGAAAAGGTGAGAACGAGACCAAACCTAAACTTAGCTAAACGATACCAGGACCGATACACATTCAGACGATTTTTGACTACTTTAATTGAAGTCTCATCTCACCATCAAGGTCTCGTTGTAATCCCTTAAAGTTTGTTTTGTTGTTTTCACGGATCGAAGCATCCTGCAAGAGAAAGTACCCCAGAAAATTTTGTGTTTTGTTTTTAGGTATCAGTGGCTGGGAATCGAGCCCAAAACTTTGGCATGATAACTTAAAGGATTAAATCCGATCACGGACATTTTTAATTTTAGGTATCTGAATTTAAATAAATTCCCCTAGTATTCACTTTACAGCATTTCAATTTTTTATAAGAGTCGGTAACCGATCGACCAATATTAGTCGTGTATTTTTGGTAAGTGGATACGCTGCATTGCAAAATTATACATGGAAAACAACAACAAGCAATTAGTGACGAAAATAATTAGTAGATAGTGGAAAACAATATTTTTTTATTGAAGATGGAGTTTCGGATGTTGAAATGTAGGAGGTGTTTAGATGGTGTCCGAAAAAATATATGTTGGCATGTCTTAGGGTGTGTTCGTTGATATTTATTTTCTAATACTTTGCCTTCACTAGTCCAAAGTGTGATCGTATCGCAATTGACAGAACAAATATTTTTTCAAGTGCAAAAATGAAAACCATACCATAATTCCGTTTTTACACTTTTAACACTGACATTATTTTTGTCAGAAAATATTGAAAAAATCACTCAATGGACGCGATGACGAATAGTTTCTATTAGTATGCTTTCTCCGTACACTGGCATTTCTTTCGGAAACGTCATGTAAATGAGGCATTATGCTGAATTTATATGACAACTGACAAAATGTCTTTGTATTAAAAAATGTGTTTTTTCTTTCCTCAACACTCAAAAGAATTCAGTAGAAAGCAAGTACAAATTTTTTTTTTTTTTTACAAATTTAAAAGTTCAATAAATACTCGTACAATAGTAAAATTAGCGATACGAGGACATATTGGGTATAGATTAAAGGAAAAAGGTATATTTTCCATACTTTTTAAGCATAATGAAGTTAAGTATGCAAAATTCCAAAGTGTTAGTGAAAATTCAATAGTGAGAAGAACTCTAAATCGACTCGATCTAAATTTTCAGGAATATTTCAACTCAATCTCCATTTTCATGAGTATATCAACTCAACTTAAAAACGAATTAAAAATCTTAAGAAGTAGTAAGATTTTGACACATAATACAAGGATACCAACTTTGCGAGTTATATTAAGTGTGAGTTATAAAGTGAATTAAGTATTTTTTGGGGCTTGCTATATATAACCAATAAAACACGGCTTTTAGCGTCTTAGACAGCATTTACATCATACTCTAAACAGGGAAAGAATACTCAAAATCAAGATCAAATAAAGAACTACTTAAAAAGGGTATAAAAAAGTGCCTCACTAGGCTGAGGCAGGGATGGAAAATGAAAATTTTTCAATTGTACTGAAATCTGGAATAGAATTGTACTGAAATGATGTCAATTGTACCGAAGACGAATTTTGTATGAACAAAAAAAAAAAAACAAAATCAATAATTCAACTACTTATTTAAAAGTTTTCCAAAGTATTTTATTTAAAAAAAAATCAAGGCAGAAATGATCAGTTTGTCTTCTTTTAAAAAACCAATATAAATAAATATAAATAGCTTCACAGAAAAAAAAATGATCTTCATTTTAAAAAGTATACTATACATAACTATTGTCTTGTATTGTAATGATGAAACTAAATCTTTTAATTATCTACTTTTGTGGCACCAGCTTATACAAAAAAATTAAATATAAAACTAAAATTCACAAATTAAATATCTTAAAAGCGCGCAGAGGAAAAACCGCAATCACAAATAATATCCACAAGTTTACAGTTTAGTAAATAAAACGATGCGATGTCTGAAAAAAAGCTGATCGATATAGCAAGACGCCATCAAGAAGTGAAAAGAAAACTGTAATTAAGAGTTATAAGGGCTTACAGCTGTGAGTTATTGTTCTGGAATGAAAATGAATGCGTTCAGGCCAGGATGTTGTGTTCAACTTTCAAATTTCTTTAATGCACATTTGTTTTCTTGTTTTTGTGAAATACATAAAATAGGAAATTTTGAAATTGTACTGAATTGAGACAAATTGTACTTTTGTACTTGCACAAACTCAATTGTATCGAATTCGGTACAATTGTACCGAATTTTCCATCCCTGGGCTGAGGCCACATGCAAAATTTTAGAAAAAAATGAATGAAATGTTTACGGAGTTCCATAAGGAAGTCATTTAGAACTCCTTCTATTTCTCTTATTTACCATTGGTATTCCAAGTGTTTTGAGTAATAGTCTTTGTTTAATATATGCTGATGACCTCAAATTATTCCTATGAGTAAAACCTTCAAAACGATCTTTATAACTTATCTGTTTGGTGTACTAATAACGATCTGCATTTTAATGTTTTTAAATGTCATAGTATGATGTTTTACCGTGGTAAATCTCCAATATTATTTTCTTATGATACACACGGATCTTCTCTATCCAAGGAGATGCAACCATCGGGACCGTCAAGGTTAACCTCACTAGTCCAAGCGACATGTTCTCTTTTTTTTTTTTATAATCTACACGCGCTCAAGGGATTATGATTACCCTTTAAATGTTGGAACACAGCGCGGGCGTAAAGTTAAGGAAGAGAAAGAAGGATAGGAAAGATGTGTGCCACGATGTTCTGAGAATGAAGGTTGTTGTCTCAGATATTTGATTTCCAGAGATGGCGGCTGAACTAAAGCGGAGAATTTCTGTGTCGCTTATAATTCACATTATTTTATTCGCGTTCATCCTTGTTGGGCATACTAGTTTAACTCAAATACATGTTGTTAGTGTTATGCCTGAACAACATGTAATGAGTAAGCCAGCAACCCATTGATGACAATTTTAGAAGGTTTTTGATGAAATTAAAACGACATAGACGACGGCAGGGATCGAACCTGTGATCATGAGGTTCACAGGCGAGCACACATCCATCGCGCCACGGCCACCCCCAAGATAAAGCCAATTTGCTTGCAGCACAGTTTGCTGTTAATTCGACGCTACCAGAGAGTGTCATGACTCCTCCTGTACTTGAGATCTTAAACGATCTTATGGGACGAATTTTTATTCGCACTCGTGCAGTTGCTAGAGTACTAAAAGATCTTGACATTCACAAATCCGCTGGCCCGGATAGTATCCCCGCTATTGTTCTGAAGAGGTGTTTTTCGATGCTGGCAAAACCATTGCGTAAGCTTTTCCATCTATCCTACTCTACAGGTCTCTTTCCGAGTGGATGGAAAGCAGCATTTGTCCAGCCTGTCCCTAAAAAAGGCGAATCCTCCTCCCCCTACCACAAATATTTTTAAAACGGTTTACTTGGGAGCGCTTCTGTTAATTTGCTGCGTAGTACAAGTTTTGAGTTATACCATATCACAACAAAACTGAGGCTAATTGACACGTGACAATTGTGATTTAATAATGAGACTAGATTGACAAAACAAAATTAGCTATCAAAGTTCGTGTGGCAAAACCAGTGTTGACCAGTGTTATCGTCCAATTGCACCTACGTCCCTTCTTTCCAAAGTCATGGAAACGCTGATCAATTTTCAGCTTAAGAAATATCTCGAAGAACGAAAGCTCCTTAATGACCAGCAGTATGGCTTTCGTAGCAATAGGTCCATTGGTGATCTGATGGTATATCTAACCGAAGAGTGGAACAAATCTTTACATCGTTTTGGAGAAAGTAAGATTATTGCACTTGATATTTCAAAAGCATTTAATAGAGTTTGGCATCAAGCTCTCTTATCGAAAATGCGTGCATTTGGTATTTATGAATCTCTTCTTCGTTGGATTAGAAATTACCTTTTGGACCGTTCACTACAAGTTGTTTTGGACGGTTTCAAATCTGATATCCAAAAAATAAATGCTGGTGTTCCCCAGCGCTCCGTTTTATCTCCGACACTCTTCCTTATTTTCATAAATCAATGCTTTACCCGGCTCAGTATTTCCCACTCATTTCAATGCGCAGACATTCAAAACCAATGTGCATCGGTATCTCCTTTCTAATCCTATACCCTTTTCCTAATTGCTCGCACTGTGTTTAACATTATAAGGGTATTCATAACCCCTTAAGTGCGCGTATAATAAAAAAAATCCATATGTTGGCACTTCTAGATAAAAAAAAACCTGAGCTGAGGCATCAAAAACTATAGTCTTATTTCCGGACCAAGATTTTTTTTATAAATTTTGTGGTGTTTTCTACAAATACACTGCCAATCACTGAAATGGGGCCATAGAATTTGCAATCGATTTTCACTCTCTTTACCTGTTGGACATTTTGTACCCGGAAACATTTACTACCTGCGAATAGGTACGTATTTTCCCATAAGAAATTCGTTAAATTAAAGGATTAATTGGAAAAGACCATTGGATTTTCTAAGATAAAATAAAGAACTACTTAAAATAGATATAAAAGTGTCTCATTATGATGAATTTTAGAAAAAATGAATGAAATGTTTACGGAGTTCCGCAAGAAAGTCATTTAGGACCCCTTCTATTTGTCTTATTTATCATTGATATTCCAAGTGTTTTGAGTAATAGTCTTTGTTTAATGTATGCTGACGACCTTAAATTATTCCTATTATTCTATTTCAGATTGCACAAACCTTCAAAACGATCTTTATAATAATAACGATCTGCATTTTAATGTTTCTAAATGTCATAGTATGATGTTTTACCGTGGTAAATCTCCAATATTATTTTCTTACGATAAACATGGATCTTCTCTATCCAAGGTTACAGAAAAAAAAAATATTTCGGTGTGATCATTGATTTAAAAATCACGTTTTGTAACCACATTGACTATATCATTTCTAAGGCTTTGATTTAACTGCTTTGATTTATTTCTCGGAATGCTAAAGACTTTCAAGACCCTTTTACTCTAAGATCTTTATAAAAGGTGGTTAAATTTTAAGGGCCGATGTTGAATGTGAACCAAACCTAAACGTCAAGTTTTTTCCGCATTTTATTTGACATTTCTCAATTTCAGACTAACTCAATTTGAACCATGGAAAGATACACAATCGATGTTGAATGTGAACCAAACCTAAACGTCAAGTTTTTTCCGCATTTTATTTGACATTTCTCAATTTCAGACTAACTCAATTTGAACCATGGAAAGATACGCAATCGAGCAACGTGTTTAAGTTATTCAGGCTTATTATGAAAATGGGCATATCATGCCTTTCTTGATTTTTTCTGTCAATTTAATTGTCCAAATGTGCGTACAATCGGAAAAATCGTGCAAAAATTTGAGGAAACCGGGTCTGTAGGAGATGTGAAAACACCAGTGCATGCTCGTACAGCTCGTACTGCAGAAAATATTGCTGCTGTTCGCGATAGTGTGGCTGAAGAGCCATCCACCTCAACTCGTTGTCGTGCCTAACAATTGCACCTCTCACGCTCGTCGTTGATGAACATTATGCATAAAGACTTGCATTTACACGCTTACAAGGTGCAATTGACTCAAGAACTAAAGCCTCTTGACCATTTCAAGCGTCGTCAATGGTCAGAATGGTGGCAAGAAATGGCAACAGCGGATGGTCAATTTTCGAAGAAAATCATCTTCAGTGATGAGGCACATTTTCACCTCAGCGGATTCGTCATAAGCAGAATTGCCGCATTTGGGCGAATGATAATCCAAGAGTGATTGTCGAAAAACAAATGCAAACACAAAGAATGACTGTTTTGTGCGGTTTATGGGCTGGCGGCATCATCGGGCCGTATTTTTTCCAAAATGAGGACGGTCAGGCAGTTACTGTGAATAATGTTCGCTATCGTAAGATGATAACGAACTTTTTATGGTCCGAATTGGAAGATATGGATGTGGACGATATTTGGTTTCAACAGGACGGTGCCACTTGCCACACAGCTAACGAAACAATGACTCTTTTGCGCGACAAATTCAATGGATGTGTTAGCGCACGTGGTGGCGATGTCAATTGGCCGCCAAGATTATGTGATTTGACACCGTTGGACTTCTTTCTGTGGGGCTATTTGAAAGAAAAGGTGTACGTCGATAAGCCTCCAGCTCTATTTATGAACGAAGGGGCAGTAAATATTTTGTTTGTTCGATTTTTATGCATGACAAAAATAGAATTGGATTGCTATACGTAGGTATGTTATCATTTCAAGAAGCGTAGAATTAAAGATGTGATCGAGGGGCAGGCCGTTGCGCTAACTCTGCCAGCTTAGAACAATGATATCTCAGAACTTGACAGTGCTGGGTTTTGAGGTTTCATAAGTGATTGGTCAAGATCATATTTAAATGTAAGAACCCAAAGAGTGAAATTTGATGGTATTAGGAGTGATACAATGAAATTGTATCCGGGAGTCCCACAGGGTTCGGTTTTGGGACCATTGTTTTTTTTGGTATATATTAATTCTTTATTCAGATTGCCATCTAGGTGTTTTTTGACAGCTTTTGCAGATGGTGTGGGCTTTTTTTTATGGTACAGATAGTCGTCTAAATCTTATATCTGATAAAAATTGCGACCTCAGCTGGTTAAGAATCTGGTTTGCAGAGCACAAACTGATAACTAGTTCTAAAACTAAGGTAATGTTTTTGAGTGTGTCTGAGCCAAAAGATTGTTGATGCTGATCTCTTTTTCCATGCTACTGAGTGTCAAAAACTTAAACTTTTTAACTGTACCTGGTAGTCCTATGGATACTTCTACAAACTTTACTGATTCCACGAGCTGTAGTGATAAATGTTTTAAATTAGAAATAGTAAATGAATTCAAGTATTTGGGATTGATTATTGATTCTAGAATGAGTTTTTATAACCACACAGAAAATCTTAGACAGTATTTTCGGTGCACTCTTAGAAATTTCTTCTTTTTGCGTAAAGTTTGCTCTTCTAAACTGCTCCTTAAGATTTATTATGGCATTTTTCATTCCAAACTAGAATATGAAATTCCTTGTTAGGGAGGTTCCTATTAACACAAAATACAGCCTCTTTTAGTTTTCGAAAAAGTGTTCTAAAGGAAATATATGGTAAGCCTCGTTTGTACCCTAGTTTTCCACTATTTAGGGATTTGAAAATTCTTCCACTGCGACATATGTTGTAGATATTGCTATAAAGTTCTAAAAAATTTCTTTAAAAGATCAGGTAATCTTAATTTTAGATTAATTGATAAATAATTAGGTATAGTCAACGTGGTAATTTTTTGAACCAAGTGTCTATACCGGTGTTTCGAACAACGGCATTTCGAAATTTTTATAATGTTTCCTCATGTCGAACATTTAATAGACTTCCTATTTCTATCAGGTTGCAAACTTCTCATTTTGTATTTATGAAACAAGTTAAAAACTGGCTCTTTAGTCTTCCTTTCCTAACCCATCCGATTAACCCTAACCCATTGACTTTTGTATGTACAGGTAGAAAAACATGTGTCTTCAACCAAAGGTATTAACGCTGGAGTTCCTCAAGGATCAAAACTTGGACCACTGCTGTTCAACATTTACACTGCTGATCAACCAGCCAACATATCACGTACAAAGACGAAGCCTTATGCAGACGACTCAATCACATACGCCACCGCTTTTTCCCCAGAAATTGCTGCCAGAAGATTGCAAAACTACATTAAGAACCTATGGGAATACTATGTCAAATGGGGACTGAAGATAAACAGCGAAAAGACTGAACTCATCTGCTTCCGAACACCAGTGACTGTCATTCGAAGACGAGCGTTTGCAACACGCTGGTGATGCAATCAAAATAAAGTTTCCAGACAACACTGAAGTGACAGTGAAATCATCAACGAGGTACTTGGGAATCAACTTTTCCAACAAATTCAAATTCAAAAGGCATGCAGACTTATTTTTTTTGTCGATGTAATAAATTACATTTAATAAGTAAATTAGACCAAACAGAACTAAATTTGAGAAAGCGCATATGGCTCCAGTTTGCATTCTGATAGAGCACAACAGTTGGACTAC
Organism: Chrysotoxum bicinctum; assembly: GCA_911387755.1. Taxonomy (NCBI): domain Eukaryota; kingdom Metazoa; phylum Arthropoda; class Insecta; order Diptera; family Syrphidae; genus Chrysotoxum; species Chrysotoxum bicinctum. Next base: position 93,593,610 of record OU426990.1, on the reverse strand, counting down.
TCTCTCTGGGATGCAAAAAAGTTGGCCTATGAACATTTAAATAGATTTTCAGTTTACCGTTATTAAAAAATGACATGCACTTGTTTTGTTGTTTATTGATCTCTTGTTTTAATGTAAGCCAGCAACAGTTTAATGTCAACCATGGTGCGTGGCGTTGCATTATCGAGAGACCTTAGCGAATCCATAATTAAAGCCTTCGAAACGGGATTATGGAGCTATAAAATCGCAAAACAATTCAATTTATCGCGCTCATCAATTCGAAACATTATCTCAAAAATCAAAAATAGTGGAAATGTGGAGATCGGTAAAAAAACGGGACGCCCACCAATTGCAAAACCTCGAGATTGCCAAGTTTAAAAAAAAATAATAAAAGAAAATCGAAATCGACGCCAAACGGCCGCTGCAATAACTGTCCAATGGAGGGAAAGAATCCAAAAAAGTGTTTCAGTCTACACTTGCAAACGGACTATGAAAAAAATTGGATACAAATTTTATAAGGCTTATTTTAGATTTATTGAAATTAGAGCTATTTTAATTCGTTAAAAACATAGGCCACAGAAAAACCACTTTTAACCACTTTTAAAAAGCGGCTAGAGGGGGCCAAACAACGTAAAAACTGGACTTTAAGTGATGAGTCCAGGTTTGAAGTTTGCGTGGCCGACGAACGAAAATGGGTCATTAGAAATTCGAAAGAGGCTTTTCACAAAGATTGCCTTAAAAAAACGGTCAAGTTTCCAGCATCTCTAATGATATGGGGATGCATGTCGGGGCGGGGTTTGGGCAATTTACATTTTGTAAATGGAATTTACAATGCTGCCCAGTACATGGGTATTCTAGAAAATGAGCTTCTCCCATCAAAACTACGACTTCAAGCTAGTGATGGAGACTATATTTTCCAACAGCATGGAGCTTCTTGCCATACTGCAAGGTCAACAATGGCGTGGTTATCTGCTGAAGCTATTACTTTACTGGCCTTCCAGCAGCCCTGACCTTTCACCAATTGAAATTGTCTGGCATAAAATGAAACAAAAACTGCGAAAAGAACCATGCCGGACTCTTCAAGACCTTAAAGCTAAAATAGTAAATATTTGGGAGTCTTTTGGTACCAAAGAATGTCAAAAATTAGTTGACACAATGCCACGACGCATAGAAGCTGTTATCAAGGCCAAAGGCGGCGTAACACCATGGTAAAATAAAAATTAAGACTCATAGGCCAACTATTTTGGGCTTAAAAAAATGTATCAATCGTTATTTTATTTTGTAAGATTGCTCTATACCGTTATTTAATTGAAGTCATTTTGTTTTTGTTACTTATTCCTATTCAAAATAAATATATCTTAAAAATAATACCAAAATATTGATTTTATTTCCGATGGAATTTAAGAATCAGAAGAGTTTTGTTTTTTTATCATAGGTAGTCCAACTATTTTGCGTTTGGGCTCGTACATACGTAAATCTGCTTAATAGAATTAAATAATCCACCTATCTACCTCCTTATTGGAAAAACTAATTATACATGTACTTATGTATTTGTACCGACCTTCATGTAAATGTACACATAGGAAGGACACAAAAATTCTTTTCAACATATATCGCGTGTGCTATAACGAGCTGCAAAGGAATTTATAGCTTTTGTCCTTCATGAATTTTGAAAAAATAGTTTCATTAATTCCACGCATCGAATAATTCCAATTGAGCATCAACGCCTTTATTCCCGCTGCCATCCCCATTATAGCATAGCCTCAGCTAGAGTAAAAATTCCATCGAAAAAGCCCAACGGTCCTCTCTAAGTACTTTTTTACGATCGTCATTATTGGTATTATTACTATTATATTAACTTATAAATATTAATGAATTGAATTTTCCCTGTGCTTATAAGTAAAACAAAAACAACAAAAAAATATATGTATGGAAGGAACACCACCACCGATATCACCTGTCTCACACGCAACCAACCAACCATCAGGCATTCAGATTCAGTCAGGCCGCAAACACTTTGACCACTTTTTATGAAGGTATACAAGGTATAGAGTCCAAAGAGGACTCCTCGGCCCCTGCCCTGCCCTTCCATTGTCACATGGATACCTCCAGCATGGATTATTTATAGAAGAACAGGGCGGCTGCTATAGATTTTATTGCCAAACCAACGAACCAATCCACTCAGCCATCATCATCATAAATTTTATTGTCATAATCGTATCTTTCCTATATGAAGCATAAAACAGGAGGAGAAGAGCTCACCTAACCATTCACACGCATTCATTACGCTTCTTCGGCGGATTCGGATTCGGGTTCGAACTCGAAGTCGTTCTTCATTTCTTCCTCACTATTTCGGTTGGAAACTTGTAGACACATCAGCAGCGCACTCCCACAAGCCAGCCAAAACACACACACACGACACTAGGCACGGTAGTAGATACAACATCCAAAATGCAAAAAGACAATTGGTTGTTTGGGCTTATCGAGCCGTGACTTCATTAAGGAATTATTAATAATTACCGAGTCAGAAAAGAATTCTTTTTCTTTTGGCAAACAATGTTTCGATGTCTTCGTTGTTTTTGTGTTTTTGTTCTTGTTGTTTTTACCTGTTGTTTTAGTAAGCGGTGCCCAGGTCTGGGCCTGATATCTCCGCATACTATCAATGGATACCAAGTAGGTTCTTCGAGAAACCAAGAAAAGGAAAACACGGAATTAATAAAATACAGGTGGTGTGGTGGATCATAATCATCATCATAGTCAACATCAAGAACGTCATCATTGATGGAAGACTATCGGTTCGAATTGATCTCACGAGGTCTGGGGGAGTTTGTATCTGGTGTGGAAAAGGTGACAGCCGACAACCGACAGCTAAAAGTTGTAAAGTTCGCTGTCTTGTAAAGAAAAGGTCAATGGTTTTCTGCATATTTATGTACATACATACTAAGGTAGAGTTTCAGAAGTGTTGAAGTTGATTGTGGTTTTTTATTTTAGAGATTCATAAACGAAGATTTTTTAAAAGGCGAACAGCAATCGGAGAGGGTTAAATGTCACCACTTATAAAAAAGTAGATTTTATTCTTTAACAAAACCTGACGCTTTGTTTAAGTGCGATAGTACGATTTTACGGTTTAGACAGATCGTTGATCTGATTATGTGGGAGACATTTTAGAAATTGCTTCTGGCAGCTATTATTCCTGTTATAGATATAATTTGGATGATTTTCTTTGACAAATACAAATACATTATCTACTTCTACAGTATAGGAAATTGTGAAAATTCGAGAAATTTGTTCCTTACATCCGAGTTCTTCATGTGTGGAAACAATGGAAATTGTTTTAGATAAAAACAAAAACAAACCCAAGCAATATTCAGTGTTTTCAATTAACTGGAAAGTTGGAAGCAGTCTCTAAAGGGCGACACTTGCTTTGACAAAGTTTTTTCTCCATGAAATTGACAAATGTGCATACAAAAGAGTCCAATTTCAAAGAAAAAGTTAAGGAAAACACACGTTCCGATGGGTTGCTAAAAAATATTAAGGGTAGCTTTGATAGCATCCTAAGAGACTGTAAAAAACAATTGTAAGGAACCGCCTCACAGTGGTGCTATTTGTATGGCAGAGCGGAAAAAAATCCGTAAAATCTGAACCAAATAACGGAATTAAATGAAATTTTGTACACTTGTTTATACTTGCCTTACACACACTTCGACAAAATTTGGTTTAAAAAAATAATTGGGAGAAAAGTTATTGAAATTTTTCGGATTTGCAGGGTTTATTAACTTATATCGAAACATAATTTTTACTTGCGATATAGGTATACTATAGTGCAAGTTCTGCATTTGGAAAAAAAAATCGAACTCGAGATTTTGATCAAAGTTGACATTACGATGATAGCGAAGACGAAAAAAGTGGGTCCGACAATTCCGTCTGTCTGTCTGTATGTCTGTATGTCTGTATGTCTGTATGTCTGTATGTCTGTATGTCTGTATGTCATAGCCTGTCATAGAACCGTTTTTTTGATTTTCGATTTTCTCACCAACGGCTCTAACGATTTTTACCGAAATTTTTATGCAGGAGCTGCTTTGCATTTTAAAAAATAAAAACTAAAAATTTTTTCGAAAAAATAGTTTTTGGATTTTTAAAAAAATAATACAATTTTTTTTTGAAAATTCGATATCTTGAAAACCGATACACGGTTAAATTTTTAAATTACATTTTAAAATGTATTTTATTAAATACTAACAATTTGCGTAACAATTTTTTTTATAAAAATTTTAAGAAAAATTTAGTACACAAAAAACATGTTTCAGTGTGTCTGTATGTCTGTACCTCTCACTACAGCCTAAACCACTGGACCTATTTCTTTAAATCTCGGTGGTTAAGGGTCCTCGGTGATTCCCTAGAGGAGAAATTGAAATTTTTTTTTTAGCTCCAAAACTAACTGTACCCCCTATACACCCGTAATACAAAATCTTATTTATCTCGAAAACGGCTCTAACGATTTTGATAAAAAAAATTAGGTGTGATATTATGGACATGGAATACATTTTGGTCAGCAAAATTTTGGGGTAAAATGTTATTAACGGTACCTGTCAAAGAACCGTTTTTTTGATTTTTGACTTCCTCTTTAACGGCTCTAAGGATTTTAACCAAAAATTTTCAGCAGGATTCTCCTTAAGTTTAAAATAATATTGTTTATAAAAATATTCGAAAAAATATTTGTTGGGTTTTTTGAAAAAAAAAAATAATTTTTTTTTGAAAAATCAAATTTGAAATTATTTCCTAAAATCAATATTATTAAATACTTAAAATTTGCATCCCATATTTTTTTTCTTAAAAAATTTGAAAGAAATTTTTTATATAAAAAATGTATTTAATAATAAAACGAAAAGTTTGTTTGCATAAATTCATACTTTTCTAGAAATAAGACGGCAATTGTATGCATTTGAACATTATTATCTCATTAAATCAATTTTTTATATTTATAAAACGTATCTTAAATTCCAAAGTACTTTTACATAAGAGCAAGTTCGTGCGATCCAGTCGTGCATTTTATTTGTATAATATGTTTTTGTGTTTGTTTTGTTCTTAAGCTAAATAATCAAATACATACATAAGTATACAAGCATACATATATCCAATATAAGAAATAAATAAATAAATAAATAAATACACATAAATAATTATATTAATAAGTTCTGGTCTTAATTGGATTATAAATGGATCGGATGATATCAGGATCATGAGGAATATATCCTCATTCGTTGATAACCGGGAAAACTTCCTGGAGTTGTGTGTCCTATAGTGCTTGTAGTCCTTATTCCTGCATTCTCGGGCTTCTTCTGAAAGTAATCCAACTGGCAAGGATGCACTTTCTATTACTTCTGCTCCGTGTAGCAAAATGTTGTGAACAGTTGCGGTCATGTGATACCAAGGGTATCGCGAGGTCTTAAATTTTTGGAAATCGATTGTAAAATTCCTGCAAATAACTTCCAATATGACTGCGAGTCCGGTTATCAATCTAATGTCTATTTTGGTGATATCTGCAGCCACATTTGGATTTCCGAAAAATCTTCGTGAAGTATTGCCATCATTAGTTGTTACAACGTCAACTTTTATTCCAACCTTTGATATGAATTCTGCTTGAATTGGTTTTTTCCTCTTCCTTGATATCACGAGTAGTCTCATTAGTTCTTCATACTTTAAAGCTTAAGTTATATCCCAGGTGCAATATGTACTCCATAAATCGAATCCGTGTAAGCAGTGACATTCCTAAAACGAGAGCTTCTTCATTCAGGATCTTAGATTGCAACTTGGATAAGTCATTCATCTCTGAAGGCTCAGCTCCACAAAAAATGCAATTGCTCGCTGAACTAGTATTTGTCAAAGCTTGAGCTATGTACTTCCATCTATCATCGTAAAATAAAGACGGTGTTTTATTTTGACAACATGCATTCCAAAAGTGATTGAGCTTTCTTCCAGCTCTTGAATTTCATTTTCCACACGGTTTTTCTCTTCTCGTATGATGTTGAGTGTTTTCTTCTTATATTCAAATTTTAAAGCTCTGCAATATTTCGGACGGGGATTTATCCATGTTGTATTGTTTTCTCCAGTAGTTGCTGTCATTTTCAAAGGGACAATCGATGTCATGAAAAGATGAGATTCCGATGCTTCTTGGTTGCCAGTAGAAAATGTCTGCATGTATTTGCTCTACCCAGATGAACCATCACAACCCCACTCTGTGTGAAGTACTAATTCTGAAAGGGTTCTCAGGACATTGGTTATAAAATATTATGTAACACCCTTCAAAATCTGTTCAAGATCATAAAAAGCAATAATTGTTTGTTTTATATTTGGAGACAAAAACTCGTATGCAGGTAAAAACCCACAAACAAATTTACTTTTTTATTTATTACCTATCTCTAAAATGTTAGATTAAAATATTAAAGTACACATTTTTTAAGTACCTACTATTAGTTCAATTTAATAACATCATAAAACAATAAAGCTCACCACATATTTCCAAGAAAAATAAGTTTGAATTAGAAAAAAAAAATTAAGGCAAGAAAATTATTTGAGCAAATAATTGATTATATCAGAGATCCGTCAGAGGATTAATTTTATTTTATATTTTTATGAAAGATATATATTTGTCGCAAAAATAAAATCTTGGTTGCATTCTTTCCAACTATTATTAGCCATGAAATTACAATTTTTGCAGCATGACCAAAGTCGAAACCGTGTTTCTTTAATCGGATTCAGTGAAACAAATTTGTACAATGCGTTCAAGATCGGATCAGGACGGATACAATTCTTTTGAAAATAGTTAGTTGAATATTGTAGTTTTCCAAAAATAGTAGCCACTAGACGTAATGTAGCTAAAACTGTAGCTCTAGAAAAAAACATTAAAATATAAATTTTAGGTCACTCATTTCTGACCCAACTAACAGACCCAACGAAAGACTGTGCGCCTGCCCCTCACTTCAAGCACATGAAAAAGTAAAACGCTAGGCAGAAGAACGGTGGAAACATTCGCTTCATAGCAAGAGGCTGTCCTCAGGGTGGGCTATACTATCCAATTTTTACTCTTTATTTTTTTTTAGTATACGAACTGCTGGAAAGCGTTGCTTCTCATGGCATATGTTCCATTAGTGAACATTGTTATAACAGACTTCGGGAAGTTTTTAACTCTCTGTGATATAATCCAAAGAGGAATGACAATTACTAAGAAATGGATTATGTATCAACTATAAAAAGACAACAATACACACGTGAAATCTATTAGGTAAGCTTGTAAAGTAACCTAGAAGCTAGAGAGCAAACACTTCTGAAATAAACATGTGGAAATCATATCGGGAAAACCCCAAAATCTCTTATAATATACAAGATACTTGCTGGAAGATTGTGCTTGCAAACCAAACATCTTTAGATGGATGCACACCATGATGCTAGCCCAATCATTACCTATGGTGCGTTTACGTGGCACAAGAGAAGCGAACTAGCAACAACTAGGAAATCACTGACTCACTCGCATGCATATGCATTACTGGAGCAATCAGAACTTGCGCTAATGCAACAATATGTCGGTTATACTTCGCCTAACTCTAAACCATGTGGTAATTGAAAGTGCAGCTAGAGGAGCGATCCCAGAATTCCAAAGGGAGGATAATGGATCACATTGAGGGGTGTACACTAATGTACAGGCTATGGCTTATAATCCTTCTTCTTTTGTGGATTAAATACAAGATGGCAATGACGACTTTGACTACTAATATTTTGTAAATAATCAAAATTAAGATAACAGTTTTATAGACCTTATTATTTAATCTTTTTAAGATCTTAAGCATACAAAAATTGATCGAAATCAGTTGTCCCATTTTTTAGAAACTCGAAAACAAAGTGGACCAGCTTTCGACTGTCTCATAAGAGGAATGAATCGGGGTCGGATAAGGTCGCTTAGAAGCACACTTTCATAGTATTCTTCATGAGGGAAGTAAGCCACAGAAATTAGGCTGTCTGTCGCGGATATCGCTCTTGCAATGTGACCCCGAATCTGCTTTTAAGAAGATTAAACTATCTTTATGTGTGAGCTCTGTTCTGTGGAATCTGGTTGGAATAATAATGTGTGTACTCTGACTCTGGTGTTCTGTGTAATCTAAGACACTGTCTCTCGAACACCAAAATCTTTTAATCATCAACCTCAATCTTTTCCTCAGCAACCGAATCTTTTCGTCTCAACCATTCCTGTTTCCGTATTACCAGGAATGGATGGAGCCTTTAATTTTTACCTAAGTAGTCCAAATGTTAGGTCTCAATGTTAGGTGCTCGACAGATGAAAAGGTTTCCGTAATAGTTCTTTTACCTATCATTTTATCCAAGAAGTGTGTTAGAGAAGAACCTGCCCATATATTTAAATTGTACTCAAGATTTAGACTAAGAGGGCTTTATAAATTACAGCCAGAACAGACGGATCGAAAAATGTCTTACTTCATGGAAGGAAATTTAAGAACTTTCCGTAAAATTTCTGGTAAATATTAAATATTATTCAATCCAAATTTTAAAAATCATTTTATTAATAAATTAATTTCTTATACTATATAAACTTCCTTAAAAATTTTCTAGATATCTAAACTTCTTCGTTTTCAAGATATTGAATTTCCAACAAAAAATTGAAATTTTTTCAATCCAAAGAAATATTTCGTTGAAAATTAGTATTTTAAAATATATTATGTATAATAATTTTTCAAATTTGAAAAAGCTCCTTTATAAAAATCTTATTTGAAATCGGTAGAGCAGTTAATAATGGAAAGTCGAAAAAAATGAGTTTATGATATCTTTACAGTCCTTTTTATGTATTTTTTTTTAATTTTCGATAATATATTTTTTATAAAAATAAGGTTTTTCATAAGGGCTGTATGGCAGGTTGCAGGTACCGTTAGCTTTGAAGCTATAAAAATTCAATTTCTACCCTAGGGAATTACCTAAGAACCGTAAGTACCGAGTTTTTTTTAGAAAATCGTTTCAGCGGCTTAGGCTTAGATCAAGGTGCACCAATACAGTGGCAGTCAAAATAATAGCAGTGTAACCTGCCTTTCTTCAACTACTTTCTTGGTACTATAACATTTTGTCTTACGTTTCGGGAAAAAAATTTCATCACATAACGGTTTTTTCCAAAATGCTCCAATGCTCTTACTATCAGTGATATCTATCTCATGGTAATTGTGTATTATTCTTAGATCCTTTGCTTTTTAAAAGTAATATGTAATTTCAAACTTCAAGGTAAGCCTTCAAGGCCTCATAGTATTAACATATTTATAATCAGATACACTTACAATATGGGCCGTAGTAAGTACTGCACTCCGGAAAAATGCCCAATCATTCGCCAACTTTTTCTGAAGGAAAAACTGAGGCGCAAATCCAAAATACACTGCAAATCTCTGCAAAAATGATTTCAAATGCACGAAATTATAAAGAAAAACTTCAAATCAGATGGGTCTTCCAACAAGACAATGACCCGAAGCACAAAAGCAAAGGAGTGTTTTCGGGTCAATAATATTTCTGTTTTAGACTTGCCTCCCCAATCACCTGACCTCAACCTAATAGGGAACCCTTGGGCAGATGTTAAAATAATGGTTGCAGCTTCAAAACCCACAACAATAATCAACTCTGGATTACAGTTGAGACTGCATGGAAAGCTATCCGATTGGAGAATCGTCAGGCTTTGGTTGATTCTGTAAAGCGACGATGTGAGGCCGTTATTAGCAACCAAATAGTAATTTTTCTGTAATTTTTATCAAAATTTTGTTTTTTTTCCTTAATTTTTTTCAATACTACTATTTTTTGATGGTAGCAAATCTTTTACACATTTTTTTACTTTATTTATTTGATAAAATCAAAACTTTTCTTATTATAACCTGGATTAAAATTAATGTGGCTAAATAAATATTAATATACTCGTATATTTATAACGATTAATAAGTATGGATCATCATCATCATCGGCTCGACAACCGGGTTCCGGTCCTGGCCTCTTTCAACAAGTCTCTCCACCTATCCCGGTCTCTAGCCGACGCAATCCAGTTGAGCAAGGCTTCGGGCGTCCTGGTCCAAGCCATCTCTCCAGCGCAGCGCAAGCAAGGTCAAGAGACCACGCTGTCGTCTAGCATAGAGTGTACGACAAAGAACTTTCCGAGCAGGATCCTCTTCGCTCATGCGAGCTAGGTGCCCTGCCCACCGGAGTCTACCGAGCTTAATTTTTGTCACGATATCTGCTTCTAGGTAGATTGCGTATACAGTCCTTCCAAGTCTCGGATCCATATGTGAGTACTGGCAGGACCATGGTCCTGTACAGCAGCAGTTTTGAAGTTATGGTGAGATTTCTGGATTTGAAGAGCTTTGACAGACTATAGTAGGCTCTGTTGGATTTGAGAAGCCGCCGCGTATTTCTTCTTCTATATTGTTATCGGCTGCTACTATTGACCCAAGGTATTTAAAGGATTGCACCACTTCAAATTCGTGCTCCGCTACCTTGATTGTTTGACCAACTGTTCCTCTCGCATTCGACGCCACCATGTACTTTGTTTTACCTTCACTAATGTGCAGCTCCAGATCTTGTGCCGCTTGCTCGATCTGGATGAAGGAATCGTGTACAGCTTTCCGGTTCTTCCGATGATGTTGATGTCGTCTGCGTAAGCCAGTAACTGGCTGGTCCTGTTGACGATGGTCCCTCTTGTTGCCGTGCCAAAGTCACGGATTGCTTTCTCCAACGCCAGTTTGAAGAGGAGGCAGGCCAAACCGTCCCCTTGTCGGAGTCCATTAAAGATGTTGATTGGTCTGGATAGCAATCCGTCTATTTTTACTTGGCTTGTTACGTTGGTCATGGGCAACCTACATAGTCGTGTCAATTTATTTGGGATAATAAGCATTAGGTATTTATTTTGTTGAATTTTCCCGGACATACGGACAGAGGGAATTGCGGGACAAAAAAATTGTTGAAAATCTTGGTAAATTTTCCAAAATCTGACACAACCAAAATTGTACTGACAAATTCTTCGTTGGCTCAACTGGTGTTTACACATGTCAGTTGTTTTTATTGTATGAAGTAATCAAGTGTCAAACAAGTGCGTCCTTTGCACCAACTACAAATTACAAGTACAAATTTGTGATTAAAAAAAATTACATATGAAAAAAACTCGATTTCTTACAAATTTTTTAAAAAAATGCTTGTAATCACAATTTTCTAAGATGGTGAAATAGGCCCCTGGGGGGCTTGTAATTACAAGCATTTTTTCACAAAATTTGTGAAAATTCGATAAATTTTGTTTCACCAGTTTGTTGTAGTTACAAAATTGTAGTTGTAAATTACAATTTAAAATTTGTGAAAAAGTAAGTTTCCGTTCACCGAAACTTGTTTTTTACAAGTACAAAATTTGTGAGCTTTCAAGTTTCTTGTGTGTTTCTGTTTCACCAAAGAAAACAAAATTGCAAGTTTCCTTTTATTTGTAAAAAAAACTCTACACGAGTCAAGACGTAAGTTATTTTTGATACAAGTTCTTGAAAGTAATATTTTAGATGTTTAAAATGGTCTTACGCTAAAGGCATAGTAGTAGCGATAATTGTGCAAAAGATTTTATTGTCTTGAATCACAGAAGAAGAGTTTATCGTCCGCGGATAAATTTTAATATTTCGTAGTGTTTTTACTTTAATGAGCGTTTTCGTGTGAGTTTCTGCAAGGTGGAAGAAATAATTTTACTCATTGGAGGCCGGATTAGTCACAGAAGGTACAAAAATTGTGCATTCTTTCCAAGAAGAACCTACTTTACACGACTTTTGAAAGAGGTTTCAGGCCTTTTCCTCGCGCTATGCTACTAAGAGATAACGGGTACCCTTCTTTAGATTGATTTTGTTCACCGATTCTTAGAACTACAGGTATTGCCATGGACCACTACAACCGAGCCCATACATCAAATCGCAGGCTAATTGAAAATGCAATTGGCATTCTGAAAGAAAAACGTCCTTGCTTTAAAAATTTGCGGCTACAACCACGTAAAGCAATAAAAGTCATTCAATGCTGCATCATTTTTCTCGCGCAATAAGGATGCAAAAAACAATTTAGTTTGCTTATTCATTGTAAGCATCATTCAAACGAGTTTTACAAGTTAATAAGAAAAACTTGTTGTTTACAAGAAATAAAAAAAAAATGATGAAATGGTATTTTCACAAACTTGTTGCTTTCCAAAGCTAGTTGTATTTTTTTTTGCAATATTCACAAAATTGTGAAACAGTTACTTGTACTTTGTGAAACCGAGTTGTGTTCTACAAATTTGTATTTGTGAATTATAAGTCTCAAATTTGTGCTTGTAATTTGTAGTTGGTGAAATAGGCCCCTGATTGCGGAACTTTAGCAATTGTAACTCCTTAAGGAAACTTCTTGTCAGTTAACTTTTCTTCCTCTGTTTACATATAGCTGTGAGGTATTTGGAAACAATACCTTTATATTCAGAAATCTTTTTTGTGTTGTTTTTTTTTTTTTTTTAATTTTTGGCAATAAACTTAAAGTTGTTAAATAATTAGTTGGTTAATGGATTGTTTTCTCTTTGAAGGAAATATTATTTTTATAGAAATGCGTTTATTTGTAATGAGTTTTCTTTTTAATATTAAAAAAACTTAAAAAAACTTGTCTAATCTTAAAGTTATGGATCGACATATCCTTCAAAGCTAAAAGCGAGAAGTTATCCAACAACAATTTCTTATATTTCCAATTAATATTCACCAGATCTATAGTTTATTTTCCTTCGTCAGCCCACTTCACATTTACTAGAACTCTTTTTTTTTAAACTTCAATGTTGATTCGAGCGTATCTCCCACTTTACTTACTTACCTAGACGCCATAAAAAAGAAAACCAAATTGAAAACCAACCTCTATACCTTCCCTTAAGATTCACATAAATATCGCCTCTAGATCTTTTGTTCTGCTCAAACTACTTTGGAGCACCCGTACCCGTACCGTATATATTTAATTTAAGATTAAATCCAACGCCCCCACTATCTAATTAACTCAGGTGCCCAGAGTCAGAGCTTCCCCTGATTTCCCTTCCAAGACAATGATGACAATCGGGAAATAAGTCAAAGACCACATTGGGCCCTTAGCATTCAGGCGTTAAGAACGCGCATGTGTATGCGTCGAGGTCTTATATTTGAATTTATGGCGAATATCTATTGTTTCGTGGTCGACGCCTAGATGATGTTTTCTTCACACATCCAACGCGCGATTTGAACTACTGATTTCGACTTCAAGATAGTTAAACTAAACCTAAAGGAAGGTATATATTCTATAGGAATAAGGCGTTTCACTTCGTTGACTTTTCGCACATAGGTATACCTATACATATCTACTTTTTATATACCTCCTTACAGATTGGAGCTTCTTCGAATGTTTTATAGGTATTCCCCTGATTGGTGTTGATCATTTTTTTGTCTTCAGCTTCTGGAACTTCGAGCTCTATACCATAGCTCCAAGTAAGCATGACCTCCACCACAATTTTGGTTAACATGAACCCGAAAAAGCTTGTGTCACACACAATTGATGGTATGAGAGATAATTGCTTTGCTTCGTATTTCTTTTTAAGCAAGACTAAACCATGACCGAGATGGTCTTTGATTTTCCTTATCGAAGCCAGATCGAGGTAATTTTCTTCTAGTTTTGTATATAAAACGATTTTTATATGCTTTTAAACATAACCACAATTAAAACTAATATCGAGATATACATATGATGTATAATCCATTTTAGAGCTTCCAACGTATCTTGTGATTTTGAACTAGCTCGTCTTAGAATGGTATTAAATCAGGGAAATTTCCTTGTTTATGGAATAATTGTACTTTTAAAAAGGTGACAAAACTGATACAACAAAGAGGAAAACCCACCCACATTAATGGAACTCCTAACCCCTTTTGTATGCAGATTTTCGTATGCATTAGAAAATTGAAGTGAACTGCTTTTTCTAACATTCATGTCTATTACAGAATTCGCAGAATTTTACTCCCGGTGAGTTGACTCGATCCGTTGACCTTTCGCATCCGCTGGAAAACTGAATTATGGAATTCGCCGGATGAACTACATTGTCGATTCCTAAAATTACCTTATCATTTATGAACTTTCGTATCGATACTGTCAGCTACAGACATTTAGTTAACAGCATAGGCTTTGATAATAGCATCGTTGTCGATCAACCAAATCAAGCATCGTTGTGCGTGGTTAGTACTTGGATGGAGGACCGTTCAATACCAACCGTGTGCTTTTTTTTTTAGATTTCTGGCTGTCCCGGTTGCGTTGTTAGTTGTGCGTTTTCTATTTATTTTTTTAAACAAACATTTAAACATTCAGTATGATAAGCTTTTGACTTACATTTTTGTGCCTTCCATTGTTTATTTTTTTTTTCATTTTTCGTTTAATCAAAAATTCACTTCAGATTCGTTTCAAATTCGGTGCGAATATAAAATGATAGAAATTGTATAGAGTGCGAATGGATTGCGAATTCAGTAATACCATATAAGTTGAACAAAATGTCGGTGGTGTAGGGATTGTTAACGACATCGTTCAACTTTCATTCGTCGGATTCAGTAATAGCAAAAGTTGGGAAATTAATTGATTGAAACTGTCACTTAAGCTCATTCGCCGAATTCTGTAATAGGGGTGATTATTATATTAAAACTATTTATGCTTTTCCAGCATTCATACAAGGTACTGAAGTGCGCCTCTGTTCGGGCTTATGAAACAAGAATAGATTGATTTTCGTATGAACGTGCACCTCTGGCTCTGATACCATCTGCGATCACCCTGGTCATGGCTACAGTTAAGATATTTTTTTAAAAATACTATAGTATTGCAGGTATATCTATAGAGAGCTGAATTTTGTCAAACACTACCAACTACTTAAAGCTAGTATGACGTATGGTGTGACATAGACTAGACATAGGAATAGGAATAATATTCTGAACAGATTAAGCACCCCCTTACAGTTATATTCGAACAATACAAAGCAAATTAATTTTGTATTCCGATTTACCAGTAGTAGTTGAGTAGGTTGAAGTAATTTGTATGACTGGAGAACCGAACTTACCTGCAATTCATTAGTAGCAATTTCCTTACTAGCTTAATAAAATCGCCTTGGAGTCTGGTGTCATAATGAATAATTTAATCTGCAGGCAAGATGAAGCTTCAGAAGGAATCTAGTTTTAACATGACCTATCGATCAGAAATAAATGCCCCATCCAGTGAGATCAACAGATTGGATTTATGGTTTGCGGTGATTCTCGGGAAAAAAGATTTTTGAAGAAGTTTTCAATAGCGGGTTGAGGATTGGTGAAAATTTTGAAATTTCAAAATTTATTGGTTAAGAAGGTACGAATGTAGAGGTTGATTACAATAGACGTGATGAGTTAAGGTTCTGCTGAGCACTGGGTCTCTCGACACATTTTTTCTGAAAAGGTACTCTGGAATCGACTTAAAAATTATTTTATGGAAAATTGTAAGAATTCTTAGCTCTAAAAGGGCTGGAAACGACATCCCCAGAAAAGATTTAATAAAACCAGAAATGTGATCTCTTTATTGAATAAATAAATCTGACCACATCATTAAAACATTACCCTCAATGTTGCAAACACTATACCAGTAGCACCAGAAAACTTGAGTTTTGGCAAGCTTAGTTTTTATATGGAGCGGCAAATAGTCATTTATACAGGGTCCGGCAGCGAGGTATGGAAGATTTGAACGGGGCGTCAAGCGAGGTAGGGGAAACCGTACCATTTTAGTAACCATGGAACCTTGGTCGATTGCGCATCGTGTGTTTTTGTTTACAACACGTTCATTGAAACGGGCCGTTCGTTCATTGAAGCACAGAGACGATTAAGAAATCATTTTAATATTGGCCGCCACGGTCGTGTTCCAAAGTTTGATACGATTGTGAAGTGGGTGAATAGCTTTCACAGAACTGGTTCTTTGAGACGTGGAACTGCGCGAGGAGGTGATCGAACGATAAGGACTCCAGAAAATATTGAAAAAGTGCGTCAAGCAGTTGAAGCCCTCGTCGATCGGCTGTATGTCACGCTCGGGCTCTACGGATGTCAGACCGCTCAGTTCGGCGAATTTTGGACTTTGTATTTGCATTTTCATCCATGCAATATGATAGTTGTCTAAAAATTGCAGCAAAACGACTACGGCAGACTGATTTCTGATTTCACTGCGAGGAGATGTGGAATGGCCCCTCGATCACCGGATTTGTCACAATGTGATTACTTTTTATGGGGTTATCTCAAAGCACGAATATATCTACATAAGCAAACCACGTACACTCGAAGCCCTTAGTGAGACAATAACCCATACCCAAGACATTCGAGCAGTTCTACGTCAAATGCTTCAGAGGAGTATGCAGAACTTCTCACAACGTCTGCAAGAGTGTTTTGACAAAAATGGATAGCACTTGACTGATGTGATTTTTCGTACGTATTTAATATTTTTTGTTTTCATTTTTTTGACTGGTTTTGTATTGGCAACATCTAAAGAATACATTCATAAATAAAATTTGAGTTTAGGTGAAAAAAATGAGTGTGTAACGATTTTTTCAAATCTTCCATACCTCGCTGCCGGACCCTGTATTATTGAACTTGCGCAAGATAAAATTAATCCGACTTATAAGACTATTTACATGAGCTTCCCAAGATATAGTTTCATCAAGTATAAAACCCAAACTTTTAACCTTACTTTGGTATGGGATAGGGTAGCCAGATATGTTTAGATGAAACTAGTACTGGAGTTTCAAAAACCCGGACTTTCCCGGACAAATGAGGATTGAAAAAAGAGTACAAAACAAGGACAGAATAAACACATTTATATTGTAAGAGGAAACAAAAAATTGTATTAACATTTAAATAAAAATAAATATTTAGTTTAAAAATCACATTTTTAAGTTACAAAACATCTTTGAGGTATAAAAAAAGGAACTTCATTTGTTTTTTTTTTTTAATAAATAGCCTTTACAGTGCTTGTTGTACTTTTCATTACATCTAATACTGTTAAGTATATCACTGTTGCTTTTTTGTTAAATTAATTCCTTTGTTAAAATAATTCCTTTGACGGAATCAGGTAACAGTTTGTTTCTATCTTTTGTCCACGTGAATTTAATAACGTTTTCTTTACAGCCGGAATCATCAAGCTTCTTCAAAATAGATTTAATTTTAAGTGGAACAAAATCGTTATCGATTCGCTCGTAAATATTATTGACAATATTTTGTAAAATTTCAACGGTTTCAATAATAGAAATGTCTTGTTTTTCAAGTTTTTGAATATTGACGTTGAATGTTGACATGAGAGAATGAACCAAAAATAAATACGCCTCGCTTAAGTCGTCTTTAAAAAATGTTTGCAATATTTTAGGCGGATTCTCGTACATAAGTAAAAGACGTTCAAAGCAAGATAGAGAGAAAGCCATCTGGTTTTCGAATGGTATAAGAAAGGCTTATATTCATTTTCAAGAAATTCAGAAAAATCTCGAAGTCTTTCCGTTCTGACTGTGTAGATAGAGAAATAGTTGTATATTTTTACAATTATGATATCGGCGTCAACTGGTAAAGTATCACATCCATGGTAGATCGCATTGACTAATGTGGTGGACATCCTATACCTATCATGTTTTGGTTGACTAAAGATTTTAACTTCGAATAGACATTGTTCGAACCTTTCCTTTGTCTTCCACCAAAATTGGTATTGCAGTAATTGTCAGCGCAAAATCCATTTACTTTTGATAATGAGTTATTTTGTGTAAGAGCTTTAACAATAAGTTCGGCAGTTGTTCTATAATTTCTTTTCTCATATATTGGATCTGTTCGTTCACTTAATTTTAATGGGCCTCGGTTCATTTTTTAATAACCATTTAATTATAAGTATCATAAAAGTAAATAGATACACAATGGTTAAAAGGAGTACAATCCCGGACAATTATCAAAAACTATCCCGGATCTCCCCCACACAGTGAAAAAAGAGTACATGTCCGGAAAAATACGGACGGATGGCAACCCTAGTATGGGATAATAACATTATTTAACACAACCGGATCCAAAATATTATTAACTGGCCGAAAATAAAACGCTATTGCCTGCGATTTATCCAGATTCAATTTCAAGTTATTAAGTGAAGCCCATGAGTTAACAGAAAGAAGGTCAGCATTAACGGATGTGATGAAGGAGGAAACTTCTATTATTTGACAAGAAAAGAGTAAGTGAACATCGTCAGCAAAAAGATGGACAAGCGAAAAAGATGTTGCATTGTGGAGGTCATTTATAAATATAGAAAACAGAATTGGTCCTAATATATGTAGATCCTTGAGGGACTCCAGAAATGATTTCAATAAAATCAGATTTATTTTCTCCAATACAGACATATTGAAAGCGCTGCGATAGGTATGACAATATCAGATTACAGGCACTATTAGAGAAAGAAAAATACCTCTAAGTTTGAAACAAAGACGACCATGGTTAACGCTATCAAAGGCCTTGCTGATATCCAAAAGTAAAAATAAGGAAACATAATTGCGACCCATGTTCATCGTGATTGTGTCGGTTAAATCAATTAAGGTTGAAGTTGTATTATGATTCTTTCGAAAGCCAGATTGGTTGCAAAATAATAATTTCTTACTAGCAATAAAATCATTGATTCTCATGAACATATTAAAACGTTTACGGTGTTAGTTCAGTAACTATTAGTAACAGTTTTTAATATTATTGAGACTGACAGCAACTAAGCTAGAGATTTGTGTATATGTCAAAAACTTCTTGGTGTTCAAAATTTGGCACGCAATTATAGTCAAATTCAGATTTGAACCTATAAAATCTATATCAAAGCTAAATCAGTCACATTGAAAGTTTCAAAAATCCATCTGACAATTTATTCAAAGGTGCAAAATCAAGATCATATAAATAAGATTACTCTAGAACCTCTGATTGATATCCATTTGTGATCAAGTGTTAGTAGGAGTCTTTTAGCACCATCGTACTAGTTTAACGGATTAATCAAATGCTCACTAGCAGGATTATCAATTTAAAACGGGTCGGCTTCTCTACAAGAAGATCTGAGATGAGCGGCAGGCTGGCCTTGTTTTATGGCCCATTTTCCTTGTACCCATTTTTGGAACTTGGTAGTAAATGTTCCTGGAAAAGGGGATCTTAAAGTGATTGCCAGTGCGGACTATTTGCTAACGTTGTATCTGGAAAATATCATAATATTTCCTTTATTATATTATGATATTTTAAAGATACAAAATTCCTACAAAATGCTTGATATATTTAGCAAACAAACGGCCGTAAGCATAGCTATTCCTCTAAAGGCATCTTCACAGTTGATCTACAATAAGATTGGCCAATCCGTAATTTTTAATTCTTTTTCACGTAACACTCACTACACCACCCGTCGATTACATTTTTACAAAAACCTCCAAGTTACCATCCCATGCAGATCTATTAGGGAATGCGTCATTCTTGAAAGATGATTCGGTTCATTTGTATACGGTGTGATGCTTTTTCTTCGTGGCTGAGGTAAACTCTTCGGTGTCCAGGGTTCTTCCCACAGAAGCAACAAACTTGGGTTTGGAGGTTCTAAGGCTCCGAATGAAATAACGTTTTTCAATACTGCTAAACTCTTAATCAATTTATTTCGGGATTTGGGGTCTTTTTTATTTCTAACACGGTATTTCTTTTCTTAAAATAAATAAGACGGTATTTTATATAATACGATATTCAAAAGCCTAAATAACTAACACGGTATTTCATATAAATTGTCCCTAGCACGCGATCTAGGGAAATAAGCGGGTGGAACTCTAAAAAAAAGAACTTGTCCAATGAGCTACCTTCAAGAGGAGATCAGAGGAAAAAAACGTGTTTGATTAGTAAATAATATATAAAAAAACTCCTAGTAATAATTAAGTTTGAAGCACTCTAGGTAATGCTCCTAATAATAATAAAGCTTGCCCTACTCTGGCAAAAACCCTACTATTTTATAAAAAATTAGATCAGCTTCACCATTACAGCAGTGCCTCTCTGTCACCGAAACGCCTTATAAAAGGTTTTTGTTTGCTGCCCGATCTTAAACTCTCTATACACACAGGATGAGAATAAAAAACAATTTTTTCGTTTTCCCACATCCCAACCTTCACTTGTTGAATCTACGGCTAAGAGTCAGTGTGAATCGAAACAAATAAACGACAAAATTATATGTGAATCAATGTGGGTATTGATCACATGACTTCGGGATTCGGGTACACACTGGATATGTGTAATGTGATTATTTAATACGGTGGTATGAAGGTGTCGTACCGTTTTGCTCGTTAATAGTATTAGGGGTCGTTGGTGTCGTAGCGTTTTGCTCGGAAATGTGATTAGGGTATGTAGGCATTGTAATGCTTTGTTACAACGGATGGAACAAAAACGGATGACTAACTTTGAGTGAATAAGGAAGTCTTATCTTGGCTTAGGAAAAACGTAATATCAACAACGGATATCAGTATCTTCTCGGATAGCCACTCTGCGATAAAATCTCTGAACTCCGTCTCTACAAAATCTTAAAAAACCCTAAGCTGCCAATCATCTCACGTTGAGATTGCACAGCTGATCAACTTTCACCTTTGCTGGGTGACAAGCCATAGAGATATTGCAGGGAACTGTAAAGCTGGCGAACTTGCTGAAAGTGGAGCAAAATCACATGTTTTAGCAAATATGTATTAAAGATGTTGGTTTATCCATCGCAACATGTGGGCTTATGCTTAGGCAAGATACAATACACCTTCGGCGGAACAACATCACCACTTGCTTAGCGATACCGCTTTGGGCATCTGCCATCTTTAAGTAGATTGCACATTAGCTCCGTAAAAGCTGCCCTAACCGGACACTGTTTAATAAGAAGACACTTTTCTCGAATTCGCGTTTACTCAAACTTTCTGCAGAAGCTGCTTGGATGAAGAGGAGGAGGAAACAATTCCTCACTAAAACTTTTGGAGTGATCTCTCAAATAATGAAATACTCAGATTTTCCATGTGGTAGCATAATGGATCAACATTTGGTCTGAGTGTGTCGGATTTCTAAGCTGACAGCCGACCTTCATTATATTCACGAGACGCAGTGTATGCCGTAGTGTTGCTTTGAAAAGCCGTGTGGGTCTGCAGCGCCCGAGAACCGACCAGCTATAGATATTTGTGAAATTTTATAAGTTTGCGCATCTTTTTTATTGTCTGCATAAATGGACGTTGAAGAAGATATAACTACGAACTGTACGGACCATACAGCAAAACCGACCTGGGTCATGTAGAGCGAATGAACTCAAATGTTCCGGCCCGGAAAGTCTTCGCAGTAGAGAAAGACCCCGATTCTATGGCGTACACCGGTGAAAGAGGACTTCAAACAACTTGGCGTGCGAAACTGGAGCAAGCTAAGCTATTGACCGAGCTGGCTGAGGAAGCTAGTTGGTTGAGGCCCTGATCCACCCCGGACTGTAGCATCACCTTTAATAGGAAAGAATTTTATATCGATTCAAAAAAGAAAGAAAATTTGCCTACCAAATCGGAAGTCGGAAAAAATATAGTAAATAAAAGTAACTAAATCAAAAAATATATTTCCGTTAAAAAGAAAAACACTTAACTGGTTAATTGTTATCCAATCCTTTTCCCAATACATATGCAAAATTAGTTAAACCTATCACAAAGCCCCCACCGCTCTTGTCTTTAAGTCCACCCTACCAGCTATAGGTTGGAGTATATTTTATATTCGAAACATAAAAGGACTCATCCTTATGCAGGCAGGATAAGGATCCATCCATATTCGTACCACAGCACAGTATGATAAAAATTTCCATTCGACATTTTTACATTGTCCGGGTGTCCTTTTTTTTAAGGTTAACCCAAAAAACAAGACAACACATCTCGACCGTCCGTATCAGGAATTTAAATTGTCTCCTGCCAAAGAGGGATGCGGTTGAAGGTCCCAATACAAATGATTCCCGCAACAAAGGATAAATAATAATACACAATAAAAAAGAACAGCATGTGACTAATATATTTGATAGAAATCGTTCGTCGTTAAGCCACATTAGATATGAATGTACTTTTTTGGCTGAAAAGTTGGAATTTCCTTCGTTTTTTGGTTGTTTGTTGTTTAAATTGAAAAATAAAAATACCCAAATAGAAGGTATGATTTCCGACTGAGTGACTAAACACCATCCCCGCCCGATTACGGCAAACGACATCGCGACGACGAATAGATTTTGTTATTTTTTTCAACAGGACACGTGTCTTCGTCAAGGGTTTGACCACCATCAACGCGGCCGAGTTGGAAGTTTCGGTATTCCTTCCACCCCATAAACCCACAAGATCTGGAGGCGATTTGTCCTGAGGGGTGAATCCAAAACCAACACCATCGACCATTTGAAAGTCAAAAATTGGATCTAGTTTTAAGGAAAAAATTACCAGAAATTCTATTGAAATTTTATGCTACATAAATTCGTTGTGTCCTTGAGGAGGTTGCCTCGCTTTCCCGTTTCTTGTTTTATAGGTTTTTGATTTGAGCAATCAATTCAAAGTGTCTTGTTATGGACTCGTTTGTATGAAAGTGAAGGTGGAGACGATGCGATGGTTAAGGGAGGGGGTGTTACAGTAATGAGATGCAATAAATGGATTGAAGCGATTTTCAGGTACATTGAGTATCCAATTTGTTTAGAAATGATCTTTCGAGAATTAAATGATTTTTCGCTCCAGGACTGGATTAGACATCAGCGCATTTATTTAATTTACTTAAAATAAAAGAACCGTATTATAAGTATGTACATATATTGCATGTTTGTATATTTAACACGGACAGTGATGTGATAAGTATGTTGATCAAATGTTTCGTCGGCCATTTGGCTGAAGGATTAAGAATTCCGATGAAGAATGCGTATCGAACACAATGGGGATAATTAATGATTTTCTAGTAAGACAATCGGTGGATTATAATTACATTCAATACCTATCTGAAAGCTCAACACTATCATTTAAGAACATTCAAATTGATGGATTTTTCTTACGAAGAGAACGGAAGGTAAACGTGGCTCTAATGCCATTTAGCGAATGGCTCACCACAATGTTTCCATTTTTTCTGAAGAGGCAAACTTTAAGAAGGGGAAACAAATGAAAAATGTGGATACGACCAGATATTGATAATAATTCAAATTCAACATTAGATACTTTTTCACCTACTTAGAAAGGCGATTTTAAAGTAAATTTTCACTAAAGAGTCTATTGGTCGTCTAGATTATTTAATTTGAAGTTGATTATTATAGAGGAAGTGTACCGATTATGGAATACCAAAATATAAACTCATTTTTAAACACAAAAAAATCAAATTTTATTCAGTCTTTTGAATTCAGGTTTATTAAAATACTAAAGACTACTTAAAAAACAAAAGAAAAACTTAAAAAAAATATCACACTTCATTCAATAAATAAAAAATAAAAAAAACGCAAAATGAACACTTTGAAAAAAGTGACCCTAATATGGACCACTGGTGTTTTTTGTAAAAAAAAACCCATGAAATTCAATTTTATGTGCAGAAATCACAAATAAAACTATTGGTTTTTGCGCCAGAGCAATCTACGTGATACCATTTCTGGCAGGGCAAGCATTGTATCCATTCTTCGCCGCCTATATCTTCAGTAAACAAGCCCAAACAATAACTGCACTCTGCCTCACCGTCAGGTGTTTGCAATGAAGATCCAAAATCATCAGTTGTGGAATCGGATTCAAAAGATATTTTATCAGTGATGAAAAAGAAGAATTTAAATTCTGTTTCTTCTTAGGCTTTTTTACTATCTTGCTCTTTTGAAGGCCGCTTGTTGATGGTTTATCAAATGTAGTTGGTTCTTTCATAGCTTCATCTTTTTTCTTCGAAATTGATTTAAAAATTTGTGGTGCATCTATACCGAGCAATGTTGATACAATGTCATCACGTTCTGGTGAGAAAGGCGAATCCGACTGCTGGTTCTTCTGAGACTTTTTCATATTCTTCTTCTTTTGAAGCCTGCTCGTTGAAGCTTGGTCAAATATATTTGCTCCTTTCTTCACCTGATCCTTTTTCTGCTGTGTTGCTTTAGATATCTCTAAGTCAGCTTTGTATGGCGATACTGTGATCTTTCATATGTGAATACGGATTTCCTTCCACGAGCTGATGTTCTTTTCTTGAGAGAAGGATAAGTTGAAATTAGTTCCGGGCTTACAAAAAGACTTGGAGGGTTTTGTTGGCTTTGAACACTTTGGATACTTTGTTGGCTTTGTGGGCTTTGGAGAGTTTGAAGGCTTTGGTGGCTTTGGGGGTTTTGGAGGCTTTGGGGACTTTGTGAGCCTGTCCTGGAAGGGTTTGTATCTTCAACCGGGGGAAAGTTTTCCTGCTCCAAACCTTCCTGCCCTTCATTTATAAAACCGGCGTCTGTGAAAATATTCCGGTTCAAAGGATAGATTCCTGTAGCTTTAAAACCTTCCTCATGGCCAACTTGTCTCAAATCTTTCGTTTTTTTTTTGGTGCCATTTAAAAAATTAAAAAAAAAACTATGTAAAAATTTAAACAAAAATTTTAGCTGGTTCCCAATATGGAATACTATTCCATACTAGGAACACTCTGATATTCCATATTAGGAACAACACGATTCACTGAAATATGTAAAAATTCACTTTTTATTTCACTGAACTTACCTAAATACTTTTTTTATTCCAAAGTTAAAGCTTTTTCCTAACGACTCGACAAATAAAGTATGTAAAAAGTTAAAAGGATAAAAAAATATAAAAAAAATAAACTTACAATAATATGTCATGCACCTACATGAAAATCAACTTTTATTAATTGCGCACGCCCACACCACCCGGCGTTTACAAGGATACTAACAACGAATATGCGCATGAAAAGAAAGCTTGAATTGAAATAAACAGATACATACATAGTGTGGTTCTCAGAATATTGCACTATTTCATATTAGGAGCGTATTCCATAATTGGTACACTTCCTCTATTCAATGATTTTGAAAAATTGTTACTTTAAGACGGTTGTATGTATAGGGGGAACAGCCAACCACAGGTGGACCAGCACCCCAACTTGCCGGTCTACTAAACTGATTTGGCCATTGTTTGATGCTAAACGCTCAAAACAACTAATTTCTATTGGTAGATTGCATATTAGCTCCATTATAGGTGTCCTTACTGGGCACTGCCTAATAGGAAGGCATGCTTCTCGTCTTGGAGTTCCTGCAAATGACTTCTGCAGAAGCTGCATGGATGAAGAAGAAGAGGAGTCAATTCCCCACCTTCTATGCTCTTGTCCTGCCCTAGCGCAAAGACGTAGACTCCACTTGGGAGACTACTACTATAACGATCCTAGTGATCTAAATAATTCCGACATTCACTGTCTCAAACGCTTCATTATTAGCTCAAAATGGTTTAACGAGTAAGGGGGATTTTTGAAATCCTTGTGGTATCACAACGGACCAAATATTGGTCTAAGTGTGCTGTCCTTTTCCGGTCAGCAGCCACTTTAACCTAACCTAACCTATAGGGGGAACAGAAAGATAGAAAAAAAAAGTGTAAAGAAAATAACAACGATATGAGCACATCACTCAAATGACCGCATCGTCTTCGCTAGCAGTGCTTCAACGTTTGGTCCAATTTTCGATGGATCGTGGCGTTATTCCGGCAAAAGCATCTCTGATGGTGGCCTAAGTTCGTTCAAAGTGGTGAAAAGTCGCATGGTCTTGAAGAGAAATTTATATACTCATCACTTAAACCATATGGATAAGTGAAATGCTATAGGTACAGGAACGTCGAAAGCATACACAGGACAAAAAGTTCAGTTGAGAAAGTCATCACAACAAGAGGTTGTTCTTAGGAAAGGAAACTATCACCCTTGCTGTGGAGTCTTGTGGTGGATGAATTACTAGAAAATCTTACTTCTCAAGCCGTACAATTTATTGGATTCGCTGACGACATCTTTATAACAGCCTAACTGAAAATTACTAGGAAATGGTGTCTTTCAGTAGAATTACATATCAACGCTACAAAGTCAACAATCATACCGTTTACCAAGAAACGACTTCAGCTTTCAGCCACACATGAAACCTACTAGATTAGTTGGAGAAGTAAACGACGCTTTTACGAATAACGCTAGTTAGCAAACTCCTCTGGAATAAACGCGTCGAAATAATTGTCGGGTTATGATACGCAAGAGACATGCGGTCATGGGGCTGCAAAACCAAACATTCTAAGGTGGATGTGCAACATGACAGTTAGACCCATCATTACATATGGTGTAGTCGCGTGGTACTCGCATGCATATGCATTACTGGGGCAATGAGAACTTGCCTTAATGTAGCAACGGAGGTTATCCTTCACCCAACCACAGAACATAATGGTACTCGTAATAGCAAGTACAGCTACATGAGCTATCTTCAGATTTGTCAGGAAAGGTACTGGGACGAGTTGTTGTATAGGAATTAGAAAAAGAGACTCCATATAAAAGTCTTCAGTATCGAGTTTACTAGACATTCCAAGATTCAAAAGATGGGTGATATTTTTTGCTTTTTCTTTTTGGCAACACTGGTTTTGACAGCTCACGCACGTTTCGTGTTTTGTGTCACTGTCAAAAATCTTCAGTTTTTGGTCTATAATTTAGCCATTAATCGTCTTAAAAACAAACAATGCTTGCAAATTACTATTATCAAAATGCGTGCTCTTTTAAGAAAGCACACTTCTTCCATTTTATGGTCAGTTTAATCGACGGGTTTTCGGGCTATTGTGACTAAACTTCGCACCAAATTTACATTGTTGGACATTCAACCACCAACACACGTAGAATGCGAACTCAGGAAAATAACGCAGATGTATCGGCGGGTGTTAGTGATGAGTGATGACCGTGAATTATCGATTCGCGCCGTTCGCAGCAATTGGGCCTCTGTTACTTCACTACGTGGAAAATTTTGCGGAAGGATTAAGGTGTGAAACCTTTCAAAATACAACTGGTCCAAGAATTGAAGCCGAACGACCACAACGCCGAAATTTTGGTGAATGGGCTCTTGAAAAGTTGGCCGAAGAACCACTTTTTTATCGAAAAATTGTTATCAACGACAAAGCTCATTTCTGGTTGAATGGATACGTGAACAAGCAAAACTGCCGTATTTGGAGTGCAGAGCAGCCAGAAGCATTGCGAGAGCTACCAATGCATCCAGAAAAAGTCACTATTTGGTGCGGATTATGGGCTGGCGGAATCATTGGGCCGTATTTCTTCAAAGATGACGCGAATCGCAAAGTTACTGTGAATGGTGAGCGCTACCGTGCAATGATAACGAACTTTTTTTTTCGCAAAATGGAAGAGCTTGACATGACATGTGGTTTCAACAAGACGTTGCCACATGTCACACAGCACGCGTAATAATGGAGAGGCGAGTTCGGTGAACAGTTTATTTCACGTTTGGGGCCGGTCAATTGGCCGCCTAGTTAGCGCCTCTAGACTATTTTTTGGAGGGCTATGTTAAGGCTCATGTCTATAGCGACAAGCCCGCTTCGATTGACGAACTAGAAGCCAACATTGAAGCATTTATTTGTGAGATACCAGCCGAAATGTTAGAAAGAGTATGCCAAATTTGAACTAAGCGGATGGACCATTTGAGGCTCAGCCGCGGCCAACATTTGCAGGTCATTTAAAAGTTCTGATTAAGACCTGTAGTAGTTCGACTCTTCAACAATTAATAAACAATATAGAAATGTGCATTAATTTTGAAACATTTAGGACCCAGACATTTTACTTCCAGCTTTCTCCTCACCAGATGCCCCAGTAAATGTAGAAGTACAATTCATCTAACTACAAATATATACCTAGGTCCAAGACGTCTTCGCTTCAGCTTTCACTCCGCCAGACGAATCTACATTTTGCACCAGAAACACATAATATAATTAAATCAATGATACAAAATCAGAAAAAGTCTTCTGATGGTAAGACTTTAGACTTGAGCTTTCAACACGTCCAAAAAACACGTCAAAAATGTTTTTTACGAAAAGAAAAAGCTCTAACGGGTTTTAGTTGAAAAATGCGTTTGAGAATACTTGAATCACTTCTGTCTACGTTTCTTCCTTCTCCATTATCAACCTGATCTACCACTGAGTCGATTAGCGCCCTTGGCGTTTTATGTGATCGAGAGCTCAACTTTCTCACACATACTGACCTGAAATTAAACTCGGTGCTTGGCTTTGTGAAACAAATCTGTCCAAGGTATTCTTCGACCCATATCGTGGCCTGATCGCTGCACATAACCTTTGTTAGTCTTCCTTCTTGAATAGGCCTGTCACGTGTGGTCCCCTTGTCAACACTTTAATATCTCCAAAGACTAGAGCATTTAATATCGTTTTATATGATTTGTCCTACGAGTTGGAGTTCTGTCTTGGCACAAAACTTTAAATTCAGACCCGTATTCAGACCGCCTTCAACTAATTACCTTGAAAACGTTAGAAGAACGTAAAGAAATGACCAACATACCCTACATTAATCGGCTACTATCAAATTTTGTCGACTGCACATGGAGCACATCGCTCTATAACGCCATCTCTTACAACACCTAAGAAATACTCGTCTTTCCTGTCCTATCAATCACTCTAACCTCTATACTCGTTGCACCAACGAACCTACGAATTGCATAGTGCGGAGGATCAATTATTACATTACCTACTTCGACTTAAACCTCAGTTCAGCCTGCCTAAACGTCTTCTTAATCACTTCAAACTCCTTCCAATCCTACTTTTGTAGCTGTAAGGCAGTATTAGAGCTATATTTAACTAAGATTAAGAATTAACTTCTATGGAGCCGAATAAAGGGGAAGCTTCCATTACCGAAAATAAAATTTAATAAATTTAAATCAAACAATTTCTATGATGTCGTAAAAGAATTGTTTCAAATATTTTGCACGCAAATTCTGACTAGATGTGATCTAACATGTAATATTTTGGCGCAAATGTTTGATCTTCTGAACGTAACCTAATGGCTTTGGGTACGTATGCACAAATCAGAAACTGCTTAACCTTATCAACACGAAAGTGCTTGCGTTAGATTTCTCAACTAGACTGGGCGTTTTTCTACTCGAAGAACTGTCAGTAGAGGTACGCCGTCGCAAGGCGGTGTCCTCTCTCCTCTCCTCTGGAACCTAGTCGTAGATAAACTACTAATGATTCTAGAAAGGGAGGGGCACAGGTTGATTGCCTATGCGGACGATGTTGCGATAGCGATATCTAGCAAGCATCCTAACACACTGAAGGAACTCCTACAAAATGCTTTAAACAAGCTTACTACCTGGCAGGGTTCGGACTTAGGTTTTAAATTTTCGAAGTAGATACGGAAAAAAACTGAAGTAGATCCAAAATTTTCGAAGTAGTTTTAAGAAATTAAATTATATGAACATAACATATATAAGTAAATTCTGATTTCAGACTTTTAATTTTTTTTAATTAAATATAACTATTTTAAAGTAAATTTTCTATCAACGAACTTGTACTTTTGTATGAATTTTATCAATTCAAAAGGTGGCTCATATAATATCTTTAATTTTTCTGTAAGTGATGTCGAAAACATTAAATTTTCCACGGTACTTACGTTTAAGCGATGCATTAACTTGCTTTTTATTTAATACAGATTGTTCAGCGCTATCTTTAAATATGTTGGTTAAGAATTTCAAAGAGAAGTAGATCATAAAAAAGAGAAGTAGAGAAGTAGATTAAATTTTTCTCTCAAAATCGAAGTAGATCTACTTCGATCGAAGTAAAGTCCGAACCCTGCTACCTGGGCAGATCAATGTGGACTCGGTGTCAACCCCCACAAAACTGAACTTGTCCTATTTACCACGAAATATAAAATCCCAGACATAGACCCTTCCTACGTCAAAGGTATACCGCTTAAATTTTCAGACAAAGCAAAATATCTGGGTCTTATTTTGAACAAGAAATTAAGCTAGACGCCTGATATCCAAGAGAGAATCAACAAAGCTAACATAGCTCTATTTTCTTGCAAAAAAGCCGTAGGTAACAAATGGGGTCTACAAACTCATATTACACATTGGCTATACATCTTAGTCATTAGACCGATACTTACATAATAGAGTAACAGTATGCTGGAAATAGCAACAAACCGCGATAAGCTCAGCAAAGTACAACGGTCGGTGGAGGCGTATACTCCGAAAGATTAAATCTTTGTCTATCTTTTCGTCTTCCCAATCACTGTAGTGTGTTCCAGGCTGAGCTTCTAGCAATAAAAGAAGTCCTCTCTTGGCTCAAAGCAAACGTTATATCGACTACTGATATATACGTATTTTCTCAGACAGTCAAGCTGCCATAAAGTCACTGGACTCTGTCTGCATTAACTCACTAACATCCCAAAATTGTCGATCATCTCTGGTGGAGATGTCAAAATATTTTAACATTTACCTTATATGGGTGCCGGGACATAGAGACATTCCAGGAAATTGTAAAGCCGACGAACTTGCAAAAAACGGAACAATCCTACCTTTGTTGGATAGCAAATCTAACATCGGTGTACCCCTAGCTAGTTGTAAACTTATGCTAAAGCATGATACCATAAAGAAAGCTAACCACAGATGGACCAGCACCCCAACTTGCCGGTCTACTAACTGATTTGGCCATTGTTTGATGCTAAACGCTCAAAACAACTAATTTCTATTGGTAGATTGCATATAAGCTCCGTTATAGGTGTCCTTACTGGACACTGCCTAATAGGAAGACATGCTTCTCGTCTTGGAGTTCCTGCAAATGATTTTTACAGAACAGAAGCTGCATGGATGAAGAAGAAGAGGAGTCAGTTCTTCACCTTCTATGTTCTTGTCCTGCCCTAGCACAAAGCCGTAGACTCCATTTGAGAGACTAATACTATAACGATCCTATTGGTCTAAATAATTCCGACATTCACTGTCTCAAACGCTTCATTGTTAGCTCAAAATGGTTTAACGACTAAGGGTGATTTTTGAAATCCTGTGGTATCATAACGAACCAAATATTGGTCTAAGTGTGTTGGCCTTTTCTGTTCAGCATCCACCTTAACCTAACTTAACCTAGATTTCTCAATTTGTTAATATTGGGACATTATTTGTCGCAAACCTCATTTGATCGTGTAGAGACAAAAATATTAAATATTATTTTTGGCCAGCGAATTGTGCACTTTGTAATTTTTACACTTTCCACATAAAAAAAAACTATTTGTTTCAAAAACAGCACCTTTAAAGAAATAAGGTGAATTGAAATATTATCAATTAAGAAAAATCCGCAGAAGGCGAGTTATCGATATTAAAAAAATGTTACAGGTAATACAAATTTGAGACCTTAATGACAAGAATTATTGGCACAGCACTCTCACTTATAAATATATCCACCTAAAGTTAATGTGGTATTGTTGAGGACAACCGCAACCCTTTTGAGTATGGTATGAGGAAAAGGAGAAATGTCACCATATCTATCGTTTGTAGACAACATCTATCCCTGTGAAGAATTTTGAAATTTCAGCTTCGATTTTTTGTTTTCATTTTATTCCCTTTTTTCGTACTTTATCTTTATGAATAAGGCTCCACAAGAAGATTCATGGACGTGAAAGGGGCATGCAGGACTGTAATGCTGTTACTGATCGAAAGAATGCTTACCGTCCTTCTGTGAGTAAATTAGAAAATGCGTGCTCAGAAGCTGTGCTGATGCCTTTTTCGAATGAAGACACGACGACAAGCACATGCCCGTATATCGGTTCTGTTCGGTGGGACCCAACATGGAAATAAACTTCACAAAATGACTTTTGGTATTTTATTTATATTTTTGATTATTTAATAGCGGTATGGTATCGCAAAACCCCAAAAGGATGTCGCAAACACATATCTGCTGAATTTAGCATGAAAGGAGCACTATGTTGTATCTTTGCTTGAAGCTAACGAAAGGGTGCTCAATGAAGATTCAGACTCGGAGAAATACCATCTCTTCTGCAACCCCCTGTTGGGAGTTGGGCCTCCAGAAGATTGGGTATGGGGTGTGTGGATTAAAAGCACTCGAGGAATCCTTCAATATATGAACATTTTAATTGCATTTTCTTGTTGAGCGTATAAAATTTTATCGTTTGGAAATTTTCAATTCTGGAAACGAACGAAAAAATAAAAACAAATACAAATATAGCTGAGACAATCTTGTATACGTACGAATATGTATGTATATACATATGTACATCTGTACATACATTAGCATGTGCCTTGAATTGTGGCGGAGTCTGTCATGCAAAACATTTTTAAATAAATCAACTTCGTTATTGTTCACTGTTCTCTCTTCATCATATTTTCTTATTGAGGACTTAAAGAGTTTTCAGAAATTAAAAAAAAAATTATTGAAGGGCATTTAGAATTTGGATATTTTAATTGACTGGTTTGTGATAGATAAGCATTTCTACAATTTCTGGCTCAAATTTTATCAAAAATTAATACGCAAGTGAATTTTTTAGTTCTATTTGTTTTAATTGATTTCTTAAAATATTAGGCTTGAGGCTATGCAAATTTTATTTTACGACTAAAAAACAAAAATACACCAATACTCCCACATATTTTGTAATAAAAAAAATAATGAAACAATGGGAAAATATAAAAAATGTTTTTTTTTTGGATAATGATCGCATTCCTCTGGAATCTTAATGTTTTTAAAGGTTTGGTATATTAAAAAAAGTGATAACGTTTTCGCTTGGAAATCTACTGTATGGGTAGGGGAAGATGGCCTAAAATGGCCTACCAAGGTAAAATGGCCCCCTTGCTAGAAATTGTAGAATCGAACAGAATTAGAAGGTTTTGGTAAGACAATTCCTTAGTTTATCTGGCATCACTGACATAAACGAAATTGTTGAGTGAGTAACAATCCGGGTGTAATTCCAAATCATTACTAAATTTATTTTACAACGTAATCTTCCTTAAATACTATTTACAGATGAATTTACATTATTCTTATCTCTATGAGTATTCTTATCTATATTTTATGCTTATCTAACATAACCGTCAGTGCATGTTCACGATGATCCGTGTTATCTTTATTTATTTTCATGCACATGGGGTTATCTATATTTAGGTACTATGTTCATGTTTGAACAGAAATATTAGCAGGTTCAAGCTATTGTTTGAAATTTTACAGGTCAAACTGTCTCTAGCCATCTACAAAAGTAGAACCAATAAAATATTGTAAAAAGTTTGTTGACAAAAAAAATTATAAAAAAACATTCAATTATGGAGAAAACAGTAAGTGCATGTACATAAGTGTTAAGTATTTCTTATTAATTTACTGAAATTAGTTGGCCTATAACTATTTCAGTGTGTTCGGAAATGAAACTTAAATAAAAGAACCCTAAATGGGCAAAATGGCCTACTAAGCACTCGCCTAAAATGGCATAGTGTGCCATTTTATACTTACCTTTACTTTTTCATTTTCTTTATAGTTAAAATAGTTGAAAAATATAAACGATGTACAGAGAGGTAGTCCTGGACTGATAATGCATTAACAAAAGCCCTAAATGCCGTCCAAAAAAAAATACTTGCAATAATTGAGTATTATTATAATTTCTACTTTTCTTTATTTTGTTTTGTTTGTTTTAATTTTTTTTTGTTGAGTATTGTTTATGTTTATTTTACTTTGAACTATAATTTGTTTAAAATAAAGTTTAAATTAAATTGAAAATGGCTTTCAGTTTACTTGCCTAGTTGGTTTACTTGCAAGTGAAATAGTGCATTCCTCCTCTTAAACAATTTAACCGTAATACTCGCACTAGGAATGCCCATCAGTTTACCCTTGAGCCCAACTTCGGCCGTGCTGTGAAGTACAGAGATTCGTTCTTCAGCCGTACTACGCGAATGTGGAATTCTTTGCCACGCTCTGTCTTTTCCAGTCATTGCAATGTTCAAGAATTCAAAACCAATGTACACCGACACCTCCTTTCTAACCCTTCCCTTTTTTCTTAATGCTCACACTGTGTCTCTGGCATATTAAGGGTATACAAACCCCTTGAGTGTGCGCCGATTATAAAAAAAAAAAAAAAAAATGGCATACCAGTACGCCATTTTACCCGGACAATTTTGATCGTTGGAATTTGAAGAGTTTTTGAAAATTAAATACTTTTTGAAACCTTTTAAACTCGTAAAGCAAAAAAATGTAAGCGTTATTGATTTAGCTTTGAAAAGAATATAACATTTATGTAAGTTTAAACGTCACATTTTTGCGAGATATGGCACATTTTCCTTAGGGGGTGCCATTTAAGGCCACCTTTCCCTACTATTTATCTACATACTCGTATACATACGAGTACATACTTACATATAAATGTAAGGCAAATTATGTATTTGTGAAACAAATTTAACTCGAGACTTTGATCAAAATTGATAACTATGATAGGGAAGACTAACAAATGGGTCTAGCAGTTCTGCCTCTTTGCCTGCCTGTTCGACTACAGACTAAATGCCTTGGCCGAATACCTTTGAACTTGGAAGAAAGCATTTAAAGGTTTTTCCTAGAAACGCGTTTCTTTCTTTTTTTTAAGAAACGCTTCCCGCCATATAACTTTTTTATCCTTACAAAATATTTTTTTTTGCTTAGAAACTATTTTACAGATTAAAAAATGAAAAATTAAAACAAACTTATGATTATCTTTTTGTTTTGACTGATTTTGATAAATTTGCTTATGTTAAATCTTCAAGAAGTTTAAATAGTATTGTGTGTTTATAGTTTCAATTTTGTGTGTATTCGAAATTTTAAATAAAATTATTTTAGATTTTTAAATTTATAATTTAAATTTAATTTTTGAAAACTCAATGTTTCGAAAACCACAAATTCGATTTCTTTGAAACTTGAGAATCAATTTTTTTTCAATTACCTAAAAGTCTGAGAAGAATTTTTCTTTTATCACACCATACAAATTTTAAGAAATGGTTTTGGAAAATCGTATTTTTCTCGAAACCGGCACCTAAAATTTCAATAAATTGTTTTTAATTTTTTTTAATTTAAAACATAACTAACTGGAAATGTCTATCAGTTTACTGTTGAGCCCAACTTTGGACGTATTGTTAAATTCAGAACTTGAAATGCTTTACCAGGCTCAATATTTCCCTCCAATTGCGATGTTCAAAAATTTAAAACCAATAAGCACTGGTACCTCCCTAAACGCTCGCTGTGCCTAAACATTTTAAGGATAGTAATAATCTCTTAAGCGCCTGCAAAATTAAAAAAAATATATAAAACTTGACTTGGATTTTTGAAAAAAAAAATCAATAAAATATTGTTTAAATTTTTATTTGGGGCGACTTTCCTTTAAGTTAGCACGCATATAGTATTTTTTTTTACAGTTAGCTAGTGATCTTAATAGAACATATTTAAAATATTAAAGTGAGGAAACACCGTTAAATCATAAAAAAAAAAGTTTTATTTTTCAGTTTTACCCTCACTTTTTGTACTGAAAGTGGTCAGATTTCTATATTTAATACCTCTTAGGGTATGTAAAGTCGACAGGCAGGGCCAATGTCAACAGAGTTTTAACTTAAAAGTAATGTGGGTTCAAAAACTTTCTTTTAATCAATAAATAACTCCGTAACAAAACTAACAAAAAAGAAAAATAATCCCAATAATATCCCAAAAATAACCCGACTCAGGTAATACACAAAGAGAAATGTCAGAATAAACAAAATAAATTGCACGACTGAGTCGCTTGTAGTAGTTTCTTTCTTTGACTAAGCTTTTATATACACAATTTTTAAAACATTTTTAAGAAAAATTTTTTTGTTGCTGTACGAATGAAAATTAAATTTTCAAAAAAAATTACTAAGCCGTTTTTGAGATATTGAATTTTCCAAAAAAAAAAAACTTTTTTTTCCAATAATTCAAAAAATATTTTTGTTTTTAAGTTTTGAAATGCAATGTTCTTTAAACTTCTTAGAAGCATCTCTAGAAAAAATGTCATTAAAATCCGATATGTCGAAAGTGAGGAATTCAAAATTAGACAAAATGATTCTATGGTAAGTACAAGTTGTAATATCTTAATTTCAATTTTTTTTTATTAAATTAAAGATCATAAAAATTAATTGAAAGAAAACAAATTTAATCAAAATTCTAGGCGCCGTTTTCGAGAAAAATACGATTTTTGAAAACCATTTTTTAACATTTGTATGGTGGGTACCGTTATTTTTAGGTAAAATTATTCTTTTTTCTCACATCTTGTAGATTATATTGAGGAACTTTTAGTTATCAAGTTTTAAAAAAAAATCTAGTAGGGGGTTTTCGAAATATTGAGTTTTGAAAAAAAAGAAACTTTTCCTAAAAATCAAAAAAAAAAATTCTTAAAAATTTGAATACACAAATCTGTTCGAATTGCTTGGGAGCTTTAGCATAAGAACTAATATCAAAATCGGTGGTACTGTTTTTGAGAAAATCATAAACAAGAAAATGATTCCAGTTGGGTACCCTCAATAACCATTACCTAGCTTTAACTAAATGAAATTTTTTTTGTATTTTTAAATCTGTCGAACAGTTTTTGAGAAAAAAAAAATATTTATAAAATTTCGAAAAAAATCGTATGGCAGGTACCGCTGTTTTTGGTCGAAAAAAAGAAGGCAAATATGTTTGGGGGGGAAGTTCAAAGAAAATCGAACAGACAGACAGAATATGTGAGCCCCACTTTTTTAGTCTTCGCTATCATCGTAATGTGAACTTTGATCAAAATCTCGAGTTCGATTTTTTTTCCGAATGCATAACTTGTCGCAAGTAAAAAGTGTATTTTGTATAAGAATTGAGGAACTTTAAAAATTAACTAAAAATAGATATAAATGTTTCCTCACTTTAAAATTGTGATATTTGTTATTAAAAAGTGCTAATTTACCAAATAAAACTATCGGCGTGTGAAAATTCGTGCTATCTTAAAGGAAAGTTGAGCCGTTTATTTTTCATTTGCACAGTAATATTTCATTAAATTTATTTATAAACGGTTACAATGACTTTCATTGCATCATATTTGCTTAAAAACCACATGGTATGCTGTTTAAAGCTCCAACTACTGAAGGAGTTGTTTTAGACATTTAATGTTTCATTTTATTTTAACTATTTTAATCACCATTTAATTGGGCAGAAAGGGCTAGTCGAATTTTAAACTTTTCAAAAACAAGCGCTGCCGTACCAGATACATAAATATGTAACAAATTTAGTATGGGCAGCCACTGTTCACTCAATCTTAGTTTTCTATCTCGGCAAGCTTCCCTGTATTTCTTCGAATAAATTGCTCTTATTGGCAAAAAAGAACGATCACAACAAAAAAGTACGACTACACGTGAACATTATTATAATTAAAAAATCACCACCATGCAACATGAGAAACTTAAAGATAAAGATGCATTCTCGGAACCATATAGTTTTATAGATTTAAATTTGAATTTTGTCTCCCCATTGACAGTTTTG
Organism: Chrysotoxum bicinctum; assembly: GCA_911387755.1. Taxonomy (NCBI): domain Eukaryota; kingdom Metazoa; phylum Arthropoda; class Insecta; order Diptera; family Syrphidae; genus Chrysotoxum; species Chrysotoxum bicinctum. The sequence continues at coordinate 93,556,088 of OU426990.1, read as the reverse complement.
ATCAATATCAAGACACATTCTATAAACAAATTATTCCAAGAAACCGATACCAATACCTGCTTCTGCTTCTGCCTTGCTTCGTTCACAATAATAATTCTATTTGTCTGCTATGGGATATGGGAGTTTGATGCTTCTGTGGAATCAATTAATTGAGTGATAATTTAAGATCTTCTTTATGCTTTAACGACAACACAAAAATGTATTAATATTCAGTTCTTCATTTCCAATTAAGTCGCGCACTCTTAGTTCACTGATCTTTGCCTCAAGCGTTAAGCCGATGAGAAGCTCATTTAATTAATAACATGCGACACCCCTATATCGAATATTTTAATTCAAATGCAACGGTTTTGTCTAAGCGAGAAAATCGACAGTAACAGACAAAAGCAGTGTTGTTATACGAGTATGTGCCTATATATTGTTTCGCATACATTGACGATTACATTTCGTAAGCTTTGTGTACATGTATTCGTGAAGTATTATTTTATTTTATTGAGTTGGATAGATTTGATTGAATGTTAATTTCACATCTTTCCAGCCGATTCTATCCAGGCAAGTATAAGACCATTCGATGAGACATGTCATTTAAAATTTCGAGCCAACGGTCGCAGATTACGAATCTTTCTCAGCAAAATTAAATGGCGGGCACTTCTCAAATCAAACTGCCTTGTTTTTACAACAAAAATTAGTTTTTGGAAGTTCTGAGCCTGTATTCTTACTTATAATTATTATGTATAAGTTCAAGATATTTTGGGCATCTCAACACCAACGATGACAGATTTCATGGTATGGCATCTTCCACCGATTTCGCTGCATGCACATTTGTTTTAGTCCGGAGACTCACCTTACTTTTCGGAGTTATACTGTTAACGAATATTTTTTATTTTGGGAGTCTCTTCAGATATTCTGTATTTATGGAAAAAAGTATTGTCCAACTTCAATTAATAGTACATTATTGTATTTATTTAATAAATGTGAATTGATTAAACTAAAGAAACATCGACACCTTAACAATGATACCTGCAGCATTTACGTGCGATTATTATTCATCATTTGTTCTAATTAATCATAAAGTTTTACCCAAAATCCGAGTTTTCTAGTAATATGTCACTGAGGCAATACACAGTTTTCAGGATTGATTCTTGATTTAGGACAATTTCAGGTAGCCTAAGTTTACTATATATGTATTTATTATAAAACCATGTAAAATTAATTATACATTAAAAGTAAGACTTTTTTCTTAAAACTTTTTTAAAAGCTTGTATTTCAGAATGAAAATGACTTATATTAAGATGACTCGAAACTTTAAATAGTAAGTAAAGCTTCAGCCATGACATGTACATTTAAAAACTTTTTTTTTTAGTTCCAAAACAGCCATCCATTGATGAAAACTGCAATGGTAAGTTTTATCATAACAATATTGTCTATTGAAAACCGCGGTTTTCAAATTGCATATTGAAACTTTCAATTTGATAACAACGGTTGTCAAATTGAAAACTACGATTTTAAATTTTACAAACGTGATTTCCATTTTGACAACTGTTAAATCAAATTGTCATTTGTAATTTTCAATATGACACCTGTGATTTTCAACTTGATATCTGCTTTGATCAAATTGACAAACGCTGTAATCAATTTGAAGACTACTGAGATCAAATTTACAAACACAGTTTTTAATTTGAGAGCAGTAGTATTTAACTTGACAAATGCTGTTATCAAATGAACAGTACAAGTTGCTAATTTGACAATTCCTGTGATAAAATTGACAATTGCAGTTTTCAGTTACTGGTTTACTCATTACATGTTGTTCAGGCATAACACTAACAACATGTCATTGTGTTAAACTAGTATGCCCATCAACAATGAATGCCAATAAAAAAAAAATAATGTGAATTATAAGTGACATAGAAATAAGACATGGCATTTCTCCGCTCTAGTTCAGCCGCCATCCCTGGAGATAAAAATATCTGAGACAACCACCTTAAGTCTCAGAACATCGTGCCACACATCTTTCATATCCTTCTTTCTCTTCATTAACATCACGCCCGCGCTGTGGTGAAACATTTAAAGGGTAATCATAATCCCTTGAGCGCGAATAGATTATTAAAAAAAAAACAAAAAGTTGGACAACTGCTGTAATCAAATTAATCAGTTTTGAAATTTACAACATTGGTATTTTGTTTAACAACTTCTGTGATCAAATTTACAATCAAAAGTCTTCAATTTTAAAACTGTTGTAATTAATTAACAACCATAGTTTTCAGTTTGACAACTGCAGTAATCAAATTGCAAATAGAAAATTGATAATTTAGTTATCAATACCACAATCGTGATTTTCCATATAGTAGTCGTAGTTTTAAATATGAATACCAAATCCTTAATTTATAAAATTGAAATTATCGTATTTACTCGTATTGTCAGTTCAACTCACAAAATTATCAATATGACTGCACTTTTTGGTTCAGTGTCTAAATGAGCGATTCTGAACGCATTCATACATTTCTGTAATTGAAAATGAATACTCAGGTCGAACGGAGAACGGGCGCAAAATAATATTTTTTTTTATAGAAAACGCAATCTACTTTTTAGCAATTATTAATTTTGATCGTTGTTAGTTTTTTAAATAATAATTTTTTTAATCGACGTTCTTATACTCACGAGAAAAATCCATTTCTTTCATTTAAATTGGACATTCCATTAAAAAAAAATGATAGGTACTCTTTTTGCTGCGATTTGCACAGGTTCTGATGAATTTTACCTTTATGAATTATGGGGATAAAAGTTGTTTTAGAACGTTAACAGTCATCTTTTACGATGCAAGATGTTTTGTAAGAAACATTTGCACTTCAAATAGCAAAAAAATGTAGGCCACTGTACGGCAACGGCCGGCGGCGGCACTCCATTCAACATTAAAATCGACACCCCTTGTTGGACGAACGTAAAAATTACAGATCTAGCAAATTCCCATTATTTTTCGGGGGTACTTTGCGAATCAATTTTGCTCATGTACCAACTTTAGTGAATGTCAAAGTCAGACCCCTTTCATGTTGATTTGCTTCCTACAAAAGAGTGTCTTTTCAAATAATAGTGTTTCCTTCTTTATTTTTTGCTTAACTGACTAAAGGTAGTCTAGGAGATCTTAGCAATGTTTGGGCGTAAAAAGTGCCAATATATTAGATATAAATATTTTCAAAAGAAAAATGGATTTCGGTTTAGTTAATAAAACGAAATGTGTAAGACCTTAGTGATCCGTGATCGCATAAGAAACAGTTTATAAGAAGAATGAGGGACCACACATAATTTTCTGCAGAGTTCAAACGGCTAAAACAAGAAGGAGAGATCCTCTTGGAGGATTTATCACTTCCTAGCAAAAGCGCAGTAGCGCTGAAAAAATTGTGTAACAGTCCGATGCACAACTGTATGTCACTGTAGGGTAGGGTATTACATAAACATTGACGAAAACTTCCATACAAATCTACTAAAATAATTCTTTTATCCTTAGTGTGGATATTTATCAGGGTTTAATTCCTTTATATTTTTTTACACCGGACACAAAATGAATTCCATTGATATTTATGAACAAACTTTTAACTTACGCTAAGGACATACCCAGTGGTTGATTTCATAGATATCAGAATTAATGTTTTCTTCAGCTCCTCAGCCATCAGTCATTCATCAATATTCGACTCCATTAACCATAGAGTAGACATTCGTAGACTGATAAACATGATCTGGTTTGTTGTGTTCCTTGGGGTGGCGTTAGATTGCAGTATTGCACCATGATAAATTTATGAAATCTCTTTAATATTCCGATTTTGTAAAGGCGTTTTATCCGACTCTACACAAATAGCATAATTTGCAGTTGAATTTGGTAATCTGATTAAGTGTCCTAAGAAGTGTCTCTTTATCGTTGCAAATGCTTTTAAGAATATGTTAATGCTCCAAAACCCAGAAACCAAAGCACATGTACTAAAAGTGGGTTTCTTGCCACTAGATCGATTACCTAAATTGCAAAAAAAAACTTGAAACATATTAGGCTCAGGGCTAGTTTGGTCTCACTATATTTTTTTGAACATTTTTGTATACCTAATTAAAGCTTTTCTTAAGCCGACCTTCTTCTTTGCAAGGATTCTAAAATGGGTTAATTTTTAATTTAACAAGATCGAGATGAGACTTACAAAAATATAGTGCCAGATGTCATATCATGGCGTGGCTAACCTTATTCTTTCTTAAGCTGTACTTCACGAATGTAGAATGCTCTTGACAAATCTCCTTTACACTCTCATTGTGATATTTAGAAATTCAAAACCAACGTGCATCGTTAACTCCTTAAATATTATATTCATATCCTTTGGATTGCGCGTTTATTATACAAAAAATTGAAATCGAATCTCGAATCTCGGGAGTAGTATCGGATCTAATCCCCAAATTAAGGTTTTCTTGTTGACTTGATTTACCTAGGTATATCAGGTTTTCCAATAAGGTTTTGAAAGCTTTTTGTAGTACCCCTTAGCATAATGGTTCGTGCGTTGAACTGTCAGCCGCTGCAAGAAAGTTTTTTTCAGGGGTGTATTGCCTCTTGCGAGGAATTGTCAAATCCTCCAAGAGTATCTTTTGTCATGGAAAGTGCTGATCATTAGCCGTTCGGAATCGGCAGAAAATTGTAGGTCCCCTCCGTTCCTGGTAACACGCACACCTGAATGGTTGAGAGTTGTAATTCACTAGGTCCTGGTTCACTTCGAGTTGTTGCACCACCAAATTTATTTATTTATTTTTGTAAGCTTTTTTGACAAGCAGTGACAGTGTAAGTTTTTAAGATGTCAAAATCCTAAATATCTATATTAAAAATATTTTGAACTAAAAATGTATTTATATAAAATAAAACCAATGTGTATAATTTGCATAGATTGATATTTTACATAAACAATTTGAAGTACCTAATAAATAGTAAGGTGCAATTTATCTAGAAGCTACCAATTTGTAGTCACGGCGAGGTATAATTGATGTTACATTGAAGACTTCAAAGGTTAACGAATATTAGTGTTATAAGGTACAAGCGCAAATTTTTAGTCGAATAAGTACTTCCCTACGATGTTAAAACTATTTTAGAAGTTTGAATTTACTTAAACTTTTTACTATTGTAACTACTAACTTTATAGCATAGTTTGACATTAAGAAATGATAAAAAAGGTGTGTTTCCTTAGTTTTTTTTGACAGTTCCTGATTTAAATGTGTTTGGTAAAAAAAACTATTTAAAATTGTTTAAAATTTGGAAAAAATAATAATAAAATAATTGAAAATTAGAATTTGTATCTACGAGTAGCTGAATCCGTTAACATTAAGGTGTCCGTTAACATTTATTGTCACTGGTTGATGAGCTAAAATTAAATAAATAAATTCAGTATAACGTCACCTATCATTCTAGTAGCAATATTTTAATTTCTTTCAAAATATTAAAGAAGTAATCCGGCGCAGACATCATGGTTGTTATTATTAATTCTGCCATGTGATGTATGCATTCGATGCAATAAACCATGCTCCCTCCACATTGAGCGCTGCAGAAGCAGCATCATCAAGGCCATGAAATGAATATACATATAAAGTTTGTATTCGTTTTTTGTATATATCTTTTTAACTTTAATAACACTTAAGGGACTTTTAAGAAACCCGCATTTCCGTTTTTGCACATCTTGATGTGTATAGAAAAAAGACCATCGTTTGAGTTTTTTTTTGTGCCAATTGCAGATATAAGTTTAAATGACTTAATGCATATAGGGCGTTCAAATACACCCAGCTCGTGACGGAGGAGTAATCGACAGATGGTTCTAATCTAGATTGATGTTCATGTCTTGTATATTTTGTTAAGTCTGAAATTCTGTGAACTGGATTGATCCATGGACTAAACAATTAACATTAAATGGTTATCATAGGTCAAGTTTTTCATTCGTAAATCGAACTCGAGACTCCAACGAAGTTTAAGATGGCGAAGAAAAAGAAGACGAGGAATGTTTGGGTCGGAAGCTGAATGTACCTTAGAATCCTTGAATATTTTCCAGGGGATTATTCGTTGCAGGAATACTCGTAAATGCGCTTCTCAATTTAAAAGTTAAGCAAAACGATCCGGCGAAATCCTCTTCTATCCATAGAAAACAATTCTTAATTTTCAACCTTTTATTTAATAGATTAACTGATTTTGATCAAGTAGCAGTTGATAATATAGTTTTTTCAAGCCCGACGCTGATAGTAGTGTGAGATTCTTACACTTTACTTTGTACTTTACACTTTACTACTTATTGCGCTATGTCTGGTTCTCTGTAGTCGGCGCCAAGGGTGTGTCACGTAAGTGTGTGTGGTATAGTAAGTTATATTTTAATGAACATCTAAAGGAATCCTAGGCTTATTTATTACTTATTATTACTTAATTATTACTTAAACAACGCTCAGTCTAGTGTTCTTAGACTTAAATAAAACTCTAACGTCTGTCTATAGTTTGATTTAAGAGTAACCCCAGAAATTGTGCAAATATTTTACTTAAATAAATCATACTAGAAGTTATCAGAGTAGCTCTATCCTATCCTAATATGGAACTCTTTCCACCGGACCATCAAGATTCAAGGTAATACTTTTAAGAAAATGGTTGAGTCTTTAAGTTCATACATGCTACAGTAAGTCAAATACATGCGGAAATAGTTTTCATGGCATTAATATGGAATGAAAATGCTCACATATAACCAAAGTATTGAAACCATATTAACATAATATTGATAACATCATCTGACATGTTCTTGATAACAAGTTTAAATTGAACTTGTTGGGATTATCGGCCATGACCGTTTTTGTTTTTATCAACTAATATACATATTTGCTTTGAAATTTTCATTTTTTTTTAACTTTGATTATGACAAATTTGTATTTATATAATTTATATCTTTCGACTTATCACGAAAAGTAAGCGTTATCGTTTTTAATTATGGGAAAAGTATGCATGGTAGCAGGTGGTCGCTTAAGTCCGTTTTTATAAAGATTTCTGTCCTTAAAAGAATAACACATGAAAATTACAACAAAATCGGTTCAGTTGTTTTTATATTAGTTAAACTTCAAAATAAATGAGATATTACGACAATAATCATATTTTTCCTGAAACAAATGAAAACAAATATGAATAATGTGCGAAAATGTGACATGGTTTTAAAAAATAAAAAAGGGGTTAACCCCCTTCTTAACATAATGATTGCCACTCTAAAGAACGTTCCGAGGCCAATGGGTAATTGCGGAAGTTATAATGGTTCTGAAACAATGACATGAAAAGAAATCTTACGGACCCATTTCGATTCTAACCATAATTGACAATTGACTAAGTGAATAGAATTTCTGACGTTACTACGAAAGCTCTTGAAGAAAATATTGTTTGGTCCGCGGCTTTCTTAGATGTATCGGAAGCTTTTGATAAGGTGTGACATGAGGGCCTACATTTTAAATTTATCCAAGTTCTGCCTGAAGGATTTTATACGATGTACATAATATCGTGAAACACGTGATATCTCTCAAAAATTGAAAATGAACGACACTGCAATACTCGCAATGGGCAGGGCGATCAACGAAGCTACAATTGAGTTACAAAACGCTCTTGATAGTATTAATTAATCAATCAAACATGGCGGATAAAATCTATTTAAATAGAAATGTAAATGTATGTTTGTTTAATCGCTAATCTCAGAAAGTTCTTAACCGATTGCTTTGAAATTTTGACACAACATTGAATTTGAGTATACGTGAGTGTTTATATATACTTAAAACAAAAATATAACGGTGGACTTAAAAGCAACACTAGGTTTACTGAGATATAAGGGATAAGTATAGTACCTTTATTTATCAAAAAAAAAAATCTATTTTTTTTGTCAAAAAATATACATACCTACATAAAAAGGTAGAGAAAATAAAATTTAATTGAATTTTGGATGATAGTGGTTTTATATTACCACCTTTAAGCCTAGTACGCAGATCGCGCTAAATTTTATCTCCCACATTTTTCTCCAAACATCAGCTAAAATCCGAGCTAAATTTTGGCATAAGAACTTTGTGGAGAATATTACACAGAAAACAGCTGTTCTCTAAAAGAATTTTTTTCAAAGATATAAAAGAATTTTTTTTAAGAATTATGAATGAGAACGAATGAGAATTATGAATTATGAGTGATTTTTGTTGTCGAAAATCTTGTAAGACTCGCGTCACCACACGGAGAAAATTTTGTATGGAAGATAAAATTTAGCGTGATCTGCGTACTAGGCTTTATGTCTTGGACTAGGCTCTATGAATAGAAAATATGTCATCAATGGATCACATCTCAAAATGTTCTTACAAAAACTGCGGAATGTAGCAAGAATGTGTCGAGAAATTTTTTACGAAAATAGTCTTAATGAAGATGAATTCTCAAGTTTTTTTCCCATTACAAAACAGGAATATTCAAGGTTTATGTACTTTTTGTGAGAGTGTGCTTCAAGATAGTTGCTGTAGGTACGTTAGCAGAAGGAACTTACTTTTGTTTTTGTGCAAAATGCGTCAGGGACTTTCTAATTAATTTGTATGAGTCATGTTCCAACATTCAAGTCGGCAGCAAACAAGCTTAGGTTTCAGTACTGTTAGACAGTCCTTGTTTGTTTGTTTAGGTCCTCGGACCAATTACGTCCGTGTGGTTCCCCTTGCGGGGCATAGGGCCTCCACTACTCCTACGCGCCATCGTGTACGGAGGATGTACCTCAGCTCTCTCCAACTCTTCCCCAGTTGTGCTGATTCCTCTTCGACCGTTCTTCGCCAAATTGGAGGAATCTGGCATTTTGATAACCTTCACTTCCGTTATCGAGAAGCGTCTTCACATTCCAGAAACCAATCTTTGTCCGGGTACAATAGCCAAAAGTCGTCAACGTGTTATCGTTCCTTATCCGAGTCGTAGTGTCGGTTCGTTAGCGGGTAATTGTTTCAGTTACGAAGAATGCTAACCTCCGTAACCTATCCTAGAAAGCTAGGCCTTTCGCACTTGTGATTTTAGCCCATTAACGTATATAGGGATACGCAAATAGTTGCCCGGGGACCACCACGAGGAGGTAAAACAAGCACTTCACCGTGACTGATTGTTGCGCTACTGGCCCAGACCAAGTTCTGAGCAGTCAATAGTTTCCCGATCAGGCACGATGCAGGTCTCCAAAGTCCTTGATGCAACGTTTCGTTTCAGCTAATATTGGATTTGATGCAAAAGACTTATGTTAAAAAAAGACATGTTACGTAATTTGCAGATCAATTATATAACCAAGAACCTGAAGTTCTTCGAGTAATTGCCTGAATAAATGGAACATACAGCTTCATCCACAAAAATATAGCAACTTTCAAGCTCTTCGAAAATCATATTCGATTCATAAAGGGCGTCACTTGATAAATCCTGTTCTTATGGTTGATCGTGATGGTTACATTCTTGATATCCATGGTCCTTACTTCTCCTATTACTTTGACAATGATGCTGCTATACTAAAAGGTCATATCATTGATATTGTGAAAGAATTCGAAGGTGATTTCAAGAAAATATAATTTTCATAGATAGATAGATAGATACCTAAATTCTAATTTTGAAATTTTTCTTATATCAGTTTTATATTTTAACTGTTTTCTTTAAACAAATATTTCAAAAACAGAAAATATAAAAATAGACAATGCAAGTCATAAAAAAATTTGAAGATTCTATCCAGAATTTTTCTGAAGTCCAACAAAATATCATAAGAATTGATGTTTCTAAAAAAATATATCTTGCCACAAAAATTGAAATCGATCAAAGTTAAACTGATTGAACAGACTTTTATAGAATGTTAGTTCATTTGTTATTTGATTTAAGATGTTCCAAAGAAAAAAGTCCGATTGGGAAAAAAAGACTTGCAAGAAAATGAAATTATCAAAAAGAAGAACAACATTTATTTGAAGATGAAGATGTCGAAAAACTATATAATATTGCTATTTCCAGTAGTAAAAATAAAACTACAGATGACTCTTTAGAAGAAGAATAAATATTAATAAATAAAAAATGATGAGTTCTTTAAAAATAATTTTAAAATTGTAAAAAAATGTATTGCTAGAAGTTATGAACCTCTCACAATTTAGTATTAATTTAAATAGCGCCCAGCGAAGCGGGCTGGTAATAGCTAGTAATATTATAAAAATTGAATAACATAATAGAAAACGGCTATTAGAATACTCTTATAGAAAAGTAATCGAAATTCTCGATAAGACGAATTTTGCGCGCCGCTGCCGTGCCACTTGCGAAGGAATAAACTTTCAGTTGGGGCTTTCGAGATCTTTCCGTTTGAAAGTAAAAAAAAAAACAATAACAATTTTTTTTCGCTGATGACGGACTAATTCAGAGCTCGAATTTGAGTTTTGCACACGAAAAACCTTCAGAAAATTTTGTTGATAGAAACTACTTTGCATTGTTAAAAATAGACGACTTGGACTCAGGTAAAGCCAAATGCAAAGTCTTGATTTAGTTACACAAAAAATGTCAAATTTTTACGGGAATTACTTTTATTATTCTTTAAAACACTTTTCGGATCTAATTTGCTTTCAAATTATTATTAACCTTTAGAATCGGTTCTCCCTATCATAAGAATGCAAACTGGTACCGACATTTCGTATATACTTGGTTGTTTTAGACATCCATCATCACTAACAAAAAAATCATTGCAAAACGAAAAACAAAATTATCAAAAACACTTAAATCTTTTAATAATCTCTCACATTTTTCCGAACGCAATTTTCCAAATTTATGAACGGTATTAAATTCGACTTTGACTTGATGATCGTTTACTGTCTTAGGTCCTTCCGTATTGTCCACATAACATATTCGATTCGTGTGCACAAACAAGACCAACAATCAAATAATTTATTACTTTATTTTATTCTTAACTTGCAATCATAATAAAACCAAACAAAATTAATTCGTCTCTGGCTTCCCGGTCTGTTCTTAGATTTGAAAACATTGAATTCCATCCAAAAAGTCAAAATTTTATAGACCATAAATTGTCGAGTCGATGTCGACTTGATAGTACAAAAATACACAAAACCGCGCATTAAATCGCAACGCGCACGAAACGATTCGCTATTGCAACGCTGCAGAATGCAGATTCGAATGCAATATTATTTTTGGAAGGTAAGACTACTTAACACTTAATTTCGCTTCGGTCTCTCAGAGATTTGGCTAATTACTTAATTTCATTCGAACACACAACTACATGCAGGAGGAGGAGAAGCGTCTGGTCATAGAAGTCGCGCATTCCTCGGACAAGTAGCATTGTATTATATTTGTGTGTTGGGATGTCTAGAGTCGGGTGGATGATGGGAGTTGCACCAGCAGAAGAATTCTTAATTTGATTACGTGGAAGTATTAAGAATTTATGTGACAACGCGTCCATATGTGTAGGTGGCGGACATTTAAAGTTTCATTGCTCCACTGCTGCACATGCACACATTTTATGTATCTACATGAGCCCACTTTTACCTGCTTCCCGGAATACATATTTGATCCATGACACATCGATACATCTACGATAATCCTCATCGATCTGTCTCCCTGAGAATAAGCTAGCGCCGTTACCTCCAAATAATTTCCACGCGCGTGCTAAGATCGGCATAAACGCATCCAGATACAAAATGCAGATTGAAGATTAAGCAACACAAACTGAAACACAGAAAAACTGTTGTCTCCATCGGACAACCATCAATGGAGTGGTACTGACGCAGGGTGGCGGTGGCGGCAGTGGCAGCGGTGGCGTTGGAGCATACGGAAAAATTATTAATTCGTTATGGTAAAGTTATTGGTCGGAGTTGGACGAACTGAAATGTTTATTCGATTCCATGACCAAGATGTTTTATTGATAACGGGCCCGAAACAACGATGAATGTATCGGCGCGAGGAGTGAATAGCCAGCCAGAGTATTGGATGTTATGTGGCAGTGAGCTCGGCTCCTGCTGATGCAGTTGGTGATGGTTATGACCGGTGTCGCTTGATTGCCGTACAAGCGACACGACGACGATACATTGCGCGTAAAACAGTTTTTACGACCTCCTGATCACCCGATGATGATTATGGATTTCAAACATTATTTTAGGACTTTTCTTTGTAACCCCCCGAGAATATTCATGCGCAGTGTTATTAAGTGATTAGAAAAACAACGTGCCGTAGGGTTCCAATAGCCAGCCGATACTCATCAGTTATAGTTGAAAAAGAGTCGAAGACGAGAAGCAACATCAGCAGAAGCTACATAAGACAGAATCAAGGAAAACCCCCATGCGACTGGATATATTATTTGTAGATAATGTTCCAATTAGTTTGAAACGTTTTCCACCCGCCACAGGATGTCGCGCACGATTCCTTGTTGTCATAATTCGCAGAATATTCAGTCATATTGCGATTGTGCAGTTAGATTTTAGTTTATTGGATTTTCACATGAAATGAGTGAGGCAGCTCGATGCATCCTACTCCTGCCGCACGTGGGACATTGATTTTCTCACCCGAATGGCCAAATCCAAAACCAAGTGCTACCACACGGATCCTCACAGAGGCAAAACGAAACAACTGTGCTGTGCAAATTGTTCGATGATCGCTTGTTGTTCTGGATAGCGTCGCCTTTGCCGTACGTCGTCGTCAGTCGTCGTAGTCATTCTTGTCTTTGGCGTTGTGTTTTGGTTGGACGTTGTGGAGACCTATCACTGATAAAATCTCAAACATTGACTTGTTTCCCTTTCCGTTTCTTAATCTTGTGTTGGCCATAAACAATGCCAGGCGTACAATACTCACGCCAGGCCAGGCCAGGCCAGGCAGTAGGGGCAACCAAGCTGCCAACAACAAAACCCAATAACAACAGCAGCAGCCGTAAAACTGGCATGCATGCAGTTTTAACACAAAATAAACTAACCACTGACAAATTTAGATAGTCAGATAGACAGGCAGAGACGCGGGGCACAGGAACCAGTGAACAGAGCAGTAGCGTGAAAGCAAAAAGTGAGGCCTCTGTCAAAATGTTAGGATTGGGCCCTCCAGGAGTTTGCCAGTAGCTTTTATTATGCTGGGTGTAGATTGGAATATATGAGCGACTTATTACCACCCGTTTAAACGATATAAATGGAATTTAATAAAAACAAAGGCCCAAAATCTTATTTGAATTATATAGGAATGCAAACGATACATCGATGTTTTTGAAACATCGAGGTTTTTGTCTGAAAACATCGATGTTATTTGGAGCGATGTTTTGACATCGTTGTATTTTGGTTTTTCTGTCACAAAATTTTTAAAATTGCCTGCGTTTGCACGCGGAGTTTGTGTTGCTCGGCTTGTGATTGCAGCCAAAAACTTGTTTTTGCATTGAACGCGCCCATTTATTCTTCCCCAAGATAGGTAGTAGTTGACAGTGACAGCTGACAATGTTATTAAGAAAGATCAAAAGAAAACAACAACGAACCAAAACCAAAGAACTAATTTCTATTCTAATTCTAATTGAAAGTTGTAACTTGTAGATTGTGTTGTTTAAAAACAGGCTACCAAATATTTGACCATTGAGGCGATACGTCAGTTCCAAGTGAACGACTTTTGTCTAAAGCTGGAGCAACTATTACCCAACAACGAAACCGTTTGACAGCGAAAAGGTTTTCCAAGTTGTTATTTTTAAATTCTGTTTTGAATAAATAAAGTATAATACATACATATTTCCCTAATTCTAAAAGACTGCTTATTGTATTATTATTATTTTTTCTTTTGCGTAGAACTTAGGTACTTTATAGGTACTTTTAAGATGACTCTCTAAAAAATTAAAGAAAATAGAAATGAGAAGTCCTTAGCTTTACTTTTTGGGCTTTTCAAAAAACATCGATGTTTCGAAACATCGACGTTTTTGAGGCCGATGTTTTTGACATCGATGTTTTTTTGGAAACATCGATACATCGAAACATCGATGTTTTTCTTCCGATGTTTGCATCCCTAGAATTATAACAATATATGATATGGAAGGCTCACTGCTGAACCGAAACAAGTCAGAAAAAGGGAATTCGGAGATAATAAGAGGTTTAGTAAATAAACTGCCATTAATTACTACTATGAATTTTTTACTCGTCATAAGGAAAATTCTAAAGTTTATTTTCTTAATGTTCTTCTTACTTAAAAATGAAAAACTAGAGTTGAAAAATATTCACACAATTTTGCAAAAAAAAATATGCCTTGGTTCATTTCTGCTTCGAAAATTTCGTCCTTCAAGATAATAAAAACAGGTATAGTACCTATTTGAAAAAAGTAACAAAAGCAATAAATGTATTTATTTCAAAAACTAAAAAGTAACAAAAGCAATAAATGTATTTATTTCAAAAACTTAACAGAAGTGTATTATTAAATTAAGGAAATTATTTTGTAAAAAAACGTTTATTAGACATTCAAAAAATCGTCAGTTTCGACTGGTAAGTTTTTATAGAAATTGTGGTATACATGTGGAATACATTTATTTGAATCCATAATATCCCTTTATTTCTCTGGCGTAACTGTACGACGAGTTGTGTAGACGCTATTTTGTTCAAAATTGTGAAGGGATTCTAGGGGTCTCCCTTTTTTGCTTTCCCATGTAAACTTTGTTACTTCATATTTAAAAGAAAAGGGTGAATTGCACTCGAATTGAAGCCTCTTGATTTTGAGTCATGAAATATTATGACCCTCAACAGTTTTTTTTTTCTGTTTGTTATATTTTCTAGAACTTTGTTTAATGAAATTTATTTTTATTTATCCATGAAAATGACTTCGAAAATCGAATAGTGGGAGTTTCATTTAAGCATGTTAACTTTTACTTTTAATCAGTCAATTCTAATTTAAGTAATATCTTAAACCAATCTTCGCTAAGAAAATTCTTTTTTTGGGTAAAAGGTACATTTCCGATGCAAAAACAAACCAACCGCATTCAGTTTTAGATTTTATTGTGCAATGATGTATACCGTCTTTGCCTTATAACTCCCTAACGATTTCTTATGCAGAATGTTGGCACTTTAACGCTGAAATTATAATTCCTTTAAGAAACTGTTATGGAAGAACTTTCTTGAATTCAGTAGCGCCAGTGTGTATATTTCACCATAATGAATTGAAAGAAAGTATTCTTATTCTCATTCTTGTTAAAATTGGTTGATCGTCATCAATTACATGTACAGTCGACTCTGCCTAAGTCAAACTCCCTCTAAGTGGAAGTTTCCTCTCACTCAAAATACATATTCTCTTGATTATTGACCTATTTTCTTTCCCTTTAAGTCGAATTGGAAAAGAAAAGGGGAACGTGGCGGTGAGATTCCCATTTCAATACATTACAAATTACAATTACTTACAACTTTTTTTAAATAATTAAGTTAATTTTTTTTTTTTAATACATAATTATGAATCAATGAGCCATAAAAGCAAGAAGCTTAGCTTTATTTGTCTTATTAATTTTATTTATCTTATTTATTTTATTTATTTTATTTATTTTATTTATTTTATTTATTTTATTTATTTTATTTATTTTATTTACAGTCGAACTTCGATAACTCGAACCATCACTTGCCAACACAATAATTCGAGTTATCAAGACTTCGAGTTATCAAGTTAATATAAAGTACGTGATAGTTATTTGCGAATAAAAAAGGACTGATGAGTGGATTTGGTTTTCAAAGAAAACTTGAAAAAAAACGGAGTTTAATCTGTTATACAAACAATCGGTTATTTTTTCATTTGTTTTTGAGCATAATCGCAAAATACTTAACGAAGTTGCAATCAATTCGTTTGAAGCTGGTTGAATCGAATTCTCCTCCTAAACTACCTCGATCCACCATCGCTGTCATTGCTAATGTTTACTTCAGTTGTTTAACACTTTTCTTTGAATTTTTCAGAAGACGCCTAGGTACTATTGCTTTCTTTTTTACTCACATTTAACGGAATCACAAATTTCAATACAATCATATATGTACAAAGTCATGGAACATTCAAACACAGTGCCCACAAAGTCAATGCATTATGAAATGAATTTGTAAAAATCCACAGAATTTGGAAATTCCCCTTAAAAATTCGACTTTTCGAAGTTGACACCAAATAATATCTTCGAGTTATCGAGACATTCGAGTTATAGAAGTTCGACTTATCAAACAAAAATTACATGTACACTTCAGGCTTCGCGCTATTGCCAACCAATTTCATTCGAGTTATCAAATATTCGAGTAATCGAAGTTCGACTTATCGAAGTTCGACTGTATTTTATTTATGTTATTTATTTTATTTATTTTATTTCTTATATTTATTTTATTTCTTATATTTATTTTATTTATTTTATTTATTTTGTTTTATTTATTTTATTTATTTTATTTATTTTATTTATTTTATTTATTTTATTTATTTTATTTATTTTATTTATTTTATTTATTTTATTTATTTTATTTATTTTATTTATTTTATTTATTTTATTTATTTTATTTATTTTATTTTATTTGTTATTTAATTCAAGAAATCATTAAAAAACAAAAAAAAACTCTAACTCGAATTTTTCTAAAACTCTCTTTACTTGAACTAGTTTTGATATCCCGTGAAAGTTCGACTTAGAGGGAGTCGACTGTATAAAAGTTCGGACATTTGATCACAGAAGATGTTTTCCCGCCAATAAACGGTTCACGTTATAAATTATATTGCAGATATTGATCGTAATTAATAATGAGTACCTAGATATTTTAGTTTGATGGTTTAGTTGAAAGCATAAGTATAAGTAGTGATACTTGAGAATTTTTAAAAATATTTAAAACTAGCTTAGACTGCGAACTTCTTTTCACTTAAATTGATTAAATTATCAATGTCCCTTAAAAAAGTGAAGCCTGTCTATTTTGTAAGAATTAAATACTTTTTGAATTGGATTTCCACATTGTAAAATAATAGTAGTGTAAATAAAATTATTGGTAAGTCTCTGAATTTTCATGTTTTTCTGGAGGAATATTCTGTAGTCAGACGAGTCCAAGATTGTGTTATATGGTGGAAAGGCATCTCGTCAATATGTAATATCTGAGACAACCACCAACAGTCTCAGAACATCGTGCCACACATCTTTCCTATCCTTCTTTCTCTTCATTAACTTCACGCCCGCGCTGTGTTGAAACATTTAAAGGGTAATCATAATCCCTTGAGCGCGGGTAGATTATAAAAAAAAAAAAAAAAAAAAAAATTCCACTTTTCACAGCCAAGACAGTAAAACATGGAGGATTCAGCATAATGGCTCGGGCATGTTTTTTCTTCTTTGATGTTGGTCTCATATACGGGATTTAAGGCGTTATGGATCAGCATCTTTATTTGAAGATCATGGAGGAAGTTATGTTCCCATATGCTGAAGATGAAATGCCTTGAAATGGGTCTTTCAACAAGACAACGACCCAAAGCATACAAGTAAGCTTGCGAAGCAGCGGTTCCAAGAGGATTAATGTCATGGAGTGGTCAATCTTTGGTGCGATGTCAAGAAGTATGTTGTTAGTTATAAGCGAACTACTAACACAGCCCGTTGGGAAGCTACACAGCAGTCTTGGAGGTCCATACCTGTAGAAATATGTGAAAATCTTATTAATTTTATTTATTTATATATTAGGGACATGCAACTAAATATCAATTTAAGGTTCAAACATTCGACTATCACTTATAGTAGAAATTGTCTATTAACTTTCCCTTTTGTAATATTTAAAGGTACATAGATTTTGAAAGCGCTACTATTTTTTTGACCGCTGTTTTTCTATATGACTTGGTTAGATTTGAAATCACCAACTAATTTATTGAATTTGAAAATGTTTTTTTTCTGAAATCAAAAGCCTAAGAAACATTAATTTGAAAATCAGATGACTATTTATTTCTTTCAAATTAGTAGATTAGTTTTTGTTGTGTCAAAAGGTTCACTACTATTATTTTGACCGCAGTTATACATATTTTTTAGTTATTTCATCTTAAGATAGCAACCTCACTAACAGTTTTCACAAAGTGGATATCATATTGCTCAGTACGGCAACTCTGAAGGATATAAAAAAAGAGATAGTTTATTTAAAGTCATTGCAGTAAAATACGCCTATCTTCCCAATACTTTGATAAGTAAAGGGTTTTCCGATAGGGATATCTGAGCTTTGATGGCTATACTAGCTGTCATTTATTAATTCTATGCCGCGCATTACAACTCTGCCTTTCGCAGGCCACAACATATTTGGACCTTCAGCCGTACAAAATTCAACTCACCCAGGAATGACCTTAGACAACAACGTTTGTTCGCTGACTGGGCTTTTGAACAGTTGGAAATCGACCCCAATTTCGTTCGAGAAATCATAGTCAACATCGAGATCAATTTATCGATGAATGAGTTCGTCAACAAGCAAAATTGTCGAATTTCGGATGATCACAATCCTTAACAAGAGTTTAAATAAAGTTAGATTTAAAATTTATCTCTGAGTAATAATTTTTGGTATAACTTTCTTATATCACGAGCCGTTGCAGTGTACCTATCTTCAGTCAGGTGGGCCCTGGCTTTTGGATAATCCTACTAACCTATGGTTTCGCCACTGGATTAGAATTTGCTGGAGAGGAAGAGCACTAGTATCGTCACAGATAGGATAAATTCAAACCGAAGGGGGAAATCGAAAAGAAATTTACCCCGAGCCAAGCTTTAGGTTCGACTCTGACTCTGAGCTGTCCTGTCTTCTTGCAAGTAATCATTGGCGCTCATGATTCTCAACTAAGAGCATTTTTAGTCGACATACCAACATCCGCTCAGATGAGGTCAAGAACTACGGTAATATATACACAGAGCTGGAATTTGGGCGCCTTGATGTTCTATTTGCAGCAATAACAACTTCACGGAGACGGATTCATTCATTCCTCGCATTTGGATTCGATCCACGCTGCACTATCAGTAGCCATGGAGTTTCATGTTGGACACGAAATCCGTGATCGGCAATTTGTAGAGTGCGATCGGTATACCGAGAACCGAACGTTGCTCTGGTGCTGACTAGGTATGTATGTATGTATTCTGCGAGCATACGACAGAACAAATTCGCGACATCAGTAAGCTGGGTAGCATGCTGCATTCGCATTTAACAAGAAATTTCGTCTTAAATTTCATTTGGGCTCGGTGTTTCAGATTGCTCAAGCGCAAGTGAGTTGGATTTACCGCAATTAGTGCGTGCTGATGCTGTCGTGGATTGGAATACGCCACAATAACCCGTGCAATATGGCTGGAGATGCTGAGGAATTCGAAGTAAGCACCAGGCGAACAAACCATATAAAATCGGATTCCTGCATTCGTAGGATTCGTCATGTGTTGTTTTCTTTTTATGTTGTTGCTTTTGTGGTTAAGTTCGTATTTAAAAGGTCGTGGGTGGATGGGTGTTTAAGATCTAGATGGCCAGTTGGGAACCTAAGAAAACAATTGTTTATTCATTGACAAAATTTGAAAAAAAAAAAACAAAGATGCACTGAGTACCTAGTCCAATTGTTATTTACAAATTAATTATATTTATTGTTACCTGTTACCCCCTACTTCACTGACCCGGTTATAAAAAAGTTGAAAAAAACTCTGAAAGGCTGTTTAGTGTTATGCCTTATAACATTACGCAAATTATTCGAATTTTTATGTCGTTGAAATCTTGTCTATCAGAAAAACATGGAAGGACTTCAAAGCAGATACCTGCACATTACTTTAGAAGTTCGTAATTAATTAATTAATAAAAGTGAAAAACACCTGTTCGTTCGGGTAAACGCTTAAAAGCATACAAAATAGTCCGCACAGTTTAAGAAACAAAACATTTCCGTAGCTTTGATTTTTCAAGCCGAATTGTGCAAAAATTATTACATCTTGATATCGAAAGTGGAGATATATTCTGGGTGGTCCATTTAGTGGTTTCTTTTTAAATCATAGTGTTACACTTTTTCTTCGACGCGAATTGGTATCCGACCTTTTTATTTTGTATTATTAAAATTGTTATTATTATTAATTTCGTTAATAATAATAACAAATTTACTCGAACGCGAATAAAAAAAAATTAAAACGAAACAACTCGACCCGATCTTACGCGTATTATGATCTCGTTTTGACAGATAGCCAAATCAACAGAAAACGAAGAAGAAAAAAATGTAACCCGTAGCTCGTTGATATGAGCTACCACCGCGGCTGCTCAGCTGGGCTGGGTTCAGTGGAGGTGGAAGAATTCGCGATGAGGATTTTTAAATTGATTATCGCTATAATCAATTTAATGAAACGAAGGAATGTTTTTATTACAAGTACAGTGGGATACTTGTAATAAAAATGGGCGCCAGGAATTTTTGTTCGAACTAAAATTAGTAAAATTCCAAAACTAATTATTGAGCGAAAGAAAATAATTTTAAGAAAATAAAACTCCGTTTTTGTGATTTCCACTAGGGAATTTTGAAAGTAAGTTTTATTTGGGAAACCGTGGGCGAACCCTGGATGAAAACCCAAAATTTTTTCAACAAGATAAAAAAAGTACAATTGAATTAAAATGCAAATGAAATCGCGGTTAGGTCTCTAACGATAGAAAAATGAACACCCGAATAAAAAAATTAAATTGGTCGTAAGTTAAATTTATCGCGAAAGAAAGAACGAAGGTCCACACGAATTTTTAAGAACACGAACAGTAAAAAAAATTTTAGAATTGGACAAGATGTCCGATTTACTTATCTTTTATTTCTCGATCTACGTTCCTCCAACTTCTCGTTTCTCCTATTTTTTTTTCCTGACTTTGCTCCTCGAATCACTATTCCTTCTTTTTCCAAACTTTTGTCCTCGATCTCCTTTTTAAATTCTCTGCTATTTTCCTCGATTTTTTTCCTTTTTAACTTTCTCGAATCCTTTTCTAATTTTTTTTTCAATTAATCTTGTCGCTTGGTTAGCTCTCTCAAGAGTGAACTTTCCTAGCTTAAAATCCTTTATTCCTCCCTCGACCATTCCAGTCACTCACACATACATACACCCAGCCAATCGTTTTCGCGATCATCGGTCACGGACACCGGCTTCCTGGAAACCTTTTTCGTTTCGCAGAAAACCACCGTTGTTGAATCTCAAACGAAACTTTTCTCTCACGCACACATTCACGGATTCAGCAAGTTGTTGGGTGTCTTTCCAAAACTTGCCGAACCTAAATGGTCGAGTTCAGACTACCATCAACTAAATTTCTCGAGAAAAATCAAAAAGAATAAAATCGAGGAAAAGCCCTTTTCTAGGCATTCCCCTAGTTACAATTAAATACACGCGAGTGATTCGAAAAGCGAAGCCATCTTAACAATAATGAGATGAAAGAGGAAAGCATAATCTTAACACGAACTATATTCGAAGTGGACCATTTTGGAAAAGACGAATTAATATCTTTAGGAAATGAATCTATAAGTTACTTTAATCGTTAGGGACCCTTACGCTTACAAAAAGAATTTAAGTTATTTTAGAAATTGAAAGTTAAGCAAAAATTTAGGATGTTGTGTTGTTTTGATGTTAAGGTAGGTAAGAGTCCACCTGACTCGTTACCTCTTCAGCTCATCCGCTGGCACTCGTTATGTTGCATGAGACCGCCCGTCTACATGTCAAGTATATTCTCGTAAATCTCGGAACCCCTTTCACTCGAAACCTGTATTTGTCACTTTTGCAAAATGCTGACTAAGTACACCAATGGTTGATGGTACCATGGTTGCCCTCAACCTCGCCAGAATTTTGCAGCCGCAACCAAAGAAAAGAAGGGAAGGAAGGAAACGAAGGCCAGTCATTGTTGCGGTAAATTTTACCGTAACAAATCCCACCCTTACCTCCCCAAGAAATGTGTTTAAATTTCGAAGAAAAGTAAACCATTTCTTAAGGCAAAACTAGGAGGGGTAACAAAAGGTAAACAACACAAACATCGGATTCCATCATTATTAAATATAAAAAGTAAAACAAGTTAAAACAATATATGGCACGGCGAATAAAAAAACGTTAAATATAAATAAAATCAGAAGAGAAGTTAAAATAAAAATTTACAAACAAAAGACTAAGGGACTTTTCACTTAAGCGTCAACGTAAGGTTTCAAATCTTTAACGTGCCACGTACCCCGATCTTTATATCTATCATCCACTAGTAAGTATGTCCAAGGTGACACACGCTTACTAATCCTAAATGGGCCTATATATTTGGTAGCTAATTTGGCTGCAAAATAAGTTGCTGCATCGGACAGCGCGAAATTCCTCCTCCACACGAGATCGCCAGGTTGATACTGCGTGTCTCTTCTCCTAAGATTGTAAACTTTTGCGGTCTTTTTACTCGCCGCCTCCAACTTCCTAGCTATATCCTTACGAAGCTTGTCAAACTGCCTACTGAGTTCCTCACTGCTTTGATCCCTCTCACTATCCCTAAGTCCTAAATCATGGCCATTAGTTACCATGTTCCTACCGAAATTAGCAAAATATGGAGAAACACCTAACACCTCATGTTGGGAAGTTCGGATCGCACAGGCTACCTTTGCCAGTTGCGAATCCCAACTCCGTTGATTCTCGGAGACATACGCACGAAGAGTCGTTTTTATGATTTGGTTAATGCGCTCCGCAGGATTCGCCTGCGGATGGTAATGCGCAGTATACCGAATCATAAAAACGACTCTTCGTGCGTATGTCTCCGAGAATCAACGGAGTTGGGATTCGCAACTGGCAAAGACTTTGGATTCTTCGGAGGTACTTTAAGAAGGACCCTAATCTCCTCAATCTTTGCTTCTATTGCCTCAACATCCTCTTCATAAGTGAAGGGGTAAACCGAACTAACGTCCATCGAGTTCCTCTTATGGAGTAATCTCGATGACCTCAATGCCTTTCGCATTTCCTCAACCGTTCCTACTTTTAAACCCCTGACCTTCATCTCATAGGCCAGTTCGTCCTGTGCTAAACGACCTATATTCATTATTCTAATTATCTAAGCAATTTAAAAATAAAAAAAAGTAGAAAAATGATTTTTATAAAAATAAAAAAAATTCCTACTATACCAAATAAAACAAAAAAACAACGTTAAAAAAAATTTTAAATATTTGCCTAACCAAAATCAAAATTAAAAAAAAATATCGATTTAAAAAAAAAATCAAAACCTGCACTCAAATTTAAAAAAAATTAACCAAGAAAAAAAATCAGCACGCCACTGTCTATGAATCCTAATGATTGTCACTCAATTAAAATCAAAGCCTAACCCACTCAAAAAAAACTCAAAACAACTCGCACGAGAGATCTATCAATTAATTCACAAGAGAAAAAAAAAACAAAATGCCGGTACCCAAAGATTACTAAATCAAAATGAAAATAAATTAAATTAAAATAAAAACTAACACCCAAAGAAAAACCGAATATAAAAGAAAAAAATAATGATAAATAAAAAAGAATATAATTGAAAGAATTAAACACAAAAAAAAATTCACAACACAAAAAAAATACTTGCGGAAAATCCTATGTGCATAATATATAGGTACTCGTATATGATATATTGTGTTGGTACTCCTTTGCTGCACTAGTTTTGTCCACTTGATTTTTTGCTCGAATTAACTTGATAACAATAAACCTAATAAAAAGAAGAAAAACACTGCATGAATATTCTCAAATTACTCGTATGTAAATAATTAACTTTGCACCACACAATTAAAACACGAATGCAATCACAAAAAACACAATTCTTCCACCACCACCGGTCGGTTGGCTCCACACGTTGGGCTCCAATTTGTTACACTTTTTCTTCGCGACGATAATTGGGTATCCGACCTCTTTTCTTTTACTAATATTATTATTATTATTAATTATATTAATGATAATATAATAACAATAACAATAATAAAACTCCAATTATAAAAAAAACAAAACGAAACACGACTCGACGCGATTTTGACAGATTAGCCAACTCGAAGAAAACTGAAAGAAAACAACAAAAAAAGTGCAACTTGTAGCTCGTTAAGATGAGCTACCACCGCGGCTGCTCAGCTGGGCTGGGTTCAATGGGGGTGGAAGAAATTCGCGATTGGGAAATATTTAAATTGATTATTGATATAATCAATTTAATGAAACGAAGAATGTTTTTATTGCCAGTACAGTGGGGTACTGTAATAAAAAAAAAATGGGCGCCAGGAATTTTTTTTTTGATATAGAAAATTCCAAAACTAATTTAAATGGTTTGAATAAAAAAAGTATAAGCAATAGGTTTATATATAATGTTTATTTTTGGGAAACCGTGGGATAGAAGATCCCTGGATTAAAACCCAAATATTTTCGAATAAAAAAAAAAGAAGTACAATTTAAAATGGCCGTTTGGTTGAGTAGCAAAGTTTTTAAACACAATGAAATTGAAAACAAGATAAAATTAATTGAAAGAAAATGGGTTTTCACACTACCGACGCGCGTCCCGACAATTTTTGGGAAGACCCGAACAACAATAAATGACTAGAAATATATATATATTTCAGGATTACGAATATATATATTTCTATTTAAAAGATAACTCAAACTACTTATCTTTGGTAAATCTCCTTCCTTCTAACTCCTTTTTCTCCTTTTTTCTATCACACCTCGAATCCCGATTCCTTTATTCAAATTTCTTCCTTTTTTTTCTTGTCTTTGTCTCCACCGATTAATCCTATTCTCCTTCTCGATTTTTCTTTCCTTTTTCAAAAATTTCTCGATCCTTTTTTTTTATTTCTGTTTTGTAAGCTTTCACTTTCAAGGCTCTCCTCAGAGTCCTCTAAGCCAATTTTTCAACTACCATTCCTCCCTCGTCCATTCCAGTCATTCACACATACATTCAACTCATGCAATCGTTTTCGCGATCATCGGTCACGGACACCGGCTTCCTGGAAACCTTTTTCGTTTCGCAGAAAACCACCGTTGTTGAATCTCAAACGAAACTTTTCTCTCACGCACACATTCACGGATTCAGCAAGTTGTTGGGTGTCTTTCCAAAACTTGCCGAACCTAAATGGTCGAGTTCAGACTACCATCAACTAAATTTCTCGAGAAAAATCAAAAAGAATAAAATCGAGGAAAAGCCCTTTTCTAGGCATTCCCCTAGTTACAATTAAATACACGCGAGTGATTCGAAAAGCGAAGCCATCTTAACAATAATGAGATGAAAGAGGAAAGCATAATCTTAACACGAACTATATTCGAAGTGGACCATTTTGGAAAAGACGAATTAATATCTTTAGGAAATGAATCTATAAGTTACTTTAATCGTTAGGGACCCTTACGCTTACAAAAAGAATTTAAGTTATTTTAGAAATTGAAAGTTAAGCAAAAATTTAGGATGTTGTGTTGTTTTGATGTTAAGGTAGGTAAGAGTCCACCTGACTCGTTACCTCTTCAGCTCATCCGCTGGCACTCGTTATGTTGCATGAGACCGCCCGTCTACATGTCAAGTATATTCTCGTAAATCTCGGAACCCCTTTCACTCGAAACCTGTATTTGTCACTTTTGCAAAATGCTGACTAAGTACACCAATGGTTGATGGTACCATGGTTGCCCTCAACCTCGCCAGAATTTTGCAGCCGCAACCAAAGAAAAGAAGGGAAGGAAGGAAACGAAGGCCAGTCATTGTTGCGGTAAATTTTACCGTAACAAATCCCACCCTTACCTCCCCAAGAAATGTGTTTAAATTTCGAAGAAAAGTAAACCATTTCTTAAGGCAAAACTAGGAGGGGTAACAAAAGGTAAACAACACAAACATCGGATTCCATCATTATTAAATATAAAAAGTAAAACAAGTTAAAACAATATATGGCACGGCGAATAAAAAAACGTTAAATATAAATAAAATCAGAAGAGAAGTTAAAATAAAAATTTACAAACAAAAGACTAAGGGACTTTTCACTTAAGCGTCAACGTAAGGTTTCAAATCTTTAACGTGCCACGTACCCCGATCTTTATATCTATCATCCACTAGTAAGTATGTCCAAGGTGACACACGCTTACTAATCCTAAATGGGCCTATATATTTGGTAGCTAATTTGGCTGCAAAATAAGTTGCTGCATCGGACAGCGCGAAATTCCTCCTCCACACGAGATCGCCAGGTTGATACTGCGTGTCTCTTCTCCTAAGATTGTAAACTTTTGCGGTCTTTTTACTCGCCGCCTCCAACTTCCTAGCTATATCCTTACGAAGCTTGTCAAACTGCCTACTGAGTTCCTCACTGCTTTGATCCCTCTCACTATCCCTAAGTCCTAAATCATGGCCATTAGTTACCATGTTCCTACCGAAATTAGCAAAATATGGAGAAACACCTAACACCTCATGTTGGGAAGTTCGGATCGCACAGGCTACCTTTGCCAGTTGCGAATCCCAACTCCGTTGATTCTCGGAGACATACGCACGAAGAGTCGTTTTTATGATTTGGTTAATGCGCTCCGCAGGATTCGCCTGCGGATGGTAATGCGCAGTATACCGAATCATTAAAACGACTCTTCGTGCGTATGTCTCCGAGAATCAACGGAGTTGGGATTCGCAACTGGCAAAGACTTTGGATTCTTCGGAGGTACTTTAAGAAGGACCCTAATCTCCTCAATCTTTGCTTCTATTGCCTCAACATCCTCTTCATAAGTGAAGGGGTAAACCGAACTAACGTCCATCGAGTTCCTCTTATGGAGTAATCTCGATGACCTCAATGCCTTTCGCATTTCCTCAACCGTTCCTACTTTTAAACCCCTGACCTTCATCTCATAGGCCAGTTCGTCCTGTGCTAAACGACCTATATTCATTATTCTAATTATCTAAGCAATTTAAAAATAAAAAAAAGTAGAAAAATGATTTTTATAAAAATAAAAAAAATTCCTACTATACCAAATAAAACAAAAAAACAACGTTAAAAAAAATTTTAAATATTTGCCTAACCAAAATCAAAATTAAAAAAAAATATCGATTTAAAAAAAAAATCAAAACCTGCACTCAAATTTAAAAAAAATTAACCAAGAAAAAAAATCAGCACGCCACTGTCTATGAATCCTAATGATTGTCACTCAATTAAAATCAAAGCCTAACCCACTCAAAAAAAACTCAAAACAACTCGCACGAGAGATCTATCAATTAATTCACAAGAGAAAAAAAAAACAAAATGCCGGTACCCAAAGATTACTAAATCAAAATGAAAATAAATTAAATTAAAATAAAAACTAACACCCAAAGAAAAACCGAATATAAAAGAAAAAAATAATGATAAATAAAAAAGAATATAATTGAAAGAATTAAACACAAAAAAAAATTCACAACACAAAAAAAATACTTGCGGAAAATCCTATGTGCATAATAT
Organism: Chrysotoxum bicinctum; assembly: GCA_911387755.1. Classification (NCBI taxonomy): domain Eukaryota; kingdom Metazoa; phylum Arthropoda; class Insecta; order Diptera; family Syrphidae; genus Chrysotoxum; species Chrysotoxum bicinctum. The sequence continues at coordinate 93,528,745 of OU426990.1, read as the reverse complement.
ATAGGTACTCGTATATGATATATTGTGTTGGTACTCCTTTGCTGCACTAGTTTTGTCCACTTGATTTTTTGCTCGAATTAACTTGATAACAATAAACCTAATAAAAAGAAGAAAAACACTGCATGAATATTCTCAAATTACTCGTATGTAAATAATTAACTTTGCACCACACAATTAAAACACGAATGCAATCACAAAAAACACAATTCTTCCACCACCACCGGTCGGTTGGCCCCACGTTGGGCGCCAATTTGTTACACTTTTTCTTCGCGACGATAATTGGGTATCCGACCTCTTTTCTTTTACTAATATTATTATTATTATTAATTATATTAATGATAATATAATAACAATAACAATAATAAAACTCCAATTATAAAAAAAACAAAACGAAACACGACTCGACGCGATTTTGACAGATTAGCCAACTCGAAGAAAACTGAAAGAAAACAACAAAAAAAGTGCAACTTGTAGCTCGTTAAGATGAGCTACCACCGCGGCTGCTCAGCTGGGCTGGGTTCAATGGGGGTGGAAGAAATTCGCGATTGGGAAATATTTAAATTGATTATTGATATAATCAATTTAATGAAACGAAGAATGTTTTTATTGCCAGTACAGTGGGGTACTGTAATAAAAAAAAAATGGGCGCCAGGAATTTTTTTTTCGATATAGAAAATTCCAAAACTAATTTAAATGGTTTGAATAAAAAAAGTATAAGCAATAGGTTTATATATAATGTTTATTTTTGGGAAACCGTGGGATAGAAGATCCCTGGATTAAAACCCAAATATTTTCGAATAAAAAAAAAGAAGTACAATTTAAAATGGCCGTTTGGTTGAGTAGCAAAGTTTTTAAACACAATGAAATTGAAAACAAGATAAAATTAATTGAAAGAAAATGGGTTTTCACACTACCGACGCGCGTCCCGACAATTTTTGGGAAGACCCGAACAACAATAAATGACTAGAAATATATATATATTTCAGGATTACGAATATATATATATTTCTATTTAAAAGATAACTCAAACTACTTATCTTTGGTAAATCTCCTTCCTTCTAACTCCTTTTTCTCCTTTTTTCTATCACACCTCGAATCCCGATTCCTTTATTCAAATTTCTTCCTTTTTTTTCTTGTCTTTGTCTCCACCGATTAATCCTATTCTCCTTCTCGATTTTTCTTTCCTTTTTCAAAAATTTCTCGATCCTTTTTTTTTATTTCTGTTTTGTAAGCTTTCACTTTCAAGGCTCTCCTCAGAGTCCTCTAAGCCAATTTTTCAACTACCATTCCTCCCTCGTCCATTCCAGTCATTCACACATACATTCAACTCATGCAATCGTTTTCGAGATCGTCGGTCACGGGATTACGGCTTCCTGGAAGCTTGACGCTAACCAAGAAAGCAACCGTTGTTGATTCTCTGCGAAACTTTACTCTCACACACACAAACACGGTTTCAACAAGTTGTTGGATGTGTTTCCAAAACTTGCCGAAACATAATGGCGAGTTCAGACCCCTTCCCAACTAAATTTTATTTCGAGAAAAAATTGAAAACAAACTAAAATCGAGAAGGAGCCATAATTAGGCATTTTCCTACTACTCTACTATTCGCGCGGAATTCGAAGTGTGAATTGAATTAAACTATTTTTGGAACTATAGGAAGGAGTGTTACTTCAGCACCCATTTTTAAAAAATGCATATACTTAACATTAATACTTAATCTTACACGCGTTAAAAACCCATTTTTTACACTTGAAAATTTAAGTTATTTAAAATTATAAATTTACACTACGTTACGTTAAATATTTAAAGAAAGAATTACGTTGCAACATTTGTTATGTTGTGTTGTTTATTTGGCGAGTTGTTTTTGAGGTAAGTAAGAGTCTACCTGACTCGTTACTTCTTCGGCTCATCCGCCGGAACTCCTCGCGTAAGCTCGAACACCTGCGTTTGTTGCTTTTGCAAAATACAGGCTAGGAACACCAGTGGTTGATGAGACCATGGTTGCCCTCATCTTCGCCAATATTTTGCAGCTGCAACCAAAAGAAAGAAAGGGGGAAGGAACGACCGAAGGGAAGTTTTTGTTGCGGTAAAATTTACCGTAACATCCCACCCTTACCTCCCAAGAAATGTGTTTACTTTTCAAGAAAAATAAACCATTTCTTAAGGCTCAGTCAGGATTGGGTGATAGGCAACAAGGTAAACAACACAACACAGGGTTGTCATCACATTAAAAAAAAAATGAAAAAAAGAAAAAAATAATAAGTGGCATGAAATAAGAAATAAAATTGGACAATGTACAAAAAAAAACACAAAAAAAAAAATCTAAAATTGCAAGTTAAGTGAAAAATCAAGGGACTTTTGACTAAGTGTCCAAATATGGCTTCAAATCCTTAACGTGCCACGTCCCCCGATCTTTCCCTTTATCGTCTATAAGAAGGTATGTCCACGGTGACACCCTTCTACTAACCTTAAATGGACCAACAAACTTGGTCGCTAATTTTGCTGCAAAATAATTCCCTGCATCGGACAATGCATAGTTCCTACGCCAAACGAGATCACCAGTTTGAAACTGTGTGTCCCTTCTCCTCAAATTATAAGTTTTAGCCGCCTTCTTTCCCGCCGCCTCTAATTTCCTAGCTATCTCCTTCCTCAGTTTCTGAAACTGCCTATCGACTTCCCCTCTATCTTGTTCCCTATCAATAACTCTAAGTCCTACATCATGACCACTAGTGATCATGTTCCTACCAAAGTTCGCGAAATATGGCGAAACACCTAACACCTCATGTTGTGAAGTTCGGATCGCACAGGCGACTTTTGCCAGTTGCGAATCCCAACTCCGCTGATTTTCGGAAACGTACGCTCGGAGCGTTGTCTTGATAATTTGATTTATCCGTTCCGCAGGATTCGCCTGCGGATGATAATTCGCCGTAAACCGAAGTTGTGACCCGTACGCTTCGCTAAGCGTTTTCAGTTCCTTGCCGCGGAACTGGGGACCGTTGTCACAGACGATCCACTTTGGAACACCGAAGAGGAGGAAAACGTTTTCCTCTAATTCCCGACAAACCGCTTTAGCCGTTGCGGACCGTAACGCGAACAACAGGGGAAATTTAGTGAAATAATCGACGACCGTTAAAATGTACACAAAACCGCGCGACGACTTCGGTAATGGACCCACCAAGTCCACGCAAATCATTTCCCACGGTTGGGAATTTCCTACTCGTTCGGTCATTAGACCAGCTGGTTTTTCATTCACTGGTTTCACGCTTTGGCAAACTTTACAATTCCTAACATATTTCGAAATCTCTCCTCTCATTTTGGGCCAGTAATATTTTTCTGCTACCCTAGCAAAAGTTTTCTTAACGCCCATGTGTCCTGAAAGCGGAGCATCATGGCACTCGTTAAGGATTCTCGTCCTATCACTTTTTCCTAGCACTAACTTCCACTCCTCACCATTATCATGAACGACTATATGGTTCAACCTAACATGTTTATAGAGCCGCCCATTCTCAACTCGCCAAGATGGGTATTCTAAAGGGCTCTTTTCTACCTGCGATTTCATTTTAATCACCCAAGGGTCCGAATCCGCCTCAGAGACACCAGCTACTTCTGGCACTCCTCGCGACAACATATCAGGAACGACATGTTCTTTGCCCTTTCTATGAATGATCTTGAAATCAAATTGTTGGAGCCGAATGGCCCAACGAGCTAATCTACCCTGCGGATCCTTAAGGTTGCTCAGCCAGACCAAAGAGTGGTGATCAGTTACGACTGTAAATCGAACACCTTCGAGATACGGCCGCAACTTTTCAATCGCCCAAAGGACCGCTAAACATTCCTTTTCGGTCGTAGAGTAGTTCCTTTCATTCCTATTCAATGACCGACTCAAATAACATATGGCTTTTTCGCCATCCTCAAACTCTTGCGAAAGTACGGCGCCGATACCATAATCGGACGCGTCTGTTTGGACAACAAACGGCCGAGAAAAATCCGGACATGTCAGGATCGGTGCCGTAACCAAACACTCTTTGGCTTTTCTAAAACTCTCCTCACATTCTTGGGTCCACTCAAATTTCTTACCTTTCTTTAAGAGATCGGTAAGAGGCCTAATTAAAATTGCAAAATTTGGTACGAAACGTCGATACCAAGAAATAGTCCCTACAAAACTCCTAATTTCCTTCACATTTTTCGGTGGAGGAATCCTAATCATGCTTTCCACTTTTTCCGGGTCAACATGAAGCCCGTTCCTATCAACTACATAACCTAGAAATTTTAAAGAAGGCCTACAAAAATTACACTTTTCCCTACCTAGTTTTAAACCGGCTTCTCCTAACCTTTTAAAAACTTCTTTTAAAATTTCTAAGTGCCTATCGAAAGAATCGGTGACGATGATAATGTCATCCAAATACACAAAGACGAATGGTTCTAGATCAGGACCCAGAACATCGTCAATGAACCTTTGCCATGTCGCTGGTGAATTGTGTAGCCCGAATGGCATCCTACGAAATTGAAACAGACCCCTCCCTGGCACGGTAAAGGCTGTGTACTTGCGCGATTCTTCTTCCATTGGAATCTGCCAATAAGCAGACTTAATGTCTAACGAAGACAAGTACTTCGCGTTTCGAAGTTTGTCTAAAATCGCTGAAATAAAGGGTAGTGGATAAGCATCCCTATCAGTAACCTCGTTTAACTTCCTATAGTCAACACAGAACCGATAACTACCATCTTTCTTCTTAACGAGAAGAATCGGTGATGCCCAGGGACTCTTCGACTTCTCGATCACTCCAGCTTCCAACATCTCCTGGAGCTCCTGATCGATATGTGTCTGAATCGCTGGCGAAACAGGGTAATATCTTTGTTTTATCGGCTCTGCAGACGTCCTAATCTTGTGCTCAACTAAATTAGTGCACCCTAAACCTTCGGTCATTGTTTTAAAAAGTTCTTCTAACACTAATTCTAACTCCCTATTTTCCGAATCGTTCAAATCCGATTTTTCCCTAATCGCTACCATGTCTGTCATCGAGGCTAAACTCTCTTGGGTTGAAAACCTCCACACCCCTGATCTCAAATCCGGGACTATGCCCGATAGTGCCCAAAAATCGGCACCTAATATCAACTGGTGTGGAAGATTCGGAATGACCAGACATTCTATCAAAAAGGATTTGTTCTCCACCTCCACTGGTAGAGAAACAGATCCAGCTACACCTACACCTGCTCCATCTGCTAACGCTACTGACCCAATACTACTCTTTCCCAATTTTAAACCTAGCTCTTTCAAAATTTTCCATCCGTCACCTCCTACTATAGTCCGCGAAGCTCCCGAATCAAGAAGCCCTAAAAACCTAATTCCATAAATCCTAACTCCTAAATATGGTCTAGTGTCCCTACCATTTGCCGCTAACGTGAAACTCAGTTGAACTTTACCTACAAGCTGATCGTCAGCAGACGACCTTCTTAACGTCGACGGACTCCTTGTCCTGCTGACACAAGGGCCCGATCTCCATTTCCCGAACACCTACAATCCCTACGATAAACTCCTAGTGCCCCGCAACCAAAACAACGTTTAGCAACTGGACAAGTATGAGCGAAATGCCCCTCCCTGTTACAGTTGTAACACCTAACACTTCTTCTAAAAGGGTTTTCTGCTACTGCAACAACAGCCGCGGCTCGGTGCTGTCCAGATGAACTCGGTTGGTAACCGCACTCCGGTTCCAACAAATTTTTGCCTCTAGAAGGCGGGGTAAAGCTATCTACATTAACCTTAAGGGTATCTAATTCCCTACCTAAGATGGCAAGTTCCTTAACCGTCTTTGGTTTGGAACTAGCTATCTGAACCTGGTAAAACGGATCTACATTTTTCCTCAAAATCGAAAGCATTCTTCCCTCTGACAAAGGTTCCGATAATCTTCGAAACAATGTCCTCATCGTAGTAAGATACGCGCCGAAAGTTTCTTCCTTTCCCTGCGAACGTCGATTAATCTCCTCCAACAAGAGATCATCGTAATTCGCAGGAAGGAACTCCGCTCTGAGTTCCTTGACGAGTTCCTGCCAATCCTCTAAATCTTCCCTAACCGTCCTAAACCACATAAGGGCCCTACCAGATAAAAGCTCCGAAGCGGATTTGAAAAGGTGGTTTTCAGAAACATCGTTAGCCAAACGAAGTTCCTCCACTCTTTCCAGGAATGAATTTACTGATACTCCACTTGAGTCACCAGCAAACTTCACCCCCCACTTTCCTATCCGTTCGATGTAATTTTGCTGAACGACCATTTGACCAGAAAAACCATCGACCCTATCATGCCTACGTTCCGACGGAACCCTAACCGAAATACTCCCTACTGCAGGACTACTGACACCACTCCTTGGTTCAGCTAACGTCCCTGTAGCAAGCCCTAACGCAGACCGCGAACTAACACCTAGGGTCTGACCAACTTGTGTCTGAAGTTGGGTTTGGATCTTAATCGGAGTCTTTTCCTTGGTCAACTCCTCTTCCCTATCACTATTCTCACTATCTCCAGTGAGATCTCCTAACAAACACAAAACCTTGTTCCGAAGTGAACTAACTTCATCTTCTTCATCTTCGGCCTCACAAGGTGTCCTAGCTAACCTCCCTATACACCATTCAATCTTTGTCACTATCTTAATGTACTCCGAAGACTTTGGATTCTTCGGAGGTACTTTAAGAAGGACCCTAATCTCCTCAATCTTTGCTTCTATTGCCTCAACATCCTCTTCATAAGTGAAGGGGTAAACCGAACTAACGTCCATCGAGTTCCTCTTATGGAGTAATCTCGATGACCTCAATGCCTTTCGCATTTCCTCAACCGTTCCTACTTTTAAACCCCTGACCTTCATCTCATAGGCCAGTTCGTCCTGTGCTAAACGACCTATATTCATTATTCTAATTATCTAAGCAATTTAAAAATAAAAAAAAGTAGAAAAATGATTTTTATAAAAATAAAAAAAATTCCTACTATACCAAATAAAACAAAAAAACAACGTTAAAAAAAATTTTAAATATTTGCCTAACCAAAATCAAAATTAAAAAAAAATATCGATTTAAAAAAAAAATCAAAACCTGCACTCAAATTTAAAAAAAATTAACCAAGAAAAAAAATCAGCACGCCACTGTCTATGAATCCTAATGATTGTCACTCAATTAAAATCAAAGCCTAACCCACTCAAAAAAAACTCAAAACAACTCGCACGAGAGATCTATCAATTAATTCACAAGAGAAAAAAAAAACAAAATGCCGGTACCCAAAGATTACTAAATCAAAATGAAAATAAATTAAATTAAAATAAAAACTAACACCCAAAGAAAAACCGAATATAAAAGAAAAAAATAATGATAAATAAAAAAGAATATAATTGAAAGAATTAAACACAAAAAAAAATTCACAACACAAAAAAAATACTTGCGGAAAATCCTATGTGCATAATATATAGGTACTCGTATATGATATATTGTGTTGGTACTCCTTTGCTGCACTAGTTTTGTCCACTTGATTTTTTGCTCGAATTAACTTGATAACAATAAACCTAATAAAAAGAAGAAAAACACTGCATGAATATTCTCAAATTACTCGTATGTAAATAATTAACTTTGCACCACACAATTAAAACACGAATGCAATCACAAAAAACACAATTCTTCCACCACCACCGGTCGGTTGGCTCCACACGTTGGGCTCCAATTTGTTACACTTTTTCTTCGCGACGATAATTGGGTATCCGACCTCTTTTCTTTTACTAATATTATTATTATTATTAATTATATTAATGATAATATAATAACAATAACAATAATAAAACTCCAATTATAAAAAAAACAAAACGAAACACGACTCGACGCGATTTTGACAGATTAGCCAACTCGAAGAAAACTGAAAGAAAACAACAAAAAAAGTGCAACTTGTAGCTCGTTAAGATGAGCTACCACCGCGGCTGCTCAGCTGGGCTGGGTTCAATGGGGGTGGAAGAAATTCGCGATTGGGAAATATTTAAATTGATTATTGATATAATCAATTTAATGAAACGAAGAATGTTTTTATTGCCAGTACAGTGGGGTACTGTAATAAAAAAAAAATGGGCGCCAGGAATTTTTTTTTTGATATAGAAAATTCCAAAACTAATTTAAATGGTTTGAATAAAAAAAGTATAAGCAATAGGTTTATATATAATGTTTATTTTTGGGAAACCGTGGGATAGAAGATCCCTGGATTAAAACCCAAATATTTTCGAATAAAAAAAAAAGAAGTACAATTTAAAATGGCCGTTTGGTTGAGTAGCAAAGTTTTTAAACACAATGAAATTGAAAACAAGATAAAATTAATTGAAAGAAAATGGGTTTTCACACTACCGACGCGCGTCCCGACAATTTTTGGGAAGACCCGAACAACAATAAATGACTAGAAATATATATATATTTCAGGATTACGAATATATATATTTCTATTTAAAAGATAACTCAAACTACTTATCTTTGGTAAATCTCCTTCCTTCTAACTCCTTTTTCTCCTTTTTTCTATCACACCTCGAATCCCGATTCCTTTATTCAAATTTCTTCCTTTTTTTTCTTGTCTTTGTCTCCACCGATTAATCCTATTCTCCTTCTCGATTTTTCTTTCCTTTTTCAAAAATTTCTCGATCCTTTTTTTTTATTTCTGTTTTGTAAGCTTTCACTTTCAAGGCTCTCCTCAGAGTCCTCTAAGCCAATTTTTCAACTACCATTCCTCCCTCGTCCATTCCAGTCATTCACACATACATTCAACTCATGCAATCGTTTTCGCGATCATCGGTCACGGACACCGGCTTCCTGGAAACCTTTTTCGTTTCGCAGAAAACCACCGTTGTTGAATCTCAAACGAAACTTTTCTCTCACGCACACATTCACGGATTCAGCAAGTTGTTGGGTGTCTTTCCAAAACTTGCCGAACCTAAATGGTCGAGTTCAGACTACCATCAACTAAATTTCTCGAGAAAAATCAAAAAGAATAAAATCGAGGAAAAGCCCTTTTCTAGGCATTCCCCTAGTTACAATTAAATACACGCGAGTGATTCGAAAAGCGAAGCCATCTTAACAATAATGAGATGAAAGAGGAAAGCATAATCTTAACACGAACTATATTCGAAGTGGACCATTTTGGAAAAGACGAATTAATATCTTTAGGAAATGAATCTATAAGTTACTTTAATCGTTAGGGACCCTTACGCTTACAAAAAGAATTTAAGTTATTTTAGAAATTGAAAGTTAAGCAAAAATTTAGGATGTTGTGTTGTTTTGATGTTAAGGTAGGTAAGAGTCCACCTGACTCGTTACCTCTTCAGCTCATCCGCTGGCACTCGTTATGTTGCATGAGACCGCCCGTCTACATGTCAAGTATATTCTCGTAAATCTCGGAACCCCTTTCACTCGAAACCTGTATTTGTCACTTTTGCAAAATGCTGACTAAGTACACCAATGGTTGATGGTACCATGGTTGCCCTCAACCTCGCCAGAATTTTGCAGCCGCAACCAAAGAAAAGAAGGGAAGGAAGGAAACGAAGGCCAGTCATTGTTGCGGTAAATTTTACCGTAACAATAGGTTAGTTTGTCACTGACAGCTGTTTGCCGCTCGAAGTCTTGACAAAAAGTCAGTACGAAATGTGTCGTTTTACGCTTAAACAACGTTGAGAAATATTGGAAACTTATTTCCAAAGTGCTGTGTAGCCCAGACAGTGCGTTTTTTGAAAAGAAGTTTTAGCCGAAATGAAGCACCCACCGCGCCTGCTGTACGCAAGTTTGTGCAAAAAGTTCGTGAGACTGGTATGCAAATAGACAATACTAATGGTCTCTTCCGTCGTCATATGGTTTACACAGACGAGAATGTGGCTGCTGTAGCAGAGAGTGAAATACTCATTTCACGAACATAACCTCGCCATTGATCTCAACAAGTCAACATTTCATTTGAAGAAAAAAGTGAAGTAAATTGAGAAAAAACGAAGTAGATTTTAAAATGGCTTTCTACTTGCTTTTAGAAAAAATTGAGCTCGAGATTTTCATCAGTTGACATTACAACAAGAAAAAGTAGTGATTCTGTATGTCTGCAGGTCGTTACCTCACCCTGCTGCCTAGAGAAGGAATTGAAATGGTTTATTTTATTTATAGTTCGGTTTCTTGAATACAGCCATTATGAAATATCATGTCTAATGATTTTTATAAAAATTATTTAGACCATACCAACAATGCGGTCCACATTTTGGTCAACAAAAATGTCACACAACGTACCTGTCATATAGAACCTTTTTTTTTGATTTTCTATTTTCTAATTTTCGACTTTATCGATTTCGATTACAATTTTTATATCGGAGCTTCTTTGATTTTAAAATATTATTGTAAGCAAAGATTTTTTTCCTTAAATGTATATTATTAATTTCATAAATTGTCAAAACTTTTTTTTTAATTATAAAAGAAATTTGTATATATAAGGAATTAATTTATTAGAAAAAATTTCTTTTTTAAAGAGTAACATTAAAATTTCTATAGTTAAATATAATATAATTTTAAAATAAAAACACACACACAAGCGACATTTTCAGCAGCTTCTTATACAGAGTGTGGTGGGTTTCTATGCATTTAAAATTACTATTTTTATTGAAATGTCATTAAATTTTTCAGAGTGATAGAGAGAAAAAGAAGTAGATTTGGACTTTTTTGTAAAATTGAAGTAGAATGAAACAAGGATTTCTAAAACGAAGTTGATTTCAGTATTTTGCTGATGGTGCGAAGTGTAGGAAGTAGATTTTAAAATATTTTGAAAAAAAGAAGTAGATCTACTTCAATTGAGATATGCTCTTAGAGCATTTGTCAATTCCTCACAAGAGGCAGTACACCCCTGAAAAAACTTTTTTGCAGCGGCTTATAATCGATCTCGAGACCTTCCGCATGACAGTCTCACGCACTCACCATTATGCCAAGGGGACTGTGTTGGGTGTTGTGTTATGTTCCATAATCAATGGAAATGTTTGTCCATACTAATAATATAATAGATACATATATGGACAAATTTAATTTTGTTCATTTTATTGCATTTTTGAAAAGAAACTTGTATTTGGCCCACACTTTATAACGAAGATATATAAAACTACTTCTGATTTCTCCAAAATGAGTTAAGCTCACTTGAACTTTCAATGGAATTATTTTGAATCACTCAACTGAATCAGAAGTAATTTTCTAATTTTCTAAAATTCCCCAAATTCACGGTATGTCAATGCTGTGATATTAATAAGGGTCGCTAAACATCGGACAATATAAGCTTCTTAGAAGGGTACGACAGCATCTACGAGTAGCTGTTGAGTCCGCTGTCGTACTTCCGCGGAACTTATGTTGGGGTTCAGGTCACTTGAACTTTCATTTGGAAACATATATTTATATAGTTAGCTGGGAATAAATTCTATTTTCACCTCCTTCCAATGCACAGTTCCGCAGAATGCAGGCTTACAGAAGGAAAAACTGAACTTCAAAATTAAAATATAAGAAATGACACATTTATTTACTTTCGATTTGAAAGAAGTTTTCTCGTTTATAGATGCTTTAACCTGTTGCTTTTTTTGTGATTGAATGCTCACTGTTTTTTTTATTTTTGTATTTCTAACCAGTTCCTAATTGGACCCTTGTTAAGCCTCAGTTAATTCGACGGCGGATTAACTCCCTTTCAGCTAGTTTTCATGGTTTAGGTATTTATAACTAGCCAATCTTGTATACCTACTTCAAACATACTCATAACATAATTCAAATTCAAACAGGAACATACTTATATCACTTATATGTAACTTTGTTTGTGAAATTATTTCTTTTTGTATATTCTCTGTATCGGTATGCTTATTGTTTTTATTGATAAATTGAAGTGAATATAAACGTTATTCAAATTGAAAAAAATAATCGACAAAAAATTGATTTTTTTAATTTGTACCCTATATTAATTTTGTGCTCAATTCATTTTCTTTTGTGCGTAAAACTATTTCTAAAGTTAAAAACGCACAAAATAAAATAAAAACTGCAGCCGGTGCAAAGACGTTAATATCAAGATACTTCTTGCCTGACTGAATATCAAATTCGAAAACTGAACATGGTGAGATGTGAGCAGTGCTACCCAAAAAATCAAGTTCTCCAATTTGAAGAATTTAAAAACATTAGGTACTAATAGAGATATTGAGTTATTGAACAATGTCATTGACTATAAGTAACGAGTTAGGTATTTGATAAAAAAAACAATATAAGAACGCAGATTGCCTGCTTTCACCTTTCAACTTCATATTATATTCTAAGGCTTTTGATTCTTTTTTGCAGAAAGTTGTTTCATTAAAAATCATAAACAACAAGGCAGAAGCAAACAATTGCTTTTGAATTGACTTCCATTCGAGGATAAAAATTACACCAGAGAAGAAAATCAATTGTGTCTCATAACTGCCATTTCGAATTACTCCCATTGGGGAAATATATGCGAATATAAATTGTCATTCAAGAACGATTGGTATTTTAAAATTGCCAAGTGTGCGCGCCGGCTAGAAAGGGTTCAACTAACTTCGCCTTCCAACACATTCCTTCACCCTCATAATTTAAGACGATTTTCACACAACGTCAACAGAAGAAAAGTTATTGAAAATCAAATAGACTGTATTCTCGTGTGTGGATGTGGAGGGTGCTCGACTAAAAGAAGCTTCTGTCCTCCAACCCTATATCTGCCACAAAGGGTTGTTGTCGGGGGTGATTTAGTAGAAAGTAAAGAACTTTAAATTGCTGTTTGATCGTTCACTTTTGGGAGAGGTATTTCCATTCAACAGAATGTGTGGAGGTATTTACATCGAGTAAAAAAAAATACGAAAAAAAATAAAATCGGGGTAGGTGGCAGCAGCAAGTGGCAAATGGCGAATGGCAACCCCCGTATTCGCATTCCACACACATTGAACGGAATTCGAGAAGAACGTCTTAATACGTTTTGATGAGAGCACCAGGCACCACGTCATTTGCTTATCACACTGCGCTTGACAAACAGGATGCAACTAAATAAATCATAATCTACCTACGATTATTAGCAGATGTCTCGGACGCTACAATAAAAAGAACAAGTAAGAAAACTAACAGGGAATACAGCAAATATTTAAATAGCCTGGTGATATCAAATGAAATCACTTGCTGGCGTGATCGTGCAATGAATTCTTCTGATAGTCTAAGAATATTATTATTGAAACTATGTGCGACTCTGATCTAAATGGAGACATGATGATGATCCGCATGATGAACCAGAGGCATTCCATAGGCATTATTAAATGATTACCCTTGCTAGTGGGATATAATCTGTAGGTATGTAGAGGCATATATGGTTTCAGTGTCTCCAATTATCTCGAACTGGCAATCATATCCAATCAATTGACGCCCCCATCAATCCCTCGGCATGATCTCTGCAATTTTTATTTGCGTGTTCCTTCTTGTTTTACTGTCGCAATTCTCCAATTGAATAATAATACGTTGCGTTATGTTTACGCACTTCTTGCAAGGGAAATAGGAATTCTTTCACAAATTGACTGAAAGATGCCAAACGCTTAATAAGACATTTGAACGATATGGAGTTCAAATAATTTGTCAATTTCTTGCAACATAACTTTTCTTTGAAATGGGTTTTGGGAACTCGTGCGCTTTTAACTATAGAATAAACGATTGGAAACTATCTAAATTGTTGGGATCTTGTGTACCATCTTTAACAGTTTCTGAAAATTTCATAAAATCACAACTCTGACAGATTTCTTAAATTTTTTTTAAGAGCAACAATAACATTATACCTGCCATACAATGGTATAAAATATTTTTATTTCATAAGCTGCTCCATAGATCTTTATAAAAAGTTGAAGAAAATTGTTTTATTTAAGCTAGACTAAGCTTTAAAAATATATTTTCCGAAAAATGGTTTTGAAAATCTTATTTTTCTCAAAATCTATCCAAAAATGTTGCTACAATTTGTACTGTTTCGCTTTATTTGTAATACCTATTGCTCAATATAAGACAGTATTAAAGTCTTTGGCCTTTGGCTAGGTCGGCAAAATCAGTGCATCAGTAACACATCAACTTCTTCGCTGTATTTCTTTTGTTTTTCATGTGGTTTGTTCGTTGTAGAAATTTACTGTAGGCATATTCATTACTATATCTTTGCTTAATTGTCTAGGCATTATAACCGTTGGTCCACCAGCGCAAAAGCGAATACAAGCACTAATGAAAATTTTTAAGAATCTTATAATGCTTTGACTGAATTAGCAGAGAGTTAAGAATACGATAAAAATTTAAGTTTGAAAGTATAACTCGCCTAACAGTAAGCGCAGGCAGAAATTCAAATTTCTTTGTCAATGTTTATTTAGTATTAGCTTAAGGCAAAATAACTACCCTTCCGAAGAAGTTTCAATGAAAATAAAATGACTTTTTATCCGTTTCGGAACATTAAGATAAACTGCGACGGTTCTTTCAAATGATCTTGCTAAAAAATTAGCAATATCGACGTTATCTATGTTAAAAAATCCAAAAAATATTGATTGATGTTTTTACGTTCTCGCTGAGAGTTTTGCCACCAGGTTTAAGAATTTCCATCAATTTGAAGCAATATGAACATCTACAATTGACAATGAAATTCAAAAGGGTATTAAAGGGTTCAGGATATCTTGAATGAAATAAATATATTTAATTAAGTGTCTTCTATTATTTATTTCAAACCTTTGTCGATCCTAAAGTACTTAATATTTAACTGCATAGTTCCTACTTGAACTGTATCCAAATTTAACAACCACATTTAAAATACTATTAACTTTTTCTGTAAATGTTGTTTTAGATGAAGTCAGCTTCTGCAAACTTTATCTTATAAAAATAATTCTTCGTTTATCCATGACAAGAGCGATTGACAGGCTTTCCAGATATTTCTATTTAGAAAGATTTGCAAAGTCGTATTGAAGAAGAAGAAATAAATTGCTACAAGATTTACAAAAATTAATTCAGGTTTGTAAACTTGTCCAAAACCTTTACACAGTATTAAATAAATCCGTAAACATTAATTTGTAAGGATTATTTTTAAACTTTTGGGCAAAATAACATTTTTTTAGGGTGGCAAGAACTTCAAGCTTGGAAAAGTGTACGAGTATACATATCCATATTAAAACTTAAAAACAAATATTTTTTGGATTCAAAAAAATATCATTTTTGTTTTGAATATTCGATATTTCAAAAACTGGTACTTAACACTAATTTTTGTAATGTTTAAAAAATTTCATACACACAAAATTAGAATAAACCGCTTTGCATTTGCCTTAATCTGTGGAAAATAGTGTATTATTATTGAAATTTGTTGATACTTTTTCCAAGATCTATGTATGCCAAATCACAATGTATATGTCACAAAGCTGAACTTTACATAATTCATCACAACATTTTCACTCGTGGAAACTGTATCAAAAATAAAAATACCCAATATTGCAAAATTAAAATTTTGAATCAAATAACGGGAAAAATTTAAAGAAAAAAAAACCCCTATTGTTTTAACATTCTTCAATTCTGTGGGCTAGGTATTATTTTCTGTCATTAGATAGAAGTTGAATTTTGTATTGTAGCATTTTTCTTAAAATAATTATTAAAAGGGAATATTGGTTACAAAAATCGATAGAGCTTCGGAAGATTTGAAATGTACATTGTATATCAATTTAAAAAAAACTGACACTATTCTCAATGCCAACAACTGTAAATTAATAGCAAATTATGTGCCGATATGACCTGGAAGCAATTATTTACTGTCCGGAAATTATACTACCAAAGATACTTCCATCATTTCAGTGGAAAGGTTACGTGAACACTACACCTACCTTTTGTACTTGCCGAATCAGACTGAATGGAACTTTGCACAGCCTCTTGTCAAGGACGAAATTCTAGATAAGAATATTGAACTGGAAGAAGTTAAAATGGTACTAAGTTCTCTGAAAGACGGCAAAGCAGCAGGGTCCAACAGAATTTCAGCTGAGTTTTTGAAATAGCACAGATGCTTTTAAAGAAAATTTAAGCAAAAAACACTCAACATAATTTTTAATTTTGGAACTCTACCTTAACATTTTTATGAAACGTTGATTTTCCCGATATATAAAAAGGGTGATCCGTCTGATCCGACCAACTACGGAGGCATATCATTCCTGAACTCAACGCTAAAAACGTATACAGCTGTATTAAACAAGAGACTGAATGTATGAGTAAACGATTTATATTTGCTAAATTTCTCTCTTTAAATTATTGTAAAATTTATCAAATGTGCTACCGAGGCAAACGACAGATATTGTCATGTAAGAAAATGAAAAGGTTGAATAACGATTACGTATCAAAATCTATCACAATACATCCAGAGTTTTTTGAAAGGAAATCCTTCATTAAATGCAGTTATTCAATAAAACTTAAGAATTCCCTACAAATATCATATTAGGGCAGGTGCTCCAATAACCCACTTAAGTCTCTAGGAAGTATGTTACTAATATTTTATAAAACATGTTCAAGTGAACTATCCAGTTGCATTTTCTCCCCTTACACAACTCAACCGCAATACTCGAGCTTCAGGGAATACCCATCAGTTTACCCTTGAGCTTAACTACACGATTTTGGAATGCTTCTGCCGGCTCAATAAATCCCTCTCATAACGATGTTCAGAGATTCAAAACCAATGTGCATCGGGGTCTTCTTTTAGATCCTCTCCAACTTTCCTACACGCTCGCACTGTGCTCCAACATTTTAAGGGTAGTCCTAACCCCGTTAGTGCTCTCAAAATTATTTAAAAAAAAGAAAAAAAAAACAGAAAACTTAAAAAACAAAAATCAATATTTTAAAACATCCATATAATTATTATACGTGCGGTAGGGTATTTCGATTTATAAAATAAAAAACTTATTCTTCCAAGCCCCACAGAACACTATTTAATATATGTATAAGGCAACATGTTAACTTTTCACACAGGTTAAGTAATGTAGGTACCTTTGCTTACATTTACATTTTGTTCGAGTTAATGGATATTTTATGTTAATTGATTAAGGTCAAACACTATAGCAAATATTATCTTACACTTATTCACTGGGGCGTATAGCCAAAGACAAAGAGAGCCAATGGTTAAATATATTTCAAAAAATATTCTTTCCCCTATTCTTGTTAGTGTTTTTGTTTTAATTGCAGATCAATGAACGAAAAAAATTAAAAAACTGCGTTGATTATACAACTCATATCATTTTGGTTCCTGTTAATGGCAGTTAATGGCATAAATTAAATTATTATAAGCCATTTTTCAGGTAAACACAACTATTGAAACGAGGTGTAGATTTTGCATCTGCGACCGCCTAGAGGAACTAATGGCGGAAGTGCAAATGACCCGAAACGAACTGTAAGCTTCTCGAGTAGATTTTGGGCTGAGTTTCTAATTGTTAAAAAGAGATTTGTTTTCAATATAAAAATTGTCTAAATTGCAAAGAACGTAAGAAATATTACGATGGAAGTATTTGTATTCCTTTTATCAACTGCCATTCACAGAGCGTGATTCCAATTGATGCTCTAACCAAAAATTGTACCGACTACTGGGTCTGTATACCCCCATTAAAGGGGAAGGAGCGACTTAAAAAAACAAATTTGAAGAAAAGTTAACTGGTTTTTGTTTACAAAATTGTATTTTAGTACTTAACAAGTTTTAATTTCAGTATTTAGTGATCAAATTAATTTGTATTTCTTCGAAAAATTATAAAAAATCATTCAAGCAACCATTTTTTGATAAAAATATTATTTTTGTTTCTCAAGCTTATACCCTCTTCCATTGCTCAAATCTTTGTCTGGAAAATCAGCTTATTTCGTTGGGAAGAAAAAAGTCTTAACAAAGAATGATAGTGCAATTTTTTTTCTGATAATTTTTCCGTTTACTAGCAATTAAGTAGTATTGACAGATTTTCAATGATTTTACTTGCGACTTATAGGTACTATAATTCGTAAATAAATCGAACTCGAGATTTTGATCAAAGTTGACATTACGATGATAGAGAACACGAAAAAAGTGTGTCTCGCAATTCTGCCTGCCTGTCTGTCTTTTCAACTACAGCCTAAGCTGGTCAGCTGATTTTCTTTAAACTTGGTAGATATAATTTTGAAAATTTTCCCTCCACACGTTTTTTTCTTTTTTTTTAAGACCAAAAATAACGGTATACACTGCCGCTCATCTGAATAGGTTCACTGTTTTTCGTAACTTACTGTAAGACTATCTGCATATATATGGCAATGACTCGTCTGTGTTATGTACTCGTATGTAATGAAAGAGCATTAGTTTGGGAAAAAAAGTTTTCTCTTAAAGCTTACCGTTATTCTCACACGCTAGCTAAACTCAATTCATTAAAAAAACTAAGTGTTTTTTTGGCTCATCTGAATAGGTTCGAAAGCAAAAAAATCATTTTTAATTGATGTGCGCGGCGGATGTGTACTGAAAGTTAAGTTTTTTGGTAAATCGAATTGTTTTAAACCGTTTAACAAGAAAAATGGGTCGCGGAAAATCCTTAAAATAGGAAGAAAAAGGCAAAATAAAAGCATTTATTGAATAAGGGATAAGCCAAAGAAAAATCGCAAGAAAAAATAGAAAGAAGCCAAAATTTAGTGGGTAAATATTTGCGGAACATCGAAAACTACGGGAAAAATATGAAAGGTTACACTTATAAGGCCACATGGCCGATAGACGCGCAATCATAACAGCTGCTTCTAATTCGCATGATTCCGCGTCAAAAATTAGACTCAAAACTGGTGTTAGGTGTAGTTTGGTGATGGTGAAACGCGTTGTTAAGAGTACCAAGCATTCAAAAAGAAAAAAACACCGAAAAAACACCTTTGAACGAAAAACGAAAAGAAAATCGTCTCCAATTTTGCAAAAAAAATACATGTCGTTGAAATCGGAGTGGAGGCGAGTTATATTTTCAGATGAAAAAAATACAACTTAGAGGGCCCAGATAGCTACAACTATTACTTTCATGACCTTCGTAAAGAAGAACATTATATAAGCGGTCTGCATAGCTGTGAAGGCAGTGTCATGGTGTGAAGAGCAATTTCATATTATGGAACCTTTGAGCTGCAATTTCTTACATCGCGAATGAATATCAATGTGTACAAAGTTGTGTTTGAAAAGGTCTTCCCACAAATCTCTGACCTTTTCAGACCAATACCATTGTCATTCCAGCATGATAATGCCCCTATCCATACAGCGAGGTCGGTAAAACAATGGATCGAGAACCAAAATGTAGAGGTGTTGGAATGGCTTCCATACTCACCTGACCTTAACATAATTGAACATTTTTGGGGACTTCTTCTCCGTAAGGTGTATGAGTCGGGGAGACAATATGAAGACAAGTTGTCCTTAATCGAGGGAATTAAGAAAGCGTGGGCAGAGATTTCGCTGCAATATCTAGAAAAACTGTATGACTTCATTCCAATTCCAATTTTCGAAACAGTTTCAAAAAAAAAGGTGGCGATACACATTATTAATATGAATTATTATGTCTCTACCTATTCAATGTGCAAAATAAATCATTTAATTACAGTTATTTTTCTTGTTTTCCTCCATTTTTTGCTTTTGAACCTATTCAGATGAGCCAAAAAAACACTTAGTTTTTTTTAATGAATTAAGTTTAGCTAGCGTGTGAGAATAACGGTAAGCTTTAAGAGAAAACTTTTTTCCCAAACTAAGCGCATAATAATGCTCTTTCATTACATACATAACACAGACGAGTCATTGCCATATATATGCAGATAGTCTTACAGTAAGTTACGAAAAACAGTGAACCTATTCAGATGAGCGGCAGTGTATGTCAGACGATTTTTTTTTTTTTAAATTTTATAAACAATTTTTTTTCCTTAAAAACTGTTCCACAAGTTATTTAAAAATAGTTCAAATAGTCACATGGAACCATTTTTTGTTTTTGATTTTCTCAAAAACGGTTCAACCGATTTTAATCATTTTTATGCAAGGTTCCCCAAAAATTTGAATAGTATTGTATATTAAAATTTTCAAGAATTTTTTTTGGATTTAAAAAAAAATATTTTTTTTTCAAAACCACATGCTCGATTTTTTAAAACTTGATACTTAAAAGTTCTTTATAACAATCTTCAAGATATGAGAAAAAAAAAATCATTTTATCTCAAAATAACAAATGTTAAAAAATGGTTTTCGAAAATCGTGTTTTTCTCGAAAATGGAGCCTGGAATCTTGATAGGTAAATGTTTGTTTCTTTTGATCAATTTCAACAATCTATGTATAGTTCAATACAAAATTTTGAAATTAAAATATTACTGACTGCACCTAAACTAGAACTATTTTTTCAAATTTTGAATTTCTCATTATCAGCATAACGGATTTTAATGAAATTTTTTATAGAGAAGCCTCCAAAATGTTTGAAAAACATTGCTTGTAGTGGCATTTGCATTTCATGCACGTTTAACTGCATTTCAATTGCATCGAAATCACATGATCATAGCCAACGAATATAAAAGACCGATTTTAACATTTGTATGCGTTCTTTAAAGTGATGTTTTGATAAATTTACTCATATTCTTAAAAAAAATGTGAGTTTTCAAATTTTAATTGCTTACTTTATAGGGTGGTCTTGTTTTATTGTCTTTATCAAGCCGCATTTCAGCCACTTTGAGATAATTTTTATGATTAAGAAAGTAATAGTTTAAGTATATGCTACCATTTTTAACGACACTTTTCTGTGCATTTAACGGCAGGTAATCGTGTTTCGCAGGTGTACATGACCATAATATTTTAAGGACATGATAATACAAAAAGTCATTTCAGGGATTGAAAAATCACATGACATCTTATTTTTATGTTTTATTTCGAAAATCACATCATTTATAACTCTCTTCCTTTTGGCTATTCGCAAAGCATTTTTATTATATTTTTTCTGAATAAAATAATTAAAAATCTCATAAAGTGAAAGGACCTTCTTAACAGTAGTATACATAGTAGCAGTCCGGTAATTGATTTCTGTGTAATTTTTACGATCAAGGAGAACATAACCATTTTGTCCGTCTTATGGAAAGAAAAAATTTTTACAAATTCACATCGTGTTAATTGGATAAATATCTATGTTTTGGGATCTGGAACAGAACCATTTTGATGGCTTATCGGAATGGATCGGCCACTGCTCTGGAGATGGATGGGACCAAAGACAATTGTTCTTATCTCAAAATCAACAATAAAAATCCATAACCAGAATTGAATGCAATGAAATAGCTCTATAAGGAGGATATAACGAAAGTTGTGGTCCTTTTTATGTTCCATACACATGCCTATTCTTAAGGATGTGAAAGTCACGAACCAAGATTTATGTACATAGTTTCGTGGAGAAATTCTGGAAAGTATTGAAGGACTATAAAGATTTGGAGTACATGATTAGATTCTAAACAAAAAAAAAATCAATTTTATTTTCCAGTAGTCTTTATACACATTCATATCACGATGTTGCTGTAAAATTTAATTAAACAATGTTACCAATATTTAAAGCTAGGTATTCTTGTAAACTTATATTGGACGGTACGAATAGATGGATGCCAACAAAACCATAAATATTAAATAAAAAATTATTTTTTTTATGTCAGATTGGAATAATGGATACTCTTAACTACATGGGGTTAATATTGAAAGACAATATCTGTCGCAGATCTTGAAAACCTAATGAGACAATTCAGAATTTCATCTCGGGATGACATAAGACATAAGGACCGAGACAATAATAGTGTGTGTAGGAGAGTGTACTTTTTAAACCGAAATTTACCGAGAGTTAATGAGACAACTTGGGTAGTTTTGCATTAATAAATACATTAAATGTAAGTAATGATAAAATATTAAAATATGTAGATCTGCCATTCTACACGTATAAAGTTAAATGTTGTTACATACTACTACATTAAGAACTGGCTTTATTGTAAATTAGAGTCGAGCGTTTATTAGAAATTTTCCATGGCAAGATTGAAATTTGATTGGGGTCAAAAGTAACAATACCTGCCTGTCATGAGAATTGTTAGATGTCCATTTTTCATGTGAAACGAAACGGTTGCTATAATTTTAAGCTGCCAACAATTTTGTTGTATCAGGAGGACTGCATTGGGATTAAGTCGGAACCAGGCTTGTAAAGTGTGATTTGGTTAAGAGTGGTATGTATGTTGTGTCAAAACCCTTCTGTAAGGATTGGGAGATGAAAGTTGTTTCGCAGACACTTTGGTTGTTTTATTGGAAAGGGAGCTCATAGTATTTGCGAAAAGAAAAAAAACTTTGCTCAATATTAATGCGAAGGTTTGAAACACGCTTGATTAGTTTGGAAAGATGGCAAAACATTGATGTCACGCGAAGGTTCTAAATATGTATGTACATATTTTTTTATTGGAACTTTTTAAAATAAATTTATCTATTTGAAATTCTTTCTTATACGACACCGATAAGTTTATAAATTTTATAAGAATAAATCAAAGAAATTATTGCTTGTTATATGAAGGAAATAAAATGCACGACTAGGTCGCATGAACTTGCTCCTATGTAAACGACTAAGAATTTCAAAAATGAATGTTATTATAGAAAACTGTTCTTAAGGATAAAATTCATTTCTTAAACAACTAAAACAACTCCATGAGCAGTTGGAGCTAAGCACAGGATTCCATATGTTTTAAGCAAATATTAGTTTATGTAAGAACAAAATTATAATTCGTTGTAGTGGTTTCTTAAAAAAATAAGCTTTTATGTACAAAATCTTTAAAACATTTTTAAGAAAACTTTAAATTTAAAGTGTTTTTTAATGTACGAATAAAAATTAAATTTCCAAAAAAAAAATATTGATCCGTTTTTGAGATATCGAATTTTCCAAAAAAAAAAATAGATTTTTTTTTTTAAATTCAAAAAAATATTTTTTTTTTTTAAGTTTTGAAATGCAATGTTTTTAGACTTTTTAGAAGCTTATCTATAAAAAATTTCATTAAAATCCGTTATGCCGATAATGAGAAATCCAAAATTCGAAAAAATCGTTCTATGGTACATAGATGCAGTCAGTCATATCTTGATTTAAATTTTTTTTTTTATTAAATTATAGATCGTAAGAACTAATCAAAAGACAAAAAAGTTTAGCAAATTTTTCGGAGCCGTTTCTGAAAAAAAAAATACGATTTTCGAAAACCATTTTTTAACTTTTGTATGGAGGGTACCGTTATTTTTAGGTAAAATAAATTTATTTTTCTCATATCTTGTAGACTATATTAAGAAATTTTTATTTATCAAGTTTTAAGAAAATCGAACATTTGGTTTTCGAAATATTGAGTTTTCAAACAAAAATTGGAAATTTTTTTTAAAAATCCAAAAAATATTTTTTTTAAATTTGGGGACCTTAAGCAGAAAAAAATGATCAAAATCCGTCGTACCGTTTTGGAGAAAATTAAAAAACCAAAAAAATTGTTTCAATGGGGGTACCAGAAATAAGAATTTTTTGGAAATTTTTTTCAACCATTACCTAGATTTAACTTAATGAAATTTTTTTAATTTTTTTTTTTTTAATCTGTGGGACAGTTTTTGAGAAAAAAAATTTATAAGATTTCGAAAAAAATCGGATGGCAGGTACCGTTATTTTTGGTCTTAAAAAAAAAAAGAAAAAAATGTGTTTAAAAAACAAGTTTAACGAAAATCGACCGAGCCGTTTAGGCTGTAGTCGAACAGACAGGCAGACAGACAGACAGGCAGAATTGTGAGACACACTTTTTTAGTCTTCGCTATCGTCGTAATGTCAACTTTGATCCAAATCTCGAGTTCGATTTTTTTTTCCGAATGCACAACTTGCCTTATAGTACCTATAAGTCGCAAGTAAAAATGACATCGTTGTGTAGTATAATGGAAAACAGAGGTTCAAGGATTGAGACTTGAGGTACTCTGGGGCACTAGGGAAAGAAAACTCAAAACGAGTTTCACTGGCGCAAAATTTTGAACGGACTGGTGTTAAGTTATTAATATGATACAACTTAACTTAAGAGTAGTTTACTAACCCTTTCTTAATTTCAAACATTTTGTAATAAGTACCTAAGGCTGCTTTTTTATTAAATTGCTTCTGAACGGGCCTAAGACAATGTCAGTTCGTGCAAAAAAAGAGAGTAAACTGACATTTTTTGACGTTTGTAAATGTCAAATAGTCATGGGAAGTTAGCACGTGCACGATACTAAAAATATAAAATAGCTTTTTGATGATTGTAATAATACAAAAAAAAAAAAAAAAAAAAAATACTAATGAAGCAACACTATTGTAGTAATTATAATGTAACAACACCATTGTAGGAACATTCTGTAACACTACGCAATAAAGACATTCTTGCGTATTAAGTCCAGCTCATCACATGGTGTCAGAAGTGGGATTCGAACCCACGCCCTCACAGAAAGCCATAAGAAAATGTGGGAGAAAGTATGATGCCAAACTCAAATAAAATTTGCAAAATCGTCGTTTTAACTAAGTATCATATTAAAACAGTTTCAAAAGTCTTACCCACTTAAATTTCGCCATTTGTATTAACCATCTTGTTCCTTTTTAGAACGATAATAAGGTATAAGTATTGAAGTTTCTCTATTGCAACATCGTTCAAGTATTGGCACAGCATCCATAGCTACTTGTATAGCTTTGGAACACGACTTATTTGTAAGCATTTGGTAGCTATGGGAAAATGCACTACTTTTTCAAAATCATTTTTTAAAAAGAACAAATTACTGATGGGGCGATATTGAGTACAACTTTCAGAAGACTTATTAGGTATAACTTTAGTCATTCTAACTTGAGTGCATGAGGAATGTATTCGCTATATGTTAAAGAGACGAGATAATAAACAACATAAAAACATGGTTACGAATTTGAAATAATGCAGTTGATAAGAAGTTTACGATAAGAGAAATTTAAAGAAATTTAGGAGCCAGGTTTCCACAAATGAATACTTCGGTGTACTGGAGGAGGCTGCAGCACGCTTGTGGTCGCTCGGCTTTAGCTCGTCGTATGGGGTGGTTCTTGCCACTTGCAGTACACTGAAGCATTCCTCCGTGGAAACCTGGCTCCTAACAATGGCGCTAAACGTGGGGAACACCTGCATTTATTTACTGAATATCAGACTTAAACATCCATAATAACTCGAATATAAAGTACTAATCGATCCCAAATACACGCATTCTCGATAAGAGAAGTTTTTTTTTTCAAATTCTATCAAATATCAAGTGCAATTTACTTTTTCGAAAAGATGTAAAGATTGGTTCCTGGGTCCACTTCAGAAAACACGAGGGATCAGTTAGTCAGTTAGTGCTTTAAAATATTTCATAAGTTGATTTCTTATCAGCATTTCCATGACCTTGGAAAGGAGTTACGTTAGTGCAATTTGTCAATAGTTGAAGGAAGGGGGATATTCAGCTCTTTTAGAAGACCTGTGCAACAAATGTTGATGGAACAGAGTTTCGAAGAGTTGGACAGATGCAAAAGCCAACCAAATGGTTTTGACAGCTAAGAAGTACGCCACTTCAGAACTAAAGTTGATATTTTATCTGGAGCAACGGATTAGTGTATTTCAAAATCTTCATAAGGACTCATGCGAATGTGCGTGTGTGAAACAAGATCTGTCCAATAGAACCTATAACGCTTTTATGTACAGGAGAAGTCAGAGTAATGTGTAGCAAAGCCGCTGCAAGCGAATTCGCTCATTCTTTCAAGCCGAACGTTGGAACCAATCATAAAGAAGGGAGAAGGGCTCCTAAATGTTTGTACAAACCACAAAACATTTTTATTATACCTTTGGTTCCTTGTAGTATATTTTGGCATAGATTTGGTTATGTACGATTTTTTTCTTCTCTTCTGCTTTAGGATTAGTCAAATAAAACTAAGTACTATTAATAAGGGTTACTTAAGTGGGTCTTTAAGAAAAACCATCAAAGCCGGAGTCGCCCAAGGATCGAAGCTGCTCCCCATCCTATATAACCTGATGACGTCTGATCAACCCGTGCCAAGTGACTGCGAGAACCTGCTTTTTGCTGACGACTCGCTGACCTACGCCTCATCGCCTCACCGCCAAAAATTGCAGCTCGGAGAGTAGAAGCCCACGTCTCCAGACTCTACGAGTACTACAGAAAGTGGGGTATCCGAATAAACACTGCCAAATCTGAGCGTGTGTGTTTAAGGAGACCCACCATCAATGGCAACCGATTACCGATGTCGTTCAGCAGCCACCTGCAGAAACCTGACCGTGAAGCTGCCGATGAGTCGACGATAGCAGCCAAAAGAAATGCTAAATACCTCGGAGTCCACTTCAACGAGCTGTCCAAATTCAACCCGCACTCAAGGCAGGTACTAAGGAAGGCCAACTTCGCGTTTCACCGCTTGCACCCGTTGCTAGCCAGAAGAACCGGACTAAGCCAGCCAGTGAAACTACTGATATACAAGCAGCTTATCAGACCCGTCATCAGCTACAATTATCCTGCATGGTACACCATCTAGAAGACAGCAATGCAAAAGTTCCAATTCTTCGAAAGGAAAATTCTGAGGATAAGCACCGGACTTATCTTCGATCGACAGCGAAAGAAGCACTTCAGCAACGAAAGAGTCTACGAAGAAGCCAAAATCAAGCCACTGGACCAATTTCTCGTGCAATTAGCAAGGAAGCTTATACATAGCACCGCCATGCCAACCACCCAAATCCGCTGATGAGAAGGATGACCACTCAGGAACGACATCCAGAGCCTAATAGCCTAAGGTATGTTAGAAAGGATCCCAGTCGACAACGAAGATTTTACGCGGAGTCAGCATACAACTGTGGCTGAAAACATAAAAAAAACCCTCAATAAACCCACCAACTGGACAACCGAGACTCAACAACCCGAGAGAAAAACCAAGCCAATTTATCTTAATCTTAATTTTTTACCCCATGTACATTATAAATGTTATAATTTTTTTTTGAGTTTAAGTCATTTTATAAGTCAAGCCTACTACTACTACTTCATTCATATTATCCTTAAGTTTAAGTTTTACAATTGTATATATTAAAGTGCAATAAAAAGCCTTGAAAACCTTGTCTTTAAGAAAAACACCTTAGAATAATATGAGCCCCTTAGCTAAAGTATTAGAAATTCCTCATTCCAATTTTCTATTCCATACAAATTTGAGTATGCAGAAATGGTTAAAACTTTAAAAGCTCATAAGTCGATAACCATTGAAATAAAATAAAATTCTTGGACATATTTGTGTAGACAATTTAATACCCAATGGAAATATCTTACAATTTAAGCGAAAATTGACATTGTATTTGAAAATTCCTCAATTGTTGTTATTACATCAATTATTAATGACTTATATCCACTTGCGATGAATTTCTTCCAACTTCGTCCGATAGCAACTTATAAAATGTCAAAATTTAAACGATTTTCCTCTCATCAGTTTTGTGTGTACTGTTTAATTGACAACAAGTAGACCTCGATGTAGTGTACAAAAATCAAGTACCAGGATAAAGAAAGTCTTTAGCCAACCACTGCGCCGTCCCCTAATATGTATGGCATTTGTGCCCCTTGTTAGTCTTACGATATATTTATGTATATTATATATGATTTGGACCTTATGACCTTTGGGCAATCCATTTAGCACCTGAATCGATAGCCACAAAGTTGCACATGATTTGTGCCTATGCACTTCTTTCAACGAGTTTCTTAGTTCAAAAAAGAACAATTTCAACTTAAGGACTATTAAAACAACACTGCTTCAATAAATTTTCACTCTATACCTGTCCAAAAAATACGCTAGACGCCAGAGTGATAATAAAACATACCATTCGACTCGTTAAAAGTCCATTTCGATGCATAGAAATAAAAATTGATTCCAAAGGCTGATAAAACCTATTCGTTTATTGATACACTGTCCCATCAAACTCAGGCACAATTTTCATAGCGTCCATGATTGATCGTAAATATATTTAGTGCAAAGTGTTGCAAGTCTTCGAATACCCGGACGAATAAACTACCTTATGTGAGCAAGATTGTCAACCCGAAGACTAACCTGCTCCACTAGCCAGCCCGAAACCACATCATTCGGGAGATGGCTCGTAAAATACTCGCAGTGATGCTGAATTCAATAAATCAAAAGGCTCTGCCCGTGTGCGGTATCACACAACACTGAAGTAACTGGGAATCAATCTAATTGAATTTTTATTTTTACACACCTATTAAAGGACGTGCCGCGATATTGGGACTGAGAGCATTCAAATTGCGGGCAATAAATATAGTGAATGGAGTGTACCTGTATCCTTATCACCTGTGATTCATTCCTGGAAGAAGGTATCGCAGGGGTGAACTCGTACAAATAATGTCATGGGTTCTTTGATCTTGCCATCACTTGGTGGACCAACTTGAAAATTTCAACGGAACTAGAAGCTAATCATAATAGATCAAAGGATCGCGGGTATTTGTTTAAGGATTTGAGAGTGTATATTTGCAGTGAGAAAACATTTCTCGAGAAAACTGATAGAAGCGGCGGTCGGTAAATTGATGCTTGCTGAAAAAAAAAACACTACACTCACAAATATCATCCAATTTCTTGCAACATTCGCGACTGGGCTCATTATTCACTTTTGAGATTCACTCCTACGCCGAAGAGTGTCGCTTATTCTGCATACCCGGCCCGCGCCATAAAGTGAAAACCTATGTTCGGCGTTCTATTCCAATTAACTATCCGCCC
This sequence comes from Chrysotoxum bicinctum, assembly GCA_911387755.1. NCBI lineage: Eukaryota > Metazoa > Arthropoda > Insecta > Diptera > Syrphidae > Chrysotoxum > Chrysotoxum bicinctum. The sequence continues at coordinate 93,499,963 of OU426990.1, read as the reverse complement.
ACAATTGGTAATGGCAGATTTCCTTGGGTAATGTTAGGCTGCTTCGAGTCTTTTAAAAGGATTACCACCTAGAGAATAGTACGAGAGAATAAGTGCTAAATTTAGACGTACGTCGAGTATTAATTATGACAATTTCGCCTTCTTCTTCTGTGTCTTCTGGTATTACTATCTGACGTTCTGTCAACTCTCCGACCACCACCATCCGCACAATTTAAGACTATAAACGAATTCGTTTTTTCGTAAAATTATGTTCGGTCACAGGGCGACCGGGCGCGGCGGCGGCGGCGGCGGGCGATGGTCGAAGGAGCAGTGACTGGTTGCTGTTCCTCTTCATTGATTCATTTTTAAAGGGGCCAATGCAGAGTCTTGGTGCGAAATTATTTGAAATTTTATTTCGTAGGTATTCGAAATGTCATAGTATTGTCAAGTATAGTAAATCACGCACTTGCTCAGTGCCAGTCGCATATAATCCGAGTGTGATTTATGGAGATTCTTTCATCGCTCGAAAAGGATTTTTTGTTTTTGTATCGGAAGAAGGTTAATTAGTTTGTTTTTATAGTGACTCATTAAACTAGTAGAGTTGCGACCGGATTATTGTAAGCAAGTCGATAAAATTTATGAATGTATTTACTTATTTATGTCCTTCATAGACTTACATTCATATATGTATGTTTGTAGTTTAAGTTATTTCCTACAGACTAGCGTGGTACGTCGACGTTGGAAATGCTCTTCTCAGCAAAAGGCTGTTTATGAAAAAATGTTAATTTTTTAAAGTTTTTTGATGTCATAAGCTTTGTATCTCCAACCCAAGTGATGATTCTGAAAATATAAGCGCTATAAGTGCAAAGTTTTTGTACGCCACTTTTCGAAAATTATTTTCCAAACAAATTGAAGGTAAGGTTAACTAGCGCTTTTTAAAAAATATGTTTTTTTATAGTTAAAGCTATAAAAGATTTTTGACTAAATAGCTTCTTAATGATAAAGCTATGAAATACCAGGTTTTCTTCAAACTATCGCAGAGTAAAATCGGATAAATCTCGGTGCATCAAGTGCTTAAAAGCCATTCTGTTTTTGAGTGGACTGTGTGCTCTACTGATTTGGCTCATTTTGAACTCGGTTGCGATACTTCGATCAATGCACAGGAACTCGACTCAAATTTATATGCGCTGTAGCACACACAAGCTGCCTAGTGGGACGAGTATTACGACAGAAAACAGTACGCACTCTTAAGGTTGATATACCATCTTTCCAGAAATTCGGTAGTAATCCAAACCTTGACAGGTGTTTTGACACAAACAAAATTTAGTTGTGGGTTTTTATTTAAATATAAAATTGGTATCTATGTCTCTATTAAAAAATACTTTGTTTATGTTTCACATAGATTAAACATTAAATTATTTTGCTTTTGATTTAATTTCGAGTCCTAACGAGATAGTTGGTACACTCCGGCTTAGAACATGATGGCGGGTAGTATAATAGTAATTTAGCCTCACACGTTTTTATTAACTTGCATTTTTCCAAGCTAAATTTAGTTTGTATATTGCAGGTGGTTCTTTATTCAAGAAAATAAAATAAAATTAAATTTTGATAACAAATACATCTTTAAATAAACGTTTAGTTTAGAACTTATATGCTTTTATGTCCAAAAGCAATACGATTCTAAGATATACGGTAAAAATATCGTTTTGCTGTAGCATCACTGGATATGGGCAAATTTTCATTTGTGAGATTTGAAGAATAAAGCGATATTTGGCGGAATAACTACCATTATTGTCAATATGAACCTATTATAAAATAAAGAAGGGGTTCAAGATTTGTATAGTGCAATGTTAAATCTACTTTTGGTCCAGGTTGAATCTGTGCAATGCTCTTTAATTTATATTTTGTTGAATGTTGACTTTTTTTCTTTTTGATGAAGTAAAACATCATTTATACTTCTGAACTTTCTGTTCCACTAAAATAAACAAAAACTAAGTGAACATTTTTGACCGGGTGAAACTGACAATATGCGAAAACTCAAAAGTCAATTTTTGAGGGTGGAATGATGTTCAGGTGAAACTCACAACAAGGCTTATTATTACTTTTACCAATTGGTAATGTAAAACCGTTGTTTTCTTTTTAACACACAGACACAGACAATGAAACAAGTGGCTAGAGCGTGTAGCGTGACTCTAAGCCAAACAAATGGAAGGAAATAAAATATTTATATTTATTTGATAATAAAATTTGTCTAGTGACTAGTTTTTGAACATAATATTTTCAATTAAGAAATTTGTTGTCTTCATTTCGGATACACAAATGTATGTATGTTATGTGTGAGTACTTATACTATATATTATATGAAATTGTTTGTCAGTTTTTGTTTGGAAAGTTCTTATTTCACTTTTTTATTGTTTCGTAAAATGATCTTCTTGCAATTTTAGCATCGAAATATTTATCTCACATTTCATTATTTCATATTATAAATAACTTCGCTTATTATTATTTCCATTATTTATTTTCGCGTGAAACAATGTAAAGTATAGAAAGGCAACTAACCAAGAGAGATTTATCCATTTCGCTATCGCTTGTGGTAAATAATTTTACTGTTTGTACCAATCTTTATTTTCCCACTAAAGAGTTAAATATACAAGTATTACATTGAGATATGTGCAAACAAGGTGTAATATGTAGGAGTTAGAGGGCTGATGTTAGGTGGAGTGTAAAATTTGGACCAATACTTTTAATAAAGCAAGCAACTACTCCTTGTGAATAATCACGTCAGAGGATCGAGAGTCAAAAAGTCAGAAATTTTATTGTCAATCTTCCTCTTTTCTTTTCTTAAGGTCTCATGTAGCGATTCCACATCCGACAATCAAAGATATGAAGTGAATATAAAACTGTTCTATCGTCAGCAAACCAATTATAATCGGATCAGTAATTTCAGGCAGGAAATTGTTGACAATTATAAAGAAGAGAGTCACGATTGATATTGAGAATTTCAGACTTCAATCCACCCCATAGGACTTGTAGAAGCTTCTAATCCAATGAGAAAAAAGGCTCATCAATTACAAATATGCAACCATTTGTATAAGAAAGCATAATGCTTGTTAAATATTAACAGCATAAATCACCAAAACTAAGTTAAAAATGGTCGAAGGTTTACGCGAAGTTTAAGCTACTGCGTCATAGCTTTTAAGTAAGCAATAGGAGTATTTACGATCTAATGCAACAGGTCTAGTATCATTGTAAAAATGCAGAAGTGTAAAATCTTACAACACTACAACAACAAAATATACGGAGTGCAATTTTGCAATAGTGTCGGACTTTAGCTATTCCCGAAACCTATTGCAACAGTAAAATACAACGGTGTAAAATTTGCAGTCGCATTTTTGACAGCTCAGCAAGAGCCACTAGCTTTTAAAATTTAAAAGTCTTTGGAAGCCGAAAGAAATATATATTATTGTTCTTTTCATTTTATTAAATTAAATGAACTTAAAAAAAAAGAAGCGCCGCCTGACGGAAAAGCCTGTTAAGAAGTGTAGCGAATGGGAAATAATAATGATTCTAGATTTTATTCATGAAACAGGAAATTTTGAAGCAATTGTGAGATTTGTTTCATATTAGGACTATTAATAACACCAACCATTTATTAATACCACAGAAACCTGCAACACAGATTTATTATAGAAAATATCTTGACCAGAAACCCCTAGATGCCACCTGGACCTAATAAGGTAGAAAGTGAGAAGTTTAAAAACTTCAATTCTTATAAAAATTAAATTTTCAAAACAAAAAACAAATGCCAAACTCATTTTGACATTTACTTCAGTGCTGCAAGCAAGTGAGAAAAAGTGCGTTCACGGTCTAGTAAAAAATAATAAAATTTCGAATTTTTACTAGGCTCGTTGCACCAAATCGGGAATACCCCTAATATTTTACAAATCTAGTATATATGTATGTTTTAAAAATATTTAATGTATGAAGTAGTAGCTAGGCTCTATCTTGGAGAATGGACTATGATGTACGCTGCTCAAGCCTCATACTATGTGAAAAAATCCTTTGATCTTCCGAGAAGTACACCTAACTATGTACATGATCACTATCGAAACATGTCTATCACTTGTTAAAACTCTTAAGCTCCATGGTGTTGGAAATGCCAGGAGCAACAGCCAAAAGAAGTTGTAGCGCTTCGTGGTTTGGAAAACTGAATGAAATCGTATATTATTTTGCCATATATTTCGAACTAAATTTTGGAATAAGCAATACGAGATTCTCTTAGGACACAATTTATGTGAATAGAATTATTTCCCAATGAACACGATTCAAAGATAATTTCGGCAACTCTCTAAAGGAGAGGAGAACTTGTAAGCCTAAACTATATCCCACATCGATACCTACCTCCTTTTCAATTGCTCTAAAACTGCAATCAAAAATAGAAATCAAAAATTAACCGAAGTATTTTGAAGAATTAAAACCCAATTAGAGTTTCATATTGTATTATTAAAAACATAAGAAAATACCATTTTTTGTATTTATTATTATATAGATAATGTCATTCGGGCAAATGGCATAGCCATGTCGTAAGGAATTTTTGTAATATAAATTTGAAATGTATTTTTGAAAATAAAAATAAAATTATTTATGTATCTAGCACAAAAATGATAAGGTTTGTATCTTTGTTTACGTACTATTGTAACTAAATATTTTAAACTGATCGTTGTGAACAAAACTGATCGAGAACGGTTTTCGTGCGATGAGGACTCTTGTTACATACATTTACTCGTATTTATTTTATTGAACTATAAGTAATTTTTTTGGTTAAAAATAAATTAATAATTTTCTTAAAGAAAGATTACTTATTTTTTATAATTCTTCTTACAATTTACACCGGCCTATGTTTCAAAACTACCATATTCAGTCCTAGCTTGTTTGCACTATTTATAAATGATATCACTGAAGCGTTCGTTGCCAGGAGGTGCTAGCTATGCTGGAGAGGTCATTAAAGCATTACTCTTTGCAGACAATATTGTCTTGCCGGAAAACTAACAGCAATCGCTACAGTTTATGATAAATCGCGTTTCGAAATACTGCAGACGATGGAGCTTGGTAGTGAACCTGAACAAGTCGAAAGTGATGGTCTTCAAGAAAGGTAGACGAAGGTATAGCTCAAGCGAACAATGGTACTTAAACAATGAAAACATAGGAAGAGTGAAAGAGTACAAATACTTAGGAGTACGAGTATATTTTACCCAAAACTTAAACATGGACAAACATCTGAATGAAAAACTTCGTAAGGCTAAAACCACTATTAACGTGGCTTGGAAAGAATGCTTCAACAACAAAAAGAGTAAGAGCAGTAAATTTAATGTTTTCGAAGCAGTGTTCCAATCAATCCTTTTTTACGCAGGCCAAGTGTGAGGGCTAAGAAATTTAAGACTGTGGAAAAACTTCTGAGATTTTATTTGAAACGTACATTTCGCCTTTCTACAAGCACCCCGAATTACATGATAATGCTAGAAACAGGCCACTCTTCATAAAAACGTTGAAACTGCAAGTGGACTACATCTTAAAAGTAATAAGTAAGTATGCCCAAAAAAGGTAGTTTTAAAAGTTATACATAGCGAAAGAGGATGAGTTAAAGACTGGATTGTGCTAGTAGAAACGACAGGTGTTGCTTTAAATTTCAGTGAGCAGAGTACATGGAAACCGCCACTGTACCAGTTAATTATGCGTTTGGATGAACATTTTAGAGAGGTGTACACGGAACAGGCATCCAGCTCACTTAATTGGATGATTTATAGCAGGCTGAATTATAATCTTAACGAAAGAAACTTCTTCCAAGATGACTATACTATAGATATAGAGCAAATCTCAAACATGTTTCGGCTTAGAGCTGAATTTTAAAACATAAACTATGTTCCACATCGCGAAGATCTTCCAGTACTCTGTGATATTTGCAACATGGCTGAACAAGAGGATATTTTACATTTCGTCGGAAGGCGTCCAGTGTTGAGAGAAATCAGAAGACATGTAGGTAGAGACTTTTTATTGGATAAACGGAATTTCAGCCCTCCTTAATGAAGTAGATGTGTCCAAATGCTGGAGTTTTGCAAAACAGCACTTAATTATAGAAGCAGAATAAGAGATAAATATTTATAGTTAATACAACTGTCACTTAAGATTCAGTTAAGACTTTGTCAATCAAGCAGACGGCAAAACCATGCTTTAAAGATTGTTATTGATATTGTAAAAATAATTTCAAGTAAATGAAAATCTTATCTATCTTATCTAATATTTGGATATTACGATATTGTCCTTGATACATTTCTTAAGCTGATAATTAATCTTTTAAAAAATCTCTTTAAAATGTATTGGTATACAGTTTAGTGCAGAATTAGACTGGCTGACTAAAGAGAAGAAGTGCTGTTCTCCGTGCACTCCTTAAGTGATCAGTTTTGAGATGGAGATTTGAAAATAGCTCTAACTGGCCTCACACTCAAACTAGCTTCTTACCTCAATCTCCATCCAGCTTGCATTCGTTTTCGAGAGCTCGCAAAATAATTAATTAATTGCTTGGATCGTGAACTAAGAACTCTTTCGGTCGAATATAAATTTGTGGTATTCCATCGACAGTGAACGTTTCGAGTGGCTCAATATACTTTTCTGAACTGCAAATCAATACAAACATTTATTTGAATAGGTGCTTACATATCTATTTTATTCAATCTTAATAAGTATTGAAAGACTTGTGAGTTAACTGACTGACTAAATCAGTCCTTTGATTGATATTCTTCTACTAATAGAAAATCAAAGGATTATGAATGCAAGCAATCTACGAATTCGATTGTAGCATGTTGTCCAAAATAAAGGTATCTTATGGTTCGCGCTTATCTCATTTCTCTCTTCCTGAAATTGTGCAGTACGGCTCAGGTTTTTTCCTATGTTTCACAACGACAGATGAATACATTAGTTAGTACTTTGTTTCTTTGGTGCCCTGCCCATTGAAGATCATAAAAAGTCTTTCTGACAACATCGAAAGTTGCTTAATGAATATCAACAAATTTTTCAATTTAAGTTTCACAAACGAATTATTAATAGAATTTCGACGACGTTCTTCCAAAAAATTGCAACAACAACCAATTCCATCATAAGGACTTCACATCAACAAAAATTAATAATTAATATGCAATCTTAAGTCTTGAAAAAACCATTGAACAAAAATAATTCAATAAATCCATCCCCCAGTCGATTCGCCTTAAAAGCCAAAGAAAAACACAAAACAGCGGGAAAAGAAAAAAAAAAAAAACATAAAATTGAAAGTCCTTTCCATTTCATTAAAAATTTATCATATTTCAATCAATTCATCCAACTGTGAAATGGAGTCTATCCTGCCAATAAGTCGTCATGTCATCTCGTTCTCGTCCCGCTAAGAAAGTCGCCGTTTTTATGTTGTCTTCCCGTTCTCCTTGTTAGCCGCGCTGCAAAATTAAATTGTGTTTAAAAATGTATTCGCGTCAGTAACGGTTGCTCCCTAAGGAATGACTTGGCTGGTCGAAGCTGCCAAGGAGATCTACCCCGCCGCTATCCGCGCCTATCGCCGCGCCTCCGCTGACTTCTACAGCACGCAATAATAAGAAAAAATAACATCAAAAAAAGTATCGCATCCTGTTGGATATTTTTTTCGTTCGCTTCCTTGCATTTTTTAACCAGGATATTTATCAGTAGTAACAAAAAATCGGTTAATATTAATGACCGAGTGGTTTGCGAGTACAATGAATTTAAAAAAAAGGGGTGACTTTGTTACAACAACCAACAATAATAAGAGTAAAAAAAAACAAAGAAATAAAGGATTTTTCCCCAAATTTTCCACCATCGAAAAATTGTTTTCCTTTGACGGGTAACAGTTTTTCTTTCGTCCACCCACCACGGCTTACTTTTAATGTTTTAGAATAATAAAACGAAAGGAGCAGAAACGAAAAAAAAAAACAAATTGAATTCAAAGTCTTGAAGCCATCCAAGGGAAGTTGGTTTGGCATGAATGAATGGAAAGCCAGCACCGGCATAAAAAAAAAGAAACTATGACCATGTTCCATTCGATGGAAAATAAGTCTATCCGGGAAGTGTTATCCCTTTTTTGACATCGCGTGGATTGAGAAACACCAAACACCAATTCATCCCCACACGGGCGCCCGTCGAGTTCGAGAATCCGCCGAGGGTTGTGAACTGCAATGGGGTGGAGGTGATTTTTTATATTTTCTTAAAGTAAACAATAAACACAGAAAAAAATGAACAATAAGAAATACAAAAAATCGTCGGACGCCAGCAACCAACCAACGTCCGTTTGAAGTCGCGAAAGTGGCAGCGGCTGAATCGTCATCTGTGTGTATATGCACTAATCAGGGAAAGGGTTTCATCATTTGTTTATGTTTCATCAAGGATTGAATATTAAAATTAATTTATAATCGAGTTGAAATTAGTATCAGGGGTGGAAGAAATTCCAAAGGCAGATCAGGAAAACTGAACTGGAAAATTATTCGAATGGATTTTTGACGATGTTTTCATACGATTTGATTTGGAGTACAGATGCTGCACTTATCGATGACAAATAACACAAGGAAGTTGTTGTGAAAATGAAATTTTCAATCGAACAATAATGAGTGTCAATTGCTAAACGTCGAAAATCTCTGCGGCACAGATCTTTGGGATTCTGATGCGCAACACAGCTGAAATTGATACAAAGCCATCATCAACAACACATCAAGAATTTTCTTGATTCTCATTTGTTTGAAGTTTGTGCGTCATTTGGTGAGAAACACGTTGCACAAAAAGTGATGCATTTTTAAATGTTTTACGCAAATGATTGCTTACCATTTTTGCACCAATAAACTATTATTTTTTTATAAATGTATTTAAACATGGCAGCATTGGGATCAGAAACATTGTTCGTGTGCATTTGAGTTGCGAAAATTGGGCGAAAGACTGATCGTGTGGATCTATTTATTTGCTGACAGCTTGTCAACTGATACACATTTTTCTGTTCGCTTAAAGCGACTATTAAGTAAAAATATTCAATTCGAAACTGCTTCAAACTGTACGGTATAAGTGAATTAACCCAAATGTTTTTGAAGTAAAACTTCTTTTCCTGCGTTGGGGGTGAAAAATGTTCTATGCAGCTGTCAGTGAGATGTCAAAACGATACGTTATCCGTCAAAGACAGTGACATGTTTTAGAATACAAAATGTTCGTACGCTTATAGCTTAGAATCTTACAGAAGCTTTGCTTGAGGGAAAAGATGTTTTACTTCTATCGCGCGTACCTCAGTACGCCAGGTTTGATTTCGTGAGAACAATATGCAGCAGCGTAAAAGAAAACGGTGCCGAACCAGTTGGATTCTAAGGCTTTTTTTCGGAATTCCAAATTGTTCCAAAGTATTTATCGGAAGTCCCTTGGCTCAATACTCAGTCCAGTATAATTAGTTTTCTTTGACTTACCTTGAAAACTTTACATAATACAATATCTTAAAAGGTATTGTGAGAAAAAAATAGAAATTTGTACAAGCGGTTAAAATTGGGATAGAACCAAGTTTTAATGTTTAACTAGTAAGGGTGATTTTTGAAATCCTTGTGGTATCACAGCGGACCAAATATTGGTCTAAGTGTGTTGACCTTTTCCGGTCAGCAGCCACTTTAACCTAACCTAAGTTTTAATGTTCTATCAAAATGGAAAAAATTAGTTTTAGATTGAAAAATCTGAACACGTCTAATAGTGTTTTGTGAAGAATGATTATACACAGCATATCAAAGCTTTTCAATAAAACTAAAAAGATCTTTTTGTTTTTAAACGAATACTTCGGAAGTCGAATTTGACGGCAGAAAAAGCAACTGACCGATGCCACCCAATCTATTCGCAATTCTTTTCTAGTATCTTTGAGTTATCCTGAGCGAAACAGTAATATCATGGTCGGAATTAACATGGAGGCTTTAATTTCAGCCGGATGCATAAATCTAGATATTTTTAGAGGGATGAATATGTAATTGTTCAGGTGAGTATCATTTTATTCGATATTAAAGAATTTTGTGTCCAAAGTTCTTTGAATATTGTGTGACCTTTATTCTGATATAAAATGCTGTTTTTATAGGCAACGCAATTGCATAGGAATTGCATAGGTTCTCGGCTGATACCAGTCTTTGGAGTTTTCCAATAGGAATGGGCGGATGGGTAAGTTTAAACAAGTAGCCATCTTTGGAAATTCGCTGCCATAGACAACCCGTGTTTTTACTTACTGGATTCAAGAGCAATCGTAATCGGACCTGTATTTCAGCGAAAAGCCATGTTTTTGAATGAACTGGTACGTCAACAAAATACAATTGTTGAATTTGGAACGACACGAGTTCACATAAGTTTCATCAAGTGGCATTGCATCTGCAGAACGTCACTATTTGATTGTTTTTTTTTTATAATTTAGCGCGGATTTTTGGCCACTCTTATAAGGTTTTACAATAGTGCGAGTAGTTAGCATAGGTTTATAGTATTAAAGTAAAAAAGTAAAAAAGTAAAAAAGTAAAAAAGTAAAAGTAAAGTAAAGTAGTAAAGTATTCCACATACGTGTGGTGCGGATGAAGAACGAATCCCTAAGTCTTACAGTTCGTCCGAAATTGGGCTTAAGTATAATTTGAGCATTCCTGGTTTGACTTGTGTTGCGTGAAAATTGTTCGTGATTGTGGGTTGGTGGCATCATCAGTCTATAGTTTTTCGAAAATGACGAATATGCAATTGCCACCACCATTAACGAAGAGCTTAACTGATCGATAAAAATGAAAACAATTTATTTTCACCCAACAGTTATGAATGTTAACCTGTTAATTAGGAACATCATCTTACAAAATTGTGATTACAAGCATTTTTTCAAAAAAATTGCTGTCGAGTTTTAATAAATTTAATTTAATTTATTTAATTTTTTAAGACATTTTACCACTGGTCATCCGAAAATGGGTTTAGAAAATGTCAGCCAGGAATTTCTTGATCGTTTAAAGGAAGTTCTTATTTCTTAGAATATGCTTAGAACTTTTCGCATTTAAAAACATTTTCCTTAGATATTTAGATATTTATTAATTATTTAAAATCTTTTACAAGTAAAAGTTATCATGAGAAAAATTAAAAAAAAAAAAAAAAATTATAAAATAAATTGAAATTTCAAAATTTAATTAAGAATTTCACGTAGAACAAAAACAGAATTATTTTCGAAGATTATTATTTTTAATTTTAAGTAAAATATTTGAATAAAATCTCATAAATTTTTTTGTCGGAGCACATCCTCCTGATCCTCAAAGGCAACGAGTTCAAAGAGCGAGTGGTTTGAACGAAAAACTGACGTTCAGAGGTTTGACATGTAAAGCAGGGCTGTATCATAAAAAAGAGCGCGTTGAAACGGAACAAATCATTTTTTCAAACAAATACGTGGGTTGTTTGCTTTTCATGATTTTATTTAGAAAAATTAAACAACAAAATTCAAGGTAACAAATGTATTGTGCATCCGAGTATCTTTTTTACGTATGGTGAAACATGGTCATATCGCTTCAGATCAAACACATAACGAGCTGTATTGTTGAATGGTACTTCAAGTTTTCTTTTGCAGTCGGCGTTATGTGCTATACCAATTTGGCACCCATATGTAAGTATAGGTAAAATTCAGGATTTTGCTAACATCAACCTTGTAGCTAAAGGTGTAAAGGCCTTTGTCATTGAGAGATTTCTCAAACAACCGTATACTTTGCCAACGACCGATTGAATGTGTGCGTTCCATGTAAGAGTTCTGTTGAACCAAATGCCAAGATTCTTGCCTTTTTGTATATACTTAAGAACCGAATCACCAATGTACAGTAGAGGAAATCCATTTATGTCAAGTTCAGATTTGTAGATCACTAAACAGGTTGACTTGGTTGGATTGAGTCTTAGACAGTTTTTCTCCGCCCAAGTGGTGATCGATTTTAAATCCTCGTTTAATCGATACACAGTATCTTCGCACATTTCGATTTCGCCACTTACGTATATAAAGTTGTACATCATCAGCGTACATCTGTAACAATGTGTTTCAGGATTTGAGGAAGATCATCTATGAAAATTGAGAATAAAAGGGGACTTAAAATTGATCCTTGCGGAGCTCCTACTAAAGTACAAAGAAAATTGGATTTTTGGTTTTGAACCTGAACGAGCTGCTTTTTTCCCAACAAATAAGATTTAATTAAGTTGTGTGAAGAATTTGTAAAGCCACCAAGTGTCTTTAGCTTTTGGAGGAGTAAGCTGTGGTTTACCATATCAAAGGCTTTGGAGAAGTCTAATAAGGTTAAGAATGTAACAAAGTCATTATCAATTGCAATACGAATACCATCTGTTACTTTCAAAAGAGTTGTAGTGAAACTGTGATTCTTGCGAAAGCCGGAAATCAGTTTTTTGAAGGTAGCAGATTATTTGCTGTTGTAAGACTTTTTCTAGAACTTTGAACAGAAAAAGGTCTATATTCAGGAGGAGTTTGTGTGGATGCCTTTTTTTATGATAGGGATTATTTTCGCGCATTTCCATGTTGAGCGAAAAATTGATGTTGTTATTATTGTATTATACACGTTGGTTAAAAGTGGTAGTATATGAGGGAGAATGGCTTTGACAAAGACCGGATCAATTTTATCTACTCCTACTGCTTTTGATTTGATTTTTATTATTGTACTCAATACATCCACTTGATTGACACATCTTCATCATCATCATCATCATCATCATCATCATCATCATCATCATCATCATCATCATCATCATCATCATCATCATCATCATCATCATCATCATCATCATCATCATCATCATCATCATCATCATCATCATCATCATCATCATCATCATCATCATCATCATCATCATCATCATCATCATCATCATCATCATCATCATCATCGGCTCGACAACCGGGTTCCGGTCCTGGCCTCTTTCAACAAGTCTCTCCACCTATCCCGATTCGTAAATCGTTTTTCAGTTTTCGTTGCGTTGGTTGTCGTCGTGTGATCAGTCCGTTTCCGAGGCTTGTTGTCGGTCTAGTAATTCATAAAGTTTTACGGGACAGGGAATTAACCTGTCGCCAACCTGAGGAACCAGCCTGATCATATTAGCCAAACCTTTTTTAAAGGCTTGTTTCTAGCGGCCGCCACGGAGAGGCTATGATCAGACTTCCACCAGTCCCGAATAGTTACGGCACGTGCATGTTTTCGTATGCTACATGTTATTCCCCCTATTCGTCTGATGGCTGACCGCCTTGATTGACACATGCAAACTGAAATTCGGCAGAATTTGAGTAGCCTAGGTTCTCATCAAGCAAAGGTGTAGTGTTTAGAAAAGAGTTATGAAAAGTAACAAAATTATGGTATTATTTAGTTGATCGGGATCAATATCAAATGGGGTTTGATCTCGTTTGTATAGTAAGAACGCTTGGCTTGAAAAACCTTCGCCCGAGCTTCTTTGCGTAATTTTCCACCTTTTATACTCTGCAGCGCGCCTGTTGATTAGTGATATTATTTTTCTGGTACACCATTCATTTGCTCTAAATTTGCTTCGTGTTGTCTTAACGGGTACATGGTTGTTAAAAAGATTAACAATACGACTTTGGAGGAACTCAGCTTGCCTTTCTGGATCTGACATGAAGTAAACTTGCTGCCAGTCAACTAGTTGTATATCTTCCTCTAGGAATCTTGTATTAATATTTCTGTAATCCCTAAAAGATAGGGATTGAGCCAAACTGGGTGTCATATTAAAATCTGCGGAAATTAGATCATGTCATGAAAACATCGGAGCGGATAACTGATCGTAAAATAAGACATTTTCCTACTTCTTCGGTTTTTTGATTTTCTTATTTCTGCCAACTTTTATCCCATGTAATAAAAACTTCAAAAACGGTATCTTCAGAAAGTCTGAGCTTTAAAAATCTCACGAAGAAGCGACGTGAAATGATCCCCGTCCCTGAATTTGTCGCTTAACGCTCCTTGCATATCCGTTAGAAAATGTCCTTAATTTGACTCAATAACCCAGTTAAATAAGATTTGGACTTCAAACTAGAAACCTATATTTTAATGCAAAGTATATGAATGACGGCTTAATATTTTGTTAGGTATAAGCTGGAGCTCTTGAAAAAGAAGATAGTATCTGTCCAACCATTTAAAAAATGCCTAGAAGGACAAGCTCTTTCAGGTTGCTTTGGTCAGTAAATTCACTTATACCACATAAGGGACTGTCCTCATTGTTCGAGTAGATATTTGTTGGTTCATAACACTAGTCTGGCCAATTTAAAACAAATTTTTCCGGGACTGTTTCCAATAATTGCCGAGGTAATTTTCGATAGCCACAAATTCGGTTTTTCTTGTTTCCAAAAGCTGTCTAAAATAGTATAGCTTGTACAATTCTATGCGAATACGATTCTTATGCCTTTTTCGTAAGAGGAATGGATTTTCCGTTATAAAAATAAAATTAATAAAATTAATTTAAATTGTGTGAATTAAAATTATCATTGAGAGCTGACAATTTGAAGGACTTATTTTTGTTAATTTAAAAAAAAATGCAAGAGATCAACGAAAGCGACCAACATTTAACAATTACCTTTATTACGGCCATCCCTAGCTAGGGAAACTGTTGATAAACCTTTCTCACACAAGATAACGAATATCACGTATATTTGTATTCCTCAGAATTTCAGATATATTTTCCTCATAAAATAGGCCTTCTCTGTTACGATACATCATCGCAACACGATGGTTTTTTTTTTACTTTGACATCGTCTGATCCCCGTTCATAATAATTTGTGTACAAAACACCGACAAATAATACACACGAAAAAAGCTTCAGAAATACATTTTAAAAGATTCTAAAACATGCTTCCCAAAAAATACAGAAAACATTGACAAACATCGAAACATAAACGAAAGCAATTAACTAGGATTCTTTGTTGTAGTTGAGGCCGAAACATTAAACTTGAAGAGCCTCTATACCTATACCCAAACAAAACACGGCAGCAACCTCATTCATAAATGATTGCGGTGCGCAAATTATTCCTAGAAATTTAGTGTGAGTATTAAAGCGAAAGGAAACCCATATCGTCTCGAAATCGAATATGAAGTGTATGCCTGGATTTGGAGGCACAACTCAGAAGCAGCTCGAATCCAAATCTCTGGGATCTCTTATCGTTTTTATATTCTTATGACGGTACCTACATTATATATTTTTGGTTTTTGTCATTATTGCCGTATGGCCATAAAAATTCGAGTAAATGACAAAAGCGCACCTTCAGGGTTTGGCGGCTAGGAAACAGCGACAGCGGTTGATGGCTTTAATCTCTTTCTCTTGTTGTTGTCTGTCTTTTTTTTAATTCATGATTTTTTTTTTAAATCAGTTTTTGTTTAAAGTTGATGGCTATCACACTTTTATTCCAACAACGTGTTGTTTTACCAATGTTTAAATAGTTTTTAAGATGAAGCAATAACAGAGAAAGAACATGAACTTCTATAGGTAACAACCGCGGATGATACTTCTTGTCTTACGTTGGGGTTTTATATTGGAGAGACGTCATTTTTAGTACTTAGAGAGTGATACTTATTGGACTGAGTATTTCTTTGATGTATTTATGTGTCTTTTCATAATTATTAAATAAATGATGGTTGACTGTGATTTAGGGAATAAATTTTGAGATGTTGTTAATTATTTTTGTTTGAAGCATATACATACAATACATAAATAGTTGTAAGATATTCCAAAAAAAAAAACGTTGAAAAAACAATACAATTTGATTATAATTTAGCGACCGTTGTCTAACTGAAACATTTGTATCTCTCGCGCACCGCCGCAATGTTTCATGTCTATCATTATTTTACCGCTATTTTCACAAACAGTGCTCTAGTGAAATAGCCAGTTGCATTCCTCCCCTCAAACAATTCAGCCGTAATACCCGTACTTCTAGGAATGCTCATCATTTTACCCTTGAGCCCAATTTCGGACGTACTGTCAAGTACAGAGATTCTTTTTTTAGCCGCACAACACGAATGTGGAATGCTTTACCCGGCTCAGTGTTTCGCACCCATTTCAATGTGCAGACATTCAAAACCAATGTGCATCGGTATTCCCTTTCTAATCTTATCCTACTTTCTTGCACTGTGTTTAACATTATAAAGGTATTCATAACCGGTTGAGTGTGTATAATATAAAAGAAAGCATTTTAGGACCTTTAAGCGAGATTTAGTTTTCGGTAGCGATAGGCTCTCGCAACGATAATATACTCGTAATACTACATTGAGACCACGGAAGATTATCGCACAAGAATATTCTAACGATTCGATACTGCATTAAGTGTTAGGCCAGATTCACTCTGTTGTGCCGATCTCGATAACATATTTGTACACAATGAGAAGATCGAGAGCGCATCCGGTATCGATATTCTATGAAAGTAGGTACTCCTTCATTCATGTGCAAGAATATTAATTTGAATGTATCGAAATTGTAGTGTAGTGTGAAGCTGGCCTTAAAAAAGTCAGATTAATAAATTACCCAAAAAGTTTCTCTGTACAAGCTCAAAATTTTTGGTTAAATAAAAAAAGAAGTCTAAAAGGCGTGTGGCCATGCTTGGAATTTTAAAACTCACTGGCTCACTAGCTTGTAGCTGTAGTAGAATTCAAATTGGTTTGAATTCATTTAAAATTCACATAAATAGTAGTTTGAGGTAAATCTGCATCTGCACATTTTGAGCTTTGGACTTAAATCCTGAACAAATTAAAGTACTAGTACAAACTCAAACTAATAAACTATTACATGATCGACCCAATGGGAGAAAAAATCAATTACCAAAAGTATTTT
The DNA here is from genome assembly GCA_911387755.1 of Chrysotoxum bicinctum. Taxonomy (NCBI): domain Eukaryota; kingdom Metazoa; phylum Arthropoda; class Insecta; order Diptera; family Syrphidae; genus Chrysotoxum; species Chrysotoxum bicinctum. The sequence continues at coordinate 93,483,103 of OU426990.1, read as the reverse complement.
TAAAGAAATTAACAGAAATAATAAACATAAATTAACATTATAAGATTCAACTTTTGTTGAAGGAATCAGCATTGGTTTTCTGATTTTATAGTACTATTTGTTCGAAGTACCTAACGATAAGCAACCAGTAAAAGCCCAAAACTAGTGTATAATATATACATACACATATAATCTTAATTTAGGTTGTTGGGCTGACAATTGATGTCGCTATCGTCACACTTAGATCAATGTAGATCCAATGTGTTACCTGTGAGTGTAATCACTCATTTCTGATAAAAACCTGTGTTCTGTTAATCATTCAAGCCATTTTGAGGCATTGACGAAGTTCAATACGTGAATTCCTGAAATGTTAGAAAGATTGTCAAAGAAGTAACTACCAAGCCATTTCCTTCTCTGGTGGCATAGTGACGGGCAATGACAGAGAAAGTATGATGTGTCTTTTCATGTACCTCTTCATCACCACATCCTATGCGTAGGTCATCTGTACTTAGATGTTAGATTCATTCATTTTAAATTTATGATATTTCAGTAAATTATGTCCGGTGATTATGCTCGTAAGAGAGCGAAGGGACTTATTACTAAGTTGCATAATTTTGTCAGTCCTCTGCTTGTTAAAGCACGGCCATATTTTCCTAGTAGTATCACAGGTGTCAAGTAGACTCCACCTTTCATTGGATTTCTTTAGGATTAAATCTGAAATTTTATGTTTAATGTTGCAGAGTGGGATACTTACCATCTCTGCTTGACTAGCGTCAAGCGCTGATCCCTGTCTTGCCAACTCATCGGCATTTTCATTACCTGGTATGCCGCTGTGTCCCGGTACCGGTACCCAGCAGAGTCTAATATTGTGCTGCGTGCCAAGAACCTTAAGCTCTTCGCGACAGCAGGAGACAAGCTTCGATTTTATCACAGTGGCAGAAATCGCTTTTATTGCCGCTTGGCTGTCAATGTAAAAGGTGATATCAGCCTGTGGTATCGCCATCATTGATACCTGTCTAGCAGCTGTTGTCACTGCCAGGAATTCCGCTTGGAAGACACTGCTACGAGCTGGGAGCCTAAGTGAGTTGTTTAGCTCAAGAGGTTCTGAGAAAAAGCCTGCACCAACACCTGTGTCCATTTTGGAGCAATCTGATTCACTGGTGTAGGGTTGGTTGTTCAGCCATTCTTCTCTGCTTGGAAGGGCAGTTTGGAATGGTTTATAAAAGTCAAGTTCGGGTGTTGTATAATCTGTTATGATACTCGTACTATCACCTAAATATTTCTGAAGAATTTGAACATGTCCTGTTGCACTGTTTTTCCAGGTATTAGTCTGGCTTAGCTTTAAGGCGCTATATGCGGATTCTTGTATACGAAAAGGTCTAGGGGTATCAGGTTGAGTATCGCCCCTAACCCTGCTGTTGGTGTGGATCTCATGGTACCCGTAATTCCAATGCATGAAAGTCTCTGTACTTTTGTCAGAGTTTTGAGGTTCGTGCTTTTTTCCCGTTGCTTTCCACCATACCAAATTACCATAAGTTAGTATTGGTCTGATTATTGCCAAATACATCCACCTGATAATTTTTGGGCTAGGTCCCCAGGATCTCCCAAAGATTCTGTTACAGGAGTAGAATGCAATCATTCCTTTTTTCGCTCTTTCCTTAGTGTTAAGACTCCAGTTTAATTTCCTATCTAGTATCACACCAAAATACTTTGCATGATCTGAAATCTTCAGCGGGGTGCCTTCAATTGAAGTATTGAAGATATTCTGAAGCTTGGTATTTTTATTTTCCTCTTATTTGTAAAAAGGACTACATTATTCTGTTTTTGACGGGATAACCATCAGGCCGCACTTTCTGGGCCATCTACTAACCTTAGAAAGGGCGTATTCGATCTGTTCGCTGATAGTGGGTAAGAATTTGCCTGTCGCTAATAACGAAAGATCGTCAGCGTAGGCTACTACCTTTACTCCACAATGCTTCAGATTAATGAGGATTATGTTCATAACCCTCACCCATAATCCATAATCTTACACACCGAATTATAAAGCCTTGAGGCACTCCTTTTTGAATTATTGAAATCGCAGCACATACAGAAATTGCTTATGTTTATACATAATATAACTTTCAGGGTATCGAGCTGCCACGTCTTCCTACTATACTTTTAGAAATCCTTGATTTGCATAAGCTCGCAAAGTTGAATTTAAAATGTTTAATGATTGGGAAGACGAAAGTGGGTCTCTCCGCCAATTTGGCTACAGTCTAAGCTTCTGGATTTACTTTCACCTTGCTTGCTAGCATTTTTAGACTTTTTTAATTTTTTTAAGGCCAAATATAGCGACACATGTCGTTCATTTTATTTTTCGAAAACAAATCGAATATTTTCTGTTTCCACTTATCTTATAAATAAAAAATTCCATTTATTTTCCTAATACCTCCCATTGAACCATTCTTTGATTTTTATTTTATTAAAAACAGCACAACGGATTTAAATCAAATTTGGTGCGCTTTGTTTGAATAGTATATTACGTTTAAAAGTTTTGAAAACAAATATTTCGGCGATAAAAACAGAATACCCACTTGCAATACTCAATACATATTTCGAAAACCGTAAGCTCGATATTTTTTCTTATTAAAAAAATATCAGAACCTGCCATACAAATTTAAAAACTCCGTTATAGAATCAAAAAGTTTTTTAAAGTATAATGCTTTAAAATTTGAAGAAAATCGCTTTACCAGCTTAGGTTGTATGTCACGATAAGGATTCCACTTTTTTCGTGTTGTCTATAATCGAAAGTACCCCTTGGCATAATGATTAGTGCGTTGGACTGTCATGCGGAAGGTCTCGAGTTTGATTCTCAGCCGCAGCAAAAAAGTTTTTCAGGGGTGTACTGCCTCTTGCGAGGAATTGACAAATCCTCTAAGAGTATATCACTTGTCATGGAAAGTGCTGCTCATTAGCCGTTCGGAATTGGCAGAAAATTATAGGTCCTCTCCGTTCCTGGTAACACGCACACAGGAATTGTTGAGAGTTGTAAGTCACTAGGTCCTGGTTCACTTCGAGCTATTGCACCACCAAATTTATTTATTTATAATCGCAATGTCAAGATTGCTGAAAATCTCGAGTTCTATGTTTTTTAGGAATGCAAAATGATACCTATCCTATTTTTCCCGGGACGAAACGAAAACTTCGAGACTTTCAGTAGATATCGGTCCATGAAATGCAGCTTTGTCTCGGTTTCTGAAGGCGTTTCTGGTCTTTTTTTTGTGTCACATGAATTTAGATTTAATCTATTATTCCAAGTAATATCTCGGTATACAATCGGTCTTCCTTTTATTTTATAACAGATCTCAAGTAATTATACTACTTCTCTTCTGCATTGCGTTACTAGCCGAGCCGTAGCCGCACACTTCTTATTTCGGAAGAAAACTAGTATAATCATAGTTAAACCACAACGCAACGACCGACGCGACTTACGCACCATATACTCGTACATAGGTAAAACTGGATGCAATTAAGTTTCAGCCTCTTTAAATGATCGTTTATTTTTTGGACACACACATCGATCCAGCAGATATAACAAATAAGGAATAGGTGATGCGCATCATACAAGGACTCAAGGGTGGTCTCTTAAATCAGAAGGGCTGGCAGGCCGGCGCTCCTGTGTTTTCGGTGTTTTTCTTTGGATTTTCACAACCCATTAAACATTTAATAAGCAAAACACTTTCGCTGTGCGTTTAAATTTAGTTTTATGACATCGTAAACCAACAACCTGAAGGATAGTTGCTTTCATCTTTTGGTCCACTTTTTATTGCTTTCTCATTCTATTCGGTAGCCAAAAAGATTAGACTCATCGGCATCACAAAAAGGAAAATACTATAATGATGCCACATGTAGATCTTGTTTGTTTAGAAGATTGATTTACCAAATAAATGATTACTGCCAGGTTGCAGAGCCTGGGCTATGAAGAACAACAGCGCGGCGCGACGCGGCGTGGCGAGTGGCCGGAATGATTGGATATTCTCGCGAGGAAATCGTTAAAATAATGAAGCTTCTCGCACCTTGTGGCGTCGTTATCTGTTAAACATGACCACAAATTACACGATCGCTGCATGCAGTCCCCATGTTGCATGATGCAACAACCTTTGGACAAAAAATTAACAAAAAGAATACAAACTTTACTCATTTTCCATGCTCATACCTATAGGAGAAGCTGTTGTGCAGCCCATTCCTATATGGGTACACAGGTGACGCGTCGCGATGCCACCGCTGACGCCTCCGTAGCATGGTGGAGGAATGTCAAAGTAAAATTTGTTTCCGATGTCAACTGAACATCGGATGACAAACGAATCTCGAAGGCACTTAAATCTCGAGAAGAATCCAAATCCCTTCTGTTACTCCCCCAGGGAACCTTTGCACGTCTTTCGTGCCTCGGGTCGAACGGACTGCAACTGACATAGCTGGCAATACAGGAATGTAGCGGGCACAAAACAACACACAACACCCAACAACGAAGAAGCTTCTAAGACTTCTGACTATTGGCGATTCTTGAGTGGAATAATATGCTAATTTCTTTGGCCCGTAAATTTATGCATGCCGAGTATGAGATATCTACCTACTCGAAATGGGTATTTGTGGGAAATAGATTCAAAGTCTATTAGTCCTTTTGTTGTAATTCCCCGTAACTTATTTACGTGCTGGACGAACTCCAGTGAGCACTTGTTAAAATTGGTTTGCTTGATTGAGAGATTATTTATTGCCATCTAAAATTAAATATGCGGTTACTTCTTGTGTCTCACATTCAACACCACCACATGTGTTTAATGACAAAATTTCATTAGTTCCGCATCAGTAATGCACGCCAGAACGTCAATGATCTAGTGCTGCTGTGGCTGCTCATGTTGGGATGACGACGCGACTCCGTTGACGCTTCTGTTGCTCCTGCTACTTCTGCTGCTGTGACCACCATATAAGACCCAAATGGTGTGCCCATTAAAACCCCCGGCAATCACTTGTAATTATGGAAAATTATTGTATCGGAACATTGATGACGACTACGAATAGACTCCATGGCAATGGCAATGGCGGCTACGGGGAGGTGGAGTAGTAGCAAAATCGACGGAGAGGATATGCGCCGGCGACAGATTATTATTATTCGAGAATCCGATGCAAATAAAATTGCATTTAAGCTCTGTGTCCAAGAACATAACCGAAGTCATTATCATCACTTCTGTTTATAATATCCCGCATCTTGTGTGCATATGTGCGCTGCTGTGTCAATTTGAGGGTCCTTCAGCATAAAACAACAAATCTTTTGATTGAGCCGGTCGTTTCGAATCGGGTAAGAACTGGAGAAAGAGGAAACTGCTACTCGTAAAGGTCCGAAGCGGAACGAAAATTCAATCTTTCAGATATGCAATAAAGAAATAAAATGCTCGAAGAACGTGCAATCGTTCTTGCTCTTATGTATGTATCTACAAATATCTTGGAATTTAAAAAAATTTGTTATACTCGTTAAAATTAAAAAAAAAAAAAATATAAAATAAATTTGAGGCGAAAGGCTCATTGAGAACCATTTCTTTGTGTTGTGTTTTCGACAGGGTGGGAAGTACTTTTCACAAAAAGAGATATTTTGGAGGATTTGTCACTTGCCCAGGCGGTACCCCTAAAAATGGGAGCGAACTAAGACATCCGGCATGACAGTCTAAAGCACTAAACAATATGTCAAAGGACACTACTCAAATAATAATAGCATGTATGCATGCAGTAGGGCAATGGTTGATCTGAAAAAAAGAATTCGTTCTGATTTCTGTGAGATAATGAATTTTCAAGAAAAAATGTATTCAAATTAAGACTCTATGAGGATTTTACATTTTTCGTAAGATTTATTGAAGGATTAGACAGTTCAATATATTGGCCGGATCAACAGCACAAGACAGTGTTTTCCTTAGTCGTTGTCAGGTTTAAATGTTTGCCTTGAAAGGATGAAGGTGTTAAGGTTCATTTTTAAACATTTGAGTTACAAGCATTTAAAGTTTATTTACTATAACTTTTTTTTTACAAAAGTGGTTGCATATAGCAACTCATCTTTGGCTAAATATGAATCTATAGGCGATAGAAGAGTACAGATGTGTCAGAAATTTAAGTTTCCATATATCTAAGACTTTCATCTGTAAGAAAAAAGCCAAATTTGAAAAAAATTTCACTTAAGATCTTCATTCTTTCAGCGCTTCAATTATGAACGATTTAATAAAATGCAATGTACTGTTCAAAAAGTCCCAGTTTCCCAGATCCCATCGCAAACATTTTGAAGTATACCTTAAAACTGTCAAACTTTGTGAAGTTGCAAAGTTTTAATATCATTCGTCCTACAAAACAAAAAACCTTTTAAAGTGATTCAAAAATATTTGTTATGTTGAAATGCACGTCTGTGAAAATTTCATCTCTGGAGGTTTTTCGAGATAATTTAAAATTAAGTTTTGAAGCTACAAAAAAGTTTTTTTTTTTTTAGTATATTTGGGTAAAATTTTATCCGTTAATTGGAAGCCGTTCGATTTTTCACAAAAAAAGGATTAGTTTGGAGACTTATTTTTGTTTAGTAAACTGTAAAATTCCAAAATCAAATAGATGTTTGTTCCATTAATTAATTGAATACCCTAATGTTTACTATGGTGATTTTCGGCCTGAAATTATACCTTTCTTATTTGATGTATTGGTACTTTATGGGACATTCTGCATTTGTAAAAAAAAAATTAACTTAAGATAAGTCAAAATCGACATTGATGACAAGGAAGACGAAAACCTATATTTTTCAATCTACAAATCTAACAGTTCGCTCTAGAACTTAGGAGGTAGTTTGAGTGGATTTTCTTTAAACTTTGTAGCTGAAGTTTTGATTATTCACCCGACACATTTTCAAAATTGAAGACAAAGGCAATGTTTTTCTTTTGTTAAACTGATCTACAGATTTCTATAAATAAAAGAAACTTCAATCAAATTTAAATAAAAGACTTAAACAAATCTAGTATACAGGGTGGGCCACCTAGTGGTTTCTTTTTAAATCATAGGTAATTTGGCACTGACTGCTGTTTCCCGCTCGAAGTCTTGACAAGTCGTTATCATAACTTCGCAGAACGAAATGATTTGTTTTTTTTTTTTACATTAACATTAACATTAACATTAACATTAACATTAACATTAACATTAACATTAACATTAACATTAACATTAACATTAACATTAACATTAACATTAACATTAACATTAACATTAACATTAACATTAACATTAACATTAACATTAACATTAACATTAACATTAACATTAACATTAACATTAACATTAACATTAACATTAACATTAACATTAACATTAACATTAACATTAACATTAACATTAACATTAACATTAACATTAACATTAACATTAACATTAACATTAACATTAACATTAACATTAACATTAACATTAACATTAACATTAACATTAACATTAACATTAACATTAACATTAACATTAACATTAACATTAACATTAACATTAACATTAACATTAACATTAACATTAACATTAACATTAACATTAACATTAACATTAACATTAACATTAACATTAACATTAACATTAACATTAACATTAACATTAACATTAACATTAACATTAACATTAACATTAACATTAACATTAACATTAACATTAACATTAACATTAACATTAACATTAACATTAACATTAACATTAACATTAACATTAACATTAACATTAACATTAACATTAACATTAACATTAACATTAACATTAACATTAACATTAACATTAACATTAACATTAACATTAACATTAACATTAACATTAACATTAACATTAACATTAACATTAACATTAACATTAACATTAACATTAACATTAACATTAACATTAACATTAACATTAACATTTTTTATGGAATATTATGTGGGTCAAGTAAGCGTCTGTGTTCATGGCCTCGAAGTACATACATATATTGACATACTTTATCGCACAGTCTTTACCTTATCTTCCAGTGTATGCAAATTTCTTTATTTAAAAATTATACGCTGACTGGTTGACTCGACTTATTAACACTAGAAAAGTCAAGAAATATTCTTTGCGCATTTACAACAGAACATGTTACGCACCCTGTATCAACAAAATGGCCGTGCCAAGTCAAATTATAAAAGATACCTTTGAAAAAAAACAGCATCAATTGAGTTTCTCATTTTAATTTTTAAGGCTTATTTCTCTGTTGCCATTTTCGAAACTTATCACGTTATAATTGAACTAAAACTACATAAGTTTTATGTACTGCACAATAAATTTTCTCAGTCAATTTTTAATTGCAAATTTCAAACTTGTCTATTACCAGTCAGGAAAACATTGATGAAGTACTCGTATTACCATTAACTGAACGACTCAATTTGGCTTCAGAAATTAATTTATTCAATTAAAACAAAAAATAATTAATCTTGTTAAAAATGTATACGTAATCTACATGTGAAGCTTTATTGAATAAAAAATGTAAATTTCGTTCCCCATATACTCCACAATCCCATCTAAATACATACAAGTAAAACGTCAGGTAAAGGTATCAACGTTAATTTCTGCGTTTGATTTATTGATGAGATTCTTCTGTTCCAACGTGTCTTGACATCTTATCTGATGCGAAAATTTATTAGCAACTCATATTGATGCCTTTTCGGTGATTTTACTGATTGTGGGCCATTTGATTTGCGCTTCGGCTTCGCGGCGTAGTTATTGGCGGCTCAAGCGCTTTGATCTTGCGTGCCTTTTACTTTTGATCTTTTAATAGCTCCTTTATTATTGTTCCAGAGAATTTCGATGATAGAACTCAACCACAACACAAGCATGACTCATTTCGTTGTGAGGTTAAAATGCGACCGATCAACTAGTAATCCTCCACATATGTCAAGCGCGATTTAGTCGCGTCCGCATTCAACAATAATGCGCTATCTGAATGTGCTGATCTCAATGAAATCGTGATCATAGGTACACAGGTCAAAGAGCCAATAAACGCTCCAAGAGGTTTTCCTATCCGTAGGTACGCAAACCGCTATCAAGCCGTCACTGCCCCGCGCCGATAATCTCTTTTTGATCCGATGAAGTTGTTAATAATATTTAACAATATTGTTATGGAAATGCGTGCTGTGACCGACTAGCTGCATCTCTCATAGCGAAAGCCAACTAACAACTTTACACCGCTTCGTCGTAGTCGGGCGTGCGGTGCAAACAGATAATAATTTTGACGGCGATGACAGTCACTGCGCTCCACAGACACACAGAGATATTGCTGACGAGGAGGCTCCGCCAAGTGGTACTGTTGGCGGCTCCGATTCAATCTTGGCACAATCTTTTGGCTGGCAGACTGGATGATTGCCGGTTAGTTGGATGACGGTAATTTTCTTTATTTGCTCTGCGAAAAATGCGCAGTTGGTATGTTACCGACCGAGCGATGCCATGTAACGACCGTTTATTGGCCCTGTCAGATGGAATCATCCAGATTCGTATTGTCGTCATATCACGTCATATCACCGACTGAAGATCAGTGGAGCGTGTTTCGCATGCACAACGAGATGTAACCACTTGTAATAAGCATTTTCATTTGGGTGAATGTCAAAAATTATAGGATTTTTCTACCAGCAACGCTTACGAGTATCTGCAAGGAATTTCATTCCAATTACCCATATGAGGGTTTCGATAGAATTAGATATATAAAAATCGAAACAAGATTTAAATTTTTTTTTGTTTTGGAGAATTTGTGAGAGTAAACGTTGTACTGCTCATCCAATCTATGGTATGCAACACCAAGTGTCATAGAAGTGTTTGCTTGGCCAAGCCATGAATGTTAAAGTTATAAAGAAATTAATAAGTCATAAATAAAGAAAGAATTCTTAGCATTTACACTTGTGCTTGGGTTTAAAGATGTTTTTAATAAAGTGGGATATTCAATTCAATTCAATTTGACTTTATTCTCACTTAAATTAGTAAATTGACGTTAACAATCAAAACGGTGGTGCTAAAGGCACTTTTTTCAAAATATGGAGTGTGGTATACCAAAATTTGCGTATTAAAGAGAGCTATAGAATGGTGGAAAAATTCTATTTCAAAACGGGCTGGTTTAGAAGTTATTACTATTTTAATGTTTTTAACAATCAAATGGGTGCTATTTTTCATACAATGCTTGTAATTTTCAAGCTCTATTTTTCTCTAAATGAAATCAAATAGATAGGATTGTTTTTCAAAAGGAGCTAAATACTTTTGGGCGCTAAAATTGTTGACACTTATAAAAGGATCTTTAGTTTACCTATCGTATTCTTTGTTATCATTGTTAAATAAGTTTTAATGAATTCCAATAAAAAGAACTTTTCCTTAGTTAAATGTTCTCTTCTTTTTTAATTTTACAGGCATTTAAGAAACTTATTTTCAAAACGCGCTAAATATATTTTTAACAAACAAAACTGCCTAAAAAAAAAACATTTCACTAAAGGACGAAAATAAAAGGTCCCTTTAGTATTTTTATTGGTCAATCTAATAAAAAAGACTTCTACAAATTTTACAAAATTTACTGCATTGAATTATCTTAAATATTTTAGGAATTATAGTTTTCCGCCCTTTTGCTCGGTTTCATGTTAATTTATTTTAGCCTCTGTTTGATTGTTAACATCACAAATACTTACAATAATACATAGATTATACTTAAATCTTTGTATGTATTAGGAAACGAAGAAGAAGATTTTTCTTTGTTAAATATTCTCCTCTTATAAAAAAAGAAACTTTAAGACTTTGAAGTAATATATTTAAATGTCTCACGGAAGAATTTGCAGACTTTTAAACAGAGCCAATGAGTGAGCTATGCGACTTACAAACTTTATATAATTGCTGATTTTTGAACAAGGGTAAATTATAGTAAGTTCGTTGAGCAGAATTTGTTTTATCTATACAGGGTGGGCCATCTAGTGGTTTCTTTTTAAATTATAAGTTATTTTGAAGCTGACAGCTAGTTCCCCTTCGAAATTTTGACAGAAAGTCAGTCTCATTTACCTCTACGAACATCAGCATCCCATCGCTTCGCCAGCCTGGGCCTTAGAGCAGCTTGAATTGGACAAAGATTTTGGGCTAAAAATCATCTTTTCTGACGAGGCGGATTTTCATCTCGGTGGTTAATAAGGAAAATTACCGCATCTGGGGCTCGGAGATCCGCACGTTATTGTCCAGATTCCAGAAGCCAATGCATTCACAGAGAGTGAAAGTTTGGTGCGAATTGATGAATGGTGGCATCATTGGACCATTTTTTTTTTTCAAAAATGAGGCTGGGAACAACGTTTCGGTCAACGGTGGGCGTTACAGAGCTATGTTAACCGACTTTTTTTTTACTGAAATTGAAGACATGGACTTGGATGACTTCTGGTAAATGCAGGATGGCGCGCCATGCCTTACAGCCCATGCCACAATCGATTTTTGCGCACCGAATTCCCAAATCGTGTTATCAGCCGTCTTGGCGATGTCAATTGGCCTCTAACAATAATGAATAATTAAGATTTCGGATATGCTGAGGGTAGCTACAATAATTGTGTGTCTATAATTTTCTTTATGAAGTATTTTTTTGGGCTTTCGTCCATATGGACGGTCTATGGACATTAAACAAGTTATTTTTTCTGTTTTGTCCGATTTTTTATTTCACACCCTTATTAGGACAATCGAGATGCTGATGATGCGGTGTGGAAGTTTTTAAAATGTTCGGAACTTTATAAATGTAAGTTATCTGAATCTCCGGAAAACCTACAGTTGATGATAAATCGGTTGGCAAATTACTGTGACAGATGGGGATTAACGATTAATACCGAAAAATCAAAAATAATGATCTTCTCACGCACCTCACAGAGCCATAGCGGAAATAGTTGGTACTTCAATGGAAATCTCTTGGACATAAGCAGAGAAATCAAATATTTAGGTGTCAAACTAAATGCAACTCTAGATTTCAGCAAACATCTAATGGAAAAAGTCAACAAATCTCAAAGCCTGTTGAATTTGTCATGGAAAAATGTTTTTTCGAATAGAAGAGTCATCTTGTCAGCTTAATATAAGATATTTGATGCAGTTGTGAAATCAACGCTCTGCTATGCTTCACAAGTTTGGGGTGCAGATGAGTACGAAGTTATTGAAAAATTTCAAAGGAACTTTTTGAAAAAGCTCTTCAACCTACCCCAAAATACACCGAGTTATGCAATCTACATAGAGACAGGAATACCGAAACTTCTTACGAGTACGCTTAAAACACAGGCTGATTATATTATAAAAACGTGTGCCTACCAGGATGATAGACTTTCAAAGAAAATGCTTTTATACGAAATGAGGAATAAAGACTGGTGGCTCAAAAAATGGCAAAATATTGGCAATGCTTGTGGTGAGACGCTGCTTATTGATCCCAACAACTTGCACAATTTGAAAAATCAACTTTATAGAATAATACAGAAAAATGATACTTATCTAAGAGAATCATTTATTGATAAGGCTCGAAAATCTGACAGTAGAATTGTATATTCCAAGCTCCACTATAATCTCAACCAAAGAAACTACTTTCATGATGAACTTAGCTACAAAGAAATTTCTTTCATTTTCAAGGCAAGATCAGTGCCGCCGCTGGGTGTTCGTGCGCCCTTGTGCAAGAACCTTAAATTACCGCCCCATGTCTCGGGTGCACGGGGGTATTTACGTTGAATAAGTGCAAGTTTTATTTATTCTCCATTTCACAGTTGAAAAATTTAAGCAAATGTGCATTTCTGTTGTCGCGTTCCCAGCTACACCAAATTCTTATACAATGAACGTAGCCATTATAGCATTATATGCACAGTTTTTGCATCCTTTTAAGATTATTTACTCTTTTTAATTGAGACTTATAGGTACTACATATGTATGCATTCGTAAAAAAATCGAACCCGAGATTTTGATTAAAGTTGACATTACGATGATAGCGAAGACGAAAAAAGTGGGTCTCGAAATTTTTTCCCCACACGTTTATTTTTCTTCTTTTTTTTAAGACCAAAAATAACTGTACCTGCAATACGATTTTTTCGAAATTTTATAAATTTTTTTTTAAACAATGTTCAACAGATTTAAACAAAAATCAAAAAAATTAAAGATTCGGTACAACCGATTTTGATAATTTGTTTTATGCTAAAGCGCCCCAAAATTTAAAATATTCCTGTGCATTAAAATTTTCAAATCTTTTTTTTTTTATTTCAAATTTTTTTTTCGAAACTCAATATTTCGAAAACCCCATGCTTGATTTTTTTTAAACTTGATAAATAAAAGTTTTTGAAAATCGTGTTTTCTTTGACATTTTGTGGCTTGTGTGGGAACTATATTTTGATATAAATAGAGTCTGAACTCTGAATGTCAATTGAAAGCTTAAATTCGAACAACCAATGAAACGTTAAATTTCTGGGTTATTCCGATTTTGTTCAATTCGTTGACATTTAAGTTATTTATCAATTCAATTCCAAAAATAATTAAAAACTATTCGTAAACCCTTATTTAAAAAGAAACATAAATATTTAGAAACATTTTTTTTACCGTTGGTTTTTTTTCCCAATGACTGCACTCGAAGAGGTTATTTGGTTTGAGAGGCGACAGTCACAAACAAAATATGTATGAATAAAGATTTGTAGTAGATATTCTGTTTGGAACTACGTAGTGAACGGTCAAATGTAAACAAGTTCCAATAGCTAAAGGAAAACTTTTGTAGTATGCGGTATAGGTTGAGTTAGATCGATCTCTTAATTTTCCGCCCCTAGACGTTGGCGCCCTTGTGCGCCGCACATTTTGCACATATGGTAGCGGCGGCCCTGGGCAAGATGCGAACTTTTCAACTTAAATGGTACACCTTACAACTGGAGCTTCAATCAATTTTGTACGCTATGCAACCTTAAATCAAAAGAGGACTGTTTCCACTTTCTGAGCATATGCCCAATATTCAACCAACAAAGACTAGCGTTTTTTGGCAAAAATGTGTTAACTTTGCAAGAAACACTTCAAATTTTAAACGAGTGTGATTGGAAGATTTTAAGTAATTTTTTAAAAACTATTTTTAAGTATAGAATCCTTTTAATTACGGAATATGTTTGATATTTAAGTTTAAATATTTTTATCTTTTCTTGATATAATACTTTAAATACATGATTGCTAACCAGGCTGACGGCAAAGCCATAGCTTTTTTATTCATTAGATTGTAAATTTTGTGAAATAACAATTGAAAATAAATGAATTGATTACTTACTTACTTACTTACTTATAAATGTAAGTTCTGGCCTAGGCCACATAGTTATGCATATCGAGAAATGAAATTTTAAACTAATGTGCACTAATACCTCTTTTCCAATCCTTTCCTGTTTTCCTAACGCTCACACTAAATGGTAGTAATAACCACTTAAGTGCGCACAAAAAGTGAAAAGAAAGAATATATGAACTTAAAAGTAGCTTTTTGAGATATTCCTCGCGCGGCAAACATTTTTGCAAAAGTCTTTGCAAATTCAAATTCATGAAAGAGTCGCACACCAAGTTCTAGATTCTAGACATAGAACAATTCGACTCTTGTTTGGTCAAACATAAGCTTCCCAAACGACTATATGAATATGCAAGATGAGTACTTAAATTGTATAATTAAATTTTTTCCATAAGAAGGATGTAGGATGCAATTATGTAGGTGTTCGACAGTGGAAGGTCCTGACTCTAGGGGAGACATCACTTTTATTCAATGTACAATTTGATTGGTATGTCACCAAGTATGTATGTATATGAGGAAATCCAGCGTACTTTAGGACTTTATGTCACTAGCAGATATAAAAATATAGTTCATTAAAATAGTTGTTATTCGTGTAATTTTTACTTGCGATATAGGTACTATAGGGCAAGTTCTGCATTTGGAAAAAAAATCGAACTCGAGATTTTGATCAAAGTTGACATTACGATGATAGCGAAGACGAAAAAAGTGGGTCCGACAATTTCGTCTGTCTGTATGTCTGTATGTCTATACTAGAGAAGCCGCGAATATTCGGCCACTATTCGGTATTCGGCCTATTTTTTTGATATTCGGTATTCGGCCGAATAGTTTTTTTTATTTTCGATTTTCTCACCAACGGCTCTAACGATTTTTACCTAAATTTTTATACAGGAGCTCCTTTACATTTACAAAAATATAAACTAAAAACTTTTTCGAAAAAATAGTTTTTGGATTTTTAAAAAAATAATACAATTTTTTTTTTGAAAATTCGATATTTTGAAAACCGATACACGATTAAATTTTTAAATTACGTTTAAAAATGTATTTTATTAAATACTAACAATTTGCGTAACAATTTTTTTTATAAAAATTTTAAGGAAAATTTAGTACACAAAAAACATGATTCAGTGTGTCTGTATGTCTGTACCTCTCACTACAGCCTAAACCACTGTGCCTATTTCTTTCAATCTCGGTAGTTAAGGGTCTTCGGTGATTCCCTAGAGGAGAAATTGAAATTTTTTTTTAGCCCCAAAACTAACGGTACCCCCCATACACCCTTAATGCAAAATCTTATTTATCTCGAAAACGGCTCTAACGATTTTTTTTGGGGCAAAATGTTATTAGGGGTACCTGCCATAGACCCGTTTTTTTTTATTTTCGACTTTCTCATTAACGGCTCTAATGATTTTAACCCAAAATTTTCAGCAGGAGTCCCTTTAAGTTTAAAATAATATTGTATATAAAAATATTGGAAAAATATTTGTTGGGTTTTTAAAAAAAAAAAAAAAAAATTTTAAATCAATATCTTCAAAACCTAATGAACGATAATTTTTTGAAATTATTTCCTAAATTCAATATTATTTAATACTTAAAATTCGCATCCCACATTTTTTTCTTGAAAAATTTTAGAGAAATTTCTTATATAAAAAATTTAATTAATAATAAAACGATTTTTTAAAGTTTATTTGCATAAATTCATACTTTTCCGGAAACCAGACCCAATTTTATGCATTTGAACATTATTACGAGTATCTCATTAAATCCATGTTTTCTATTCGTATTTATAAAATGTATCTTAAATTTCAAAGTACTATTACATAAGAACAAGTTCGTGCGATCCAGTCGTGCATTTTATTTAAATAGGACTTAAATAGAAAGATGATCTACATTATGTACATATGTATATTTCAACACAAAATGTTTTAATTTTGAATATATACAGCTATTTTATTACGTGAAAACAACGAAATTTAATAATTTAATTTGTCCCTTTCAATGTTTTTTTTTTATTTCAAAACTTTGTAACTTTTTGATGCAATGTTTGATCCACCTGAAAATTGAAATAATTTTTGTAGTTACTTCACTAAGTAATCTACACTAATCTATGTTGATATTTGGGTGTGCCACTAATAATATTGAAATGGTGAACTAAGAAAAACACGTCCCTCGCTCTTTTTGAAAATTAGATCGTTACACTTTTCTTTTCATAACTTTTTGATGCATTTATAATAATAATGCTGTAACGTGGCTCAGTTGCGTTTTAGAAAAAAAAAAAAAAAAAAAAACAAAATAAAATCGATACGCATAATACCTAATAGAAATATATGTAATTAACAAAAAAAAAAAAAAAAGAAAAACTAACTAACTACAAAACTAACTAACTACATAACTAGCTAACTACAAAACTAACTACATCAAAACATAATACCATAATAATTCCCACAGGGAAGAGGTGATCATACACACCTCCTCTACCTGTATATTGCGCAAGGGAGCATCGGTGGAGCAAAAATCCCTACGGTGCGGGGTTCATATCCAATTAGCATAATTTTGGTAGGCACATTTGCACAATGTACCTACATCTTAACAAGAAATGCAATTGCAGCTTTTCTTCGGTTTGTGTCTGTTCGGCGTGTTCTGCTGTATGTAGATATCTGAAAGATACAAACAATAAAATGGATAAATGTGGATTCATGGTAGAAATAGTCAGATGTAATAAATATTAGATAGCCACCTAGGCCTCGACCAATTCGGCAAAGACCTAGATTTCTACCAATGTTTACATCTTTGATTAGATGTATATAGAAGCATACATACCTTTTCCTTTTTACGGCATAATCATTCGACAGTTTTATCTAGAAATTTAAAAAGAAATACAAATTGAAATAATTATTATTATAATTATAAATAAAGAAAAATCAAATACCTACCAATAATTTGTCAACTGTCCGCCACGTTTGATGCAAAACACATTTTTTTATGCAAATCAAATTTGACATATCGTTCTGTATAGCTTGGTCTCACTCTTAAAGGAGTTAGGACATATGAATCCACTTTGCGACGGCCATTTTTTTTACGGCGAATTAAAACTAGTATGTATTACCGATGAACCATCTATAATCATAGTAATAGATGATTATAGAAAAGCAAAAATTCGAAGGAAAGAAGGAATCTAGCGTCGGTTACCCTTTGAAAATAATAATAGAGAATGTAGTAGTAATAAAAAAATTTGGAAACTAATCAAAAGTAATTAGGATAAGATTTTTGCAATATAGATACTGTGATATTAGATGTAAGGTATCAAACAAATAAATAGTACAATGTTAGTTAAATTATATTAGTAATATTACCTACTACACTGCATATCATTAAACATATGGGAGTGAGGAGGACAGGTGTTTGATATGTTAACTGATAGGTAGGATCCAACTATCTAGCAGTTATCGATCTATTTACTTAATAAAACAAAGAAATTTCATTATATAATAAGGGTCTTTGTGACGATATGAAGAGAAAGAGTAGTCAAATGACTTGCGATTTTCTTACTGAATAAAAGTAATTCCTTCCGAGAAATTTGCTTTGAATTCATATTTAAATTTAAATTCAAGTGTGCAAAAAAAGTTTGAAATTAAGCAAAATAGCTTAAATATAAAAAGAATTTTTAATTTAAAAATTAAGAAAGGAAAGAAATTTAAAGCAGTGGATATACAGTGAATATACAGTGGATGAGATAGTCGAAAGCCCCATTTATAAGAAAATAATAATTTAATAATAAAACGCAGAGGTATGTAGTTTTAAGAGATATAGATAATAGTAGCCTAATTCGGGAACCTTTTACTTTCCTCGCTTAGGTACATATTCGTGATTCTGGGGGCTATACAAATCAGAATAGACGCAATAAGTGCCTCTGCTTGTACGAGGATACAGGAGCCCTGTCTTTACCATCACTAAGAGGAAAAATTATATGTAGCAGGGAATTCTGTATAGCCAAGAACCAGGATATTAGAAAGCAAATAAAAGAAGCTCTAAGAAGGTTCCAGAAGCAGTACATAAACGAAGTGAACAAAGAAAAAAAAAAAAGAAACAAAGAAACAAAGAACAAATTAGTGAAATAATAACTTAAAATTTTTTTCCTTTTTTTTTTCAATAATTATTTCAATCTGAATTCAAATTTTTCTATTTCAAAGTAAATTTAGTTTTTTTAATTTTTGGTAAATTTTAATTTCAATTTAAATTTGAATCTGTGCTTAAATGAGTTGTTTTTTTTACGTGCACTAACTTTTTAAGTGAAATTTAAACAACGAAATAACGTTCCTGATCTGTGCTGCCGGCAGGACTTCGAGGGACGTGTAAAAAACGTGAGTACCTAATATATAGGAACATGAATTCATTGGGATGAGCAAAGAATACCCCAACCAAAATCAACATATAACAAACGTTTAAGGACAGATTTTTTGTTTTTTTTATATTTTTTAATCTCATGGGATTGTGATAAATTTTGGTTGCCATTTTTAATTTATATACATATATAATTTATACTTTTAAAAATCTTCTCTTTTGAAATTATAAAAAAATTAAATATTTATATTGTTTTTTTGAAAGAAATGAACCAAATATCTTTTTTTTTGCTGAAGTTGGAATGAAACTTATAGTAGTAATATTACAATGATGGGTTACTAAATCTAAAGCAATTGGTGTGTGGAGAACCGCGTCAAGCCGTCTATAAGGCAAAGTACGAGACTAGGTGTAGATACATGACGAACTAACGGTAGGACTATATAGCTGGAAAGCAATTTAGGGGCTATCTTCCTCAATCTTAGGCCAAAGAAGATAGCAAAGGATATGTCTTTGACATGGGTGGGATGGCCAAGCTTCGCCAACAACATCAGGCCAACCTAATTGCTCCTAGCGAACCATTATCTTGGTGAGACAATGGAATGAAGGTAAAGTCTATTGATGAGATAGAGTAGATTAGATTTAAGGTTTTAGTTATAGTTATAGTATAAGGGGGGGTTAGATTTTTTCCTTTATAATAGGTAAAAATATAGTTTTAGGAATAGAATAGTTTTTTTTATCTTAATTCAAAGACATATTACCGTACTTTTTCCATTCTTTCACCAGGGTAATGGCATAGGCAAGTGAGTGTGTTATTTTTCTTCCTCAGCTTTCTTCTAATCGTCCAGTCCGTGTCCGTCCGACATAGTTAAGTAGCTTCCTTACCTTTTTTTTTTTTTCCTTTAACTTATAATTTTGGCATGATAAATATGAAATTGAGCTAAAAGTGTCTTGATAAGGACAAGAACTCCCCCCGTCCGACGAGCTTAGCTGAGCCGAGACAAGCATGCCATCGTCCTTAAATATAGCACTAAGGTTGCCCCTGTGGCCTGAACTAGCCTCATTTCAATGGCGCCCAACGGTTTTTTTTTAAGTAACAACTCATGAGACCAATTGTAACTTCAAAGGGACGATTTTCTGCGGAAGGTCGTCACCTTGGACTTCCAATAGCCTCTTCAATATCTTTCTTTTTTACTTTTCTGTCCAATATAACATACTCACTAGTCGTAAATACTCCTACTTCTTTATGATTAATCTGAAGATTTCTGCCCAAAACGTAGTAGGTCTTCAGAACCAGCGTTTCCGTGAGGGAATTGGAAGATTAACATGAAAGCAGGAGTGGGACAAGTATGAAAGGCCATATGCTTCGCGCTGTCCTGGAACATAAGGCACAGCCAGGTTTTTATAGTGAGGCGTGAGCTTTGGTCTGGAAAACTTGTCCGTGTTGGTGCTTAACTGGAAAACTATGCCAGCCTTCTATCAGGGTTCCACACTCGTTGCAAGTTGTGGTAGAGAAGAAAGGTTATGCATCAACACTCGCTAGGGTCAAGAGGGTTCCAGCTATGAACACGAAGACTCGACAAGACAACTGACTTGACGGACAAGATAGACAGACTGTACGGTTTCCTTATTAGAAAGGATACTTGATTAGGAACTCCACACATCACTGCAATAATACAAAATATAAAATCCAATCTCAGAATTTAACAGCTAAAGTAAATAAATTAAATTATATTAAAAAGAAACTTGAAATTTTTGAAATATTCATTTTTATTCATTTATTCATTTTTGAGTTATTATTTTTTTTTCTTTTTTTAAATTTGTTCAATTCTTTTCTTTTATTTTTCTTTCGCTTTGCACATACTACGGTTTTTGTTTTCATTTTTGGTTTAGAATTTTGAATTATTTCTTTTACAAGATAGATTATGCGTTTTATTTATAGGTTTTGAATTTCCTTTTGATAATTTTTTTTTGTTTCATAATTGGAACAAATAATACAATTTTTTGAATTTATAGGTTTTAGGTTTTCATTTTTTTAATTATTCTACCATTTTCTTTTTAGCTTTCAAAATTGAAAGAAATCATTACATTTTTTTTTTGTTTTCAGTTTTCAGATTTTTCTTAACTACTAATTCTTGCATAAAGTCAAAAATTTGAGTTAGTGAGAAATAATCTTTTATTATTGAAGAAAAGGCGAATTCTTGAATTATAATTAGGTTTTTTGAGTAGTTATTCAATTTCAATTTCTTTTAACATACAGATTTTTTTTTTTGAGTTTTTTTTGTATTTGAATATAAATTTTTTTATAGACATTTTTTGAATTCTTATATTTTAATAAATATCCTTATCTTAATTTAGTTAATTTGTGAATTTTTAGTTTTAGTTTTTATATTTTTTCCTTTTAGATTTTTTTTTTTTTTTTTTTTGAAGTTTAAAGAGGAAAATTGAATAGAAGAAAGGCATGTCAGGTATGAAGAAAGGAGCAATTCCGAAAAACACTTCGACTAGACCGTGCATAAGATATCCTCTTAGGAGTCTTATGACAGAACAGATGGAAGACAGGGCTCCTGCGCCCGAAGACAATCCTAGTGCTATGTCTACTCTGAACGGTGATATATTGAGTAGGTCCTTAGGGGAAAATTTGCCTGGGGTACAGGAAAGCAATAGATTTGAGGAAAATTTATCAAATGGTAGAACGCAAAGTGAGTCGGTTAGGGAATTTGCGCTTCTTCGACCTACGATCGAAGAGATCGACGAAAATAATGATCTTCATGATCCAGATGATGATTATGATATCCTCAATCAGATTCGTCTAATCCAAATTCAAGAGAAAACCGTTCGTGGAAACACAGAAGCTCTTGAAAGAAATACAAAACGCGTTACGTTGAATAGGGAACAGACTCGTCAAGAGTTTAACCCCAGTTTGGGTTTTAATAGACGAGATATTGAAGGAAATATAGGAGCTGGTGAGAGTGGCTCACAGCGCAGGAGTGGTGAAAAGACACGCTATCCTTATGAGTCTGACTCAGATTTCATACGGAGAATTACCGAGGAGAGTGTCTCAAATAAGATAGGCAAGGCAGTTTCACTAGCCGTCCGTGAAAATAATGATAGGACATTGATTATGTTTCATGAGGGTATGTCGAAGATGTTCGTCGCTATGGAAAATAAGATCAGTGAAATTAATAAAAAAATAAATGAACTTGAACATTATGAACACTCCTCAACACAATATTCATTTCCCCGACAGACTCGACAAACCGAGAACGTGACCACATCTAGGCCAGTAGTTCCCAATCCGCCAGCCCCTACAACATTAGGTCAAGCTCCTAATAGAGGTCCTCTAAATTCACGAGATTCCACTAGACGAGTGGACGTACATAAATGGGGAATAAAGTTTGATGGGTCATCAAAGTCCATGCCTGTAGAAAGTTTTATTTTCAGGATTGAAACTCTACAACGTAAATGTGATTTAAGTAATGAAGATTTATTTGCAAACTTTCATCACTTAGTCACAGGAGGCGCCGAAAGATGGTATTGGCAGTACCTTGAAGAAAATGCTGACGATACATTACTTAATTATCATGATTTAAAAGCTGAATTGTTAAATCAGTATAAAAATAAAAGAAGAGACCCCGAGATTTTGCGTCAAATTATGGACAGAAGACAACTTCCTCATGAAACCTTTGACGAATTCTACAGCGATGTTAGGGCCCTATTCCTTCAAATGCGAAATCGTCCAAATGAACAGGATTTGATAGGAATTCTAATGCCCAACATTAAAGACAGAGTAGCTAACTTGATTTTTAGTAGTTCGATCAACTCAATTCATGAATTGAGAGAACAGTGTAGGCGAGCGGAAATTCATATAGCTTCAAGAGATTTTAAGTTTAGGAAAAATGTAAGTGAAGTAGACTATTGTAGACAAGATATACAAGAAGATGAATGGATAAAAGATGATTCATACAAGACAGGAGATGAAGACTATGATATCGCAGCTATTCAACAGAGCAGAGGGAATATGAACCATAATAAGAGAAGTTTGGGTCTACCTAAACATATAGACAATGAAAAAAGACATTTAGGTTTGAATGAACATATGAAAGATGTAGGAGCTAAGAATACGACTTGTCCTTCGAGTTTCCATACCATGACTTGCTTTAGTTGTGGACAAGGAAACATTTCTTTCAAATGTGCGTCGTGTATGGGAAAAGTTCAAATCGGGAGTGCGTCCGGGAATCAGCTACCGACGAAAACTCAACTTCCCGGGAATCCCAATCCCCAGGAAAAGTAAATATTTTAACAAGAGATGAAACCAAAAAGATAAATATGATTGAACCTAATTCGAATCCTAGGAAAACTCTTCATCAAAGACTTATTGATTATCAAGAAGCAAGAAAACGAATATTTGGAGAAGAGTTAGAACAAACTATTAAAATGTCAAGGAATTTCAAGAAAATTTTAAAATTAAGGGAAAAATGTGCAATTAATAGGTTTCATAAAATTAGAATAGAATCATCTGTGATAACAAATACTGACGACAATAGACCATATACAAAAGTATATATAGGAGGTGAAGAGATGCTCGGTCTATTAGATAGTGGAGCATCAGTTAGTTGTTTGGGGAGTAGTGCAATGGATTTCGTAAGAAATCATAATATAGAAATTATTAAAATGAATATAGGAATTAAGACAGCTGACGGGAACAATCAACAGATTTTAGGTAGATTCAAAACAAAGGTTTCATGGGGAAAGAACACTGAGGAAATGGAACTTTATGTCGTACCAGGCTTACAGCAAAAGCTGTATTTAGGCGTCGACTTTTGGAGAGCCTTCAAGGTAGCTCCACACATTGTCAGTGCTCTTGACACTCCATTGCCGATGGAGGGACAGGATCTTGGTCCCGTCAGGCAACTTTCACCAGCACAAACTGAGGAATTAGAGCAGGTCAAGCAGCTTTTTCCTTCGTTTGCAGTGTTGGGATTGGGAAAGACAAGTCTAGAAGAACACGTCATTGAGATGGAAGACGAAAGCATTCCCATCAAACAAAGACACTACCCAATCTCACCTGCAGTACAGAAGTTGATGTACGCGGAACTTGACCGAATGCTCGCTCTTGGAGTAATCGAAGAAAGCAACAGTGCCTATAGTTCCCCAGTGGTGCTGGTGAGGAAACCTGGAAAGAACAGACTTTGCTTGGATTCACGTAAAGTGAATGCGGCTACCAAGAAATTTGCTTATCCTCTTCCACACATAGAAGGCATAATTAGTCGACTTCAAAACACCCATTTTATTTCAAGCATTGATTTAAAAGATGCATTTTGGCAGATTCCTCTGGAGGCCAAATCAAGGGAGAAAACAGCTTTCACAGTCCCTGGGCGGCCGTTGTATCAGTTCACGGTTATGCCTTTTGGACTGTGCAATGCCGCTCAGAGAATGTGTAAGCTGATGGACAAAGTCATTCCCGCTCGTATGAGAGAGAATGTCTTTGTCTACCTTGATGACCTCTTGATTTGTTCTCCAGACTTTGGAACTCACATTAAGACACTGGAAGAGGTAGCTAAATGTCTACGGGATGCTGGGCTCACGATTAACGTGGAGAAAAGTAAATTCTGCTTCAAGGAGATTAAGTATCTTGGTTACTTCATCGGTGATGGGTGTCTGAGAACTGACCCCGAAAAAGTCTCAGCAGTGAAAGATTTTCCAATTCCAGGGACTCCTAAGCAACTCCGTCGGTTTCTAGGGATGACAGGGTGGTATAGGCGTTTCATACCGAATTTCGCAACAATATCAGCTCCCATGACAGACTGTTTGAAAAAAGGTAAATCATTTTCAATGACAGACGAAGCGATCAAAGCCTTTGATGAACTAAAGACCATGTTAGTAACTGCTCCAATACTGACGAACCCGGACTTTTCGAAACATTTTTACATCCAGTGTGATGCTTCGACTTCAGGCGTAGGGAGTGTTCTTTTTCAGAAAGATGCGGAAGAGAACGAGCGGCCCATAGCATTCATGTCTCAGAAGCTTAATTCCGCTCAAAGGAATTATACAGTGACTGAACTTGAATGCTTGGCGGCCGTTCTGTCAGTGAAGAAGTTTAGGGCCTACATTGAGGGATTACCGTTCACTATAATAACAGATCATGCCAGTTTAAAATGGTTAATGACTCAGAAGGATCTATCTGGACGCTTGGCCAGATGGAGTTTCAAACTGCAAGGTTTTGATTTCGCTATCGAACATAGGAAAGGTATCCTCAATGTAGTCCCTGATACTCTCTCACGTATCTACATGGACGAGCTCAATCCCGAAAAAGAAATGCAGGAAGTTGATCTCAGTTCCCCATATTTCTGTTCGCAGGAATATGAGGAGCTGAAGAAAACGGTAAACGAAAACAAAGACCGTCTCCCTGATGTATGTGTTTCGGAAGGATTCGTATACAAACGGACAAACATAAGGACAGGAGACGAACTACAGGAAGACAGAGCCTGGAAACTCTGGATTCCGAAGGAGTTGCATAGGAGTCTCTTGCAAGCGGCTCATAACTCGCCTGCTGCAGGACATGGAGGTATACATAAGACTCTAGCGAAATTGCGACAAAGGTACTTCTGGCCAAATATGACCATAGACGTACGAGAACACGTTAATTCATGTGACGTTTGCAAATGTAGTAAACCTTTGAACACTATATCTCGACCTCTAATGGGAAATCAAGTTATGACAGAGAGACCATTTCAAAGACTATATATAGATTTTCTAGGACCTTATCCTAGGTCAAAAACTGGACACACCCACATATTTATATGCCTAGACCATTTTAGTAAATTTGTTTTCCTAAAACCGATAAGGAAAGCTACTGCATCAGAAGTAGTAAGATACTTAGAAGAGAACGTATTCCATATTTTTGGTGTACCAGAATACGTACACTCAGACAATGGAAAACAGTTCATATCAGAACTATTTTCCAGCTTTCTCAAAAGATATGGTGTTAAACACGTCCGAACTGCATTCTATTCGCCACAAGCGAATGCATCAGAAAGAGTAAATCGTTCTATACTAGCAAAGATCAGATCATATTTAGACAATGACCAAAGAAATTGGGATCTACATGCTAGTAATGCAGCGTTTTCTTTAAGAAGTGTCATTCATGACTCCATTGGTTTTGAGCCTTACTATGCGGTATTCGGCTCCCAAATGATACAAAATGGAGAATCATATGAACTTCTCCGCAGATTAGACGCTTTAAAAGATGGAAATATTAAAATAAATAACAATAGTGATAAGCTAGAGCTCATCAGAAAAAAGATTTTTGAGAATTTAAAGCTTGCACACCAAAAGATAGCAAAAGTTTATAACACACGAAGTAGAGACATCCAGTATAGTGTAGGACAAATAGTTTACAGAAGAAGTTTCAAACAGAGTAACTTAGCAGATTGCTTTAACGCAAAATTAGGTCCGAAGTTTGTGAAATCCATTGTTTTAAAGAAAATTGGAAACTCCTTGTATGACATTGGAAATCTCAAAGGAGAAAAAGTCGGAGTTTTCCATGCCAAGGATCTTCACACTTAATCATTTGACGAATCTGAGAATCCCGGCTGCATAGCTTAAAAATCTGTGATATACTCTGTAAAATCTTTTTTTTTCTTCTGTGATATACTACTGATACTGATAATCTATACCTGTGATAAACCTATTTCTGTGATAAACTTTAGCCCTAAGATAGAAATATAAATCTGTGATAGCATTTGTGATATTTTGTTTAGCTTTAGTTTTTATTTATCAAAGAGAGAGTTTATATTAGATTTAGTACCTAACAGAGAATTTTATTTATTTATATTTTTTTTTATTTTTAAGAACAACTATCAAACAATGTGCAATATAGGTTAAGCATAGGTTAACATTCTTGATTTTGAAAATCAAAGATTTTGCCATAACAAATAATACCTAATTTTTCCATCCGTGATATTTTTACTAGTTACGTCCACTTTCTGTTAATTCTGACTAATGTAGCGATAATTCGAATCGTGTACATGACCCAAGCAAAATTGTTTTTAACAATGCCCAGCTCAGTCGATAGAGGCATGAGAGTTCAGGGCGGGGCTCTTGCCACACGTTTGTGACGAAATAAGGTAATAAGGCGCAACCTAAACCCCTTTTTTTTACGATGCTTATGACCTCACGACCACTCAGTCATAATCGTCGATCCTGTAACGTGGCTCAGTTGCGTTTTAGAAAAAAAAAAAAAAAAAAAAACAAAATAAAATCGATACGCATAATACCTAATAGAAATATATGTAATTAACAAAAAAAAAAAAAAAAGAAAAACTAACTAACTACAAAACTAACTAACTACATAACTAGCTAACTACAAAACTAACTACATCAAAACATAATACCATAATAATTCCCACAGGGAAGAGGTGATCATACACACCTCCTCTACCTGTATATTGCGCAAGGGAGCATCGGTGGAGCAAAAATCCCTACGGTGCGGGGTTCATATCCAATTAGCATAATTTTGGTAGGCACATTTGCACAATGTACCTACATCTTAACAAGAAATGCAATTGCAGCTTTTCTTCGGTTTGTGTCTGTTCGGCGTGTTCTGCTGTATGTAGATATCTGAAAGATACAAACAATAAAATGGATAAATGTGGATTCATGGTAGAAATAGTCAGATGTAATAAATATTAGATAGCCACCTAGGCCTCGACCAATTCGGCAAAGACCTAGATTTCTACCAATGTTTACATCTTTGATTAGATGTATATAGAAGCATACATACCTTTTCCTTTTTACGGCATAATCATTCGACAGTTTTATCTAGAAATTTAAAAAGAAATACAAATTGAAATAATTATTATTATAATTATAAATAAAGAAAAATCAAATACCTACCAATAATTTGTCAACTGTCCGCCACGTTTGATGCAAAACACATTTTTTTATGCAAATCAAATTTGACATATCGTTCTGTATAGCTTGGTCTCACTCTTAAAGGAGTTAGGACATATGAATCCACTTTGCGACGGCCATTTTTTTTACGGCGAATTAAAACTAGTATGTATTACCGATGAACCATCTATAATCATAGTAATAGATGATTATAGAAAAGCAAAAATTCGAAGGAAAGAAGGAATCTAGCGTCGGTTACCCTTTGAAAATAATAATAGAGAATGTAGTAGTAATAAAAAAATTTGGAAACTAATCAAAAGTAATTAGGATAAGATTTTTGCAATATAGATACTGTGATATTAGATGTAAGGTATCAAACAAATAAATAGTACAATGTTAGTTAAATTATATTAGTAATATTACCTACTACACTGCATATCATTAAACATATGGGAGTGAGGAGGACAGGTGTTTGATATGTTAACTGATAGGTAGGATCCAACTATCTAGCAGTTATCGATCTATTTACTTAATAAAACAAAGAAATTTCATTATATAATAAGGGTCTTTGTGACGATATGAAGAGAAAGAGTAGTCAAATGACTTGCGATTTTCTTACTGAATAAAAGTAATTCCTTCCGAGAAATTTGCTTTGAATTCATATTTAAATTTAAATTCAAGTGTGCAAAAAAAGTTTGAAATTAAGCAAAATAGCTTAAATATAAAAAGAATTTTTAATTTAAAAATTAAGAAAGGAAAGAAATTTAAAGCAGTGGATATACAGTGAATATACAGTGGATGAGATAGTCGAAAGCCCCATTTATAAGAAAATAATAATTTAATAATAAAACGCAGAGGTATGTAGTTTTAAGAGATATAGATAATAGTAGCCTAATTCGGGAACCTTTTACTTTCCTCGCTTAGGTACATATTCGTGATTCTGGGGGCTATACAAATCAGAATAGACGCAATAAGTGCCTCTGCTTGTACGAGGATACAGGAGCCCTGTCTTTACCATCACTAAGAGGAAAAATTATATGTAGCAGGGAATTCTGTATAGCCAAGAACCAGGATATTAGAAAGCAAATAAAAGAAGCTCTAAGAAGGTTCCAGAAGCAGTACATAAACGAAGTGAACAAAGAAAAAAAAAAAGAAACAAAGAAACAAAGAACAAATTAGTGAAATAATAACTTAAAATTTTTTTCCTTTTTTTTTTCAATAATTATTTCAATCTGAATTCAAATTTTTCTATTTCAAAGTAAATTTAGTTTTTTTAATTTTTGGTAAATTTTAATTTCAATTTAAATTTGAATCTGTGCTTAAATGAGTTGTTTTTTTTACGTGCACTAACTTTTTAAGTGAAATTTAAACAACGAAATAACGTTCCTGATCTGTGCTGCCGGCAGGACTTCGAGGGACGTGTAAAAAACGTGAGTACCTAATATATAGGAACATGAATTCATTGGGATGAGCAAAGAATACCCCAACCGAAATCAACATATAACAAACGTTTAAGGACAGATTTTTTGTTTTTTTTATATTTTTTAATCTCATGGGATTGTGATAAATTTTGGTTGCCATTTTTAATTTATATACATATATAATTTATACTTTTAAAAATCTTCTCTTTTGAAATTATAAAAAAATTAAATATTTATATTGTTTTTTTGAAAGAAATGAACCAAATATCTTTTTTTTTGCTGAAGTTGGAATGAAACTTATAGTAGTAATATTACAATGATGGGTTACTAAATCTAAAGCAATTGGTGTGTGGAGAACCGCGTCAAGCCGTCTATAAGGCAAAGTACGAGACTAGGTGTAGATACATGACGAACTAACGGTAGGACTATATAGCTGGAACGCAATTTAGGGGCTATCTTCCTCAATCTTAGGCCAAAGAAGATAGCAAAGGATATGTCTTTGACATGGGTGGGATGGCCAAGCTTCGCCAACAACATCAGGCCAACCTAATTGCTCCTAGCGAACCATTATCTTGGTGAGACAATGGAATGAAGGTAAAGTCTATTGATGAGATAGAGTAGATTAGATTTAAGGTTTTAGTTATAGTTATAGTATAAGGGGGGGTTAGATTTTTTCCTTTATAATAGGTAAAAATATAGTTTTAGGAATAGAATAGTTTTTTTTATCTTAATTCAAAGACATATTACCGTACTTTTTCCATTCTTTCACCAGGGTAATGGCATAGGCAAGTGAGTGTGTTATTTTTCTTCCTCAGCTTTCTTCTAATCGTCCAGTCCGTGTCCGTCCGACATAGTTAAGTAGCTTCCTTACCTTTTTTTTTTTTTCCTTTAACTTATAATTTTGGCATGATAAATATGAAATTGAGCTAAAAGTGTCTTGATAAGGACAAGAACTCCCCCCGTCCGACGAGCTTAGCTGAGCCGAGACAAGCATGCCATCGTCCTTAAATATAGCACTAAGGTTGCCCCTGTGGCCTGAACTAGCCTCATTTCAATGCATTTATTTATATCGTAATAAAATTTTGTGTGCATATTCTATATAAAAAAAACGAAAAAATTCAGCCCAGAAAGGTTAATGTGCCTCAAAAACTTACAAACTTATCGAGGAATTAAAAAAATGTTCGACAGCGTAATTTTTATTTTAGATGTAGAAAATTAAAGAGCACACTCAAAAAAAGCTTAGAAATGCCTAGAAACCTGAAGTTATCCAGAGAGTGAGTGCTGAAAAAGTAACTATATTAAGTGTCATTTTTATTCCACTAAATAGATTATTTAAAATGAATTTTTATTTTAAACGAAAATTGATAAAATTTTTTAACTTATTTCATGTACGTTTCTCGGACTTTTATTTTATAATTTTAAACACTAAATTGATGTATAAGTTATGAAATAAGAGCATAAAGCAAAAAGTAAGTGATACTTTAAGAAAAAATAAAAAAAAATAAATTAAGCATACAAAATAGTGAACAGTTCCGAAAAAAAATGGTTGATGAACTTATCGTAAGTTTTTTACGATTTGAAAAAAAACTGGAGGGTGGTGGACCAATTCTAACTTGAAATTCAAATTCAGCGCGTCAAAATACGTAAGGATATGTAGGTTCGGTTTTTGAAATTAACTACTTTTTTATTTTTTTGTGCACCTGTGTAGAAACTCGACAAATTTTTATCAATTAATTTTTGATGCATTGATGAAATTTAGTAACGCGAGTTGATTTACATTTCTGACGTTACTTTGATTATAAAACCATCAACTGTTTTGGTGTGCTAATGACTTGAATTTTTTTTTTAAACGAAAATCTTAAGGTACGCTGGATTTCCTCATATGCGGCTACCTATCCAAAAATTATATATACAAGAAAAGTTGTCATTTCCCCTTTAAGTATATGCGAAATTAACAGTCAGTTACATCAGTTATATTGTCGAAATAACCCAGATTTTAAAATATTTAATTATACTTAGTGCAATAAAGTGAAATACTTTTAGATTCTGTCTATAGATCACTAATACTCCAAGAATATCGGTGGAACTGATAAGGTATAAGACATACAATTTAAGATACATTTTCAAATCAAAATAAATTAACTTGAAACTAGAATTCCATCCAAAATGTATTTACGCAAAAGTTCAAACATGAAAACCTAAAAAATTCAATTAATTTTGATATAAAAGTCATTGCTATCTAAGAGGATTGCAGAATCCAGATTCCAAAAATAAAAATGAGTATACTCTCTACTTTAAATCGATCACAAAAATCTCCGTAACAAAAATAATTTCACAAAGTGAAGAACTTCCATTTTGATGTATAACATTATTATCCCTCTAAAAGAATTTCAAACTTTTTCTTCAATTACAAACTAATGATGTTCCGTCTCATCAAGGGGCAAATTGAGACATCCAAAATGAATAGAACTTATTTGTAGATAAAAGTAATTGAGCGTGCTACACGTCAATTCTGTCGAAATGGAATATTTTCTTTCAAAAAACACCAACAAGAGGAAAACGGTGATGAAGCGATACAAGGGCTATGGCAGTAGCAAAAATCTCTGCTCCAAACTAATCACATGATTAATGATTCGTCCGTCACCCGAGGCGGCATGGCACACAGCTTTACTAAACAGCCAGACACCACAGCCTGAACAGCGGTGTCCCGATAGTATGTATCGTTCGTCAGCATCAGCTCCACGCAATCCAAATCCAACGTCTTACTCAAGGGATACCCTCGATTTGACGTTATTTGATGTGTGATGTACCGAAATGAATGACAGGTGTCGACAGGTGATGGATTGTTGTGTAAGTTGTGTACGGTGATTCGTCCATTCATTCTGTCATCTCGCTTCTGGAAGGTCTTACCTACTCTTTTTGGTTAAAGGATCATTACAAACCTATCAGATCGTTGCCATTGTCTTGTCACTGAGTTGGAATTTACTTTTATTTGTGATCTAAATGTACAATGGTTGTAGTGTTTTAGTGATGGGGTTGAAGAATATGCTCCACGTGAATTCGCATTTAACTCATAGCGGACGTGTAATTTCTCAAACTAGCAAATTCCACTATACGAGTAAGATTGGAAAATAATCTTGACTACCTTCACTAATACAAGCCATTTAAATGTTCTTTTATGTTATGTAAAAAGAAATGTATAAAAATAATCGTGACAGGAAATTTGTTAACATCGAACAGATAAAAAACACCACACACACTGCATACCACAACAACAATGTTTGAAAAATCGACACAACACTCGTTATGCCCTCTTAAATCTTATTAGGAATGACAATCGATTAATTTGGAATTCAATACGGACAACGTTCCTAAATCATCCCGAAGAAGTTGAACGAAATCATTGGTGGCGGCAGATACCTGCGCTTAATATCGACGACCTGAGGATGGAATGACTATCATCTTTTAAATTTTTAACAGTGATCCCACTTTAAGGTTTTGAGATTTTTCTTTGTTCTGAAGACTAAAAAACGACTGTCTTATTGTACAACAAGATAGGTATGTGTAAAATTATAAGTCGAAATTTATGGTAGTTTTTCTGTATAATAAAAACTATAAAAACTGTGAACACATTTATTAATTTTAAAGAAAGTTCTTTGTTTGTGGATCATTATGAAACAATCTCGACAAATTAATTTTTTGTATACCTTACTTGAAATTTTCATTTGAACTCCAAAATTACGAATTCTTCCCTTTTGACTGCAAAATTTTCCAAACATTAGCAAATTATTATAATTAATTTAAAAATTCTTAAACAATTCAGAAGAGGCAAAGCTCACCCAAGCTATAACATTCTAAGCAACCAATTTGTAGCTACATTTACGTAAAGGAAAATATTGTATGGAGATGATGGATCTATCCAATTTAACCAGACCCTTTTGATGTCTGATGACTACATTTTACATAATACTAGGCGCGTTTTATTGGTAATCTATATCTAGCGCAGTAATACAAGCACCAAAAAAACGCTTTATTCACTCTTTAACTCACTCTTCCTTCCTACTTGTTGAATTAACTTACACGGATGTGTTCGAAAGATCTCGTTTTTAAGCTGGAGTTGAAATATTCATGAAAATGCAGATTGAGTAGAAATATTCATGAAAATGCAGATCGAGTTGATTTAGAGTTTTTCTCACTGTTAAATTTGATTTAAAACTTACAAAAGTGGGAAAATATATCGCATATACATTATATACTGAGTATTGGAGAAAAAAAACATAGTACTCAATAAAATTAAATTGGCGCAAAATTTTAAACAGCCTCTTATTAAGGTAGTAGTATTATACTTCTTATATATTTCCTAACTTTAAAGTAGTTTTCTAACTTTAAACATTTGTTAACTAATATCGTCCTAAAGCTAGGAGCGCACAATCAATTTTTAGTTGCACAACTGTTTAGATACTTATAGAAAACAGATGAACTATTTGGTTGAATGTCCGCGCAGGTGCATATAATTATATGTTACACAAAATAGCGAACTCGTTTTAGGCAATCGTTTAGTTTGCATCAAAACACAAAGTTTTTAGTTTCTTGAACCAAACAGTTGCGAAACCGCCTAGCTTAAGGCAATTTCTTTTAATAAATTGATTTTTAGCAACCTTTAAACAATAGAAGTTCGTGCTAAAAACTAAGTAAACAGACTTATTTTGACGTTTTTAAATGTTAAGGAGTCATCCCAACTAACAATTTTGCTTCCGATTTCTGAAATTAAAGAATCATTCGTAGCTATAGTGCTCATATAACCATTCTTGGTGGAAGTCAAATAGCTATAGGAGTAAAAATTGATATAATTCATGTCCTAGACATTCTCTGGGTCACTTTTTATCACCTTTATAGGCGTAAAGACTCAATACTTCTTTAATCATTCTATATTTATACTATAAGATCACAGGCAGCTCATACTCCGATAGTCATCCGAAGAAACTGCTATAAAAGTCCTAATTTGGTATTCGTTATCTTTATAGAATCAATTTTGGACAGTTTAAGTCAAGGTGGAGTATAGTTCCTGTAGTACTTTTATAAAACTGTGCAAATATATGCAGTCAAAATGAGTCATTGACCCAGAATGCACCACGTGCTTTTGTACACATGAGGGACATATATGCTACACTATCAAGTACAACAACAAAATGCGCAATCTGCGTAACTCTGCATAAATTAAATGTACGACTGGGTCGAACGAACTTGAACGAAAATGTAAAAAATGCAAATTTTAACAAATTTAAGTTTTTAAACCAAAAAAAAAAACTTTTTTTAAAAATTGTTTTAGTACGACAAATAAAAATGAAATGCCATGCAATTTTTTAGAAATTATGAATTTATTAAAAAAAAAACAATAATTAAAAAATTAAAAAATTTTAGCGGATTCTTAAAAAAAATAAGTTTTTATATACAAAATGTTTATAACATTTTTGAGAAAAACATTTGGTTTATCTACTTTCAGTGTTTATAATTTTACGGATAAAAATTAAATCTAAAAAAAATATTGACCTGTTTTTTTTTTAATTCAAAAAAATATTTTTTTTTAAAGATTGGATAGAAATTTTTTTAAGCTTTTAACAAGCTTTTCTAAAAAAAAAACTATTATTAAAATCCAACAAGCTGTTACTGAGAAATTCAAAATTAGAAAAAAAATTATGTGGTAGGTAGCCAGTAAAATCTTAATTTCAACCTTTTATCGAATTATACATCGTTAAAATTAATCGAAAAGAAAAAAATTATTAAAATTCTCTAGGTGCCGTTTCCGATAAAAATACGATTTTTGAAAACCATTTCTTAACATTTGTAATTGTTTTTTTATATCTTGTAGATTGTAAACAAATTTTAATTAAGTTTTAAAAAATTAAAGCAGGGTGTTTTTTTTTACGAATGCATAACTTGCTAAATAGCAGCTATGTCGCAAGTAAAAAGTCAACATTGCAATTTATTTGAAAAAAAAAATAAATTAAAGTTTTATTCATATAAAACTTAAAAAGCATCTATAAAGAAAGTCTATGTGGTTTTTTAGGAGATAAATCACGATAAAAGCGATCCCAATTCAACGCCGGCTCTGAGATATACCAGTTTGGCCGAGCGGTTAGCGAGTAAGAGATTTGGTGTGAGAGGACTCGAGTTCAAATCCCAGGTCCGCCTATTCATGTAAGTAATTTTTAAATTAATTTTAAAACTAAAAGTAGAAATTAAATCATAATAATCAGCTCTTAAGATCTTCACAGAAATCATGCGGAAAAACCCGAAAAACATATGCAAGAAAAGCATCAAAATAAAAATGAAATCAAATAAGCACAAAATAAATATTTTTTTTTTATTTTATGCATACTCCTATAAGTATTTTATTCTTGTGACAGTAAATCTTCTTTTCATTGCCACTATCGATGCAATTGCTGCAATAAAGCATATATTACCTCTATAACATAACGATAAGTATGTTCTTCGGAGTAACACAATTTACTCCATAAAGGTCCAATAGAAGTTAAAAAAAGTCGCCCTTTTAACTCTATGGAGTTTTATATAACCCTTAAATGTGTGCAATAGACAGTAACAAGAAGCTTCTCTAGATGAATATAGAAGTAAAATTGTTAGTTGGGATATGAAGTTAGAACGATACTAAAAAAATGAAATAGATATTCTGAGAGTTTAACTTCAATAAAAGTGTAGAGAAAGTATGATGCTGTGTCCGATTAAAGTTTTGCAAAATCGTTGTCTTAACCTAGTTTCATACTAAAACAGTGCAATTTTTTCAGTTTTTATATGAATTCAGCATAATACCACAGTTAGACGACATTTTTGAACAACTGGCATTTGTTAAATAAAACATATCAATCGAAAATCGCCTTCACGTAAATTGATTCAATATTTTATAACAAAATAATGGCAGTAGTGTAAAGCTGGAATTATGGTATGAATTAAAGTTTTGCATTTGAAAAAATATTCGTTCTATAAATTTCGGAGCGATCACACTTTGGATTAGTAAAGCCAAATTATAACAAAATAAATACCAACGAACACACCCTCAAGTATGCCACATATATTTTTTCGGACACCACCTAAACACCTCCTACATTTGAACATCCGAAACTCCATCTTCACTAAATTATCCATTTCCATTACTAGCTTATTTTTATTCACTAATCGTTTGTTGTTGTTTTCCATGTTAAATTTTGCGATGTAGTGTATTCACTAACCAATAAAACACGGCTACTATAGTCCTAAATTTAATTTCAAATATTAAAAACCGGTATTAAAATGCAACCTAAAAATATAAAATGTTATTCGGTAAATGCATTGTGAAAGTAAGGTAAAGAAAAGTCGAGTCAAGAAAAGAAAAGTCAAAGTCAAACTAAAGGTGCATTATATTTTGTCATTAACTTCAATAGAAAGTTTGAGCGACCTCAACTCCAAAGCGCGTTTCGCCCAGGTACGACAATGGGCTCATCAGTTAGATGAAGTAATTTTCTTAAAAATATCTTCGTTGACCACGGACATTAATATTGTAGGCGTCTGAATTTATTCAAATTCCCCTAGGAAAATAAATCTCACAGTATATTACTGCTGTAAAATTTATAAGCGTCGCTAAACATCTACAAATAATAATTGCGTCTTAGAAGGGTACGACAGAATGAGATGAGCCCACCTGGGCGAAACGCACCTTGGAGTTGAGGTCGCTCAAACTTTCTATTGAATTTAATTAAATCACTCCACTTAAAATTGAAGTAATTTTCTTATTTCATATAAATATCTTCGTTGATTTTGTCATTAACAATTAATCATTTGGATTTAAGATAAAATTATTTTAAACTCTTTAAATTGCGTGAATTAAGAATTTATAAAAAGCTTTTAAAAACTACTGATTTCTTATTTAACCCCTTTCATCTCCCAACATACATATAATGTGAGACCGATGAATGGCAAAGGTGTGAGCATTTCTGACTTAAAGTAGTAATTAATTGTAAAACAACAACACAACATTGAAAACATTGCTAAATATAAAGTAATTGATTTTTAAGCTTTTGAACTAGTTTTTGAAATAAAAAACATTTAAGAGTCTTGAGTCTGATTCGTTGCTAAGGCGCGGCAAAACTTGTTGTAGTCTCAAAAAAAAAAAAAAAAAAAAAAAACGAAAACCAACCGGGCAAATATTACAAAATTAACAAAAAATTAAACAAAATTAAACGTCAATAAAAATCACAAAGCCAATCAATACAAAAACAAAAAAACACAAATGTCATTTTTCTTCTGAGCGAAAAGTTATGGAGAATAATGGTGAAAATAGATTCTTTTTGGATTTTCTCAAAACTTCTTCTCCGTTCTGTCTTGCGACTAAGTTTATTTGAATCTTTGCGATACTAATTTGGTTTTGTTTTGCTTACAAAGGTCCTTTTATTTTAATTTTTCGCACTTATGTAATTTCATCTCAAGAGAGCAAATTTTTATTTCTAAAATGAATAAGTTACTGAAATTGAAATCAAAGTAAAATGGCATCACTGGTTAACTGATCGAAAGAACATAAAACTCCAGAAAAACTGAGTGAAACAGAGACTACTTATTGGTTTCAAAGAAGAATCACCAACTCGTGTTTTGTTGTGGTTTTCCTGAAACCATGTCCGATGTGACAAATAAGCAGCAATAAGTCAAAATGTTACATCGAAGACGTCATGGAATCGTAATTTTACCTGCAGAGAACAATTGGAGAGGCTTATCTTCTCTCACTTTCACTAGGATGTTCTCGTCGATCGTGTTGTTAGTTTGAAGGAAGAAGAAAAAAAATATCTAAAAAAAAAACGGGATCGCCTTTGCCACCACCACCTGTCGGAATGCAGCCTTAAAGGTGGTCGATAATACATCAACATTGATTTATTAATGGGTCATCATCACACTTACCATTAAACCAGCATCTTGTGGCGTCTTATAAGGCGAGAGCGGTGAATGATGGATGCACGAACATATCTATGGATCCGGTTTTGATTGTTCTTCTTTCATGGAGCATTTGGGGATAGCTTAGATTCCTTGTCCAGCATCACACTTCACGCACCTACGCATGCGCACATTACAAAATCTGCACATCCCTGTACGATTAATTCAAGTGTCCAATCAGCGGGGAAACTCAATTAATTGTACGAGCTCCTTCTGTTTGGAAACACGGTCTTCCACTAGCTTTCAATTGAAGTTTCGTTTCTTGCTGCTAACAGTTTATCGCTCGTTCTAGTCACACCTCTTATCTTGGAAATTTATCAACACGTAAAAGAACAAATTTGTTGCCATGTAATAACGCATAATATACATCTATCTGTATTTAAGCATTGAAAGGTTTCGTTGCTTGCATCCCGTGGTCATACAAGTCAAGATGCAGAAGGATGTAGGTAGTGTTGGACCACAGCCCCGCTGAAACACCGAAACGCAATAATTGTTTAAGTGAATTCGCGCCCGGACAAGTGGTTAGGGAGAAAATTCCCAAGTACCTTACCTATCGTTTCGATGCTGCTGCTGTATTGACATGCATCTCGATGGAGTGTTGATGTGCCGGGGTAAATATCTGGGATAGGATCGCATCGGAGGAGATAAGGCGTGGGTTTGTCGATTTTTGTTTCGTATTACCAATGGGGCATCCGATTCTGGATCTTGAAGTGTTTATTGAAAAAAAAAAAAAAACGTAGAAGAACCTTCGATGGGAGATATAAATCAAACAACATCTGAAGTTCGTCTTAAAGTTTATGGTAAAGTTGATGCTGCGCATTCTCATGATGTACCTTTTCGATCTCGATATATGATAAATATTGTCAGGAGTTGTGCCCCTTGTCTTTGCGACTAAAAATAAATACTATGTACATTGGAAAATCACGATATTCAATCTCACAAGTTTTTTTTTCAGTATTTGACAGCAAATAGTTGTTTGCTATATAAAATTCACATTGTTTTTAACAGGTGAGGCAGACTGTTGAATTTTATAGGTAGATAATTCAGTCTACATATTTTGTTAAAAAAAATCGTTAGGCAAAGAAGTTCTGCCAAATGGCGCCTCCAATAATACCTAATAAATGCATACCATAATTTTGTTACATTCCGACACCAACAGTAAAAAAAGCTAATTTATTTGATTAACATTAATAATACACATGAATGAAATGTTCAACTATTAGAGGTTGTTCCTTTAAATATCGAAGAGTAAAAATATTTAACGAAAAAGCTGCATTTCAGATTATGTCTAAGAATCTGCGCGAACAACAAATTAAAATTCTTAAGAAAGGACTAACACTCCTCTTTTCAGAACGTATCTACAATGAACCAAAGGACTTTCAAAAACTGACAGATGTAAAAATAGTTAAACGCGTGAAGTAACTTAAAACGATTTTTTAATAATAAACTGAAAATTGGACGAAATACACAAATTTGTTAGTTATTTATTATTGCAATATTTTGTTTTCAATGTATATTTTCTTGTAAGAAATATACTGGTGCCAAAAAGTTTAACATTTCAAGTAGTTTTCAAGATTCAGATTTTGTTTTTCCATCACATTCGCATTTTTTGGCGATATCCAGCTTTTAACAAAATCGTATGTTTATATCACACTGAAAAATCTACAAATTATCCTGCGCTCATCATGCTAGACAATAAAGCAAGGTAAACCAATGACATTTATAACAGTTTTGATCAAAAAAGACTTATTAATGCGACCTGCAGCATCATTGACAGACTCGTAAATACTTTAGACCTATAATGGCGATAAAATGTTATATTTTTAACAAGAACTTAATTAAAAAACTGGAATTTTTAGTTTTGTTCTAGCGTTTTTTTTCTATTGGCAAAATTAGCACACTCCATGATTTCTATTTTAAAAAATAAATTGTTCGGAAAACGTGATGATAACTATGAGTTTGTTTTAATTATGAAAATGAACTGCAATCTGCAAATACTCTCTGTGAACGGAAAGAAATGAGAGGTTTATCAACTGAATACTTTGGCGCAAAATTTTAAACAGCCTATTTTTAAGGTATGAGTATAATGCTACTTAACAATTTGCTAACTTAAAAGTAGTTTATGAAATCGTTCTTAATTTTAAATATTTTCTCACTAGTATCGTACTTACGCAATTATCTTAATAAATTAATTCTAAAGCAATGACAGTTCGCACAAAAACCTAAGTAAGCAGACTTTTTTTGACGTTTGTAAATGTCAAAGTGTCATGTGTGGTTAGCACTATACTATAAAAATAAAGAAGCAATTTGATGATTTTAAATTAAATAAAATGATAGCGAAAGTATGATGCTGAACTCAATTAAAATTTGCAAAATTGTCGTTTAAAGCAAGTATCATACTTAAACAGTTTTAAGATCGTTCTAATTCAACTTAAATGTTGGGCCTTTGAATTCATGGACGTAATAGAACTCTATTTGACCAGAAAAAAAAAACTAAGATTAACTGTTCAATACAATAATCAATACAACAACTCCGTATTCAAGAATTAGCTTACCAAAAGAAAGAGGGAATTTTAATGGATCATGGAATTCATGGAAAACCTTTTTTGGTCTTTGCTTTTTATACAATTATAGTGATCTCAATGATAGATTTGAGTCTAATAAGATTCCAAGATCAGAAAAACTAAATACTCTACACAAATGCGACGAATTCAATAGATTGTCATTGATAAAGAAATTACCTTTTCATGTAAAACACAGTTTTTTACTGTTGTCAATATTTAAAAAGAATTAAATATTTGAAAATTGTTTCGCTGTTATTTACAGTCTGTGATAAAATTGATTATAATGAAGTTTTCCGTTATCATCATAATAATTTAATTCCATTGAATAACATAAAAGTAAAGGGCCAATATGGTTACCCTGATGAAAACCACAACTAGCTTTAAATTGACATGAACTATTTTTTCTGAATTATTTTTCTTTGACTTATAAAGGTATCCGGAATAAAAACGATCGTGAAGTCTAATTTTTTATATTTATTTAAAAGTATTTCGTGCCTCAATTTGTTAAAAGCTTTACTGGAGACTGTAAAGATATAATTTCCTTGCGAGTGTTTTTGAAAGGCATCTAAAGAAAAAGTGGAGAATTTGAATAAGCTTGTGATTCTTAGAATAGAGTAAAGTAAATTATTATTATGGTCTGTTTATAAACTATAGGTTAGGTTAGGTTAAAGTGGCTGTCATTAAAGCGTCTGACACACTTAGACCATTGGAGGTCCATTGTGATACCACGATCTAATAGTGAACAAAAAAGGTTTCCTATTAGTTAAAACCATTTGGAGCTTCTGATGAAGCGAAGGAGACTTTTAATGTCTTTGTCTATGAGATCGCTTGGTTCATTATAGAAATGTTCTCCTAGATAAAGTTTGCGTCTGTAAGAGAGAGCAGGGCATGTACAAAGAAGGTGTGGGATTGTCTCCTCTTCCTCTTCGTCCAAGCAACTCCTGCAGAAATCGTTTGATAGCACACCGAGACGTGCGGCGTGTCTACCTATGAGACAGTGTCCAGTTATGACACCTATGACGGAGCTGATCTGAGATCTACTGAGGGACAATAGACATTTTGACCGTTTCAGATCCAGTTTAGGCCAGATCCGCTTGGTCGCCATACAAGTGGTACTATTAAGCCATCTTGTATTCGATTGTTCCAGAGCGATTCGTTTCAGCATAAGTTTACTTGTAGCTATGGGCATACCTATATTTGCCTTTTCGGGTAAGATAGGCATTTCCGTTCCAATTCTGGCGAGTTCGTCGGCTTTACAATTCCCCGGAATGTCCCTGTGACCCGGCACCCAGAATAGGTGAATGTTAAACTGTTTGGCCATCTCCATTAGAGACGAACGACAGTCTTGGGCTGTAATGGAGTTTACAGAGACTGATGCTAGGGATTTCAAAGCAGCCTGACTGTCTGAGAAGATACGGATATCCGTGTTAGATATC
This sequence comes from Chrysotoxum bicinctum, assembly GCA_911387755.1. Classification (NCBI taxonomy): domain Eukaryota; kingdom Metazoa; phylum Arthropoda; class Insecta; order Diptera; family Syrphidae; genus Chrysotoxum; species Chrysotoxum bicinctum. Next base: position 93,441,189 of record OU426990.1, on the reverse strand, counting down.
ACGTTTTCTTTAAGCCAGGACAATACTTCCTTTATCGCCAGAATTTCCGCTTGGAATACGCTACAATGGTTTGGTAGGCGGAAGGAGAGACTAAGATTTAGTCCATCTGAGTACACTCCACCACCCACTCCGTTTTCAGTCTTCGATCCATCTGTAAAAAAGTTTACTGATTTATTATCTGCCAAAGTCCCTTCCTCCCAAGCTGACCTTGAGGGAATGGTGACTTCAAAGTTTTTATCGAAGACCAAAGAGGGAGTGATGTAGTCAGAGTGACTTGGTAGAGTTCCGAATAAATTCAGAATGGTGGTGTGGCCAATAGAGTTATTGGTCCATTGAGAGATGGCTTTGAGACGTATGGCTGTGCTCGCGGCTATTTGTTTACTGTAAATATCTAGGGGTGTCAGGTTGAGTAGTATGTCTAGTGCAGCGGAAGGTGTCGAACGGAGAGCTCCGCTGATGCACATACACGCTGAACGTTGAACTCTGCTTAGTTTATCGCGATTAGTCGCTTTATCTAAGGCCGTCCACCATACGGTCACCCCGTAAGTAAGTATCGGTCTGATGACCGCAGTGTATAGCCAGTGAGTAATTTGTGGAGACAGGCCCCACTTGTTCCCTACGGCTTTTTTGCAAGAAAAGAGAGCTACCGTGGCTTTCTTTACTCTTTCCTGTATATTAGGTTTCCAACTTAACTTTTTGTCTAAAATAAGACCCAGGTATTTAGCTTGATCTGAGAAAGTGAGTGGAACACCTTTAATCGATGGAGGGTCTAGTTGAGGAATTTTGTATTTCCTTGTGAAGAGGACTAGTTCAGTCTTGTGGGGGTTAACACCTAAGCCACATCGATCTGTCCATTTTAGTAGCTTGTTGAGAGCGGTTTGTATAAGTTCTGTTAAAACTTGAGGGTGCTTTCCTGATACGGCAATGGCAATATCGTCAGCGTATGCAATCACTTTGAATCCCTCTTCTTCTAGGTCTATTAGCAGATCATTAACTACCATGTTCCATAGAAGTGGGGATAGGACTCCACCTTGTGGGGTTCCTCTACTGACTGACCTTCTTGTAGTAAAGCTACCTAGTTCCGCATTTATAATTCTGCTTTTCAGCATGAAATTTATGAGGTTACCAAGTGAGCTATCCACATTGAGATTCTGCAGTGTCTTCGCTATTGCGGCGCTATCGACATTGTTGAAGGCGCCTTCTATATCTAGGAATGCAACTAGAGTGTATTCTTTGTGATCTAGGGAGTATTCGATTGCGCGTACCAAGGTGTGTAGCGCAGTTTCTACTGATTTTCCCTTGCAGTAAGCGTGTTGTGCTGTAGAAAAAAGGTTTGGTTTTATAGCACTACGCAGATGAATGTCAATCAATCGTTCCAGTGTCTTGAGAAGAAATGACGATAGACTGATAGGTCTTAGGTCCTTGGGCGTAACGTGGGAGCATTTACCAGCTTTGGGTATAAAGACTACTTTGACTTCTCTCCATATACGGGGAATATGAACCAGGTTTAGACAACTGTTCATTATTATCTCTAATGTGGGTAAGATAATGTCTAAAGCAACTTGCAGTTCGGCTGGTATTATGCCGTCTGGTCCTGCCGATTTATATGGATCGAAGCTGTTAATTGCCCATTTTAGTTTGTCCCTTGTTATTAACCCTCGGATCTTTATACCTTTGTTATTTGACTCTAATGAGTTAATGTTGCAAATGTTTTGCGAGCTACCTGGGAAGTGAGTGTCAAGTAGCAAATTGAGTGATTCTTCACATGAATTTGTCCAGGAGCCATTTGACATTTTCAAAGAGCTTGGCATGACTGGATTTGTTGAGAGGATTTTCCTCAATCTGGATGCTTCAGAAGTATCTTCTATTTTATTGCAGAAGTTCCGCCATGAAGATCTTTTGCTTGTCCTCAATTGTTTCTTATAAATCTTTAAGGATTCTTTATATAAGTCCCAATCTGAGGATTCTTTTGTGTATTTAGCTCGATTGAAGAGTTTTCTGCAACTTTTCCTGAGCGGTTCTAATCCTGAATTCCACCAATAAGGTTTCTTTTTTCCTCTAACTTGAAGAAGAGGACAAGAAATATTCATTGCATTGTTCAGGATTAGTGTCAGATCCTCGACTTTGTTATCTAGATCTGAGGTGTTGGAGGGGATATCTAGAGATTCGGCTGTAAGCGATCTTTCCAGTATATCTCTATACGTTTGCCAGTTTGTTTTCCTATAATTACGAAAAACTGGCCGTTTGGTGGGTACATCATTTAAACTGAATTGAATGTATCTATGGTCTGAGAATGAGTGTTCCTCTGATACTTTCCAATTCGTTATCATTTGATATATAGTGTCAGAGACAAGAGTGATGTCTAGCACTTCTTGTCGGTTTCTGGTAACAAAGGTAGGTTCATTACCGATGTTACTGACTACAAGGTTAGTACTAAGAATATAATCAAAAAGAGACTCACCTCTATCGTTTATGTCCGTACTTCCCCAAACAGTGTGATGGGCATTAGCATCACACCCAATAAGGAGGCTGATATTTTGCCTTTTTGCCTCAGCGATGATCCTCTTGAGCGTATCGCCAGGAGGGCCAGGGTTGTCGTGGCCAAGATATGCCGACACTATCCAGTACGTTCCATTATTGGTGTGCATTCTGTCGGCGGTTATATCTCGATCGCTGAAATCAGGGAGTAAATATACATTAGAACTACTTTTAACTAATATGCAGGATCTGGATTCACCTTTGTCCGATGCATACAGCAAGTAGTAACCAGGAGTCCTGAGTCCCTGAATTCCAGATTTGGCAATCCATGGTTCTTGGATCAGGACTATATCCTCTCGGTTCTTGTGCAGACGGAGAAGAAGTGAGGCCGAAGCCTTGATGGAATGTTGAAGGTTAATCTGAAGTAGTTGCAGCATTTTGGCTACACTCATCCAGACCAACCCCCAACATGGTTAGATTCAGGTCTTCCGATTCAGAGGACGAATCCAGTAGCTCGGCTTCAGAGTCCGAGCCAATGGGTTCGTCTTCACTCAGATGGACCTTCCTCACGGAGTCTTCAGCTTCCTTCTCGGAGAGACTGTCGACATTTTCTAGAGCCTTTTCGGCGATGTTTGTGGTCTTCACTTCAGTCTCAGAGCTGCTGGGAGCATCAATTTCCATTGCTGGGTCGATGTCTACCGCAGATTCTTCGACTGTGGAAGTACCTATTTGTTGTGGAGGAACGGTGTTACCCTCGTCTTTTTTATATACTTTCAAAGTAATCGAAGAAAATCCATACCCAATCACACCTTTGGTTGCCAGTAGAGGAGCCAAGGACTCTTTATTCACTACAATAATTGCAGATCTTGAAGCGCCCTTTGGTTCCTCCACTTTCGCAACTTTCCAGTTATGAGTGGGCAGGTCTGGATTACTGCTTTGTATGATTTTAAGGATTGTATCCGGTCGAGAAGGTTCCTCTGGAATCCAGGTGCGAGCCCTTGGCCTTGTAGGGATTTGCTCTCTAGCAACAACCTCAAGCTTCGCGCCTGTCCAGATCTCACCTAACTTGCTGACAGCAAGCTTATATAGATCGCAAGATCTCTGATCTCCACAAGAGATAAGCTTTACTTGGCCTCGGTGCCAGCCGTTATCTCTAATAACTGGGGGTGGTCCTGGATTGGCTTTCATGATGTCCAGGTAGCGTACCGAGAGCTCTCTTGTTACCACTGCCCAGCGATCTACTGAGATCTTGCCATCGATATCGCTTCTGTCGATGACTGCAACTATTATATTTGATTTTAGCGCATCGCTAAAAGAAAGATCATCCTTCCTTAACGCAGTTGATGCCGTGCTGGTCTTCTGCACTTTCGGGCGCTTGGGTTCCGAAGTGGTTCCCTCAATGGACCTTTGTCGCTTTGACGTGGAGTCACCGCTGGTCTCAGCATCTTGCTGTCTAGCAATGACGCTTTTGGCCCATGCTAGCGATGCTTCCTGCTTAGAGTCACCATTAGTTTCTAGTTTATCACCTAGTCTTTTGATGATCCTCTTAGCATTCCGCAATTCGCGAACGCTTTGCGATAGGGGATGTCTCGTAGTGGTTATAGCAGACCCTTTTTTCAAGGGCGCCTTACCACTGAAATGAGGTTTATTGGTAGTACTACCACTGACCATAGTGGTTACAGCAGACCCTTTTCTCAAGGGCGCCTTACCACTGAAGTGGGGCTTACTGGACGTACTGTCCCTGGCCGTAGTGGTTGCAGCAGACCCTTTTCTCAAGGGTGCCTTACCACTGAAGTGGGGTTTGGGTTTGTTGGTAGCACTACCAATAGACCGTAGCTTATCAGTCCCGCCACAGCCCGCGGACCCTGTCTTAACAGTTGTTCCGCAAACTGTGTCAGGCTTGATAGCCGCTTCACCTACTAAAGCTGTCATAGTCGCTGGCGACTTATCCTCGTTAGAGGCCAAGCCCGTGCCGGCAGTCGCGACTCCTGCCGACATTTGAACGTATATCCCCGTTCGAATTTTTTCTTTTTCTGTAGCTTTATTCATGGTTCATTAGTTGTTTTGAATTTTGTTTGTTGTCTCTGCTACCGCAGCTGGATTGCTGGGGTAGAAAACAGGACGTAAGCCTTCCCACCGCGTCAAGGTCAAATTCACGGGAAGGTTTATAAACTATACGCTACGTATATTTCCAAAGAGCAGGAAATTTCGAACATATTAGAGACTCATTGAAGAGGCCAAATTGCGGATAAGATAGGAAGCAAACATATTTTTCAACATCCGGACCAGGACTCAAACATTCATAAGATTTTTAGATGTTGTCATGTTATTGAAGTTTCAGAAATCAAAAAGATTATTTTCTTGATATGAGTGTATTTTTGACAAAAGAGCTTCTCACTTGCCTTGAAGAAGTGCTTATTGAAAAGAAGTCTTCAAAAGTACTATTCAAATAATCATTATGATACTCGTAAGTACGTATAATAATAATATGGTCGCAGGGAAACAGTCAAATTGATGTTTATTATAAACATATTTTCAAAAATTATTTAGCTTAGGTTTGAGCTCACTTTCAGTTTTTTGGGATAGGTCAAAAAGCCGATTTGCAGTTCTTGATAAACTCTAATCAATCTGTCATTTTGATAGATCAAATCTAGCCAGAGGTCGATTCCCGATCTAAGAAGCTGGGACGTGTTAGATTCGGAAATCTACATATAGAGTTCAATAAAGTGCTCGTCTCTTATAACTTGGAATGAATTTTGCCCATCTCGAAGTGAACGCTGCAATATGCCGAGCTTCAAGGGAAAAAATAGTTTATAATTACTAAGTACTCAAACTAAATTGAAAATTTAAAAAAATTTAATATACCTTTGCACATTACGTCCATTATTAATAAATATTCGAATTATTATTCCGGACATTATCCGCAAAGGAAAGAAAAAACAAATGAAATTGTAATACATTATACTCGTACATAATACATTCATTATGTAGGTATTTTACTATAGAAAATAAGTAAAACTGAAAAATGTGTCTGTCCAGAATTTATCGTTTAGTGCGTTTAAGTACTTTTTGGTACATACTTTGACAGCTGCTTATAATTACGACTTCGAGAATCGCCTGAGGCGTGTTCATTAACTAATTAAAGGTAAAAACTGGATGAAGACTGAAATGATATATTTTTATCACTTCACAGCTTCACATATCAAATTTATTACCAGACTTTTCTTTTTTTAAATTTTTAATATACATATTTACATATGTACATAAATGTACGTATCATCGTAACATTATTTCTTTTGTAATTGGTTCTTTTTTACGTTAAAAAACTGGGAAATACCAAGTTTTCAGAGTCATCGTTAGCGTAGGAGTAGTTGTTAGTAAGTGAATGTATACCTTACATAAAAATTGAGTCTAACACACTTCGAAATATTAAAAAAAAATAGACAAAAACTCTTATTTTTGGCAGTGAATTGGTATCTTAGAAACGATTAAATAAAATTTAATAAAACCGCAAATTCATTTCATCTTAAAACAATTTTTTAAATAAGACTTACCAATTTTTTTCCATTAGTAAAACTATCAAACCTATCAATATCACATTTTATGAAGTCGAGCTCAAGTTCATATTTACAAATATTTTGAACTTTGCACATAAGGCGATTTTCTTCGACAATCTTTGAATCGCATGAGATAACGGTAGCGCCAATATTCATTGGATACCTACATGAGAAAAATAAACAAGGTCTAACTATTCCGTTTTGGAAGAGACGGCATAGTCCTCTATAAGACCACAATCCAAGCATTCGCTATACAGAAGGCTGTGGTTAATGCAACCCTAAAGGTCGGCAATGGGACAGAAAAGATTATTAACCGAATTCCTTTTTTACGATCTTGACTTGTTAATTCACTTGCCTCCAATATTTCTCATTATTAAACATACCTTGAAAAACATATATAAAACCCCAACAATTCCTTAAATAGATTTATTGAAAATACATTAAAGTTGTTCTTTATTACAATTCAATCATAATTAAGGAAAAGGATTTTGTTATTTATTTAAATTGTAATCGTATTTCACTTAGCATTTTCTTTTTTTTTAACTCACATGCTTAATCGCCTTCTCAAATTCATCCCTCGATAAAATGCCCACATAACCTCATGAGCCCGAGAAATTTATATTTTCAACATCTCCAAGTATGTATTCTCTAAATCAAAAACAAACCCGCAGACAGTCACCTTGTAATGATATCTTAGTATATGTTGTTCTGGCCTTTGACGGGAATTTCACAGAACTTCGAACCAAATACCTAAAAATCCTTGACCAATCCATCGAATTTAGAGCTGACAGAAGCGGCCGCAGGCGCCAGACCAAAAAGAGACGTGTGCAAGATTAAATTCGCGGGGCCCATAACAAATTGTAAGTATCTTAGTATACTGTCGCTCTTGTACAAATCATCAAATTTTCCAAAGTCAACATAAATTTACAAAACAAATAAAATAAAAAATGTAATACCAACTTTAAGGCAATATTTGATTTGAAACTTGGAACTTTTCAAATTCTAAACGTTTCTTATTTACTTTCTTTTATTTATTTATTTTATTTAATATATAAATAGCTAAATTTCTGAATATTGAATAAGAGAAAATTTAAAACATTTACTTAAACTTTTTTAATTAAAACTGTTATATTGGTAAAAACTTAAAGTAAATCACACAATGTCCAATAAAGTAGTGACTTTCTAAATCAACAATCATAAACATTAGACTTATAAGTTGGAAAGCAATTTAGAATTGTATTTTTACGTCAACTCTTTTTAAAAGATCTGAGAAAATTAGAGGTTCTTGTCGCTGAAAAAATGGTTTTCAGAGATATTTCGATGTGATGCGGAGCCCCCAAGGTGCGACGCAGTGTGCCATGGCATACTCCGCTCACAACTTTGGCCGCCTCTGGCTTGTTGACTTGTGAGAACCTAGCACTATTCGCCAAAGAAATCGAACTTTTGCAACATAGAAATTTGTATTTCTTTTGTGTCTTTTTTTATTGATTTGACCCGATGATGTGATGTGAGAAAAATTGTAATTAAGCAACAGTAAAATAAAAAAAAAACATACTCAATTGTGTGTGTTTTTATTGTTGAAGTCGAAAAGCCTGTGTTTCGTGTTTTGTGATTTCTTTGTTCGGAAATTTGATTGTGCATTTCGAATGCCATCAGTCGGAGAGATAAACGAACGAAAACCAAAGTGCCGAACGATCGCGTACGATTTACGATCGAGGCTATGCAAATATTTACAAAGCGAAACGAAACGCTCATTCGTGCAATCACCTGGCCACATACCTTACGCCCTGGGACATAGTACGGCTGTATCTGCCAAGCTGGATGGTCTTTTGTACACGTTGACGTGGCTATAGGCGAAAAGAATTGATTTGTCACAAAATAATTTGATTCGCAGTTTGTTAATCGAGCCGCTGCGCAGCGACGACGGCGAAGGTGACGCGACGATGGTGGTGCCCACTGGAAGAAGGGAACACACCATCGACGAGTTCAATGCAGAATTATGCTGACGACCGTTCACTTTTATTTGGATTCCAGTCGTCGTCTTTGTGGTGCTCTCTTTGATCCGAACGTGATGAACCAATATGTTGTTTGCGGAGGTGCAATTGTGTCGGTGGATCCAGGTCATGATTCAATATGAGACGAATTTTTATTCAATACGAAACACGACGGGCAAAAAATTTGTTCTGCCGGACACCATGGTGATCACTTGATCATAGTGATGATCGTTTGCTGATATCTGCAATTGCGGATTGACCAGTTCCTTGTGGAGATGTCTTCCAGAATCAGTTCTTGGAATAGAATTTGACCGCACCGTTATCGAATGCCTTCACATTTACCGAGAATTAGATTATTTGTAAGGTTCTATGATGGGTGTTGGTCGAATGGTGTTGGCTCACCGAGATCTCTGTCATAATCGTCGTCTTCATCAGATCTATGACGAAGACCGCCCGATACATCGAGAACAAAACGTGATTCAATAAAATCAAGGTGGAAAGTAGTCCGAAGATATTTTTATTGATATACAGTGCAGTGTAGTGTGGTCAATTTTTCAAGCTCACAGATTCGAAAAGTTGATATATATGTCACTTGTTTTATTGAATCTCTATTACTTCTTAAATATGAGCGCTAGGGTGTTCCATAAAAGGGTCAGTGTTTAATTTTGATCGTACCGTACTTAATTCTATGTACATTTTTCAATTTTCTACTAGAAGTAAAAAATAACTGTTTAAAATTTTGTACATCAAATATTTGACCTACATTTGAGCCAAATTATATGTTTTTTTCATAAATTATTACGAGAGTTAAAAGGATGCAGATTTCGTTAAAAAAAAAAAACAAATTTGTTAATATTTCTTATGACATAATTTTGTATTCTTTTTTTCTTTATTCTAAATCAATCATCAAATCGCTCAGTGTAAAAAATATGGCTCAGGAACTTTCCAAGAATAATTAAGAATTAAAAGAAAATATGGATGACTGTATTTCACAGAGATTAAAATCGATTTAATTTAATTAGTTAAAGGTTAACAAAAGACAAATTGTAAGCCTTTTGCAAACAAACATAGAAAATTACAAACTTAACGAAATTGAGCTCCATTTAAGCAAAGAAAACCTTAAAACTTTTCTTTATATTCGCACGCACTTGCCCTAGACTTCTCGAACAACCGAGCTTAAGCTGATTATGATAGCCCTATGCTAGCTTTCAAATATTTTTGTAAATTTAGTCTAAAGTGATTTGGCTTGTATAAAGCTAGTAAGGTTAACAAACTCTTGGGGATGAGAGTCGCTCTTTCTATATATGTATGTGTTTGTTGCTAAATAAATAGGTTGTCGACCTATCCTACCTACACAAACTACCTACATATGAGATAAATTCTGAAGAGAGTTAAGAACTCTTCTCATTGAAGATCACAATTTCAAAAACCAGGGGACACATAGCAACGAATTAGGTATGACTTCAGGCGCATATTGTTAAAAATTGTGATGGCGTCAACCGAAATTGCTGGCAGAAGTCGTTTAATATTTTCAAAGAAGTCGCTATTCCAAAATTCACTTGAAACCAAAGGCGTTTGATTGTAACTGGCAATTTCTAAATATTCTTCAAATATTCGAATCCATCAGTAGTCTTGGACGACATTGTAAAAACGGAATATTCACTTCAATTTATCAATTGATTAACAAACAAATTAAACCGGCATTGAACTTTATTTTTATTCAGTTTTATTTTATTCAGTTACTTTAGGATTTTGTATAGGTCCATCTGATTTACCACAGTTCTGCTTTGATAAGCTTTAAAACACATTGGCCCCAGAGTTAAAGTGGTCTAATGTAAAATTATAAGCATGATACGATTTTCTAATTTTATGGAGTTTATTAACTTTGTTAAGTTTTAATCAAATATTTTTTTAATAGTATCATGCTAAAGCTGTTCTTATAATAATCTGAAGCGGAACACCCGTTACAAATTGACAATTAATGCAAAAAGCCGAGCGAAAGCACTTTTTCTGACATTTATAAATTTCAAACTGTCATCATGAAATAAAATAACCTCCCACCACCTTCTATTTACAGAGAGTATTTGCTGTTCTGTTTCTTAAGAGGTTCAATGAATAAGTCTTTTTCATCTCCATCTGTTCCTTGTTGATTTCAATATGAGTCGTTCTAGTTTAAGTAGAAATTTGCCTCTTTCCATTATTTCTAGCAAATCAAACTAGGGTGCCAATAAATTCTCTAGTCACTTATCCCATTGCTTCTACAAATGACAATCTCAAAACTGAAAAATTTAAGGATAATTTCTGTACTCTAATATTAAGAAGCGTTAAACACTCATAAATATACAATAATTTAGGTATATGTACATAAGCAAATATTGTAATGTTAACGTAAACATATAACATATTGAAATAAATAAAAATAGGCATTCCATGATTTTTAATTAAATTTCAGAGATAGTATTCGATTACAATTGAAATACTGAAAAAGTTTCAAGCGACTTAAATTTTGATTAATTGTTATTACTTCCATCAAAGACTTTTGAATATTTTTCAAGTACAATAAGTATAATATTCTGAAACACCCTGTAAAACATTTTTCTAAAAAATCTCATGAGCCCCGGAAATTCGGTTTATGACAAATATGTTGAGCATCAGGTTTTCCTGATTGATAGATTTTTTAATCTTTTCTTGTGTATGTTCACAATTTTTACTTGGGACTATAAGGCAAGTTATGCATTCGTAAAAAAATCAAACTCGAAATTTTGATTAAAGTTGACATAACGATGATAGGGAAGACTAAAAAAGGGGGTCTTACAATTCTGTCTGTCTGTCTGTTCGACTACAGCCTAAACGGCTCTGCTGATTTTCTTTAAACTCGGTGGATATCATTTTAAATTCCCCCCCCTCCCCACACAGTTTTTTCTTTTTTTTTAAGACCAAAAATAACGGTACCTGCCATATGATTTTTTCGAAATTTTTATAAATATTTTTTTTCTCAAAAACTGTTCAACAGATTAAAAAAAATAAAAATACAAAACAAAAATCTCTTAGTTAAAGCTAGATAATGGTTGAAAAAAAAAATTTCCGAAAAAATCCAAAAGGAACCATATTTTTGTTTTTGATTTTCTCAAAAACGGTACAACCGACTTTGATCATATTTTTTTTTGCTAAAGTTCCCCAAAAACTTGAATAGAATTGTGTATTAAAATTTTCAAAATTTTTTTTTTTATTTAAAAAAAAAATCGAAATGTTTTTTTCAAAACTCAATATTTCGAAAACTCCATTCTTGATTTTTTTTTAAACTTGATAAATGAAAGTTTCTTAATATAAGCTACAAGATGTGAGAAAAAAGAAGTTATTTTACTTAAAACTAAAGGTATCCACCAAACAAATGTTAAAAAATCAAAAAAAATGGTTTTCAAAAATCGTATTTTTCTCGAAAACGGCGCTTAGAATTATGATACAAATTTTTTTCTTTCAATTAATTCTTACGATCTTTAATTTAATAAAAAAAAATATTTAGATATTACACCTTGTACCTACCATAAATATAAATAACCATTTTTTCAAATTTTGAATTAGGTACTCATTATCGACAAAACGGATCTTAATGAATTTTTTTTATAGAGATGCTTCTAAAAATATTAAAAAACATTGCATTTCAAAACTTAAACAAAAAAAAAATTTTGAGTTTAAGAAAAAAATCAGTTTTTTTTTTGGAAAACTCGATATTTCAAAAATGGCTTAATATTTTTTTGGAAATTTAATTTTCATTTGTACAATAATAAAAACTTAAAGTTGGCGTACCAATTTTTTTTCTTATAAATCTTTTAAAAATTTTTTGTATAAAAGCTAATTTTTTAAGAAATCACTACAACGACTTATAATTTTTGTTCTTGCGTAAATTCATATTTGCATAGCACACTGTTTTTATCTCCAACTACTAAATGAATTTAAAAAATTAATTTTATCCTTATGAACAGTTTTCTCTAATAACATTCGTTTTTAAAATTCCTATTCTATTACTCGTACATAGGAGCAAGATCGTGCGACCCAGTCGAGCATTTTATTTTCTCATAATTCACACGCGCTCAAGGTCAAAGTATGTTAGGAGACCCTTATAATGTTAAACATAGCACGGAGATGTAGGGAGGTATCGATGATCATTGGTTTTGAATGTTTGCACATTAAAATGGTAAGGGAATGTGACTAAAAAACGAAGCTCTATATTAATTTGACGGTAAGACCAAAATTGGGCTCGAGGTTGGACTGATGAGCATTCCCAACGAACCGCATATCAAGGGTGAACTAATTGAGGGAGGAATGCCTAAGAGTAATGCGCTGATGACACAAATGTAGATTTCTAATTTATGTAATTATGACCACTCAGAGATATTAAAGATCGTAAATTATAAGCCAAATATTAGAAATCAATTATATGTCTGGACATTACCTTTGCAATTTTGGGATTTTTAAGACTCCTAAACGATACTAAAAATTTTAGAAGCTTATGATCTATTTTCTTTTATACTTGCGTATCCAAATTAATAAAAACAAAACGCTTATTCCACGAGTGTACTTAACCATGGATTAAGAGTAAAGCTACGTGTTAAAATGTTTCATTGATAAAAACAAAATTTACCAAAAATCAATCAAAAATCAATAAGTAATCTTACTATTTAGTCACTTGAAATTTTTCTTCGTTTGGGTTTTAGCAGCAAACTGCGATAATTTGTAAAAAAATTAAAAGCCAAACCAAACACACCTAAGAATTCTCTTGTAAATATCATATTTCTGATAAAATTATTATATTTTTTCAATTGTTTGTGTTGTGCTTGTTGCTTTTGTTTTTATTTTAAAAATGGTAAATGTATTTAAATAAAAAAAAAAGAAGTGGGAACTGGAGTACCAACGACAAAGTTAGCAGTCATTTAGATTGTAGACCATTTCTAAATTAGGTTATTTTACAGAACCTACTTAAATCATTTTAAATAGAAAAATAGACACAATAGGAAATAATCTGTTGGCACCAACCCAAATCGAAATCGTTTGGGGCTTTCTTATAAACTTATAAACTTTCTTATAAAATGATTTGACTACACGTGCTGAAATGATGATGATTTAAGTAATGTATTTAGGATTATGATTATATAAAGTCAATAAATCGTACCTCATTGCAACCCCAGTATCTGATGGAAGCCATAACTTTCAAATCCTCAGTAGTGTATCGGGTATCCACCTCTTGTATCCACATCATCTTCAACAATTGATGAGTTTCATTCATATTTTCCTTGAAAAACTCCTCTTTACTAAGCACTCGCATTGCATTGTATCTGTTTTTGTATGCACATACATGTACATATATTTATTTTTATTTTCGTTGATGGCAGATTGTCCAATAACTGCAAAATTTGCAACTGCAAATGGCTTATGAATTCGATAAATCAAGTAGACGTTATTATTTTTATTCATTCAATTAAATTTGCAGTCTTCACTTATGTACATATATTTTCTAATTTCAGAATATTTTTGACACTTCTGAATTGTCTTCCTTCGCTTACCCAACTATTTTTAATGAATTAGCTTAGGAAACGCCAGTTAGTAGAAATTTTGTTTTATTAATAATACTTCTCACATAGTCAGTCTATGGAATAAGGCCTAACTCTTCGCTTTGCATTTGGACAAAATTCGAACTTGAGATTTTTATCAAACCTGACATAGCTAATGATAGAAAACACGAAATTTCGTCTGTCATTCTCTAGGAGTAGTTGAAAAAAGAAAATGTTTTAAACTTTGAAAAAAAAATTAATTGGAATTTACTTTTCTTATTGAATTAAAATCAAAATCCCTTCGAAAGAATATCTAATATCCGAATTTTGGCTTGAGCTTTCCGTATTCATATACATATTTGGTCATAAGAAATTTTAAATTTTGTCTAGTCATAAGAAATTTTAAAATAATTCACATTGCCAATGTCACCATCAATAGGATTCTTAAACTCTTATGACTCGTTATAATTAACAAAATTAGAAAATCAACGTAAAAGCACATTTACCCTTGTGTCTCCTATAATATGTATACTGCTTATCAACAAATCCATCTTTACTGCACGATCAAACATTAGCGATATCAACTTTTACTTTCCACACATGGTTTGTTTATTTTCATGCACAAGAATTCCACCCAGAAGTTTTACCCTCAACACACGCAAAGAAAATTCTCTCGAAAATTTCCTAAGCCACCGCGGTGGTCTTGATTTGGGACCTAAAAGCAAAAAGTCTCAGTTAAAAAAGTAGATTCATAATTTAGCTCAAATCAAATATCGGCAATATCTTAAACCACCCAAGATGCAAACCACAAAATATCGAAACGTGATCGATTATCTTTCTTGGATTCGCTGTTGGAGTCGGTCGGGATGTCGGAAATCTAATCAAATCTTCATTTGCAAAAATAAACTTTTACATTACGTTAAATTATTGAGCTGAATGAAGCTGCAGAGTGTACAGATAAAGCAATCAACGGTGGAGTGTGCGCAAAACTATCTTGATTTTTTTTTATATATACAAATACTATAAACATTGTATATTGTTGTTGCAACATCCATCATCATTTTTCCATTATTTGCAGATGAAATTGAAACTTGAATTGGTAATTCAATTGCCTTCCGTTGAAGTTTTAGGTTTGTAAAAATGTTCCATGCGAATAATTGGGACACGATTTGTGCGTTCCATGTGCCGAACGGGCAAAATGTTGCGGCGCATGCCATTCTTTCTTCTCTCAAGAAGAAAACGGTAGCAATGTGATGAACTATGATGCTGAGTCTTGAATGCGGATCTTTGTGCTGTGGAGATCCTTGGAACACCACTCCATATCAATTAAGAGAAACAAGTAATCAATTAATTCAGTTGGCTGAGCTGCCAAAAGTGCGGGAATTATTTAACACTGTAAAGCCTTACTGCCAGCCTTAGGCGTCCTTATTTGTTAACATCAGTATCATCATAATTCCCGATCGAAAATAATTCATTATTAATTGATCACTTTGGTCGCCCTAATGAACACTTGAGCATGAAAATCGCCTCCGATTGATCACCAGGCTTCGTGGTGCACATCGTAAGTAGCAGAGTCACATCAATGAATTATGAACGTGCTGAATTAATTACTTGGCGCGTACTTTCCCGCCAATGGACTATACGTCTCGTTGTTCCACCAAGACGGAATATCAGCATGACTGGGAATTAGAATGATCGTACTGTGTGTGCGTATGATGGCAGATCGCTTGTGCTTGCGACTCAGCTGGGTTTCCCAAGGTGTGCAATAATTCAGACTTTTAAACAAAGTCGCGTCGAACGGAGACCAACCGCAGAGATTACCTTATTTACAACCTGACCAACACAGCCAGAGCAAAAGGGCTCCAGTCAAAAGATCGATAATGATCATGACAGATTGTTCGTTGTTTCTATAACCACGATCAAGGGTCTATTGAAGCCTCTAAAGAATTGGTACAATTGCAACCCCTGGAGTGTGCAGAAGTCTCCTCAACAGTGACCTTGAACTCTGTAATTACAGAAGTTAGACTCCTGGTAGCGCTAATCCGAGCATAATTCCGAATTAATGGAAAATGATCAGTTTCTTTGCAGACAAATTGTGTTAAGTGTCCAAATGAGATCATGAAATTACTCATGTGCGACCCACGCGATGCAGGATCGGTTCCCGAAGAATACCCATGCGGGCAAACTTTGATCGATGGTCGGATGATTCTGGCGACCGTGCAGCGCTCATGAAGATCATTGAAAAAAGTCAGAACAGACACGGAACACAGATTCCTTATGTTTCACCCTGTTGTCCCGCGAGCTGTTGGCAATGTCGATAGTGTGTCTCCATGTTGCACTGCCTTTTCAAGATCAATTGCAGGTGATTTGTATTTCTGTCGAAATCGTCTTATCGTAACTCATTATGAGATTTATTTTGTTCACAATCCCACAAGGTATACAATTTGTCTTCGTACACTCTGGTTGGTTGATAGGTCTGAAAGAGGGGTGGCAGTGGGCGATAGGTATAGGTATATTCACAACACGGAACGGTACATGGATTCGATTTACACGAACGCCGACGCCACCAATCGGTTATTTCCTTTCTGTGATTCGGCGGTCGATCCGTTCAAAAAATGCTCTTTTTTCGCCTCTAGAAGAAGCGATAATGTGATTTATGCTGTCCATTAATCTGGCAATTCATTCTTTTTATTTTGGTATGGGTTTTGCTTTGGTTTTATGTGTTTTCGGTATAGGCCTTGAAGGCAGACCACTATAGATTATTGCATATAAGAACCTTAACGATATTAATAAAGCATTCATTACACAGTGTTGTCGGTGATGGTGATGTCGTTTTGGTGAAGAATGTATTTAACTCCTCATCGTTGGTGGCATTTCCCGTGAGCATCATGAGCAGTGTTGTTATAAGCTACTTAATTTGTATATTAAAATTTTAAGCTATTTGGTATTCCATGACATAGCTTACATTGGCCTCAAAACTATGAAAATTACTATATTTTATTAACTTCTGGAAAAATCATAAGTCAAAACTTCGAATTAACGTTGATGTTATTTGTTTTACATGTTCATCAAATTCTTACAGTAATTATACTATTTTTTAACGCAACTTGTCCCACACGTGACATTCATATTATTATTATTTATAAAACTTATGTGACATTGAATAGAGGCATTATAAGCTACACACGTTTGGAGGTTGAATAATGCCTACATAAAGACATTTTAGTATTGAACTGTCACATTCACTTTGACATCACATTAAATTATTGTGATTATCAAAAAATTAAATGCCTTTTACTTGTTATTGAAACTAAAACTTTGTGTTATTTTTTTATAGTGAAACTAAAAAGTTATACTATTATATTAAAAACAAATTGAATTAAAAACTGCTTAGAATTAAATAGATAAATATACTTGTTGGTGATCTCTCTTCACTCATCCTTCTTTATACTGTATGTGTTAGTGTTGCAATTTTAATTTTGGATTATTGAATTTTATCCTCAACGTAGTCTGAGGAGTATTTCCAGCTAGGTTAAAATGAATAATAATTTGATTGCCAGTATTGTGCTGGACATAATGACATATGTACCTTATCTGATGAATCAAAGTTAATTGTACAAATTCTTAAGGCTTTTGGTAGTTCCATTTTTGTTTATTAAATTCGACCGACAGACAAAATTTTTTGTTTTACAATGAGCTGAGTGTTATGAAGGCTAAATGTAATAGATTCTTAGGCAAGAGTACGATAACTTAGGCGCCAAGAAATTATAACGGTTTTTTGTAGAACAGTTCAATACAAGCATTTTTTACTATTGGTCTATCTCCCCCCGTTTGGGCGGGAGGGGCAATTTTATAAAAAATGTACTAAAATGGAAATAAAAATATTAAAAAATAACGGTAATACTTACAATTAAGTATTATACCTTTTTTTAAAGCCAATACTCTGTTTTATTAGACAGTTTCTAATCAAGTGAAATCTATGCACAGTTTTTGAAAAAAAACGAGTTTCAAACTCAAATTTTGGGGAAAAAAACATTAAAAAAAAAGTTTAAAGTTTAATTTTTCAAAAATCTAGTATATATATAAAACTCAATGCCACTTTTCGTTGTGTTTCTATAACTCAAGAACGGGCTTACCTATCCAAACCAAATTTTATGGCTTTGTTTGGACTATTTAGTAGATGGTTTATGTGAAGTTTGC
This sequence comes from Chrysotoxum bicinctum, assembly GCA_911387755.1. NCBI lineage: Eukaryota > Metazoa > Arthropoda > Insecta > Diptera > Syrphidae > Chrysotoxum > Chrysotoxum bicinctum. The sequence continues at coordinate 93,423,411 of OU426990.1, read as the reverse complement.
ACAAAATCGGTCGAGTGGTTCTTCATTTATCTCATTTTTTGTAACAAATGAATTCAATAAATGTCGGATCATTTTGTTAGTGGGGATTTTGATGTCAAATTGAAACTTATATTTTTAATTTGATTTATTCTTTTTTATATGAAGGAATAATGTCACAAGCCGGGCGAACAAATATAGGTCAGCGAACGCGTAATGCAAATGATGTGGCATTACTAAGTCGATCACAGACTGCAGATGAACGCGCACAAGCTAACGCATCGCAGTAAACGTAATGCACGAAATATGTAGATCTGTTGACCCTCTGTACCTGTACTGAACCTTGCACGCCGATCACGAATACGTCGTGCTGCTCTTTTGGCTAAAATGATGCGTGCTGCTTTTAATTACAACAGTCCACATTGTGATGCGGCTAACTTTCCACGTGAAACGCCCGGCATGTGTTGTGCTAATGGCAAAGCGAGATTTCCAGCATTACAAACTCCACCCAAACCATTGTATTCATTTATTTTTGGGACATCTCAAACGTCGAAACACTTTTTGATGCATATTCAACAACACAATTCGGCATTTCAAATGACCTATTTTAGTGCTACTAAAATTATTAGAGATAATTATGCCGACGTTTAAGGTAAATACTTCAACATGATTGTCCCATGTTTATATCAATCTGAATCATAAAGTATTCGATAGTTTTAAAAATTCTGATCCAAAATCTACCTAAAATTGCATACATGTTAGATACAGATTCAGGGCCAGATTTATCATCAAGCTGGTTCGTTATTGCCATACTTCGACGCTGATCATCAATGTTTGCAAATTTATTTTATTGGTGATGAAAATCGTGAATTGGATCAACGTTGTGCAATTGTTTCGAATACAAGACGAGAAATTATTCGTGAGCTACAAAGGTTTTTCCATCAGCATAACGCATTAGTTCAATTGTTCAAAATTGCTCTCGATCGTATTTTATCTGATAATCACAAAATCGTAATAAGGGCTGATAGAACATCGACAATTGATGAGGTTGCAATTGTAATTCTTGGTGATCAGTTTCAATCCCGTGATATTGTACTTCATCGCAGAAATGAACATGTTGCAATTCATGTTTCGGAACTTCATCGTATATGACACAATCATGCAAGCCGTTTCCAATAATGCAGGTTCGTTATGTCATTGATTTTAGCTATTCTAACTATTCGATCGGAACAGTAAATTGTATTGGCACTTGCATCTTCGGGAATTGCTGCTACATTATTAGAAGGTGGTCGGACTGCACACTCTGCACTAAAATTACCATTGAATGTACAGGTGATTGAAACTCCAACTTGCAATATTTCGAGAAATTCTGCTATATGGCAAAAGTTCTGCGATTAACGCCAATTATTTTATGGGATGAGTGTACAACAGCGAATAAAAAATCACTAGAAGCATTTAATCGAACAATGCAAGATTTACGTGGTAATCAACAGTGTTATGAATCAAGATGAGTCAATGAATTATCCAATTGAATTTTTAAATTCATTGGAACTAGCTGGTATGCCACCGCATTGCTTGAATTTGAAAGTTGGTTCTTTGATCATATTATTGCGAAATATTAATCCACCAAAACTGTGTAATGGCACCAGATTGGCAGTGAAAAAGTTATTGCCAAATTTGATTAAAGCTGCTAAATTAAAAGGAGAAGTTTGTTTGATACCACGTATCCCTATGATTCCAACTGATATGCCATTTGAGTTCAAACGATTACAATATCCTGTGCGTTTATCATTTGCGATGTCCATCAACAAGGATCAAGGGCAAACACTTCAAGTTTGTGGAGTTAATTTGGAGGAATCATGTTTTTCACATGGTCAACTTTATGTTGTCTGTTCCAGAGTCGGTACCCCCAGCCGTTTGTTTATTCATGCCCAAAATGGAAAAACAAAGATTATTGTTTATCCAAACGTTTTGGATTAAGTTTTAAAATAGCTAGCAATTAATAAAATATTTTTTTGTTTGAATAAATGAATTTGATGTTGCAATTAATTTTTTTTTATTATTTCACTTTATACGTAGCGAAGCACGTACCGGGCCGCTAGTAATAATATATAACTTTATTATTATTTTTTCCTAAAATTCGTTACTCTAATTTATTCTTATTCAAAAACTGAAAACTAGATGATTTTATGTCGTCTAGTTTTTGAGAAAATTGAAAATAACTAAAACTACTTTTTTATGGGATATTTGCTTTTTTTGCTTGCTTACGCATTAAGGCGTTTAAACAGTGAGGTATGTATGCAACCCCCCTGCTTGGGCACACTATAGGATTTGGGGTATGAAAACGTTATGAAAAATTCACATTACCTAGGTACTACTGTACGAATGCAGCAAATTTATATAATTCCTTAATTAATATGTATGTTTATTGTTTGTGTCTAACTTTTTAATGCTAATGTGGTACAGGTTATTGTGTATCAAGGTCATTCGTTATTCAACCTTTGTAAAAGTGAAGTATTTTTTTCTTTGAATAAAGAATGGCGACTAAGCATCCACTACTTCATTCTAAATTAAATAACTTTTCAATACTTAAAAAAAAAATATTTCAAAAGCATCGCGTTCTTAGAAGAAATTGGTCTAATTCCAACTAAAACGCCAACTTCCCTTACTGTATTGCAACTTACCGATAAAGGTAGAAAAATATAAAAATTTCAAGTTCGGTTGGATGTGGCGGTGCTCCGAAAAAAGCTCTAAAAAAAGTGAACAAAATTTTAAAAATACAATATAAACCTATCTATCGGCACATTTTTTCATGGGCCTCAATATTGGATAGAGATTCGGGAGGTGCTTGCTATAATTATTATCTCTTTTGTGATCAAAATGCCTGTAAACACGGTTTTAATACATTGAACATTGAAAAATTGACTTGATTATTTTTAATTAACACCTGACTTACTCACAAACTAACTGACTGAGACGCGGAATGCCATGCAATTCTACCTCCTCGTGGTGCATTCTTGGTAACGCTAAATGATTTTCTGTACTTACAAATCAAAATGAAATCACCGTAGGTAAATACCAAAAATCAAAAATTTCATAAAAAGTAGTTTTAGTAATTTTCGATTTTCTTAAAAACTAGAAGGCATAAAGCCATTCGGTTTTTGTGTTCGATTCAGAATTAATAGTAGCATTGACCAAAAAAAGCCAATTAGGCACTTCATTTCACAATTTTGAAAAAAAATTGGTCTAACCTTTTTTTTTTATTTTTTTAACAAAATTTTGAGTTTTCATCCAAATTTTTCAAGAACTATTGACATAAATAATTTAATTTAATTGTAGGATTACAGAACAGACTTCTGGCTTTCAAAACCGGTATAGTACTTTATTGTAAGTGTTGCCGTTGTTTTTTAATTTTTTTTTTTCAATTTAAGTAATTTTTTTTCCAAAACCGCCCTATCCTAAATGGGGCGCGATTGACCCCCCCCCCCTTTCCCATAGTAAAAAACGTTTGTATTTGACCCTTCTTCAAAAATCCGTTATCAATTTTTGGCGCCTAAGTTATCGTACTCTTTCCGATTCTTATTTTTTGGTACTTTATTTGACTTGACACAAGCTCATTGTAACTATGATGGGTAGAATAATGTCTTATAAGTACGAATTTGTATAGTGCATGAATAAGTCCTTATGCATTGCATAACTAATCACGCGCTTAGTGAATTCTAATAAATAAGGCTGTTAGTACATATTTCAGACTAAGTTAATAAATTAAAAACAAACGAAAACGAAAGATGAAATATTTACCTACAAATAAACAATCCACATTTGAATAAGCTAATGGATGTGTTGGAAAAGTATACGTTATTGTATGTCAAGTTGAAATAGAGTTAAAATTGATAGTTATATGTTTGTAGAAAGTGAGAAATAATTTTTTTTTGTTAAAAAAAATGTCAAGATATAGCTTGTGCTTAATTTAGACAACTGAAAAATGTCTGTCACGCAAATGGCAAAATTATTAATAAAATCAAATCTTAATGGCAAGCATATACACAAAGTCAAATAACAGCTCGGTGTCAGGAAAAATCAGCAAGATCATTCTTCCTTATTAATATTACGTTTGATAATAATCTGAAATTTCTCACAAACTCCGTACGCAAAAACCATCTTAACTAAACTTGGTGAAAATGTAAGTTTCTTTATATTAAAAGCATCCCAGTTTCTGATGATGAAAATAATGACAGATCCAAAAGTATTTATACATACACGATAAAGTCAGAAGTCAATAATGAATGAAAAAAATCGTCCAAATCGGGCATTAGGGCTTAGCCAGAAATAGGAATGCCATTGCGATATTTCTATTGAAATCTTTTTATTCTGTCTGTTAATTTAAATTAGACATCGATATTGTAGATTTTATGGATTTTGTTCCAAATTTTATGTCCACTATTTTCACTGGCTAATTTATACGCAGTATTCCTTTGTTGTTATTTACTGTGTAAAATTATGCTGCGTTGCATTTACCAATAAAAAAACGACTTATATCTATTTCGGGACAATTTTCTCACTCCAAATCGATATATTTGTTAAAATTTTGATTCATTTTCAAACAAACGAAAACATCAAATATAAAATACCAAAGCTTCATTTTCAACGTATAACGTCGCTGATTTCTTGCAACGCATTCAATAAAGTTTCCAATTACAAGTTAAATGGAGGTGTAGTTTCGTAGATATGCCTATATAGATCCAAAGGAGGTATATAGCTCTTGCCTATGTTTCCATATTAATGAGACGAAATGAGAAATGTGACTCAGAAATGTGTCAATCATAAAATATAATGTTTATTTTTTAACTTAATCGCTTATTTATTTTGCCTATAGTTATAAACGGAAATTACAAGTCCCGTGCCTAATTTCCGACAGGGGATAATAATTTCGAAATCCTCATGAAATCATCCCTCTATCCAATTCCCTTAAATCGCCCATGGTTAATTTAATTTTTCGGAAGACATAAATACAAATGTCAAAATAAAAGCCACCATTTCATTACCGTTGGCAACTTTTATTTAATTAGAACAGAGGTGTGTCAGGACTTAAAAAGCGCCAATGCTATAGTTATATAGGTAATCATCAATTTTAAAATTGCATCAAGCTTAAATCATGAATGATAAGAAACAAATCGAATTAAGATTGTCGTTGTGAAATTTCCATGAAATTAGCGTCAAGCGTTTTATTAATTTCACTGACAGCGGGCGCTCGGACAGATTATCATTTTTTCTGAAAAAAAGGTATTAACTATATGGACTTAGTTACTTGGGCGTAAGATTTAATTCGAGTTAGAACGATGCAAAATCTGTTTCTGGACAAAAATAAATTTTAAGCAAAATTTGCAAATTTAAATCTATCGAATTTAGCCTCATACTATCTCTAGCATTTCGTCATCGAAAACCTATTATAGGTTTTTAGAATTGTACTAAAAGGTGTTATTTAGTTTTCACGAACTGTCATTGTAATAGGTGTGTTCAAAAGTAATGTACTAAAATAATTGACTTAGATAAAGTGTTTAAAATTAAGAAAAAGTAAAAAAAACTTGTTAAAAAGTAGCAAACGGCTAAGTAGAATTATTGTTAAGTCTTAAAACTAGTGATATGATTACACTTTGCGCTTTGTATTTGAAGTAACTTTTGGTTACCAAACCATTTTTTTTGTCATAATAGATCTGTCGTCCAGCGTCCAGGAGGTCAATTCTATATATCTGTGAAACTGTGAAGTGATAAAAAAGTTATCATTTCAGTTTTCACAGCCATTTTTCATTTTTAAATTTCATGAACTCATTCTGATAAATGTTTGTCAAAACATGTACTAAACAGTACTAAAATGATAAATGCTCTCATTTTTGATACACGATACTCATTTTTGGGTATAATTTTGTTTGTTATTTTCATACTTTATCAGGGCTCTTCACAAAATCGTTTGAGTGTGAAAACAGATTTAAAGCCCCTTTTAGACGATCAGTTGTTCTTCAGTTATCAGTTCAGTTAAAAAAAGGCAGTGTATTTAGACATCAGTCCGGTGTTCAGTTGAGCTTGTATGCTGCTTCTCTTTTAACTGAATTGTGATAAAAAGGGTCACTTTATTTCCACAAACAAGGATAAGCGCTAAAAGGGGCTTTATATTTGAAAATATTTTGACATTTTATTGATTTTTTCATAAATTGCGAATCGGATATAGTGTGTGAAGTTGTGAAAAAACTTATCACTTCACAGTTTCACAGATAGAGAATTGGCCCCCGGGAAAGTACCTACGAGTTTATCACTGATGTATAAAACACAATCCGCGTTAAATCTTGAACGATTTCAAAATATTAGATGTACTAAACATGACTTATTTGTATTAGAAACACGACTTGGTCGCAAGTACTAGTACTTGCTCTTAAACATAAAACATAGGGTTTATTAGAGCCAAAAACTTAAGTCCATTATTTTAATTGCTTAGAAAACTTCTTAGATAGTTTGAGCCCGAAAAAATGTTAAGAAATTATGTTTAAATGTTAGGTTTGAATAACTCATCAATAATTATTTGGGCTTCATGTTTCATACGAGTCAGAGGCTCATTGAGAACATAATTAGAACAATCGTAGTTCAGGTGGAATATGTCAGAGAACAAATTTCTCATTGAATTGTATCAATTACAACAACCAACATTGGTAAGTTTCCGACGTTTTGCAGATAAGAAATATTTAATAATGTGAAGATAAAAATTAATCCTACTATCCTACTATCCTACTAATATTATAAATGTGAATGTTACGATGTATGGATGTTTGTTACTCAATAACGCTTGAACAACTGAATGGATCTTGATAAAATTTAACACACAAGAAAGTTATAGTCTGGATTACCGAATAGGCTACTTTTTTTTTTATTATCAGGGGAGGGGCATTGGGTGGTCGAAACACCCCAAAATTATTTATCTCTACTTCTATCTTCGTATTGCACTGAAATGTGGTACATATACATAAGTAGTTGCATTGAAATGCCATACTTTGATGGTGCGGGCCCAGGGAAGGGGCATTTTTTGATTAATTTACCTAAGCAGTAACGATAAAAACACTCAAAAAAAGTTTTTTAAAAAAATAAAACAAAAATAAAATTCTCCGAATTAAAAACAAAGAAAAATTTGACAAATATTTGTGTGTATTTGAATTTAAACTATTTTAGGGTAAGTTAAACTTTATGTGCCTACAGGTTTAACTACGTACATTGTTATAGGATAGTTACATACATACGTATGTGATTTGCACATTGTTTGTTAGTTTTTTCAAAATACCCTTCGCTTGGCTCCATTACCTTTAAGAAAAGAACTTGATTGGATTTATTGGTTTACTGTTTTGTTTTAATCCAGGGAGTTCCCGCACGGGTACGCTAGTTTAAAATATTACTAACTCGTTGTCGAAATATCGAATTGTCAAGAAAAAATTATAATAAATTAATATTCAGAAAATCGAAAATCAATAAATCGTTCTATGGCGTACTGGGGGTTAATAATAGTTTGTATCCTACATTTAGGTGTATAAGCATAAGCACATACAAAACTTTCGATCGAAATCATAGGAGCAGTTTTGAAGAAAATTAAATTTTCCTCGGCGCTTTTAAGTTTCAAAAGAATCTACCATACCGTATTTGGAAGTTTGGGTTTGAAAACAATATTAAATTGATTTTTTTTAAATCCAAAAATATCTAAACCTTTAAGATACTTGTGCTTCTATGGAAGGTACCAATACAAATTTTTGCGGAAATTTGTTTTAATCCAAAATTTTCCTTATGCTTATAGAAATTTATTGATTCTAGTTTTAAACGCGTCAAAGAGTTATTATAATATTTTTGGTCTTAAGAAATTAAAAAAAATGTTGGGGAAATGATCCAAAAACGCTAAGCACATCAGTTGAAACATAATGGATCCAGCGAGTTACGCTGCAACCGGATCGACAGACTGAACTGCGAAACCCACTATTTTTATTGTTGCATTTTCTAAAAAATGTACCATAAAAAAGGGATAAGAGAAGATCTTTTTTTAATTAAGATCAAATTACAAGTAATTAAATTAAAATTATAAAAAAAAAACGATTCTCAGTATCTTACTTAACGCTCTCTTCACTTAACAATTCAAAAGACAGAATCTTAACTGGCTCATTAGGACAAAAATAATAAACACAATAATAGCAACTACCAAAATATTTGATGGTTTTCTTCAAGCCACATTGATCAGGCCTAAATTCACTTATTTTTTTTTAATTGGGGCTACATTAAGTGGATCATTGAGAAAGTATAGTCGTATCAGGTCCTTAGAGAAGCTACACAATATTCTGTAGGCAGCTGCCTTAAAAATATACCAGTGAAACTTTACAAGAATATTAAGGTGATCATTTATTCGAAAGTGCAGATTTTAAAGCCCAAAAGTTGTTCAAATTTTCTACCACTTTATGTTAGCACATGTTTACAAGATATTTCTAAGAAAACTGTAGAATTAATTCACTTTTTGTCGAGTTACTCAAAACCCTATAAGTAAGGCAAAAAATGCTGTATATCTGTCGTTCGGCTTGGAATATATCTTTCCCTATCATTTTTTAGAAAAGTCATAAAGTTTGCTGTAAGACATTCTAGGTTGAAAAAAAAATACTTTCCACTGACATAATAGATGTATTTGCTATTCTAACAAAATACCTCTGAAAATTGCCTACAAAACCCTCAGCGAAAGTATACAAATCGATCCAGACATTTAAGCTGTGATCATCCATGTTGTCGTTCCGAAAGCACATTAAATATTTGATTTCGATTAAACTTTTGTTTCAATTTATCGTTTGGAAACTGCATCATGCAAATGAAGACCATGGGAGTTTCTACAGGAACCAATTAAGGTAATTTTCTATGACTTTTTGACAGGCATGAATTTTGTAAATTTTGCTTGTGTATTGTGTGGATAAATATTAACTTCCACAAAAAGTAATTCCACGTCGGCTACAAATCACCCGATTTTGTTGGTTAATTCACATCTTCAAAACGATAATAACTCGTCCAGAAATGTTTCTAGTAATAAGGTCACATTATGTGATATGCTGCACCGTCTAATTGAGGCCGCATTTCTTCAACATCTTTATTTTCGATTTCAGGCCAAAAAATAACGCTAACATTTTGTAAAATTGAGAGTGACGGTTACACCCTCCTCATTTCGAAGAAGAATATACCACTGACACCACCAGACCAGGGGGTTTTTGCGGATGCAGTGGTTTTGCAGCATGTTAAATGTGAATTTATCTTTCCCACATGCGGCAATTTTGATTGTTGACGTATCCACCGATTAAAAAATCGCTAAAAAATGTTCCGTGAAAATAGGTCACTCAAACGTTATTATTCAAGCACCAAATCGGCTTATGCTCTTAGCATTTAAAGGTTAGCTGGACTCAATTCTAGAATGAGTTGATGCAAATCAAAATTCTGTGCTTGCAGTGAAATCAATAGATTTGGGTTTTTGGAGAGCGTGCGTTTCGATGATAAATGTGCATAGAGACATGTGACAAAGCTACTTTCTTCGATTTATTTTTACAGTTTTGTCTATAGTATTTTCAGATGGAGGATTTTGTCGAATGTAACCGGCTCGTCATATCCGAAACGTACCTACTGCAGAATCATTATTTTTGTAGTAAGTTTTCAATGTTTTAACAAGTAATTATTTAATGATCCTATTGTAAAATGATAAACCTTTAACTAAACATATAATCTCGCATCGGCAATTCAATTTAAGGTAATTGATGGATGTGAAATCTACAGAATAACATATTGCAAGGGCCACCTTTTTTCGTATCTTAGCAACTTTTTCGCACATATGATTCTGACCAAAATAAGTGAGCCCATTACCATGTTGAATATCAAAATTCTAAGTTCTAATAATATCGAAATTCTAATTTTTCGATTTGGCAGATTTAACAACATCAGGACATATTGTAGTGCTGACAGCATCAATGCACCTACTAGTTAGTTCATTTATGGGTATATTAGAGAAGATTTTGCCATGTATTGTATTGCTTGTGACTCAAGGAGTAACGATGGCATAAAGCCTCCCTGTTACGCTCACATCGTCATCAGTACATCTTTTGCAACTTGCGCCGTCAATCACAGCGACAAACCTGTCGTTCTGTTCGAATTGTGCGGGAAAAAAGAAAACGAGTTGATTGCACTTTTTTTCTGTTGCTGCCGCTGCCATTAGAGAATCAGCACCAAGACGATAGCTTCTTCTACCACTTCTCCGTGCAAGTCAATTAATAATTTTCCAATGTCGAAGTAATTATCAATTTTTTGTCTTGTCTTTGGGTGGTTGCACTCACTGGGTTAAGTTAACAGACTTTGAGACAAAAAGTGCTCTTGGGATACGTATCGAGGCAGTAGTAGATACTCGTACATGTATGCCCCTCATGAATCAGGTGAATGAATGAATGAGTGATGATGATGATGGACAAAAGATACGGCAGTAGCAGTGGTTAAACCACCGCACCGTCACCAGCAACGAGTTAACCACTCAGAAAGATTTGTCATAATTGATAAGACGCGCAAGCGTTACTCGTGAGAACCAATCGCCTCCGGTCAGCTTCAACTCAAGATGGTCTGAAAATAATTTAAAAAAAAAACAACTTAAAATGTACGCATGAACAAATCAAAGCCCCTTTCACTATCCCTTCCAAGAAGAGGCAGGAGCATTTTTCAAATAGCAGCATTGGCAAAATAATTGTACTCGGTTAGGACTCAGGAGTGAGACCTCGTTCCAACAAAACAACGGCCGTCGTTGAAAAAATCAATTGCAATTTATTCGCACCAATGTGATCCAAATTATTGTCGGCGAAAATCAAATAAATCGGCACTGTTTGTCACCCTTATTGACGGTGGCAGGAGGAGAGCTGTTGTACCTGTGTGTCTAGAAGATGCTGATGGTATGTAACACAAGGCAATGCAAACACGATTGATTATATTTTTCGTTGAGTGGCATCGGCCATCGCTGCCGCATCCGAACACGAAGTGGCAGTGATTAACGAAATTAGTTGCGATGCATTTTTCTCCCACGGATTGGGAACAGTGATTCCTTGTTTTTTGTTAAGGCAAATTGGAATTGTATTTTAAGTTGCGATAAATGTATTTCCTAGGTATTAAGGCAAGTGATGCATTCGTTAGCAATGTGAGCTTGAGTTTTTGATTAAACATCAATTAAGGATGTTGTTTTTTTTTTGAATACTGCCAGCCTCAACGGATGCTTCTATTTCCTTAGAAGTGTTGGGACCTTGATATAATCGGAACCATTTTCTTATTAAAACGAGAAAATAAAAGCATCTGTTTGGAAATACACAAAAAAACACGAAAATGGCATAGAAAGGTATGCAACTTTTATGATGCAACTAAATTGAATAGCACAGGGTTTTATGTATTGTACATATGCTGGAATTGCCTTTTTACTGGAAATAATAATATAATAATAAAATTTTGAAACGACATTTCTTTGCTTGAAAATCTGTTTCCCCCATGTTCCGAGGGTTTAACATCGACTCGAACCACTACCTCGTTGTAGTCAAGGTTCGCTTGCGGATATCTCGACCCTAGTCAAACCAAGGAAATACTGCGAGGAAGTTCAGTGTTGGACGTTTACAATCGAAAGAGATCGCAAGGTCCTTTTCCGATGGAGTTTCTAACAACCTCTTAAGAAGTCATATGCCGCCAGCATCAAGTATTGAGAACCAGTGCCAACATTGCCAAGCAGCCATAAGAGATGCCGCTTATATATAAAGCGGCGGCGCTGCAAAGGAGGACCAGAGCTGCTCGCAAGCTTAACGAGCAGAAGTGGAGAGAAGAACATCGGCTTCTCAGAAAGAAAAAGAAGGAGCATGAGAAGCTCTTGATCGAGAAAATAGAGGTATGTCATAGCAGGAATAAGGCTTGGAAGTTTTAACAAAAGGTAAAAAAAACATCACAAGGATACAATGCCCGAGCCGAAGCCTGCCTGCATAATCAAGGGAAAATCGTAGTAGAACCACAGTCCATGCTGAGAATATAGAAAGACCATTTCTCGAAACTTTATAATGGCGATGAAGAAGAAAATTCCGTTGCTATAGAGATAGTACCATTCAACTTAGTCGACGCAGAACAACAATACAGCCCCCCCCCCCCGACCTAGACGAAGTGAAGATAGCTATATCGAATCTCAAGTCTAACGGCTCGCGTACACGGCTCCGTCATCGGCAGAAGTATACTCGGGCGTTATCAACCGAACTTCGGCCAATCGAACCAAACGTAAAGAAAGGAAAGAGAGCGCGTATACCACTGAAAGCGACATCGTCCGATGACGCCCGATAATAAGCGATCAACCGGCATATCCCAACATGTTTGGATTTTTCGTCAGTTGTCCGGTTGATTCTTGCGAAAAAATTCATGCAAAACAAAAATAAAATATGGATATTGGAAAATTAATCAATTTCATTTATAACAGGGCACCTCTGAGACATTGCTTAACGACTATGGGCCGAAATTTTATCGCAGATGGAACTGACTGTTGCAGACATTAAGAAAAAATCTTCCATTGAAAAAAATTATAACATACTTTCATATCCACGGTTCACAGTCAGACTCCAGACCGGCACCGTCCGAGAACGAAAGGAGTGTATGCAGACGAACGCCGATACAGTCGTCCGAATAGTTCCGACCCGATATCGGCCGATGATTCGGTTTTAGTGTTCGCGAACCGCAACAAAGCCGCTGGTGCTGACGGCCGCGCTGCCGCACTGTTCAAAGCGGCAGGCGATGACTTGGTATGCGTCAACTCATCGGCAGAAAGCATGCCCGATGAATGGAACCTCAGCATTGTCTGTTCGATCCTCAAGAAAAGGGCCCCTCTGAACTGCGCCAACTACAGAGGCATAAGTCTCCTGAACATCGCGTACAAGATCCTTTCTGCCATATTATGTGAACGTCTGAAGACTTTTGTCAACAACCGGATAGGTCCATATCAGCGCGGTTTTAGATCAGGAAAGTTCACTATCGATCAAGCATTCACATTACGGCAGATCGTGGAAAAAGCCCAGGAGCTACAAATCGACACCTACCACTTTTTCATCGATTTCAAAGCCGCGTGTGATAGCATCTATAGGAACGAACTATATAGAGCAATGTCTAGTTGTGGCATCCCTGACCATCTTGTCCATGTCCGATTGTGCAGGATGACGATGGAGAACGCACAGTGCTCCATCAAGGTCGGGAAAGATCTCACCGATGCATTTGATGTCAAAAAAGGTTTTAGGCAAGGCGATGCTTTGTCATGTGACTTCTTCAACAGCGTTAATATAAATAACTGTGCAAAACTCACGCGTCAACACAAGAGGCACAATTTTTCAAAAGTCCATCGAATTACTCGGATACGCCGACGACATTGACATTATTGGAAGAACAAAGCGAGATGTCAGTGGCCCATTTGTGAGCATCGACACGGAAGCGAAGAAGATGGGCTTATTGGTAAATGAGGTCAATACCAAGTATATGTATATGCTGTCATCAAAAAAGGACACCAACACCGATGTCTTGAACAGAAAATCATTATAGACAGCTATAACTTTGAGGTCGTCAAGGACTTTATAAACCTCGGCGCCACGATCAATTCAGACAATAACACCAGCGCTAAAATCAAACGGAGAATAACTCTTGCTAATGGCTGCTTCTTTGCACTAAGAAGGCAATTGAGTAGCAAAGTTCTCTCTCGAGCAACTAAAGTGTCCCTCTATAGAACTCTCATTATCCCGGTCCTTGTCTATTGTGCAAAGACATGGACTTTTTCGAAAGTGGATAAGATCGCTTTAGGGTCTTTCGAGAGGAAAATTTTTCAAGTGGAGTGGAAGAGAAGGTATAACCATGAACTGTACGGGCTGTACAGCGAAACTGACCTAGTCAAACTAATCAAAGTCCAACGACTGAGATGGCTAGGTCATGTTGAGCGAATGGACCTGAATACTCCGCCTCGGAAAGTCTTCGAGTTCTAACGAATTTATATTTTTATAATTGCATTTTTGTTCAATGATTCAATTTGTATGTTCAAACTGTTTTCGGACGCTTTTGAACTCTTCTGTTATTTGATCAATGTTCTTATAACCATAGCTGGGCACCGTTAATCAAACAGTTAACTTCGTTAATCGTTAATCCGCTACTAAAAAAGTTAGCTTCGTTAAACGTTAAAGCGTTAAATTTCGGAAGAATTAACGCAAGTTAACGTTAATCGTTAATCCGTTAACATGTGATAAAAAGTGCATTTTTTATATTTTTTTACTCTGAGCACCGGCGCTAAGTAATGCCGGTCGTCCACTTGGCGATCAACGCACAAATTTCGAATTCAACGCATTCAACTCTAATGTACGGTGCCCTCAATTCTGTTCAACCAACGGGTTGGATCTAGTTGTTGGCCGTTGCTCAACGAATTGCGCAACCAGTGTACGGGTAGTGTACGAGCTCGTGTTGCTCCTTGAAAATGTTCGTTCAACGCGTTGATCAACTTTTTAATTTTCTTTGGGATTTCCCGAGCGCGGTGGGATCAATCGATTTGAATTTCTCATATATTTCATTGAAAAAACAATTTTCTTCGCGACTCAAGAAAAAATCATCTACCCAGAATCGTCTTGGCTGTTTTTTCTTTATTTGTCGTTCATTTTCTAATATTATTAATGCGGCAGCCACTTTTTTTTCTTAGAGGAAATCATACTCATACGGAACAAATTTAAGAATATTTTAAAGCGAAGGCGTGCGACAATAAATATATGTACCGAACTGAAGTCAAAATTATTTCAGGTTTGACGTTTGAGCTTTTTGTTTATGGTGGTGCGTTCAAAGCGTTCCCAACGAGTGATCCTTGGTTAAGTGTAAGAAGATATCAACTCGTTCATCAACTGGTTGAGCAACAATATCAAAAACGCAGTTGATCAACTCGAAAAAAAAATTTTCTGTCAAAATCGAACAAGTTTATCAACTAGTGTACGAGGTTGTTCAACATTTGAGTAAAATGGTCAACTATGAACTAGGTGTACGGAGCTATTCACAACTGGAATAAGTTTTAAGAGCTGATCAACTAGGTGTGCGGGGTTACTCAACATATGGGAAAGTTGGTCAATTATGTGTACGGGGTTCCAAACGCATTTTGTTCAACTTTAGTTGCTCAACGTGAATTACGTAAGTTACTGCACTAGTGTAAGAAGTTGTAAATTTGTTTATCCAACGAAAGAGTTGAATAAAAAGTTGAACGAAGTTGGTTGAACTTATCGCGCACATAGTGGACGACCGGCATAATGAAATGATCAAACGAAATGAATCTCTTCGCAGTTTTCTCACTCGCATGCGCCGTCAAAATATAATACGTACCTAGCTGTTTTTGTTTCACCCGCGGCACGCGCCGCACGGCACTTATCTCATACTTGTCTGAATCTGTTTTTGGCGCCGCGCGGTAAATAGTAGGCATTGGATTAACGATTAACGGACTTAACGTGGATTAACGGATTTAACGTGTCCGTTAACAATTTTAAAAGTTAACTTAAAAGTTAATCCGTTAATCAAAATGTAAACTTCGTTAATTAACGATTAACGGATTAACGAGTTAATGCCCAGCTATGCTTATAACTACAATTTTTAGGACGTGCAGTCATTAGCATAACTAGACGTGGAGAAGAGAAAAAACTCTCAACAGGGTCTGTAGGTAAACAAAGCTGTTTAAATTCTAATTTCTTAAAAAATATTTTTTTAAAACTTATCTCGTTATGCATTATTTAATTTTGAAACATTTCTAAAAAAAAAACTGTTTTATTCATCATCATCAGTTACTCAGGTAAACAATGCCTAAACTTTAAATCACAATTTAGTATTTATTGATGGTTCCATTTTTCATCAAAATATCTGACGAACAAATTTTTTAAGTCTCATTTAAGAGCGACATTTAACGACGGGACATTAATATTTTACTTCTTTTTTATAATGGTGAAGTGAGAAAAAAAATAACCCAGATAAAGAAATATGACGATGAGAGTAAGACTCATTTTCGCATGGATATATGGTAATATATCCATGAATCAGTGGGAGGGAAGTATAGGAACGTTGGACGTACCCCTTTCACTTGTCGATGAAGCTAAGGGAATTACGGGTAATATTGTCTATACTATTTTTCTTTTGCTATTTAACCAGCTTGAAGTAAGCGAATAAATAAATAATATAAGGAATGGGTTTAAAACTGCTCAGTTAAAAAAATCGTCCACAAACAAATTAGTATTTAATATTTAATAACAGGAAGTAAAAACGAAAAATATATATTTTTTTTTGTGTGTGTGTACTATATTGAATAAATCAATTGAAAGCGTTTTGTGACTTCTAGTCTAAATGCGTTTCGTCCAGATACGAACAGTTGAGCTCATCAGTTAGATGCTTTCGTACCCTTCTAAGACGCAATATATTTATTATTCGATGATTATCAACACAAATAAAATTTACAGCAGGAACGCAATGTAAATTATATTTATCCATTGGAGTTTGGCCAAATTCAGACACCTAGAAAATAAAACCTGGTCTGGCTAATGTAAGGAGACGTAGTAAAAACGAAAAACTGATGAGGCCAAAAAAAGTGTAACGTGTATGTTAAAACTTTTTTATCGAAAGAATTACAATTCCTTTGAAGTTTTTATAAATTCTGAAATTACTTGGCTTAAAAAAGAATTCAAGATCCCTTCAATGGAAATGAAAATAACGCAAATTTTCAGGCCAGAAGGACCTGCAAAGAATTCTTAAAGGATTATAATACTTTTAGGGATTGATTTTCCCGAAAAATAATCACGCGTTTCTACAAATGCTATGTAAATGTCCTTTTTTGTTTTTCGTTCCTTGAATTTTTTCTTATTTGAAAAGATTTTTGGATTTTTTTTCATAAAGAAATGTTTTTTGAATAATTTTTGTTTTTTCTTTTGCTCCTTGAATTTTTTTTAAGGAAATGCTCGCTTTTTTTCTAAGGAAAGTTTCAACAAATAACCAGGAACGGTCCGTGAATAATTTTGTTAATGTTCTTGAATCATAAGCTGATGTTCAAGAAATGCTCCATGATTTGGTTTTGTTTTTCAAAACGCTTGCTTATAGGTGAGTGAGACTCTAACTGCACCAAAACCACCATCCACACCGGTAGCGCCTAATTTGAAATGTATCTATAGCTATTTATTTTTAACGAAATTAGATTTAATAATGGTATGCAAAGAAAAGGATTATTAAATCGCAAATTTCCCGTAAAAATTTTGATAGAATTACACAGCGTACGTCTTTAACGATGTTTACCACCGGCCTTACGCCTTTGCATAAATTCCTTTAATGTGTTGCAGGCTTGCAGGTATATAACTATCCATCCGGTGACAATTTGTGCGTATTCCTTGAGTAAGGGGCCAGTTATAGCTCATCAGAAAAGTCGATCAGAAAAAAATTTGTCTTCCAAATTTGACCATATTACTACACGATTTTGAGTAAAATTTGAATGCAATTAGACGAATACTTGCTTGGACTAATTTTTACAAAAAGAATTACAACATTTTGTTGCTAAATTTACTCAGAAAATGGATTTAAATATTTTTTCTGATGGAATTTAATTTTTCTGAACAGCTGATTGCCAAAACTCAAAATATATTCCATTTTCTGATTCCTTTTGTAAAAATTAGTCCAAGCAAGTATTCGTCTAATTGCATTCAAATTTTACTCAAAATCGAGTTGTAATATGGTCAAATTTGGAAGACAAAATTTTTTCTGATGGACCTTTCCGATGAGCTATAACTGGCCCCTTATAAAAAAATACATTTCTCATTAGTCGATCAAAAAATCCAATTTCGAATTAAGTCCAGCTAGCGACCACTGTGCGTGTGTCGCTCGGTGGTATCTTTTTTAATTTATTGTAAAAAGATTTCTTAGACAATTCTATCCAACCATCCTGTATCGGACAGTATGTAGAGGGATCGCAGTACATTTCTTTTAGATTTTGCGCTCAAACAGCTAAAATTGCTAACATATTTGTATCGAAAACACCTTTAAGGTCACCTATGTTTGTTAAAATGCTTTAATGATAATTTATATTCAATAGCATGAGTTAACACTGAGTAGAAGGAGAAATTATTTGTCACCTGAACGGAGGAGCGTTTTTGGTGCCATCCTAACCATAACTGCATTTTTTTCTATTTCTCTTTAGGAGGAACTCATCCATTCGTATAATTGTCGATGCGTTAAGGTAAGTGTACACCCTAGTACCTTATGGCTGCTAAGTTTTTTTTAAACAGAGATACTTTGGTGGCTTCGGTTCATATCGCTTCTCCATATATACTCGTAGGTATTAACATCTACTTCTGCTAGTGGCTTTCTTTGGCGTTTCCTCTCTCTTGTATCGAATAATGTATTCAATGCAATCTGCTCCTTTTGTTGTTTTTTTCTCTTCTGTCTTTATACACAGAGATAGATACGCTATCGAGCATGAAGAAATTCACTGCAAGGCACCGCACAGCATTTACTATATAAAAAATACCTGAATAAAGAAGAAACCGCAGATTAATTGTAAATTTTGCAGCAATTTAAGTCGCACACCAGCTAAATGCAGTACTTGTCACTCCATCGCTTCGGTCTGCTGTCACTTTAATTGTCGATCAAATTGATCGGTTGTTGACATCCTAAAATCTTTGTAATGAAAATCCCTATGAAAAGTGTTTCTTTCACTTTTTGTTTGGTTTCGAAATTGAGAGGTGGGATACTCTGGGTATAGTAAATAAATGGTTTTGGTGAAGTAATCGTCTGCAATAATCCGACTGGATTAACATTTTTTGATGAAAAGATTTCATTTAAGCATTTTGTGAATTGCTGTGCAGGAAAGGATTTGCCAAATTTTAGAACCTGAGTGGTTCTTTTGAATGATGAACGAATTTTCATTTTGTTATTGGGGGTAATCTTTAATAAGTATTTGGCTTTGTCAGTCAATACTGCAATATAGGTCTTAAGACGAAAAAATCCCTTAAGATTAAACATATTATGTAGTTGTTTTCGAGAAATATGTGTTGGATAAGTTGATAGATTGAAATTGTTGAGAAGAACATAACTTTTCCTTAGGGGTCAAAGGTTAATACATATCGCAGACATTACTGATATTCATAAAGAATTTGGAATCTTTGTTAAATGAATTCTTTGGAGAAAACCAGATGTTGTTATTGTTTTTATATATGGGACACTAAGAAACATGCTTAGAATATTATAATTTATAAACATGGTTCTTATATTAAGTTAATGCATTCTTAACAAAACGGAAGCAGCTTTGGCTTTGATTTGGTTGATTTGAAATACCTACTAAGTAAGTCAATGTCTACAATAAAACAAATTTATAAATGTCTATTTGTCGAATCAATAAAAGGTGTGCCTGTACAACAGCTTCTAGAGAACCTCAACCAATTGACTTACAACTCTCAACCATTCTTTGGTGTGTTTTGTCTTTAGTAGCCGAACAGCTAGGATTAGAATCATTTTAATCACACAAGAGATTCTCTCAGAGGATTTGTCATTAGCCTTAAAAAAATTTGTGTTTTTTAGGCTTTTAGGTGGGAATTATTTGTGACCTCTCAAATTTATTACAGAGAATAATTTGTGCGGGCTCTAGGTTATTCTCTGTTATAATCTTCGACCATGTCACAGGATTCAATCAGCGCCTTCCTTTTCTAGCTTTCAATATTCACCAAAATATACAAATCGTCATCAATATTAAAAGTAAGTTACATTCATTCTTAATTTTTACTTTATAAGGCAGGTTTTGCATTTGGAAAAAAATCGTACTCGAGATTTTTATCAAAGTTGATATTACGATTATAGCGAAGGCGGAAAAACGTAGGTCTCGCAATTCTTTCTGTTTGTCTGTCCGTTCGACTACAGTCTAAACGGCATGTCCAATTTTCTTTAAACTTGGTGGATAGCATTTCTACACGTTTTTTCCTTTTTTTTAAGACCAAAAATAACTGTGCCTGCCATACGAATTTCTCACGAAATTTTATAAATTATTTTTTTTTTTCTTAAGAACTATTACACAGATTTAAGCAAAAAAAATCCAAAAATTTCATTTTGTTAAAACTAGGTAATGCTTGAAACCAGACCCATTTTTTGTTTTTAATTTTCTAAAAAATAGTACAACCGATTTGACTATTTTTAGGCTAAAGCTACCCAATAGTTTGAATAGTATTCTGTTTCCAAATTTTATTACAATCTACAAGATGTAAAAAAAAATATTACTAATATCCTGAATTTTGATAAAATTTTTTTCTTTAGAATAACTTTTACAGTCTATAATTCAATAACAATATGTTTGAAATTAAGACATTACTGACTGTAACTACCATAGAACCATTTTAAATCTCTAATTATCGGCAAAACGGATGAATGAAATTTCTTATAGAGAAGCTTTTAAATAGTTTGAAAAATAAAAAAAATATATTTTTTACATTTTTGAAAAAAAAATATTTTTTTTTGTAAATTTGGTATCTTAAAAAACGGGTCAGTATTTTTTTTGAAATTTTAAGCTTGGCCGATTTTTTTCTCAAAAGTGCTTGAAATTAATTTCTTATGAAAGCTTATTCATTTAAGGAAACACTAGGAAGACTTATAACTTTTTGTTCTTGCATAAATTAAAGGGCACGGTAGTGCCCAGCCAAGTTCTGGCACTACACCCTTTTTACAAGAACAAACTCAGGCGGTTTTTGACCCCTCCCTATCTTCAGTACCAATGAAGTCAGAAACTTAAAATTCCGAATATTTGCTAAGCTAGTCAGGCACAGGCGCTTCATTAAATTTCAATTTTCTAGCATAAGCGGTTCCTGAGATATAAGGCCTCAAAAATCACAAAAACCGTAACTGACTGACAGATCATCAAAATTATGGAGCACTTCCCGACATCGTAGAATCTTGTAGTTTTGCACAACGGTAGGTATTGTCATGCAAGCAGAGAAAAAAATGTAATAGGGAAATTTTATTATTTAATGATTACTGACTAAAATTTGATGGGCTTACTTGGCAAGTTTTTTTTATGCCCAATTCGAAAGGTTTTAAAAACTTGACCAGTGGACCCATCAAATTTTAGTCAGTAATCATAAAATAATAAAATTTCTCTATTACATTGTAGCTGTTTCAATATTATTCTACTTTAAATGTTCGGTATTAAACATTCATGAAGTAAGAACTTGGCGTACTTTTAGATGTCAGTACTTTTCACGGCTGACTTGTTACACAAAGGTTTTTGTATAGAAGAACTTGGCTCTTTTTTTAACAATTATGTTTTTGTCTGATTCATATTTGCTAAATAAATCACATGGCATTGTGTCTTTCTTTCTTAATGCTAAAAGAGCTTCAAAAAGGAATCTTATACTTATAGATAGTTTTTTCTATCACCATTAGTTTTTTAATTTAAAATTCTTCGTCTATTGCATAAGAGCGATTTCTAGTCGCATGAGTTTTAGGTATTATTTTTTGTATTTATTATTGTGTCAATATTTCTTTTCTTAATATGTATTCCAGCTTAAAACAAAAGTTTATTTCGTGTTAAGATTATTTGGGAAAAGTGCGCCATAAAGCCCGAAGTTACACTATTAATATAATGGAAAACAAAATCAAGAGGTTATAAGATTTGTCTGATTCAAATTTAATGATGATAATTCATGAATTTAGGAAAAAATATGACATTACGTGTATTTTGTTGATATCCATAATGCACAGGTTATATTGCCTCTTAAGTTACTATTACTTACCATATGGCTTAGAATGGAGTAATTGAAAATACGTTTAATAGGTTAGCGGCTTAATAAAAACCGCCCCATAAAATCCTTAAGTGGAACAGTTTATTGCGTCTTCTGTATTAACAAATTGACTGACAAGCTAATTTTCGGCATGTTTCACTGAGGCCAATATATTTATACTTTTTATTTGTTATTGACAATCATACAAAGTTATAAAAAAATTAAATATAAAGTGTATTCTTTTAAAATTGTTTGTATATAATAATAATTATCTCCTTTTAAATATTATTTTATCTATATTATTCTCCTTCTTCTATGAAAACACAATTGTTACTCACGACACGACGTGAGATGCGGTTATTATAAAAAGTTAAATATAAATATGCTGATGGGAGACTGGAAAGTTTTACCTGTCCGATAATAAACTAAATCTAGATTAAAACGTTCACACCTTTGACTTTAAAAATAATGAAAGCAACATAATCACGGGTTACCTAGTTTCGATTTTTGTTTATAAAAAGATACATATTTTGAATAATTTAAAAGAAGTTTAAGTTCCTCAAAAAAATTAGCTTTTATTTTCAAAATAAAAACACATTGAAAATCTACATTATTAAGTTAACGTTATTTGTGTTTACGAAATTTGTTATTTTGTATTGTATTTCAATATTAAGGGAGAGTACGATAACTTAGGAGCCAAAAATTGATAACGGAATTTTGTAGAAGGGTCAAATACAAGCGTTTTTTACTATAGGAGGTGGGAGTCTATCTCGCCCGTTTAGGAGGTAGGGGCGATTTTAGAACAAGAAATGAAAATGAAAAAACAAAATATATTAAAAAACAACGGCAACACTTACAATAAAGTACTATACCGGTTTTAAAAGTCAAAAGTCTGTTCTATAATCCTAAATTTAAATTAAATTATTTATGTCCATAGTTTTTGAAAAACGCATGCAAACTCAAAATTTTGTTAAAAAATTAAAAGAGAAAAGTTTAGACAATTTTTTTTTTCAAAATTGTGAAATGAAGTGCTTAATTGGCATTTTGTGGTCAATGCTACTATTAATCCTGAATCGAACACAAAAAACCGAATGGTTTTATGTCTTCTAGTTTTTGAGAAAATTGAAAATTACTAAAACTACTGGTGGGACTTGGGTACAACTGGACAACCTTATTCATATACGTATGTACAGTACATACATTTTTCTAAAAACTAAGTTGATAATAAAATTATAAAATTATGTATTATATTATAGAAATTACTTTATTATTTCGGTTCCAAACATTTTAATTGAAAAAAATTTAAGAACGAAATATTCAAATATAAAAGATATGGTTTGGTTATTGATGGAAGGGTACTTACAAAATATATCCGCTCTAAAACTAGATATATGTCAAATATAAACCATTTGTTAGAAATTGTATTATGTATTAAATTAAATAATGGCAAAGTCAATATCATTGCTCGTTCTCAAGATATTCTAATCGAAAAACAAATATTACTACTTTTTAGTAGATTTTTTTATATTTTTGTTAAAACTGTCAATACTTGTCAAAATTTAACCATATGTTAATAATTGTATTATGTCGATACCTTCCCGTAATGTACTAAGCGACACTTTTTTCGAAAATGACTTTTTGATGAGGAAATTTACTATATTAAGGGCCACGTTTTGACCTGAGTTTCGCCAACCTATTATGCATGAAAAGGAAACTAGAGTACAAATAAAAAAATTTATCAACTGCCGTGTTTTCTCATTAAAATAATATTGCCCCCTGAAATTTGTATTATCCACCAAAAAAATTATGCTAAGCGACATTAATGAAGATCTCATTGTCGTGAGCAACAAAAAATTTTGTTAGATGTCACTTAGTTTAACCAAAATTGTCTCTTAGCACACTATGATTCAACTAGAACTTTCTTCGTTTCCTGAACAATTTTAGAAATGTCGCTTAGTATACATTCTTACGGGAAGGTATCGATGTATAAAACAACATACTTTAGAAGGCACTATCGGTGTTCATTCCCAAGAAATTCGACTTGAAATACAATTTTAACTACTCGTAGTTTTCACTAGAATTTTTAATAGTTTTTTTATTTAAAAAAAAAAACTATTAATTCAATATTTGTCAACATTTTACCAATTGTACAAAATTATACTATGTATAAAATAAACTAAATTAGAAGTCAATATCACTACTAGTTCTCGAGAAATTTGAGTCAAAAAACAATTTTTACCAATTTTCAATAGAATTTTATAGTTTTTTTTTTTTTTTTTTTTTGTAAAAAAACTGTAAACTCATTTTTTTTTGAAATTTTCACCAGTTGTCAAACACATTATTTTTCGTAAAATAAAATTATTTTGAGTTTCAAATTGTTTTCCGTTCTTAGAATATCTGGGTTGTGAAATTTTTTTTTCAGTTTTTTTTATTTAAAAAAAAATAACGGTATGTTAATTTTTTTTCAAATTCATACCAAATCTGTATGACCTTATAGTGAGTACATTAAATTTTATTTGAAATCAATAGCATTATCTTTTCATGAGATATTTGAAACTAACCAAAATTTTTACTTTTTTTTTAAACCGTTATAGTGAAAAAACTACCTACTGAATTTTAATAAACGCCCTTTTAGCCTCTTTCGAAGTTATTATCTATTAAACAAAATTTATTTGAAGTCGATATCTTTACTCGTTCTTGAGATATCGACGACGAAAAATGGTACCAGAACGTACGGACGTACGAACGTACGCACGTACGAACGTACGAACGTACGTACACACACAGACATCTCTCTAAAAATGATTGATATAGCCTCTAGGGACCTTGAAACGTTGAGAAATGTCAAAAAATCCAATTTGACAAATCGGACCGATTACAATAACTCCTTATGGGAAGTTAAAAATTGTAGGCTTAAAGTCTACATTTTTGTAATAAAATTTTGTCCACTTATAACGGTTTTTTCATTTTCGATTTTCTCGTTAACAACTGAACCCATTTCAACAGAAATTTCTATCCCAATTTTGCGGTAACAGTCACTTAATGCTTGCTACCAAATATTTTCTTTTCGAAGATTTCCACCGAAAAGAAATAATTCAACAAAATATATATGGTAATTTGGGATTTCTTAAGGAAGATTATTTTTTTTTAAGGTTTCAAAAATTAAGTGCATACCTATTAGTCAATACTTTAAATTGGATTGTGATTTTCATCCATGTTTTTTACATAAGATCTTGAATAAGTCACTTGAACTAGGTAAATATAAGAGCAAGTGGTACGACCTTGCGGTGCATTTAATTTTTTTTTAATAAAACTGTACCTAACTATTGCTTAACATTACCTGTTTGTATTGGATTTAAGACTCAATATTATGAAATCACACACTAGTTGTGGAATTCTAAGAATAATAAGAATCCGAAGAAATTAACGTGATCGTTTATTAGACATTGACTATCTGATGCAGTTAAGCCCTGGCTTTCATTTACTATTACTCGTATATATCTACGTTACTTTTACATGCCCGCATTCTTAAGACCACACAATGCTGGCCGCTCAGAAAACGCACCTAATTGACTTAACGTTTTAATTAACTTTCTAACATAACTACGGATCATAAAGATACTTTCTTGGCACTTCCGAAACATATTTTGTAAAAACTGCTGTCAGATAAGACAATAATAAGAAAACACTTAATTATTTTTTTGTAGACGAGATATAGTAAGGTATAAATCATCCATATGCAGAAGCAATGGGGGAATTAAAAGACTTATGATGTGACACAAACTCGGGTCCAATTAAACAGAAAAATATTAAAAACATTAAAAGAAAAAAATTAAATCATTTAAATAAGGTTCCTTACAGCAGCAAATTGCCTTAAAACTAAAAATTTCCCACACTCGAAGAGCAAATGAACTGTAGTGGCAGTTCATTGAACAAAGTGGTCAACTTAAAGGGTCATTAAAAAAGAAATAAACCATCCAGTAGGTAGTGATGATATGGCTTGTGTGAAATTTTGTTATTAATTTCCAAAAAGAGAAAAAAACAATCCAGCAGTCGAAGCACAAGTGAAATACATACCTGATGGTTCTTAACTAAACACGGAATTAATTTCTACGAAAACAATACAAACGTCCGCCTTAGATGGAGCTGGTACTGGATCTGAAGCCGATGTGGTTTAAAGAGAAATATATGTACAATTATTGTCGGTTAACTACCTGGCTTGTGTGACCCGGCTGACTTCCTTTGTGGCAACTTGTTCGAGTGCGATATACTTTCTACTTTGTGTGTAATAACTCCGAACGCGTACGCAGCACTATTATTGTTTGTGAGCCAGGCTGAGAAGAAGAGCGATTTTAGGAAATACATCCGAGTTATGGATTAACTGAGATAGTAAATGGAATAGATGAATGGAGATATGATATTAAGGAAGCATGATACCGTGGAGACTGAAATAAATTCTTCTTCTCGCCATCGCAGCGCCGCCACCGCCGCCGCCGCTGCTGCCGTGGTGTTGTCTCATTAATTTGAAGTTTATATAAACTCCAAATGTCCCAATTCTTCGATTTGCCATGGCATTGCCCTCGAATTTGCATACAATGAGATTTTTCTTGGAAGTCTTTGAACCTCATAGATTTATTATAGATATGATGGTTGATTTTGGAGTTGATGACCTAATTTGGCAGCTTATAGTTGTGCATGCAGACGGATGCCTAATCCGGAAAGAAATGCGGCGAATAAATAGGCAGGCGAATAGCCGTGTCGCTTAACAATGGATGATTTATGCAACGATAAGGGTCCCATCGAGTGCATATCATTTGATCTCTGGTTATAAAACAGTGGGTGGTTCGGTGGTTTTGACATATTTATTTGCATATAATCAGCGATCGAGAGGGAGTTTAGAGAAGTTTCAAGTTGTGGCTCCCTTTCGTTTAGATGACCTCAAATGGGATCTTTTGTTCGATTAGGATTGCTCACTTGTGCGTGTTGTTAAAGATAAGATGTTTTTATTAAATGTGTGCGAGTGACTGCCCATTCTCGCAGGCGGAGGTGGAAGATCCGCCGGCAAGGGCCCTTTATAAAGTATTTAAATGCGATTATAATAAAGTGGGAGCTTCAGCAGCTCTTAATATCAGTAGTTTCGTTGATTGACTGTTTAAATTTAAATAGTCAATTTAATAAAAATTTTTACTTCGAAGGCTAACATGTTATTATGACAATATTTCGCATTAGAAGCTAAAACTTGTAGGCTGGGTAGCCTTAGGTATCGATTTTGAATCCAATTGTTGCATCTATTGATGTTGGATGATGCAAATAAAACTAAAAACGAAAACACCTTAAATTTCTATTTCACTTGAAATATTTTAGGTTAGGGCTAACAGTTGATATTGTTACCGTCACACTTAGATCAATGTAGATCCGTTGTGATACTGAAACCTATGATAATCCTTTGTCGATCAAGACCGTTAAGGGTGTAGATGGGTTACAGCAAGCTATAGCCTGAAATGTCGAAGGGTATTTCTAAAGTATTGAAATTTCTATCGTCTTATAATAACCTGGCTAGGGGGTGTTCCTTTCCTTTACCTCCACTTGAGCAATCAGCCCCCCACCAGGCCCGTAGGAGCATGTGGCTCCTTGCAACGTCTGGTAGATGAGTTTGATATGTCAGTTTTTGGTGTATATATTCGTTTGTTTGGTCGTTAAGTCGAAGAGGCTGTTTCCATATACCAAAGAGGATTTTGCCAATCTTAGGTAGAGGTGGCCCCATGAACTTACTGATGCTTCTGTTCAACGTAGGAGTGACAATCGCAGGTGTCAGACGAGGTGCCTATTCTCCGTTGGCGCTGCTCCTGTTTCTTAAATGATAAAGCGCAGGGCAGTGACACAGGTAGTGAGGAGTGTCCTCATGTATCTCCTCGTCACCGCATCCTCTACATAAGTCGTCCATACTGAGTTTCATCTTTTTCTTGTGGTAACGGAGTTGGTTGTGAACTGTGATGGTGCTCACGAGAAGATAAAATGACTTTTTATTCAGTTGAATGATAACATCGGTCTGAAACTAGGCCATAATTTTCTGGTTAAATGTTTTTTTGGTGGTGCAACAGCTCGGATTGAACCAGGACCTAGTGACTTACAACTCTCAACCATTCCTGTGTGTGTGTTACGAGTACCAGGGAACGGAGGGGGCCTACAATTTTCTGCCGATTCCGAACGGCTAATGAGCAGCACTTTCCATGACAAGAAATACTCTTGAAGAATTTGTCAATTCCTCGCAAGATGCAGTACACTCCCGAAAAAAACTTTCTAGCAGCGGCTGAGAATCGAATTCGAAACCTTCCGCATGGGAGTCCAATGTCCAACGCACTAACCATTATACCAAGGGGTACTGTCTGGTTGTAAGACAGAAATCGAGAGAGTTCCATCTCTCATTTTTTAAGGCTAGAATTTTACTCTTGATTACCTGCTTAAGATTACAGGGTGGGACCTGAACTGTTGTGTCTGCTTGATTAGGATCAAGTGTTGATGTTATTCTTGCCAGCTCGTCAGCGCTTTCATTTCCTGAGACACCAGACACCACTGAGACCAGGAACCTAGCAGAGTCTAATGTTGTGCTGTGTACCAAGAACTTTAAGCTCTTTGCGACAGCAAGTTACAAGCTTCGATTTGATTTCAATGGCAGAAATCGCTTTTATTGCCGCTTGGCTATCAATGAAAAAGTTGATATCAACTTGTGGTATTGCTATCATTGAGACTTGTCTAGCAGCTTTCGTCACTGCCAGGACCTCAGCTTGAAAGACACTGCTATAATCAGGAAGTATGAATGAGCTAGATAGTCCAGGGGTTTCTGAGAAGAATCCTGCACCAACACCAGTTTCCATCTTGGAACCGTCGATATTTATAGATATCATCGATTCGCAGGTAGATGGCTCGTTGATTTGCCAGTTCTCTCTGCTAGGAAAGGCGGTCTTGAACGGATTGTAAAAGTCGAAGCGGGGTGTTGTGTAGTCCGTGTATTTATGTAAAATCTGTTTTTAGTTTGGATAAGTCGAAGTGCGCTATTCGCTGCCGATTCTTGTATAAATAGATCTAGGGGTTTTAGATTGAGTATAGCTTCCAGACCAGATGTCGGGGTGTATCTCATTGCCCCAGTGATTCCAATACATGCCATTCTTTGTACCTTAGCCCACCTTGTGAAGTCCCTCTAGAAGTAGATACTTTAATCTGTACTCCTCCTAGCTCCGAGTTGATCTGTCTGTTTTTTAACATGCACATTATCCAGCCGATGATGGCATTATGCACCTTAAGATTAAGGAGCCCTCGTTCCACGGTCTTTGTGTTTCCATCTTGAAATTCTTTTGACTGGATTTGTACGTTTCCCAGTCAGTTTCTGTTCTTGTGCGCTTGGCAACATTAAAAAGCCTCATTGTTTCTTTCCTGATGTTGCCAAGTTCAGTTGTCCACCAGGGTGATTTCTTTCTACCCTGTCTCCGTGGTTTTATTGGACAATCTTTTTCCAATGCTTTACCAAGAATCTCAGTGAAACTATCAGTAGCTTTGTCTATATTCTCGGGTTTTTGTATCGCATTAGTACTCAGGTTTTGATATTTATTTTTTAGATTACATGTGTAAAAGAAAAAAATTATTTGGAGACCAACGGCGGATAGAACAACTTTCTAACAATTTTGAAATTCTGTATCCAAAAAAAGATTTAGATACTACAGAAAACTTAGTGTACACAAACTTCGATAAGTTAGTTAAGTTAAGTTTGGTAAGTTAAGGTTACGAATAGCTATAGCGGTCCCTAGACGCTCAATATTACTGTGCAATATTTGATATTGCACAATATTATTGTCCGTCTATGGATAATAGTGTGCAATTGTGCAATATATTGAAGAAAATCAAAACCCTTTTGATATTTATTGCACAATATGAAAATATTGTATCGTCTGCGGGTACAATTGCACAATATTTGTTTATTTAATTTTCAATAATTGCACAATAATATTGAGCGTCTAGGGACCGCTTATAACAGCAATTTTTTTCGGCCCCACATTATATTTCTGTGTATGTATTTGTAGAAATAAAGTGGGTCCTTTGTTTTGAAAAAAAATTAACATGCAAATAATGCTGCAGCGATGAAGGAGTACCGAGGTTGTTAAAAAAAATCCTACGAAGGAGAGCTAGTTGACTCAGTTCCAGTAGATCGAAGAGTTTTGCGATCGAAATAACACCCGGACGTTTTTTAAAAAAAACCCCAAGCAACAAAAGCTACTAGTTTTAAGACTGAAAAGGAGGTTAATCGAAACATAGAGAATATTTAGGTGCATTCAAGCAGCGTTTCCAGCAGGTTCCGAGCAGGTTCCTCTTCGCTCATGCGAGCTAGGTGCCCTGCCCACCGGAGTCTACCGAGCTTAATTTTTGTCACGATATCTGCTTCTAGGTAGATTGCGTACAATTCATGATTGTACCGTCTCCGGAATCGTCCTTCCTCACATATGGGCCAACAATTCTCCTTAAGACTTTTCTCTCGAGCGCAGCTAAGAGGTCGGAGTGCCTTTTACTAAAAGCACCCAAGTCTCGGATTCATATGTGAGTACTGGCAGGACCATGGTCATGTACAGCAGTAGTTTTGAAGTTATGGTGAGATTTCTGGATTTGAAGAGCTTTGACAGACTATAGTAGGCTCTGTTGGATTTGAGAAGCCGCCTGCGTATCTCTTCTTCTATATTGTTATCGGCTGCTACTATTGACCCGAGGTATTTAAAGGATTGCACCACTTCAAATTCGTGCTCCGCAACCTTGATTGTTTAACCAACTGTTCCTCTCGCATTTGATGCCACCATGTACTTTGTTTTACCTTCACTAATGTGCAGCCCCAGATTTTGTGCCGCCTGCTCGATCTGGATGAAGGAATCTTGTACAGCTTGTTCGGTTCTTCCGATGATGTCAATGTCGTCTGCGTAAGCCAGTAACTGGCTGGACCTGTTGACGATGGTCCCTCTTGTTGTCGTGCCAGAGTCACGGATTGCTTTCTCCAATGCCAGGTTGAAGAGGAGGCAGGCCAGACCGTCCCCTTGTCGGAGTCCATTAAAGATGTTGATTGGTCTGGATAGCAATCCGGCTATTTTTACTTGGCTTGTTACGTTGGTCATGGTCAACCTACATAGTCGTGTCAATTTATTTGGGATGCCGAATTCTCTCATGGCTTTGTAAAGTTCTACCCTGGCTATGCTATCTTAGGCGGCCTTAAAGTCTATAAACAGATGGTATGTTGGGATGTTAAATTCTAGACATTTTTCCAACGCCTGCCTAAGGGTAAAGATCTGATCAGTTGTTGATTTGCCTGGAATGAAACCACACTGATATTGTCCGATGACGGTTTTAGCGTATGGGGTTATCCGGTCTTGTAGGATAGAGGAGAGTATCTTATAGGCGGTACTCAACAACGTGATACCTCTATAATTGCTGCACGTTGTGACATCTCCCTTCTTATGTATGGGGCATATTAAACCTTTTCGCCAGTCTTCTGGCATTTCTTCCTGCTCCCATACCTGTACTATAATATCATGAATTGCTTGACGTAAGGCTGGCCCGCCGTGATGGAATAATTCGGCTGGTATGCCATCGGCTCCCGGGGCTTTGTTCTGTTTAAGCCGGCCTATAGCCTTCTCAACCTCTTTTATGCTTGGTGGCGGCAACATAGGATATTCTTCTTGAAGTAGTGGAGCCTCCACTTCTGCAGTGAGCTGACCATTTAGCAATTCATTAAAGTACACTTCCCATCGCTCCAGTATGCTTTCAGGATCGGTGATCAGATTTCCCTCTCCGTCCTGGCAGTATGTGCAGCATGGTGTGTACAGCGTAATGTTTCGGACGGATTGGTAGAACTTCCGCGCCTGGTGCGGACCTCGCTCTCGGCTGTTTTCTATTTCACAGATTAGGTTCTTCTCCCAGGCTGATTTTTTTTGTCTGTTCTTCTGAGCTCTTTATATTCCTCTTCGCGTGCCCGTGTTCTATGAGATTGTTGCATTGCTCGGTACGCAACATTCTTACGTTCAGTCGCTAGCTTGCATTCATCATCAAACCAGTCGTTCCGATTTTTACGACTGCTGCCTAAGATGGAGTTGGCAGTACTAATGACAGTATTTTTAAGACGTGTCCACTTCTCATTTACGCCCAGCATACTGGCTCCAGGACTTACTCTCCCTAAATCAGGTGTTTCTAGGGCGAGTCCTAACGCATTACCAAAGGTGTTATTGGTGTTTTCATTGCGCAGGGCAGCCGTGTTGATTCGAACCTGATCGGCGGATGCAATGCGTCTTCGCAAGGCAATCCGCCCTCGGAAGACCATACCAACAAGATAGTGATCCGAGACGATATTGGCACCTCGGTACGTTCGTACCGTTGTCAAGTTCGAGTAGTGGCGACGGTCTATCAACACGTAGTCTATTTGGTTACGAGTGACTCCATCAGGTGATGCCCAGGTGGCTTTGTAGATATCTTTACGCGAGAACCTGTTACTCGCAACGACCATGTTTTTCGATTCTGCCAATTCATAAGTGTTCTCATGCAAACTATGGGTGCCTGCGTAATGCCTGAATACCGGCTCCTGACCTATTTTTGCGGTTAAATCCCCAAGGATGATTTTAACATCATACCTTGGACAGGCATTGAGGGCCCTCTCGACTTGTTCGTAGTAAGTCTATTTTTCTTCGTCTAAGGACTCCTCCGTAGGTCCGTGAACGTTAATGAGGCTGATGTTCGTAAATTTGCCTCGCATGCGAAGGGTGCATAGCCTTTCGCTTATAGCGTTAAAGCCGATGATAGTAGACTTCATTTTTTCGCTGACTAGGAAGCCTACCCCGAGCACATGGTGTTTTGTATGACAGCTGTAATATACGTCATATTCTTTCCCTGTCTATCTGATTTCTTGGAGAGCTGTTATGTCAGCTTTATATTTTGACAGGGTATCGGCTAGCTGCTGAGCAGATCGGCGAAATACAGTATAGTTTTAGTCACGAGGCTCATGCAGCCAAGAAGATTTCACTATTATTCACAAAAATAATAGTGTGGCCGAAGTATCGATATTATGGATAAATATAACAGCTGAATTTCTATAACATAGTGCATAAGTTTAAATCAGAAATTTCCATATAATTATCATTATGTATTATTATCCACTTCTTCCGGGGGTAGTGGAAGCAGAGATTTGTATTTTAAAGTTCTTCAGAATACTATCGCAATACTGCCTACTTTTTAAATACGCGCCATGAACCTGAATCGTCCTGATTACTTTCTTAGAAATATGCATGTGAAAAAGGGCTAACCAATTGAATACCTATATTCAGAGAGATTGTATTGCGTTATAGGTATCGTAAGAATTGAATTTCGGATTCCTAAGGCTTTTACGTCAAATTAATACACATTTGAATACTGTTGTCTTCAAATATTAGACTTATCTTAATTCGTTTCAAATGAAAGTACTGAATGTACGTTTGTTTCGGTATAACACTAACTTGTTGTTGTTTATTATATGTATTTTAAAATATACTGAACTTGTTTATAGGTAGGTACTCTTACGCCGTTCACCAATCCAAGAACAGGTGTATTGCAGTCCTTAAGCACTTCCTTCATCTCCCAAATGGGCAAATATTTACATCCCGTTGTCGAAAATTTAGGGCATAAATAAACAATGGCCTGTGTAGTTATCTTTTCGATGTCAACATATTAGACTTTGATTCAATTTATGTCCCTGTATTATTTTTACGACTATGGATGCTTTATTGTGTTCTATAGGCTTGTGCGTACCTACTCCTATAGTTACAAAAGGATCAGCTCTTGCAAACACGTTAATTTCAGCGGAAATATTCTAGTTTTCTCTGGAAGATCTCGGTACCAGTCGAATTTAAGGTTTCCTGTTGTATATATAAGACCTCCTAAATATTTGTTTAAATTAAACCTAAATAAATATAAAATTAGTTCAATCAAAGCCTGCCGTTGTTTGCTGTGTGGTTTGATACAATTTATAAAGGTATAAAGTGCAGCACGCCGCACACGGTATGCTCAATTCTTGGATTGCTGTTTTTTCCGGAAGGATCTGTAGAATGACTTAAAAGATACCGCATCAGAATGGGGATTCCAATGTATCATTCAACCAACTCACAAGCATATGGACGAGCGGTAAGCTCCTTTGAAAACCTTGCACCAATTTTTCATCGCTGATGGTTTTTTAATTAGATGGCCAGGTATTCAAAAAATTAATAAAAAAAAAACACACTTTGAAGAAACGTGAACCCAAAATATGGATTAGTTTCGATCTAGATTGATGGGCTTGCGTCATTCAAATTGCTAAGGTAGAGTATAGGGTAGGTATAGCCATCAACCAAGTTGAAACAAAGGCCAATACAATATTCGATAAACGAAATGAAACTTTGGCTGATGAGTTTTCAAAAAGGATTGCCATTGCGTGTGCAAGAGCGAGTTTATTGTGTCCATCAGCCAAATTTGAGAAGATATTTGATTTGATAAATTGATTCTCATCAATTTGCTTTATTGTTTGTTAGACAAAAAAAGAAGAGGCTGTCTTTTTTTATTCTTAGGATTCAACAAATGAGGAAAATGATGCACTTTAATTATTTGCGTGTAAAATAATGAATACATATGTGTAGGTGTATGCAGATCGAATTTGAAAGATTAAGTTTGAAAATGTAATAAAAATAAAAATTGATGAAGATTGCTTATATTTTTTTCACAAATAAAATTAAACGACTAGCATATACGTGTTCAAATGACGTATTTATGTCCAATACCTATCAAAATTGACCTTGATCATATGCAATGGCACAAGAAAGTATATATCTGACTCGACAATTTTACAGGTTATATGACGTACGTGTTGCAAGCCATAGGACTTAAAGTGCTCAACATTCTACAAAAGGAAAAGGGAACGTATGTACATACATATATGTACTTACATTTTTAAATATGTAGGTACGACTAATTCTGAAAATTATTATTGAAACGGTATGAAGAGCGTTATGAAATCGACTTCTTTCGGTGAAGTACGAGAGGGCTTGCAAAATGAGAACGGTTAAATTCTTTCCAATTCAACTTAAACTAGAATATTAGGCGTTTTGAGCCGTCAAAAAAAGAACCAATTTGATTATTTAACAAATTTTGTTTTCATTCTGCAATAACGAGAAATTAATTGAAACGAAAAAATTCCTGAAAACACAAACTTCTCAAACAAAGCTGACAATTTGGAGAGTTTATTAAAATAAAATTCCCGACAGGATCGCACGAGCTCGCTCTTATGTAAAAGTTCTTTGTAATTTTAAATACTTACATTTTATAATTATAAAACAAGGATTTAATGAGATCAAAATGTTTAAATGCATGGAATTGCCGTCTGATCTCCGGAAAAGTATGAATTTACGCAAATAAAGTTTAAAAATCGTTTTATTAAAGTAATTTTTTATATAACAAATTTCTTTGAATTTTTCTAGAACAAAATTTGGGATGCCAATTTTAAGTGCTTTGTAATTTCAATTATAGGAAATAATTTCAAAAAATAATCGTTCACACGTTTTCACGATATTGACTTTTCAAAAAATAAATTGGATTTTTTTTTTCAAAAAAAACAAAAAAAAATATTTTTTCGAATATTTTTATATACAATATTATTTTAAGCTTAAGGAAGCTCCTGTTGAAAATTTTTAGTTAAAATTGTTAGAGCCGTTGATAAGAAATTCGAAAATCAAAAAAACGCTTCTATGACAGGTACCGTTAATACCATTTTGCCCCAAAATTTTCTTTTACAAAAATGTAGTCCATGTCTCCTCTAAGGTATCACCGAAGATCCTTAATTACCAGGATTGAAGATCATAGATCTAGTGGTTTAGGCTGTAGGGAGAGGTACAGACGTACAGACATACTGAAACATGTTTTTTATGTACTAAATTTTCCTTAAAATTTTTATAAGAAAAATTCATATGCAAATTATTAGTATTTAATTTATATATATAATTTTAATATTTAGTTTTAGAGCTAAAAAAATTTGAAGTTTTCCTCTAGGGAATCACCGAAGACCCTTAAGTACCGAGTTTGAAGAAAATAGGTCCAGTGGCTTAGTCTCTAGATCGAGGCACAGACATACAGACGGAATTGTCGGACCCACTTTATTCGTCTTTGCTATCATCGTATAATGTCAACTTTGATCAAAATCTCGAGTTCGATTTTTTTTTCCAAACGCAGAACTTGCCCTATAGTACCTATCGCAAGTAAAAATGATACAATTACGCTCAATTTTGTGTACAGTGCTCTGGTCACGCTCGGTTCGGAGCGAGCATAACAAAGAAAGACGCCTCATGAGGACATATATGCAAATATGGAAGTTGGGTTCGTTGTATCAGATTGATGAATTGAACCGAGAAAATAATGAAATATTTTGCCAATTCATAATGCATTGTATGTCAAAGGAACGAACGAGTTGTTATGGAAGAGACAACCTCTTTGGAAGAGAAAATGTGGAAAGGAATCTGCGGATGTTAAAGCCTTGGCCCCCATCTCTTTTTCTCAGAGCAAGGCCGTCTGAGTTATTTAACGTCAAGCACGCGAAGACGTCCAATGATGCATGATGGGATAATTTTTTGAACTGTACCAGCTAAAAGACCTTCGGGTATGGTAAATATGTTTAAGCTGTAACTGCTAGTAAAAATGTTGCCAAGTGTAGTAGACAAATTTGACGAGTATTTTATAGTCGCATTTAAAAGCCGTGATATTTTTTTTCGTGTTTTATTGGAAAGACAAACATCGCAGCACTATATCGGTGCGTAACACTTCGGAAATATCCGTGCAATCAAGCGTTTTATTGCATATCTCGCCAGGCCTTTTGGACACCCACGCGGAGATATCAAGGAAATCGAACGTGAGTGTGCTGTTCTTTTGTAAAGCAATACTGGTCTAAGAATTTTTCGGGCCCGATTTCGGATGCAATTACCTTAAGTACGACGACAGTGAACACAACTTAGTCGCCTTTGAGGATAGATATCGCCGGGATATCTACCAAATACGTGTTTGAAAAATCAAAATAATTATTTGAATAAGTACTGTTCATACAAAAATACTAAAATTGCGACTAGAAATTGGGAGTAGAGAGGGTGTAAATTGGGGCTATAGGTATTTTATGATGTCAGATTTAGAAAAATACAAAAGACAAATTCACCCTAATTATTTACACGCAAAGGAAATATACCTTACGACCTATTCTCATCTCTACCAAATGTACACAAATTTACACATATTGGATGGTTTCAAGTCTGAAATTCATAAAACAAATGCTGGTGTGCCACAGGGCTCCGTTTAATATCTTCCTTTTTTTAATTCAATTTATTCATCCATATTTTAAATACAATTTTAATAAGTTTTTATAACTATAAATAGGTATTATATAAAAAAATAGTAATATTATTATTTACGATTCGGACAGTATGCTTCTGCGCTGAAATCACTGGGTTAAGCGTATTTTTGAACGCACCACCCCTACTAGCTATACCGTATTGAAGTTTTGAATGAACAAGACCGAAGTAAATGGTAGTAAGAAGGTTTTTTGGGCAGGTTCTATTTAATAGAAATAGCTTACGAGTCAAAGTTATTATATCGTCGTCGTTCTATGAAAACTCCCTAAGTCCATTTAAAAAAAAAATGTGATTCAATTCTTATTTAATTCATTTCGGATAAACCATTTGCAATAAAATTTATTGCACAATGGCTACGCCAAACCCATTCTACAATTGAGGCCTGAGATCATGCTATTTTGATAATTTTTGGATTTTTTTATATTAATTTCCAAGTTTAAATGCAAATATCTCAAAAAACAAAAAATGGACTTAGGGAGTTTTCATAGAACGACGACGATATATTTCTTGAGATCAGCAGTATGACATTTCCAGTTTAAATTTTGATCTATAAATACTCTTAGGTATTTAAATTTTTAACGAACTCGATCTCAAAACAACCATTAGAACATACATTATCTTTCAGAAAACTACATTTACCACAAATTACAAAATTCCAAATTAAAAAAGTAAAATCGAAGAAAAATAACAATTTATTAAGCTTAATTACTCAAAAACGGCTTGTCTGACGAAAATTTTCAATTAGACCTTTTTTGTAGGGAATTTAATTTTATATAAAAGTAAGTCAAAATAATTTTTTTTTACTTCAATGTTTTGTCAGTTCTGACGCAAAACATGAAATTATGACTAAAAATCAAAATTAGCGATGATAGCCCTCTTAAAATTGATATTAAGGGCTCAAACTTTTACGAAAATTTTTTTTGTCATTCTGAATGATATTCTCGATATATCTTTCAAAAAAAAAATAGTCAATTTTTTTGGCCCAGTCTAGTATATATGTATTAAAAATAAAATCGGACCCAAAACAGATTCCTTGCACTTACATTGAGGAAACTGAACACCCGTCAGTTCTCGGTATGTGCATCACAGACCAGTGTGGAATGACCACATATTGGACGCCGCCAAAAACGCTGCTAATTGTTTAGATTCAATGAGATTCTACTGTTACTAATTTAATCAACTTCACGTCCTTTTGTTTTAGATGTTTTTGAAAAAACGTGGACAAGTCGAGTCTATATTTATTGATTTTAGTAAAGCCTTTGTCATAATACAATAATTTTAAGCCTTAACAATCTACGTTTTAATAACAATTTCTTAAATCAGATCGTAGTTAAAAAATAGACTATAATTATTGTATTTCGTAATGAGAATTCGAATCAATTTGTTTTCCATTTGATGCCGAGATGAACCTTATAGTGTGCCTGCAATATTCCAAAATCACTCACCAATCAGTGGAAGTATTAGTGGAAATCCATTTTCCCCACGAATGTATTCTTAAGGGCAATATATAAACTGGTATTTACGTAACCGAATCCATTTCTAAGACGCTGCGTACATTGCGGGTTGGTATCAAAGCAAAGCTTCCGATCAAATCTCTCACCGATTTTTTACTTGCGACTTATAGGTACTATAAGGCAAGTTATGCATTCGGAAAAAAAATCGAACTCGAGATTTTGATCAAAGTTGACATTACGATGATAGCGAAGACTAAAAAAGTGGGTCTCGCAATTCTGTCTGTCTGTCTGTCTGTCTGTCTGTCTGTCTGTCTGTCTGTCTGTCTGTCCGTTCGATTGCAGCTAAACGGCTCGGCCGATTTTCATCAAACTTGGTAGATATGGGTTTTAATTTTTTACCCCCGGATGTTTTTTGATTTGATTTTTTAAGACCAAAAATAACGGTACCTGCCATACGATTTTTTTTCGAAATTTTATAAACATTTTTTTTTCTCAAAAACTGTTCGACAGATTTTAAAAATAAAAACACAAAAAAATTTCATTTAATTAAAGCTAGGTATTGGATGAAAAAAAATTTCCGAAAAATGGTTATTGAGGGTACCCCCCAAGGAACTCTTTTTTTTGTTTTTGATTTTCTCAAAAACGGTACCACCTATTTTGATAATTTTTTTTTTGCTAAAGCTCCCCAAAAACATAAATAGAATTGTGTACTCAAATTTTCAAAAAAAAATTTTTTGGATTTTAAAAAAAAACTTCAAAATTTTTTTTTCAAAACTCAATATTTCGAAAACCCCCTGCTGGATATTCTTTAAACTCGATAAATAAAAGTTTCTCAATAATATCTACAAGATGTGATAAAAAAAATTTTATTTTACCTAAAAATTAAGGTACCTACCATACAAATGCTAAAAATTTAAAAAAAATGGTTTTCAAAAATCGTATTTTTCTCGAAAACGGTTCCGAGAATTTTGCTAAAATTTTTTGTCTTTCAATTAATTTTTACGATCTTTAATTTAATAAAAAAAAATTTGAAATTAAGATATTACAGCTTGTACCTACCATAGAACCATTTTTTCGAATTTTGAATTTCTCATTATCCACATAACGGATTTTAATGAATTTTTTTATAAAGAATCTCTTAAAAAGTTTAAAAAACATTGCATTTCAAAACTTAAAAAAAAAAAAAAATATTTTTTTGAATTTTTAGAAAAAAAAAGTCATTTTTTTTGGAAAATTCGATATCTCAAGAACGGCATATTTTTTTTTTTTTTGATATTAGACTCTTGTTCGTACAATAATAAAAACTTGTCCTTATCCGTCCGTTCTTATGCATAACAATATCTCAGACCATGACCCACGTATCATAACACAACTATTCTCAGACTTTTTTCAAAGTGCATACATCTGTGATTCTTCTAACTGTGATAACTTTTCGAACTGTGATAACCTAAACTGTGATAATCTTGACGAAAATGATCAATTATTTGGTCATTTGAAATCATATTCTCACTTGACTGATATAAATTTTCATATAACTATTGACGATATTATGAAATTTATAGCTAATTTAGAAGATAATGACGCGTCTGGTCCTGATGGGGTACCAGCTTCAGTTCTGAAAAAATGTGTCAATAACTTGTCGATGCCACTTTCTGTTCTTTTTAACTGTTCATTGTCTACTTGTAAGTTTCCTCATGTATGGAAACAATCTTTTATAATTCCTTTACATAAAAAAGGTAAAAAGGATCAAATTATTAATTACCGTCCAATAGCTAAACTGTCGGCCATTCCCAAACTTTTTGAAGCAATTGTTTGCAAAACATTAAGCTTTTACACAAAATCATTTATTGTTCATAACCAACATGGTTTCTCAAAGGGCCGCTCGACTGTCACCCTACTTATGGAGTTAACGGAGTTTTGTGTCAATTCCTTTAAAAACAAAAAACAGACGGATTGTGTTCTTACAGATTTTAGTAAGGCATTTGACAAACTATCGGATAGAGTTTTGCTTAATAAAATGAGTAGGCTGGGGTTCAGCGTAAAATTCATTGCTTGGCTAAAATCTTATTTACTTGACAGATCCTATTCAGTGAATTTTAACGGCTACTATTCAAATAGTTTTGTCGTAAATTCTGGTGTTCCCCAGGGTAGCCATTTGGGTCCAGTTCTTTTTATATTGTTTGTAAATGATCTTCCTTCAGTTTTAAAGTACTCTAATTGTCTTATGTATGCAGACGATGTTGACATATTTAAAACTATTTCTAGCAATCTTGACTGTGAAAAGCTTCAAATTGATCTAAATGCTTTCTATAATTGGTGTGCACGTAATTATTTGTTGTTAAATATCGATAAGTGTAAGATTATAAATTTTACAAGAAAATTGTCCGTTTTATCTTTTGACTATAGTTTCAATGGCGTAAATCTATCAAATGTAAGTGATGTATCTATCCTTGGTGTATTGTTTGATAAGAAACTCGAATTCACACAGCATATCAATATGGCATGTAATAAAGCCAATTCAATATTAGGTTGGATTAAAAGGGAATCACGTCAGTTTTCTGATCCTTATGTTATCAAACAACTATTTACCACATTTGTCAGACCCATTATAGAGTATGCTTGCCAGGTATGGACCCCCTACTACAGTTGTCGCAAAATAAGAATTGAACAAATTCAAAAAAGATTCCTAAAATTTGCTCTTAGAGGCTTAGGCTGGCAGAATCCATTGAATCTTCCTTCATATAGCAGCCGTTTAAAACTCATAGATTTACCCAGTTTGGAGCGCAGACGTTCTTATTTATGTTTTGTTTTTATTGTTAATCTTATTGATGGTAATATCGATGCTTTAAACCTTTTGTGTCGTGTTAATTTTAATGTTCCAAATCGAAATCTAAGAGGTTTTCGTGACCCAATTTACATAAAACACTATCGTACCAACTATGAGCAGAATTCACCATTGAATACAATGTTTAATTTGTATAACGTCAATCATAATTTATTAATAAATTTTTGTGATGTCTCAAATAATAGTTTTAAAAAAATGTTCTATAATATTGTATAATTTATAAATTCTTAATTCTAAGTAATATTTTTTGTACGCTAGATATTAATTAGCTTGATTCAAATAAATAAAAAAACTTAAGATTGGCGTACCAAAATTTTTTTTTTAAATGTGTTAAAAATTTTGTACATAAAAGCTTATTTTTTTAAGGAACCACTACAACGACTTATAATTTTTGTTCCTGCATAAATTCATATTTGCATAGCATTCTGTTTTTATCTCTTACTACTAAAAGAATTTAAAAAATTAATTCTATCCTTATGAACAGTTTTTTCAAATAACATTCGTATTTAAAATTCCTAGTCTATTACATAGGAGCAAGTTCGTGCGACCCAGTCGTGCATTTTATTATTATTTGTCTTGAGAATCGCCATTATAGGGTTATTTTTAAGGCTAGGGTGTCACTCAAGACACCGACTATATGTACCTATACTGAACTCACTAATTTCGAGAGACTCTGTGTTAAGGGTGAAACTCTGACACGACACAGATCTTAAAATCCTATGAATTAATTTTTTGAGTTTCTGCAATAGTATTGCTCAAATGTTTTAAATGAACGTTTTCAAGCTCAGCATGAAATTAATTTAAAAGCAAATTTAAAAATTAAAAATATATGTACTATTTCTGAGATTTTATAAACATAATTTTATTATTCAATGCTCTTATTAATGGTCTTTTGTTTTTAGTTTTTTTTAGAAAATAAAATAAAATAAAAAAAAATAAAATGCACGAAATTAATTCTTTATATTGTCAAGTCAACTGAAATATCCCTAAATCAACTGCCATATCCACTGATCCACTCTCAACGTTCACCCTTTTCTGACCTTTTTGTTTATAATCAAAAGCAAAATAATCAAATGTGATGATCAGAATTACAATTTCAGTTACCACTTTTGACAGTTGTTGCCACAGTGCCACAGGTGTTATCGTCACAATTGTGACGGACTCTTCTCTCAACAGAAGCAAATACT
The DNA here is from genome assembly GCA_911387755.1 of Chrysotoxum bicinctum. Taxonomy (NCBI): domain Eukaryota; kingdom Metazoa; phylum Arthropoda; class Insecta; order Diptera; family Syrphidae; genus Chrysotoxum; species Chrysotoxum bicinctum. The sequence continues at coordinate 93,380,706 of OU426990.1, read as the reverse complement.
CAATACATCCATGGTGAATTGATCAAACATTATATCTCAAGTCTCATTCATTCAGCAAAACATGATAAATGGTTGCCTCCTTCAGAGATCTCATTAAGTTGTCGACGCGATCGATTTGGCTCTCCTCCTCCGGCGATCCTCGGAACTCACTTTAAACTTGCGATCCTCACGAAAGGTTTTTCTGAAAATTGTCGATGATAAAAATCGCAAATATCAAATCTATACACCTTTCGACAAGTGATGAAGACGACACGCTCCAAGCAATGGATAAAAAAAAACAAAGAAACACTTCAGTCTTTAGGACGAACGAAGAAGACGGATGATTCAATCTATGAGTGCATCAGCATCACCAGCCCACATTCGATGACTTGCATTTGTTTCGATTTTTATTTTGACAAGAGATGTGAAAAATCGGTAGCTACGGCCGTGGCGTTGAGAACACAGCCACTTCAATCGATGAGTTGAAATAAATATAAGAACAAAATAATTCAGTCGTAAACTCATGACAATCTTTAAAGAAACAAATCCAAGCGGCATGCAAAATTGACAAGGCTCTTCCCGCGATCTGCGTGGTGCCTCCCGATGCTGTTTTCATGTTGAACACAACAAATGAGGCTGCCACTTGGTATTCCATTAACGTGCCATCGAAAATCAAATTGAGACAATAACGATAGTTGATCGTTATTCAAAATTTTATTTATTGGGCTGTGTTCGCAAATCAAAGGTTGCCGACCAGCCACCACCTTGTTTAGTATGCACCACGATAACTATCGGGGAGCATTTAGAGAACCTATGGCGGGATTTCCCCGCATCTTTGTGAGGGACACTTATTGGTTTCTGATTGGCATGGACAGTAAAATCCGTATTCAAATCCGAAATGAATGAGCATGAGCAACATGTTGTTGCGGCGAAAATTTACAGCACTTCGGCTGTATTAATTGCTGTGCGATTACTCGTGAGGTGATCTTGTCGGGCTATAAGTCACTCTGCTTTCGCACAAAGGAACGACAAATAAATTCCCAATCAGACCAATAAATCGCGTACGTATCCTGCAAATACAGAGAGAATATTAGCATTCGGCATGTTTTTATTGGTTTTATAACTTTTTGGGGTGAGGGATAGAAATCAATATCCCTGTGTGTATGTCCGTAGGCGCGCGTGGGATTAATGTCAATGGACAGATAATGTGGCGCGACATCTACTCCAAGAAACGACGACAACGCAGAGAACAACGATTTGATTCATTGCCACTTTAAAATGAGACATCGTTTGGCCGTCGTTCCACCGATCAGTTAGAAGAGAAGAGGAAACCAAAACGAGTGCAAAAAACAATCGAGCGCAAACTGCAGTATGCAACACTTTTTTTTTTTATAAAAATTTGATTTAAATGCGATCAGGCGCGGAGACAGGAGTTAAATATTTTTCACCTGTCACCGAGTCTGACAAGCAAAGCCTTACCATACCGAATTGCAATCCATAGGTATATTGCCAAATATCAATCACGTCGAAGTGGACGTACCAGGTTGTTGTCTGGATGAATTCTTCTGCCTGTTGCTGTTGTCGGTTAGAAGAAGACCCCACTCCACAACACCACTCCGAACCACTGTTCCAAAGACCAATTAATTTGGAAATGAGAATGCGATCTCTTCGACAAAATTCCATTTTTCTGACAGGCGGCCGGCCTCACCTACAATGGCAACTATAATTTGTATAATTAGAAGGTGTCAATCATAATAAAAGATCCATTTAAAGTGATCTTGCAGCAAAGAAAGCGAAAATGTTGAGAAGACAGCAGTATTCTCCGTGGAGCCCCCCATCAGAGTATCATTTGAATCTAAGAACATCTACAGAATCACATCGATGTGCTTCATTGGCCACATTATGGTAAGTGGAGGAAGTCGGCTTGGCAACCGGTTGAGTATCGTATCTCTTTTTCCTGATAGATACATGAAATGGCAGATGCAATATACCAATTTCGATTAATTCACTCCACCGTATATCTAAGCAGTAAGTTGCAGGCGAAATAAAGTTGGCTGTGAGGCCGGGAGTGCGGCAAGAATAACAACACATGGTCGGTCAATTCACCGCCCGAAGACGATCGATCCGTCAAGGTGCCATCGAAACGAACACGCTGTGATTAAAACTGCTGCTCCTCCTCGGCGTACTGGATGGATCTGGAACTTTAGATGGATAGATGGACACAGACGGAGGATGGACTTATTCGCGAATGGCATATACGAATGAACAAACAGACAGACTGGCATTTGATTATTGGCTTCCATTTGGTGAGAATGTATCGGTTCGGCGCACGCGGAATATTCATCGTCTTTTTCTTCTGCTCCATTGTCGCTGTCGTCTTCTTCGTCCTCGTCAGGTGGGAATTATCATCAAAATAGCAGCCAAATGGAAGCTGCGCGAAACTGGTTGTTAAGTTCAATGTGAGTGATTGACGTTCGCTAAGCGCCTTGATGTTTCATTTCTTTGTTTTTTTTTTTGTTTCAAGCTTTTGCAATTCTATATCGTTGTATTTCGGAGCCTTTATTTTACTTCTATTTTAATTGTTCTCAGCAAAATTATGAAGGCGTTGTTATGAAAGTCTCAAAATAATTGAAGCGCTGAAAGGATGAAGGTGTTAAGCGACATTTTTAAACATTTGAGTTGCAAGCATTTAAAGTTTATTGCCTATAGCTTCTTTTATAAAATTAATAAAAATACTGTATGGATAATTTAAAGTCAATAAAACTATGTTTAGGCGATAGAAGAATACAGATAAGCCACAAATTTAAGTTTCCATATAAAACTTTCATTTTTAAGAAAAAAGCCAAATTAAAAAAAAATGTCACTTAACAAATTCATCCTTTCAGGGCTTTAATTGCAAAAAGCCCTCATTTTTTTTTGTAAAAAATACAATGCACATGCTAAAAAACTACTAAATATAATAATGTGCATTATGTTGGTACATATACAAATACTCGTACATATGTATAGGTGGATAGGTGAACTTCTTTTTATAAATGAAAATTTTTGTTTCCGCGTTCTTTAGGGGTACAGGGATTTATTATCCTGTTGGCGTTATATGTGTTTTCTTCCCAAATTGTAGTATTAAAATTGACATCTGTAATATAGCATCTTCCGTATCACTGATACTTGCACAAAATTAGGCCTTAGTTAAAGCTTTAATTGAAATGCATCATTGAAACGAATCAGTGCAATGCTGATTTTATTTTTTTGACAAGCCAGTTATAGCAATCATTGAAATAAAATGCACGACTGGGTCTCACGAACTTGCTCCTATGTAATAGACTAGGAATTCTAAAAACTAATGTTATTAGAGAAAACTGTTCATAAGGATAAAATTAATTTTTTTAATTCTTTTAGTAGTAAGACACAAAAACAGAATGCTATGCAAATATGAATTTATGTAAGAACAAAAATTATAAGTCGTTTCAGTGGTTTCTTAAAAAAAGCTTCTATATACAAATTTTTTAAAAGATTCTTAAGAAAAAATTTTGGTACGCCAATTCAAAGTTTTTATTATTGTTCGAATCAAAATTAAATTTAAAAAAAAATATTGAGCCCCTTCTGAGATATCGAATTTTCAAAAAAAAAAAAGAAAAATAAATTTTTTTTCAAAAATTCAAAAAATATTTATTTTAAGGTTTTGAAATGCAATGTGTTTTGACTTTTTAGAAACTTCTCTATAAAAAATTTCATTAAGATCCGTTATGCGGATAAAGAGAAATTAAAAATACGAAAAAATGGTTTTATGGTAGGTACAAGCTATAATATCTTAATTTCAACATTTTTTTTTAATAAATTAAAGATTATAAAAATTAATTGAAAGAAAAAAAAATTTATCAAAATTCTATTTGCCGTTGGGTATGTTGGGTACCTTTATTTTAAAGTAAAATGAATATTTTTTCTCACATCTTGTAAATTATATTAAGAAACTTTTATTTATCAAGTTTAAAAAAAATCTACCTTGGGGTTTTCGAAATATTGAGTTTTGAAAAAAAAAATTTAAGTTTTTTTTTAAAAATCAAAACAAATTTTTTTTGAAAATTTGAATACACAATTATATTTAAATTTTTGAAGAGCCTTGGCAAAAAAAAATGATCAAAATCGCTGGTACCGTTTTTGAGAAAATCAAAAACAAAAAAAATCGTTTCATGGGGGGTACCCTCAATAACCATTTTTCGGAAAATTCTTTTCAACCATTATCTAGCTTTAACTAAATGAAATTTTTTAGTGTTTTTATTTTTTTTATTTTTTAAATCTGTCGGACAGTGTGGGAGAAAAAATCAAAACCCATATCTACCAAGTTTGAAGAAAATCGGCCGAGCCGTTTAGGCTGTAGTCGAACCAACAGACAGACAGACAGATAGACAGAATTGCGAGACCCACTTTTTTGATCTTCGCTATCATCGCAATATCAAATTTTTTTACGAATGCATAACTTGCCTTGTAGTACCTATAAGACGCAAGTAAAAATGGAGTTAGTAAAAATGTGTTAAAAAAGAACATTCTAATAATGAAGTAAGATTGCTAAAATCTAGGAACTTTGATGAATTTGTCACATAAATCTGGCTGAATTTGAAGGATAGTGTTCGTTTTATTGATCTTGATAGCTGCAATGGGTGATATCTGCTTTGACCTGTGATTTAATATAGACTCAAAGAAGTCTAAACGTGTTAGATCACTCGATTTCGGTGACCAGTTCACGCCACCGCAAGAGATAACCATGTCTCAAATCCTGTGGGAACCACATGCCGATCATATCAATTTCAGCTTAGGCCATTAGAAGTTGAAATTGACGATAATATTAATGCCGCTTTGGAAGAAGAACTAACCGATGATTCTGCATGATAAACATTGGCAGAAAACAGTGACTTTCTCGTGATATATTTGGTCTCAGTGTATTTCGTATTGGTTGTTATCGCCTCAAATACTGCAATTTACTTTTTCACATATCTATTCATAAAAAAGTTGGCCTCATCGCTAAAGATGATATTTTTAACGTAATGCTTGGGCGTTACCAGTACGGAAATAGAACTTGATGATTCCTATAACCTAACACGACGATTTGCCATACTCTACCTACCAGTTCACAAAAAAATTAACAGACGATGCTTTATCAAACGTATCTGCAAAGAAGCAAGAAAGTCTAAAATGCTCAAAATCACCAAAATTTATAATTCATAATTTTGTTTAAATATTGTCTAGATTTGTTTATGGACCAAATTTCGTTATATACATAGAATCCAACTACATATGAATCGATTATTTTCAAATCATGACATATCTACGTTCAAAAAGAAATGTGGGAACTTATTTTATGATTTGAAACTTCCCAGCTTAAATAAGATCATAAATTATGAACTAATAACCTGACGCATACATTAATAGATGACTCTGCAATCCTGTTTTAGCTACCCTTCTATTAAAAAGTCCAAAGATTTTGTGACTCTAACCCAGTGTGTTCTTGATGGACATGAATTTTTTGGTTGAAAATAATTGATTCAATTAGAATCGTTTCCAATAAGAAATTTGGTTCCTTCATCAATTCGATACTGCTGCAATACAGACATCCAATCAATTATCTTAGATTGACTTTAACATGCACACGTCAGTTGTTCGTCTGTGTTTGCTCTCTGCAGACATTATTAAAACAAAAAAAGAACTCTTAATCCCAAAAAAATTGATGGTCAATATTAGTATATGAGATAGTTTCCATAAGTCAATCATGCAACAAACACCAGTTGGTAAACCCGACCATCGCCACTACCGGCATCACATCATCACGCATATAGGAGACGATCAATCAATTAGAATTTCTTTTTATTAAATTCGCCCGATTGCTACAGGAGACAGAGTAAGAGTGGTGTAGTGTTGTAATTTCATATTTTTCTAGCCATGGTCCAATTATTTTCAGAAAACGATCAATCACTCAATGAGGAGAAAGAAGTTTTGGTCTGCAGTCAACCATCCAGTTCTTTAATTCTGTCCAGTGTTGAGAGATAATCAAGAAAAATTCGACTTAAAAAGTTGATGTATCTACGGAGAGTGATTGTCAGGTTTTCATCAGCTTTCAAGCCTCTTTGGTCTTAACAGGAATCAAGGAGACCCAAATAACACAATTCGTATGAATAGTTAACAAAAGTTTGGATTAAATAAGGAACCCACAACATAGTTGCCTGAAAATTATTCTGTCAATAGTCGTCTCTAGAGTGTGATTTTAATTTCATACTCAAACGGTTTTCTCCGCAATATTCTCACGAAGATTAATAACACAACAAAAAAGCCCAGACCCAGACCCAGAAAGAGACACGAAAAACAGAACTCCATGAATCATGACGACCGCGAAGAAATAAGATGCCATCTTGATTTCATTTTCATATGCAAAAGAGCAAATTCATAAACGAGTATGGGAAACGGAGTGGGGAAGAGAGTTTTATGTATATCCTTAGTTTTCAAAACACAAGGATACACATACAACGGACGACCGTGGGTTACCGCTCTTAGTCTTTAGAAACGAATTTATCCTTTCGTTTCGTTTCTTAAAACATTATTTTGATATTTCTAAATTGTAGTTTCCTAGGGAATTGCGTTCTCCCATCGACCGTCAGTACGATGTTTCACAGGATTCATATCAAAATATATAATTTGACAAGGCGTTTATCGGTAGCCTTCAATTCGAAATAGAGAGTACCTAAATAAAATCAACTGATGATTTGTCTGATTTCTTGAAGTAAATTAAATTCATGCTTAGTAAATTTTAAAATCTCTTGGGCGAGTTTCTTAAAAAAACTGTTTCTTATGACATTATATAGAGCGGGACGAAATGTAACACTTTATTTTAAATTAATTCAGCCAAACTTCTTTTTAATTTGAAAGCCATGTTTCATGGCATGAATGCAAATTTATTTTCAACAAAAATAGAATTGGTTTAACAAAATAAACAAAGCATTCGTAAGTTTATTTAGGAAAGTACAAATTCAATTCAACTTAACGCAAATAGATGTAAACCAAACACAAATAGATTTTTAATGATTATGAAAAGCGTAAAACAATACAAAATCGTAAGAAGGACATTTTATACATATATCGACCAATCAAAGTAACAAGAAAATACAAGAGCGACCACAACTGTGGTGAAGACTTGAAACTTTTATTTTATTTTTACCTTTTTTTTTTTTTTTTTTATAATCTACCCGCGCTCAAGGGATTATGATTACCCTTTAAATGTTTCAACACAGCGCGGGCGTGAAGTTAATGAAGAGAAAGAAGGATAGGAAAGATGTGTGGCACGATGTTCTGAGACTGTTGGTGGTTGTCTCAGATATTTTTATCTCCAGGGATGGCGGCTGAGCTAAAGCGGAGAAATGCCGTGTCTTATTTCTATGTCGCTTATAATTCACATTATTTTATTCGTTTTCATCCTTGTTGGGCATACTAGTTTAACTCAATTACATGTTGTTAGTGTTATGCCTGAACAACATGTAATGAGTAACCCAGCAACCCATTGATGACAATTTTAGAAGGTTTTTAATGGAATTAAAGCGACATAGATGACGGCAGGGATCGAACCTGCCATCATGAGGTTGACAGGCGAGCACACATCCATCGCGCCACGGCCACCCCCACCTTGATGAAACTGAACCAAAACGAAAGACAAACAACAAATGTGGGAAGTGCTTAAGTTTTAATATGTTACAACTTACCCCGAATAATGTTACAACTAGTTCCAGCATAACATTTAACTTAAGTTGAATAAACATACAGACTCGTTAAACTTTAAGCTAATAAAGTTCTTTTTCCTAAAAACTGCCCTCCCAGTTTTAAATATACAAAAGTCAAATCCGTAAAGTTGATACATAATTCTAGAAACAACTATTGGCATTTCGGCTCCTTCTACACAAGTTGTCGTGCTAAAAAATCTATTCATTTAATCTTATGCTTGAACCCCCCGCCTTAGAGGTCATAAAATCGAATTGCAAATGAAATAGATCTTCTTAAATTTGAATAATTGTCATGAGCTTTGACAGTTCTTGTCCAATCCTTCTGAGAGTAACATGTGCTTTTGTGTTTTTGCGGGTAATGATGTGATTTTTGAAAAATCGCATTTATAATTTTCTTCTTAAACAAATACTTTCGGGGAGAAAGCATTTTGGAAGAGAATCACCATCGAATTCGGGTTTGTCTTAAGCAGCTTTTTATGTTTGAGAAGATAATGGGGCAAAATTTTAACTGGCTCTACTTAACGCAGTAGTTTAGCTTGGAGACTTTGTCTAACTTTTTCATAATTTTTAACACGTTAGACAATGTGGGTTTTACAACAGAACCTAAGCGAATTTCCGTTGAACAACCCTAATTTTGACAGATACATAACTGAAACACAACTACAAAAAAAAAAAAAAAAACAACAGACATTTTTAAACCAAATAATTTTTCGGCGCAAAAAATATTTATAACTTCTTTAGAGGAAGTTAGGGTATTGTGGTATACATGTTTGTTTTTTTGACGTTACAGAAAAAGTTATGAAACAGATGCTCCTAAATTTGGGAGATTTTACCAAAAACATATAAGCTACCACGTGATTTCTTTTTGTCGAATTCTAACAATAACTAACAAAGATTTAGACAAAATATTGATATAACCTCTAAATCGTCACTTTTGAAAGTTAATTTCAAATGTGGTACACTCTGCTGTCTATTGTGGTATACTATAGCACATTACCCAGTAGATTTTTTAAATCTGTGTGAAATCTCAAATTTCCCATTTTTTCATTCCTCACAGCATGATTTTATGTCTTTGGAAACTCATTTTCTTACTTCAAACCTTTTAGATAATTTAACGAATAAATCTTTTAAAAAAAACACAAATAGCCAATTTTAAAAAGAAATAAACTTTTATGATGGGTAAAGTGGTATACTACCACATTAGCCACGGCTAGTATACCATATCATCCGAAACTGTATATTTTTACAAAGATAAATAATAAAATATAAAATAAACACCTTTGAACAAAACTAACAGTTGTTTTTCGTAGATGGTTAATTTATTTTTACAAAGAATTTATACACTAGTTGTGTTTCAACTTTTGAGAGCACAAAAACACTTTTTGTTTGACAAAAAAAAAAAAACTCAACTTCACGCAATAACCCTTCTCGAACATTTGCTTGACATATACGAAGATTTTCGACTTGATTGAACACGAGTACTTAGTTTTATTTATATTACCATCCGCTAAGGTAAAAACCGTTGAAGAAACATGCTTAGTTTTTGAGAAAACTGCCTATCCCACATTACCCCAAATTACTCTATATTATCTTAGATGGAAATGAAGTACATATATATCGCTAATTCACAGCATAAAAACTCAAATTCATGCAAATTCATTTGGCTTTACTCGTCTCGGCATACATACATAACAATGTAAATTTGTATGCACAGATTTGTTCATCCATTACAAAATTACAGACGTAGAGCACTTTTGTACGATTGTTTCGAATTTCTTAAGGTGTGTCCAGACCAAAGAAACATTTTTGAAACATTTCAGAAACATTTAAGAAACATTTCAGAAACAGACAAACATTTCTGAAATTTTTCTGAAATGTTTCTTAAATGTTTCTGTAATGTTTTCTTTGGTCTGGACGCTCGTGAAACATTTCTGAAATGTGTATGAAATGTTTCTCTGTTTCCCGTTCCGAATGGGAAACTTTTTTTGTTTCCCAAGCATTTACATAGGTAGAAAGTGCGTGAGAGTAGTTATTAATATAAATATAAAATGTCACGAAAAGTGTGGAGCAACGAGAATGTTATCCAATTGATAAAAATGTATGAAATGAAAAAAGATTTGTTGACGAAAATTTTAAAAATTAAATCAAAAAAGCCGATGCTATATCTGAAGGTGTGTCCACACCAAAGAAACATTTCAGGAAACATTGTTTAAAAAACGTTTCTGAAATGTTTCCCATTTGTTTAAAAAACATTTCCGAAACATGGCAGAAATATTTCAGAAATGTTTCTGATTTGTTTTTTTGGTGTCGACGCTTTGCGAAACATTTCTGAAATGTTTCTTTGTTTCCCATTGTTTTCAGATTGAGTAGTCTGTAATTTTTTTTCTCGCCTGTGTTGCACTTTAAGCGCATGAATTTTTTTTTCTACTTCATCTTTATCAAAATTTATATTTTCGCAAATTTCAGATAAATGTAGCATAGGCTTTTTTGATTTAATTTTTAAAATTTTCGGCAAGTGTATCCCACAAAACTTTTTTTATTTCATACATTTTTATCAATTGGATAACATTCTCGTTGCTCCACATTTTTCGCGACATTTTATATTTATATTAATAACAACTCACGCACTTTCTACCTATGTAAATGCTTGGGAAACAAATAAAGTTTCCCATTCGGAATGGGAAACAGAGAAACATTTCATAAACATTTAAGAAACATTTCAGAAATGTTTCTCTGTTTCTGAAATGTTTCTTAAATGTTTCAAAAATGTTACGTTGGTCTGGACACACCTTGATATTTGCGAAAATATAAATTGTCATATAAATGAAGTAGAAAAAAAAAATTCACGCGCTTTAAGTGCAACACAGACGAGAAAAAAAATTACAGACTACTCAATTTGGAAACAATGGGAAACAAAGAAACATTTCAGAATGTTTCTCAAAGCGTCCACACCAAAAACACAAATCAGAAACATTTCTTAAACGTTTCTACAATGTTTCTTAAATGTTTTTGAAACAAATGGGAAACATTTCAGAAACGTTTTTTAAACAATGTTTCCTGAAATGTTTCTTTGGTGTGGACACACCTTTATATTCAGTCATTCAGACTATTTAACCATCTTTTAAAAAATCGAATTAAACATATCAGTAAAAATTTTTACTTCGATTTGTTATGGTATGAAATGACCACTGTCAATCAGGGTTACCCCTGGGATTTTTCAAAAAGTCGCAGAAAAAAGTCGCTTTTACAAAAAAAAGTCGCAAATTCGAATTCTTTGAAAAAGTCGCATTTTTGAACAAAAAGTCGCAATTGAAAGAAAATCTCGCATACCTAAATATTATTTTTTTTTTACTATAGGAAAAACAATTTAGATATTTTTTTGAATTTCTTTATTTAAACACTTAGATAGGTACACATTAAAAATTAACAAAAACAAAAAAAAAACCTAATTTAAAGACTTCATTTTACATAAATGCAATAAATGTATGTAGGTTTTAAGTTAAAATAAATACCTAAAAAGATATGTAAATCACATTAATGTTTCGTTTTTTTAATAAAGTTTCTCTATACTTTTTAATTAGGTTGTTTTCAGGAACCCACTCACTTATATCACAGTCAATGAGATTTGTGGAAGCTAACATATTTTCGCAGGTTTCCCTTTGTAAACGGTTTGTTAATTTATTTTTCATAAGCGTAAGCTTTGAAAAAACTTGCTCAACGCAAGCGCTGCTGTGTGACAACGTTAAAATTTTACAAACAAATTCGGAAAGGTCAAAGAATAGGTTATCACCTAAACTATTTTTTAAAGTACCAACCTTGTACCAAAACTCTTCTATATTTTTAATTTCAAAAATTTTGCCATAGTTTTTGTCAAACGCTTGAAGCTCTAGGTGTTTGTATTGATCTACCACTTTTTCTGGCTCATTTGTAAAGCTATTAAAATTTGAAACCAACCGAAAATATTTAAAATTATGATTTGACCTAATTATTTTTGGATCTATATGTTTTAAAATAGAAAGCTTCTCATCTTTAACATTAAATCTTGAAAAAAATTCTTAGCAAAGCGTCAAATAATATTGAAGTACATTTTTTTTATGCAAATAATTTCAAAATTTGTGAGTTTTTTATCCTTTAAGCAATTTTCGGCTTCCATGCCGATATATATTTCTTCAATTTTTTAAAACAATTTTCGTTTCCATAATCAATCTCAGAAATAGATTTTTCCAAGAACACATTCTTTCAATACAAAATTTTGAAAAATAATAAATAGAGGATCTTCTATACATATAAGAGCACAAATAACCTATTTGTGATGTTTCACTCTGACAAACTTTGTTTAAAATATTTATTTTTGAAAGAATATATTTTAGAAACTTTAAATAAACTAAATTTTCGTTGTTCAAATTTTCGAGAATAATATCAATTTTTGAATCTGTACTTTCTTCAAATTTAGCCCTAATAAAAAAATGTTGCCAAACAACCCATTGCTCCATGATGCGGCATGTTACATGTTACAGACAAAGCACAAAGGTAAGGAGAAATTCCAGGAAATGTCAGTGCCAAACACGTAAGAGAACAAAAAACAACCTAATAGCGCCCCCGTGGTGGGAATGGGAAAACCAAAACTACTTTCGAAAACGAGAATGCGAACAGAAAACAAAGAACCAAGCAAAGACAATCATACTCACACATTCTCAAAAAAGTTTGATGGTAAATGTTTAAGCAAAGAAAAAGTCGCAATTTTAAACAATTTTAAAAAGGTCGTCGCATAGTCGCACAGCACAAAAAAAGTCGCAAAAATGCGACTAAAGTCGCATAAGGGTAACGCTGCTGTCAATATGGATAAAGTATACTTTTAAAAGATAAAGTAGCTTTTGCTCATGTTAAAGTTAGACGGATATTAACAAAAAGTCGGTTCCCGTTTTATTCATAATGTTTAGAGTCGACTCCTGTTTTAGAATTGATTTAGAGCAGGTTTTCAAATTTTAAAATTTTGCGCCCATATATCTAAAGGTGTGTCCAGACCAAAGAAACGTTTTTGAAACATTTCAGAAACAGAGAAACATTTCTGAAATGTTTCCTAAATGTTTCCGAAATGTTTTCTTCGGTCTGAACGCTCGCGAAACATTTCTGAAATGTTTATGAAATGTTTCTCTGTATCCCATTCCGAATGGGAAACTTTATTTGTTTCCCAATTATTTACATAGGTAGAAAGGGCGTGAGTGGTTATTAATATAAATATAAAATGTCACTAAAAGTGTGGAGCAACGAGAATGTTATCCACTCTTGACGAAACTTTTAAAATAAAATAAAAAAAAACAATGATTATACGAGTACATATCTGGAATTTGAGAAAATATAAATTGTGATAAAGATGAAGTAGAAAAAAAAATCATGCTTTTAAAGTGCAATACAGGCGAGAAAAAAAAATTACATACAACTCAACCTGGAAATAATGGGAAACAAAGAAACATTTCAAAAATGTTTCTCAAAGCGTCCACACGAAAAAAAAACAAATCGGAAACATTTCTGCAATGTTTCTGAAATGTTTTTTTAAACAAATGAGAAACATTTTTTAAACAATGTTTCCTGAAATGTTTCTTTGGTGTGGACACACCCTAATGTCCCTGTTTCTTATTTTAGAGACTTTTTTAGGAACATTTTATGAACAAATATTTTTATTTAATTTCGAATGTTCAGATCATACAAGACTATTATAACTTTTTCGGGAAGGCAAAACCAATAATGCGTTGTTGTATAAGATAATTGTACGAAATTTCCGGATTTTTGCTTGAATTTCTTAAGGTGTACCCACACCAAAGAACAAATTTTGAAACATTTCCGAAATATTAAGAAACATTTAAAAAACATTTCAGTAACAGAGAAACTTTTCTGAAAAGTTTCTAAAATGTTTCTGAAATGTTTAATTTGGTCTGAACGCTCGCCAAACATTTCTGAAATGTTTATGAAATGTTTCTAAAATGTTTTTTAAACAAATGGGAAACGTTTTTTAAACTATCTTTCCTGAAATTTTTCTTTGGTGTGGACACACCTTTATAAAAGAAAGTCACAAATTTGGTGTAGGTCGTTTCTATCACGGACATTGATAACTACGACCTTAAAAGACCTCTTTCAAGTGAAGCAAGTTTAATATAATAACAAAACTCCAGCTCAGCCGATATTTTTGGAAATCTTAATCTTAGACCACAACAAAAAAAGAACATCAACAATTGTTTTTGATCTGACCATGCGGTGCTTTTGAGTGTAACGTTCAAAATAAATCAAAATAGGTTTGTCAAAAACCTGCCTTATTTTCTAAGGATTAATATTTTGTTGAACAACTAGCAGACTACTGCACATGTTTTCAAAAATATGGTGTTCTAATAATAAGTGAATTAAAGTTTCAGTAAATGGTATGGCTTTTAATCGTTGAGTGGAAATAAATGTTGAAATTATATGTCAAAAACGAAATTTAAAAGTTTACAAATTAGCACAGCGGAAGAAGGCATTTCAAAAAGTTCCGATTTCCTTTCATCGCTTTAAATTACTTAGTGGCATCCCTACAACTGAGACCTTACCTTGTACTGTGCGTGTGCCTGTGCACCCTTCGATTTCCTGCCATCGCATACCAGGTAAACTTTAGAGTTGGGGTGTAATGTGCTTTGCGCAGTCAATATATCCGAATGAGCAAGGCCACAATTCATCTTCTTCTACTTCGTTAACGTATTAAAATAGCAAACAAAGAAAAATTACCAAAAATCGAGCAATTTCCACCAGGGGTGTGGGGCGGCTTCGTTGGATTTAATAAGCTCATTCAGGATTTTTATTCGAGGGGTTGTGTTCTTTTCAGATCGGAATCTTAGTCATATATGAAGGAAGATGGTATTGATACTTTGAAGAAGAATTTTGAGTGTCTATATTGTCATAGAATGCAGGCGGGGGCTTTTACAAAAAGGTAAATGTAGACATTTTTAGCTCAAGTGGAAAACAAGATTAATTTTTCCTTACGGGATTTCCTCGAAGGGCGTACGGCATGCTCTTTGACTTTAAGGGTTGATTAAGACATAACGTACGTTAAGATATGCCCATGCATGTCATGTACCATCCATTTCAACGTTTTCATCGAAAGTTCGATGGGTAAAAAATATGAAGCCCCAAGGAGACATATTTTTTATTAAAATTACAAATTCGAAGCGCAGAGGAGGATTTTTTGTATACTCGTATGATATACAAGATAGAAAAGGTTAATGAAACACGGCCCGGCTCTTTATCTTATTTGAAGTTCAACTCGTACAGGTAGGCTCAACGATATGGTTTGAGAATCTAAAAGCGTTCTCCTCTAGTGCACATTTAATTTAATCGATTCACAAGTTGTTTTAAGTTGGATTTCATCGCACGTTTTACGAGTATAAGGAAACCGGTATCTTTTTGGTCTTCTTCTAATTAGATTGTTTCTCTTTCTTAAACAGAACTTGAACTCGCGCTCGGTTAGACATCGCCGCCGCTTATGTGGGTGCTAGACAACGTCTCTGTTTAACATACAATCGGACCATTAAATAAGATGAATCACTTTCGGATACAAATTATGTTCGAGTTAACCATCTCAAGAAAGTGCGAAAGGCTCAATACGAATCTAAGCATTTGCATTTCATTGCAATTTTACTAAGTATCGGGGTTCGGGGTACTATTGTTTTTCCCCCTTATTTCACCTGTGAATGGAATGGAATGGTGGTTACCAAAATGGAAGAAGCCTCATTTGTATCACCCTTTCATCTTCGAGTGTATAATGAATCTGTTCTTCGTTTTATACCGGTAGGCGCTGCGACGCGAAATTTATTCATCGAAGATGCAGGAGTAGCAAAATCTCGCGCGCCCAAGCAGGAAGTCAAAATCAGAGTCGTCATTACAATGGGCAACATCAGCAGCAGCTACACATGCATATAATTTTCAGAGGCTTCACTCATAGACTTCCAGTAGACACTTTAGGCGAAGAGTGTTGTGGGTTTTACCTTTCATTAATTATACTCTACTTAGAGACATTGGAGTGGAGTTACATATTACCTCACCCTCAGAAGTTCCCTAGTGTTGCTGCAACAATGCACATGCTACACACACATATTTATATACGAAGACAAAGAGATGAAGCGTTAAAGCTTGTGTGTTGTGCTGATGGAGGTGAAATGGCTTGACGCCCGAAGCTGGTACGATTCATTATCGTTGTCGACTGTTGAAGATTTTTTGAAATTTTTAACTGCGTGTTGTGCTTAGGTGCGAGTTTTCATTTGTTTTGTCTATTTAATGTACCTAACGTGTCGAAAGGCAAATCCAAGTTGTAACACCTTAAAAATTGAGCTCGACTGTATGCTGATGACGATTAAGTGATGTCTTTCAGTGATTTTGTTAAGATTTTTCTTTTTGCGTTAAAGGTACGGATATGTAGATATATCAGTTGTTCCTAGCGAAAACTCTTTTTGTTTCAAGAACGGGCGAGAGAAGCTGACGACGTATGCGTCTAAAAATTATTAAGGCCTTAGACAGAATATTACATCTGCCTTTTTTCTCTAATAGACGAAGGATTTAGTTCCTTCATTTTAGCAAGGATGACAATCTGATGACAAGATTCACGCCCAAGTCAAGTGAATAAAGTCTAACAACTCGGTTACCTTAATGAGGCTTTATTTTTCTGGTCATTTGACTCATTTCAGCAAAGCTTATCTATATTATTAATTGATGTAATATAATAGATGCTTAAATTCGCGTTTAACAGAGTGATTCGCATAAAGTGCGACAAACACCTAAGGAGTATAAGTTAGATCCAGAGAATAATCAATGAAAATTGTATGAGAAGAGAATGAATTACCGAAGTAATGTGCCATCTTTAGACTTCTGTTTCATAATTTCAAAAACAACTAACCCAACTCACATTTCATTTTCGCTGGATTTTGAGTTGAAGAATTTTTAATATTTACCCAGAAGGTTCCCGCCCGCACTATGGATCTTACAATCCAAGGAAATTTTGATAGAATGTTGGAGCTTTTATATATTGACTACGGTCAGGTGGACCAGTCTCCACTTTAAAGTTTATCCACACTCAAGAGAACACTATTGAAAGAATAGTAATTCTTCATGTCGGTTGTTCGTATGTTCTAAGTATAAATTCTAAGGGCCATAGTATGAAACAAATGATCACACCTTTTAATGTTTCCTACAGAGGAGCAAGCGATTATTTGTTTCCAACAGTAATTTCTCCTCGTTTTTCGTTCTAATCTTATTGTAGTAACTTTCCAGGAAAGTATGGATGATTCCAAGAGTGTGTTCTTGGTCTACAAAAAATTTCAATCTTATCAAGAACCTCAAACTTTTGGCTGAGCAGTCTACTTCTAATCTGCAGACAGCCAACTTATGCAGATCGGATGATTATGTCACAATCGATAAGTTTGACATGTCCTTTATGCCATCCACTCTCTCTTTTGATAATTTCTGTATCGTTTCTATCGATGCCACAATCTCGATTTTGTCCTTTATCGCCTTACGCTAAAAAAAATTCTTCCACTTTTGGAAGATTGATGGGAGTGTTGGTGTTTATCATTTTGGATCGTTTCGGTATGGGTTTTTCGGCTAGATGCGGTTGACTAAAAATATCGTCGCCCATTTCCTTGTTCATTATTCTGCGAACGTCCTCCGCACGTCCTCATATGCACTGAAATATACCTAGTATATAAAAAATACAGGGTTGGTCCTAGGACACTTTCTTGGGTACAATTTTCTTTAGTTCCGAGTACTCTTAATAGACGTTTCTAGACGTAGGATTTCACTATTTTGTAGTACTGCCTGTGAAGGTCCCTATGCAGTTTTTACTCAAGTGCCAACTGCCAAACCTTATCAAAGGCTTGAGCAACATTTAAGAAAAGAGATGACCACAATTATACAACATCCGTAATTGGATGCATTTGGTCTATCGCCGAATTTTTATTTTTAAATCCAAACTAATGGCTCTTCTTTCTTCTATTATTTTGCTAAGCGTTTTCAGGAGCAGTTTCTCCAAACAAATTTGCAATGATTGGTATGAGCGATATAAGTATCTAAGATGTTACTTGTTTAGGTATAACAAAGACTTCTGTAATTTTCCAGTGATTTATTGTAATTTGAAGTTTTTTGAAGGTTATATTGAAGGTACCTATTTCTTTCAAAACCTGAGTAGATATTAGATCTCGCCCTGGTGATTTTTGTAGATAACTTATGTTGACACATGGTTTTTACTTCTTTGAGTGTCAAAATGGAAATTTTACATTCGTCACTTTTGTCAATAAAGTGTAAGTCATTTGTATTTGTATTTGCTGAGAATCGCTCAAAGACATTCGTAAGATTTTCAGCGAAAATGTCAGCCTTCTTTTTCGGGTGTCCAATCCAATTTCCATTTTAAGACTTTATTGCCGGGTCTAGTGTCGGCGGGCGGTCTTTTCAGGCACTTTGGTGCTTTCTATAAGGAGTATTCTGTAGAACCATCTGTCGTCAAACTTTTCAAGAATCTATAAAGTGCATAATTTTTTAATTCACTGATTTTTTTTCTTAGTTCATTTTTATGGTAGCTTGCCACTTTCTTGGAACTCTTCTTTTTTCTAACATCAGCTCTTTTATTTTGAAAGGGTATTTTATTTTTGTTTATCTGCATATTGAAATAGGTGGAGTATTTTCTTCTGCAGCTTTTTGCACATTAGCAATAAATGTCTCTACTTAATATTCAGGTTTTCAATTGATTCCTTAGGGGATCTGACGTTAATAATACTTTCAAAGCTTATTTCTGAATTCGTTCCAGCTTGTTCTCTTATTCACGAGCAAGGATTACTTTTTTCTATAATTTCTGCCTCACTCAGTCAGAAAATTACTGGAGTATGGATCTGACGATAAATAGAAATTACCTTCGGCACTTATATGAATTCGTTGTATTCTCTAAGCTACGAAAAACTAAATACTGGTATTCTGTTAGCGTCAGATTACCAGTACCTCCTATATTTATGTTGGTATACTAGCAAAATAGAATTCGCAGTTGTATTTGCGGCCCGCTTGGAACAGTCATTTCCTTTTTGAGTTATGATTTGAAAAAAAGAAAAAAGAAAGAAGAAAAATCTGAAATCTGACAATCCGTGTTTAATAACTTAAAATTTCTAACAATTTTTCAAAATTTGCTATCAAAACCCAGTTTTGTAAGACTTGGAGACAATTTCAAGACACCGAACAGAAATTATTTGACTTTAATCTGCTTGCCAATGGGGACTTTAAAAGTACCATTTTTGATATTCAAAACAGAAAAAAAATTCTCTTTTTCATCGAGATCGTAATGGAACAAAAAAATTGAAGCAGCCCAACGCAAAGAAAAATTAGAAATAAAATGACAGAACCTAGAAATACCCCTATCACTTGTATAATTCTAAGTTTTTAAAAAAAATGTGAAAAAAGCTCTTAAGAACCTTCAACGTGCGTCGAACCGACTTTAACGCAAATTTTGCAATTCGAGAAAAATAGATCTTCAAAAAAGAAAAAAGTTATGTATTTGTAGTAGCCCTTGCCATTATGATTTGTGCATTGGACTGTCATGCCTTCAAAAGGTCTTGATACCGATTTTATCAGCCGCTGCAAATATGTTTTACAGAACTCGCTTCGCGGCAGGAAACTCTAACTCTGGAATATATCCGAGTGAAAAGAGTTTCAAGAGCATTTTAACTCTAGATTCTAGAATAAATTGGAGCTTCCAGAATGATAATTTCTCCTCTTTTCAAAAGAGCTCTAAGTGGACAGTATAAGGGGAATTAAAAGAATTTCCGAAACAAACACCATCGAGTCCCGCGGACAAAGGATTTTCAAATAACCATATTGGAGGGTTAAATTTACAATTTAATTTAGTTTAATTCTATCACTGTATTGTTAACTTTGTGTTTAAATAATATCAATTAAATAATTTTTTTCTTTTTTTCAATCCACTTAATAACCAATTCCCTTTTTATTTTATTTAATTTAAAAAAAAACTGAATTAAATAATAAGGGTATTCATGTAAGAGTGGAAAACCCTGATAAACCTCGGAAACCAGATAATTTTATCTCTGCAGAAACGAGCGGTCAAAATTTGTACGGGAAAAACTTTCTGCAAATCTGATAAAATTATCTCAAGAACTTGCTGCGGAAAGTGAAGAAATAAACCTGATAAACTAAATAAATATGGATTTTGATTTTTAATTTGACATTTCACAAAATATATTTCCCACATTTATCTCGTTTCATGAATACCCTTAATACAATTGATCAGATACAAAATTAGATTTAAATCTATACAAGTGTCATTCACCACTAACTTCTTAGTAAAAGAATGATATCGTATATTCAACTAAATAATTTTTAAATGGTTTTAAGTTTATGTTAAATGAATGAATAAAAAATACAAATAAAATCAATTTTATGCAACACCTTATTGATTGATTACTATATACGTATTAATATTCGAATACAAAAAAAACTGTTTTAATTGACTTTTAAACATTTTTTAAACAAGCGTAAGAGAGCAAATATATATTCTGTCTGAAGATGAAGTCTCGAATAATGAAATATGTTATGAAGAAAAAAATATCCGCACATCGAGTGAGACAAATACAAAAATTCTACCAATAACCGACAATACATTTGAAATTCAAAAAAACATTAAGTTTGATTGCCAACGTGCGTGAGTACAAATCTCGTTTGATTAAGGTTCATGCCATTACGTCAGAAATTCTAACCTTACCACACTCTTTGATGATGGACCAAATCCAACTTGTACTCGTATCCTTCTATCATATTCGTATATGATCCTGGAAGTGGGTTTTATGTAATGCAATGCAACGGGGGGTAATCCACTCTCTGGGGAGCCATAGGCAGACAAATTTTACGTCAATACTGAGGGAATTTGATTGGGTTCTCAATTATTCACAGTTATAAGCGCATCACCCTTGATTGGAGTCGGACAACACTCGTCATCACATCCAAATAAGTGCATCAATTAAAATTCTACTTATATTGTGTGAAGATGTCCTTTCATGTTCAAATCTATAGGATACATATTGTTTGCTGATGACATGATGGCAGTAAACTTTGGCTGTTGCTTATCATTTGAAGTTTATTTATTTTTTTTTATCAGGCAGTGATTTTGTATTTAATAAACTTATTTGCACTTCAAAGTCCTTTCTGTTTCTGCATTGATTCTATTTGATATAATTTAGGTATACTCTTAGTTTTAAACCTGGAAAAAACATTTGTATGGTTTTCCATATGAATTTACCTATTTTCTTTTAGATCGATAACAATATTGCAGAGAATGCTATTTTATTTGTGATTAATTCGAGATTTAAATGATAAACAAATATTTCAGCAGTATAAGTAAAGTAATTCAGTAAGTTAATTTTGTATTTTATTTACCTAATTGTATTTGCTACAATATTTAGCAGTTTCATTACTGTTTGACAATACCTTTTTATTTGATTTTAATAATGTAGAGACATATCGAGCCTGGTGTTGTTATATCAAAAAATTATTCATAATAAAATAAATTAATCAAATCAAAAAACCACATCTCTCAACCCAAAAGCTCAATATTGTATTGATAGTACAAGTACAAGGATTTGGCCTAATTTTTTCCTAAAAATAAATGCAAAAATTCGCCAACATTGTATTTTTTGTACTAGTAAAACCAATTGAGGTAAGAAACAGCTTTGAACGAATTGATTTTCGCCCGCGATATTTTTCTTCATGTCAATTTAATATGGAAGTGAAGTATTATTATATAGCCCTTAACTTTCTTCAGAGTAAGTCACACTGCTGATAATAAGTTTAACAAGTTTTCCGATGAAAAAGTTTTTGATTCCGATCACTCCATTGCTTTAATTATTTCCAAGACTATTTGACCGAGAGCCCACAGCAATTTTTGGGTGTGATTGATAACAAAAAATAATTAGCATAAATAGATAGGCCTTTTATAGTTATTTATAAATGTGAACGTCTTGCATACTCTATTGGGCGCAATAGTGAATTATAGTGCATCAAGTATGCAGTTCTTTCCAAAGTCTAAAGAATTGGGATACAAAATTTGCCATAACTTCAAAATGAAGAGCTACTTGTCATGATTGCAAATATCGAGGTCCAAGACGTTTTGAATATGGCCTTCTTAGTGCAAGAAGTGGCCTATTCTTATCGCGTCTGGCAGGCAGAAGGCTGTCTGTAAAACGTCTTGGACCTCGATATTTTCAATCAAGGGGCTTAACTCTACATTTTGGCAAAGTTTTTATCACAATTATTTGGACTTGGAAAGAACTGCATACTCGATGCACTATTATGCACTATTGCTCCCACTAGAGTATGCAAGACTTTCACATTTGTAAATAACTATAAAAGGCCTATCTAATTATGCTAATTATTTTTTTGGTATCAATCACACCCGAAAATTGCTGTGGGCTCTTAGTCTATATGTTCCGAAAGCATTGGAAAACGGTATCATTCATTCCGCACATGAGAAGATTTTCCACATGAGTATTGACAAGCGCATTGATCAAATCAAGATGAACTATCGGTTTCCAAAGATGAAAGAAAAAGAAGAAAATTTTATTCAAAGCTGTCTTAGATACATAATATCATGAATTATTGTCAGCATACGCAGGCTTTTCGAATGCGCTTGTGGGCTGATTGGCGAGTTGCAAAAACACTTTAAATAACTGTACTCTAGAATTCTATAGTTTATTTAGTTATTAAGCTATTATAGGTAGTTTATCATATCAATGTTTTATAAATTATTAATTATTCAAACTTTTGTATTCAAAATGAATACAAGCCCATATCGCTAGCTTCAATTTTTATTTCAGAATTTAAATCGGATTTTCACGTTAAAATTATGTGGGTGGCCAGGGCCCTATTGCACCATCTTACAAAATTGAAGCATTTTTTTAACAAATTTGTAAAAAATCGAGTTTTTTCATTGTATTTTTTTTTAATCACAAATTTGTACTTGTAATTTGTAGTTGGTGCAATAGGCCCCAGAAGCTTCTAAAAGATCTACAAATATTGTAGGCTAAACACTTTGAAATGTAAGTAAAGTTTCATACAGGGGCAATTTTCAATTTTGTTTTATTGAACATACTATTTACAATTTGGCTTATAACTAATAAGATACTACATATGTATGAAAGTTTACATTTGTTGGCTCATAGGGGGCCTAACTATATACAGTGACTTAAGTTTAATTATTTTTATATAAAATTTACATGACGAAAAAAAAATTAAATTTAAAATGTCGGTTGTATTGTCCTCAGGGTGTTCATTCCTGGTTGTCAGTGGTGATTTTTGTGGGTTGTGGGCAGGGATGGCGTTTAAGCCGCGGTGGTAGGCTGACCCAATGTCAGCGTAGAACGAGACTACTTCCTCGTTGTCCATGATTACGTTGTCATCCAGAGTTTCCATCACACTGAGGTACCTCGGCTCGGGATGTCGTTGTTCTGTGGTCATCCTTCTCATAAGCTGATTCGGGTGGTCGATGATGTTCCCCATTAGTTTCTTCATTGAAAGAACTAGATATTTGTCCAGCGGGATTAAATTGGCTTCTGTGTAGAGATGCTCGTTCCTGTAGTGTTTCTGTCGTTGACGGTCGAAGTAAAGTCCAGTGCAGATCCTCAGTATCTTCCTTTCGAATAGTTGAAGTTCCTTCATAGCTGTCTTCGAGATGGAAAACCAGACTGGGAAGGAATAGCTGATCACTGGTCGCAGGAGCTGCTTGTAGATTAATATCTTTGTCGGTTGGCTAAGACCTGATCTTCTTTTCAGCAATGGGTGCAAACGGCTGAAGGCCCAGCTGGCCTTTTTCAGAACATTTCTTGAGTGCAGGTTAAACCTTAGCAACTCATTGAAGTGCACTCCCAGGTACTTGACATTTGGCTTTGCCACTATGGAGGATCCGTCAGGGAGTCTTAGGACCAGATTTCTGCAAATTGTTGCGGTGCGAAGGCCTCTACCAGTTGAAGGTCTCCTGAAGCAGACAAGTTCCGATTTGGAAGTATTGATTCGGATGCCCCATTTCTGGTAGAATTGGAAGAGTCTGTTAATGTGGGTTTCTACTTTTTGGACAGCGATTAGAGGTGACATTGATGTGGCGTAGGAGAGCGAGTCATCAGCATACAGAAGGTTCTCGCATCCAATTGGTGAAGGTTGGTCTGAAGTCATCAAGTTGTAGAGGAAGGGGCCTAGTTTTGAGCCTTGGGCGACTCCAGCTCTGATGGTCTTCATGTTTGACTTGCAATTATTTACTTGAACGAAAAATTTCCTGAAAGATAGGAAAGAAAAGAGAATTTTTATTAATGGCGGAGGTACTTGCATAAGATGAAGTTTGTGGATTAGACCGTCTATCCACACGCTATCGAATGCTTTCTCGACATCCAGAAAGCATCCGACGGTGACACGATTACTGTTGAGGGCTGTGGTGATATCGTGTTGGAATTTTACCAGTGGATGCAAGGTTGAGTGTTTTTCTCGAAAGCCGAATTGCATGTCAGGGATGATTGAATTTTCAAAGCAGAATTTCTTCAGTCTTCGTAAGATTAATTCTTCCAGTAATTTGCTGATGTTGTTGAGAAGTGATATTGGCCTGCTTTCATACAGGGG
Organism: Chrysotoxum bicinctum; assembly: GCA_911387755.1. Classification (NCBI taxonomy): domain Eukaryota; kingdom Metazoa; phylum Arthropoda; class Insecta; order Diptera; family Syrphidae; genus Chrysotoxum; species Chrysotoxum bicinctum. The sequence goes on along the minus strand of OU426990.1, from coordinate 93,356,299 downwards.
CCTATTGCACCAGTTTACAATTTATAACCACAAATTTGTTATTGTAATCTACAAATAAAAATCCTGTATACGATTTTTTGTTGCACCATGTGTGTTAACAAATTTGTAGAAATATTTACACACGGTCTTTCATCTGTAGAATTTTTTCACAAACTGAAACAAATTTGTGATCGCTTTATTATGGTGCAACCGAAACCCAAAAAAAAAAGAACGATTTTCACCAATTTTAACTTGTAATTAACAATTACAACTTTTTTTTTGTGCAACAAAAAATTCTATTTGCCAACAAATTTCTGACTTGTAATTCACAAGTACAAATTTGTGTTTAACAAAAAAATTACAAATGAAAAAACCTCGATTTTTTACAAATTTGTTAAAAAAATGCTTGTAATCACAATTTTGTTAGATGGTTCAATAGGCCCCAGGTAGCAGCAACATATAGTAATAATGGTTAGACGTGGTTCTAAAGTTGTATTTCCTTCCAAATTATTCGCCATCATGTGTTGGAACAGTGAGGATCGAGTTTTCCGTCGCAGGCTACTCTTTTCCTTTCCTACTTTTTCCCAAGCAACAACGAAGAACAAATTTTAACGAAACATTACCCAATGAATTATTCTAAGCCGAGCGTTTAACGAAATGCCTTTCGAAACGGTTTCTGTTATTCTCACTTCAATTTTCAATTAAACAAGTATAAGTATAATATAAACCGTAACGAAACAACAACAATTCAAATTATCTAAATATGCTTTTGTTGCATTGAAAATCAGGCGTTTGTTGATAACAATACGAATATTCATCTATAAAAACAAAGAAAAACACCGCTAAGAGTTGCCATTAATATTATCTACATCATTGTGGTTTTAAAGCTCCCCAACCAATATGCATGCTACAAGAACTGATGTTGTTACAGGGAAGTTGATAAATTTACGTTGATCAAATGTACGTAATTAAACTGCCCAAGGTATAATCATTGCTGATAATTGATTTATGTTTACATCAGAACACGTAAAGCCCCTGAAGGAGTCAATTATTGAACCCAGCTAAAATGTCAAATGTCCCCATAATTAACATCGAACCATCTATTATCATTTCAAATGCTCCCATAGTTAACATCGAACCTCCTATTATTAAAAACCGCCTATCTGCTTTGCCTAAACCGAAAGAAATCTACGTATCACGTCTTCAGCCGGAAACTTCAATCAAAGACATAATCGACCATTTAAAAGACTTCAAAATTGATGTTAAAAAACTTAAATGTCAAAAGATTAATAAAGAAAGTAGTCCGTTTGCGTCCTTCAGACTTACAACGGAATCTTGTTTGTATGAAAAGATAATGTGTTCTGAACTCTGGCCTGAAAATGTCATTGTAAGAGAATTTAAACCTAAGACCTCGCAAGCAAAAAATGTACCAAAACCTTCAAAAAACTAGATCGTCTGTCCCTTTACTACCAAAATGTGAGGGGACTTCGGTCGAAAACTCAAAAATTTCTTTTAGCATCTCATGCCTCTGATTTCGATGTAATTTTGTTAACAGAAACTTGGCTGAACTCAACATTTCTAAATAATGAACTATTTTCCACCGATTTTGTGGTGTACCGTAAAGATAGATATTCTGATCCCTTAGCTTCCGTGGGTGGTGGAATTATCATTGCTGTGCGAAGCGTTTTTCATAGCTGTATATTCCCAATCCCTAATACTGACTCAGTTGATATTATTTGCGTTAAAGTATGTATCGGAAATAAATTCCTTTACATAATAAATATGTACATTCCTCCAAAAAGCCCACTGGAAATATATAATATTGCTTCAAATGCCATTAACTATATTTCTGATACTTGCGATCCTCTTGACGATGTTCTTCTTGCAGGAGACTTTAATCTTCCTGACCTAGAATGGACTCTTTCTGATGACGAAATATGTTTAATACCCACCAACGTCTCTTCTCCGCAGGAAGCGTTTGTTGACAATGTGATATCTTGTGACTTACAGCAAGTGAGCTGTATAAAAAATAGTATTTCTCGACAGTTAGATCTGATATTCGTTACTAACCCTTGTAATTGTGTTGTTGAACTATGTCCAATTCCCATGACGAAAGTTGATAGCTACCATCCCCCACTTTCTATTTTGATTTCCCATGCTCACACAACTGATTATGACTTTGATAGTGGCTCTCTTGAATTTGACTTCAAGAAAACGAACTTCCCTTTACTCAATGAACTAATTACAAACATTGACTTTGACTTACTTTTGATTGGGAGCATTGATGTGATGGTTTCCAATTTCTACTTAAGTATCTTTGAATGTTTCATTGCATCTGTACCTGTAAAAAAATCGAGACATTCGGCCCTAACAACACCCCCCTGGTACACCCATGAGCTTCGTAGTCTACGTAACTTAAGAAACAGAACATGGAAAAAGTACCTAATATCTAATAAATTGGATGATTACAACAGTTATTTATCGTTATATGAAGAATTCCAATCATTATGCAGAATCCTCTATGATTGTTATATGTTAAAAATGCGGTCTTCACTTCTTGTTGACCCCAAACTTTTTTGGAAATTTGTAAATAGCAAGAAAAAATCTGACGGATATCCATCTACTATGAAGTACTTGGATGAAACCAACAACAACCCTCTTGTTATTTGCAATATGTTTTCTTCCTTCTTTAAACTTTCGTTTTGTGATGATGATTTTGAACCTTGTGAGAGTAATTTTACTCATTTGAATAGCTTTTCTCAAAGCTCAATGAGTGATATTGTTATCACAGTTGAGGATGTATTAGACCATCTTTCGGGCTTAGACCACGACACGTCCAGTGGACCTGATGGAATTCCGGCGTATATTTTAAAAAATTGTTGCAAACCTCTGGCAAGACCCCTAACGTTTTTATTTCAAAACTCCCTAAAACAAGCTGTTTTCCCTAAAATTTGGAAAAATTCATTCATTATACCAATTTACAAAAAAGGAAATCGCGGTGATATTTCTAATTATAGACCAATAGCCAAACTTTCTTGCTTACCGAAACTATTCGAAGCTATCATATTTAAGAGTTTTTATTTCAGCTGCAAACCTTTCCTTGCGAGCGAGCAACATGGGTTTATGAAAAAGAAATCTACTGTTACTAATCTCGTTGAATTCACGTCGTTTACAAATAAAACTATCGAGGATGGTCATCAAGTTGACTGTATTTATACAGATTTCAGTAAGGCCTTCGACAAGTTGTCTCATAGTCTAATATTATTTAAGCTTTCATCTCTTGGATTCCCTTCTGCATTCGTTCAATGGATCAGGTCTTATTTGAAGGGAAGGACATACCAAGTTCTTTTTAGAGGAATCATTTCTGATCCAATTAATGCTGACTCTGGTGTTCCACAAGGTAGTCACCTTGGTCCACTTCTTTTCATAATATCAATCAATGATGTTGTTTCAATTGTAAAATCATGTAGGGTTCTTATCTACGCAGATGATATTAAATTATTTAAAATCATCAGAAGCCAATCCGATTGTGTTTCTCTTCAAAATGACATAAATATGTTTTCTGAATGGTGCTCATATAACAATCTTTTTCTAAATGTTTCAAAGTGCCAATCAATGTCCTTCTTTAGAAAAAAAAACCCAATATGTTACAATTACAACATTAATCAAGCCATTCTAAGTAAGGTAGAAACAACATGCGACCTGGGCGTTCACTTCTCGCAAAATCTAGACTTTTCACTCCACATTGAGAAAATTGTCAGTAAAGCAAACTCAATGCTTGGATTTATTAAGCGTTGGAGTAAGGAATTTTCTTGTAGTCTTATAACATCTTCGTTGTACAACACCTTTGTTCGTCCCCAATTAGAATATGCTAGTTCTGTATGGTCGCCACTTTACTCAATACACATTGATCGAATCGAATCTGTCCAACGTAAATATGTACGCTTCGCATTAAGTCATCTTAATTGGAGTGACCCAAATCATCTTCCTCCATACAGCAGTCGCCTTCTTCTTTTAAACATGAATTCTCTAGAAAAACGCCGGAAAGTCAGCGATGTTATGTTTTTACACCAGCTCTTGGTTGGTTCCATAGATTCACCGGTTCTTCTAGAACAAATCCATTTTAAAGCTAGAAGCCACAGTTCTCGGAACTCTGAAATTTTTCATATAGACTTCCACCGTACCAATTATGGTCTCAATGAGCCTTTGACACGTATGAAACATGAGGCTAATGTAAACCATGATGTTTTCGATTTAAGTTACTCAAAGCTTACACTTAAGCACAGGTTGTATGGGCGTTCTCATTAAGTATTCGAAATTACTCGTAACGTTATTGTTTTTATAGCTAGTATTATTTGACTTGTAGTTATTTTTGTAGCTACAGATAGTAGATTAATATTTATTATTTCTTTGTTTGTCATATTTGTTCGTTTTTTAGTAGAGTGTTAGGCTATATGTATGTATATTTATTCACTAACAACTAACACCACGCTAAATGATGACTGTGACAAGCTGATGTTTCCCAGTATCTAAAGGTGAAAAACCCGAAGAGAAAAGAAATATTGTTACAAATGCTTGCATTAAGCAGTACTGATGGCGTTAACAAGGACACGTACTGAACCCATCACCAGGACATAATTTCAGCCGCAGCAGAACTTTTGTGTGTGTGTGCTTTAGGAACAAACATCAACCTTTCAAAGATAACAACAGATGTGGTAGTTGTTATTGAGGGAAAATTTGACATATAGATGTGCGGGTCTATGGTCATGGTTACCACTAATTAAAACTCCGTAGCAGAAGAATAAATTGGGCTGATGAAAAAACTGAATGAGCATGATTTAAACGTGCCACACGTATTGGCACATTATCTGAAAATCAACCTGTCGCAACTTACCAATAACTTATGTGTAAGGTTTTGAATAGTTTGCATATTTTGACATAAAAATGTTTAGGTGGTTACTAAGATCTTCTACATAATTTTTTAAGTTGGAACTTTGTATATTACAAAAGTCTTCGTATCATCAGATTTTGCTTGGCAGTATACTTTCGTAAAAACCATACCTGGTGTATTGATCAAACTTTATGAATGCCATACGAGACGAAAATCAAAGTGGGTCTCGCCAATTCAATGCTCTTTAAGCTTGGTCCCAATCGGGTTTTAGATATTTAAAAATTCCTGAGCGGCTGAGCGGTTAGTTGTGAAAAAGTCGTTATCAAGTGCTGTTCGCGGTAGTGTCTTACGTGAAAGTCGCCTTAAAATTTCGAAAATTATTTTACGTTAAAAAAAGACTTGGGGTTAATCCAATTAACCGAAAAGAGGAAGTTATGGAATTTCACCATTTATAGAGGGTGCCCCTTAATTTTAGGGCGTGGTTTTTGGGTATATTCTAAGAAAAAACTCTGTCTACAGTGAGGGCCTATCTCCAATGAATCAAGTCTGCATGCTTTTTGAATTTGAGTTTGTTGGAAAAGTTGATTCTCAAGTACTTCTGGAAACTTTAGTTTGATTGCGTCACAGCGTGTTGCAAGGGCTCGTCTTCGAATGACTGTCACTGGTGTTCGGAAGCAGATGAGTTCGGTCTTTTCACTGTTTATCTTCAGTCCCAATTTCCCTTAGTATTTCCATGGGTTTTTAATGTGTTCTTGAACTCTCCTGACAGAAATTTCTGGTGAAAAAGCAGTGGCGTATGTGATAGAGTCGTTTGCATAAAGCTTCGTCTTTATACCTGGTAATCTGGTATGTTGGTTGGTTGATCAGCAGTAAGTTTTGATGCGTGAGGAACTTCAGCGTTGATTCCCTTGGTTGAAGATATATGTTTTGCTACTTGTAGGTAAATAAAAAAGTCAATGGGTTAGGAAATTGTTGATTATTCTTACCAATTGGTTAGGAATTCCCAGTTCCAAGTTTTGAAGAGTAATCCTTTATTCCAGCAAGCACGCTACAGTTGTTTCTTTTTTATTGAGTCCAAGAGTAACATCGGTATGGAGCCCCATACCCTACTTTGGATGTAGAGTATAGTGTTTAATTCGAAAGCCATACTGGAACTCCGGTATAACATCTCTTTCTCTGCTGAGCGACGAAATTGTCCGATATCCTTAACATTTGCGCGTTTGTTCTTCTTCGGGACAGGGACGACATTTGCCGTTTTCCAGTCTGCATAGGGAAATAGCTGTTGTTCAGACAGTTATTGAAGATTATAGTCAACAGGAGAACAGGAGGATTTGGTAATTTTTTAAGTATGTAATTAGAAATCTTGTCGCTTCCTGCCGATTTTTTGGAGTTTCTAGTGTAGATAATGTCAGCCACTTCATTGGGAGAAGTAAAAACATCCGTTAGTGTCGGCTCCTATTATGGTTTTTCTTCGTTGAACAAGGTCACGGTTTCGGTGGTTGCTGATATCTCCTGAAAGCGAGTTTATGCTTCTCAATAAATTCAGGAAATTGAATGGGAGGGAGCTCTTTGAAATTATCGTAAAGTGATTATCAAACGCTTTAGATTTCTCAGCAGAAGTTGTTGAAACTTCTTGTCCGTGATGATGGTGTCTGGAACTAAGTTCGCTCTTACAACAATCAGATTGATTTTTTTAAACGTGTCAGGGCGAGGTTTGATATCTACGAGTCTCTTCCTGAAATCCTTTTACTCATGATGTTTGACTGCCTGGTTGAACATTGTGTTAGTGGGCTGAAGTTCCGAATTCAGTCACTTTTCCTGTTGATGGTCCTATGGTAGATTCTTTGTAGGCTTTTGCGGAGCCTTTTCCGGTCAGCATATAATACTTGTATAACGCTTATGATCACTTTTCTGAAAATCACCGTTATAACAATGTATTTATCGTTTTTTTTTTAGTAGTACAGATATATGTTTTTTTGGGAGATTTTATGTAGCTTACTATCTGGATAAATAACCGATTTGGCGAAAATTCTAAGAGTTTGTTTTCAAAAATGATGGAAGTGGATTAAGTAAGTCCGTACACTTGAACGTCCACTTTCAATACTTAAATTTAATAACTAAACTCTAAACAAACGGAACAAATTTTGTTTTTCTATAACCAGTGTTCAATAGCTGGCACTGTGAAGTTTGCCTATCTTGTCGTCCCAATAAAAAAGAGCTCGGACACCAAAACTGAAAGTTATCGGGATATATATGGTTCCAGGATCGTTCAACTTTTGTTTGGTAAGAAAAATAGCTCAGTACCTACCACACTTTCAGTTTGGCAACCATGGTTATTCCAGAACTCGTGGAGGGATATTATATTTTGAAATGATATCACAGTCAATTTTCCAATGCATCACAGGTGGTTATTCCGCCGCATGTTGCACATCTATCCAAGAGCGCCACCTTTGCCGTCGTCCAATTATTGTTGATTTTCAATTTGATTGTGCCCGAAGAGTCTTTTTGGCCACCGCGTTTTGAGCTTACCAAAAGCTATTCATTGATTTATATTCCTAACTCACTCTCGAGGGCAATAAAGCAATTTTATTGGGGCTATTTCTTTGCCACCGCCCCAATGTTTACGTAAACTATAGGGACATGTGTGGCCACTTTGGGACAAATTCACAAGCTCAATATACACTCTTTTTTTATTCGCAAATAATAAAACACTAAATCGAAGAAGGAAAAGTAATGCAACACTTTATGAATTCGCCATAATATATACCTAGGTAGCCAGTCCTTGCGAAAACCGAATCCTGATTTTCCTCTTTTTTGCTCATGGGGGTGACAAAACGATACAATGGCCAAACGAAAATATGTATGTGCCCTCAGGGTGACATGTCGTAAGGATAACGAAAGCATTTTTATTTTTGCCGCCCAGTTTCCTTTTACGATATTGTTAAAGGAATACAATGTAAGTGCCTTATTGCGATGCTGTGTGGTGGTGCGCCTTTCAAAACTAACAAGGACCATTTAAGGACCAATAAATACGCAATTTTATAGATCAACCTTCATAAAAAAAAACAAGGCAAACCAAAAACTTTGCTCTTAGCTTCTGCCGCAACTCGGGCTATTGGGGGATTTAAGATAACACAACATCAAGAAGAAGGAAACATAATCGACCACCCGAGCCCACCCCAGTAGACCTGCAATTATGTATGGTCGTAAAGAAATTGGAAAATGACACTTATTGCGTTACTGTAGCTGGTCAACACCCAGAGGCACTCTGAATACCATGTAAAAGCACAGATTTATACAATCTCTAGGCATGTGGGAGGATTCTATTTCCACCTGAAACAAAGCCCATTGCTTTGAAACTCTAAAATACACATTTCTTATCGTATTGTTTGAATTTTGACTTTTGAATATTTTGTTTGACGTTTTCCTGATAGTGCCCCAAATCGTTTTGAATAATAAATATTGGGGATAAAATTATAAATCACATTCCCTCATCCATTTTATCCTATTCAAATTTTTTTCTCGTGTAATCGGATAACAATTGAGGCTTTGTTATGACTTTTGAGATATTAGTTTAGGATTTATGTGTGTACGTACAAGATAAACATAAACATAGGGCTCTTGAGCTTTAATGTAGAACCATGTAAGCATTTTTATATGGATGCAGGTGTAGTGAATTGCTTTTGTTTGAATCTCCTAAAACAAAATTAAAGCAATCACATTACATTTGTTTTATTAGGAGATGACGGACTACATCAACGCGTGTGAGATAAGTATATAATCTCATGTATCTGCAGGTTAATGGAAAACTCTCCATCAAAGATTCATAATGTTGTTATTTAGGTAATACTCTTATTGATAAGTCGTTTCTAATCTTATATTCTAAGATGAGATTTTGAATCGTAGTTGTAGGTATTTTATATTCATATCAAATATGCATTTTATGAGAAGAAAGCAAACATAAGTGATAATTGGTAGTTATCTACACATGAATGTTTCAGGTGACAAAACCAAAAATAGAACCTTAAAAAATTTTAAGACTTTTAAGATAAAGGGGGAGATAAGTTAAGAGAGAATTAAGTACACAAACAACGAAACAGTTTTGTATAATTTTCTAGTTCAAATTTATCAAACAAAATATTAGTATTTTAATTAACAAAATTGTATTGTTCAATTTATTGGCAAATATATAATATAATATATTTATATTATTAAAACTGAGATAATAGAAGGCGTTTTGACAAAATGTCAATAATATTACAAATATCGGCTTACCCAATAAGGACTTGAGTAAATTTTTTTTTAAATAAAACAGAAACCATTTGAGATATCTCGAAAATTTTGTATTATTTGTTTGAAGTAAGGGGTAGGGCATCTAGTGGTTTGTTTCTAAATCATAGGTTATCTCGAAATAATGACAGAAAGTCAGTGTCATGAGTCCCTTTACGCTTGGACACCGTTGGAAAATATTGGAAACTTATTTCCAAAAAGGGTGAAAAGAAGTTTTGGCCGAATTAAAGCACCCACCGCGCCTTCTATACGCAAGTTTGTGTAAAAAGTTCATGAGATTGGTATGCGGATTTTTGAGTGGTAACATCATTGGACCATTTTTCTTCGAAAATGAACAACGGTTCGGTCAACGTTGGGCATTACAGAGCCATGTTAACCGACTTTCTTACGGAAGGCATGGATTTAGACGACCTCTGTTTCATGCAAGATGGCGCGCTATGCCACACAGTGAAGGACCTACATATGTTATGCAAACAATCTGGAAACAAGAACTTAAGGCCAATCCGTGAGCTACAGCCCAGAACCATTAACAGGGTCTTGGTAAAATGGAGTTAAGGAATGTGCTACTGCGAAGCATGCCGAGGCAGCCACTTGAACGACGTTATGTTTCATAATATGAGAATGATTGTTCTTACTAATACAGCCATAACAAATGGAAACAAATTTAATTTTGTCCATTTTATTGCATTTTTAAAAGAAACTTGTATTTTGCCCACCCGTTACAATCAAAATATTTATGCATGCAATTTGAAGTCGTCATACTCGTATGTACGCCACGCTAACGTTGGCATGGATCGATTCATTGAACCCAATCTTCGAGAAACTCGTCCACACAATCGACCACTCTCTTTCGTTCAATATTGGCTTAGAGCTCATCTAATTACAGATGTTTAGTCACATGATCTTGGCGGCCAAATGGCAGGATTATTTAACGATATGTAACACGTTCATCGAATTAAGTTTTCAATAATTCGATTGTTACACCCGCTTTGTGACTTGTGACACCGTCACAGAAATAAGAAATAAAGTTTCAACATGTCTCGTCTCTCCATAATAGCACACTTATTTTTTTTTATCATAATCGATAGGGCCGTTTTCGAGATAAATATGATTTGCATAACACCTGTACAGCAGCGGCAGGTACCGTTAGTTTAGGAGTTAAGGAAAATTTCAATTTCTCCTCTAGGGAATCACCAAAGATCCAAAGGTACCGACTTAAAGAAAATACCTCAAAAGACTTAGGATTAGGTCGAGATACAGACAAACAGATATCAAAATCTCGAGATCGATTTTTTTTCCAAATGCAGAACTTTCCCTATAGTAAATACAAAAAAAGCAAAAAGAGATATTGACCAAAAAGTTGAACTGATAAATGACTTACCCTTAAACTAAAAAATTTACTTTTTAGAATTTAGCTCTTAAAGGAACAGACTTTGGCTCATACGGCGTGAAATAATATTTTTCTGATTCAAAATAGCTTTTTTTGTTGGCCTTAAAGTCCAAAAAATTGACATTTCGTCCTGGCGATCTCACATGGACTCATCAGTTGATTGTGAGTGCCTTGTCAATACTCAAGTTTTGTTATATTCAGTTCATCTTACAATGACTTTTTGAAAAAAAAAAATTAGCAAAAAATGTGAACTATATCCAACCAAGAATAAAAGCTCTAATCATTAACGCTGGAAGATTATTTTGCCCATGGATTTAAAGGAAGGTTTTTATAATACAAGGCCCTCACAGTCAACTGATGCGTCGATGTGAGGTCGCTGGGATGAAACGCCAATTTGTGTGGACCTTAAGGCCAAGAAAATAAGCTATTTTGCATCAATAATTCAACAAGTCCAATAATAGTGCTAAGTCTTCTACTTGGCTCATTTATTTCAGTAGTAGAGTTTGTATGATAAAAACCATCATATAAATTTTTTCCTGTATATACATACATAAGTATATGTAATTTATGCATTTTGGCGATGAGGGTAAAACTAACTTGCATCGGGGATGCGACACAGACTAGTACGAGCGACCTTGTAGTTAACATAAAAAAAACACAATATTCTATAAAATTTGCGATTACTTGTTTCGTCCAGGTCTTGAAAGGACTTTGTACACCCCTCAACTGAAATCACCTGCACTTCTAGCGCTTTTACACTAGTCAATATGATTGAATTGGATCACCAGACTTTGTAGTTCGTCTATATAAGGTTTCCTTCTAGACTCTGCCGGTGTTTAAAATCATACCGATGTTGAACCAGACGGCCACGACCTCAAGCTCATTTACTGTAGATCACAAAAATTCACCCTCGTACCTCGTTCGATTTCAACCATCGGATCCTAAGTTCAGAAAAAAATACAGAAATCCTGCATATTGGCTCTTCATGAACAGGTCAAAGGAAATGGTTAAACTTAATAGAAATATCAAATTCAAGTACGTATTCTTTAATTCAAATATATGTACATATATCCCTAACACGCTCTTTCTGTTTACTTCTAATTTTCTTCAGGAGGATTGCCGAAAAGCAACGAATTAGTCCTCGACGAGTCCTGGAGTTGAAGATTACTCGTTAGAGAAAAACAAAATTGATCTGATAATTGCACATGTCGTGTGTGGATGCTTACATCAGTTTGGTAAAAATAAAATCAAATTCGACTCCTAATATTAATTTTGGTTCTTCGTTTTGTTGAAAAAAGAAAAGAAAATATAATTTCGTCCCTTTTCGGCAGTGCGATCTTAAAGAACACTAAATAAAACGTTAAATGGGTATCCGCAACAATTATTAATCTCTTTGCTTACAATAGTGATTTTTGTGACATTTTCCATTTTAGAGAAATTTTTATGTGGATGTTATATCTTATAATATGTTATATGGAGATAGAGTGGGATGTTTTGATAATATTTAGCAGATTCTACTATATTCTATATATGACACCGCCATTTTGCAAAGAAATCATTTGAGATATTTGTCGTTTTAGAGTTTCCACAGAAATTTAGAAGGTCCGCTAAGAATTTTCAAAAGCTTTGTTTGCAAGCATGTTGATTTATTACTTAATTAAAAATTGATTTTTTGAAAAAAATACATTAAAGTAACACTACCGTATTTTTTGTTGAATAAATATGGCTTATTCTAGTTTTTAGCAAATAGGGATTAGTTTTTGAAATTCTAAATTTTTTACCAACTTTTGAATTTAAATATCAAGAAACCGACTTGTTTTTCTACTCAGTCAGATTTTTAGTATGAATTCTTAGTGCTGTGAAATAATAGTAAGTTCTAAAATATGGTCATAATTCACTATGTATTACAAAGTCAAATATGGGTTTAGGCCATTTAAGTTAGTTAAATTGATACTTTTAGGGATCTTAACCTTCAATCTGCTTGGTTATAAGGGAATGTGGTACAACTTTGGATTTATTCCCATAAAATCATTTACATTTTTGCAGAAGTGAATTAAAGAAAATATTTTGTGAAGTATTATTTTTTAAAAATTCTAAAACTTTTGATGAATTAATTTTCGTCTTGACAATTTTTGAAGCACAGAATTTTCCTAAGATATTACAAATTTCAATTTTTAACGCCCTAGAAACTGGAAAATTTTGAAAAATAGATAACAAGCGGAAAAGGCTTATTCTTTTCGGAATGTAAATCTAAAAATAAAATACACCTCTTAGGAACCAAATGAACCGTCAATAACGTCCGATTAAAAATTAAACCAAACAATGATAATTCAACCAGAATCTCACTATCCTTAAACCTTTAATAAAAAGCTTAGACAAAATATACATCTACACCTACCCACAAATATAACATCCAACACCCTTCCCTTGGCTGTAATAAAAAGGCAAACCGAACACCGGCGAGTGTCTGATGCTAAAAAATATTATCCTTTGTTTGAACACACAGAACGGAGAGAACAGCATCCGAAAGTCGAAAGCCAAAGAAAAATATGCAAATTAAATGGATTTGATTAAAATTCGATGGTCTCGTTTTTATGATCTTATGGAGTGAGTTTTTATCGCGCTTCCTGTTGTGAAAGTAGCCTGTACTGCGAATAAATAATATAACCCTTTCGGGGTTGAAACAACAAACATTGACAAAGTATACACTTCTTACCACCCTCTATATCAACTATCTGCGGTTTATCGACGGCATGACACCCTCTAAGTACTCAAGATACTGCAAGCCTGCTACATCACTTGATAAAAAACAAACTCAAGACATTTTTCTATACTTCTATACTTTTCATCTTCATCCCCTGTAGCTTCCATTCAAATAGATTTTATCTTAATGGACGAATGGAAACGCTGCAAAATGTGTCCAGAAAAGTGCTAATTTACTGACGACTACTACATATTCCGTGGCACTCTCTGATTACAGTGCCGCTGCATCCGGTCACGATGTGGAGAAAAGAAATGGACGAAAAAAAGGAAAAACTTTTCTAACGCATTATCGCCTGTGGCTAGCTGGCGAGCGCTCTCTATCAAATATTTAAAATTATTTGAAGGATTTTGAAAATTTCGCCTCAAGAAAAGAAGGAGCGGTCTTAAAAAAAAATAATTAAAAAAAAATGAAAAAGCGTATCCATCCCGGGGCATCGAAATGGCCATTGGAGCTCGTATTCCATCTTCGCAACTTGAAATAACTTCTATTTGATTTTTTCTGCCTTCAACTCAGAATCTATGGTGGGAAGAACTAAGAAAAGTTTAGTCCACTATTGAATCTAAATGAATAAATATAAGGACATGTAATGTGTTCTTGAAAAAACTCAATGTGAATGAGGCGCAGTTGACAGCGCGTGTCTGAGCACCCCAATCTGAATTTTGTATCCAACTTTGCAAGAAATCTCCATTGGCAGGACGAAACCCATTCTCTTGAAAGATTTGCACTCAGAAAGCGCGAGAAGTTTCAAGTTCTTCAACTAAAACGACAACAACGCAGACACGCAGTTACGGTTTAGTTATCCGTATCGTAAGGGTTAGCGCGGTCTGGTATCGACCCCCCCTACTGCCTCTTGCAAGAAAGTGACAAGTTTCAAGTTAATTTATTGGTAGCATAATAGCTAATATTAATTCCGTTTTTTTTTTTAACATTTTATAATTTTACTTAAGTGATATAGAGTTAGAAATAATATTTACAGTTCTTAAAAGCTTTGTATAAATTGCTTTTAGCATCACGGATTAAAGAAAAAGTATCTCTTGTGGGGAAAAGTGCTTCTTGTTTGCGCCATTCGGACCCAGCAGAAAAATGGTTGAGAGTTGTAAGTCACCAAGTTCATGTTCTCCAATAATTGTTCTGTCTGTAATTTATTTTATTCCACACTGTATTCTGTACTGAAGCTTCAACACGGTATGACCATAACCCTTAAGAGTCTTTCTGGATGTTGAGAAAGCATTCGACAGTGTCAAGCTTGAAGCGACAAGTTTCATTTACTAAACTACGAGTATTCCGTAATACTAATTGAAATAATTTGTTCCTTTGTTGTTTGTTTCATTCAAGGAATTTATTCGTGTAACGGCGAATTGGGAGTGAAGAGCACAGAGCTTAAATCATCTGAATAACATACTGATATCGAAGAAACCCATCTGAAGCGAATACGAGAAGCTTCTCAATCGCAAACACCACGTCGATGTGACCATTGGTATTTTGGCCCCCAAAAAACCGTAGGCCACATTCGCCAACTCTTTGAGTGTTACAAACAAAATGGTAACTCGTCTGGAACAAGAGACCAGGAGGCAGACACGATCGATCAGCTGGAAATTGCAGAAGCAGTTCCAGCAATTACAAACGGAACGAGATTCCCAGTCAATCGAAACGCCAAGTTTTACCAACTAAAGTATTAATTTCAATGAGATTCCACCCCGACTTACAGACTGTCCAAAAAAAAAAGAATATTGCCTTCACTCTATAGCCGTCGCCGCCTTTGAACATTAGAACCGAACTTACCTTGTAGAAATTATTATCTTCTGAAAGCAGTCATCAGATACCAAAACTTTTATGAAGGTAATATCTGAGATGAAAATTCACTTAGATCGTCAGCGATGTAAGGATGAAGGGAAGTTGGTTTTTATGTTATCTGCTAAGGATTTTTTTACTTTCAGCTTAACGTCCGTTTCAAATAGTTTTTATCAAAGTGGTTTTTACCATTTTCATATCGTTTTAGATAGCTTTAAATCCAAAAAGTCGCATTTTGCAAACTATGCCACCATCCAGGGAACGAAGGTTTTGTTTACAAAATGAACGTTTCAATCTAATTTCCCTTAAAATTCTATTTTAATAGTGATTGGGTTTTAACTTTGGTACAACAAATTTATCTTCGAAGTTTTTAACGTATTTAAAAGCAAATATGTGCGACAACGTCGTGTAGTTTATTTTTCAAACAAACCAACAAAAATGTTCGATACTGTTAAGTGTGGGTCGTGGTTCCTTCATTTTTCTTCTTTTTTTTTTTTGTTGGTCTAAAGAATAAGAAAAAAGTAATAAATTTTTTCATCGCTTTTTTCTACCACAGAAGAAAAATTCAAAATGTCCGTCGAAGTGAGAGGCGCTCAGCGGAAATGGTAAATATAGAAAATCGCATGCACTTTTCACCCTCTCGCCCAGCCCAGTTCAGTTCGCGCAAAGCGATAAATTAATGTTATCGCTCCGGGCTATAAATCTGCATGAATTAAGAAGAACATTCTCTTCGGATCCTTATTTTCTTTTAGATATTCCGTTTTGGGCTCAACGGAAATTCTTTTTTCTTTTCTTCGGTGTGTTTTCCTTGGACAGTTTTTAAACGATTTTTTTTTTGATTTTCGGTTTTAAGTTTTTTTCTCTTTTATAGCTATTGGTATTCTAGCACTTTTTGAACAGTTTTCATAATAAAAATATTCAAGTATTAAATATAAACACTACTTAAGGACACACAAAGAATCGCTTCTTAAGTGCTTCGGCAAGGTTCTGGACCATAACTTTATTTCATATCGGATATCTAATATTATTGAAAAATAATTTGTCAATCTCAATAGTCTTATATATTTCAATGAATTTCAAATAACGTAAGTAAAACTAAAAGTTTCGTTAACATAATGAATTTTTATTAAAGTTTCGTTGAGTCAATAAGGAGTTAATTAAGTTGTTCATTAAACTGATACTGCGGTGTTTAACATACACGGATATAGTTTAGTGCCATTATTTTTTTCTCATCATGGCTAAGCCGTATGGCTCCCTTTATTAATACATCATTTATTCATACATGTTGTATTTATCGCAGTCCAAGTTTGGATAGTAAGTAATTCTAATGAATTCGATGCTCCTGATGGTCAGACAACACCCGAACGAAGGTATGTATGTCGAGATTTTTGCTGATTTAAATAACCTGAATCAACTTGTTGAGTAGCTAACTCGGATTACTGACGTCGTGGATCAAGCTGCTAACACTCTTGACTTGTTCCTTGACTCTGACCCTGATAAATGCACCATGAGTGTATTATTGCCTCTAGGCACTTCAGACCATTGTGTCATATCAGCAAATTTATCATGTAAACAAAACCCAGTTAAAGAAAAAAAACCTATGAGAACTGTTTGGTTGTACCAGAAATTTAACTTGTCACTATGATTCCTCGATAGTGACTCCTATTATGTCCCAAAGGTAGTAAACATTTTTGGTCATTTGTAAATACGTACGAAGCATTATGGCATCAACAGTTCCAACGCTCGTCGTCTTCAATGACATTCTTGTTGTAAGCTCGATAGATTAAGCCAGAGAGTGACATAACTGCTCCTGTACTTGAGAGCGTAAACGATTTTTTGGGACAAATTATCTTTCGCACTCGTACAGTTGCAAGAGTGCTGGAAGATCTTGACATTCACAAATCCACTGGCCCGGATATTGTTCTGAAGAGGTGTTCTTCAACGCTGGCAAAACCACTGCGTTAGCTGTCTTACTCTACAGGTCTCTTTCCGAGTGGATGTCCAGCCTGTCCCTAAAAACGGCGAATCCTCCTCCCCTCTAACTATTGACCAATAGCACTCACGTCCCTTCTTTACAAGGTCAGGGAAACACTGATCAATTTTTAACTTAAGAAATATCTTGAGGAACGAAAGCTTCTTAATGGCCGGCAGGTTTTCTGGTGATCTCAGTGTATATCTTACCGAACAGTGGAACAAATCTTAACCTCATTTTGGAGAAAGTAAGATTATAGCACTTGTTATTTCAAAGATACAGTTTGGTATCGATTAGTCTTTTCTTCGTTGGATTAGAAATTACCTTTCAGACCGTTCATTACAAGTTGTATTGGACGGTTTCAAATCTGATATCCACAAGATAAACGTTAGTGTGCCCCAGGGCTCCGTTTTGTCTCCGCCACTCTTCTGAAACTTCCATTACAATGTTTCGCTGACCACAGTACCCTCAGCTTCGGCTTCCTCTTCGGATGTGGACTTCCAAAGGCAGCTTAGGATAAGCTTATTAAGTAATTATAAATAAATACAAGTTTAGATCTTGACAGCATTGTCCAATGAGGAAACTCGAGTACAATTCCCATAACTGGGCAGGTGCTCTAAAAACGTACTTGAGTCTCTTGGACTGAATTCAAAAGAGAGCTATAACAATGATAGGCGACCGTTGTCTAACTGAAACAATAATTGTATCTCTCGAGCACTGCCACAATATTACATGTCTATCATTATTTTACCGCTATTTTCATAAACAGTTCTCTAGCAAAATAGCCAGTTGCATTGCTCCCCTTAAACAATTCAACTGCAATACTCGTATTTCTAGGAATGCTCCTCAGTATACCCTTGAGCCTAATTTTGGAAGTACTGTCAAGTACAGAGATTCTTTTTTTTTAGCCGCACTTCACGAATGTGGAATGCTTTATCCGGCTTAATATTGCCCACTCGTTGCAATGTACAATTTTAAAATATCGCAACGCGTTGACGAATTCGTTTCCATCATCCATGTTATAGGAGAAGATGTGTTCTTATGGACCTTGAACCTCTCGTTTTGAGAAGAAAACTCATTTTTTGTAAATCTTATATACTTTGTTTATTTATTTAAACATTTTATATCTATATACTATAGTAAGTTTTAAGTGCAGTCTCCATTAAGTTTTGTAGCTTGATAGACTTTATTAATTAAATAAATAAGGATAGACTTATCGTTGTTGAGGTAATGAACTAGGGAATATATTGAAGCCTAAGCCTGAGCGGAGGAAAGCGCTGGAAGTATTTAAATCTAAATTCGAAATCTAGAAAAAGCTAAGAAATTACGTGTAAATAAAGAATGAAATTAGCGTTGTTCCAACAACTTAAAAAACTTTTATTTTCTTACTATTAGCGGCTTAAAAAAATCATTTGAATATTGGCTTCATTATGTTACTCAAACAGTATGTTTTCTACTCAACACTTAAAATAAAGGTAAATTATAGAAGAACTGAAAGGCAACATTTTTATTAAAATCTGTACACTGAAAATAAAATCTAGGTATATATGATAAAAATCTAGGTTGATTTAACAAAAATTTTGTCAATATACGTCCAACAAAAAGTTTTGTCAAATTGACAAAAATTATAGAATTTTGTTGAGGTAACAAAAAATATTTTGTTGTATCCACAAAATTATTTTGTTATGCTAACAAATAAATTTGTTGAAATAACAAAAATATTTTGTCAATATGACAAAATTTCGTAGAATTTACAAAATTAATTTGTCATATTAACAATTCTTTTGTTGTATTAACAATTTTTTTGTTAGTGTTATTGTTTTTTTATTATTATCGGATTAACAAATTTTTTTTGTTAAATTAACAAAATTGTTTTGTTAAATTAACAAAATTGTTTTGTTGAATCAACAAAATTGTTTTGTTACATTAACAAAATATTTTGTTAAATTAACAAAAATTTCTTGTTATACCTATTTTGTTAAATTAACAAAATATTTTGTCAATTCAACAAAATATTTTGTCAATCTTACAAATTTCTTTTGTTGAATCCACAAAAAAACAAAATCAATTTTGTCAAAATATTTTTTTTTGGGATTTAAGTCCACAAAAATTGGCGTTTCGTCCCTACGATCTCACATGCAACCATCTGTGAGGGCGTATGGACAATACGCAATTTTTGTTAAGTTCAGTTAATCTTACATCGATTTTTTAACAAAAACCAAGTGGGAACTATACCATACACAAAAGAAATTTTTTGGTTTCCTTACAAAATAGTTTTATCTATCTGATAATATTATTTTATCAATATTACAAAATAATTCAACCCCAAAACAAAATATTTGTCATTTTAACAAAAATGTTTTCATTTTTTGTTAAATTGACAAAAACAAATTAACAAAAACTTTGTGATATTGACAAACATTTACAAAACAGATTTTTTGTAGATACAACAAACATTTTGTTAACATCACAAAAAAGTTTGTCGATGTGATAAAAATCTCTGTTTTATTTTGTTATATTAACAAAACTTGGCTTGTTAAACTGACAATATTATTTGTAGTGCATATTTTGTTAAACTGACAAAAAATCATGCTGGATTATAAAAAATTTGTGAAATCAACAAAATCATTCTTTCGTATTGACAAAAATTTTATCAGAACGATAAAATTGTTTTGTTAAAGGTCAACAAAACGTTTTTGTCAATATTACCTAGGAATTTATTTTCAGTGTAGGTACATTGACTATATTTAAATTCGTGATGATATGAGTCAAGATATGAGCCTAAACAAATATTTTGAAAAAATCATTTTTGAAACCCAGAACATCATTATTTGGTCCGCTGCAATGTTTCATGCTATGTTTCATTTTATCGAAATATTTATAAGCTAGTAAAATGACGAGTTGACTTCCTTCCCTAAAAATTTCGAAGTCCAACGAATGTCTATCAGTTAACCTTTGAGGTCGGATGTATTGTTAAGTTCTAATTTTTTTTCTTTTCATACTGCACCTATGTGGAGTGCTTTATCTAGTCCAACACTCTCCCTCCTACTGCCATATTGGGAATTTAAATTCTCTCAAACTTTCATAAACGGGCGCATTGTACTCAAATATTTTAAGCGCAATATATAAAAAAACAAATGCTGCACTGTCAACAAAAAAATATAATATACATATATAATTTGTAATGCGCGTAGCATAAGACAAAACTAATTTCGATATCTCCCTTTATTTTTCAAAAGTAGCTAATTTTATAAAACAAACAGTTTCCCGCTGTGGACTGGTGTGACAACTCAGTTTTTGTCAATTTTGTTTTATTGAACATACTATTTACAATTTGGCTTACAACTAATAAGATACTACATATGTATGAAAGTTTACATTGGTTGGCTCATAGGGGGCCTAACTATATACAGTGACTTAAGTTTAATTATTTTTATATAAAATTTACATGACGAAAAAAAATTAAATTTAAAATGTCGGTTGTATTGTCCTCAGGGTGTTCATTCCTGGTTGTCAGTGGTGATTTTTTGTGGGTTGTGGGCAGGGATGGCGTTTTAGCCGCGGTGGTAGGCTGACCCAATGTC
The DNA here is from genome assembly GCA_911387755.1 of Chrysotoxum bicinctum. Taxonomy (NCBI): domain Eukaryota; kingdom Metazoa; phylum Arthropoda; class Insecta; order Diptera; family Syrphidae; genus Chrysotoxum; species Chrysotoxum bicinctum. The sequence goes on along the minus strand of OU426990.1, from coordinate 93,335,638 downwards.
AGCGTAGAACGAGACTACTTCCTCGTTGTCCATGATTACGTTGTCATCCAGAGTTTCCATCACACTGAGGTACCACGGCTCGGGATGTCGTTGTTCTGTGGTCATCCTTCTCATAAGCTGATTCGGGTGGTCGATGATGTTCCCCATTAGTTTCTTCGTTGAAAGAACTAGATATTTGTCCAGCGGGATTAAATTGGCTTCTGTGTAGAGATGCTCGTTCCTATAGTGTTTCTGTCGTTGACGGTCGAAGTAGAGTCCAGTGCAGTGCAGTGTGACAACTCAGTTAGTGTAAGGAATTGTATTGTTTTGAATATATGGTTGCCAGATTTTTCTTACACCTCGGCAGGACAAATGGCTAAAATAATGAAACATCCCGGGATTTCAACATATTGCCCGGGACAAAATAAAAAAATCATAACATGCGTGTAGATAAGAATAAATAAATTGTTTTATTAATTACTAATTAAATGACTTTTTTGTCATTTATCATTTGCAAATATTTTTCTTTTGTCAATTTTAATGATGGGTGTCAGTTTGCTAAAATACATTCTTCGTTAAGTTAGGTTTGTTTGATTGAAATTTTAAAAGCAATTTCTTAAGATTAAATCACAATTATTATAAGCCCCTCTGTTTTATACCTATATATGTTTGTTGATTTTCAATAATTTTTACTTGCGATTACATACATAGGTACTATAGGGCAAGTTCTGCATTTGGAAAAAAATTGAAGTCGAGATTTTGATCAAAGTTGACATTACGATGATAGCGAAGACGAAAAAAGTGGGTCCGATAAGGCCGTCTGTCTTCGGCAATGTCGTACATTTCAAGAATTTTACATTACCACATTTCGTCGGCAGATACCTAAGTCAAGAGAATTTCATTATTTGTCCCCTTCACATAAAAATCAAGCTCGTTCAAGCGAAACGTATTCAAAGAAGTATAAACAAAGCGAGAAGTGGCTAAGCCTGAATCCAAAAAAGCACCATCAATTCAATACAAATCAACGTAATTAAAATTTCTTTGATTTAATTTTAAGATATTATAAACAAAAACAAGCAAACCAAATGAACAACTCTTGAAGCGGCCAAGTTTGCCTTTCGATCTGTTTCTGTCATTAAAAATATAAGCAAAAATCAAACGAACGTCTGGTTGCAATAAAAAACACTTGACTTTTCAATTGCTCGCGCATTAAACACGATGACGGTCGGAGAAGTTCAAAAAGAATATTTGCGTAAAAATGTCCTTTTTTGAAGAAAATGTTATTTTAAGAGCCACGGCACGCGTACGCATCACCGGATGTAAATAGGTTTCCTGGATATAATTATTTTCTTTAAAATAAAAGACTTGCACACACAAAAAGCACAAAGTATCACGTGCACAATTACTTGCACGAAATTCCTTCATCCATGATACCTTCGCCTATTTTGAACTGAATAAGGATCACATCACCAGGACCGCACATGCAAATTTAATGGCAAGCAGTCTCGGGCTGCAAACTTTAATTCAAGCTCCATTTGCCTTCATTCAATACTGAAGGGAGGTTACACAATTGTCGATAGCAATCATCGACGACTGTAGGCAGACAAACACAGACTTCGACAGCTGGGACCACATCCTGATAGTGGCAGCGATAAATAAAGCTTCCTCTTTGCACCAAGCACCAAATGTGTTGGCTGGGAAAACATTAATCTATTGGAAAGTCTCCTAGTTCCCAGAACAAATGTAAAATCGGTAATCTATGAAACATTGACGCCTGCTATTAAACAGATTTCCTAGTATTCCTCCAGCAGCATCAGGTCCGGATATCGACACATCCATGGTGTATGCATGTATTTTGAAGAGAAATTGAATTTGTGATGTTCTGACGTTGCCGTACTGTTCTCGTGATGATGGTGTCAAGACAGAATGTGAATGTTTGCGCCTGGAATTTTAGCATTGGGAAAACATCGGTTAACCTTAAATTGATGCCTTTGTTTGCGTAGAGCATAGAACAACATTCACAGCTCCCACCCACAGCCACAACCCACATTGATCGGAAGCTCTTGCATATATTTATATCTACATACATTGATATGACGTGCGGTTCCTGTGGGTTTGGCAGGTTGTTTGGCTTTTGATGCTTCACAAGTTTGTGCAGAGATTACCTAACATTTGGGATGTCGAATTGAATATTGAAAGGCAGGGGTTAAGTGTATCGTGGAGCCGTGCGTCGTCGTCAGTGGTGGCTGCGGAAGGATGCAAACAAAATCAGCAGAAGCCCCCATTTCGAACGAGCATCCTTCCGGCCAACGACTCACCCGATGATACCTACATCGACCTGAACGTTTGGCTTATTTGAACCGGTTTATACCAAGCAGAGAGGTGATTGTGAATATTGCAATATTCATGGCCTTGAGAGTGACGAAAAGGCGAATCAGACCAATTTCGAAATCGGTTGACCTACGAATTGTACATGCAGTCTACACTCTACACCTGTGGCTTTTCCGACTCCAGCAAAACATTGTTACTCCATATGTCTGTGCATTATTTAATTTCACCCCAATATTACAGTCCGCCTTGGGAATGGGAAGACCTCCGGGTGGGAATGGTATCATCCACTATAAATGAGGTTTACAATTTTTTTGTTTTCCAATCACACCAACTGATAACAAAGAAAAAAATCCGCGCAGTAATTGAAAATAAAATTATGCCTGCAAGGAATAAGTTCAACATTTTGGTGAGGGTAAAATTTGTATCATTCCGTCTGTCATATGAAATTTAAGGAATTCAATTGTAAGTATCCGCAAAACGATGAACATCAAAAGGATATGACAAGAAGTATTGTTTGTCCTTGGTTCCTTCATTTCTTCATGTTCAATCTTCTTCAATTGCCTCGGTAACTCAAGTTTTTTTTTGTATTTTCCAAACATGCCTCAAGCCAAAAAACAGAGAATTAATTTAAAATTTTCAACTTCATTTTTTAATTATATTGAATAAGTATAATCTTAAGCACACTTAAGGGCTTGAATTTTATTGAACATTTTTCAAAAGCTTATTGAGTATTTCGACAAAACATTAAAGATCCCCTCTAGCCGAGAGCTGGCTTTGATTTATATATAAATAAGGAGTAACCGTTTTCTATCTGCGGTAACCGACTTTAAACCGGCTTTTTTGGGCTTCTACATTCTGAGCATTTGCGAGTTTGAATCTGTTTAGAATAGTTCACAAAAGAAATGTAATGCTTTGATGTAAACAAATATACCGTTATTTGAAAAAACAGAGAAACACATGTAAAAAGAAAATACAGCTTTTTTAAAAAATTTTTGGAAAATACGGAATTAATTTGATGTATAAAAAATTGAGCTTGAGAATGTGCATTTACGATATTCATATGTATAGTATGTATGTTTATATTTATGGATATGTAAGTACGTAAAAGAAATCGACTGGACTTTGCTCATAATTGACATTATGATCACAAGAAAAACAAAAACGAAGGTCCTGTTGTCTGTTCGGTAGATACAGCCTAAACGACTTGGCCGCATATTTTGTTTAAATCTGGTAGGCCTCATTTTCAAATTTTCCCCCGACACATTTTTCTTAAGGCCAAACAAATATAGATACCTTCCATACAATTACAGTAGAATCTCGAAAAGATGAACAGATATAAAACATGCCCCGTTCATCTTTTCGAATTGTTCATCTTTCCAAGCTTGGAGAGTTAGTTTAAGAAAAGCATAGCTGTACATAAAAACATTGCATTTAACAAAATATCAATTCATACGAGTATTATTTTTAAGAAAAATAAAATATTTCAAAAATCCATCACTCGCGTTAAATGAATTTGTTTCCTTGAATATAGTGTGCAATTTTTTGGCCTTGGTTTTCATGATTATCCCTGACACGGGAACATGTAGGTCTCGTAGCTTCAGGAACCATCTATACAACGCCGCTTCCATTTTCGGCATTTCTGATTTATGTAATGTTTTGCGTTTTTCCGCTCAAGAAATTAATGTGTTACACACGTTCGAAGTGATTGCGTTTTCTATTCCAACAATCTTGGATATAGCATATTCCATATTTTGTTGAAATGCTTCGATAAGATATTTTTGTATGTCATCTAACACAGCGCACTTTTGTTTGAGGTTTAAAAACTAAACTCTACAAAATTCACTTTTAACTAAAGAATTTACACAATTTACTGTGAGTATACCACGCCCAAAAGAAGTGTTACAAAAATTTAATACACTTACTAAAAAATGTAACGCTGAAATAAAGGGGAAGAAGTAGAAAAAATCGTACAAGAAATAAAGCGTTCATCTTTTCGAGTACCCAGATTTCAACTCGTTCATTTTTTAGAGCACTGCAATGTTGAGAAAAAAAGCGTTCATCTTTCCAAATTGTTCATGTTTTAGAACTGTTCATGTTTTCGAGATTCTACAGGACATTCCTCCTATAAAAAATCTTACATGTTTTCTATATTTTCAACAACTGCGCAACTGATTTTGTTCATGTCCTTATGCACATGTATTTAATTTAATAAATAATTTTTTCTTAACTATGTCAAAAAATGGTGTTCGAAAATCTTATTTTTCCGTACCTAGAAATTTTTCAATTTCACTAAAACTAACGGAAAAATTTGGAACAAATTTGAAAGGTATTTTTTTTTTTGAGTGGGGACATTCTTATATATTAATCACTTACTTAAACTTAATAGAGCCATTAGGGACCATTTATAGCTATTATTGAAATACATCATTGAACATTTTCATTCCCATTTTTAAGACGAATAAACAAACTGTAATATCTTTAATTGGTACTTAAATGAAGTTAATGAGTAGTAGATTTTTTTTACTTTATAAAATACAAAATTCTGATTTAAACTTTCTTTTAAATCCATTTTTATTATTTCACTGATAGAAATCAATTTCAATGAACATCTGATTTTCGTTTCTTTAATATCGAACACAATAGTTCCACTGAATGTGTTCGATTCCACAGGTCTGCAACAAAAATGCTGTCTGGATGTTTTCAACTGATTTCTATGTATTTAGGTGTTCTGAAAACTAAAAAATACTCAAAAAATTCCAGAACGTCAGGTTATTTTACAAAACGCAAAATTTTGTTATACAGTTTCTGTTATATTTGTGCCGAATTTATGGTATTAAAATAACAACTTAATATTACGGACTTTGTAAAACCAGTATACTTCGCGTATTTTGGCTTGAAACTTGGAGATCAGGATAAAGTTTGGGCACCTCAAAAAGTCTGCAAACGATGTGTTGAAGACCTTCGAAATTGGTTTAAGAGCAAGAACAAATCCTTACCATATGCGATTCCTATGGTAAGGCGCGAGCAAAAGAACCATAGTGATGATTGTTACTTTTGTTCGTGTAATGTGAAAGGATATAATTCAAAACGGAAGCAGTCAATTTCATACCCCAATCTGCAATCAGCTTTTCGCCCCATCCCTCATGGGACCGAAATACCAGTGCCCAAGGCCCCTGCTACCTTGGAACCCGATGACAAGCCAAGTTTTGAATTTAAAGATGGCTGCAGTCTGAAATTGTTTTCCCATAGCGAGCTAAATAATTTGGTAAGAGACTTAAATCTTCCCAAAATTAAAATATAAAAACCACGGTTGGCAAGTGTGCGGTGATTTCAAAATCTTGGGCATGTTGCTTGGACAACAATCTGGGTTAACCAAACTTCTTGCCTTTTGTGTCTATGGGATAGTAGAGACCGAGCACATCACTGGACCAAAAAGTGTTGGCCTCCGAGGGAGCCTAAATTTGTCGAAAAGATGTTCTGCATGAAACTTGATGACGCAATTTGTAAAGTCACTTCTAAGAGATGGCTTTAGGTTGCCTAATGAGTTTAAAAGTACATTTTCTTCATTCCCACCTCGACTACTTTCCAGATAATTTAGGAGATGTGAATGAAGAGCAAGGTGAACGATTTCACCAAGATAATAAGGAGATGGAAAAAAGATACCAGGGAAGATGGAGCGTATCAACGATGGCAGACTACTGATGTTCTCAGAGAGACATTCCAGATGCTTCCCACAAGCGGAAATGTACCAAAAGGAGTCTCACTGGGAAAAAGATACGAGTATGTGTTTAGTGTTTACCAATGAATGTATTTTAGATAAAAAATAAGTTTTGTTACGCAATTATAAATTAAAAAAAAATTTTTTAGTCTTTTATCTTTTATTTTAAGATGATAAATTGTTTAACATAGATACCCACATTGTCAGAAAACGTGACGTTCTATGACAAAATGTAAGTCATTTTCGGATTCAGCACACCCAAAATCATAAGAATTACGCAAAAAAACCAAAACAGCTTTAAATTTTTTTTTTGCAGACTTGTGTTCTCTTTATATTCTCTAACCTAAAATGCATAGAATTGGTTATGATCAGCCACTGACAGGATCTTTTCTGAAAACAATTTTTCAATGATTGCTATAACTGCCTTGTCAAAAGAATAAAGTCAGCATTCCACTGATTTGTTCCAATGATGCATTTCAATGAAAGCTATAACTGGGGCCTTAAGATTATAAGTTGTATACATTTCATAAAAAAACAATAACGATTCTCTTAAACCAATCAATACACCAACTCTCTGAAACTTGCCACGCTTCGCAGGACCATCTAATGAAAATTAGCTCAATATTTTACCATTCAAAGAAAACTTTAAACAAATAAAAAATAAAACACGGATTTTATAAAAACTTATCCAGCGTAATAGCGTAAATATTCCAAGCCCAGCGCCACCTTAACTTCACGCCCGCGCTGTGTTCAAACATTTAAAGGGTAATCATAATCCCTTGAGCGCGTGTAGATTATAAAAAAAAAAAAAAAAAAAAAAAAACCTATCGGTTCCAAATTCGGCAAAGAATTTTGTATTTAAATATAACCTGATGTGATTAATAAAAAATTTCGAAAAAGCAATCGACTTGTTTAATCCAAGAAAACTTCGAAGCTTTGCAGCTGTATTGATTATTGAAAATCAATATTTAATATTGACCTGAAGCCCACTTAAGGACATTACATATTACATATTATTATTTAAAAAGGGTCACGAAAACAGGAAACATTTAAAATGAGTTCCAATAGCCAATATAAAAGTTTGAAATCTAAAAAATGTTATATGGGAACTATATTCACGATTTACGAGTAATTAACAGCAAAAACCACTTATGCTATATTTACCAAATCAAATCTTCTCAATCCCATCCACGGATAGTAAGCTACATTCGTCTTCATTTTTGACCAAGGTAATGCCTTTATGTTGGGCAAATTTTTTGGATTCCATCATGAATAGACAATGAATGCTTGAAACGAAAGCCGTTTCCCCTGCAAAGTGCAAAGGTCATAAAGATCCAGAGCTGCTTATGATGCCATTTCGATTGGAATTTATGTCATCAATAAAGGTAGCCCGTTACAGTGTGCTGTGTACGTTGCTTACCTAATTTCGTAGCTTGCTTAACGTAAATCTATATTTACGACTATTAGACTTTATGACATAGCTCTGCCACAGTAGCGATGCGTTTCTGTACTTACGTCTCAATATCATCAGTTCGGTCATATAGTGGACATTTATTATGACCATCTTCCATGTCAGTCGTCAAACAGAATATTGCTCCCATAAGACGTGGCCAGTGTGAGTCATAAAAGTAAGTGAAGAAAGCCAGCAAGACGCTTTTATAGGTTTAATGATGTGTCGTGTTTGGCCAGAAGTGTGCGGTGGGGTGGTTGGATGGTATAACTTATACCTAAACAGGGGTGTGTTCCATTTGAAATCGAAAACCTGACAAATTGATTTCTTATTCCTTTTTATATTATTTCTACCCTTGGAGGACATCGAGATTGATAGTTCTATGCAAGACAACGAAAATAAATGAGGAAACTGGCAGAGGAAGCTTATCATTTATACTCAGAGAAATGGATAGGTATGTAGTTTAAGCTGCTCATCTAGATATTGTTATTCTAATCGAAGACCACCGCACCGCTCATAATAAGCCTTGGTGATGTGATGAGTTATGACAGACACGTCACACATACGATTTGCTTCGATTCAAGAGCTATGGCATGTCACATCTGACGTAGTAATTCAAAGGGAATGCAAAGGAAGTTGAGATATATTGCGACAGAAGCAGTAGCGCCAGGTATGAGTAATGGTTTTATATCTACACTCGTCCACGTCGTCGTCGTAGATGGAATCATCCAACGTAAATGTGCCTCGAATATTTGACGTTATTAATATTTATTATTTGCTTTTGCCTTTCTGCCGCCCGATAAGAACAAGAACTCTCGTTTTATTCGATGCTCAAATATTGTAGGGCTATTTTTTTTTGTGAGTACCTAATAGATACATATATGCTGTTTGAAAAAGTGTTCTACAAAACGAGAAATACCTACGAGTTCTATTCTGGAAGCCATCATCATCAACATTTGGTATGGATTTTTTGAAGGATGAGCCGTAAAAATCGTGTCTAGAATTCAAACCAGTGCGGGATCAAAAATAACTCGTACTAAAATGTGTTTTTTGAGGTTTTGAAAGATGCGATTAAATTGGATTTCAGGAAACTAACACACTTCTAAAATGTTTTTGCTAATTTTAAAATTTGGAAATTGGTTGAAGCTTTTTAAATATTATGAGGGAAACGATAAAGTAAGCTTGAACACATGTCTTTAGTATTTGTTTACAAACTGCATGGACCTTTTATCTTCCAACAAAAATAATTCAGAGGAAAATACAATAATGTTTCGCTTTGAAAAAAAAGAAAAGAATGTTTACGATGTTTGCCCTGCTTCTTCGAAGTGTTTAATAACAAAATTTTAGCTATTGTTAATAAACATTTTTTTGCTATATTTTATGGATGATTTTCAAAACTAGAAGCTGACAGCTTGCTGCTTTTGACAATTGTAACATTTCTTCTTGCACTCCAAATATGTGTATGCAGCACGTGCAGGCGTGGATTTATGATTTCGGTAATCATAAGACTGACGAAAATGAGTCTTCCTACCAACACCGGGTTTGGTAACCGAGGTTATTTTCTTCGTCACTTCGCTATCATAAAACAAAGGTGTTTAAAAATTTGAATATCTTCTTGTTTTTACTACAATTCATTCTATACTTTTCACCCTATAATTTAAATTCATACCTAATCCTAAACGTATCCATTTCACCCTAAAAACAGCTTAATTTTAAGAAATATATGTTATCCATAATAAACAATAAGTGTTTAACTTTTTTCAACACCGATTGAGTTTTATAACAATTATTGTAGTAACGAAATAGAAGTGTAGTAAAAATAAACATATGCTTAAAAGTCAACAGTTTTTTGTTGAAAATAACACATTTGTTGAATTTTTAAGATAATTAAACACTTTTTTAAGAAAATAACTCATCGCTGTTGAAAACTCATAGCACGTTTGTTTAATAATTAATATATTGCTTAAAGTTAAGAACGGAGATGAATTTTCAACACGATTTATTTTTGAAGGATAACATTTTCTTCTTTAATTCAACAGTTTTTGATGAAAATCAAATATTACTGTTAAAAATTGTAGTATGAATTTGTTCAATACTCAACTGAGTGCTGGAAAAGGGAAGAGACAAAATTTCAACAAACATAGTTTTCCTTTGCATAGCTAGGGATATCGTTTTTCTCTAATTCAACACTTTTTGTTAAATATAAGTAAATTATCACTTTTGATAATCTCGTAATCGTGAAAAAAAACAGAGTTCCAAAATTTAAGAACGTCGACAAATGTTCAATGCATCTCGTTCGGTTGTATTTTCTTTCTTCTTTTCTCGTGAAGGAACAGAATCAGATAAGAATCAGTCTCGCAGTAGCAGTAACAAATTGCGTGTTTTAAAATAAAATCGTTTGTGAAGAAAGAAAAGAAAAACAAACAAATTATCAAAGTTCGAGGTAAGTATAAAATATTTACTGTTAACTATTGTTTGGTTTATGTTGTAAATTAAGTAGTTTTAAGTTTTAATGTTGTGTTAGTTTGAATTCCACAGTCTGCTGAATATTTGATAGTTTTTGCTCAATCCCCCTTTGTTGAATGTGTGCTTGCCAAAAAATCATTTTTTGTTGATTCCCTAACAAAATTTCAATAACTGGAAAACTGTTTGAATTCCAACAATTTTTTTAAAATTATTCATTACTTTAGAATCGGTTAAAATAATTTTGATAATGTCGAATCTTTTAAAACTATAAACATATCGTATTTCTTAAAAAATGTTTTTTTTTTTTTGATTTTTTAGGATAATTAAAAAGTTTTTATTGAAAATTTGATTTTTCATATATGTATTTGAATTGGTGTTTTAAATTTTGTCCCATTTTTTTTTTAATTTCATACATAGAAAATATTTTTTTTAAATAAGCCATTCAATATCTATTATAGATTTTGTTTAAACCACTACCTATAAAAACCTAGCGGGCATACAAAACGCTAAAAATTAAGGTAAAATTAATAACTTGATTTGTAAGACCCAAAAAGCAGAGGTAAGTCAAAATGTATATTTGAGCTGAATAGCATTTACTAAGCAATATTTATTTAAGTATTAAGCATAAAACATGTGACAAAGTGAAATTTATTTGGTACTTCCTAAATCCTAATGCTTTTGTATATTATTTACAGAAAACGAGAATTGGGACAGAGTACTTTGCTGTTTTGTTAATGAATTATTTATTATTCTTATCAAAGTATTGTTTTTGTACTTTTTTTTATTAATTAATGTTCATAAGAAAACTTAAAAATGTAAAATAAAAATTCAGTTAATTATATTAAATCTTTCTTTCGTGTACTATTTTAGAAGAATGAAATTTGATTTTGTAAGATATGCGATGGTATGTTTTCAAATACAGCGAAAAATCAATCAATCAAAAAAATGATATACCTACTTTTTTATTAACTTGCTTTTTTTACCATATTAGAAAATCATGCTTTGAAACCAGCACGAGAATGTTGATTTTTTAGGTTTTCAGTTGAGTACCTAACTAACTATGTTGAAAGTCAAGTCAAGTAGTTGAAAAATCGAGTGAATTTTTTGTTATTCTTGTCGAAAAGTAAGAAATTATTGTTGAAATGTCAGCATAAAAAGTTTACATTAAACTAATTTTCTAAAGGTATTGTTTACTGTTAAATATTATGTTGAAAAAAGTTTAATATTTGCTTATTAACAACGACTTATGTGTTGGTTTTTCAACGACTGTGGCATGAATTTTATGTAATTATATGTTAGTTTTTCACCCAATATTGATTAAAAAGTTCGCCATACGATCTACGATATACGATAAATTGCTTACTTTTTATGTGATGAAAATTCAACATTTCATCTTTCAACAAGTAGTTGAAAATAAAACACCGAAAATTTCTGTTGAAAATTGCTACAATTATTGTAACGGACCGGTTGCCTACAATAATAATTGTAGTAATTTTCAACAGAAATTTCTTAGAGTGTAGCCCTTAAGTGGTATATACTAGTTGTTTCAGATTTGACACATACACTTGTCAAACTTCTATAAATAGAAACAAGAAGTACGTTCAATTGTTAATTATTTCAAGAAATTTAAAGTTCTTCTTCTTCCTTTGTTTCGGCGCTGTTATGATCTCGATGTCGAGGGGATCATAACTCTCCCACGTAGCTGCTTCACACTAGTGATCCGCCTGTGGGGTTCGCCGGGTTGACCTCAGAAATCGGCGGCAAGCCTCCCGGTTTTGTATTGTTCCATTTCTGAGGCCAACTGAATGCTGGTGTTTTTGCATTTGTTTGTACCAGGAGTGTTTAGGCCTACCTTTCTTTTCATTCCGAATTGGAACGTTGTATGATATTGCCTTTTTGACGGGGTTCTCAGGATCTCTCCTTTGAACATGGCAATACCAACTGAGTCGGTCGTGTTCAATTTTTTGGGAAATGGTATTCTTAACATGAAGGCTTCCTCGGATCTTCGTACTTCTAATTCGATCAAGCAAGTCATACGAAGCATCTTCATCTCAGCTGCCGTTAGCTTACTCTCATACTTTTTGTACATTGTCCAACATTGTGAACCGTATGTGAGTGCTGGACGCACAACTGAAGTGTAGAGCTTTCCTTTCAGCTTAGGGGGCATTTTTCGGTCACAGAAGATAGCAGAATTTTCCCGCCACTTTATCCACCCTACGCTTACGCGATGATTGATATCGTCATCACAAGTAGCTTCGTTATTTATCATAGACCCCAGATATTTAAACTTTTCACACTTGGGAAGCACTACTCCATTCAAATAAATGTCTGGAGTAGGCCTGTGTGGATCAGAAAATGGGCAGCATAGGTATTCTGTCTTTTTCTCGCTTATGCGGTACCCACTTCCTTCTAGAACATCCACCCATACGTCAAGTGCTCGTTGTAGGGATATCGGGTCTTCACTTATGATGGCTCCATCGTCAGCAAAGAATAACTGATGTACTTTTGGATCCGTCACTTTGCCTTCAAGCAGGTAATCAAGAACTGTAATAAAGAGCAGGGGACTCAAGACACTTCCCTGGTGTACACCTACTGTGATTTCGAATTCTTCGGTGACTCCAGCTGCGCATCTTACTTTAGTAACTGCTCCATCATACATGTCCATAATTATCCGCACATAGGTTTCTGGAACTCCTCGTTGCCTGAGGGCCACCCATATTAGATCTCGTGGTTGCCGATCGAATGCTTTTTCAAAATCAACCAATACGACATGCAAATCCTCCAAAGAATCCCGATGCTTTTCCATAATTATTCTTATACTCTGGATTGCATCCGTGGTTGACTTACCACCGATAAACCCGCACTGGTCATCAGATAGCCTAATTATTTTTCGCAGTCGGCTACCCAAGACTCGCTCAACGATCTTCATGGTGTGTGACATCAGCTTAATCGAAAGGTAATTATCACAGCTTCGAGTATCACCCTTTCCTTTATAAATTGGAAGAAGGTAACTTTCCCTCCATTGATTAGGCATGCGATCACCTCGTATAAGTTTGGAGACAAGAATCATGAGCGGCTATTTTGAAGATAGTTGCGCCCTTATTCGTGTTTTGCCGTAGCTATTGAATAGCACCAGCTGTCGGGGTAGAAATTTCATCCAGCTCCCGATACAGGTTTTCTGTATTCTTTGCTTGAATTTGGGCGCACTTCTTCTTCGCTTCTTTCTTGCAGTTTCTATATTCCACTTCGAGGCGTGACTTTTGCTCTGTATCATTAGAGGGGCACTTTGACCAAGCCTTGAAAGCCATTTTCTTTTTACTTATAACTGATTTAGCTTCATCATTCCACCACCATGTTTCTTTGCCTTGTTGGTTGTGTCCTTTTGAAACCCCTAACAGTGTTTTGGCTTTTTCTTTGCAAGTTTTCTGTAGGAGATCCCACATACTTTGTGCTGTACTCTCTTCATTTCGAACTATATCGGTGTTGTTATACAGAACGTTTTGCATATTCGAAATAAAAGCTTCGCCTTTTTCCTTATCCAGATTATACCATTTGATCTTCCCAAAAGTTTTTGTATGTTTGTTGTCGTTCACTGTCTCCATAAAAAATTCTGTCAGTAGGAGACGGTGTTGGTGGGCGATCGCTTCTCCTAGTATCACTTTGCAATCTTTTACCCGGGGTTTCATGAAACTAGATACCAAATGGTAATCAATCTGGGTTTCATTTCCACCACTGCTGTAAGTGACCAGGTGTCGGCTTTGTTTGATGAACATGGTATTTAGTACGATAAGACCGTATGTTTTGCACATGCTCAGGATGCCTTCACCAGGAGGGTTCCTGGTGCCGTATCCGAGGCCTCCATGGAAATCTTCATAGTCTTCGTTTGTCTTCCCGACATGTCCGTTCAAATCTCCGCCCACGAACAAAAACTCTTCCTTTGGGATGTCCTTAAGTAGATTGTGAAAGTCTAGCCAAAATGCATCTTTTTGCACCTGCTCACATCCAATTTGGGGAACATATGCAGTGACAATATTCCACAACTTTCCTTTAATCACAAATTTAAGGGACATCAAACGGTCGCTGGATTTCGAAATGGTCAATACGCTGCCTAATAGATGTTTTGCAAGGATGATTCCGATTCCGTTTTTACCCTTTTCCGTTCCATAGTAGAACATCTTATAGTTTTTTGTCCTCGTATCCAAGAAACGGGCCCTGTTTCCCGTGTTTCGCCATTTTGTTTCTTGAACACATAGGATGTCCACTCGCCTTCTTTTCATCATCTCTTCCAGCTCGAAGCTTCGACCTGTCATACTGCCAACGTTCCAACTCGCAACTCTCAGATTTTGTATAATCTGCGGCATTACTTTGAAATTTAAAGTTAAAACTAAGATTACGCAGATTAGTATTCACATAATATTCGCAAAATAAATAAAATATGGTATCAATGTTATAAAATTAAACATCCATTCTTAGTCAAATTTATTCGTCTAAATGACATTTAGATGACAATGGAACCATCACTAAATATCAATTGACAAGAAAAAACCCGGTTTTGGGAAACTTTTGTATCTTGTTTATCTATACACATAGATACTATTTTTATATACATATGGCCCGGAGCCCTTGCGCGGCAGGGCTACTGAATCACACTTGACTTTTGTAAGTCTCTTCTCGGACTATTGTTTATAGATTTTATTATTGTGAGATGTGTTGATAAATCGTTGTTTGCGATGGCATTTTTTGGTAGCTATCCTGATGGATTCCTTTCGGAATTTGAAAAACATGTCTTAAGTCGGGTTTCGATATTGTCTCGGCCTCTTATTGTTTTTCCATAAAATATCGACCAAAAGTTTGAATCTAGAAGTTGCAAAGTATTAATATTCAATAATTCAATTTTATACTTTAAAAAATAAATTTATTTTATTTTTAGTCTTTTCTGCCAAAACCACAAGGACTCTCGATAAATTTCATTGATTGCAAAAATATGATGTCTCGTATAATATAGAAAATTTTTAAAAAACCTTTGCTGGTCTTATATTGTGAAAATAAGTTTTTTGGAATGAGTTCACGTTTGGGTGCGGATTCTTGTTAAAGCTTAATGGGTCCTGACTTACCTTGAAATGGCCAATATATAACGGAGGTTAGGAAAATAGGAGGAATGATTCAAAATACCGTGGTGAGCCAGACTTTAATTTTATTTAAAACCATGTAAATGTTGATTATACTTTTCGATAATATATAGATAACATGTGAACTTATTGGTCCGATAGCATACTATCGATAATTGAAAACGTTACGTTCTACCTCGAAAAAGTTGTTTAATTAATAAGCTTTATTTCTAGGAAGGAAGGCATTTATACACGTAGGTGAAAGCCATTAATGGCTTCAGGGTGAAAAAGATTTTCTTTTTTTTGGAATGTTTTGGACAAATACTGTTTTCAAATCCTCCAGACTTATCTGGTAAAAAAGAAATCGTTGCATGAAATGTGGTACGTTCTTTCAAGCGCTCAATATTTCTTTAGGCAGCAAAGATTGTTTATTGCCAAGAAAGTTGGAACTGAAAAACAAGGGATGAAAATGATTTACTTCCAATGTGACAATATTACACGTAACCATTTTTTTTCTGAATTAGACGTTATAGCATCCGAAACTTATATGTCTCAATCTGATCTCTTGAAAACCCTAGCTCTCATGCCCTTATGTTTTTCAGACACATCTATGTTACTTATTAAGGCAACAACTTCATTATTAAAAAGTCATTTGAATGGCACAGGGTGTTGGAGAAAGCATTGCAAAAAATTAAGGCCAATCATAGTTCCATAAAACAACAACAGTCCACCCTGCATATTAATTTAATTTGATACCCAAAAGGACTTAATCATCGCGCGTATACGAGTACCTTAGCCTAACGACATTTTCAATTTCTTTTTAATAAAATGATTTTACGCTAGATTGCATGTTTCTTGATACCTTTGCGTTTGACTAAGTCGTTTGTCCCCTCTGCTGTCGATGGCCGGATTTGTCGAAGAATATGCAAATTCTCGCTAAAAGCACACATAAATCATTTCAGATCAGCAACCGCAAGTCCTAAGTCGAGGCGTCCTGTGAAATTCCCTTTCCGTATTAGCTTCATTTCGCAATATCCTCAGTTGGCAATCGAATTCGAATGCCAGAGAACTACAGTTGGGGAATGAAATGGTGATGGCGTCGACTTAAAAAAAAATTGTAAATGTAAATCTATTTTTCAAGCGTTGTTACCAAAACGACTTACCAACCCATCACCAACTTGGATATCTGTTTCTTATTAGCTGAGATTAATCCCTATCCCATAATCAATTATTGCTTCCACTTCAATGAGTTGAAAAATTGGTAGTAGTAGCGAGCGGCCATAGCAGCAGCCCCAACCACGTAGCGTCTCGTTTTTTTTTCTAGAACCAACCCCTCCTTTGAATTTGGTTTTTGGTGGCATTAATCTTGGGTGGCGGCGGCGGTGGCAACAGCGACGTCGTAGTGGTTGGCGGATTTTGAGGGAATGGGACATTGGCAGCAGGAAATTTCCATAAGTGCACGATTACCCTTGTGATTTCGCGAGGAATTTTAATAAGCTATTACGCCAGAATATACAACTTCGACTCAACTTGTACTTTGCTGCGGGATGTTGTACATTGTATAATGTAGAATGGGGTGCTTGTTTATTCCAACTTCTTATGCACGAACTTCGGTCTTTGGAAATATGTTGCAATTTTTTAAAACCCGCGCATAAGGAGCAGGTTGGTCTTTGAGCTTTGGGCTGTGATCCATCCGCACGTCATTATATTTCAATTTAAAAGAGCAAAAGAACTGGGGATGTCATTGTGCCAGCTTAAAATCGAAACAGAATAGAAATCATTTTAATAGTTTCGTGCATTAGCGTTACAGAATAATCAAAACTTTATTTTAAGGCTGGACCAAAAATCTTTTACCTTTAACTAGCTTTCAATGGCCTTTTAAGACAGTATACAATTTTGGCGTTTCATCGTGACAAAATCAACAGATGTTTTTTTCTATTGTCAATATGAGAGTATGTTAGTATTAATCTTGTCTTTGTCTCCAAAAAATGGTTTTCGTAATACTGTCCGTTGGTGTTTGCTCGAAAATAGCTATAACAAATTTGAATAAAAGTGGTAACTATGGTGTCCAAAGTGTGATGAGAACATAACGAGTTCCATTCTCAAGGAAATATTTGTCCAGGAATACTGTATCTTGCGAGAAGTATTTCCTCGAAGTGTATCTATTTTCATGAAAATGGATTCGCAAAAAACTTTAGGTCTCCTCTATTTCTCCCGAAAACACGCACTTATGGTAGGAATGTTTGAGACTTGAGAGTTGTAAGTCACAAGCCCTTACATGAGCTGTTGCGCTTCAAATTTAGATTGTAATTCTAAATGAAAGAAGTAGGTAATATTGTGTTTGAAAATTTTACGAAAAACTCAGAAAACAAATTTTTTCACATTTGTTGAAAAACAATTGCCTCTGTTTCGAAAAATCAACAAAAATCAATCGCTGCAAACAGTGCGGAATTTACTCACTAACCCACTAGAAGTATTCGTACAAGGATGAGTTTCTTGCTAAGCATAGTTGGGCTTTTGACAGTTGAAAAATTTTACAATATAAGCATTGTAAAGGATGTCCAGCGAAACAATGCGGAGCTTTTGTTATGAAAACAAACCTCTTCAAACAGATTCTTAAATTTGAGAAAACATGATAGCAAAAGTGTCGCGTGTTTCTTAAAGCAACTGAACTATTCCGAGATTGTTGCTGCAAACGATTATTTTCAATCATTTAATATTTTGTATTGTTAAAATGTTTATTTATATAATATTGACTTAGGCCCGGTGCACACATGAGTTCTTTTTACGCGTGGTATCCAGCGAAACCGCCTTTGCGTCTTACAGTTCACAAATACCAATTGAGTAGTGCACACACACGTGCGAAGACGCTGCAGCATCGCGCGTCATTCATGTGTGCGAAACGACACGCAGGTTTCCACGGAGCCGCTGTGTCACCGCACACGCGGTTGCGTCTTTCAGTACACTGTTTTATGTCAAACATGGAAGAATTCGATATAGAACTATTTATCAATGAGATAAAGAAGTTTCCAGAAACTTGGAGGCACGCCATGAATGGCAAAAGAAAAGAGCTACGTGAATATGTGTCAGCCGAGTATTTTGTGAACTCACCAAATTATTTTACGCTCATTCGAAAATAGTTAAAAAAAACTTGTCAGAATTGTCTCTTATACCTTTGTCTTTGTAAATTATATATAGAATATTCCTTTTTTTTAAAGGATGGTCAACAAAAGGATGTACCCAATACCGTCGTTTTTTTAAGAACAGAGTTTTTATGCAGCACTATTGCAGCACCGAAGCGATATAACGCATCATGTAGTGTATCCGAAAACTGCTTAATCTCAAATTTGGCTATTTAAGAAAAAACAAAACAAAAAAAAAAACATTCAACATAAAACATAAAAACGAAAAAACGGGTAAAGCTTTATATTTGTTTTTTATTTATTTTACATACAGGGTGATTGATATAAGGTGCAACAAAACAAAAAAAAAAAAAAAAAAAAAAACATTAAACATAAAACATAAAAACGAAAAAACGGGTAAAGCTTTATATTTGTTTTTTTTTTTTTTTTTTTATTTATTTTACATACAGGGCGATTGATATAAGGTGCACCAAAAAGCTATAACGAACGCAAAAATAGGTCGGGAGCCGGTATTCAGGCATTACGCAGGCACCCATAGTTTGCATGAGAACACTAATGACAATGGACTTCGAGTCTTAGAATTGGCAGCATCGAAAAACATGGTAGTTGCGAGTACCAGGTTCCCGCGTAAAGATATCTACAAAGCCACCTGGGTATCACCTGATGGAGTCACTCGTAACCAAATAGACCACGTGTTGATAGACCGTCGCCACTACTCGAACTTGATGACGGTACGAACGTACCGAGGTGCCAATATCGACTCGGATCACTATCTTGTTGGTATGGTTTTCCGAGGGCGGATTGCCTTGCGAAGACGCATTGCATCCGCCGATCAGGTTCGAATCAACACGGCTGCCCTGCGCAATGAAAACACCAGCAACACCTTTGGTAATGCGTTAGGACTCGCCCTAGAAACACCTGATTTAGGGAGAGTAAGTCCTGGAGCCAGTATGCTGGGCGTAAATGAGAAGTGGACACGTCTTAAAAATACTGTCATTAGTACTGCCAACTCCATCTTAGGCAGCAGTCGTAAAAATCGGAACGACTGGTTTGATGATGAATGCAAGCTAGCGACTGAACGTAAGAATGTTGCGTACCGAGCAATGCAACAATCTCATAGAACGCGGGCACGCGAAGAGGAATATAAAGAGCTCAGAAGAACAGAAAAACGGCTTTACAGACAAAAGAAATCAGCCTGGGAGAAGAACCTAATCTGTGAAATAGAAAACAGCCGAGAGCGAGGTCCGCACCAGGCGCAGAAGTTCTACCAATCCGTCCGAAACATGACGCAGTACACACCACGCTGCACATACTGCAAGGACGGGAAATCTGATCACCGATCCTGAAAGCATACTGGAGCGATGGGAAGTGTACTTTAATGAATTGCTAAATGGTCAGCTCACTGCAGAAGTGGAGGCTCCACTACTTCAAGAAGAATACCCTATGTTGCCGCCACCAAGCATAGAAGAGGTTGAGAAGGTTATAGGCCGGCTTAAACAGAACAAAGCCCCGGGAGTCGATGGCATACCAGCCGAATTATTCCATCACGGCGGGCCAGCCTTACGTCAAGCAATTCATGATATTATAGTAAAGGTATGGGAGCAAGAAGAAATGCCAGAAGACTGGCGAAAAGGTTTAATATGCCCCATACATAAGAAGGGATGATCTTCCTTTATTTTGCACCCTATGTAACCTTAAAGCTCGGGAGGACGTGTTCCATTTCATAGCTGTATGCCCCATCCTTAAGGAGATCAGAAGGGTCTTCTTTGACTGCGCAACATTAACCTTGGAAAGAACAACAAGTGTTTTAAATGGACAGGAAGGCTGGAAGATTATCGCCGCATTTTACAAAGAAGCCGCCAGCTACAGAACCAAAATAATTGCTGAAGAATTTTAGTTTGTTCTACATTAAACCTAACCCATGTTCTCAATTAAAATTAATTTTTCTTTTGTTAATTATAAATTTGTTTTAATTCTTTAAAAAATGTATAATTCTATAAAGTTTTGAAATTATTATTTACTTGCCATCTGAGGTGACGGCCAAGGCCATGCCTTAATAAGATTGAGTTGATCAATATCTGTAAACTCTGTAATTATTATTACTTTAAAGATGAATAAAGCAATCTATCTAATCTAATCTAAAAAATCATAAGAAGGGAGATGTCACAACGTGCAGCAATTATAGAGGTATCACGTTGTTGAGTACCGCCTATAAGATACTCTCCTCTATCCTACAAGACCGGATAACCCCATACGCTAAAACCGTCATCGGGCAATATCAGTGTGGTTTCATTCCAGGCAAATCAACAACTGATCAGATCTTTACCCTTAGGCAGGCGATGGAAAAATGTCTAGAATTTAACATCCCAACATACCATCTGTTTATAGACTTTAAGGCCGCCTATGATAGCATAGCCAGGGTAGAACTTTACAAAGCCATGAGAGAATTCGGCATCCCAAATAAATTGACACGACTATGTAGGTTGACCATGACCAACGTAACAAGCCAAGTAAAAATAGCCGGATTGCTATCCAGACCAATCAACATCTTTAATGGACTCCGACAAGGGGACGGTTTGGCCTGCCTCCTCTTCAACCTGGCGTTGGAGAAAGCAATCCGTGACTCTGGCACGGCAACAAGAGGGACCATCGTCAACAGGTCCAGCCAGTTACTGGCTTACGCAGACGACATTGACATCATCGGAAGAACCGAACAAGCTGTACACGATTCCTTCATCCAGATCGAGCAGGCGGCACAAAATCTGGGGCTGCACATTAGTGAAGGTAAAACAAAGTATACATGGTGGCGTCGAATGCGAGAGGAACAGTTGGTCAAACAATCAAGGTAGCGGAGCACGAATTTGAAGTGGTGCAATCCTTTAAATACCTTGGGTCAATAGTAGCAGCCGATAACAACATAGAAGAAGAAATACGCGGGCGGCTTCTCAAATCCAACAGAGCCTACTATAGTCTGTCAAAGCTCTTCAAATCCAGAAATCTCACCATAACTTCAAAACTGCTGCTGTACAGGACCATGGTCCTGCCAGTACTCACATATGGATCCGAGACTTGGGTGCTTAGCAAAAGGCACTCCGACCATGATCATGAATTGTACGCAATCTACCTAGAAGCAGATATCGTGACAAAAATTAAGCTCGGTAGACTCCGGTGGGCAGGGCACCTAGCTCGCATGAGCGAAGAGGAACCTGCTCGGAAAGTTCTTTGTGGTACATTCTATGGTAGACGACAGCGTGGTAGACCATGCTTGCGCTGGAGAGATGGCGTAGACCAGGACGTCCGAAGCCTTGGGGTGCGCAACTGGATGGCGTCGGCTAGAGACCGGGATAGGTGGAGAGACTTGTTGAAAGAGGCCAGGACCGGAACCCGGTTGTCGAGCCGATGATGATGATGAAGAAGCTATAACGAGTAGGTTGGTTTAAGACAAGAAAAAAATAGTACAGGAGTGGAGTCTATTTTCCTTCGATTAGGCGGAAGGGGCAGTTTTCTAAAAAATTGATTCAAAACTGTAAAAAAAAATTGTTTAAAAACAACGGTACAATTTGCAATGCCATGCTATATCTTTTTGGAAAGCCAGAAATCTCTTCTTTCATTTTCATTTTAAATTAAGGTGTTTTTATGAATAGTTTTTAAGAAATTAATTTCCCAACTCGAAATTTTTAAAAAATTGAAAAACAAATTCAAACTAATAAAGAAGAGATTTCTGGCTTTCCAAAAAGGTATGGCAGGGCACTGCAAGTTTTACCGTTGTTTTTCAATATTTTTTTTTTGATTTAAGTCATTTTTTTTACAAAATTTCCCCTCCCCCTAAACGGAGGGAAATAGACCTCCCCTCCCATACAATTGTTTTCTTGTCTGAACTCAACCTTCTCGTTAAAGCTTTTTGGTGCACCATATACCAATCACCCTATATATAGTTATTTGTGTGTTAAGTTATTTCAATATTTATATTGTATATTTTGTATTAGTTTATATATTTGTTAAAAACTTATTTATTCTTTATTGTTCTTCATTTTTTAATTACTTATTTCTTAATTTAACATTTATTTATTTATTAAATTATTTATTTGTTACTAATTTTTTATTTATTTTTATTTTCTTTTTTTTATTTATTTAATTATTTTTCATTTATTATTAATTTATTTATTAAATTAGATATTTTTGTTATTAATTATTTATTTATTTGTTCGTTTTTCTGCAAACAAGCATTATTTTATTTTATTATTTATTTTTTTAAACCATTTGTAAATCATATTTGAGATGAGTACTTTACGGTGCTTACTAGCCTCCCATTCTCTCCAATCTTGGAAACATGTTTTTAATAATTTGAAGAAGGTTTTTCTTGTAGCTTTTTCTTCGATTTATCAATACATTAAACTGTGATAATTGCTATAAAAATGTTATTTTTTTTTCAGAAGTAAAGTAGAGTTATACTAAATCTCAGTTAATTGTGCAATATAGTTTTAAGAAAGAAAAAATGTATACACAGTAAAATCTACAATACAAATTGTTTTCTTTTAAGAATTTGAGAATTTGAGCACACTACATTCTTCATCAAAACTCACTCAGAATTTAACTAATATTACTATATCAACGCGGAAAAACCGTCATATGAAGTTATGTAAGAGCATTATGACTTTAAATAGATTTGAGTATAACGAAAACTATACGAAATTCAATTGGAAAAAAAGGAAAGGTATTTCATCGAACGTTATAATTTGTATTTTATTATATTTTAATCTTAAAAACTCAGTGGGAGCAAAGTTGAATGATAATTTGTAATTAAAATTTAAAATTTAGAATTTCCTACCAAGAATACTACTTTGATTGTACTGTATTTTATAACATAATTATTACAATATGTAAAGTTTCATTTGATGTTTACACTATCAATTTGACGTTTCGGGTTCTTATTTATTTTCATAGAATCTTGATAAAGTGAAATGAAATTATGAATTGTTCCGTTTAATTTTTCTAACAAAGTTTAAAACAAGAAAACTAGTGATCTTATGTATATTGTTTCATAATTTATTTTTTTTTTAATTTTCGTTGCCTTTGCTTGTGCTATTTTGGTCGTTTTTACTTCCTAAATATACGATATGGCAAGTTATTTATTCGTTAAATAAATCAGATCAGACATGACATTACTATAATAGGGAACGCTACAGTGGAATTCGTTATTCTAACTGTCTGTCCGACAGCATAAGCGGCTCGGTCGATTTTCTTGAAACTTAGTACGAGTAGATCCCCTTTTTTAATATTTCCCGCACACGTGTTTTTCTTTAAGACCAAACGGTACCTTTCCTACATTTTTTTTCGAAATCGTGCAAAATATTCAACAAATTAGAAATTAATTTTGATAACTTCTTTTTGGTAAAGAGCTTTTAAGGTTTAAATAGTATTTTATTTTTTATTAAGTCTTCGAATTTGTTTTTCAAATGGTTTGTATGTTTTTAGAGAATATTTTGTTATTTTACTCATTTTTTTGTTTTGATAAGCAAAAATTAAAATTCAGAAAATTTTTTTGTAGCGAGAAGAAATGCTTGATACACCGTAAGGATGTCTTGGCGTTGAACCGTTGACCATCCCCGTGTGTCGGACTCGCTATATACCGACTAAAACACCTCTAAGACCCTTTTTGGCGTCTGCCCCACCCCCCCCCCCCCCCGGGACCGCTCTTTGCATTACTTCAGAAGGGTTGTCATGTTTCCCTAGCGGGATCAACTAGCGCGCTCAACTGTTTCCCGATCATTTTTTGGTTTATTACTGTAGACTTTTTCAGAATTTTGTGGAACCTCTTTAATCAAGACATTTCAGCCTGCTGTTGGTAGGATTTCCTTCTGGGATACATATATCCCGAGCTGTTGCAGGATTTTCTCTTACCAACTCAATCGATCCTACAAGTTTATTTCCTGTTGACGGTGGTGTACGTTGTAGCCGTGCACCTCCCCTAAACGGATCTCTCCTGGCTTCACTTGTTGTTTTCAGTTCCTCTGAAGAAGAGACATCAATGACTGTACCTACGTTAGAACCATTTTTTTCGAATTTCGATTATCTTTTGGCAAAATGGATTTAAATGAAGTTTTGTATAAAGAAGTTCCTATAAGGTTTGGAAACTATTGTATATCAAAACATAAAAAAAATAGTTTTTAAGATTACATTTTTTTTGGAAAATTCGATATCCCAAAAACAGTTAAATATTTTTTTTTGTAATTTTTGTAAGTACAATAAGCTTAAGCTTTTAAAATCTTATACATAAAAACTTACTTTTTTAAACTTATATTTACTTGAAAAATCACATGGAGATGGTATTCTTCAACCACTAAAGGAGTTGTTTTAGCCATTTAAAAGAATCATTTACTGGTTTTGAGTATTTTTCTTTAAAAACGTTTATTTCTAAGAATCCAAGTCAATTATACAAGGGAAAGCTCGTGTGAGTGTGACCCAGTCGTTAATTTTATTTTTAGTTGTAAAGTTTATTTCCTTTTTATAATTCTAAGATAATTTCATTTCACTTTATATTGTAAAATTAGTTTGGATCAACAATTGGTAAATAGCTAATTGATGCAATTAATATGAATTTACACATTAATTGTTTTGTAATTCTTCGTGTGATTATTTGATGACGTGTGTTGCTGTGATGACATTTTATTTGTGCCTATAGTATATGTGATATGGTTCCTTGCATTGATGAAGTTATCATTGTTGTTCTGTTGGAACTCAACGGATATATTCGAATTGAGTGCTCTAATAACATCCGGGAAAATAAAGTCTGTTTCGGCATCAAGAAATGTTAAATTTGTAGTTGCAGAATGATTACTGTTATTCCTTCCACATTTATTTAAATAACTTATTAAATATTATTATTAATCCTGTTGCTATAGTCTTAAGTTAGAATAAGTTATTAATATAATATTAAATACCCATTTTTTCAAATCACTATTCCAACTAGTCAATATTGAGTCGAATATATGTATGAAGTTGTTTAATTTATTCTGAAAGTACAATACAAAGCAAATAACAATAAACTAGCTGTACGGTTTTCAAAAATCAACAAAAGCGCAAGGACATTTTCGAAAACTGTGTGGCGCTCCAAACGTTTGGTTGATACAAAATCCATTTTAAGGGCGCAATCCACTCCGAGCTCTGAGGGCGAAAAGAACTCAATTAATATAAATGTGGCTTGCCTTCTCTCATATTGTGTCGTACCGTGTGTGATGTAATTTTTTGATTTTACCGTGTTAATTTTATTTGCACATTTATTACCTGGCTTTATTTTTAAATGGATATTATTATTATTATAGCCGGACTGGTTTTGTTCGGTTGTGTACAGTCGGTTGTTCCTGTTATTGTTCAGCGTAGTCTTTTGGATCCTGGTTTCGGTTTCGGTTCTGGTGGAGTAATAACGTACTGACATTGTGATGATGGTCTTGAACTGAACATTGAAACATTAATATGCGTTGCAATATTAAATGAAATGAAATGGATGACCTCATTGGATTAAATTAACTGCCTTCACCCGCTTTGGCCATTTTCGGATGCGTAAAGTCGATAAGGTTCAAATATGTTCGGGACCGAGTAGAGAGAAATCGGTTGACCGTTCAGTGCGGTGCTATAGCAAAGTCGTTATATTAATTAATTCGGTTTTTATGTGTGATATTAATTGCACTTTGATAATTTATTAATAATTTCAATTTTGAATGTTTTCGGTTCAATGGCGTGAATGGAAATGCCAACATAGTTAAAGAACGTGTTGTGAGGCGGGAGGTTGCTGGAAGGTCATGAAAGGGGATGATGACTACATAAAGGAGTTGGTTGCGATGGGGTCGCGTGTTAGGTCATGATTGTTATTGGTATCGTTTATTAATGCTTTCTGTTTAATGAACTTGTAATTTTAAAGCTAGAACAAGATTTTAATTGATGTTAGAATTCTGTACAATTATATATGGGTTTGTACTCGTATAGTTTTAATAATTGATAGTTACTGTTTAGATGGTGAATAAATGTGTTCCAATGGTATAAAATGCAAATGGGATGTATGAAGTAAATTATTCATTAGAATATCTTGCAGTAGGTTATGATAATGAGTGTATTATTTAAAAAAACATACTACTTTGAAATGTTTTGTACCTACAACAAATGGTATTTATTACATCAGTATTTGTTATGAACAAGCATTTCAACTATCTTATATCGTTTTTTGACTATAGTAGAATAACACAAGTATAATAAAGATTGGTCAATAAAGTATTTTCGCACATTTAACCAAATAAATCTCAGTTTTCAGTATGGTAGTAAATATTGACTAACAAAAAGCAACACGCTTGATTAAAATACAAAAAAAATAAGATCAGAATAAAGAGGCAACCAAACTTGTGTAATAATTTTGTGTCGCATTTCTGACCGTTCAATACAAGTCGGTTTGGATGGTTTCAAATTTGAATTTCGTAAAACAAATGCTGGTGTTCCCCAAGGCTCTGTTTTGTCTCCGACTCTTTTTCTCATTTTTATAAATGATCTTTTTACCGAAACTACTAATCCACTTAACTGTTTTGCTGATGACAGCACCCTCAGCTTTTCATATTCATTTCCTGATTCAATTCCTTGTTCTTTGAATGTTGAATTGCGACGGCAATATATGTTGAGCTCATTAAATTCCGATCTAAATAGCATCGTTAAATGGGGTATTAAAAATCGTGTTGAATTTAATGATTCTAAAACTCAGAGCTGCTTTTTGTCATTAAAGCGGAATATTCCTCCTATGCCCCTATTCATAGATGGAGCTTGCATCATAGAAACTGAAAAGCTATCAATTCTTGGCATGTGTATTACTGACCACCTTTTGTGGAATGACCACATATGTGATATTGCTAAAAATGCGGACAAATGCTTAGGTTTCCTAAGACAATGTAAAAACTTTTTCTCCCCCTCTGATCTGGCCACAATTTATAAGGCTTATATACGTCCTAAACTATGTAGAATACAATTCTCATATCTGGGCTGGTGCATCAAAAACATCTTTACAGGTACTAGACAGAATCCAGAATAGAGCTTTAAGGCTGACATGTGACTGAGTAATTTCCGAAACAATTTTTTCGTTGGAGCATCTTCGAAATGTCTCTTGTCTATCACTGTTTTATCATTATTTCTATAAACAATGTTCTATTGAAATAGCGAGTTGCATTCCCCCCTAAACCGTAATACTCGTGCCGTAGGGAATGCTCATAAATATACCCCTGTGCCAAACTTTGGACGTACAGTTAAGTACAGAGATTCTTTCTTTTGCCGTACGACTCGAATGTGGAATTCCTTAACCGACTCTGTTTTTCCTCCCCATTTCAATGTCCAGAAATTTAAGACGAATGTACATCGGTTTCTCCTACTCAATCCTCCCTAAATGATCGCACTGTGTTCAACCAACATTTAAAGGGTAGTCATAATCCCTTGAGTGCGCGTTAATTATTACAAAAATGCATTAAGAAACGGAAAGAAATTTTCTTGTTATTCAATATTTTTCATGTGAATGACAATTTTTCCTAGTTTTTTAGGTCTTTCCGGCTAGCTGATTTTGCCAATGTCTTGAAAACTAACATACTGAAAATAAGAGATACATACAAAATACTCAAGCTAGTTCCAAATGCGAATATGACTATTTTGACAGATAGCCAGGCGGCTGTTAAATCCATTGGTTTGGCTTTTTCATCCTGTAAATCCTGGAATGAGATTGCGATCCTGAACATTAACCACAATGTAAATCTTATCCATGTGATGGGTCACTATGGAATTGAGGAAAATTAATAGGCTGACAATCTGGCCAGGCAAGGATCAGCCCTTGCTCACTTACATGAATTCGTACTGGGTTCGCAACAATTTCTCTAAACAAGCAATATCTGTCTCCACATTTAAGTCCTAATAAGCAGACTGAGGTAAAACATACCTCTAAATGGAACATGCATTGTGCACTGGCTAAAAGGTGAACAAGCAGCAGAGCTGGGCATTACTTATAATATTCACTGCCGTAGTTTTTGGTACCGGTAGCTTGTAAGAGTCTAATTACTCGGAAAGTTATTCTATGACATGAAAGTTATTCCTTGATCTCGTTTCTCAAGGCGTCCAAATTTGAGATTGATGTTTCAAGCTGAACCTCGACGACTTCTGTAACGGCTTCTCCTCAATTTTAAGACTGCCAGATAGCGAACTTCAGGTAGAGGGTAGCTCATGAATTTATTATCATATTCCGCAGGTCAACCCGGTTTATGATATCAAAACGGTCAACTTCGACGCTAATTGGGTCGCTCGTGTTCGCCATTTCTACATATACCCTAACAATTTAAATCGCTTACATCAAGTTGAGATAACCATAATGTTTGATCAAATCGAATTGATGGAGAGTTGAAGTGGCAATTCCCTCAATTATTATTGTTCGTATGATTACTTCAGATTATTCAAGGGCTTTGGCCCATATGAGGCTTTTTGATTACCAATCCAATCACCAACTTTAGATTACATCGATTGGTTATCATGTTTGTAAGGAAATTGAATGAACAATGCTCTACTATGAATTAACCGATAAAATACTGTGAGTATTTAAATTTGACAGTTTATTGGTGTCGTAGCAAAAACGTACAATTTTCGTTTATCATTTTTAATACAAATTAAATAATTGGTTTACAATTAAAAATTATGGGAATCGAGATAAAATCTCGATAGTAATCGACGATAGAAAAACGAAAAAAGTCGTTCACCGATCTGTCAATCGGTAACTACAATGGGGACCTTTGAGATTTGTAAGACACCTTTTTCCGATATCTCCATAAAATAAGATAGAGTCCGGCATGGAGACTGTTCACCACTCCATGACTTCAGCTGCAGTTCCATCTTACTCAATAGTCATTTTTTTTTTTTAATATTTTGTTGAAGTCTCCTTCAAACCCCGTGTTTGTCCCAAAATGTAGCTACCTACATACATTCAGAAACTTCCTTTTTACTTGCGATGTATAGCTCCTATATAGCAAGTTATGGATTCGTAAGAAACTCGAGATTTTGATTAGACTTGACATTACGATGATGAAAAAAGTGGGTCTCGCAATTCTGTCTGCCTCTCTATTCGACTACAGCCTACACGGTTTTTTTTTTTGAATCTTGATAATTTACATTTATTTAACACTATCTACAATTTATTTTATTTTTATTTTATCTGAAAATAACGGTACTTACCATACAAATGTTAAAAAATGGTTTTCGAAAATTGCACCTAGAATTTTGATAAAAAAAATTTTGTTTCGCTTAATTCTTTCAATCTATTGTTTAACAAAAAAAATAATTATGATATAACTGGCTGTACCTACCATAGAATATAACCATTTTATCGAATTTTGACTATCTTGTTATGGGCCTTACCGATTTTAGTGACATTTTTGTATGCAGAAGTTCCTATAGTTGGGAAATTATTGCATATCAAAAGTTAAAAATGTCTTATTTTGAATATTCAATATCTCAAAAACAGGTAAATAGTTTTTTTAATTGAAATTATATTTCTACGATAATAGAAATTTAAGGTTTTCATACTAAATATTTTCTTAAAACTGTCTTAAAAATCTTCTATATAAAAACTTATTTTTTTTTTCAGAAACCGCTACAATGACTTATAATTTTTGTTCTTGCATTTCATATCTGCTAAGAAATCACTTGACACTCTATTTTGACCTCCAACTACTAAATGAGTTATCTTAGGCTTTACAGAGTTAATTTTATGCGTGTGAGCATTTTTCTATAGTAACATTCATTCTTATAGTTCTAAGTCTTTAATAAAAGAGCAAGTAAAATAATTTTTTTGTTCAGCTTAGTAACACTGACAAACACAATAAAAAAACGAAACCAAGTTGAACAAAATATAAGTAAATTAATTAGAAAAAATACAATCCTTACAAAAAATCGTTGAATATACAGTGCCTTGCATAAGTATAACCGCACCTGTACAAATGCGTTTTGCAGAAAATTAAAATGGGAATCACACCTTACTATTTTCTTTATTGAATGGCATCACTAATCAAGTAAAAAAAATAAAAAAACAGATTTTTTGTATTGCAAAAGTATATAACCGCATTTTTATTTTTATCTGTTTTTTTTTATTTTAAGTAATACCTACATAAATTTTTTAGCAAAAATTAGTGAGGGATCTTCTTGCCCCCATTTTCGACCAAGCTAAAAATTCTTTTTGGCATACCGTTTACAAGGTTTTTTAATATGGAATCGTCTATAGAGTTCCATTCTTCGACAATGGCTTCTCGCAGCTCAGCAACACTGACAAATCGCCTATTATGGGCATACATTTTGCGGGTCAAAAT
Organism: Chrysotoxum bicinctum; assembly: GCA_911387755.1. Taxonomy (NCBI): domain Eukaryota; kingdom Metazoa; phylum Arthropoda; class Insecta; order Diptera; family Syrphidae; genus Chrysotoxum; species Chrysotoxum bicinctum. The sequence goes on along the minus strand of OU426990.1, from coordinate 93,305,078 downwards.
TCCCCAAAGATTTTCAATAGGGTAACAATCTGGAGAACGTTCCGGCTAGTCCATTAAATTTATGTTTTTGGATTCGAACCACTCCAAGCTCCACTCCAAACTTCGACGGATGTAGAACTTTTATGCATTGGACATTCCATCAACGAAAGCAAAAATATTAAAAAAAAAATCGAAATTTCTAGCATTATTAATTTTTATAATTTTACTTTGAGTGATTATTATTAATTTTTATAATTTTACTTTGAGTGATGGCGGTCAGCCATCAGACGAATAGGGGGAATAACATGTAGCATACGAAAACATGCACGTGCCGTAACTATTCGGGACTGGTGGAAGTCTGATCATAGCCTCTTCGTGGCGGCCGCTAGAAACAAGCCTTTAAAAAGGTTTGGCTAATATGATCAGGCTGGTTCCTCAGGTTGGCGACAGGTTAATTCCCTGTCCCGTAAAACTTTTGAATTACGAGACCGACAACAAGCCTCGGAAACGGACTGATCACACGACGACAACCAATGCAACGAAAACTGAAAAATGATTTACGAATTTTCTTATGGAACGTACGATCGCTCTATAGAGCTCGAGCTGCTCAGCAGCTAGCCGATGCCCTGTCAAAATATAAAGCTGACATAACAGCTCTTCAAGAAATCAGATGGACAGGGAATGGTGTTCTACAGAAGAAAGAATATGACATATACTATAGCTGTCATACAAAACACCATGTGCTCGGGGTAGGCTTCCTAGTCAGCGAAAAAATGAAGTCTACCATCATCGGCTTTAACGCTATAAGCGAAAGGCTATGCACCCTTCGCGTGCGAGGCAAATTTACGAACATCAGCCTCATTAACGTTCACGGACCTACGGAGGAGTCCTCAGACGAAGAAAAAGAGACTTACTACGAACAAGTCGAGAGGGCCCTCAATGCCTGTCCAAGGTATGATGTTAAAATCATCCTTGGGGATTTGAACGCAAAAATAGGTCGGGAGCCGGTATTCAGGCATTACGCAGGCACCCATAGTTTGCATGAGAACACTAATGACAATGGACTTCGAGTCTTAGAATTGGCAGCATCGAAAAACATGGTCGTTGCGAGTACCAGGTTCCCGCGTAAAGATATCTACAAAGCCACCTGGGTATCACCTGATGGAGTCACTCGTAACCAAATAGACCACGTGTTGATAGACCGTCGCCACTACTCGAACTTGATGACGGTACGAACGTACCGAGGTGCCAATATCGACTCGGATCACTATCTTGTTGGTATGGTTTTCCGAGGGCGGATTGCCTTGCGAAGACGCATTGCATCCGCCGATCAGGTTCGAATCAACACGGCTGCCCTGCGCAATGAAAACACCAGTAACACCTTTGGTAATGCGTTAGGACTCGCCCTAGAATCACTTGATTTAGGGAGAGTAAGTCCTGGAGCCAGTATGCTGGGCGTAAATGAGAAGTGGACACGCCTTAAGAATATTGTCATTAGTACTGCCAACTCCATCTTAGGCAGCAGTCGTAAAAATCGGAACGACTGGTTTGATGATGAATGCAAGCTAGCGACTGAACGTAAGAATGTTGCGTACCGAGCAATGCAACAATCTCATAGAACGCGGGCACGCGAAGAGGAATATAAAGAGCTCAGAAGAATAGAAAAACGGCTACACAGACAAAAAAAATCAGCCTGGGAGAAGAACCTAATCTGTGAAATTGAAAATAGCCGAGAGCGAGGTCCGCACCAGGCGCGGAAGTTCTACCAATCCGTCCGAAACATGACGCAGTACACACCACGCTGCACATACTGCAAGGACGGAGAGGGAAATCTGATCACCGATCCTGAAAGCATACTGGAGCGATGGGAAGTGTACTTTAATGAATTGCTAAATGGTCAGCTCACTGCAGAAGTGGAGGCTCCACTACTTCAAGAAGAATACTCTATGTTGCCGCCACCAAGCATAGAAGAGGTTGAGAAGGCTATAGGCCGGCTTAAACAGAACAAAGCCCCGGGAGCCGATGGCATACCAGCCGAATTATTCCATCACGGCGGGCCAGCCTTACGTCAAGCAATTCATGATATTATAGTACACGTATGGGAGCAGGAAGAAATGCCAGAAGACTGGCGAAAAGGTTTAATATGCCCCATACATAAGAAGGGAGATGTCACAACGTGCAGCAATTATAGAGGTATCACGTTGTTGAGTACCGCCTATAAGATACTCTCCTCTATCCTACAAGACCGGATAACCCCATACGCTAAAACCGTTATCGGACAATATCAGTGTGGTTTCATCCCAGGCAAATCAACAACTGATCAGATATTTACCCTTAGGCAGGCGATGGAAAAATGTCTAGAATTTAACATCCCAACATACCATCTGTTTATAGACTTTAAGGCCGCCTATGATAGCATAGCCAGGGTAGAACTTTACAAAGCCATGAGAGAATTCGGCATCCCAAATAAATTGACACGACTATGTAGGTTGACCATGACCAACGTAACAAGCCAAGTAAAAATAGCCGGATTGCTATCCAGACCAATCAACATCTTTAATGGACTCCGACAAGGGGACGGTTTGGCCTGCCTCCTCTTCAACCTGGCGTTGGAGAAAGCAATCCGTGACTCTGGCACGGCAACAAGAGGGACCATCGTCAACAGGTCCAGCCAGTTACTAGCTTACGCAGACGACATCGACATCATCGGAAGAACCGAACAAGCTGTACACGATTCCTTCATCCAGATCGAGCAGGCGGCACAAAATCTGGGGCTGCACATTAGTGAAGGTAAAACAAAGTACATGGTGGCGTCGAATGCGAGAGGAACAGTTGGTCAAACAATCAAGGTTGCGGAGCACGAATTTGAAGTGGTGCAATCCTTTAAATACCTTGGGTCAATAGTAGCAGCCGATAACAATATAGAAGAAGAAATACGCGGGCGGCTTCTCAAATCCAACAGAGCCTACTATAGTCTGTCAAAGCTCTTCAAATCCAGAAATCTCACCATAACTTCAAAACTACTGCTGTACAGGACCATGGTCCTGCCAGTACTCACATATGGATCCGAGACTTGGGTGCTTAGCAAAAGGCACTCCGACCTCTTAGCTGCGTTCGAGAGAAAAGTCTTAAGGAGAATTGTTGGCCCCGTATGTGAGGAAGGACGATTCCGGAGACGGTACAATCATGAACTGTACGCAATCTACCTTGAAGCAGATATCGTGACAAAAATTAAGCTCGGTAGACTCCGGTGGGCAGGGCACCTAGCTCGCATGAGCGAAGAGGAACCTGCTCGGAAAGTTCTTTGTGGTACATTCTATGGTAGACGACAGCGTGGTAGACCATGCTTGCGCTGGAGAGATGGCGTAGACCAGGACGCCCGAAGCCTTGGGGTGCGCAACTGGATGGCGTCGGCTAGAGACCGGGATAGGTGGAGAGACTTGTTGAAAGAGGCCAGGACCGGAACCCGGTTGTCGAGCCGATGATGATGACTTTGAGTGATAAAAACATAAAACAAAAGGTAATATTAATTTAGTAACTATGCCTTCTTCTGTACCATATTGGATTATTCTTAAGTCAATAAGAAACGTATGAAAATGATGAAGTATTTTAACACTTAATTATGAAAAATATTGAACATGAACTTTGGTCCATAAAATTTCCTGGAAAAATACATAAAATTTTATTCGGAATTACCAAGTTTTAAAAATACTTCAACATTCGTATACTCGACGTTTGTCTCTCATACTGGTTGCATTGCCATGCATAAGTGTGTCGCCTTTTAAAGCTCTCACAGGGATTCCGTAGTTTAAATTATAAATCGCCTCAAATGAAAGTAAAAAACGCTTAGGGCTACCGTCTGCCGATTCAAAACGACTGAAAACAATATTCAATTTACCTTTTCCCACAACGCCAGGCGGTAAGATAATAGGCGCGTTTTTTTTTCATTTCACTGAAATGATTCAATACTGTTGACTTGTGGCTTTGATAGTTCTCACAATATACTCAATGATGAGGCTACTTCATGGATTAAAAAGTGTCAAAAAATTCAAGAAAAAGAGATTTTATTTGTTGCTTCGGAAAAGAGCAATTTTAGGGCTTTCGGCTAACATTTGGTACGAAATATACTTTGTACGTCATAACTGAATTCGTCCTCTATTCGTCAAGTCATAAACTGTCGAATTCCATTAAAGGATAGCTACGATGCCGATGGATTAAGAAACGTCCTAAAATCCACATTAAACATACCGGATCCTGATACATCAAATAACATCAGTTCAACCCAACAATTGTTTTTGCGGCCTACAACATCAACGACCAACCCGATCAATCATGTTGTTCAATGCCGAGTTGAACCCAGAAGTTCCAGTCCACCGTCCGTTTGGCGTTCATAATCCACGTTGATTGAATCGGAAGAAATGGAATCAAGTAAATCATGATTAATCGAGTCAACTGATATCGAAAATCGAGACTCATTGAAATGATTGAGATTGAAATAGAAAATCGAGAATCCAGAATCGAGAATCATGTAAATTATTGAGATTGAGATAGATCGATTAAAATGAATGATTTCGATCATCAATACTTTTCGATGATCGGATCAAAAAAATCGAATCGATCCCGATTGACACAGCTCTAATCTCATCAGCAGTGGGATACGACGGTCGTGTTGGGGTGTACAACTTTTTTCAAAGAATTACAACAACAATTCCTCAAGAAAAGTCAGTGGCTTGCTCCTTTTTTAGTGGCATTTTTCCTAACGCATTGTAGTGAGGGTGCATCAGGCGCCACTGCTTTAGAAAAAGCTCTCCCATAAGGCCTGTACTGACAATTTTTGTTGGACAGAGTATAGTATAAGTTTTGGTATTTTTTTCACACTTTTTTTTTAAATTAGGTTTTCTTTTTACATTTTTTTATCCATTTTAGTTAAAAAATGCAATGGAGCATTTAAGCATTAAGGGTTTGTTTTTCAAACTTTTATCAAAAATTGCTCCACCTAGTACACATTTTGGATATGCGACAAATAATCATCAAAAGAACCCAACAATTTGTGGTTTATAGCGCAAAAGTACTTCGTTAATAATGAAGATAGAGCAACAGAGATAGCGCCAAACGAACTGGCTCTGATTCTTAAGAGACTGAGAATGAAATGAATGTTAATGTATTAAGCATTTTAAAATATTCTTAAAATTCATTTTAAAATGACAAATTAACTCATTTAGTAGTAAATTGAAACAGAGTGCCAAGCAAATATGAACTTATGCAAATAAAAAAATAATGAATCCATGTAGAAAAAAAAAGTTTTTAATTATTTTTTTTTTCAAAATTTTAATACAATTATAAATCGTAAAAATTAAGCGGAACTAAAAAAAATTAACAAAATTATAGGTGTCGTTTTCGACAAAAATCATTTTTAACATTTGTTTGGTACCCACCATTTTTAAGATAAAATAGTTTTGTTTTCTAAATATTGTGGACAAAAAGTTTGAAGAAAAACGAATTTAGTCGAAAAGAAACATAGACAGAAATGCGAGACCCACTTCTTCCTCCTTCCTATCATCGTTATGTTATATCTGATCAAAATCTCGACGTCGATTTATTTACATTGATTAAAATTTAAATTACTAAATTACGTACTCTACCATCTTCAGTGAAATGACGACTGGTATACTTACTCATATACTCGTATTAGCATTATTTGAAAAATACTTATGTGTTTTTCTATTTTCATACAAAAACATTATCATTTGCAGATTGTTACTCCAAGTAAAAAATAGGAAGGGATTCCATAAGAAAACTATTTATCTAATCGCATTAGAAATGAAATGTTCTTTCATTTGAATAAATAACAGAAAAGTAATTCAAAACGTTTCATTGTAAATTCCCAATTGAGTCGAGTATTGTCCTTGCCCGTTTGTTTTTGTCATCAGTTCTCGCACCTTTTGCCGAAGCGCAAGGACTAAGCGAAGCAATCATCAGCAGCACTCAAAACAATCAAATACCACAAATTAAATTATGATGAAAATTCCTGGTTTTATTGTTTTCCAATTATTGAGATTTAGCGTCTTCTTCCATAATTTTCGAGCGTTATACTGCTTCTTGCGGAGCAGAAGATTGGGGGAGGAGCAAAGCGGCAACATAGTCAGTCCTCTGAAATAATTGACTTTCCACACAAATTTGGCATTCGAAGAAGATACGCAAAATTTGCATTATTTGTTCCTTGAATCAGCGGGTGGAAATTGAAAAGTCGGATGTATCTGACAATAATGAATTCAATTAGCAAAAAACACTCACGCTCCATGTATCACATCCATCCATTCATCTAGAGGAAGAGAACCAAATTGCTTTATACCACACAATCTCTCCTCTTCATCTTTAATGCTAAGGGAACACCCAAAATAATAACGAACTGATTGAGTTCGAGTTCTACGAGTACCAAAAATCTTTGCTATAATGCTAGCAGGTACGGATCCAAAAGCTGATTTTCTGTGGGTACGAGGAGGACCATATTTCTCTCTGCGGCGTGATTTTCTGCGGGACTACTGGCTATTACCAGTGAAAAAAATTCGTTTTTGCAAAATACATCATAGAAGAAGAAAGAACTTTATTTTCGATTATAATAAAGTTTGCAGCCCCAAACTATTTTGAGGTATTACAGATAAGAAAGAAAAATGTTGGTGATGCAACAACTCGAAGAGATTCGGAACCTAGAGACTTACAAAATTCTCAATAATTTCTGTGTGCGCGTTACCAGGAATTGAGGGGACCTACCATTTTCTGCACTTTTCATGAGAAGATACTCTTAGAGGATTTGTTAATTCCTCGCAAGAGGCAGTATACTCCTGAAAAACTTTTTTGAAGGGGCTGAGAATCGAACCCAAGACTTTCTGCATGACTATTTAACGCACTAAGCACTAACCATTACGCTAATGGGGTATTACTTTTATAACTAATATTTATCAATAAATAATTGGTTTAATATTAATTAGTGGTGGGCGCATTCGAATGATATAAATGATTTATAATCGATTCAGACAACATCTCGAGATATCTCGATTCTTCATTCAAATCATTCGAATACTAAAATTATTCCAATGATTTCTCAAATCTACTTACTCTGAAATGAGGACCCGACACTCGAAAAGATATTCAATTTTTTAAATTATTCGAACACTCATATCTAGATTCTTCAAATCATTCGTTTTGAGCTTGTTAACTTACGTTTGATTCATTAATGAAATCCGATTTGTTTTGAGTTAGATCAATTGGCTTTGATTTTTGGTAAACTACATAAGTGGTTTTTCATGTCACTTCCTTCGTCAATTTCATTTTTTGCCAAAAGCTACTTACATTTACATTTCAACCTAGTGTACTAAGTAAATTTCACCTAGTATCATAGATAAGGAACGTGTTGGCTTGCAGCAGCTTTTTTTGTATTCTGAAATATGTGCAACATCATGTCATTTGGAAAAAAAACTGAGATTCTCACCTGGGACCAGTGTGGCCAATTCATAATTTGAGTTTATGATAAATTCGGCAATTTAGCATGATTTTTTATAACGCATATCTTCTTCTTCCTGGGTTACATAAAATTTTGATGCTCCAACCTGTTCATTAACTTTATTAGGAACAGCGAAATTATCACTACATGTTTCAGATAAATTATCCCTAATAAGAAGAATGCTATTCAGCATATTTTTTTTCATCCTGCTTAGCCGCGGTGGCTTGTGTATTCTCAAAAACTTTTGAACCAAAAAAAAAAATTTATTTGCTGTAAAATTCTCAGATTGTTTGGTGTCCTTTTTTGAAGCTCTTTGATAAGCTTCAAAATAAAATTTTTACAGTTTTTTCTTAATTCATTTTTATCCTCGCATGTTATTAAATCTTGTAGCTTGAATTCTTGTAATTTTTCTTCACACTGAAAGCCGAAGTAAGAATTGGGTAATAGTTTATCGATAATCATATTTACTTTTAATTCATCTTCAGAAAACACAGCTATCTTTTTAATTAGAGATAAAATGAGGCGAGATAAATCGTTAAAAACTTTCCGACAGAAGGTGGTTCGTCAAGGAAAAGTATGTTAGTTCAGTATGTTCCGTTAAACAATACCTACAATAAATATTACATTGAAGTCGGCACACACTTTCCTAGGTTTTTTTCTGAGCTTATTATAAATTCAATTTAATTGCATGGTTCGTGTTAATTTCTGCTAAATTTTCATGCTAAGACCAGATTTCATGCTAAAAAATATGCCGGCATGATTTAAAAAAAAATGCTAAAAAACATTTGTTCATGCTAGATTTAGCAGGAAAAATGCTCAATGGCCACATTGCCTGGGACCTTCCGGTTACCAACCCAATTTACTATGTTCTTCCACTAGACTAGTTAATAATTGGATTCGCAAACAAGATGTCTGTCTGAGTTTTATAGCTGACGATATACCTAATCTTCTTTTAAAAAAGTCTGTACGACCTGATCACATAAACTTACTCTTGTGGTTCAATTTTATGACGTGACCAAACATTAAAAGCATACTGTCTATTAGGCTAATAGAACCATTGCTTTGTTAAGTATTAAAATAACTTGACTTTTTTCTCAGATTTTATCCTTATAAACTAGTATTTTAGATTTTGCAATATAACATTATTTTATCATTTAGAAGGACCCTTATAAGAAATTAGAACTAAATCGGTGAAGTCATTGATATGAAGAAATCTATTTCGCTAATATAAGTTTTTCGCCAAGATAACTTATAAGATTATTTTAGAGCCGTTTTCGAACAAATTCGATAAAGGCGAAATCGAAATTCCGCTCTCGGGAATTACATAAACATGCTATTCATAAGTGTCATGCATCACAGAGTACCTTCTGTTGTATGATTACGTATATCAAAAATACTACTCAGTTTCTAGGTTCTTTTTGACGATGTAAGAAATTTGTTACCCCTTCTGATCTGGCTATAATCTATAAAGCTTTCGTTGCTCCTTTAAATGACTTCAGTCTCTTGGATATAATTCAAAACAAAGGCTTTAAAAATGCTAGTTGATAGTGAACCATAATGGAAACTTTTAGATCGCTTGAACAACGCCGAAATGTTTCATGTCTTTCATTATTAAATCTTTTTTTTCAAATATGCCACTTGCATTCCTCCAATATAAGAATATTGCCGTAATACTCGTATTTTAGGGCATGCACATCAATAAACCCTTGATCCCAGCTTCGGATGTAGTGTCAAGTATTGACATTGGTTCTGTAGCCACACTAAGCAAATATGGAGTGCTTGGATCGTTCTATTTATTACTGCCATTTTGATATTCAGAGCTTCAAAACCAAAAAAAATATTTTCTAAAATTTCGAAACAGAATTTTATGGCGGATACCTTTATTTTCGGTCTTAAGAGAAAGGAGAAAACGTGCAGGGGGGATTGGTAGATATAAATTTAAATTATATCTACAAAGTTTAAAGAAAACCCCTCGAGCCGTTTAAGCATAACTTGCCGCAAGTAAAATGTAGTGGATATGGATGGGAACTTACATTTTTACTTGCGACTTATTGGTACATAAGGCAAGTTATGCATTCGTAAAAAAAATCGAACTCGAGATTTTGATCAAAGTTGACATTACGATGATAGCGAAGACGAAAAAAGTGGGTCTGGCAATTCTGTCTGTCTGTCTGTCTGTCTGTCTGTTCGATTACAGCTAAACGGCTCGGCCGATTTTCTTCAAACTTGGTAGATATGGGTTTTGATTTTTTACCCCCGGATGTTTTTTGATTTGATTTTTTATGACCAAAAATAACGGTACCTGCCATACGATTTTTTTCCGAAATTTTATAAATATTTTTTTTCTCAAAAACTGTCCCTGCGATTTTTTTAAAAAAAAATCAAAACATTTAATTTAGTTAAACCTAGGTAATGGTCGAAAAAAAATTTCAAAAAAATGAGTAGTTTTGGTACCCCCCTTGGGACCATTTTTTTTTGTTTTTGAATTTCTCAAAAACGGTACCACCGATTTTGATCATTTTTTTTATGCTAAAGCTTCCCAACAGTTTGAATATTATTGTGTATTCAAATTTTCCAAAACAATTTTTTTGGATTTTTAAAAAAACTTTCAAAATTTTTTTTTTGAAAACTCAATATTTCGAAAACCCCGCGCTCGATTTTTTCAAAACTTGATAAATAAAAGTTTGGATAAATAATCTACAATATATGAGCAAAATAAATTCATTTTACCTAAAAATAACGGTACCCTCCATACAAATGTTAAAAAATGGTTTTCGAAAATCGTATTTTTCTCGAAAACGGTTCCGAGAATAATAAAAAAAAATTTGAAAACAAGATATTACTGACTGTACCTACCATAGAACGATTTTTTAAAACTTTGAATTTCTCATTATTAGCACAACGGATTTTAATGAAATTTCGTGGAGGGAAGCTTCTAAAAAGTTTAAAAAACATTGCATTTCAAAACTTTAAGAAAAATATTTTTTTGAATTTTGAAAAAAAAAAACAATTTTTTGTTTTTTGAAAATTCAATGTCTCGAAAACGGCTCAATACTTTTTTTGTAAATTTAATTTTTATTCATACAATAATAAAAACTTCAAATTGGCGTGCCAACATTTTTTCTTATAAATGTTTTAAAATTTTCTTATATAAAACCTTATTTTTTAAGAAACCACTACAAAGACTTATAATTTTTGTTCTTGCATAAATCTATATTTGCTTGAATCACATGGCATCCTATTCTTACCTTTAACTACTAAAGAAGTTTTTTTTAGTCATTTAAAAAATGAATTTTATGCTTATGAACAGTTTCTCTAATATCATTCATTTTTGAAATTCTTAGTCTTTTACATAGGAGCAAGTTCGTGCGACCCAGTCGTGCATTTTATTTAGGTATAAAATCCTTTGATATGTGTACATGCTCGTATAAACATTTTTCTCCAAAAAAGTCTACTAAATTCCGTAACTTCGCTTCGCTGGGCTCCCGTAACTTCTTGGTGTTATGAAAAGTATTTTATTTTCTGTGTGACGTAATCGGCTTCCTGGCTGAATTTCATCGAAACCCGGGTCCAGCCGTTCGAAAAACAAATATTTAAGCCATCGTAAATACTTTCCCCGAAGTGGCTATGACAAGTTAACTTATACATTACGCGCCTCCATCGCCAGCACCAAGCCAAATGTACATTATTTTATACTTTAAAAAAAAGTAAAAGTTTTTCTCATAACCTCCCATAGATCCGCCCTTGCACGTCAGGAATAATTTCTGGGAAGAGGTGTTTTCGTTTTTTTAATTCTTGTGTTCATCCCAATCAGCGATGAATATTCAAAAAGTTTTATTGTTTATCACAAACGAAGAATGGAAGAATTTTGTAAAATGCTAATTAATAAATTCGATTCAAATTCAGCGCTAGCCGATAATGAATTACGACACTCTGTAAGAGAGGGTGGCGAAACGGGATCTCGAAGTAATACGTATGTTGTTAGATTTGGAACAAATGAAAATTTTCAAAAATCGATACTCCATTACCCGTGTTCGTTTATTTTTTATTCATTCCGTACAAACAATAAATTGCTTCGAACGAACGCTTGACATATGCGTAGTTAAATTATGAACATGGGGCGCGCGGCGGCACATGGTTGCGTGTGAACTTTGATCCCCTTTTCGTTTAGCCTTATACTTTTGTTACTGGTTCCATCTATGCCAATCGTTCAGTTCATCCCGAAATCCCCGAGGAATGTAAATAACAGTGTCGCTTGTTCCTCTTCTTGTGAATTAACCGCAGTCTTAAAGGGCATTTTGCAATTCTGACTCAAAAATAAGGATACATTCCAGCAGGGGTGCGGTTTGTTATCGCATCATGTTCAATGTTGGTATTTTGCATTGTGTGTTGTTTTTTTGATCCACCCCATCTTGCCAAATTTGAATTTTTCGTAAATGAGGTAACGACGCTTACTGGCATTACGTAAAATATCCTGTGCAAAAAAAAAAACCAGCGTTGATGAAAAATATATTTTGTGATCATTTTTCTTTGGTTAGAAAATGTAGTAAATTATCATTGTATGTAAAATAAAGTTAGGTGTACTCGTATATGTATGTACGAGTTTGTATATATACTGCCATTCACGCAGTCGTTATATTTAGTTATGTACGGGTATTTTCTAAAAAAAAATGTTTGACAGAAAGTGTGAATTTAAAACTTAATGCTCTTTTTTTAAGTTAAACCTTTTTAGACTTTGATTAACTAAATGATGCGTGTCTCTTCTTTTACTATTCTGTAACATGCCCAGGCGGAATGGTAGGTACACTGGACTGCCACGACGAAGGTTATTATTTTTTTTTTCATATTAATCATTATCCTCGTCTAATAGACTATAACATTTGATATATTTTAATATACTAATATTATACTAATAACAAATTTTACAATAGTGATTTAAAAGAGAATAGTTAGTGATATTGGTATTTCATAAAAATAGAGATGAAGCCACTACACTTTTAAAAAATGTTCAGCGTTTTGTGTACAATATTACAGAAAGTTAAATCAATAAAATGCATTCAAATTAAATTCAGTTGACAGAATTTGATGAATTAAATAATACAGCTCAACAAAACTTCAATTTCATCACGATCGAAATCTAGAAACCAGAGTATTATTTTTTTTTTAAATGCGAATAGAGTTGTTAGGTCACCTATGCTACCACCTAGACTATGCAGGAGACAACATAATACGTTTATGACCATCAGGACGTGAGGCTTGCTTCTTCTAAGAATCCGAAAATTGTCTCGTACACTTAAGGCGATTTCCGTTTCAGAGTTGGTATGACTTCGAATTCGCAGATTGTGTGAGACAGTGCCAGTTCATATGGGCAATGGGCATTTATTATTCCACGAAGGAATTTGTTTTAGAGTTTTTGGATGGGTTCAGCATGTGTCTTCTTTGTATAACCACATAGATGGTTACCATACTGTAGCTGTAGATTTGTCTATACTAAAAGTTTAGACCTTCCTTGCTGATGTACTCTTTTTATTTCATCTTTGCATCCAAATTAATTTCAAGTAGCTATTATTGTATTATGGTATTGGCGTAATATCGGGTTTTTCAATAAGAGCGCTACAAAAGTTTTTTTTTTAAATAAAACAAAAACGGTTTTGGATATCAATGAAATTCTTCACTCCTGTGAAAGTACGTTCGATGCCATTATGTATGGAACTCGATTTCTTTTGCATGGCCACCACGGGCACGCTTGCAGAAGTCCAGACGCTGAACCCAATTTTCGACGGTTTTCAATTCGCCACAACGACGTCACAGAGATGACCAACGCTTGAGAACGACGTGTGAGAGACACATTTGGGCTTTCTGCAACTGAAGCCTCAGCGGCAGCAATATTCTCGACACTACGGGCACTTCTTTGTCTCACTGGCACGGGAACATTTTGTACTCTGCCTGTGGATTCAAATTTTTCCACTAGACGCTCAATCGCTGATCTGCTAGGACGATTATGACGACCATAAATTAGACGTAGCGCTCTTAACGTTGAGGCCACTAACTCCGAATTTCGGTAGTAAATTTTAATAATTTCGACTCGTTGTTGGCTCGTATATCTTTCCATCATGAAATGGCAAACCTTACTGAAGAGAAATGTCAAAAGAGCGGCAAGAAATATGGCGTCGTTTGCTGTCCCTGTCGCTCTACTTTTGTAGCGTCCCTGTTGAAAAACCCTTTATATAGCTTTACTATTGATACAAATTATAACATTATTAAGCTTTTTGTTTGTTAAGTTTGTGTGCGTCTGTAACCTTATCGACTCTATTTTGCAATGTTTCTGTAACAGATTTATTAGTTAATAATATTGCAGTATCTTCAGCAATGGGGCCCACAAAAGCATTGATATTAACTAGAATAATATGTATCATAAGTATATATAACAAATACAGGGTTGGTCGGGGCTGCCCGAGGGCCAATCTTCTGCGGCAATAAATTCTGGTAAATTGTCCTTAAGCCATAGTTGTGTTGTTTTTGCTTTGTGGACCGGCGCAGAATCTTGCTGAAATATCCAGTGCTTGCCAGCCGGGCAGCCCCGATCTTAATCCGCTGAACATTTTGGAAGAGAAGGCTTGCTGTAAGCCTCACCGAAATATTGAGTTTTCAAAGGTGATTTGTTGAAGACAGTAGCTTCGTTTCCACTGGAAGTCGTGCGTGCGGCGATAGACGCGAGGTCGGTGGTTTAAGAAAGTGTTTGAAGAAATGACGTAAAAAGAATTTTGATTGCTTTTTTATTTTTTAAATAAAACATGTGTTTGTTAGGGACAGAACTTATGGCAGGACTATGTATACAATATTATTTTAAACTTAAGAGGGCTCTTGCTGAAAATTTTTGGTTAAAATCGTTAGAGCCGTTGATGAGAAATTCGAGAATCAAAAAAAACCGTTCTATGCCAGGTACCGTTAATAACATTTCCCCCAAAATTTTTTTTCACCAACATGTAGTGCATTATATTACACCTAATTTTTTAATCAAAATCGTTAGAGCCGTTTTCGAGATAAATAAGTTTATGCATTACGGGTGTATGGGGGTACCGTTAGTTTTGGAGGAAAAAAAAATTCAATTTCCCTTGATATCTTCGTGAAAGTTGCCAACAAGTATAAATTGTGAATATAGAAAATTAAATAGTAGATTTCAGTAATGAAACAAAATATACAAAAAATTCATTGAGCAAAGAAAGTAATTTATAAATTATATACAAAAATGAAAATTACTTATTATCTTAATATATAAAACAAAGTCGGGTTTGTTCGAACATTGACGAAATTGACGAAAAAACATGATTTGTTTTGATATGTGAGTATTATTATTAAAAATACCGTGAGCAAGATATCTAATCTTTCCCAACGGAGCCGTAATTATATTTACACAATTTTAAAAATTTTAAACGGACATGCCAATTTGTTTGTCTGATAACTGTTCACCGTATGCAAATTTATTTAACAAGATTTAAATAAATTTAACCCAAACGCAAACTGATTTAAGCTATTAGTAGATACATACATACAGGGTGGCGCACCAATTGTGGTACAATAAGAAATTCAAATAACTTTTTTTTTAATCGATGTATTTCATTTATTTTTTTTTTTATTGGTTAGAAAATTAAATTTTATTTTAAATAGTTAGTTGTTTTTAAAGATTATTGACCGCAAATGACCTCCACGCTGTCCCACGCATATGCGGCACCTGGTCAAAAAATTATTCATTGCGGCCTGAAGAGTTGAAGTTGGGATCGCCTCAATTATTGTCGTTATGGACTGCTTTAGTTCAGTTAAATTCCTGGGCTTCCTCTTGCTTGACATAACCCCATAAAAAGAAGTCTGGTGCAGTCAGGTCAGGTGACCTTGGGGGCCAGCGAAGAGTGGAGTTCCTAGAAATTAATTTGTTTGCGAATTTTTTGTTTAGCTCCGCCATAACTGGTCTGGCTATATGTGCAGTTGCTCCATCTTGCTGAAACCAAACGCTGTTGAATGGTATACGTCTTCGGCGCAGTTCTGGGTAAAAAAACTCCTTCAACATCTTTAAATAACGGTCCCCATTGACAGTAACGGTTACACCGTTTTCTTCAAAGAAGTACGGCCCGACAATACACCTTGATGAAACTGCGCACCACACAGTGACTCGTTCTGGGTGCAGTTCCGTCTCATGGAGCATTTCTGGATTAGACTCATTCCATATACGGCAATTTTGCTTGTTTACATTGCCGTTAAGATCAAAATGGGCCTCATCAGACATGAACAAACAATTGATCAATGTGTTGTCTTCTTCGGCCATTGATATCATTTTTTGGCAAAATTCCAGGCGAACAGGCAAATCCTGAGGGTTTAACTTGCTAGTAATTTGGACTTTGTACGGAAACAAGTTTAAATCGTCATGAAGTATCCGTTGTAATGACCGTCTACTAATTCCAATTTGCCCCGATAAGTTTCGGGTCGAAACGCTCGGATTGGCCTGTATTGCAGATGCTACTGCTGCGATTGTATCCTGAACCCGAACATTGGCATCTCGATGGTACGGCCTTCGTGCGATGCTTCCAGATTCGGCAAACATGTTTACAAACCTCATAACGGTCCATCTACTCGGGGGATTACCGCCAAACTCCCGCCTAAATTCCCTTTGGACGGAAATGACGGACTGCAAAGCATGGTACCGTTGCACTATCCAAATTCTTTTTTCCGTAACCCAAGCATCCATTTTTATAAATCTAAATAGTAACCTACAAAATAAAAAAAAAATAAGCCGATTACTCACACAGAAAAAAAGTTATTACGTTTTATTTTTGTAGCACAATTGGTGTTCCACCCTGTATATCAATTTAAATTGATTTGCTTATAGTTTTAATAAGCTTGAGGTTGGGTTTTATCAACTTTAATTAAGGGTGAATTGATTTTAAATTTTGATAAATTAATTTGCGAATGGTATTTATATTTATTTAAAATTTTTGTGCTTGCATAAGTTCATATTTGTATACAAAATCACATGTGATTCCTTTTTTCAGCTCTAACTACTAAAGAGGAAAAAAAAAGCTAAGACTTAGTCACATGACCTCCCGTGTCATTCCGCTAGAAGTTATCTGGCTCTAGATAATAAGGGCTTCCCGTGCAAGGCCTGAGCGTGTCGCTAGTTTCAAATAAACAGTAAATCAAACATGATTCGTGAATAATTTTTCTGAGTAGATAAGAGGGTTGAGGAGAAAAGGATAATGCCGAGGAGGAGATAGGAGCCTATAGTAAAGGGGTTGCTCTAGCGAGAGATGCAACCATGGCAGGGAGGGTTTGGAAAATAAAAATCTCTCACTTTCCTATTACATCCTGGATATTCAAATAAAGACTGGCAAATCACTGACTGCAATAAGCATTAGGTCCAAGAACACAGTGAGGACCAAACGGCACAAGGCTCGTTACAAGATGAGACGGTTATTATTTTTGAAATATTTAAATTACATCAGCTTACAAAATTGTTGGCCAATAGATTTTTTAATCTCTTTTTACTTCGTACCAGGGTTGCCACTTCAAGAAACGAGGAGCGCAGTAGATTCTAAAAAATAAAATGCACGACTGGATCGCACGAACTTGCTCTTATGTAAAAGTACTTTGGAATTTAAGATACATTTTATAATTATAAAACATGAATTTAAAATGAAATTGCCGTCTGATTTCTAGAAAAGTATGAATTTATGCAAACAAACTCTAAAAAATCGTTTTATTATTAAATAAATAAATTTTTTATATAAGAAATTTCTTTAAATTTTTCAAGAAAAAAATGTGGGATGCGAATTTTAAGTATTTAATAATATTGATTTTTGGAAATAATTTCAAAAAATAATCGTTCATAGGTTTTGAAGATATTGATTTTTCAAAAAAAAATTTTTTTCAAAAAAACCCAACAAATAATTTTTCGAATATTTTTATATACAATATTATTTTAAACTTAGGGGGACTCCTGCTGAAAATTTTTTGTCAAAATCGTTAGAGCCGTTTTCGAGATAAATAAGATTTTGCATTACGGGTGTATGGGGGGTACCGTTAGTTTTAGAGCTAAAAAAAAAATTTCAATTTCCCCTCTAGGGAATCACCGAAGACCCATAACTACCGAGTTTGAAGAAAATAGGCCCAGTGGCTTAGGCTCTAGATCGAGGTACAGACATACAGACAGACAGACAGACAGACAGACAGACAGACAGACAGACAGACAGACAGACGGAATTGCCGGACCCACTTTATTCGTTTTCGCTATCATCGTAATGTCAACTTTGATCAAAATCTCGAGTTCGATTTTTTTTCCAAATGCAGAACTTGCCCTATAGTACCTATATCGCAAGTAAAAATGCAGTAGATTACATTTTTCCGCAGTAGATTTTTTATTTTACAAAAAAACAAAAATCGGTTTCTTAAAACTAATAAAAGATATATTTCAAATTGAATATATAGAATCGAATTCTTTGACTGATCATTTAATTATTTTTATGTACTTTCCATCTGTGAAATTAAAATTTTGAAAGAACTCTAGAAGCTCAGGAGAGTCTGACGGTGTCCAACAACTGTTGCTGACATTCATTTCCTTACACAAAATTACATTTTCCAGAGTAAGTAGTTACATTTAATTTGTTTCGTAATTTATTTTTAACTAGACTTACAGTCGAAAACTTTCGCTCTGCAGCAGCACTACTATGGGGGAGTGAACACAAAATCGAAATATACTCACAAAGTTGGACATATACATATTTTTCCCCCAGAGCGTTTTTTGTATCGAGAAAATCAAACCAAAATCTTGAACAGTCTAAAGGATCATAATGTTTGCACAAAAGTTCCTGGTTCCCTAATAAGGACCTCCACTGACTATTTAAATCTTCTTTATTGCAGTTGACATAGCACCATCGATTACTAATTTTGCATCTACATATGTACGTCAGCAGTTTAATTTTTGTATCGTTAAAATTGAAACGTTTTTTAATTTGAATACAAATTTCTACATAAATATTTAAAATGTCTTTTTTTATTTTAATAATATCTAATTCTTCAAAAATATTTGCATTAATATATTCTTGAAACTCTATCCCGAAATATATATTTGAAAGGGACTGATGGAGGGCAAAATCTTTTAAGTCAATGTTAACATTAACTGCATCAAGATTTATAAAATTTTTAAGCAAGTCCATATAGAGATTGACAATATGTTGTTCAAGAAGATGTATCTGTGAAAACTCTGATTGGAATATTTTATTTTTTTTATTTACTAAATTTAAGGCAGAAAACAGAAAGAGAATATAAAGTTTATTTAAAGGATTATTTAAAAAAGTAGTGATTTCCTTTACTGAATCTAAATTTTCAAAACTTAAAAGAGTGAAATAATGCTGTTGTGGGTTCCATTGCTCTAGAAGACGATTAACAATAATCTACACCGAAAGCTATCTGGTGTATGAAATGTTTAAAATCCTATGGTTTTGTGTGTTAAAATATTTTTGAAATTTCTTAAAAGCTTCACATCTTTTAGGGCTATAGGAAACGTAATTGTAAATATCTTTAATTCTCTTTACAATAAAATTTGGTAGTTTTTTGGTAGCTGCTGAAGCACATAAATGCAATGAGTGGCACGTAGATCCAATACATATAAAGCAAATTTGTATTGATATTTTGTATTTTTGCCTGCTGCTCATCACGTACGCATTATCCGTTGCAAGGCCAATTATGTTTGTCATTGGAATATTTTTGATTTAAAAAAACTGTTTCAGATTCAAAAAAATTTCATTAGCGCCTGACGACAAAAGGTTTATCAGACCAAAAAAGCTATCATTAATCTTCTTTTTCTGCTCATCGAAAAAACTCGTTACAACTACTAAACATTTTTTAGTTGAAACATCTGTTGTTTCGTCAATAATAATAGAAAATTTTCGAGTTCTCAAAATTTTACTTAATTGTTCTCGGGCAAAAGGCCCCATCACAGAATTCACTATACAACTAGCTTCAATACGCCCACATTTTACACCTTTCGTGATGGAAGAATCAGTGTATATACTGTTTGCAAAAAGTTCGGGATAGTATCCATTAAGGAAAACGGAACATAAGACAAGTAATCTCTGCTTTAAGTTTCGAATGATTACTGACTAAAATTTGATGGGCTAACTTGGCAAGTTTTTTTTATGCCCAATTCGAAAGGTCTTGAAAACTTGACCAGTGAACCCATCAAATTTTAGTCAGTAATCATTAAATAATAAAAGGTCTCTATTACATTGTAGCTGTTTCAATATTATTTTACTTTAAATATTCGGTAGTAAACCTTCATGAAGTAAGAACTTGGCGTACTTTTAGGTCTCAGTACTTTTCACGGCTGACTTGTTACATAAAGGTTTTTGTAAAGATTATAGAAGAACTTGGCTCTTTTTTTAACATTTATGTGTCTGGTCTGATCATTGTTTCTTGAGGAAACTTCCCGAAACAAATCTGGAATAAGGCTTGTATTTTTGGACTTTTCCGAATGAAATCTTCATGCGCCATGTCTTTCCAAATTTGTTTTATTATTATCAAGCATTTTGAAGCAAGTTTTGCAAAAACTTTGCCCGTTGACACACTTCAGCCAAGAATACAATTGTTCCCATGTTTGCTTATATTTTTTTGCTTCTGAACATTCATTTTCTTGAGCGGCGTTTGGAGTTTCTTTTCTATTTATTATTATAAAAAAGAAAATAATTATAAACTAAAAAAAAAAAACTAAAAGAAAACACTCACGATGTTAGAATTTGGCTACAGCCATCAAGTGGTTCAGATTCTCCCGCATACTGTGTGTTGCTATCATTTTCAGAAATAGTTCTTTTTGCTGTTTCTCTATAGAAGAAAAACAGTTATTTTATAACATGAGCGTAAGTTAAGTTTTCGGGAAAATTGTACCTGTTTTTTGTGGTTTTTATTAAATATTTATCCATGTTTATTGTAAAATGTATTAATTTTTTTTCCAGACGATGTTAATAAACGAATTTAAATTCATCAGATTCCCATTAGTTTTAACAAAAAAGGGAACACAATAGAAAAAGCAACAGAGACAGAGATTTTTTTCATGATTGAAAGGATTCAACCAATTTCATCTGTTATTTTAGAAAATGTAGCCATATTCACAACGAATTGGCTTCGTTCAAGCAAACTAAAGGAGTCACCTCTGTAACTTACAGCAGTTATTTTTACAGCTGCTCTAAAGCTGAAAATGAAAAAGTGCAGTAGATTGGATTTAGTGGCAGTAGATTTATTTTTTTGCGGAAAGTGCAGTAGATCTACTGCAATTTCAGCAAAGTGGCATCCCTGCTTCGTACTCATGATTCACATTTGGTTGCCCAGTGTTGTTATTAGTTGTATTTTTTTGTTAGTGCACATTGGTTCTTCATAGTGTTTTAAGTACTTTTTATAAGTATTGCCGAGCCTCCCTTTTAGATTTTTCGGCTGGATGCGGAGCGTGATAACAAGCATAGTTTGGAAATTTATTATTATGACATTGCAGTGAGTTTCAGATACCAAACGAATGTGTATTATGCTCTAGACCAAAAGGATGTTTAATTTGGATATACGAGTATGTACGTTACAAAAGACCGTTCGCATTCCATGTTGCGATTTTTGTCGTTTATAATGGAGTCTTCGTTTATCTTGATAATATTGTTGACATCAAGAGCTTGAAAGCCCTTTTGTAAAAGGTCTTCGGAAATTTCTTTGGCAACGCATGCTACTACTTTTATCGATCCTGTTGCTTTGTTTTCGTAAGAGCGCCAATTAATTTGGATTTTTTACTAAATTTGGGACACTGTAATATTTTTCATTTTAAATGCTGGTCATGAATTTCCGATAGTCAATTGGATGCATCTCGAAATTCTGTTGGCACTATAATGGTGGTTACTAAAGACTCACATCTTTAGCAAGAAAATAAATTGTTCTTTCTGTTTAAACGATAGTGAATGCCAACCAAGTGGAATTCTGTTTGATTAAACAACTTGTGAGTGCTGACAAGAGGTTTAGATTTTTTAGCGATCACTTAGTGAAACAGCAGTTGTTTGTCACAAGCGATTATCAACAAAGGGACAATGAACTATTCTGGCCGATTCTACCCTTGGACTTGTTCGTGTGAAGAAATACAATTATTTCTGCATGTTTAAGACATTTGCTAACAAAATTGTTATGACGAAGGCATTGGCGTTTTGTCAGTGCTTTAAAAAAGCATTTCATTTAAGCTTTTTATTCCGCTCGTTTTACCACATATTTTTATTCATTCAATACTCGTAGGTAGCTTAACTATCACATGACTTCTACCACTTCATAATCGTCCCCAGCCCCAAACTGCATTCAAGTCAGCAACGTATGTAAGTGTCAATATAAATGATAAACAAAAGCATTTTCACAAGTATAAAAATAATTTGTATTATTTATGATAAACCACTTTTATTTCAAAAGTCGCATACTACTTACAATCCTTAAGTATACATATATGTATTTAGAAAAGGAATATTATTAATTTACGATTATGGTATCTTTTAAACATAGACGAATAGTACCCTACTCCATCACAAGAATTCAAATTTGAACTCGCATACCCGTTTCACTCACACTCCCATCATGGAAAGGAATGAAAAACAATAGCTTGTATCTATACATCCAAATTCGATTGCATCTGCCAATCGCTATTGGATATCAAACGACATCCCATACAGGTGCATTGACAAAATTATTGGATTTCCAATACGCGCACACTCCACTTCCAGTTCAATAGGGACATCCCCAATTTCCCAAGTCATTGGAAAAAGGACTGAGTAAAGCAAAACACACGAACCAACCAGCCCCCCTACATCTTGCCATAGAAAAATTAAAAAGAGAAACGAACAAAAACAAAAAAAAATGTGCTATACCAAATCTACGATTCCTATTTTCTACTATTTCATTATTGTCCCTTTAGGGATACCGACGGAGTGTGCACTGTATGTTCTCCTTAGTGGATATGGTAAATTGGAAAAAAATGTTACCGTACACGTTTTTTGTGCTGCGGCTCCTTCGCTAAGGATGGGTACCTATAGAAAAAACTGTCGACTGGATGATTTTTTATTCTTTATAATGTTCATCCAAAAGCTTGACGGTATACTCCTCCAGCCTTCACGTATCCAGAATCAGCTTACACATGCTCTCGGGAGGATATTTATGGCGAACAGCAGAAACATGGTCCACCACCGGGCGCCACCCATTGGGAGATTCATGGTGCGCTATGCAGTTTTTTAATTGACCAACAAATTTATTTGATTCGTTAGACCTGCTACTACTACAACGGCAGCAGCAGCAAGGATAACGTTGAGGATGAGAAGGAGGACCATCAGCTCCTCCGACTAACGAATATCACCCGTCGGTCGCATCGTTTCGAGATCTGCATGCAGGAAAATATTGCCCAGGTTTGTCCACATCATCCCTGCCATTGCTATTCTACATATGTATGCGCTTCGATAGAATTTTTATCCTTTTTCTGTATGAAGGTTCAGGATGACGACGATGACTTGGAGATAGTGTCGAGGCGTGGTACTATATATGGTACATGTGCAAATTTGCTTGCTGACTGCGAGTTTTCGAGTTTCTGCTTCTTCCTTTTTCTACGAGGCAATGTGTTCTTCTTCATTTTTATTCTGCTACACATATTAGTTTGCATACAAATCTTTACACAAAGGATGCAGACTAATATAGTCGAAAACTGTATGAAAAAAATCCAAAACACAACTAGCACCAGAAAATGAAAATGGAAAAAAGAATCCATATCAAGCAAAAACAGTTTTTGAATATATCGACTTTGAATTTCACTTTGACTGTGGGGCACATAGACGTACAAAGGTGGACTCCTTTTATGCATCCTGAATTTCATTAGAGAGACAGAGTGCATATATATAGTATATTGAATGACAGAGGCATTAAAGTGAAATCTTCAATAAAGTTTCCTTTCTGCCAGATGCAACCACACAACCACACACTATCCTTTTCGATTGCACCTACGGTTTTAGAAAAAGGATAAACCTAGGTACGGGGTACTAAATCGTATCCGCAGCATCAGTTCTTTGAATAGACGCGTTGACCTACGTTCAAAACATCCTTTCATCGACTCCAGTGTATATGGACGGACAACGTTAGCACAATTTATGAATGCGCCTAATATCGGCCAGGCTTTGTCGTCGTCATCGTCTCGGAGACCAGCAGTCAGGGCTGCCTTTTCAGCCTGTTGCAGAAGGGAATGCAGCATATCCGAATGTCCTTGCAACATGCTACTACTCGTACACTAGGACTGGACTACCCGTTCTGGATACCTCCTCGACATCACACATGTGAAGCCAACCCATTCAGTGTTGAAATAACTTTCGAGACTTTCTCAATTTTCCAAACACAACGCTATATTCTCCGACGCTGCACTGCTGAATGGGATGCTTTCTATTTGGCTGCATATTTAATACTTCATTACGAGAATGTTTTATGGCGTTTCTGAATTGAGTATGTTTTGCCGTTTCTGATGCTTGTACAGTTGTTGTAAGGGCAAAATCGAATGAAATTGGATTTTAAATGATCCAAAATGGTAGCCATTCACATACAGCAGAGCCTGTTAGCAGCAGCTACGTCGAGGAGAGGAACGCTGGTACTTTTGAATAAAAAAGGATAATTAAAAAAAAATCATGCTCTCCGCATTTTCTAAAGAATATGAAAGCAGTTGTGATTTAAAATCAAAGTCAAGCGAAATATATTTCACAACTCATTAAGAGGTCCTTGCTAACTGCAAGCAATTATTCATTAACTTGAAGGAAACTTTTAAAATTAAAAAAAAAAATGAATAAAATAAATAAAAAATAAAATTGGAAAAAAAATGTGTTAAAAAAGGATGTGAAGTCAAATGTCCTTATAGCAATACACAGAATTCTTTCTCGTGAAACTCCTTCTGTGTGCATGTGGCACAACTGAATCAGTCAGTTGAATGAAGAAAAAAAATTATATATGTATTTGTATAGACCAAAACGACTAAAACACTACTCGTCGTAGAAAACTAAAGGACATGCCATTTTGTTCGCCATTCGTATGAAGGTTTTTGCATTTTTCTTAGAGCGTGCAGAAGCATGGAATATAACTTCATCATCGCACCCGGACCATTGTCACACAACAGCTTTAGTGAGAGGCGACCAAAGCAGCAGCAGTAGCAGAACAAGAAGGATGAGGCGTTGAGGTCTTGAAAAAATGGCTTGGAAATTCAAACGGAAAAGCGAAAAAAATGTGCCCGTCCTTTGTTCGCAGTTAACCGCAAATATAAAATTCATAATTACGTTTACTCCGGTAATTAAAAATTATTGTAATACAGTGGGCTGTGGCTATAGCTAGCTGTTCAACCCGTCTACCCAGCGGTGACGACATCCCGTACCATATACCATTAGCAATTGGGATCGGTTAGCAGCACCGAGAGATGCAGATGAAGAAAAAGGTTTTCTAAATATAAATCTTTAGAAATTGCACAAATGAAAAAGGGATATGGCACTTGAACAACAAACTAAAAATTTGCTCTTGTGGCACCGTTGCTAAATTAATATTTATGACAAAGACACATCAGAGGCGAAGTTTGTTATATATAGATACATTTAAAGATATGTATACTCTTTACACTTAAAGAGTTATTATTCTTAAGTTAGCATTAGTAAGAGTGAGTAGGAATCAGAGTCGGAATGTTTTTATACTGAAACTTTCAATAAATCACTCTTGGAAACCCTTTGGCGAGCATCTGTTGTTGAAAACTGGAGGTGGATACGTACTTATGTACATATATACCTTACCTGCCTCTAAAACAGTTTTATCCCAGAGACAAACGCCATATCAAAACCAAGGGATATGGATGTGATTACTTTTCTTTTTTTATCCCAGCAATTCAGCTTCACACTCGACTCAAGGTGGAAACCTCCGGGTATAATGATGATGATGGTGATGGCGATGACGATAATATCACTCGAATACAATATTAAAATTGGTTTTCAAAGAAACATATAGGTACATAATATATAAAGAACGGAAGACGATACTTAGTTGCCACAGGATTCCGCAAACATGTAGAATTGTAGATACAATACAGGATAATGTTCCTTTTCTGCATTCAAATGTGGAAGAAGCGTTTGTTTGTCAGCTATTTGCGAGTTTTCAGAGCACAGGAATACCACCTAACTACTACATACAAAATTATCATGAAATAAATTTTTCATCAATTTGGAGTTTTTTGTGTGTTGATCGTTGCGTGTGTGTGGGGTGTTTTGTGGGGGTGCATTTTTGTATCACAATCTGATATAAAGGAAACACAAATTTCAATAGATGGGGGTTGATTGCTTCAAACAGGACAAAACGACATAGCAAAACGTACTCCTGCCGGAATGTTTGTTGTGTTGTGTGCAATTTTTTTTTTAAGGACTACGGTTATTTTCTTTAAGTGGAAAAGGGAACGAGAACGATTAAAAGAAGTATTTGTACTTTGTGTGAAGTTTATTATTTTGAATTGAACTTTCACTGCGGCTGTTTTGGTTCTACTCTTTAGTTGGTGCATTTTTCAAGACGTACTACGATCTGATTTAGTATGCATCTAGGTATATTCAAAGCAGTTTATCTATAGGGAACAGTACTCCCTTTACCAAAAATCGCCCCACCTTAATAATTCGCACATACCTATACATAAATGCAAATAAACATGTGAAATTGATTTATGAGTAACCATCATCCTAAAGACTGTGTAGTTTCAGAGCTTGCGAGTTTTCAGTTAACTTAAGATAATTTTATAGGAATTTCATAAATTCAGGTGTTTAGGAGAAACAATTTAATTTCGTTTTATACGTCCGTACGTTCTGGTACCATTTTTCGTCGTCGATATCTCTAGCACGAGTAAAGATATCGACTTCAAATAAATTTTGTTTAATAGATAATAACTTCGAAAGAGGCTGAAAGGGCGTTTATTAAAATTCAGTGAGTAGTTTTTTCACTATAATGGTTTAAAAAAAAAAGTAAAAATTTTGGTTAGTTTCAAATATCTCACGAAAAAATAATGCTATTGATTTCAAATAAAAAAAACTGAAAAAAAAATTTCATAACCCAGATATTCTAAGAACGGAAAACAATTTGAAACTCAAAATAATTTTATTTTTCGAAAAATAATGTGTTTGGCAACTGGTGAAAATTTCAAAAAAAATCAGTTTACAGTTTTTTTACAAAAAATAAAAAACTACACTATAAAATTCTATTGAAAATTGGTAAAAATTGTTTTTTTTTTTTTTTTTTTTTTTTTTATATTATACGCGCACTCAAGGGGTTATGAATACCCTTATAATGTTAAACACAGTGCGAGCAATTAGGAAAATAGGATAGGATGAGAAAGGAGATACCGATGCACATTGATTTTGAATGTCTGCACATTGCAATGAGTGGGAAACATTGAGCCGGGTAAAGCATTCCACATTCGTGTAGTGCGGCTGAAAAAAGAATCTCTGTACTTGAGAGTACGTCCGAAGTTGGGCTCAAGGGTAAACTGATGGGCATTCCTAGAAGTACGGGTATTACGGGTGAATTGTTTAGGGGGAGGAATGCAACTGGCTATTTCACTAGAGCGCTGTTTATGAAAATACCGATAAAATAATGATAGGCATGAAACATTGCGGCGGTGCTCGAGAGATTCAAATGTTTGAGTTAGACAAGGGTCACCTATCATTTTTATAGCTCTCTTTTTTTTTATTTTTTTCCAAGAGACTCAAGCAGGTTTTAGGAGCACCTGCCCAGATATGGGAATTGTACTCAAGCTTTGGACGAATATAGGCCCTATAGATTACAGCCGGATCAGAAGGGGTAAAAAACTTCTTGCATCGGCGGAGAAAACCTAAACACTTAGCAGCGTTTTTGGCGACATCATATATGTGATCGTTCCACAAAAGGTGGTCTGTGCTGTGATACACATACCGAGTACTGAAAGCTGTTCAGTTTCCTCGATTCAAGTGCCATCGATGGATAGTGGCATTGAGGGAGGGTTATGCTTAAGCGACAGTAAACAGCATTGAGTTTTCGAGGCATTAAATTCTACACGGTTTTTGATTCCCCGTTGGACAATGCTGTTAAGATCAGAATTTAATGAGCTTATCATACGCTGCCGTTGGAAGTCCACATCCGAAGGACAGGGATGTGAATCTAGAAACGAATATGAAAAGCTGAGGGTACTGTCTTCACCGAAACAATTGAGTGGATTAGAAGTTTCAGAGAAAAGATCATTTATGAATATAAGGAAGAGTGTCGGAGACAATACGGAGCCCTGGGGCACACCAGCATTTATTTTATGGATATCAGATTTGAAACCGTCTAAAACTACTTGTAGTGAACGGTCCGAAAGGTAATTTCTAATCCAACGAAGAAAAGATTCATCGATACCAAATGCACGCATTTTCGATAAGAGAGCTTGATGCCAAACTCTATCAAATGCCTTTGAAATATAATAAGTGCAATAATCTTACTTTCTCCAAAACGATGTAAAGATTTGTGCCACTGTTCGGTGAGATATACCATCAGATCACCAGTGGACCTACGAAAGCCATACTGCCGGTCATTAAGGAGCTTTCGTTCTTCAAGATATTTCTTAAGCTGAAAATTGATCAGCGTTTCCATGACCTTGGAAAGAAGGGACGTAAGTGCAATTTTCGACTCAAATATCTCGAGAACTAGTAGTGATATTGACTTCTAATTTAGTTTATTTTATACATAGTATAATTTTATACAATTGGTAAAATGTTGACAAATATTGAATTGATAGTTTTTTTTAAATAAGAAAACTACTTATTAAAAATTCTGGTGAAAACTAGTTAAAATTGTATTTCAAGTCGAATTTCTTGGGAATGAAAACCGATAGTGCCTTCTAAAGTATGTTGTTTTATACATCGACATACTAAGCGACTTTTCTAAAATTGTTCAGGAAACGAAGAAAGTTCTAGTTGAATCATAGTGTGCTAAGAGACAATTTTGGTTATTTGAAAAAAAAACTAAATATAAAGTTTTCAAGACCACAAATGGGAAGTTATCAGTGTGGATCGCACCCAGCCTCTTTTTGATAATTTACATCGTCGCTGAAACACTTCTTCTTTAGCTGTAAGGTTACTATCTTCACAAGAGAAGGAAAACCAGGCTGCATCCTCTTCGAATATTCCTTCCTTTAGTATACGATGCGTTATACAGGGATTGATTTTGAGTCCTTTCTTATTCTCAATGTTTATCAATAGCAATCAAACCGTAATTTTAAATTCATCGAAGCAATGATATTCGAATATATAAAAGCTGCTACCATGGTCTTATTGAAAACTATGAAAATGATTTGACCGAAGATCTCAAAAGAAGATCACTCTAGCCGAAAAAAATCCAAATGTTTGATTATCTTAAATAAGAAGCTAGAGCTTTCTTATTTTCCTTACTAAATGGTATCTGCAGCATAAGTTCTTTGAATAGACGCTTAATTGTTCATCAATTGAAATTGTAGATAGCTGAAATAAATTGGGATTGATATTGATATATACCATAATCACAGAAATGAGATTATGGGCAAGACATTCAATACATACATTACTGCTCGCGCTGTGTTATAACCCCTTGAGTTCTTCAAATTTTATTTCACCCAAAACGAGATAAGACCTTGCTTTTGTTATTCCAGTACTTTTATGTGGTTTTGAAATATTTTGTAAGAGAAGGCTCCAAATAGTATTCTTCGTAAATGTTAGTGCAAACGTGGCCCGCGTTGCGCCCATTTCACGATAGCCGTAGTATAGACGTGGTTAGGAGTTCATGACCATAACAAAAGCAGGTTTTTCGCGTTTCAGAGCGTTTGTAAGATGACCCAAATTTTCCCGAAAAATGATCTTTAACGACGAGGCGCATTATTGGATGATTGGCTGTGTTAACAAGCAAAATGGCCGTATATGGGACGACACCAACCTACACTAACTTCGCTTCTTCTTCGGTGATAATGCATCCTCATCTCAAAAAAACATAAAAAACAAACAAAACCGATTAACCGTTTGGTGTCGATTTTGGGCCGGTCGGTGGCGTCCTGTACTTTTTTCGAAAGGGACGTAGTTCACGGTCAATGAACGATTTGAAGGTTAGATTTATTTCTCGCAGAATTTTTCTTGCAGGGATATCCAGCATTTCCATTTCAACCCATTGAAAACCCCTTTATGTTAAAGAATATAGAGCGAGCATTTGGTAAAATTGGAGAGAGTTAAAAAGAAGATACTGATGATGTAGGTACATTAGTTTTTAATGTCTGTATTCCACAATAAGAGGAAAAACAGAGTGGGGTAGAGAATTCTAAATTCGTATAGTGCAGTTAAAGAAAGCATATCTGTACTTAACATTACGTCCGAGGCTGATTGATGAGCATTCCTAATAGCACGAGTGGTATACTAAGAAATTAAAAAAGCATTTAAAATATGGTAAGTACTATTTTATCCAGATTAAGTTACATGTAACGCTCTGTATCAATGAATTTTTGAAAAACTTTGATCAAGTTGATGCCAAAAGTAAGTACAACAACAAAATTAAGTTTTTTTTAAAAATATACACGATATGTTTTTGTTTCTTGATCACACAAACAAGAGCTAAATTAAGAAAATGATTCTAAGAGAACCGCTTTGAAGCCTAGTTAATTATTTTATTAGATATGTATAAGGCTCAAGAATGACTTGGGAAAAAAGTTTTTTGCGATTTGATGCTTTATTTTTTTGAAAAGTGTTTCTTGAGAGTTGGGAGTCACAAATTTTAAGCTCTCTACGAGCCGCTGATTTATAATTTATTTTTTATTTTGTATCCGTCCGAGGAATGGGAGTTCGAAAAATAAATAGCGGCAACGCTTTGCATTCAAAAGAAAGATGATTTAAAAAACTAGTTTGATTTAAATTGAACGAAACAAACATTCATGTGAATCGAAATTTACCATCGTATCGAATAGAAGAATAAGACTTATGTCCTTGTGTTTCTATGCATTAAAAAACAAACAAACACTGCGTTTTTTACTTGTGACTTATAGGTACTGTAAGGCAAGTTACCTATGCATTCGTAAAAAAAATCGAACTAGAGATTTTGATCAAAGTTGACAATACGATGATAGCGAAGACGAAAAATGTGGGTCTCACAATTCTGTCTGTCTGTCTTTTGACAACAGCCTAAACGGGTCGGCCAATTTTCGTCAAACTTGGTGGATATCGTTTTTAATTTTTTCCCCCACTTATTTTTTAAGACCAAAAATAACCAACCTTACCTTCCATACGAATTTTTTTTCGAAATTTTCTTAATATTTTTTTTTCTTAAGAACTGTCCTACAGATTTAAAAAAAATTCAAAAAATTTCATTAAGTTAAAGTTAGGTAATGGTTGAAAAAAATTTCCAAAAAATGATTTTTGGTACCACTCCTGGGACCATTTTTTTGATTTTCTCAAAAACGGTACGACCGATTTTGATCAGTTCCCCAGCAGTTTCAATATTATTGTGTATTCAAATTATCAAAACATTTTTTCTTGATTTTAAAATTTTTTTTTTAATCTTAATATTTCGAAAACCTCATTCTCGATTTTATTAAAACTTGATAAATAAAAGTTTCTTATTATAATCTATAAGATATGAGAAATGAAATTATTTTACCTAAAAATAACGGTAGGTACCCTCCATACCAATGTTAATAAATGATCTTCGAAAATCGTATTTTTCTCGAAAACGGTTCCGAGAATTTCGCTAAATTTTATTCTTCTTTCGATTAATTCTTACGATCTATAATTTAATAAAAACAATTTTGAAAACTAGAATTTTGAATTTCTCATCATTGGCATAACGGATTTTAATGAAATTTCTTATTATTATTATAGTATTATTATTTCAATATCGATATCAATATCTCAAAAACGGCTCAATATTTTTTTTTTTTGTAAATTACATTTTTATTTAAGTAATAATAAAAACTTAAATTGGCGTACCAAAATTTTTTCTTAAAAAGGTTTTAGAAATTTTTTTGTATAAAAGTTTATTTTTTAAGACACCACTACGACGAATTATAATTTTGTTCTTGCATAAACTAATATTTGCTTAAAACACATGGCACCCTGTGCTTAGCTCCAACTACTAAAGGAGATGTTTTAGTCATTTAAAAAATGAATCTTATGCTTATGTACAGTTTTTCTTTAATAACATTTATTTTTGAAATTCTTAATCTTTTTCATAAGAGCAAATTAGTTTGTACATATGTATATGACTTAAATAAACTCTGAATAAATTTAATAAGAAAATATTTATTTGCAAGAAAATGTTTAACTTTTATCCTATACTTTTAACGTATTCGTATATCAATGAATTTATTATTATTTGTTTTTAACTTATCGCTGCTAAATTGAATTTTACAAATTTATTGGCAATATGCCAAATAAAAAGGAATAATTGTTTCCGTTTTGTAGTTTAACCGTTTTTGCTTTACAAGTGTCCCCAAAACAGTTAAGGCTAAAAATGAGATACAAAATCAATACCAAACTTAATTTTCTAAAATCCTTAATTAAACTTTGTTCTATTTTCGATTGCAAATGAGCACACATAATTTCGAAAATAAATCTACAAATCGCATTGTTACCAAAACATCAATTTGCATAAGCTTTAATTCTCCGAAGAAAAGTCGGCAGGCAGCCAATCGTCTGCCAAATCAGGTGATAGTTGGCAGCAGGAATGTAATGTACTCGTATACGAAGCAAGAGAGCGCTATTTCTAACTGAAAGCGACTTTCAATTCTGCAATCGAAAATACTGTCGAAAGAACTCGTTAATGCCCACCCTTACTGCTCCCCAAAAGGAGTCCTTTGAGAGCCATTCGGGAGGTAAATGGTTCATGTATATTTAGATATAGGTTTTTATCGCATAATCACGTGAAGTGAGCTGTCGGGTAATAAATCATAAATTTCGCCGTTTTTCTATATTTTTACTGATACTTTTCGAAGAATACCGCAGCAGAAAGAAGGAAGCAATAAAAAAAGCGAATGGTTTGAAACCACTGCAGAAGTATTCGCGTGTTGCATGAATAATTATGAAAACCGCATAGGGTGTAAGAAATCGGCTTTGAGCTTTCCTTCAGTACCCATATAAAGGGCTTACAGTTCTTGGATATTATTTCTGGCTTTTTTCATTTTGTTTCTGGATATTTTGTGTCTCCTTTTTGTTTTGCTTTTCAAGAGAAATCAACGAAAAGATATTGCATCAGTGACACTCAATCTTTTTCTCGCTCCACGATACACTTTAGCCACGATTTTTTTGCTTGTCGCACAGCAACTTTAAGAGAGGAAAGTGTTTTTAGCAATTTATCAAAACTTGCAGTCGTTTGGATACTATTTAGTTTCTTGTTGTTGCATCGGGTGGAGGTGGGGGAATTCATGCCATATCGACTGAAAATGATTGAAATACGACGGGGAATAATTGCATCTAAGTAATTGCTGGTGGACAGAATTGCTGCCATGTCGCATCTTTTGATGATTTTTTGAATTGATTCACTCATAAAATTCTATAATTTTCTTTGATTTTGAAATTATATTTTTATGTATTGTTTTTAATTTAATTTAACATAAATATTTGTTAAAGTTTTTTAAATAAAAATGAATCTTGAAACAATTCGACATTGATGTAGACAGACAGATGTAAAGTGAAGTTGGCTCTTGTCTACAAAGAGCGATTTTTTATATGATTTTTACACGCACTAAAGGGATTATCACTACCCTTAAAATGTTTGGGCACAGTGCGAGCGCTTTAGGAAAGTTGGAGAAGATTTAAAAGGAGATGCCGTTGCAGATTGGTTTTGAATGTCTGAATATTATAATGGTGGTGGAGAAATAGTGAGTCGGGTAAGCATTCAACATTCGTTTAGTACAGCTAAAAAAATAAACTCTGAATCTAACAGTACGCCCGAAGTTAGACTCAAGGAAAAATGATGGGCACTCCCTGAAGCGCGAGTATTACGGTTAAATTGTTTAAGGGAAGAAATGCAACTGGTATTTTACTAGAACACTGTTTATAAAAATAACGGTAAAGTAATGAAAGAAAGAAAAAAAAAATTAAAACAAGAATCATTGCGGCGGTGTTCGAGAGATTCAAATGTTTCTGTTTTACTTCTATCATCTATCATTTTTAAAGCTCTTTTTTGGGTTCTATCAAGTGATTTATTGAACCTAAAATATAGGAATTGTACTCGAGCTTTTGACGATTATAGGCCATATAGATTACTGCCAGATGAGAAGGGGTACAAGATTTCTTGCAACGTCGAAGGAAACCTAAGCATTTCGCAGCGTTTTTGGCGACGTCGAATAAGTGGTCATTCCACACAAGGTGGTCTTAAAAGATGGTCTTGGCGGATTGAGAGCTGTTCAGTTTCCTCAATGCAAGTGCCGCTCATGGATAATGGCAAGGGGGTGGGTTATGCTTTACCGATAGGCGGCAGCATTGCGTTTTTGAAGCATTAGATTCTGCGCGGCTTATGCTTCCTCATTTATTAATGCTATCGATAAGCCGTTCTAGATCCACATGAGAAACTGAGTGTATTATCATCAGGAAAACAGTGTAATGGATTAGATATTTTAGACAAAAGATCATTGATGAATATCAAAATGAGAGTCGGATATAAAACGGTACACCAGAATTTATTTTATGGCCCTCAGATTTTTCTTTAGCTGAGTATAGTATAGATACTATTTGAACATGAATTCAATTCTTCATAAGAACTATAAATAGTTTACTATGAGGTCATTATAAGACCTGCAATTTTTTTTTGCTCCATGAGTAATATTCAGAAATCTTTCATATTTGCATAATCACATTATCAATTATTTTCGTTAAATTAATTTTTTATATTTCGTTCAACTTGAAAAATAATTTTTCATTTCAAAATTTTCTTTTTTCGGCATGCGATGTGATGGACTGCCAAAATTTCACAAATCGACTCTCTAGTTGGGCTTTTAAAATATCGTCAAAGTTTTCAATTTGAACAGCGCAAAAAGTATTGTTAAATTAATAAATAAAATAAAATTATAATTCTGTAATGTATTTAACAGAACATCCCATATCCGAAGAGAAATTCCTAGTTCCTTGTAGTGCTTCAAAAAATATCCGAATCTTCAAACTAATCGGATATCCGGATACACAACACATGAATAAAACAATTGAGATCCGAACTATCGCATAGTACATGAAATCAGTTTAATTTTTAATGCTTAATCTAATAAAATCAAGACGATATGATTATTCTAAAAAAAGTTAGGTATAATATCTTTTTTATATATATATTTTCCGTAGAACAGGTAACATAAAACATTTCCACAACTAATTTTCTTATTTGACAAATGGATACTAGTTCGTTAAGGGTGCTTTCATGCCCAACACTAAATATAATTTGCATTTAGTTTATTTTATTAAGCTTCATACATACATAGATACAAGCACTTAAATCAATGGTGTTTTTTTTTATTTTTTGTTTTTGTTTTATTAAAGGCTCACTCACCAGTTTCTTATAAGAAAACTTAAAAATGAATCTTAGAATTGAAAAAATAACAACTTTAAGTTCAACAACATCGCATCATTAAGTTTTAAAAATTTCTGCTCCGAACAGGTTTGAAATGAATTGTTTTGAAGTAATGTCAGTGGGAGTAAAATTGACTTTATAATTATTTTCATATTATCAGCGTTTATAGAGAGATTTGAAACGTTTTTAAACATTTTCAACGTAGTTCATAGTTAAGACAAAAATCAGACGTCCTTAGTGAGTCGCTTGAAGAATACCCGTCGTACCATAACTCTATAAGTATTCGCGGTTTTCCACGTATGATCTGAGCCATGAGATGATAAGGGGTGAAAGCCTGAGGGCCTTAAGCTTAAGGTAAATAATTTGATGACATATTTTATCATTTCCTCTCTCTCATGCTTTTAGGGTCTTAGAAATGAATTCCCAAAGCTTTGTTCAGTGAAAGTAAAGAGAGTGGTACAAAATGCTTTCGAAGAGCTAAGGAATAGAGGAAAGTTTGGATATGTAGATAGCTTGGTAGTTACCAATATTATTCTTTGCACCTTTTTATGAACGAGGAAAATAAAAGAATTCTTTTATAATTTTGGTAAAATGGTTTGCAAAACAAGCCGACCAGAGAAGTTGGAACATTTTTTTAGAAATATGGCAAGCATACCATCCGGACCAGGTGGGAAGTCATCAACTGTAGTGAGCAAGTTTCTGGTTACGAGATTTTCATAAATATATTATTTTATTACTATATTGTAGGTACTTGCTAATTACATATTCTTTATTGTTATTAACATAAATATGTTAAAACTAAACAATACATAATTGCTCTTAGGGATAGGACCTATCGGAACAATTTCATACAGATAAACGCAAAAACAAAACATTATAAAGATGTTGTAACGGATACCTATTTGGCAAACTTGAATAATGTTACCAAAAGTTGGAAAATATTCACTACGAGGGCGTTTTTATTCCGGAATTAATTCTTAGACATAGACTTTTACTACTTACCCTGTGTGATGGAGGCCATCATTTGGTTCGTAAAATATCATTAATGCAACAAGAAGAAAAAGAGTAAGTGATTCCATAAGTGTACCTAACAATAGAGTTATAATAAGTTCTAGGTTCGCCTAGTGGTCCAAATCCGCAAAACTAAATCCGGCATATAATAATACGTGAAGTTATAACTTGTTGTACTTTTGCGATTATATAGGAAAAAGAGTTAAGTATACGAAAACTTAAGGACATCAGCAACACTCAATTGGTACCTACGTTAACTATACTACATAATTATAACCAAAACGTTCTCACAGAAACGAAATGTGTGAGTTTTTTTGTATTGCTGTAATTCAACGCACTCCGACCATGGAGCCATCAATAACTCAAAATTGCTCCGTTAATCCGTTTCCTAACCTATACATAATGTATTAGACTTAATTAAATTAAGACAGTTGCGTTAAAATACGAAGACAGATAATATAAAATGCACGACTGGGTCGCACGAACTTGCTCTTATGTAAAAGACTACGAATTTCAAAAATTAATGTAATGATGTAATGCAATAATATTTCAACCTTGGAGGGGCTTCTGATTAAAATCGGTTGTACTGTTTTCGAGAAAATCAAAAACCAAAAAAATGGTTCCAAGGGGGCTTCCAAGAATAACCATTTTTTGGAACCATTACCTAAAATGACGAAATGAAATTTTATGAATTTTTTTTTTAATTCTGTGGAACAGTTTTTTGAGAAAAAAGAAAAAGAAAAGGAAAAAAACATGTGGGGGAAAAAAATTAAAACGATGTCTAACAAGTTTAACGAAAATCGGCGCAGCCTTTTAGGCCGTAGTCGAACAGACAGACAGAGAGAATCTT
Source organism: Chrysotoxum bicinctum (assembly GCA_911387755.1). NCBI lineage: Eukaryota > Metazoa > Arthropoda > Insecta > Diptera > Syrphidae > Chrysotoxum > Chrysotoxum bicinctum. The sequence goes on along the minus strand of OU426990.1, from coordinate 93,268,122 downwards.
GGAAACCACATTTTTCGTCTTCGCTATCATCGTAATGCAAACTTTGATAAAAATCTTGAGTTCGATTTTTTTTACGAATGCATTACTTGCTATATAGTATCTACCTATAAGTCGTGAGAAAAAACAACACTAGCAGAAGAACTTTTGACACGAAAATAACATTTTGTTTTTTTTTTTTCTTTAACAAAATGAACCCTTATTTTTTTGGTCGTTGGGGGGGGGGGGGGGGTTTGAACCCCTAAAACCCCTACCTGCGTTCGCCCCTGCTCTACACTAAATTGACCAGATTTATTTGAAGCAAAAGCGGGACACCTCACAACAATGAAAAACAGCTTCAGATCCTTTTTGTTGGATGCATCGGAGAAGAATTTTGGAAGAACCAAGAAAAGAATGATGGGATTTCAAGCAGCTTGCGCCGAATAAACAGAGCGTCAGAAAAACTCTGTGAGATTGAGGAAAAGCTTCTCGAAGAAACGAAGAAACATAATAAAATAAAGGAAGAACTTTTGCAGCAGAAACTGGAAATTAAAATGCAAATGGTTCAAATTGAACAATCGAGGTCAGCATACCTATAGGCCAACGTAAGATTTGGGATATGCAGACTCAAATGATGTTTTTAAAGGAAGTATAACACGCTTCAAGTTCTTAAAAACTTCGAAAACTTAAAATTTTTGTTTGTTCTCTTGAATTCTTTATTTATTTTTTTTAATTTATAAAAAGTTTATGTGTATAATATATATGTATAAATAATATAATAAATATGTAGCATGAGATTGTTTTTCTAAATTAAGGTCCTCAAAATACTATCCCTTATTCGGGATGCCACACTATGGTAATTCGCATCGGGGACTTCATTTTCTTCCACTTCCTCTTCAGGTTCAGCTTCGATTCCGGCAAAATTATCTTCGACCTTGAAATGAATGCATATATTATGCAAGGCACACGCTAAGTTAATAATTTGTGCAGCTTTTTGTGGGGAATAGTGCATTTGACGTGCTGCCAGTAAGCACCGTGATCGATTTTTTATGACTCCAATGACTCTCTCTACCATGTTCCGTGTTTTACTGTGTTTTAAATTGAAGGTGCTTTGAGAACTTCCAGGCTCAGGAGAGCGGAATGGAGTTATGAGCCAGGGTTCAAAAGGGTATCCGGCATCACCTCAAATAAAGCAAAGAAGTTTCAACATATGTACAACATTAATCTTGGTACATTCACACACCTATAATCCAAGTGTTTCTTTCGCCTTCACGAAATTTTTTTTTCAAAATGTGTTTTTGCAGTACTCAAATTCCACACATGAGAATCATGGTTTGATTCCGGATATCTTGCATCTATAAATCTTACTTGCATTTTGTTGTCACAAATCTGGAAACGAAAAATAAAATGAATTGTACACTTTATCACAAAACATCATATTTGTCATTCATACCACCATGGCATTAATACTAAAGTACCCTTTTCTATTATAGTATAAAAACTTCTCTTCCGCTGGTGCAATGATTTTGACATGGGTTCCATCCACACACATTATAGTTCCTGGAAATCCTGCTTTGTTGTAGAAATCAATTTTTGCTTGGTGTTTCTCAACCTCGGTCATTTCTAACTTATCCATACAGGACACAGTCTTCTTTCCAAAATGTTCAGGACACTTTTGAGATTTTTAGAAAAAGTAGACTGGTCCATACCAATTTCAAAATCCTTGCCGTGCGTCGCCGTGTTGGTAGCCTCCCTCCGCAATAAATCTCAAAACCGCTGCCAGCCTGCTGATCGGTGAGATTGAAAAAGAAAACACACACGGATCGAGTTCTTGGTCAAGCTCCTCCAATATATATTTGAATGCTGCCTTATTCAACCAAAAGTTTTTTTTTAAATCTGCAAATAAATTTCCATTATAAAAAAGGAACTGATAAATTAAAAATGTTACTAACACTTTGCCATGAAGTTCGAATGGATTAAACGCATCTCTCAAAAACTTGCGTTGTAGTTTTAGTTTCTGTTTTCTTTGGGAATTTTCCGAATTTATTTCAAAAATTGCAATTGCTACTGAATCCATTTTTGATTAACAAAACAATAAATTAAACTACCTATGTATCAAAATATTAACAACAAAAATTGAAATCCTTTTTCTTCTCATATTTTGACGTAAATCAGCTGACACTGAAACTCCGAAAAAGGTATTTCTGTGAGGCAATGCTATTTCGATTTCGTTCGGGGCTTATGATGCAAATTTATTCGTATCCGTAGCGTAACAAAATTTTCGGGGACTTGCTACGAGGGACTCTGTAATAGGGGTGATTACTTAGTTCTTGTAGTAACTCTTGATGTGCAGAGAGTACATTTTTCACAATCAATTCGGCTTTGGTTCTAGCACAGGAGAACTTTTTATCGAGCAGCTTGCTTAACAATTTTCAGTTGAAATCCATTGATCTACAGCTGTGGTAATGACAAATGGTATAGATACACATCACTGCCTGTGCAAGTGCTAACTCCTTCTCACGATCTGTGTAATCGCTACTCCGAAAAAATGAATCCAACTTCATTGCTGCAATAAAGTCCATTAATTTGGAGTTATGATTTTGTCTTTTGGTTTGGTTTGCTTTGGCCAATTACATCATTTTGTCCTCCTGGAAATATTAAAAATTCGCATTCGCAGAATTACAATAAGCAAATGTGTTACGTTTACTCGGTTAAAGGAATAGATATTTTTTTCAGATCTTCGGAGAATTTACAATCCCTTTAGAATTTTTTGTAGAAGCGTTTTGATTATTGTGCTAACATTTCAGTGGTTCTTTATTTACCTATCTGCTACTATGCGTCCAATAAACCACATCATTTCGATTTAAAAATGACATACAGGCAAAAGTGACAAATAATTTAACATGGAATAAACATGGACTCATTTTATTCCTTTAACAGCTCTTACTTTTGTTTTATATGCGCCAAGTTGTATGCACAGGGATATGAAATAGTGTTTATATAATTGCTTCATTTTGAGAATTGTAGAGACCTGCACACATTTTTACAATCTTAGGAAAAGTGGGACATTTAGCGGGACAGTTATGGCCGCGGGACAGAGACCTAAAAAACGGGACTGTCCCGCTAAAAACGGGACGTATGGTCAGTCACTATACTCTACACATAACTACGGTGAAAGAGTCTTTTTGTGGAGGGGAGATGAGAAGTTGTGCGATTATAATTACCAAACATTGACGTGAACATAATATTACAAATGGAACTTCGCAGATATTTTCCAAATGCCATGCATCAAAAGAGTCCATACAAATATTCTAAGTCTTTCCAGAGATAAATCTGAGTTTTTTACCATTCATGACCTTATCAAACCGATACTAACATTACTCTCAAAAAACAATCTTAGACCATAGGTATTCTTTGTTCAATGTCCTCATGATTGCTACCAATTTCTGGCCAGGACTTTGCTTGCAAGGCTTAGATGGCATTTGGCAATGAGTTTATAAGTGTATCAATTTGGCATATATTCATGTATGTTTTCATGTATTTAAACTGGAACAAGAAAAGAAGAATATTATTTGAAGTACATTTTAGATATCCTGAATTTCAAAGTGGCATTCATCGGGGCACTCTTTCCAGGTTTTTAGAAAATTTATTTTATTTACCAAACGAATAAAAGATTGAATGGGATAACCTTTACTTCACGTAAGGAAAAAGTTTCCGCATAAACTTTTCTTCTTGTTTTCGATTTTTTCAAAATGATACAGATCCAAGAAAGCTTAAAAAGTTTGGAATTATAATATTTTAATGCTGAATGCGAAAATAATAATAATTTTAAAAATAAGTTTCGGTTTTCGAAAATTCCCCAACTGCATTGGTACTGCAAAAAAGCTCTTTTCTTAGACTCAGGAAATTGTTTAACCTGTATCACTTGGATGGCAGCAGATATGGGAAACTCAGCTTTTATCCTAATCTCTTATTCCATCGTTAACACACCGTCTCCACTAGCGATAAATCCATCGCAATCGCAATAGCCAAAGCAGAAAGCAGAGAGCAGAAGAACTGTCAGATTTTTGTGGCTGGGCATTTCATCGCATACTTTTTTAGTATAGTTAATAATTTTAATGGATCAAATTGCAAAGGCTTTCAAATTAGGAATTAATATAAATGAGTTCTGTGGACAATTTCAAATCCAATTTTTTTTAATTTTATTAGAAAAACGTAAATCTCAAGCAAAAGCTTTCTTCCCACGTAAAATTCAAACTCAAACAAATTTAATTTGGAAAGGCCAGAAGAATATGACAGTTCTCCTTGCGATAAAGCAAGCTATGAATGGTATGCGAAGAGAGCATACTTTCTATCGAATGCTTTGAAAATTAAGCTGCGATGGCGGTCTCTACTTGCGATGATGAACGCATGATTTAAAGCATGCTCTGGATTCATAGCTAGAGGAGACCGCATGTAAAGAAACAACAGCAGGCATTTTTTTTATTACAGACGATATAAGACCACTTTTGTTTAATAAAAATTGCTTCGCCATAAATATATCACATATTATGGGGATTATTCACACATCTGACTGTTAAATAACATTAACTTTTAATAATTTTATGATATAATATTTTAATTATTTAATATAATTTATTATTTATTTTAATTGAATTTGGTGCTAACAACTACTAGCCACTTGAACTAAGTAGAGCCGTTAGATATGGTAGATGACATGCACCACGACAAAACAGAAATCAGTATAATTTATTTTGGATACCTTTTTACTGTTGACCAGTGTAATTAAAACAAAAACTCATCTGTTATTAAAAAAACGCAACCTATGATACAAATGTTAAGAAAACTTAATGGAAAGTAATCTTGGCAAATTTGTGACTGAATTTTTTAATCCTAAAATTGTTTTTTCTACCCTTGAACTCTTAGCAACTGTAAACTAATTTAAATTACGACAGCATATCTATACTTTTTTGATGTTTGATTTTCTCGTTATCGACTTACCTGATTCAAATTAAATAAATTATGCAGAAACTTCTGAAAAGATTTAGATGCATAACAAGATTCTGAAATAAATGTGTTTGGATACAAGAAAAAATAAAAATAATGTTTTGAGTTTTAATTTTTATTTTCACAATAATAACAAAATTAAAACTGAGGTACCAAAATTTGTTTCTTAAAAAAATATTTTTTCTGCATAAATTCATTTTTGCTTAAGAAATCACGTGACTATACATAATAAAATTTTATCATTAGGACGTGCTAGACTCTGTTACATGCTATATGGAGATTTGTGTTTAGTGAAAATAATTTTTTATTGTTGTGCAAGTAAATTAAAATTTACTTTTAAGAAATCATTAACATTAGAAAAAATTGCAGTTGCAGAAATATTTTTTTTTTTAATTCTGTTATGCAGTGTTAAAAAGCTGTTACGCCCACCGTTATTACAAAAGTCAAAAAGTCAAAAACTGGTTCAACGGCAAGTTGGTACTGTTAATAACATCTTAGTTTGGAATTGTTTTTGATATACCTTACAAATTAAATATAATTGTATAAATTTAAGGATACAAGCAAATTATAATATCGAAGTTGTTTTAGAAAAACTTAGAAATTCTTGTATCGGTTTTGAGAAAATTAAAACAAATTTCTTTTGAAGACACTATTAATAAGAAGTATCACTATAAATATTTTTCGGATTAGTTTTAAACTAAACCAAGGCTGACTTTTACATAAAGAAGAATTTTTTAAGAATCTGTGTAACAGGCTTTCAGCGAAAAAGATTTTCTCTAGTTTTGAAAATTATGCAAGGCAAGTTTTTTCCTCGTAAAAATCAAAACACATTGGCTTCTAAATTTGAAGAAAATCCGTGTAAGCGAGACCCATTTCAACAAAATTCGTTACGATTTCAAATTACCTTGTTCACGGATGCTGACAGGGTTACCATGTTTCCGAAACGCTACGGGATGGGTTTGATTTGCTCTGCGTTTTCGTATTTCAATTTATTGACATTATAAATAGTAAAAATTGAGCCATATTATTGCATTATAAAAACATCGAAAATATGATCATTGAAAAACACATACAAATGTTCAAAATTCGGAACGTCGGTCGTGCATTCACTCACTTTTAAAGAATTTTTCCCTTGTTTTAAAGCGATCAAAAGTTATCTTAAAACATACTTACACATATATGTATGTATACATTTCCTTCCTGGGTATTTTTTTGAACGGGAACAACTAATGTAACCATAAATAACAAAAATTGAAGACTGGCAACCCTTGTATCTATTGATCACAGTTCAACAATAGAACGATTGTACTGACTATAAATCATGCGTTTTTTGTTCCACCTGGGACAGGTTGTTGCTTTGTGTTTTTGTTGCCATGCCACGGCCAACACTCCAAGGACACTAACGTTGTAAAGGAAAACATGGCATATGTCCACTCAGAAAGTTATGTGGCGTCACCATCACTATCAGTTCTTGGGGCAACATCAATTGAACACAAATAATGTGACACGAATACGAATTTTTTGTGCCAATGAATGGCTCATTATTAACTGTCAGCCATAACCCCAAGGCTCACCACTATATGAGCGGGTGACCCAGGGAGGATGAAGCATTGTGTACATATACAGTGTAGAACACAACAAAGGGATGTCTAATATTGTAATCCGCCAGTTAAGCCTCCTTGGGGTGAAACTCATGCCTTTCGATTTCATAGTAGAATAATAAATTTACTTTCTCTAAGGATAAATACTTTTCTGCACCCCACCCTACATGTCACCGTCCATCGCCTCTTCTCATTGAATACCAATTTCAATTATTTTTTGCAGCCAAAAGACGAAAGAGATACAATCTCTCAAAGTCGATGTCTTTCCTCTTGCTTATGGCCCTACTGCTGTCACAAATGATTGTGCCTGTGTGTCCTTCATCAATTAATTTGTTTTGCAAGAAATATAACTCGAGCGTCCTTAATTCCCATTTTCGTAAGTGTTCTGTTTTTGGATATCTGATTTCGTCGTCATCTTCAGTTTCTAGTAAAAGAATGGTGAATTCTTTTCCAAGCAGAAAAAGGACACGATAAATATGCTCAGAATGAAGTGCTGACTGACTTCAGAAGGACTTGTTCGATTTGAGAGATAAATTGTTGGTCCTCAGACATATAGAAGCTATATAGAATTGTGGATTTCTTTGGGGCTAATAACGTTTGCAAAAGGATGAATTGATTCTGTTTAATGTTTACGCTGGTCGTGTTTATCTTCGTTGTAATTGCGTTCATTTATTTCCTTATTGACTTCGGTTGTTCTCGTCCTGCATGTTTCCATTTCGATTGGGCTGAGTGGGAATAGAGGTGGATACAAGTGAAAAATTGACTGGCAAGAACGAACAATCAATTTCTATTTCGCTACAAGTCAGTGGTGGAATTCCTTGGTCCTCCTGGAAAAATGGCTAAGACTAAAGTTAATTAATCTGTCGGCGTGCCTTTTAAGCTTTGCATTCGTCAATTTGACTCCAGTTATAGAGAGCTTGCTGGCTGAATGAATTAGCTGGTATCAAACTGCGTTCTGTCTTTCTCTACGTTCACCGCCGCAGTTTTAACAAATCTGTAAATTATTGATGAAATACAAAATAAAAAAGTCAAAGCCATTCCATCAGACATCATTGCTGTCCAAAAACACACTTAAAAGGCACGATGCTTTGTTGTCAAAAATAAACTATAAAAAATACAACAAAAACTTTGAAAAACTCAAACAAAACTTCATTATCCTTCATCAAATGCCGTTATGCTGTGTCTAGGCACACATCCAAAGGCGAATGACACTCTGAAGTATACATTTCATTACACAGATACCCGTAGGTATTAATACAGAAAGGCAGACAGAAAGACAATCTGAATAGAGCAATGAAATTTAGATATGTTTTGTGGATGACCACCAGTGTCAGGTTCAGCCTTGCTAGGTTTTGCCTTCATCAATATACAAAAAGGAATGGAAATGAGTATATAGTATATCTATCCCCTGGACATAGAATGTCTCAGCAATAGAGGAGTGCAAATCATAATTTTATATTCCGTTTGTAACGCTTCCGTTCAAAGTCAATCTGATGAATTGATTAAATAACTGATTTAAAGTTTTGTTACTTAAAAAAGGGGTTTGTGTTTTTAAATAAAGTATAAGTATCTATCTACATCTGTATATAATGGATCTTTGTCAGTAACCTTAGATTTTACATTTGTTTATTTTTGTAAAGAATTAAATTCTGACGCAAATATATTTGGTATCTTATCTAATTTATTTGAAATTTTAATCACTAGTTTTGAAGATTTATAGTTAAACATCTATATTTTATAAATTAAGTGTTATCTGCTCGTTGTTCTTGCGGGTGTTATGTAACTGTGTGATCGTCTCTAGGCCTACCATACCATTGTTTCATATCATGACTTCAAAACGAGACTCAGTCCAAGCAAAAACCTCTAACGCTCGTTACAGGCCAATTCGGTGCAACAAGTAGGATCTTTTCAGACTAAGACAAACCCATACAATATGGCCCATTCTCAGTTGCTGTTTTAAATCTCATAGAATTTATTTATTTATTCAACATTAATTAGAGATCATTCGTATTTTCAATAAATTAGACTAGCGTAAGACTAAAAGTTAAAAAAAAATAGTTTGTATAAGTTTATATAATTATAATACAATATAATATATATCTTCAGCGAGTTAAAGGTAAATTTAGTGCATAATTTGTCCTATGTTCGAAGATAACTGAAAAGGACATCTAATATAATAAGGAAAATATCACTTTTGAACAGAATAGAATACACTTGTTGTTAACGACGCGTTGTCATTTGATGAATAAAATCTGAGGCTAGGAGATAAACATCACTTACACATTTAGATAGGCTACCGCTGCCTGATGTTCTTTATGACTTCCAAGATTTCATCTAATATTCAAAGTTGAATTGGTGTTTCCTTCAGGGCAAGGGTTTCGATTTCCGTTTTGTTGATGCTCGTTTTTTGAAACATGATTCAGATGTTTTTAGTTGTTGCAGGATCACTTGAAACACCTTGAATTTATTAAAATTTACTACCGAAATTCGGAGTCAGTGGCCTCAACGTTAAGAGCGCTACGTCCAATTTATGGTCGTCATAATCGTCCTAGCAGATCAACAATTGAGCGTCTAGTGAAAAAATTTGAATCCACAGGCACAGTTGAGGCTTCAGTTGCAGAAAGCCCAAATGTGTCTCTCACACGTCGTTCTCAAGCGTTGGGCATCTCTGTGACGTCGTTGTGGCGAATTTTGCGAAAAGATCTTGGCCTACATCCTTACAAGATTAAATTGACACAAGAACTGAAGCCGCTTGACCACCAGAAGCGTCGTATGTTCGTGAATTGGGCTGAGCAACAACTTGAAAATGATTCGGATTTTCATCGAAAAATCATCTTCAGCGATGAGGCTCATTTCTGGCTGAATGGCTTTGTCAATAAACAAAATATGCGGTATTGGTCAGGCAGCAATCCACACGTACTCCATGAGTAATCATTGCATCCCGAAAAAATTACGGTTTGGTGTGGTTTGTGGGCCGGCGGCGTCATTGGGCCGTACTTCTTCCGTGATGATCAAGACCGACACGTTACTGTGAATGGGGATCGCTACCGTTCAATGATAACCGAATATTTTTGGGACCAATTGGATGATATGGACTTGGAAAACATGTGGTTCCAACAGGACGGCGCCACAAGCCACACAGCGAATGTCACAATCAATTTATTGGAAACCAAGTTTGGAGAACGTGTTATCTCACAAAATAGTCCAGTCGCTTGGCCGCCTCGGTCGTGCGATTTGACGCCGTTAGACTATTTCCTGTGGGACTACGTCAAGTCTATGGTCTATGCCAACAAGCCAGCGACGATTGATGAATTGATTGGGTTCAGCGTCTGGACTTCTGCAAGCGTGCCCGTGGTGGCCATGCAAAAGAAATCGAGTTCCATACATGGCATCAAACGTATTTTCACAGGAATAAAGAATTTCATTGATATCCAAAACTGTTTTTGTTTTATTTAAAAAAAACTTTTGTAGCGTTCTTATTGAAAAACCCGATATAAACCAGTGAATGAAGGATACTAAATACAAATTTCTATTGGCTTGTATCTTGAATATCCAACAGTTGTTTTGGAAGAAAGATCAGTTGCTAATTAATGACGAAGGAGCTGAAATTGTTTCCAGTGAAGTTTGCTGGAAGCTAAAATTGTTTTTTGGGCCTGTTGCTGCGATGTGCACACCAATAGTTGGTTGCTGTGTCAGCTATAAATCTAATATAGTAATTATGGAACTTTCAGTTTCATTCTCCTCCGACTTCGAAAAGACATTCATGGGCTGAGAATCTATAAGAAGAGACTTTGCAATATAATCTTAAGTATGACCTTCAACATTAGTGGATCTTATTTGCTCAATGTGCTTTTGGAATGGAGAGTTACTGATAGAGTCGGCCATCTGCACTAAATCTTAGATGAAGTAAGATTTAGTGCAGATGGCCGACTCTATCAGTAACTCTCCTAAGCTTCCATTTACACTCCTTGTTCTAATAATACCGGACTTGAAAAGTGTTTCTGATTTCAAAATACCATTTTATTTCTTAATTTCTCTTGTCCATTCTGGTGCAAAGTGTAATCTGTAAATAAAATGTAAGTGTAGTATATACTATACATAGAATAGTAGAATAGTATAGGAATACGAATTTATAATTTATTAAATCTAGTCAGTCTATAAGCACCTATACCAACGATTAAAGATCGAAAACATAAACTAACTCCGTATAATACATAAGCACTTTACAAACATTAAATTTTAGCATCATATCCACCAAACGTTATATTGGAAGAACTCCGTCCAAAACAACCAGGAAGTATTTTTTCATGAATGGTCGAGTGAAATCAATATGTAATCGCGACGGTTGAGCGGGAGTTTCGTAGTATTTTAGCTGGTTCTTTCAGAACTTTTGCACAGTCCTGACATCTTTGCACTAAATCTTTGATATTGCGATTAATTCCACTCTTCTACCCATTTAAATCGGATACGGTTCGGGTCAATAAAAGTTGAGGTCCGCACTTACTCAACAATGTTGATCAGGCGTCCTGATTTACAAAAATCAACATAAAGTCGACAGTGCCTTAGATTTTCACATTACAACCTTGAACCATGAAAGAATGGTTTTGGTATGTGGTATCCAAAACCAGTTTTGTTTTTGTTTTCGCAATTTCAACCTGCGAATGAAATACATTAGTGAAATTTTGCTTCAACGTAAGAAAAGATGTATACCTACACAAAAATGTACCTATAAACGCAAAAGCAAACGAATTAAAACAAACAATTAATTATTTCATCATATTTTGAATTTTCAAATTCAAATTAGTAGGGTATGTTTTTGTTTGATATAAAGGTCTTTTTTAACATTTTCATCATTTTTATTTTCAAAGAAATATCCAGTTTAAATTACCATATCAACACCACCATACAGTAAAAAAAAAACTTAAAATCTCGTTCTTACAGAATAAAAGCTCAGACCTAGATCCTTATACATCATTATACAACACACATGACACTCTGCATGTACGATGGGGAAGCATAAATTTGTTGAATCATATAAATATCCTTAGAATAATGAAAAAGAAAATATTTCATTGAAAATCTTATATTTGCATTTCGCATATTTAATTTGAAAAACTTTTTAGCAAACAAAATTTTAAATTAAACGTGCCATGGTTGGGGTTGGGGTTGACGTTGGGGAAGAAATCCTAAATACATTAATCGTATAAAAAATATGTATACATTAAGTCGTAATATGTGTACATTGTACATTGTACGAGGAGCACCCCTTTTAGCCACTCATGTTTCGTACTCCATATTAAAAAATAGATACATTATATGAGAGGATTGCTGAAGACTCAAAGAAATAAAGTTTCAATCCTTTTCTTTCTCATCACATATTAGTGTGTTTGGGTATTTATTATATGTACTTATGTATATATTCATGTTTTTAAGTCCTTTGACGTCTCTACATGTTTTATATTTCTTACTGTAAAATGGGAACTCTTTTCCTCTTTTTATTTTCAAAGTATTTCAGGAAAACCTATGGCGCAAAGTTTTAAACAGTCTATTCTTTAGGTATTAGTATGATACTACTTAACAATTTGCTAACCTTAAAGTATTTTACTAACTCATTCCTAGTTTTAAACATTTTCTAACTAAGTATCGTACTAAAGGAACTTTCTTAATAAAAAATTAAATTGCTTCTGAACACACCTAAGACAGTGACAGTTCATGCAAGGACTAAACAAACAGACCTTTTTCACGCTTGCAAATGTCAAAAAGTAATATGAAGTTAGCACGATGCTAAGACAATAAAACATGATTTCGATGATTTTAACTTTAATAAAAGGGTAGAAAAAGTATGATTCGCTTAAAATTTGCAAAATCGTTCTTTTAATTTAGTTTCATACTAAAACAGCCTTAACATCGTGCTAATTCAAAGATTTTACCCTTATGTATCTAACTTTTTTTTACGGAACATTCACTGTGAGCGCACCCTTAAATCAATGACCAAACTGTAAACATTCAGTTAAAACAACATTTTCATCGTGGTGAACGAAGAACGTTTACAAAAAAAAGTTAATACAAGCAATCCGTATCAGTGGGAGCAATTTTTTTTAAAGTGTTAGTTAAAATTTTTGGACATTCGCAGAATATGCGTAATTGGTCCGGCGAAACTCATAATGTACCTTAAGACTAGCGTTGCCAGACGTCCCGGTTTACCCGGAGATATTTTTAAATTAACTTCATAATATTGAAAATTTAAATTAATTTATTAATTTATATAGAAAATAACCCAAATTGGGAACCTCGGGAATAATGAGATCTATTAATTTTATCCCCGCTAATTAGAGCCTCCAGGGTGCAAATACCTTAAGCTCATTATTAATTGGGTAGGCCCTCTGTAAGAGAGCTCCAGGTGGCTGTGGTTATACTATCCAAGTCACGCGGATAGCTATTGTCACCAACAATAGTTAGATGGAAAAAAAAAACGGACCAAGGTTGGTACTGCCTACACAGTGCAAATTTGGAACAGTATGGAGGCTGGCTTGTACTCTGAGGCAAGACTTAACGAGACATTAATTGGTGGTGGCAATAACGGGTTGGTTTGTCAAGAAATCAAGATCTCGCACCTGCTGGAAAGGAGTGGCTACCTTTCTTTCAAATATAAAAAGCAACTGGGACTATGTCCTGGGAGATTTATTCGATAGCTGGTAATCGAACCCGCAGTGCTTGGTAGGCCAAGTAGTGAGATTGAGTCTTAACTGACAGGTGCTCACTATAAGAACCTACTTTAGTTCCGTCCCGCCGGAGCAGCTTTTTACCCGGGTTGGCACTCATACTCACAAAATAATACCTAATGTACATAAATATCTTTCATTGATAATGTTTGCCTAGTTTAATAAATCTTTTAGAAGCTTGACCAAGGGATTTAGAATTTGGCACGATGGTCAGTTTATTACGGATTAAAAGTTTCGAGCGTGGACGTGAGCCCCGAAGTGGTAAGAAAAGTATTGGTCAGGAAATTTTAAATAGAAAAAAGTATTAAAAAAATTCGAACAAAAAAAAAAAACTGAAGAATACTGAAAAAAAAAAAAAATCCCGAGGTTTTAAAGCGTGTCGCAGTCCCAACCAAGGCTTACTCCTATAATCGTCTCGTAAAGTGATAAAGTGTGTTCAATCTCCAGCTACTTCGAAATCTGGAACCATCTCGAAAGGCTAAACAAAATATAGTACTCTGTATCCAAAAGACAGAATCAGCACTTCACTTAGAGCAGAAAAGAAAAGATCAAAGCACACATCTCCTCATCAAGCGTGCCTAACCAATAGCATCCATCATCATCTCCACAGATAAAATATACTGGCGTGAATTTTGCTACGGGGCTTGGGCCTAGATCCGTATACAACTAAGTACTTACAACTTCTTACAACTATGGGCTTAGAAGGACTTGGAAGAGGACCGTAATTTTGGCCAAAATATCATTTTCAGCTTCGAGGCGCATTTCTCGATAAATGGCTATGTTAACAAGCAAAATTGCCTTTATAATATGTATATTGATCAAATCTTAAAATTTCAATGTATTATTATTTGTTTTATAGGCTTTTTTGATCATTTTTTTCTATGCGAATTAAAACAATTCCATATTTCCTCCCTACGTTTCGTTGAAAATTCTCAACATCCTCAGGGGCAACACTTTATTGAAACTTAGTAAACACAATTATTTAACATTTTGAAGCATTGGCAAATTATTTTGTAAAACTTACTTGTTTTTAGTTTGAATTTACATTACAAATTTTTTCTCAAATTTTTAGTTTAAAATTTAAAAAATAAATAATTTAATAAATAAATAAATAAATACTCTATAACAATTTAATACAACAAACTAAACCAAACAGAAAAAACACTTATATCACAGGTGGGTTACTTTATCACATTAGTGTAAGCTGCGCTAAGCTTGTCTTTATCTTCTTTTGTGTTCATTGTGAATTCAAGCTTTTGCTGAATGCGCAAGCTCTCCAGTGTATATCTTGTGTTTTCTCTTTTCTCTTTGTCGAGTATTCGTGTGTTGTCAAAATCAGCTGTGTGTCCATGGTCCAGTATGTGCTGTGCTAAAGCTGTTGTTGTTCGTTTATTACGTATGTCAGCTTGATGCTCTGTCAGTCTTTGCCGTTTATGGGACGAAGTGCATCAGGTGACAATGCATCCTTAAAAAGTTACCGTTTGGTATGGATGTTTGTATAGGCGGCAGCGTCATGCTTTTCCGAAAACTAAATTGGTGAGACGGTCACTGTCAATGGTGACTGCGGCTACATTACGATGATAACCAAATTCCTGTGGCCCAAATTGAACCATATGGACCTAGCCGACATGTGGAATGTGGTTCCATCAGGATAACGCTACGTTTCACACAGCGGAAGTTTTTCTTGTGGGGTTTCCTGAAGTCGCAGGTCTATGCCAATAAATCATAACTGACCGATGCCCTCAAAGTGAACATAACACAGGCCATCGCTCAAATCCAGCCAGCTGAAGAGTCTTTGGAAATTGGACCACTCGGATCCGTGCCACCCTAAAAAGCTAAAGCTGGCATTTGAGCTATGTCATGTTTCATACATAATGGTACACGGGCCTTACAAATAAAAAATTAATATTGTTAATACCTCACACACAGCTTGTTTTATTCCATTCCAACATCTACTCGCCCTTTGATAATGTTTAACATTTCTTTGAGAATTTGTTATGAAATTCAAATCGCTTGGAACACCTTTTTAGAATCTTCTTTCGGCGATAAATCGAACAGAAGCAGCTAGTTTCCGTAGAACCCCCGAGCATAATGGTTAGTGCGTTGGACTGTTATGCAGAAGGACTTGGGTGTACTGCCTCTTGGGAGGAAGGAATTGACAAATCCCCTAAGAGTGTCTCTTGTCATGAAAAGTGCCACTCATTAACCGTACGGAATCTTCAGAAAATTGAAAACGTATTGTGGATTGTATAAGAGCGAGATAAATGCTATATGGTTTTATTTCCGGGATAGCACTCCAAAATCCACAAATGGCATTAATAACATAACACGTTCAAAAATACTATTCTTTTTTTTTTTTTTTTTTTTTATAATTTACACGCGCTCAAGGGATTATGATTACCCTTTAAATGTTTGAACACAGCGCGGGCGTGAAGTTAAGGAAGAGAAAGAAGGATAGGAAAGATGTGTGGCACGATGTTCTGAGACTGAAGGTTGTTGTCTCAGCTATTTTATCTCCAGGGATGGCGGCTGAACTAAAGCGGAGAATGCCGTGTCTTATTTCTATGTCGCTTATGATTCACATTATTTTATTCGTGTTCATCCTTGTTGGGTATACTAGTTTAACTCAATTACATGTTGTTAGTGTTATGCCTGAACAACATGTAATGAGTAAACCAGCAACCCATTGATGACAATTTTAGAAGGTTTTTAATGGAATTAAAACGACATAGACGACGGCAGGGATCGAACCTATTCTTTAACTATTTTTAATGTTATAGATAGATAGATAGATAGATAAATTTCTTTATTACAATATATAAGTTTTACATTCTATTAAAGCTAAGAATATAAGGACATGGCTAAGCTGCCGTCTGCCTGAATGTTATGTTACGTGACAAACGATCACGTGCTTATCTTCAATCTAGTCGAAACTATATAAATATCCATCTTATTTAGCTATTTATCTGTTGGGGTTTCAAAACGGATCCGACGGGAAATAAAAAGGCAAAACCGATCATGTAAGGTACAAATTATAATCATAACATCCTTTTTTGTTTCTAGCAAATTTTGCATTAAAAGAATTTATCTTTTTTCCTTAATTTTATCAATTGATCCTCCCTTGGATAAAATTTAAGTCACACATCCAAAATTGATCTTCCTTGGATATATATATTTTTTGGCGGCACAAGGAGCAGCATGTGTGTGTGATGAAAAAAGAGCATTTCGATCTCTTACCATTATGGTCATTCACCCATTCGGGAATTTACATAAGCACTAGGTATGACTTTCTTACACATATACATATATGTAGACATGTTTTTAAAATCCCTGTGAGATGTATTTTTTTTAAGGCTTTTCTCATACGAAATCGTTTTTCAAACTATGTACCTTCTTTAACATTATTTAGAACTAGAATTTTAAATTGAACACCATTTAAAATTGAATATCTGGCAACCCTAAATGCATATCAGCTCAATTTAAACGTAATTTTAAATGCGATCATTTCTACAAAAAAAGTCGAAATGAGGTCCCTACCATTAGTACCGACAGAGAAATTGACCTTAACATGAGCAGGGTACACCAAAGTTAGCCTTTTTTTAAATCGTCAAAAAGTGATGTCAGAGTTGAAAATCAGATTTTACTATATAACAATATTTTTCTTACCATGTGACCAAGGATCACATCCCAAAGTATGGCACACGAATTACCGGACACCCTGTATATGAAACTTCCTTACAATAAAGTACAATTTTACTGTTATTATAGTTATAAGTTTATTTTGATATCTAAAATGCGGATGGCTTTCGTTTTGTTATATTTTACCTGTTATACAGTTGTGATCTTATTTTGCTTATATTATAGATAAGTGTACCTGCATAGTGAACCTATAATTACACTAAGGAAAAATATAATTTGCACTCATTATTATCCCGCGAAATAACTTTTAGTTTTACAATATATAAAAAACATAATTTACGCATCCTTAAATATGTTAATTAAAAAAAAACTAAGCCTTACTCTTCCATATTTTTTCTTAATCTATTCTTCTTTTGTTTTACTAATTAGATCTGTCAAAAGAAGGCATCACAATATTATCTGACTGTCCCTTGAAAAGGATAACGCGGTGAAATAGAAATGTCCTTTCGTCGTCGTTTTCTTAGAGAAAATTATCATGAATGCGGTTATAGTCACATGTGTTTTGGGTGCTTGGTTTAATAAAATTACGCTAAGAGCACCGTGCACCACACTACACAAACAAGGATTTTTAGATGCCACACTCAAAGGAGCGGGCAACCAGAAAAAAGGAATTCCAACAATATTTTCACGTAAGATAATCTTTTGTGAGACAAGGACCCCGACAATCCTACCGAGCAACCGAAAAAATGCACAGCTTAAAAAGATGCTTTACATTCAGAAGCCACCAAGGAACATTAATAGGTAGGTATGAAATAAGGACGACACAAAAAATGCACAAACAAAACTAAAGAACTCAGTATCACCGCCTTAAGGCGATTTGCGCGTATATAAAAGTAGGAATATTGTACATCGTTCGCAGGTAAGCCTTTATGTCAGTTATTTCAAAAAATTATAAAAGTATCCTCTTGTTAACCGCTTGGCTACCAACAAACAGACAAATACAAAATGTAAAAATTGTTAAACCTGAGTAACGCAGAATTTTTGCTTAGAAGAAGAAAGGGAACTTGCTACGAGAGATGCCCGATTTGAAACAGAAAAATGCTCTTCCTTTTTTTAATTTTTCTTTCCTTACATAAAAGGATTACATTTTTTTTTTTTTGGTTGGAAAACATTCTTTGGAACCACCACATTCCCCCGTAGTAAGTGCCGGATTGCGCATATGGAAGGTTAACGAATTGCATATAGGCCACGTATCTCCAAAGGGGCTCTGTTGATATTAATATTTCTCTCTCACGGCCCTGAAAGGTATGGATTAGGTATAAGAGTAACCATTAGTAAATAACGGTAATTCCAACCGACAAAATAGAATTGAATTCAACAAAAATTTTAATAAGCTGCAGGGTGCCCGGTAATTCGTGTGCCATACTTTGTGATGTGATTCTTGGTCAAATTCTAAGAAAAATATTGTTCAACAGTAAAGTCTGATTTTCAACTTTGACATCACTTTTTGACGATTTAAAAAAAGGCTAACTTTGGTGTACCCTGACCCATGTTAAGGTCAATTTCTCTGTCAGTAGGGACGTCATTTTGAACTTTTTTTTAGTAGAAATACTAACCTTTAAGACTACGTTCAAATTAAGCTGATATGTTTTTAGGGTTACCAGATATTCAATTTTAAATGGTGTTCAACTTTTCTTGCCCGAGCAAAATTTTGATTTTGAGGTCAATTTTTTTCAAAAAATGCGTAATAAACATAAAGTTTCCTTGCTTTTATCTGATGAACAAAACAATAATAAAAAAAAACTTAATAATAAGGGCACCCAAAAACCCATATATTTAATCATACTTGCGAAAATCTGAAACAGGTAAAAAATAGAATTTTGGGTTTTTTACCTTTTTTTATTGCAACACTTGGCAATTGGAGTGGTTTTCCAAGAATTGATAGCTTTTATGTAATTTTTAAGACTTTGCACTTATGAAAAGAGTTAAAAGTATAGTTATGCTTACTTGACTTGCTGTCAAAACCACAATTACCTTACCTCTTCTCAGAGAGAGTTAAATTTGGGGTATGAATGTTTATTGGGTAAATTACCTAAATAAGTGGTATAAAAGAATTGAAAAACAAATTCATTCATCAGATTATCAAGTTATGTCACGATTGCAGTTGGATAAGAGCGCTTTTTGAAATGCCTTCATTAACGAGAGAAGAATACGCAAACGTTTATGGGTTGTGCAATGAAAATTCAAGAAGAGCACAACGAATATACCAAGAACTTTATCCTAACAGACGACTTCCTTCTCGAAATGTTTTTGGAAATACCTTTCGAAGGCTTCGAGAAACTGGATCAGTTTCAGTGTCAATATGTGGGCAAGTGTAATTGGAAATAAATTAATCGGGCCTTTCAAATTACCACCCTGACTTAATTCAACTAACTATCTGGAGTTTTTACAAACTAGTCCACCAGACCTATTCGAGGATGTTCCACTGTTTCAACTAGCTTCATCATATTTCCAACAAGATGGTGCTCCGACCCAATGTGGTCGTGAAGTAAAGGATTGGCTGGATGAAGAATACGGTGATTGATGGATAGGCAGAAATGGACGAATTCACTGGCGTGCAACCAACAACCGTTCGCACTGCTCAAGCCGACGTAAATATCATAAATAAATAAAAAAAAACAATGTTGGACTTAAGGCACCTATGTTATTCAAATGTAAACAGACAATATAACCAACCTAGCGAAGCAGAGCCCCTTTTGTGCTCGCAGATTAATAAGAATTAGACTTAAGAAATTAAATAAAAAAAATTAAATACTTAATATTTGTAGCTTATGTAAATACATATTTTGAGCGTAAATAAAAATAAACTATTGTATATATACATGTACATATATATATGCAAGATCTCCCGATCTCACTGTACTGGATTTTTTTGTATGGGGACGAATGAAAAAAACCATTTACTCATCTGAAAAAAAACAACTTTAACTGAATTAGAACAACGTATTTCCGAAGGATCACATGGGAGGTTATTGCAAATAATTTCAATTCAATTCCAAACATCATGTGTTTTAAAACAACATATGAAAACTTGAAGATGGATTGAAACAAAAACCAGCTTTAAAAAAGCGAATACTATATAAAACTGGGTGGCAATCCCCAAAACAGTATATCAGATGGCAAGACTATTTTAAAAATGTTTGTATTACATAAAAACTGTCAAATTTCAATAATCAAGTACATTAAGTAGATTTCCCAGCCTCGTCATACAAAACTTCCAGTTGCATGCGTGAAACTGAGGTAGTTGTAGGATTTGGATGTAATATGAAGTTGATATACATATAACTAATGTAGTAGTAATGTAGTAATTTAGAATTGAACAATATTGTATAAATAAAAGGTTTTAATAATTTTCACACGTTTTTTGTGCGTTAGATACTGTATAACAAATTTTTATCGACCACTCTATACGACTGCCAATTACCAAGTGACAAATTTCATTCACACAAAAATGGAAACCAAATAATATCGACCTGGAACATAAGACGCACCCTACATACCTAAGTTCACTGCATCCCAATTCGATTTCGAAACATGTCTTAAATTAAACCAAACTTTATTTTACTTAAACTTTATTTACTAGCATCAAAAAATCAATTCTTAGAATTGGTAGTCTTCGAAAACACATGAAAGTCATGTCATGAATGGTCATGTGATCAGTAAACTATTTAGCTATGCATCTTTGAATTAAATAGCGATTTAAAACAAATCTGATTTTAAACTTTTGGATCCTTCGTTATTGTGTTATGTTAAACGAGACTTTCTTCCCAAATTAGATACCTTAATAATAATTTGAACGAAAAATTCCTAAATTTCATTGACGATTTGACTTTTGTGTTGTATTTAAAATTGTAGAGATAGACCAAGTGCACTGAATAACAGATTGTGTAGAAAGAGAACTTGAAGGAAAACAAATATGTTCAGTTCAGCTATCTTTTTAGATTTTGCTCAAGCCTTTTCTAATGTTTTGTATTTGGGACTTGGTCACAAACTGCATAAGGACCTTCCCAGTACTACGCAATACTGAAACCCTACTTTACTAACCGACTCTTTAGAGTACGTTAGGACCAAAGAAAATCTCCAAAATGCAGTCGATAAAGTTAGAGTGTGCAAGCAACGATGGCGATGTCTTATCTAATTAAACGAAACAAAACAGACGCATATAAACTTTACTAACAAAAAGCTAAATAATGTTCCAATTTTTATCAATGGTAAGATGACTTTAGATGCAAAGCTAAAATGGAAAGAGCACATTAAAATGAAAAAAGAAGAATTGATCTTAAAGTACGGAACTGTCCAGAAAAAAATAGTGTTATACAAACAAGTGCTAACAGACGTTTGGAAATATGGTATCCAGCTATTGGGCTGTACAAAGAAAACAAAATTCTGAACCCATCCAAAAATTCCAAAACAAGGTCCTTTGTGGAATAAGAGATAGCGATCTACATCGTGACCTTCAAATATAAATGGTCACAGAAGTGGTTAAAAAACACGTTGCATCACAAAATCAGCGACTTATGTTTTAAATCCTCCTCACGGTGATCATTGTCACAGATCGCATTTGCTCTAATAACAAGAGCTCACACCACGGAAGTGAAATTTGACGAATGGTGATGGGAAGCGGCATGCAGAATTGCAGATATCTGTCTATCTGCCGGTGTAGGTGGGTTTTCTAAGTCTTAAGTTTTCGTATATTTAAAATGTTTCATAGATTAGTTTTGATCCCGGTGGTATTCGTATTGTAAAAGTTCCACACTACTTAGTACCGAATATTACCAAGTATCTTTCGAAGATTTCCACCTACAAAAAAAAATTAAGAATTAAGCGAACTCAATCAACGTTTCCACTTGATTTTGATGTTTGCACTCTATCGAGTTAATGTTGGCGATCATTTTTAAAAATTAAACACCGGTGATATATGTATCTTTTTTTTGTAGTTTCACTTGGCATAATGGTTAGTGGAGGTTATGCCGGATATCTGGGTTTGCTCTCCAGCGGCTGACACCTTCCAACATCAAACTAATTATTTTTTAGGAGTACTACCCTTTGCGAAGAAGCGATGAATCTTTTAAGAGTATCTCTTTTCTTGAAAATACTTCTCAACTTAGGCGACAGAGCTCGGTAGAGAATTCTATGTCAGGAATGATTGAAAGTTGCAAGTTAATAAATCTATATTCGTAACAGGCCGTTATTTGGCTCTAATTTAATAGCTTCTATGAATGCTTAAAAGAAAATTATAGCTACTGCTTTTTAAAGGTTTCGTCTTTTCCAAAAAACAAAATGATTACAAAATTTAAAGCATTTGCCCTTTTTGTGAATAAGACCAGCCCTGTTCATAGCACATAGAAGACAACTTTGTTGCTTATTTAACATTCATATGTCGACCCCTAGGTGCAAGGTTATAAAAGGAAAGGCTTTGAACTATACAGGATAGTGAGTTGTTACCCACGCGAAGATTACGCATGATTCAGTTAATGTGACCGCAAATGGAAATGTTTCCCCGTATGCTTATACTATTATCCAAGTCTTCTTCTGTTTTGTACGTACTACTTCTCTGTCATGTTTCAGAACACTCATCAAAAGAATGGTGTGCTCTGTATCTATATGGGCAGCTGGGCGAATTAAAATTCTCGCTGTGAGCAGTTTGTGGAGCTTTGTGGCGAGTTTCATATATTTATTAATTTCCTTGTAATGTTTATCATTCCTCAAGTGCAAATTATATTACGGTTTCCGAAATGATTCTGTACTCTCGCTACGCCCTTACCAATGAACATGTTCATATGTCTGTTGTGCTTGAGGTGAGAGCTGAGAGGACAGAATTGTTCGAAAAGATTAATTATAATTTTGACTCCGAAAAATAATTTGGATCTAACAAAAAATTACTTTGAGTTGAGAGTTATGGTCGTGCTTATAAATTTAATATGATATCTACTGCCATTCCTACAGTATCCCCAAGTTTTACTTGTGGATCTAAAACCAAGTTATATATGTATTAGTAAAAAAATCGAACTCGAGATTTTGATGAAAGTTGCCATTACGATGATAGGGAACACGAAAAAAGTGCGTCCGGCGATTGCGTTTATCTTACTGTATGTCTCTACCTCGATCTACAGACTAAGTTACTGAAGGTATTTACTTCAAACTCGACAAGTAAACTTGCAACGCAGTGGTTCCAAGGAAAGAGGGTTAACGTCATGGAGTGACCTGTGCAGTCTCCAGACCTCTACCCTATAGAAAATCCTTGGTGCGATGTCAAGAACTATGTTGCTAGTTGCAAGCCAACTACTAACACAGCACTTTGGGAACCTATACAGCACTCTTGCAGGCCCATACCTGTAGGAAGATGCAACGTCGTTGTGCTGATGTTGTTTCTAACAAGGTTTATGCAACTAAATATGAATTTAAGGTTCAAACATTCGACTATCACTTATGGTAGAAATTGCTTATCAACTTTCCCTTTTGTAATATATAAAGGTGGATTTTGAATGCGCTACTATTTTTTGGACCGCTGTTTTCCTATATGACTTGGATGGATTTGAAATTCCCAACTAATTTATTGAATTTGAAAAAATGATTTTTTTTCTGAAATTAAAAGCCTAAAAAACCTTTATTTGAAAATTAGATGACTATTTATTTCTTTAAAAGTAGTGGATTAATTTATTACAGTTTTTGTTGTGTCAAAAGGTTCACTACTATTATTTTGACCGCAGCTATACTTGTTTATTTCAATTAAAATTTGATTGGCATGATTTTTACCTGCGACTTATAGGTACTATAAGGCAAGTTATGCATTGGTTAAAAAATAGAACTCGAGATTTTGATCAAAGTTGACATTACAATGATAGCGAAGACGAAAAATGTGGGTCTCGAAATTCTGTCTGTCTGTCTGCCTATCTGTTCGACTACAGCCTAAACGGCTCGGCTGATTTTCTTTAAACTTGGTAGATAGTATTTTTATTTTTCCGCCCCCACGCGATTTTTTTTTGTTTTTTTTCTAAGACCAAAAACAACGGTACCTGCCATACGAATTTTTTTCGAAATTTTATAAATACAGTCGACTCCCTCTAAGTCGAACTTTCACGGGATATCAAAACTAGTTCGAGTTAGAAGGAGTTTTAGAAAAATTCGAGTTAGAAAGAGATTTTTTTAATGATTTATTGAATTTAATAACAAGTAAAATAAGTAAATAAACCAAGCTTCTTGCTTTTATCGCTCATTAATCTATAATTATGTATTATAAAAAAATATTTATTCAACTTAATTATTTAAAAAAAATTGTAATTTTAGACAGCACAGTCACCGTGTCATCAGTGATCGCCCTTTTAAAAAAAAATTCTATTTTAAATAAGCAATTTTGAATTTCTTCTTTCATTTCAATTGCAGATTGCAATGTACCAATTGCATTTTCAATTTAATTTTTCTCTGGCATTTCAAAGTCTATTATTTCAGCTCCATCTTCTTCTTCAGCTCCATTTTCACCGTCATTAGTATCATCAGCATCTGCTTCCAAAATTGACTCGTTATCAGGTATTTCAGTGGCTACGATGCCGTCATCGACTTCAAAATAGTCCTTCCAATGTACGCCTTCAACATTATAATGAGCTTCTGTTAGCCTTTCCCAGGTAATCTCGATTTCTTGGGTGTCTTCGTTGTTACATCTAAGTAAGTTAAGCGGAATATCATCTTCGTCATACCACGTCTCAGACTTAAATTCGGCCTTTTTGAAACAATTTTCAATTGTCAATGGAGTAACGATTATAGTGTACTTACTTTCAAATTTTGTATTATACCCATGTCCACTGGCTGAACTATTGAGGTCATATTGGGGTGAAATACTCAAGCTTTATAAACTTTAATTTATCCTTAACTTGTTTTGGGTGAGTTGGGCTGTTATCGATAACGAATATAGGTAATACTTTGCGCTTTGATCTTCCAAATTTAGACTCAAGTTTCAAAAGACAACTTGTGAAAAGGTCTGATGTCATCCAAGAATGATGGTTTGCTACATAGTCCACCGGCAAAGTTTTAATTTTATTGAAACAACGAGGATTTTTGCTTTTCCCTATAACCAGAAGCTTTAGCTTTTCCGACGACCTCTGAGATCTATTGTTTTATTGCTTCCAAATAAAGCACAAAATGTTTTGAAGTTGGGATGGAATGGATCCAACCAACAAGTGCTTTTTTATTGCCTTGCAATTTTTTTAAGGAAGAGATTTTTGTGTTTGATAATATTGTAAATTGCAGGTATAGCAGCGCAGCACACTGACATGACGGTGACGACGCAGGCGATGCAACATATAGAGAATCAAAGAATTACAAACAATAACGAGTTGCGATTTGAGATATTTTTTTTTTCGGCAAAAGAAAAAAATTCGACTTAGAGGAAAAGAAAATAGGTCAATAATCAAGAGATTGTGTTCGAGTTAGAGGGAACTTCGACTTAGAGGGAGTTCGACTTAGAGGGAGTCGACTGTATTTTTTTTCTTAAAAACTGTCCCACAGATTAAAAAAAAAAATCATAAAACTTCATTTAGTTAAAGCTAGGTAATTGTTGAAATAAATTTAAAAAAAAGGTTATTTTTGGTCCTCCGAAAGACAGAATTCCACTTTAAAATCCTGTGGTGTACTCGGTTCCTTTCAGTTGTGGGTCATCGTATATTGGGAAACAAAGAGAGGTATACAAATCCGATTAAATGAATACATTAAAGCCATCCAAAACAATGCAGTCACAAAATCTGAGATATGTGAACACCTAGCTTACAACGAAGGTCACTTTATTCGGTTTGATCAAGCCAAGCCCATCGCAGTTGAAAGAATTTATGTACCGAGAATTGTAAGAGAGGCAATAGAAATAAAGAACCAAAAAAACTTCAACAGAGATTCAAGCTTCAAATTATCAACAACATTTGATCCTCTAATAAATAAAATAATGAAAACAACAACAAAAAAGCCGACACCTGATGTCGTAAGCTTTGCGTGTACCCAAGAATACATTGACTTGATGCAACAAAAACCAAGTACAAGTACACTATCCACAAATAATCAAAGTGCAACAGCAACTATACGCACCGGTACTGCTTAAGAACAAGAGCGTGTACCTATAAACAATAACGTTTACATCTATCAAATTTCAGTTTTATCCTGTGACCACGAACAATGAAACTTGTTCAAAACGTCGGAAAAAAGAAATTATAATTATTTCTACAGAAATTAAACGCGGTAAGTTCTGAAAAACTTTATCTACGAGTATTCAACATGAATAACGTCCGCGAAAAGATAAACTTAAGATCTCATTTTGTCAGGATGTCTGCGAACATCTGATCTGTTGAAAGGTGTTGCTGCTTGACTCAGAGTTATTTTTTCGCGAATAAATTTAGCTTTAGTATCGACATGCTTTGTTCTCAGAGAATAAGAGTTATTTGAAGCGATATGAACAACACTCTTATTGTAGCAGTAAAGTACCATTGTTTTTAGTGTATCTAGAGGTAGCTCGCCCACCAAGCGCTTAAGCCCAAAAGGCTCCTGCATAGCTGCAATACCAGACATCACCATAGATTCGGTTGAAGAATGTGCAATAGTTCTTTGACGCCTTGTGGAATGTAAATACACACCCAAGGCCGTCTTAAACTAGACTGGGGCCCTTGGGCACACAAGAATTTGGGGCCCTTTTGGAAAGTAAAAAAAGCGAATTATAATAACATTTTTTTACTAATAAGTATGAGTATGACCATTTATTATAGGTAATCAAATACACTATGATATAATATGTCATTAATGATATTGGAATGCTGCTGGTTTTTTGGTGACGATTAGGATAACTGTTTCTTTCGGGATTTCTGTTGAGCAAAATCTTCTATTAGGTATATCCTTAAAGTCAATTTTTTGAAGAATATCACTTTCTATGCACATAATTGTCAAATTTCTCAGTCGTTCTTATAACATTGTTGTTCGCAATTCAGTTTTTATTCTCTTAAGCTGCGAAAATGACCGCTCTCCACTACAATTATTGGTAAACATTAGGCAAAGGAATATTCTTGTAGCAATTTCTACGTTTGGAAAAGTTTCTTCCAATTTATCTGATTTTATTAGGTTATGTAAGGTTGAGATATTTAAATCCACTAATTGCTTTGCTATGTTTTTTAAATATTGGCTTAAATGAAAACATTCTGTTTCGAGCTCATCTGCATTAATGTCTTCATGATAAAATTCTGCAAATTCTTTGCATTTTTTGGTCAACTCATCAGATTCGATTGTTGTTAACTGACAAAGAAAACTAAATCGACTATCAATTTCTTGGATTGCTGCCGAACGTTTTTTTAAATGCGTATTTAATGTGTCAATTATGGGAATGAAAGTATCTACACGAAACTTTTCCTTGCCTCTCAACTGTGCAGTCTCTGATGATCCTTCAAAAAAAGTGATGCGTGTGCTGCGAAATTTTTTTATTTCAAATGTATCTTTGTAGTCAGCATATGGATTTTTTTCCTTAGCAGCCGTTTCGTATTGATCAAAATTATTGCGTGCGGTATTGACATAACTGATTAGAGATTCGTAGAGTTTCGTTACAACGTCCATGGTTACAGTGCTATTCTGTAAACTTAGACTTGTTTTATTCATAACTCCCAAAAGATCATTCCATATTTCCGTTAGAAGAGCAGTCTCGAATTTTCCCATTTTTTTTGCTAGGCTTTGGGTTTCCTTTCTAGTGTCTCCTGGTTGATTGATGTCACTCGCTATATACTATACATACATTTCATTTTCTGTTGGTCCTAAGTTGACCAACAGAAACAATTACACCAACAGGATAACGAAAAAAAGCCGGCTCGATAGTGATGATAGCTGATAACATTCTCAAACTCACTTCAGTATTACCGATACGAAAATCCGAAAGTAGCAACGTGAAGCAATTAACTAACATAATATTTGGAGCAGAAGCAACACTGCATCTTACTTGGTGCCCTTGAACAACGAGAGACACTGGGCAATGGGAAGGAAGCAGAACAACTACCTAATATATTAAGATAAAGTACCTATGTAGTTATACTAAAATTCAAAAAAGCCTAATCCTATCAAGAATCAAATTTTAAGACTTTTCCTACTTAAATCTATTTAAATAGGTATGTGTTCATACAAATACAATGCAACGTTGTAATTTGGTTAGATAATATCGAAATTGAACAACGTTGCTTTGTTGCATATGAAATAGACAAAACAAAACAAATATTCTTGACAAAAAAATATAACAACAAAACACAGAAGGTCCTTCAAAAGAAAAATGCTACAAAACAAATTTGATTTTCTCATTCTCGTCTTTCTTATTGCCAGAGCTGATAAAATTTTGTCGCTCTATCCTCAATTGCCATCCCATAAATCAAAAGTCTCCACATCAATTTTTTCCGCCGACAGCGCCCTCAGTAGAATGTATTCCCCAACTTTTTTGTCCGTTCCATGAGAGTACTATAGGTTTTATATACAAGGGTTTATTACATCATTCGGGGATTCCCCCAACCATAGACAATGTCGACATTTATGTAAGGCCTTGTTTAGACGGTGCAACTTGACTTAGGAATCGGAGGGATTGCGTAAGTGATTTCCAGATGGTGTACTTAGTAAATTAGGTAGGACACGTTCGGAAATATTATTAATTAGTACAGTAGGAATAGGCGCAGTCATCGATATAATGGCGTAGTATATCGTCGCTATAGATCGAATACCTCGTAACCCAGAAAAGTCGATTTTTCAGGAGAGACAAAAAACTTATTATCAAATCAATGAGAGGCAATGAGAGACGTGTTGTTAATTATGCGCGTGGTTTTGCAATTATAGTTTTTAGGTTCACAGGATATTTTTCATTAGATCAGGAATTTTTTCCACAATATAATTGCATCATTACCTAAAAATCGGTTTTTTCTGGGTTACGAGGTATTCGATCTACAGCGACGATATGCCTTGTAAATACCTTCTGATAACTGATTTGTGAAAAAAGTGTAATGTGCGCGACAAAAATGTTCTGAGAATAAATGTGTGAGAGAAATTGTCGGTCCTTCGGGGCCCCACTGAGATTGGGGGCCCTGGGCACGGGCCCCGTGTGCCCTTATGGTAAAGACGGTACTGTACACACCCGGTAGTGAAGCGATATGTTTGAAATCAATGCGTCAAACTCTTCCTTCATCACTTTTCTTCACATAGGCCTTTCTGGAACACTCAGAATTTTGCTTGTTGCTACGAGATTATAGTTTCCTTGCTTTCATATTCCATGAATATAACATCTAGACTTGCAATTATTTAATTCGTCAAAATATTGTACAATCGATAAGCTTTTGAAACGATACTGTAACTAAGTAGGATACCCTCCAGTGATTTGGCATCTATCTTGGTCCACTTTTCTTTGGGAACATGCGCCATGGCCTTGCAGCCAAAATTGCGGAGGTGTACCGAATCTGGCTTTCGACCAGACCAAATTTCTTCCAGCGAACAATCGTTGCTCCTACAAGGTACGCGATCAATCAAGAAAGAAGCCGAAGTACAGCATACATACGGTGACCATTTTTTCAGGAGCAAAAAAAAGGACAGTCTTTCATTAACGTAAAAAAGTTTAACAAATAATTATTTTTATTAAAAAGTTTTGTACTTCATATTATAGCTCAGTTTAGTTTTTAAAACAAATAAATACAAATGATTTAACAAAAAACGAAAAAATATATACTTAAATATTTATATGACTATAGATATAAGGGTCATTTAAAGGAACTATGTACATATATGTTTAATGTTGGTATTTTTCTTCCAAATGTATTTTTTCTAAGACATCGTCCCGATTTCTTAAAAACGTGTTAAATTCTGTGCAATCGAAGTCATAATTGCACTTTGTTATTAAGCATTGCCTCTTGCGTATCAACTTTAAATTGGGATTTCTCAGGTGTCTAAATGTTATTGAAAATTGAAAATACCCTTTCAGTCGGCGCATTTGAAGGTGGAAGCGAAAACTCTACGGGCTTTAATATATTGTCAAATTTTACATATTCTTCATCGAAATGGTTGAAAACTTCAACCCATTTTTCGTCGGGAGACAATTTGTCAATTTTCAATGTTTTGTTCTTCACTGACAAACCGTTTGACGCAAGTAACCTCGTCAAATAATTCCTCATCTTTGATTTGTAGATCTTTTCTAAATTCCATTACATTAGAAAAGCTTTTTTTCCGATTTCCAACACGGTACTCAATTCAAAAGAACCCGTTCAAAATGTTCCATATCCTTGAACGCTGCATCCCACTGACATCCCACAGTACAGGATTGTTAAATAGAATTTATTTGGAATTTAAAATTGAAGGAATCAACTTTACTTTCTACCTCTAGTTTTGTAAGAACATTTTTAACAGTGAATGTTAAAGACACTTCTGCCTACCTTTCTATAAGTTTTAATTTAAAATCTTTTAAAACAAGAGAAGCTTCTGTCATTGGAATATGTGATTCTAAATGGAGAATGCGGTGCCGTGAAATAAGGCCAAGTGAAATAAGGCCAACTTTCAAAAATTGGCCTTATTGCACGTTTATAAAGTGAAATTAGGCCAATTTTCAGCAGTTGGTCTTATTGCACTTTTACAAAGTGAAGTAAGGCCAAATTGGTCTTATTTCACTTTCAACTTTGACAAAGCGAAATAAGGCCGAACTGCATTTTTATATTTATTTCATTTCATTTATAAGTAGATATTATTTATTCGTATAATACATAATTTATTGCTTATTGGGGCCGACGTTCTGGGTTTTTATATAATTGTTTATTGGGGCCGTCGTTATGGGTTTTCTTGAGTAACAGTACCTTGGGTGGCCCGCTTCGCGGGTTTTCAATATTTTAACTCCCTTTTCGGGGCTCACACCCGCTCACGCAACTCCGTTGCTCCGCTTAGGGTATGATCAGTCGCCAGGCAGGCGCCTGTAGCAACAGTTTTGTATTTTACATTAATTGGAGTAAACAACTAACAGTTACCTATGTATTGTTGCCCAAGAAAACTGTTGCTACAGGCGCCTGCCTGGCGACTGAACATGCCCTAAGCGGAGCAACGGAGTTGCGTGAGCGGGTGTGAGTCCCGAAAAGGGAGTTAAAATCCTGAAAACCCGCGAAGCGGGCCACCCAACTTACTGTTGCTCAAGAAAACCCAGAACGACGGCCAATTTGGTCTTATTTCTCAAAATCATTTGGCCTTATTTCACTTTATCAAAGTGAAATAAGATCAACTACTGAAAATTGGCCTTATTTCGCTTTATCGAAGTGCAATAAGACCAATTTTTGAAAGTTGGCCTTATTTCACTTGGCCTTATTTCACGGCACCGGAGAATGCATATGTGAAACATGGATGCTTGAATTTTGTTATCTGCTTCTTGGTGCACTTATAACGAAGAGCCTCCTTATGTTTTTTACTTTCAAGGTGATGCTTGATGCTCGCCCTTCCGCTGTTTGATGTTGAAAAATTTGGTAAGCATTTTCAACACCTTACATCACTTTCGCTTAGATTTTTTACATTGAACGGACACTGGCTATTAAAAATGCATTTCCTTTCAGGTGCCATTTGAAAGTATAAAAAACAATAAATTAATCTTTCATTACCAATAAATTATTCCAAATAAATGCTCACCGTTTTATATAAATTACAACCAAAAGATACCCTTATCTTTTCCAAAAATAAATAAAAAGCCGAAAGAATGCCAACTAGAACGACACTAACTTGCGGATGGAGATGAAAATTTGAAAATCATTCACAATAGCAAAAAATATATGACAGAATTCAATGGCATAAAGCAGTGCTGCTAATCGTGAATCGTGGTTTGAAAGAGAAAAAGAGGACATTGAAAGGACAATTTAGAAAAGGGAGGACAAATTTCGGTCCTCTCCAAGAAAAGCAAACAGAAAGGACACGATACAAAAAGAAAGGACTGTCCTCTCAAAAAGAGGACGGATGGTCACCGTAAGCATACAAGGTACTCTTTCGATTAGAGTGCGATTTATGGGTTCAACAATGCCGTTTTGCTCGGTCGTATAAACAACACTTTTTTTTGCTGAGCAATACCATTCTTGTGTAAAAATACATTGAAAATTGTTTCCAGTGTACTAAGTCTCGTTATCTGTATGGAAGAATTTAATCTTCTTTGAGCCCAAATTTTCAACAACGTTCCTTGAACTTAAGAAACTCGCCCAATACATCAGATTTGTGCTTGACAGGATTCACAAGCAATTTGCGACTATTAAATCTACATACAAATGCATACAGTGGTTTTATTTAAAAGAAAGTTTATTTTGACACTCAATGATGTTCCCCCTCGAAAACTTGACAGAAAGTCAATATCATTCATACCTCCGCGAAACAAAATTAGTCGCTTTTCGCTTGAAAACCGTTGGGAAATATTGAAAACCTATTTCCAAAGTGAGTGCTGTGTAGCCCAAACTTTGTGCAAAAAGTTCGTGGGACTGGTGCGCTAGTGTACAACACTCATGGTCCCCATCGTCGTACGATGCCCACAGATGAGAATGTGGCTGCTGTAGCTAAGTGTGTGAGACTCAATTCACGAACATCAACTCGCCATCTATCTCAACAGCTCAACATTTTACTAACTGGCCTGATGAGAATTCTGTACAAAGATCTCGGATTATTGGCTTACAAGGTCCAATTGACTCAGGCATTGAAGGCGCACGACCAGCCACTTGAACGAAGTTGTATTTCATGGAAATTATGGAAACGTTTGTTCATTTTATTGCATTTTTAAGAAGAAACTTGTTTATAATATTACTATAGTTTTTAATGCTGAAAGCGCAATTTAAAAAAAAAAAAATAAGATGAATTGTATTTGTTCACAGCCCCATGTCTCATACGACTGTTCTCAATTACTCGGATAATTGAAATTGCATTCGGGCGAAACTCACAATAGCTTTTAAAGTTCCGGGCGAACTAAGAATTGTTAGTTGAAATATTTACCGTGTAGCCTAAAACTAGTGACCTGCAACTCTCAACCATTCTTGTGTGCATGTTAGCACGAAGGGAGTAGACCTTCTTCTAATTTCAGCCAATTCTGAAGAGCTAATCAGCAGCACTTTTCATGATAAGAGATAGTCTTTAAGATTTTTCACTTCCTCGCAAAAGGCAGTACACCCTGAAAAAACATTTTTGCAGCGGCCTCTCTTTGATAGTCCAACCTCCAACGCACTAACCACTATGCCGAGGTATTAAACAATAAGGCTGGGTATTAATGTTAAAATATTATCATCTTTTCCATATCGAACTAACTCTGTATCGCACTTTTACAATATATGAATTTTCGTGGATTCAGGAATGGAGGGGACGTAGAATTTTCTGTTGATTCCGAATGGCTAATATGCAAAGCACTTTTTCATGGCAAGAGATTCTTTTGGAGTGTTTCAAAGCATTTGAATTTTTTGGCGACATAAGTTGGTAGCTTACTGCTTACGGCGGAGGGCTGCACGCGTAGCAAAATATTCGTTACGCAATGGAGTGAACTTGAGTTTAAATTGTTCGGGTAAGTTAAAAAGTTAATCTAAAGATTTCGTAAAGAAGTATATTTCGTTGTTTTTGAAGCTCCTTAATTTTTCAATTTTCTCTTTAGATACCTAGTACTCGTACATTTAGATAAATTTAAATGCCAATTTTGAGGAAATAAATTCTGCGGGTGAGTGTCAATTTCTAAGTGCAAAGACACATACATTGGGTGACACAACCTTGTTTCTAGACTTTTATCTTATTTCAGGTCTTATGGAAATCTCCAGATTTTACGAAACCAAAACTAAGAAGGTCTCATAGCATTTCTTGCAAAATCAACCCCGAAAATTTACGTATATGCCAATGATAAAGTCGTAGTAAAGAATATTTGGTATTGAGAAATGCTAATTTAAGTTCCTTGCTGCATATTTTGATTTGGACTATAAAGCATCCCATCCAGATACCAATGCATATTCTACGAGGACTTATTGCTAACCTATTGATTTATCGCACTTGTCCTTCCGATAGACCCATTTGTCTTTCGCATGCATTCACTTAAAATTTGAATCAATTTGAATTGAAAGAGATTTGAAAATCAATACTATCTGATCATCTCCATTCAAAGAGAAAATGATACATCGAAGGTTATGATTTATTAGAGAATTTGCTTGGCACTATAATTTATTGATGTCCTCCATGGAAACAATTGCAAGTCAGTATGGTAATAGATGCATGTTGGTTCTTTAAGAACAACAGTTTCCAAGGGAGTTGTAGTTGTCGTCTAAGCTAGACGGTCTTCCTGTTTCCTGAAAACAACCCTCTCATTAACCAGGTCATTAAAGCAATTAAAATCGGATAACAAGCATATTGTTCACTGCAAGGGCCGGCTAATGGCAGCCGGAAAACTTTGGCAATCGAGTCTGTGTTACTTGGCCCCAAAGTCTATTGCCTTTTTCGATTGACCAAAGAGTACTAGCTCCCCTGTCTATCTGGCAAAAGACGACGCGACGGCACTTTGTCCAAGATCCATAAATAATACTTTCAGCTTCAGATACTGAGAAAAATAAATAGACCCGACATTGGCAACAGATTATCGATTCTGCACATAATTAGGGAGGAAGGCGTTCTGATGGAAAAACCGAATAACTTTTATAGTAGTGCGGAATAATATCCCAAGTAAAAACTATAAATTATGAGGATTAATCGAAGGATAAGAGCGTATCTTTTTGGTATGGGTACATACTCGTATAATGTTTCTTCAATAATTCATAATAAATGATCTTAGCTTTGAATGGGTCATTAAGATGTGCTACACTATATAAACTGTACTGCTAACATCAAAGAGGGGATGATGTCGCCATATCATCATCGTCCTTGTCCATCGATGTCGTTGCCTTACTCGAATTTAATGTCTTTGCCATTATGAATATGGATGAGTGCTATGTCGATGATATGACGAAAGTGCAATTATTCAGTGTTTTGATCAATAACAAAATAAAAAGGCACTCGGTTATTTGGGGGTGTGAGATAATGTGAGTATATATTAGAGTGCCTTTTAGGAGGGCTGGGAAGGTAATAATTAAAGATGAAAGAATCTTTACGGAATCTTTAGAATTCTGATCTGAAAATATCTTGTTTCTATTCGAGAGGAGTAAGAATCTGATTACTTTACTGGATGAGGTTTTAAATGAGCTTCCATTTTTATACTAACCAATACTTTTGGTGAAAACAAAACAAAATACATTTCATTAACCTTAAACTTATGTAAAAGTCACCAACTTACGACATTATCATGATGTAATGTCAGAACTTGACTTTATACTCGTAAAGCAAAGGTTTTTAGAGAATATGATTGAAAGACCATATTTTCTTCAATATTCGTGTTAAGTCTCTTTTTTAAGTCCTGCTTTTTAAAGAAACTCATTTTTGTAAATGAGAAATAAGCCATTCACGATGGCGGTCAAAGGGACTTAAAATTCGTGAATTTCCAAACGCGTTTTTGCAATCGAGTATGTTTCAAACATTTCTCTCCATATATATATAACTATACATATGTATATGTATTTGTACATATCTCAATACTTGAATTTTGAAGTTAGCAAAACATTTTTTTTATTGATTGGCCTCAAAAAGAAAAATAAAACAATGAAGTTAATAACAAAAAAAATGTGGTTTTCAAAACAGCATTAATACATATATAACGCTAGCAGCTCATTTTAAGACTCTGCTCTCGGCTGACAAAGACCTTCACACCTTCGATTACGCACTACCTAATATAACGGTTAATGAACTGGATATAGCTATCTCAATACCCGAATTGGAGTCAACACTCCAAAAAAATGAAAAACAATAAAGCTCCTGGTATAGACGGCATACCAGTCGAGTTTTACAAAAGCAGTACAACCGATTTTAAAAATTATACGAGTATCTCGTCTCTTTTTTCAACAGATTGTATAACGATGAATTTGTTCCTAGTAGTTTCAAGGAATCCGTAATTTTTGCTATCTTTAAAAAACGTGATGCTAATTTATTTAGTGACTAACTTCAAAGTCTTTAAAGCGACAGTTAATGGTGTACAAGTACAAGTATTCGGATATATACACTTCGAAATCTTCGAGAGCGTGCAAAGGAACTTCTTTAAGAGAATATTCCGTTTACCAAACTCAACACCAAACTATGCTTTATATGTAGAGTTAGGTATAACCCCTTACATACAAAATTTAAAGGCAAACGCGGACTTTATTACCAAAGTAATGAAAAGAAGTGATTCATGCCTTCATAAAATACGAGTAATTTTGAAAAAAAACTACTCCAAATAAATAATGCTTCACCTTTTAAAGACTGGAATCAACTAGCCTTATGCCACGAAACTTCTCTAAGCTTGTCCGAAAATAATGTTCATGAGTGGCAGTCCAAGTTTGCTGATGTCATTTCGAAGGTGGATCATCAAATCTTTGTAGATAATCTTTCGAAAGCAACTACTTCTGCATTAAGAGGTATTTACAGAAACTTAAACCATCATCTGCCTTCGAATGCTAATTACTTTCGTAACGATTATTCAGCCACAGGAATAATTGTTTTTAGAACGAGAACTGAAATTTTAAATCTTAATTATATTCCTCATCAAGTGCCAAGTTCTGGCACTACACCCTTTTTACAGGAACAAACTCAGGCGATTTTTGACCCCTTCCTATATTTAGTACCAATGAAGTCAGAATCTTAAAACTCCGAATATATGCTAAGCTAGTCAGGCACAGGCTTCTCACCAAATATCAATTTTCTGGCATAAGCGGTTCCTGAGATATAAGACCTCAAAAATCACAAAAACCGTAACTGACTGACTGACTGACTGACTGACAGATCATCAAAATTATGGAGCACTTCCCGACATCGTAGAATCTTGTAATTTTGCACAACGGTAGGTCTTGTCATGCAACCAGAGGAAAAAATCGAAAATTTGGCAAGTTTTTTCTTATGCCCAATTCAAAAGGTTTTGAAAACTTGACCAGTAAGCCCATCAAATTTTAGTCAGTAGTCATTAAATAATAAAATTTCTCTATTACATTGTAGCTGTTTCATTATTATTCTACTTTAAATATTCGGTGTTAAACCTTCATGAAGTAATAAGAACTTGGCGTACTTTTAGATCTCAGTACTTTTCACGGCTGACTTGTTACACAAAGGTTTTTGTATAGAAGAACTTGGCTCTTTTTTTAACATTTATGTTTTTTGGTCTGACCGAGATGACCGGCCTAGGCTCTGTAATTTATGTAACAGAAGGGAGAATGAAGACATTTTTGTGGCGACTTGTCCAATTCTAGAAGAAATCCGTCGGTTATATTTTCAGAAAAGTTTTATAACGTTACAAAAAATGTATGAAATCTTAAATGGTTCAATGGGTTGGCTTAGCCTCTCTAAATATTGCCATCATGCTCTTACTTAACGTTCTAGTTTTCTGTAAAATAACCCGGTCGATTACCCATTTATTGCAGTTTCTATCTAAATACATAGCCAAATTATTGTTTTGGCTTAAACTATATATCAAATAATCTATTCAAATTAGAATTTCTTGTTGCTATCCATGGGTATGCTTTTTCTTTTGTGTTTCAAATCACGTTAAAATTGATAACTTTTTTAAATACAAGTATCTATTGTATATGTAAAATCAGTGCTTTAAATAATCGAAATTTTATTGTTATTATTTTCATTATTATTGTTTTCATTTTAATAACCGATATTTGTAATTGAAAATTTGTAGATAATAAGTTCAAAATAATGTATTTATTTTTTATTTCTATATTTTGTGTGTAAATTATCTTATATTTTTATTAGTTTTTTTGCCATGTCCTTATTCTTAAGAATACAAATTGTAAAATCTTATGATGAAAAAACAAAGAATCTATCTATCTACATACCGACGGTTAACTATGAATACCTCCTAACATACATACATTTTTTGTGAAACTCACTTTTTGATGCAGTTTCGTTGATAATTTCCATCTGCTTCGCTGAATTTTTAAAATTTAAATTATTTCACATCAAAGATATTCAAAACTGATAATTATGTATAAAATTTTATTATGCGTTTTAATTTTGAGACTATAATCAGTTTTTTTGTGTCCCCTTTAAAGTTTACAAAATGCGACATAGGAGGTATTCATAGTTAACCGTCGATATGTATCTAAAACAACTTAATTTAAAAACAAAATTTGAAAATGAATAGTTGGCTCTACAAAAAAATGTATAGGTGTCATCATATTTTACAAGTTTCTGATTGTTTTCTTTTCTTTTCAAACTACCCTCAACGGATATTTGGTCCATAGTGCCAGGCGGGCGAATGAAACCGAATGTACATAAGTCAGGAACTCTACCAAGATTTGGATGTAGCCCAGAAAGTCAAAACATATCGAGCACATTGGCTCCGTCCCATCGTGGCAATAGACAAAACAATGTTCCAGCCAACAGAATCTTAAAAATCGATTAGCATGGAAACAACGTGCTCCGCATCGCAGATCTTGGATAACCGATATTCTAGGATTCATGAGTTTGGTTTGCTATCTTTTAGCTCTTAGGTCCTTTAATATACAGACGCAAAATTTTGAACATTTTAAACCGACTCTATATATTATTTTCAACATGAAAAGTAGATTTAAAAAATTATATTTAAAGCGAGAGCTAATTTAAAGTTGAAGCGCTTTTTTTTATAATCTACACGCGCTCAAGGGATTATGATTACCCTTTAAATGTTTCAACACAGCGCGGGCGTGAAGTTAATGAAGAGAAAGAAGGATAGGAGAGATGTGTGGCAAGATGTTCTGAGACTGAAGGTGGTTGTCTCAGATTTGTATCTCCAGGGATGGCGGGCTAAGCTAATGTGGATAAATGCCGTGCAGCGTTACCGCTGTGCCACTTTAGTGTCAAATTGCCACTTTTTTTCAGGCTGTGCCACCGAGCCACCACCTTTCAGTCTGTGCCACTTTTTATTCCCCACAAGTAAAACTAAAGTTAGCAATTCACCATGCCATCTTTCCATATCTTTTCATATCTTTCATGCGTACGATACTTATACCATCAAAGTTTTAAAATTCAACATAACCCACACATTGAAAAAGTAGGTAACATTAAAAATAGTTTGAATAAATACCTATTTTCCGACTTATATGAATTTGTTGCAAAAATTTTAACCTTGCCTCATGGCAGTGCCTGCGCTAAGAGGGTTTTTTCCAAGCTAACTTTGATGAAAAACAAACTCACCAACAGACTAAACACTGAAACTTGCGATGAGCTCCTCATAAAAAAATATAGAGAAACCATCACAGGAAAGTAAAATGTGATACGAATTCTTTTAAATAAATATTTATTTATTATTTATTCATACTTTTATTTATTTATTTATGTTGAATAATCAATACAAAATGAACTGTTAAATTTTTAGTCTTTAGCTTACGTTGCAATAAACCTTAAAATGATTGTTTAAATTATGTGTTTTCTTCAACTCCTATAAATTCGTTGAGATGAGTGTGAAATTTGTTCCCTTAAGTAAATTTTCATACATAATATGGTGTTGTTTTGTTTTTACTTTTAAGTGCCACCTTTTTTTCTCGAGTGCCACTTTTTGCCACTCTTCCAAAATATCCTAATGTAACGCTGATGCCGTGTCTTATTTCTATGTCCCTTATAGGTCGCATTATTTTATTCGTATTCATACTTGTTGGGCATACTATGTAGTTTAACTCAATCACATGTTGTTAGTGTTATGCCTGAATAACATGAACTGAGTAAACTAGCAACCCATTGATGACAATTTTTAGAAGATTTTAATGGAATTAAGACGACATAGACGACGGCAGGGATCAAACCTGTGATCATGAGGTTGACAGGCGAGCACACAACCATCGCGCCACGGCCACCCCGAGTGCGGGAGTCCATTACCGAGGAAACATCGGATATCAGATAACAGGTGGACCATTACCGAGGAAACATCGAGATCGATCAAGGAAGGTAATTAAGTGAAATATTTTAAAGACTTCCCCCACCAGTGGTAAGGGGTCTCAAACAAATTGATATAAGCTATTGCCGGATTCGTCCATTGATTTGCTGATTTCGTCCGTTGATTTGCTGGATTCTTCCGTTGATTTGTCGGATTCGCCTGTTGATTTGCCAGATTCGTCTGTTGAATTGCCGGATTCGTCCATGATTTGTCAGATTCGTCTGTGATTGCCCAGACTCGTCTATGATTGCGGATCCATCTGAAGACTGCCAGCATCAAGCGTGAAGTACCAGCCCTTGTTCATCTACAATCCACCTGCGTACAGTGACAAGTCGAATACTAAATGAATATCTACGGAAGGCGAATATTCAAAGAAGAACAAACCGAGGTTACCAACAAATAAGACATTTAACTATTGAAATTGTTTATAAAATAAGAAAGGTAAATTAAGTTAAGATTTGCGTTTCGATATTTTTATAAATAAAGGAATATTGAAGTTGAAAAAATCTGAAGTTAGTACTACTTTAGATAGAACCCCGGTAAACCGGCTAGCAAAACTTCAGCCTTAGACAAAAAGTACATCACAAATTGGCTTGTCTAACTTCTTTATGTCTTAAAAGTAGATATAATTTATCCGAATTGACAATAGTCATTTCATACCAAGAGAAATTGAGCCAAACATTTTATTTATTTTGAAATTCTATTTGAAGAGCTCTATAATCATAACTTTTGCACTATTGCGCTGATGTATAAATAAAAAACCCTTATCAACATGGAACTAGTTTGATTTTTGTCTATTTAACTTTGGTAAATACTTTAAAAGTGTACTTTTCAGTGAACATTTATTTATATATTTTGTTTGATTTCTTCTTCTGTTTAAAATTTTGCGCGTATCAAAAGCATGTGTATCATGATTTTATGACTACTGAAATAAATCAACTCATTCTTAAACTTTCAAATCCGAGATAGGACACCACGCTAAAACGCCATCTTAAAAGCTTATTTGAATTAATTTGCTTGAAGTGTTTCGGCTACACCTGTATTGCAAACACCAAATCTGACTCCCTCCAGTTAACGGTCTTACAATTTGCTAAAATCATCAATTTACCTTTGTATTCTGTTTTAATAATTATTTCCTTTATTTTTCCTTGCAACATCACTGAATGCAATTCCTAGTAAAACACCCATGATTACATTGCAAAACCTCCTTTAAGGTGAAGTCGCTTGCGTGTATCTTACAAATAACTAATTTTTGTTTTTGTGTCATTACATTAATTACTTTATTAATTTGAGAAAATGTTATGCACACATATATTTCATCAAAGTAGGTATAGTAAATGAAATTTATTTTGCTTCGTATAGGCTTCCTTCTTTAAACATGGTACCTACAGTGGCGCATAAAATTGCGCATTTTTATTTTAATCGTTAATTATCACGTAATGTTCTTCCAAAAGGTCTTCTTCTACATATACTTGCACGAAACAATTTCATGATACCCATGATACGAAGCTACCTATTGCCCATCCTTAACGCCATCAGTCTCCCACACGATAGAGTCCTTAATTAGCCGTGCGAGGCACAGCTTCTAAATCCATTGAAAGTCGCTGTGTCAGCTGCTCACACCTACTTTTGGAGCTTCTTGTTGCGTATGGTCATTTTAAATTCAATTAACCGGAAAATCACTTTCAATTTATAAAAATTTACTTTCACACACTAGATAATCCACCCCGCATATGTCCAAAGCATTAACCTTGATGTTTTACAAAACACCAAACATTGACTGTGTTTTTATGGCAGTATACCGCAGCAGTGGAAGCAGCAGCGGCAGCGGCAGCATTTGAAATGAGAAACAGAGCGCAAAAAATCGCAAATCTGTCCAGCAAACAGACAAATTAAGCTTCCCCCTAGAATTCTTGTTAATGTATAGCAAACAGCGAGTCCTGCTCCTGTTGAAGTGAGTGATGCAGGGTTAAAGCATTGAGCCCCGTATGCTAAATGGCCACCGGATGTTGATGATGCCATGATGCGTATGTGTAAAAGGGGTGCGTTTTTGCACTTGTGCATAGTACCTATAGAATAGAATTTTTCGTTGAGAAGAGATCTTTTAGTCTCCTCGCGTTCGCCGTTTATGTGTCAAAGGACTAACGAGCTAACGACCAACAATTGCTGGTTTTGTTTCAGTTGCGCGCTGCCAAATCACCTCTCGCACACCCATCACACAAAATGAAATCTAATAATGAAATATTGAAGTGGGTTTCGGGAAAATCCTCGAGAAAAAATATGTCCTTTGACAGGATAATAATATTATTTTCTCTGTGCCATACTGTAGCTTTGGTTCTGGCACTATAATAAATGATTGAAACGGGGATTTCACCGTCAGTCTTTGCCTATATGGTCCATAGAAATATATTGGTGACGACGGCGGTGGCAGCGTTAATGTTCATTACCGGATCAACAAGAAAAATCACTTCCTCTGGCAATGATGTGTTTGGTTGTTATCAAGGGCGACAGGATAAGTCGGTAATCGGCATGGAGAAGCACTTTGATCTGCGGCTTTTCCACATATGTGCTAAGGGAATCCGATAAATAATGATGCCCATTCCATTTGTATTGGCTTTAATGGCATCACCTAACTTACTTTTCGGTGAATTAATGCAATAGCGAAGTTGGGGAGCTTGTGTCTGTGTATCAAAGACACCGGATATATTCATTCATCTAAGAATCTATTTTTCTATGAATTCCTTATTCAATATTTGCTATGCGGGAGCCGTTATTTATTGTATCCAAAACAAATGTTATTAACTTATATATATGTAACAAAGCGATATATCCAACCTTCATTAACCTTCGTCGGTTTTTTGCTTGCCCTAACAAAGTACCAATACCGCCAGTGCGGCATACATAAATATATAATTCTAATCGGAATGGGACTTGTGGGTGGGAGTTTGTATTCAAACAAAAGGAGAAACATAGGGTACCATTTCAGATAAAAATGTAAACTTAGACTTAAACAAAAAAGCATGGTTTAGAATAGTAACCTTGATGAAGAACTTTTAATTGTATTGTTAGCGTAAATAAGTAAATTATTAAATGGTTTCAGTAAAACGTCTCAAAAGCAAATGGGTAATAGATTATCATTGAGGAATGGACTTTTAAGGTTATGATCACGTTTAATTTATACACAACACTATTAAATGACTAAGGCTAGGTTACGGTGCATGCGTAACACGAGGAAGAAATGTTCTTACGTATTCTTCAAAATTATTCTAGAAAACCGATTACAGAAAATGCATTAAGATTCCCATAAACATCATTTTTGAATATCTACACTTTGCATTCAGTCAGTCATTTTCCACAATCCATTTTGACGAACACTTGAGTAAAATCAAATCCGTTTGAATAAGATCTGACGAGCTCAGAATACACATCTTCTCAGATGTCTCTGATCGATGGTAGGGTATAATTTGAGCAATCTGCCCTTAACGATAATTTTTTAGTATGGCAAGGACGAGCTCAGACCATGTTCAACAATCAACGAAATCAGGGAACACGGAATTATACCAGCAGAATTAAAGGAAGTGCTCATTTTTCCCATCCTTAAAAATCAGCACAATGAACGAACTTCTTTCCTGAATGCATCATACAAAATATTTATATCGATATTGCAAGCCAACTCAGATTGTGGCTAGAGTCACACAAGCTTATCAAGGAATTCGAAGCTGGCTTAGACAGAGATATTCATTGATAACATCATCGTTCTCCGAAGTATCGCGGATTCTTTTTTCGCTCGAAACAAGAAATTGTAATATGTTTTTCGTCAATTTTAGGCACCTTTTGATACGATGGAGATGGACCGTTTATTTGTACTATTTATTTTTATCGAGGATATCAGCGATTTTTTGCCGGGGGGAGTTGAATATGCTGGCACTCGCATCAAGGCTCTTCTCTCTGCAGATGATATAGTGTTATTTGCTACTCACTAGAATCTCTTCTACTACTTAGTGGGTACTGCAAAGTTTAGAGAAGTAAAATGTTATGATATTCCGACAAGGTGGTGAAAGAGCAAGTGGACGGGAATTATAATTATAATAATAAAATGTATTACCCCTTGGCATAATGTTTAGGGGACTGTGATGCGGAAGGTCTCGGGTTCAATTCTCAGCCGCTGCAAGAAAGTTTTTTTCGGGGGAGTACTGCCTCTTGCGTGGAATTGACAAATCCTCCGATTGGCAACGCTAGTTCGGTGACGTTTGGAATTAATTGCAATTAAGCTCCTCTAATTTTGTGAAAAATAATTGTTTTATAAGTATTTTTAAAGTAAAAACTGATCAAAAATTATTCGCTATAGTATATAGTATAGTAAAGTAAAAGGTGAGCCTATATTTTGCTTAAGTTAAGACACAATAAAATATACAAAATGAACGGTGGTAGAATACAAAGAACACCCCAAAAAAAACAACAACAATACGAACATCACCAAAGACACGAAGACTCAACGACCAAATCCTAAAAGACCATTTATAGACGTTTCCCCAGTATCCCCAACTAATTACTCCGTAACAAAGGCGCAAGCTAATTCAGAAGTCAGCAACATGCAAGTGGTTGATCTCCGAACCATGATCGAAAGCTTCCTCGGAGCAATCCTTGACGAACGACTAAAAAGCTTGCCAAAAAAGACTGGCTTGATCGAAACCGCGACAAAAATACAGTCGTTACAACAGAACAATGAGGCTCTTCATTCAAAAATGCAGCAAATGGAGGAAAAATGCTTTTCTGTCGAGCGGCAGGTCGAGTTTCTAGAAAGAAAATCCAATGAAAGAAACTTGGTACTGCATATTCCATCCCAGGA
The DNA here is from genome assembly GCA_911387755.1 of Chrysotoxum bicinctum. Lineage (NCBI taxonomy): Eukaryota > Metazoa > Arthropoda > Insecta > Diptera > Syrphidae > Chrysotoxum > Chrysotoxum bicinctum. Next base: position 93,223,290 of record OU426990.1, on the reverse strand, counting down.
TGATCAACAAGCGATGGAGGAAGCGAAGAAAGTTTGCTTGGATCTGTTGCAAATAAATAATCCGGGAAGGATAGTACGAACACGATTAATTCGCTCCAGGAACAATAAAGTGGCCAATGTTATCGTAGAAATGCAGGAAACTGGCGATGTACCACGCATACTGAAGTCGGCCATTAAATTACGCAACACTGGGATCTCCACACACAGGGATTATACCAAAGCAGCAAGAGACAAGAGGAGGCGACTATCAGAAATTAAAACAGATATTAACAAAAAAAAAACAAAAACATCAAAGTATTTATTCGTGGACAAACACTACAAATTGATAATAAAACGTTTTATTTGGATCGAAACAATAACTTAAAATGCGATGAAGAAGATGGGATGCGTTTGATAGATCATGTGTTTAATGATAGTGACACTTCGATGATAACACATATGACAAGAGAGGATAGAGAGGATACACATTCTGCTTATGTTCGAAACTCAAAGCCGAGGACCAGTGCTGTCGGAAGAAGTGCAAATGCTTGTATTTAGTACTAAAACCGTCTGCCAAACAGAAAATATTTTAAGAATAAAAGATTTTAGTTATAAGCAAGAATATTATAAAATACTATCATACAATGTATCAGGTTTGATGAACAAATGCCTTATTTTTATTGAGTTTTTTAAATTTATAAATACTTTTGTTTTTATATTTTTATATGAAACGTTTGTAACAGAAAATAAATTTGAATATGTGGAAAATAAGATGGTAGATTATATTTTTAAGTGGACACCAGCGACTAGAACACATGTCAGAGGAAGAGCAAGTGGAGGATGTTACTTCGGATACAAGAAAAAGCTCAAAAATATTAAATGCGAATTTCTTTCATACAACATGATAACATACTTAGAATTACGAATTAATAATAAATACCTCTGGATACTACCTTTATATATAAATTGCAACAACTGGGAGGTTGACTTTGAAGCAATAAACGAGTTATTGAGCTGCAAAAACACATCGAATGTCTTGTTGATTGGCGATCTGAATGCTAGAGTCGGTCAAGAAGCGGGAATGTTGAATGCAGTTCATGGCGTCAATAGGCGATCAAAAGACAACTTATGCAATGGAAGAGGAAGGAGACTTGTAAAGCTTTGTGATTCGTACCGGCTTAGAATTCAAAATGGAACTAGTTTGAGTGATGATTCGGGTAATTTCACATTTGTTGGTGGTCAAGGAACATCAGTGATGGACTGTAGTCTCATAGGGGCGGATTGGGAGCCATATATTTCAGACTTCGAAGTTAAGGAAGCACTTTACTCGGACCACTTTCCGCTAGTTGTCACTTTTCACCACCAAAAGTATCCATCACCTAAGGAAATTACAAATATGCGTTTACTATGGAAAGTTTCCAGGGCACCAGCATACAGACATCTACTCGAATCGAAACTCCAAAGAAGGCATTATATGGACTTTGAAATATTGGAAGATACAATAAAAACTTCGTATCCACAACAGCAAATCAATAGAAAAGATAGAAAAGCTGGAATAGAACCTTCACTGAAAATAAAATCTAGGTATATATGATAAAAATCTAGGTTGATTTAACAAAAATTTTGTCAATATAAGTACGTCCAACAAAAAGTTTTGTCAAATTGACAAAAATTATAGAATTTTGTTGAGGTAACAAAAAATATTTTGTTGTATCCACAAAATTATTTTGTTATGCTAACAAATAAATTTGTTGAAATAACAAAAATATTTTGTCAATATGACAAAATTTCGTAGAATTTACAAAATTAATTTGTCATATTAACAATTCTTTTGTTGTATTAACAATTTTTTTGTTAGTGTTATTGTTTTTTTATTATTATCGGATTAACAATTTTTTTTTGTTAAATTGACAAAATTGTTTTGTTAAATTAACAAAATTGTTTTGTTAAATTAACAAAATTGTTTTTTTGAATCAACAAAATTGTTTTGTTACATTAACAAAATATTTTGTTAAATTAACAAAAATTTCTTGTTATATTTTGTTAAATTAACAAAATATTTTGTCAATTCAACAAAATATTTTGTCAATCTTACAAATTTCTTTTGTTGAATCCACAAAAAAACAAAATCAATTTTGTCAAAATATTTTTTTTTTTGGGATTTAAGTCCACAAAAATTGGCGTTTCGTCCCTACGATCTCACATGCAACCATCTGTGAGGGCGTATGGACAATACGCAATTTTTGTTAAGCTCAGTTAATCTTTCATCGATTTTTTAACAAAAACCAAGTGTGAGCTATACCATACACAAAAGAAATTTTTTGGTTTCCTTACAAAATAGTTTTATCTATCTGACAATATTATTTTATCAATATTACAAAATAATTCAACCCCAAAACAAAATATTTGTCATTTTAACAAAAATGTTTTCTTTTTTTGTTAAATTGACAAAAACAAATTAACAAAAACTTTGTGATATTGACAAACATTTACAAAACAGATTTTTTGTAGATACAACAAACATTTTGTTAACATCACAAAAAAGTTTGTCGATGTGATAAAAGTCTCTGTTTTATTTTGTTATATTAACAAAACTTGGTTTGTTAAACTGACAATACTATTTGTAGTGCATATTTTGTTAAACTGACAAAAAATTATGCTGGATTATAAAAATTTTGTGAAATCAACAAAATCATTCTTTCGTATTGACAAAAATTTTATCAGAACGATAAAATTGTTTTGTTAAAGGTCAACAAAACGTTTTTGTCAATATTACCTAGGAATTTATTTTCAGTGTTGGTTTGACGAGGATTGTCAACGTGCTCGCAATTTATCTTTTACATGGCTGAAAATATTCCGTAATTCTAGCGATGGTTCATTCAGTCAGAATTACATTGAGGCCAATAAGAAATATAAGGATCTATGTAGAACTTGCCCTTATGTAAAAGTACTTTGGAATTTAAGATACATATAAATATAAAACATGGATTTAATGAGATAATAATGTTCAAATGCATAAAATTGCCGTCTGGTTTCCGGAAAAGTATGAATTTATGCAAATAAACCTTAAAAAATCGTTTTATTATTAAATAAATTTTTTATATAAGAAATTTCTCTAAAATTTTTCAAGAAAAAAAATGTGAGATGCGAATTTTAAGTATTTAATAATATTGGTTTTAGGAAATAATTTCAAAAAATAATCGTTCATAGGTTTTGAAGATATTGATTTAATTTTTTTTTTTTTTTTTAAAACCCAATAAATATTTTTTCGAATATTTTTATATACAATATTATTTTAAACTTAAGGGGACTCCTGCTAAAAATTTTGGGTTAAAATCCTTAGAGCCGTTAATGAGATTTTTGAAAATCAAAAAAACGGGTCTATGGCAGGTACCCCTAATAACATTTTGCTCCAAAATTTTTTTTGACCAAAATGTAGTCCATGTCCATAATATCACACCTAATTTTTTTTATCAAAATCGTTAGAGCCGTTTTCGAGATAAATAAGATTTTGCATTACGGGTGTATGGGGGGTACCCTTAGTTTTGGAGCTAAAAAAAAAATTTCAATTTTTCCTCCAGGGAATCACCGAAGACTCTTAACTACCGAGATTGAAAGAAATAGGTCCAGTGGTTTAGGCTGTAGTGAGAGGTACAGACATACAGACACTCTGAAACATGTTTTTTGTGTACTAAATTTTCCTTAAAATTTTTATAAAAAAAATGGATATGCAAATTGTTATTATTTAATAAAATACATTTTTAAACGTAATTTAAAAATTTAATCGTGTATCGGTTTTCAAGATATTGAATTTTCAAAAAAAAAATTTATTATTTTTTTAAAAATCCAAAAACTATTTTTTCGAAAAAATTTTTAGTTTATATTTTTTCAAATGCAAAGCAGCTCCTGCATAAAAATTTTGGTTAAAATCGTTAGAGCCGTTGGTGAGAAATTCGAAAATCAAAAAAACCGTTCTATGACAGGTACCCCTAATAACATTTCCCCCCAAATTTTTTTTTCACTAAAATATAGTCCATGTCCATAATATCACACCTAATTTTTTTTATCAAAATCGTTGGAGCCGTTTTCGAGATAAATAAGATTTTGCATTACGGGTGTATGGGGGGTACCCTTAGTTTTGGAGCTAAAAAAAAAATTTCAATTTCTCCTCTAGGGAATCACCGAAGACCCTTAAGTACCGAGTTTGAAGAAAATACCTCTGGTAGTTTAGGCTGTAGTTCGAGGTACAGACATACAGACATACAGACATACAGACATACAGACAGACAGACGGAATTTTCGGACCCACTTTTTTCGTCTTCGCTATCATCGTAATGTCAACTTTGATCAAAATCTCGAGTTCGATTTTTTTTCCAAATGCAGAACTTGCCCTATAGTACCTATATCGCAAGTAAATAAAATGCACGACTGGATCGCACGAACTTGCTCTTATGTAAAAGTACTTTGGAATTTAAGATACATTTTATAAATATAAAACATGGATTTAATGAGATAATAATGTTCAAATGCATAAAATTGCCGTCTGGTTTCCGGAAAAGTATGAATTTATGCAAATAAACCTTAAAAAATCGTTTTATTATTAAATAAATTTTTTATATAAGAAATTTCTCTAAAATTTTTCTAGAAAAAAATGTGGGATGCGAATTAATTTTAAGTATTTAATAATATTGGTTTTAGGAAATAATTTCAAAAAATAATCGTTCATTGATTTAAAATTTTTTTTTTTTTTTTAAGTACCCAATAAATATTTTTTCGAATATTTTTATATACAATATTATTTTAAACTTAAGGGGATTCCTGCTAAAAATTTTGGGTTAAAATCCTTAGAGCCGTTAATGAGAAAGTCGAAAATCAAAAAAACGGGTCTATGACAGGTACCCCTAATAACATTTTCCCCCAAATTTTTTTTTCACCAAAATATAGTCCATATCCATAATATCACACCTAATTTTTTTTATCAAAATCGTTAAAGCCGTTTTCGAGATAAATAAGATTTTGCATTACGGGTGTATAGGGGGTACCCTTAGTTTTGGAGCTAAAAAAAAAATTTCAATTTTTCCTCTAGGGAATCACCGAAGACCCTTAACTACCGAGATTGAAAGAAATAGGTCCAAGGGTTTAGGCTGTAGTGAGAGGTACAGACATACAGACACACTGAAACATGTTTTTTGTGTACTAAATTTTCCTTAAAATTTTTATAAAAAAAATTGATATGCAAATTGTTAGTATTTAATAAAATACATTTTAAAACGTAATTTAAAAATTTAATCGTGTATCGGTTTTCAAGATATTGAATTTTCAAAAAAAAAATTGTATTATTTTTTTAAAAATCCAAAAACTATTTTTTCGAAAAAAATTTTAGTTTATATTTTTTAAAATGCAAAGCAGCTCTTGCATAAAAATTTTGGTTAAAATCGTTAGAGCCGTTGGTGAGAAATTCGAAAATCAAAAAAACCGTTCTATGACAGGTACCCCTAATAACATTTTCCCCCAAATTTTTTTTTCACCAAAATATAGTCCATGTCCATTATATCACACTTAATTTTTTTTATCAAAATCGTTAAAGCCGTTTTCGAGATAAATAAGATTTTGCATTACGGGTGTATAGGGGGTACCCTTAGTTTTGGAGCTAAAAAAAAAATTTCAATTTTTCCTCTAGGGAATCACCGAAGACCCTTAACTACCGAGATTGAAAGAAATAGGTCCAAGGGTTTAGGCTGTAGTGAGAGGTACAGACATACAGACACACTGAAACATGTTTTTTGTGTACTAAATTTTCCTTAAAATTTTTATAAAAAAAATTGATATGCAAATTGTTAGTATTTAATTAAATACATTTTAAAACGTAATTTAAAAATTTAATCTTGTATCGGTTTTCAAGATATTGAATTTTCAAAAAAAAAATTGTATTATTTTTTTAAAAATCCAAAAACTATTTTTTCGAAAAAAATTTTAGTTTATATTTTTTAAAATGCAAAGGAGCTCCTGCATAAAAATTTTGGTTAAAATCGTTAGAGCCGTTGGTGAGAAATTCGAAAATCAAAAAAACCGTTCTATGACAGGTACCCCTAATAACATTTCCCCCCAAATTTTTTTTTCACCAAAATATAGTCCATATCCATAATATCACACCTAATTTTTTTTATCAAAATCGTTAGAGCCGTTTTCGAGATAAATAAGATTTTGCATTACGGGTGTATGGGGGGTACCCTTAGTTTTGGAGCTAAAAAAAAAAATTTCAATTTTTCCTCTAGGGAATCACCGAAGACCCTTAACTACCGAGTTTGAAGAAAATACGTCCGGTAGTTTAGGCTGTAGTTCGAGGTACAGACATACAGACATACAGACATACAGACATACAGACATACAGACATACAGACATACAGACAGACAGACGGAATTGTCAGACCCACTTTTTTCGTCTTCGCTATCATCGTAATGTCAACTTTGATCAAAATCTCGAGTTCGATTTTTTTTCCAAATGCAGAACTTGCCCTATAGTACCTATATCGCAAGTAAAAAGGAAATATGGTGAAATTGAAGTGAACAGATTGGCGACGTGTAAAGACTCATCGGAATTTTGGAAGCTTGCATGGAAAATGAATGGTAAACAACTTAAAATCAACTCAAACCTTAGTAAGAGTACATTGCGGGAATATTTTAAGGAATTACTTAACCCAATTACAAACAATATAAAGTGGAATTACGCAGTTCCTGGATTTAGTAATGAAATTTTAGACTCTGCAATCACTTGCTAAGAAGTGGACGTAGTGCTAGGTGGCATGAAAAATGAAAAGAATTCCAGGAATCAGTGATATTTCCCATACATAAAAAAGGTTATTTATCAGATCCTTCAAATTATCGAGGAATTTCATTTTTGAATGCCATGTATAAAGTATTCACCATCTACCATTGGAATGCAGTATATGCAACTTAGCAGAACGGGAAGACGGCATTCATTTCGTCGGAAGGTGCCCAACTCACAGGCAAACTAGGAGATATATTTTTGGATGTGATTTCTTATCGGAGGAACAAGTGCTGATGAAGCTTAATGAGATGGATGTTCCAAAATTGTATGAGTTCTGCAAAATTTCATTGAAGTATAGAGAAAGAATAATTAATGAAGATTTTTGAAAATAAATTTATGTTAATTCGTGTGATGTTATTACTACATTAAAAAATTAAAATTAAATTAAAAATATTTAAAACATTGTTTAAAATAATCTGGTAAAAGTTATGTAAATTTTAACGGTTAGGCTAACTTTTTGCAAATATGTCAAAGAAAATATTCTGTTGTCAATCTGGCAGACGGCATTTCGCCATGCTATAGTGATTTTGTGTAAATTATATGAAATGTATATATAAATGATTAATTTAATGAAATCAATCTAATCTAAAAAAAAAAAAAAATCTATCTCTTGTCTTGGAAAGTGCTGCTCATTAGCCGTTCGGAATCGGCAGAAAAGTGTAAGTCTCCTCCGTTCCTGGTAACACGCACACAGGAATGGTTGAGAGTTGTAAGTCACTATGTCCTGGTTCACTTCGAGATGTTGCACCACCAAATTTATTTATTTTAATAATAATATAGTAACAAAATTTATAAAAAGTTGTTGTCTTGCCCGTCCTTGGTTTGTTCCAAACAGGGGTGGATTGGGTTTGTATAGTTAAGCGAAGGTGGACTCCGTGTTAGCGTAGAAGAAAACTGCATCCCCTTTGTTGTTGGGATTATTTCTAAAATATACATGGAACTCGGGATGTCGTTTCTGGGTGGTCGTCCTTATGGGTAAAGTTGATTGACAGTATTTGAGTTGAATTTTCTTACCGATTGCCCAAGAAATTGCACCGGGTCTCTTGTTGCTGTAGTACTTACGCCGCTGTCGATCGAATTTGCAGTTTTTACATAGCTGTCTTCGAGTTGTTGACCAGAGCTTTCATCCATTTGGCCTCTTTTTCAAAATATCGATTTTATTCGATTTCCTTAGGAAAAACAATTTCAAAATCCAATGGGTTGTATGATGATAATAACGAGTTTAATGTGCACAATATACATATAAACGCACATATATATATATTTTTTAGAATAAAATAATATTCTTAAATTTGTATAGGGGCCTCCAACATAGCTGTAGAGGCCTCCAAGCTCCAACTGAGCGGTAAGGGGCCTACAATAGACCCGTAGGAGCTCCAAAAGGCCTACAAAGTTTCAGAGTTGAAGGGGCATCCATAAGAGTTGTAGGGCTCGCCATTCGTACTATAAGCTCTTGCAACCAAGTTAAAGGGGCCTTCATTAATATTGAAAGGGCCTCCAATAGACTTAAAGGGTATCCAACAGACCTGAAGAGGCCTCCCAAGAATCCTTTTGAGCCCCAAATCTCTATATTTACCATGAAAGTTTATTATATGATATACTTTTATTTTGAAGAACAAAAAGTACTGCAGAGAGTCTTAATTATTTTCGCTCGTCCAGAGGCCCACGGCGCAAAACCCCGGTAGCCCGGTGGGAGCTGTGTGGATACCTATCGTATATTTATATTTATGCATATATGTATTTGTATATACTCGTACATAAATATATCTCCAAACATTTAAACCAACACTTGAAATGGTTGAGAAAATCGATCCGAGAACAAAAGACACAGTTTTCAAAATCCCTTAAATTTCCTTTGTTTTCAAATCCATACACCCAGTCGTATACACTTCGGGAAGTCTTTAGCGGAAAACAATGCTTCGAACCCCGTTAACTTGTCGAAAACTAAACAACATGCACAAGCACATTCCGCGATATGTTCTGTGGTTCTTATGTGAAATGATCCAAACAATAATTATTTCTGTTCGAGTTTATTGTTTTGCATTTGTCTTCGCAGTCACCGAAAACCCACGAATATGTCTTGTGGACTACCCCGCACTCGCAATGTTCGTATAATGTCCCGTTTGTATAATTTGTGATAAGAACCTTTTCAATAACAACTCTACATGTATGCACTTCAGATTCAGATTTCCCTTGGTGTATACCTCCTCGTATGGATGTTCTCGTTCCGAATCTTCTAATGAAATATAGGAAATGTGTACCTACTCAACTTCAGTGTTGGTGATAGATTCTTGAAATGCATGGACAATTTTCACAAGGACCCTTATCCTCTTCACTGCAAACAAAGCTTGAGTTTTTACTTGCTAAACGGATGTTTCGACCCGAAAATGATTTATAATAATCTGTGAGTATGATGTTGTTGCGTACCTACATATATATTTACATACAGCCATCTTATAAGACTTGGAGCTTATTCAAGAGGAGTTTTCAATAAAAAAAAGGAAATAGACACAATTATATAATTAAAAACTAAATCATAAACAAAAACGAGAGCAATGCTATCACTGTTAAAAAGGGAGTCTTTCTTCTGTAGCGAATAACCATAAAAATGCTAGGAAAGGGTGTTTTTTTTTAAATAAATAAAAAATATTTTTATAGGAACAAAAATGTATGGTAGTTGACGCTCTTGTTTAAAACGCTGCAAGCAAATTTTATTTTGACTATGTTAAGTGCAAGGTTCTATGAGCCTTTGTTTATAGAAATTAGATTTCCGAAAACGACTTTAAGCATTTAAGTTGTGAGCACAGGTATTTTTAGATAGCGGCATGGAGGTAGGCTACGTTTTAACGATAGGAAACAACGTTTAATTCTACGCGGTTTTTGATTCCGCATTGGACTGAACAATGCTGTCAAGATCAGTGTTTAAAGATCTAATCAAATGGTGCCGCTGAAGTTCCACATCTGTAGAACGAGGATGTGAACCTTAAAACGAATACGAAAAGCTGGGGGTACTGTCGGTCGTCTGAAAAACGGATTAGAAGTTTCAGACAAAGGATCATTGGCGAATACGTGAAAGAGTGTCGGAGACAAAACGGAGCCCTGCATTTATTTATGAACTTCAGACTGAAAACTGTCCAACACAACTTGTATTGAGCTGTTTGAATTGTTGTTTTGAATTTAACGAAGAAGTATTCATCAATACCAAATGCACGCATTTTCGATAAGAGAGGTTGATGCCAAACTCTATCAAATGCATTAGAAATATCAATTGCAATAATCTTACGTACTCCAAAACGATGTAAAGATTTGTGTCAACGTTTGGTGAGACATAACATCAGATCAACTGTGGATTTATTGTTACGAAATCCATACTGCCGGTCACTGGGGAGCTTTCGTCCTTGAAGAGTACAACGTAATCGGCGTTAAAGGACAATCAATCCAAAGCCATCTATAAATAAATAATCCAATAGGTAGATCGTCATGTAGATCATTTGAGAATAGGACAAAAACGAGAGCGCTCAACGCCTTTTTTAATGCGGAAGAAATCTATACCATTCCAAACAGCAGCAGAAGTTCTAAATAAAGTTTTCTGTCACCATTACCAAAAGCAGCTTTAAGATCAACAAAAAATGCGTAGAGTTTTTTCTTCTGATTAAGTTTAAGCTTAAGTTTAAGACATGTCAGATGTAAATTTGGTCCACAGTAGAGAAGTTTTTTGTATAAGCAGTTTTTTTTATTAATTTTTCTAACCATGACATCAGTCTATAAGAGAATTGTAATATCCAGAAAAGACAACAACCTATAGTTAAACACCACTTTCTGCATCTCCTTCCTTAAATAGTGGGTATATGTTATGTATTTCTACAACTAGAGACATATGGCATTCCATTCAAACTCGATTATTAGACTATATTGCCGAATTTCAACACAAATAGTTTTCCCATTCAATCTGACAATTGATCTGTTATGCGTCAAAATAACTAAGCAATCTTTAGTCTTATTTGTTTTAAATGTTTACATTCCACCTAAAAGTCCTGTTTCCGTATACACTGAACTTTCTTTAGCACTCGATTTTATTTTCAGTTTAGCTAGCCTCGACAGTAAAATTCTTTTATTAGGGGGTTTTAATCTTCCCCATATCGAATGGGTTCCCTCTGATGACGAATCCTATTTTGAAGCTTCCATAAGTTCACCCCAACAAGAGCTCCAAATGTTGGATAATATTATCTCTACAGATTTACAGCAAATTAGCTGTATACGAAATAATATGAATAGACAACTTGACCTTGTATTCTCAACTGGCGCCGTTAGTACAGTAGTGGTAGAATCTATCTCTGCTTTATCTAACATAGATCAATATCACCCGCCTCTTGACATTTTTCTTGACTTGACTTGAGTGGTCATTTACTAGAAAATAGTAATCCCCACGACTGTTCTTATACTTTTGACTTTCGGAGAGGTGATTTTCAACAGCTTTTAGATAGTTTAATTAATTCCGGTATAGAACGTTTACCGATTTCTAATGATCTTGACAAAACTGCCTGAAGCTTCTATTCTATTTTGATGAGATGCATAAATGAAACTGTACCTAAAAAAAGATCTATTTCCTCTAATTCTTCTTGTCATCCTTGGTTCACAAAAGAACTCAAATTCCTTCGAAATAAAAGAAATAAGGCTTGGAAAAAATATATAAGGTTCATGACAGTAGAGAATCAAGTAGTTTACATTTCCCTTTTAGAAGAATTCAAAAAACTCTCTTATGAATGTTATAATGATTATCTTCAAACCATGGGACCCGAAAAACTTCTGGAAATTTATAAATTCCAAAAAGAAAAGCGTTATCCTGTTAATCTCGTTTATAATGACGTAATCTTGAGTACTACTACAGAAATCTGTGAGGGATTTGCAAATAATTTTAGCCAATCCTTCATTGATTCCCTGTTGTTGTTGACGATAACTATTTTCAATTCTTACGAAATTGTCCTCAGGTATCATTTAATAATATTACAATAGATCATGACAAAATTTTGGACTTTCTGTCACATTTAAAAGACGACTATTCTATTGGACCCGATGGAATACCACCCGCTTTATTGAAGAAATGTAAGTCTGTTTTAGCTCTTCCTCTGCGTAATATTTTTGTTCTATCCTTGAAATTAGGTAAATTCCCTGCAGTTTGGAAGAAAGCATTTTTAACGCCAGTATTTAAAAAGGGAGATAAAGCCAATATTACCAACTATAGACCAATTTCCAAACTTTCTTGCATTCCGAAGTTGTTCGAACAAGTTGTATGTGACAGTTTGACATTTATATGTAAAACTATTATCTGCAACCAACAACATGGTTTTATGCAAAAACGTTCTACGGTTACTAATCTTGTTGTCTTTTTGAATAAATGTTTAAACTCTCTAGAAAGTTGTCAAGAAGTTGATTGTGTATACACTGACTTCTCGAAAGTTTTTGATCAACTGTCTCATGAGATTATCAAGTTTAAACTTCACTCATACGAATTTCCACCACCTTCCATCAAGTGGATATCGTCATATCTTGAAGATAGGTTATATCAAGTCAAATTCAGAAATTCATACTCAAGAGAGTTTATTGCCAAATCAGGTGTTCCGCAGGGAAGCCATCTGGGACCACTACTCTTTACATTGGCTATTAATGATGCTCCTCTGTGTGTTCGCAATAGCGAAATTCTAATCTTTGCAGATGATATGAAGATTTATAAAAATAAAGTATCTTCAAATGATCGGGCTCTACTGCAAGATGATATTAACCATTTTGCCTTGTGGTGTGAAAAGAACAGTCTGAACCTCAACCCGAAAAAATGTCAAACTATGACTTTTTCTAAAAAACGTTCTCTTTCTTCACATGAATATGTTATCTCACGGCACATTTTAACTCGTGTTATGACTGTAAGGGACCTTGGAGTTCTTTTTACACCCAATTTAGATTTTTCTGCTCATATTAATAAAATCGTGAATAAGGCCAATTCAATGTTAGGGTTTATTAAGCGTTGGTCTAAAGAATTTGTGGATCCCAATGTCACCCGGGCTTTATACAACTCCTTGGTGCGTCCCCATCTTGAGTATGCATCGCAGGTTTGGACTCCTCTTTATGATATTCATATTGAGAGATTAGAATTTGTGCAAAGAAACTTTACTCGTTTTGCCTTGAAAGGACTTCAATGGAGTGATCCTTGGTATGTCCTCTCTTATGACCAACGATTATCTATTCTTCAGATGCAAACTTTGGAACAAAGAAGAACAAATAATGATTTGGTATTTTTCCACCAATTAATAACAGGCGTCACAGATGCACCAGATCTTTTATGTTCGGTTTATTTTAATTATCGGGGAGGAGGTTATAATCTTCGAGGCCTCGATATGATTAAGGTCCCAACACATAGGACCAACTATGGCATGCATGAGCCCTTGACACGTATGGTTAGACTTGTAAATTGAAATTCAAATATTTTTGATTTTAATATAAATACAAGTAAATTAAAAAACCTACTCAAAACCAGTGGCCCACGCTCCTAAATGTTCTTTGTTTCATGTTATGTTATTGTTTTGTTCTTACGTAATATTATTTGTTTATTTTTCATGTTTTCTTGTGTCAGTGTTAATTGTAATAGAATTTGCCTACTAACAACTAACACTGCACTAAATGATGAGCCGGTGGTATAACACAACACAGTTCTCTGTGTTGGCGAACCATTGGTCGAATGACGGAGCTTGCTATAAGCTTTCTTCGACCAATTCTGATAGTGTAAAAAAAAAAAAATATATATTTATGAAACTCTGTAGAGCAGTCCAACTCCATCCAACAATTTCAGAAGATTGTAGCCCAAATGAATGATTGTGTTAGTAAGTTTTGCAATTATAGTTTAACTTCACGGAGTACATATTATATTTAGTTGTTTTTAATTTAGTTTATTTTATCAATCAGATTTCAATTTTTGTAGACTAGATGCTCAATACAAAATATAATATACATACTTGTTGCGCGAAGTTTCAATCACATCTGCGCTGTCATCTCTGAAGGTGGATAAGTCGATAAGTTAATTGATAAATTATAAATGCTGATAAGCAGGATTATAAATTCAAAACTGGGCGATTTTACTACTCGAAGAACTGTCAGTAGAGGTACGCCGCAAGGCGGTGTCCTCTCTTCTCTCCTCTGGAACCTACTAATGATTCTTAAAACGGATGGGTACAACAAATTTAATTTAATTTAATTATTTATATATCGAATGCGGTAGTTTCCCTGATCGGGTGGTTGATGGAAATTAATATAGCTTATAATTAAACAACCTCCCCAACCACGCTTCAGTAAATGTATTTCTTTTTTTCTTACCGAAATTGATGTTTTGAGCAAAAACGAGGTTTATTTCTTCTTGGATTTCTGATTTCTTGAAATTGGAGGCTTCAATGAGCTGAAGGGTTAAGTTAAGAAAAGACTACATGAATACGCCAACGATTCGTGCATGCTCTTTTTAACAGTTTTGCTTTTAGTTGGCAAATAGAATCTTTCGGTGTGTTCATACTTATAACTTCTCTCTCATTTTTACGACTTTTTCGGAATATCGAACGAACCTTCAATACAAAAAATAAATAATATTTGCTTTATAAACAAACACTCGTATTTTTCGTCAAAGAATCAACCAAACCATAACTAATGTCTGTCACACTTAACAAAGAACTTTTATCCCTAGCCACGCTCCGTTGCGTTTTTATCTTAAAGACGTTTTAAACCCAATTTTAATATTCCTCGATCATAAATCAATGCCTAAAATCTTTATTTAAATACGAATTAATACCGAACACATTTTCGACACAAAAACGTTTTCTGCTCAGTTAATCTCAAAAAAAAAAAAAAACAATATTGATACTCAATTTGACACACATGCTCCCTTTTTTTGCCCAACGACAGCCATGTCGAAAAAAACATAAAGAAAACAGCATCAATAAAAATAAAAAAAAAACATCAGCAGACATAACATATCAGAAAAAAAGAAGAAGATACAGATATCTGTTCCCAAAGGATAATTTGCATACCTATTGCTTCCGTTTTGTGCCAGTCTAGTGTTGTCGGTTATCGGAATCTTGAAAATCTCCTTTTGAAGTCATTTGTTATAGGATGGCATGGGTGTCTTCCGATTTTACGCCTCTAGGCAAGGGATGAAACCCAAGAACTACACATATGAACGCATGCCTTAGCCAAAACCATAGCACCGTTTGTCGCATCGGTCGTCTGCCACCCCCGCATCAAACACACAACACTTAATCCTTAAACAAACTTCACTTCCAAGAGTGTGTAAAAAAGGATTTGCTTGATTTGCTGTAAGGGATTCAAAACAGCTTCACTCCACGCACGTCACCCCTTTCTTGCTCTTTCTCTTCCTTGAGCTTTTAGTTGGCTTCCCAAAGAATGTTTTGGGACATAAAGGTTGTTGCTTTCGTCCGTAATCTTCTTCTTCGTTATCCTTCCTGCTCCTTGAGGAAAGGAGTTCAAGGTTTTTTTATCCGTAAGACCGTAGGAAGTGTCAGTCCATAAAGAAAGCGGAGCACACTTATATGTGGGAAAATGTGATTTTCTTTCTGCATTCTTGGATTCCTTCATCTTTCTTTATAGAAGTTTATATTCTTCTACAAGGAACTTTTGGGTTTTCGCAATACTTTTTTGACCGATGATGGTTTGATGCGAAAATTTGTGGTGTTTATCTCCTGCCTATTGGCAGCTATTGTTATGAATATGTATTATGGTCGGGAGGATTCACCTTGTACTTATTAAAGTAAAGCAATACCAAAAGTTTTAAAAAGTCGTATAGGTATACACTTTTTGTAGATATGCAATCAATGGAAAGCGTGGGAAGTTGCTCATTTATTTATTTTAGAAAGAGGAAACAAAATGTAAATCTGGTGAGGTTTTTGAGATGAATAAATGGACACGTGGGACAAGATTCCTTAAAAAGGGTCACCATGTTATGTGTCGTGTTTTTAATTTCTCAAAGCAAATATGCTATTAATTTTACCAAATAAAGTTTTGGCATTTTACTTTTCGGTCTAGAATTTCTTGAAGCATATAAGATTCTTAGGTTACTGCGTTGAAAATAAGTTTTATTTTATTTAGGGATTTTCATTCAGTACTTTCATATTTTAACAAAATCGCTTACATCGTTTTAGATGTGTATTTAAATCTAGTTTTGTGTCAATTTTTGGCAAAATGTATAAAAACCAGTAATAAAAAAAATATGTATTGTTTTCACTCTTGGATACAAAACAAGTTAAGTTTGTCAACCAAATTTCTTGGTTTGGGGTCATGGAACTATAGTTAAGGCCCACTAGATAATTTTTTTTTTGACAGAAATGTTGGCGTTGCCTAAAGATCGTAACAAAAATAAAGTTATTCCTTCACTTCAATTATTTCAACCTACCTATTTTGAGACATTAGACCGCTATGCTATGTGTATCACTGTCAGATACGTTGTCAAAAAGAGACATTTTTATTGCTTCAGGGTAAAGATATTTATGATGATTGGAAAGTCTAAAAAAGTAAGGCTCGCAACTCAGTCGATGTGTTTGTTATGTTTGTTTTATGTAGTTAAAAATGCAAGATACAAAATAAATTTAATGAAAATCATTAACCATTAAATTTAATTCTCAAACAATCATTTAAAAAACTATGTGTATTAAAAACAAATTTTTTACAAAAACTTAATTAAATAGAGTTTGATTTCCTATCCTATTTTTACAGTTTCGGACATGTTTCCTTGCCACGCTCTGTCTTTCCCAGTCATTGCAATGTTCAAGAATTCAAAACCAATGTACACCGACACCTCCTTTCCAACCCTTCCCTTTTTTCTTAATGCTCACACTGTGTCTCTGGCATATTAAGGGTATACAAAAAAAAAAAACCCCTTGAGTGTGCGCTGATTATAAAAAAAAAAAAAAAAAAAAATGGCCGCGACCTCGGCGGCACACCACCATCCGATGGTCCAACTTTTCGATGACGACGAGGCATAATTGAGGTTCTATGCCGTTAATGTACCCAATTATCTCATCCTTTAGCTCTTGAATTGT
This sequence comes from Chrysotoxum bicinctum, assembly GCA_911387755.1. Taxonomy (NCBI): domain Eukaryota; kingdom Metazoa; phylum Arthropoda; class Insecta; order Diptera; family Syrphidae; genus Chrysotoxum; species Chrysotoxum bicinctum. Next base: position 93,206,394 of record OU426990.1, on the reverse strand, counting down.
TGCTGGCTTATCGATGTACACGTTTTCTTTCAAATAACCGCAAAGAAAGAAGTCACATGATCTTGGCGTTCAACTGACATCGCCACCACGTGAAATAACACGGCCATTGAATTTGTCACGCAAAAGAGCCATTGTTTCGTTAGCTGTGTGGCAGGTGGTACATATCGTCCACATCCATATCTTCCAATTTGGGCCATAAAAAGTTCGTTATCATCTCACCATTCACAGTAACTGCCTGAACGGTCTCATTTTGGAAAAAAATACGGTCCGATAATGCCGCCAGCCCATAAACCACACCAAACAGTCACTCTTTGTGGGTGCATTTGTTTTTCGACAATCACTCTTGGATTATCATTCGCCCAAATGCGGTAATTCTGCTTATTGTCGAATCCACTGAGGTGAAAATGTGCCTCATCACTGAAGATGATTTTCTTCGAAAATTGATCATCCACTGTTGCCATTTCTTGCCACCATTCTGAACATTGACGACGCTTGAAATGGTCAAGAGGCCTTAGTTCTTGAATCAATTGCACCTTGTAAGCGTGTAAATGCAAGTCTTTATGCATAATGTTCATCAACGACGAGCGTGAGAGGTGCAATCATTGGGCACGACGACGAGTTGAGGTGGACGGCTCTCAGCCACACTATCGCGAACAGCAGCAATATTTTCTGCAGTACGAGCTGTACGAGCATGCACTGGCCTTTTCACACCTCCTACAGATCCGGTTTGCTCAAATTTTTGCACGATTTTTCCGATTGTACTCACATTTGGACGATTAAATTGACCGAAAAAATCACGAAGTACATTTTACCATATGCATTTTAATTTGAACGCCCATTTTCATAATAATCCTGAATAACTTTAACACCTTGCTCGATTGTGTATCTTTCCATGGTTCAAATTATAAGTTAGTCTGAAATTGAGAAATGTCAAATGAAATGGAGAAAAAAACTTGACGTTTAGGTGTAGTTCACATTCAACATCGGCCCTTAAAATTTAACCAACCTTTAGCTGCGAGTCTTAGTATGTTGAACCAGCGCAAACGAACATTGCTACCCGCTTAGTGCAACAACAATAACATACATATATAATGAGACGGAACCGCTTAAAAACCGCAACAATGGGCTTTTCCAACAATCAAATTAAGAGACGACTTTAATATTTGAGCGAAATGAAGCATTATTTAATGGACTCTATTATTTATAAATTTTTTAATTGTAAAACTAATAATGTAACCAATGTAAAATCGTAACGTCTCCTATCTTTCAATGTTTTATTCGATTTTTCTATCTACTCGTAAAATGTTTAGTTGAAATAGCCAGTTATAATAAAAATAAATAGGCTGACGTATTTATTAATCCTTAATCCACATATTTCGGTGAATTAGTTAATCATTTTCAACTAGCTTGTTGTCAATGTCAATGACACTCCTTTCGTTAGCTCTATTGATAAGGCTAACTTGTTTGTAGGCAGTTCGCCGCAAATTCCACCTTGCCGGATAGTGTCATGATTCCCCCAATTCTTGAGCGTATTAGAATTATTATTATTAAATCTTTTTTTTAGTACTCGTCCCGTGGCAAGAGTCCTGAAAGATCTTAACATACATAAATCCGCTGGTCCTGATGTTATCACCGCTATTATTCTGAAGAGGTGTTCTTCCACGCTAGCAAGATCCTTGCGTAAGCTTTTTCATCTGTCCTATTCTTCAGGGCTCGTTCAGAATGGTTGGAAAACTGCATTTGTTCAGCCAATTCCCAAAAAAGGCGAATCTTCTTTTCCCTCTAATTATCGACCGATCGCACTAACGTCCCTTCCTTCTTAAACGCTGATTAATTATCAGCTTAAGAAATATCTTGAAGAACGAAAGCTTCTTAATAACCGGCAGTATGGCTTCGTAGCAATAGGTCCACTGGTGATTTGATGATTTATCTAACCGAAAAGTGGAACAAATCTTTACATTATTTCGGAGAAAGTAAGATTATTGCACTTGATATTTCAAAGGCATTTGATAAAATGTGGCATCTTGCTCTTTTATCGAAAATGCGTGCTTTCGGCATCGACGAATCCCTACTTCTTTGGATTAGAAATTTTCTCTCGAACCCACAATGTAAATGCTGGTGTGCCCAAGGGCTCCGTTTTGTCACCGACCCTCTTCCTCATTTTTATTAATGATCTCCTGTCTACAACTTCTAATCCAATTAATTGTTTCGCTGACGATAGTACTCTCAGCTTTTCATATTCGTTTTCAGACTCACATCCTTCCTCTTCGTATGCGGAACTGCAACGACTAAATATGATAAGCTCATTAAATTACGACCTAAACAGCATTGTACTATGGGGAATAAGAAACCGTGTCGAATTTAATGCTTCGAAAACCCAATATTGTCTTATATCGTTAAAGCGTCATATACCCCCCTTGCCACTATCAATGAGTGACACATCAGTGAAACTGAACATATCGATATTCTCGGTATGTGCATCACGAACCACCTCTTATGAAACGATCACATATATGTGATGTTGCCAAAAATGCCGCAAGATGTTTGGGTTTTCTGAGACGGTGCAAGAATTTTTTCTCTCCTTCTGATCTGGCTACAATCTATAAAACCTTTATACGTCCAAAACTTGAGTATAACTCCCATCTATGGGCTGGTGCTCCAGTAACTTACTTAAGTCTCTTGGACAGTATTCAAAGAAGAGCTTTTAAAATGATTGGTGACTATAACATCATTGACTCATTCACGTCACTCCAACATCGTCGTAATGTTTCTTCCCTCACCCTTTCTTACCGTTATTTTAACGGACTATGCTCTAATGAAATAGCCAGCCGCATTCCTCCCCTTAAACAATTTAACCGTAATACTCGCACTTCTAGGAATGTCCATCAGTTTACCCTTGAGCCCAACTTCGGCCGTACTGTGAAATACAGAGATTGGTTCTTCAGCCGTACTACGCGAATGTGGAATTTCTTGCCACGCTCTGTCCCAGTCTTTGCAATGTTCAATAATTCAAAACCAATGTACACCGACACCTCCTTTCTAACCCTTCCCATTTTTTCTTAATACTCACACTGTGTCTCTGGCATATTATGGGTATACAAAAAACCTCCTTGAGTGTGCGCCGATTATAAAAAAAAATTAGATTGTACACTGAAATTCACTCATTGAAAATATCCCATGTCCATATTTAATTTTCGTTTATTAAAAGCGTGTGAATTATTTTAGTATCTACATATGCCTTGCTAAAAATTACGACGGGGCTTAAGTCTCTCACTTTCCCAAGCTTAGTAAATTACTAAAGTCATTTGAAGGTTATAACTAAGTAAAAATTTCTTAATTTTTGGAATCACGACGATTTTAGAAGTCTTGTCTATTAAGGAAGCTTGAAAAAGATATGTATGAGTATGGTAATACTTGTCTAATGTTGACAATTAATTACGAGTCAGTTATACTTAGTTTTGTAACAGTTTGGTAATGATATTATTAATGTAAATGAAATATAAAACATCCCCAAACTTTAAACAATCAATAAGATATACTCGTACATAAATACATATATGTTAATACTGCCATTTGCCAAAGTCTGAATCGAATTAGCGTGCCTATTGACAATAATTCCTTTTCTAATGGTGCTAGATTATGTAGGCACATACAATAACTGTAAAATATTTCGTTTTTTTTTTCTTAATTTCTGTGGGGTTATATGGCTATTTTCCATACATTGATCGATAGCACACGATACACGAACAATGACACATTTGCGAAGGACATGTAAGCAATTTTATTGAGCTCTGCACGATTTAAAGTCTATATAATTGACATTCTGCCGGAACAAGTATACGGTAGCAGCTCCAATAGCTCAGAATTTATCAAAGTTTCACAATCTCTAAACGGTCAATCGAACACGCAAGGTGTGTGACCGCGCCATTGTTTGGTTTAAGCGGATGAGAAAGGTTGAAAGGATATGTTTATATTTCACTCAAACATGTTTTATTGGTCACAATGCAATAACACATAAATGTATCGTAAATTAAATGTCACAGTAAACAAACAAAAACACAACCCTTTTAGTTGCCGAAATTAGAGGGGTGGCGATAGGGTGAGATCACTATCGATATTATCTATCAATCAATGGGGCAGACAATGTCATAATTTTCTACCCACTTTGTCGGTCATTATATGGAAAACTATATGAGGATAGCGTGAATTGATTCTTTATAAGGTTTGAGTAAATTAACAATAAGGGGGTGTTATAAAGGGTAACTAATGATATACGAGAGAATGCAATGTATTTTAATATTTTTCCATTTGTCCAAGGACTTACTGACAAAAAATTAAAATAAAATAGTTTTAGAAAGCAAACTTAAATATATTACACGTCAATACGTTAGGTTAACAAATGAAAACTATTTGGTACAATTAACTTATGTAGTACGTTTAATGATACCGGTCGATTATATTTGGTCGCCATTTTTATGTAAATAAAATTTTCCAGTTGGGAATGTCGCAGCAACAACTCATTGAAGTTATTAAAACATTTTATCTAAACAAGTGTTCAACTGTAAATACACGAAGAAAAGTACACGATTCCCTGATTTGAAGTCTCCCGATTTCTTCTTATGGTGAAACTTGAAAAAAAGGTATACATTAACAAACTAACCACAACCTAGATGCTTAAGGACACCTAAACGAAATTGCTGAAATTACAACAGAAGTCTGCGAAATTGATATGCAAAATGTACTTTTTTTCTACTTATAGTCCGACATTCAACTTAAACTTAAACTTAAACTTAAACTTAAACTTAAACTTAAACTTAAACTTAAACTTAAACTTAAACTTAAACTTAAACTTAAACTTAAACTTAAACTTAAACTTAAACTTAAACTTAAACTTAAACTTAAACTTAAACTTAAACTTAAACTTAAACTTAAACTTAAACTTAAACTTAAACTTAAACTTAAACTTAAACTTAAACTTAAACTTAAACTTAAACTTAAACTTAAACTTAAACTTAAACCTAAACTTAAACTTAAACTTAAACTTAAACTTAAACTTAAACTTAAACTTAAACTTAAACTTAAACTTAAACTTAAACTTAAACTTAAACTTAAACTTAAACTTAAACTTAAACTTAAACTTAAACTTAAACTTAAACTTAAACTTAAACTTAAACTTAAACTTAAACTTAAACTTAAACTTAAACTTAAACTTAAACTTAAACTTAAACTTAAACTTAAACTTAAACTTAAACTTAAACTTAAACTTAAACTTAAACTTAAACTTAAACTTAAACTTAAACTTAAACTTAAACTTAAACTTAAACTTAAACTTAAACTTAAACTTAAACTTAAACTTAAACTTAAACTTAAACTTAAACTTAAACTTAAACTTAAACTTAAACTTAAACTTAAACTTAAACTTAAACTTAAACTTAAACTTAAACTTAAACTTAAACTTAAACTTAAACTTAAACTTAAACTTAAACTTAAACTTAAACTTAAACTTAAACTTAAACTTCAACTTAAACTTAAACTTAAACTTAAACTTAAACTTAAACCTAAACTTAAACTTAAACTTAAACTTAAACTTAAACTTAAACCTAAACTTAAACTTAAACTTAAACTTAAACTTAAACTTAAACTTAAACTTAAACTTAAACTTAAACCTAAACTTAAACTTAAACTTAAACTTAAACTTAAACTTAAACTTAAACTTAAACTTAAACTTAAACTTAAACTTAAACTTAAACTTAAACTTAAACTTAAACTTAAACTTAAACTTAAACTTAAACTTAAACTTAAACTTAAACTTAAACTTAAACTTAAACTTAAACTTAAACTTAAACTTAAACTTAAACTTAAACTTAAACTTAAACTTAAACTTAAACTTAAACTTAAACTTAAACTTAAACTTAAACTTAAACTTAAACTTAAACTTAAACTTAAACTTAAACTTAAACTTAAACTTAAACTTAAACTTAAACTTAAACTTAAACTTAAACTTAAACTTAAACTTAAACTTAAACTTAAACTTAAACTTAAACTTAAACTTAAACTTAAACTTAAACTTAAACTTAAACTTAAACTTAAACTTAAACTTAAACTTAAACTTAAACTTAAACTTAAACTTAAACTTAAACTTAAACTTAAACTTAAACTTAAACTTAAACTTAAACTTAAACTTAAACTTAAACTTAAACTTAAACTTAAACTTAAACTTAAACTTAAACTTAAACTTAAACTTAAACTTAAACTTAAACTTAAACTTAAACTTAAACTTAAACTTAAACTTAAACTTAAACTTAAACTTAAACTTAAACTTAAACTTAAACTTAAACTTAAACTTAAACTTAAACTTAAACTTAAACTTAAACTTAAACTTAAACTTAAACTTAAACTTAAACTTAAACTTAAACTTAAACTTAAACTTAAACTTAAACTTAAACTTAAACTTAAACTTAAACTTAAACTTAAACTTAAACTTAAACTTAAACTTAAACTTAAACTTAAACTTAAACTTAAACTTAAACTTAAACTTAAACTTAAACTTAAACTTAAACTTAAACTTAAACTTAAACTTAAACTTAAACTTAAACTTAAACTTAAACTTAAACTTAAACTTAAACTTAAACTTAAACTTAAACTTAAACTTAAACTTAAACTTAAACTTAAACTTAAACTTAAACTTAAACTTAAACTTAAACTTAAACTTAAACTTAAACTTAAACTTAAACTTAAACTTAAACTTAAACTTAAACTTAAACTTAAACTTAAACTTAAACTTAAACTTAAACTTAAACTTAAACTTAAACTTAAACTTAAACTTAAACTTAAACTTAAACTTAAACTTAAACTTAAACTTAAACTTAAACTTAAACTTAAACTTAAACTTAAACTTAAACTTAAACTTAAACTTAAACTTAAACTTAAACTTAAACTTAAACTTAAACTTAAACTTAAACTTAAACTTAAACTTAAACTTAAACTTAAACTTAAACTTAAACTTAAACTTAAACTTAAACTTAAACTTAAACTTAAACTTAAACTTAAACTTAAACTTAAACTTAAACTTAAACTTAAACTTAAACTTAAACTTAAACTTAAACTTAAACTTAAACTTAAACTTAAACTTAAACTTAAACTTAAACTTAAACTTAAACTTAAACTTAAACTTAAACTTAAACTTAAACTTAAACTTAAACTTAAACTTAAACTTAAACTTAAACTTAAACTTAAACTTAAACTTAAACTTAAACTTAAACTTAAACTTAAACTTAAACTTAAACTTACACCGACAGAAAATCAATCTCAACGCCAACAGCCGTAAAATTGCAGTATTTGTAAGTTGTAGGAGTGGGAAGATATAAAAAACTTCGTTGGGGTATGTTCGTTGCTGAAAGAGACACGGAGGGCTCACTTCCAAAAAGTAAGGCAGGCGGAGAAGATTACGGGTTATCTGAATGGTACCAATTGGATGCTTATATGTATACTAGTATTCCATATCATATAGGTCCCGAATATTCACCGAAAGCTTTGGAGCGGTTTAAAAAAAAACCTATCCTGTTTTCACTAAACTAAAAGTCCCAAACAAATTATTTTTTATTACACTATTTAAAAAAAAGCCCATAAATCCTTGTTATAATTATTAATACAATAATAATATTTTCGATTTAACTAATCTAAAAGTCCTAAAAACTTGATTGAAATAAACTAAAAAAAGCCAATCTAAATTGTATAAATTTTGAGTTCATTATTTCACTAAAGTTGTAAATAAAATTAAGCTACTCAGGCCGATGACATAAAACCTTAAAACCTTATTCAAGAATGTATAAAAATTGTTAGTCTTAATATGAAATTTTAGATATAAAAATTTATCTATCCATCTATGTATCTAATATGTATCGCAATTATTTTAATTGTGTCGATTTTTTTTTAAATTTAGAAACTTTAGATAAAAGACAATAAAAACTAAACAAATTTTAGGTACATATTAAGAAAATAAATATACAACAAAATATATCTAAAGAAAGCCGCTGATGACGTCCGGACGATGATGATGGGTATGGGCGTATATGAACAATGAACATAGGATTGTTTCATGCACGTTGACTTTTAGATTCAATTTATGGTCGTATATGACGACGAGTAGGGAGGAGGAGACAGGGTTTTATGTACGGTGTTTTCAGATACGAGGATCTTTGATAAGCAACGATTAGAAACCTGGCACGAGAATCTCTTTCGTGGTCAATTACTTTTTGACGCGATACATTTGTATCTTTTTTCTATGAATTAAACGTTTAATATTAAAAGTAGAACTATTTGCTTAGCAAAACACGACTTGAACATCGGACATCAATTTTCATCACTTAATTTTTTTTAAATATTTTCTGGCCAAGCGGTTTGCGTTTGCTTCGCAACTTGTTTTTTCGTTCCGAGGCGGTCTAGAGTCAAGCATAACAAAAGAGTGGGTTCCAATATCGAAGCCCTTTTGATACATATTCGGATCTCTACTTCACCAATGATGCGTTCCACAATATAAATGAAGATGAAACTTCTAGATCCTCAAATATCTCCAAGAATGTTGACCACTTATGTTTAAAGCACATTATGTTTAAAAAATAAAGTTTTTAGATTCAAATACAGTAAAAGCTCTAATTAGCGGACACTCATGTTCGCCCAATCTTTATCCGGTTATGAGAACTGCCCGGTTAAGGGAAAGCAATAAAAAAAAAAACTTTTTTTTTAGCTTCATATTAATTCTGATTAATATTGGATCTACGATCTGCCTTGCCATTTTCCACGAACATCTTCTTTATTTCTTGAAATCTCTGCAGCTTGTGTTTTTCTAATATTAAATCTAAAAAACTTTGCATAGATAAAATATTTCATGTCGTGGCTGAAAAAAAAAACAAACCTTTGTGCCAAAGCGCGAACCAATAAGTTTTTGTTGCCCAATGCATTGCCAATTTACAACTTTTCTTGCCTCACCCTTTTTTACCGTTATTTTAACGGACTATGCTCTAGTGAAATTGCCAGCTGCATTCCTCCCCTTAAACAATTCAACCGTGCTATTCGCACTTCTAGGAATGCCCATCAGTTTACCATTGAGCCCAACTTCGGACGTACTGTGAAGTACAGAGATTTGTTCTTCAGCCGTACTACACTAATGTGGAATTCCTTACCACGCTCAGTCTTTCCCAGTCATTGCAATGTTCAAAAATTCAAAACCAATGTACACCGACACCTCCTTTCTGACCCCTCCCTTTTTTCCTAATGCTCACACTGTATCTCTGACATATTAAGGGTATACAAAAAACTTTTGAGTGTGATGAATGAGTAGCTGAAGGAAAGGAAATGACATGTGTAAAAACGAAACGCGATAAAAAAGGGAACCATACCCTCTCAAAATTACACCAACTGCCCCCAGTAACTAACTCGGGAAATCTTCTAATAACCTTTCAACATAACATCGCACTGTCCAGTTATTAGAGCTTCGCGTCCGGTTATCGGAGATTTTCTAAAGATTTACTTACGTATTAAACATAAACTGTACTTAGAACAGATCTGCTGTTCTTTTCCGCTACATTTTTGAGAAAAAATAATCCCTAAATAAAATAATGTGTCCGCGTATGGGAGGTTTTCTATCTAAAATGGGCAAGAAAACGTGTCCGCGTCCGCTTATGAGAGTGTCCGTTTAAAGGAAAGTTATTGGTATGAGATTTTCGAAAAAGAAGTTCGTTCCCGAAAATGTGTCCGTTTAAGGGAACTGTCCGCTTATTGGAGCTGTCCGCAAGTAGAGCTTTCACTGTAGCTTATTTGGTTTGGACTTAAAGTCCACAAGAATTGACGTTTCGTCCCGGCGATCTCACATGAACTCATCAGTTGACTGTAAGGGCCTTGTCAATACGCAATTTTTGTTGAATTCAGTACATCTTACATCGATTTTTTGACAAAAATCCAACGTGAACTAATATCCAATCAAGATTAAAATTCTTATTTAACATTAACGCTTATTTTATCGGCGGGACGAAACGCCAATTTTTGTGGACTTTAAGGCCAAACAAAATAAGCTATTTAAATCAATAATTCAACAAGTCCAATAATAATGCTAAGTCTTCTACGTGGCTGATATATTTCAGTAGTATATATAGAATTTGTATTATAAAAACCTTAAAGTTTTTATTTAACGAACATATGTACATCTATGTATGTAACTATTTTATAATTTGTTGATAGAAATCCTTGGAGGTATATTGCACCGGAAATCTTCCATTACCGCATACACTGATATCTTCTGTTGTATCGACGTTTATTTGTTTAATGAAAAACAAAGAAAACAAACTAGTACTCTCTCATAGCATCCACTGCATATTTTTCGAAGTCGAGAAATTTCTTTCGGAATGTTCGAATACATATCTACATCATCATCGACTATTAAGGTTCCTCGGCTATTCTGGGTGGGTGCTTTATTGATTGGAAGCGGGTTATTTGCTTGCTCTATTAATCGCTCCACTTGATTCCCATTTGGAATGCTGCTAGAAATGCTTGAAAACATCAACTTTGACTTGTGTTGGTGACTTCGTTACTTTCGTTTTCCTTTTTGTTATAACATTTTGCAAGTGTTGTTTCCATCGCGAGATTATTTGATCTCCTTGCTCAATACTCTTCTCTTGCTGCTCTTGTTTGCTGCAGCTTACTCGTATTCACGTGGTGCATCTTCTGTGAATTGTTTCAGGTGCCCGTATTGAGCACTATACCGCGAATTCTTCCTCTGGGTGGTTGGTAACCTATGACGCTTTCGGCTACTTGGCACTTGTACTGTCATCTTTAGAAATAGATTTTTCTCGCTCCAATTTGTCTGGTTCAACTTTTCATGTTTCAAAATAAGGACAACCTACATATGTATAGCCTTTATAATGATCCTCTCTTGGAATATTTTTTCATTTTTATTTTTCAATCGCTCAATGTACTATCTACATATGTATACTTCGAGCAGCAAAATTTACGCAAATAATGAAAGTGCTTTTCTTAATAGACGACAAAACAAATACTTCCATATGTTTTATTCGACCAATGAGACGAGCGTGACTTCATTCTTTATCTATCATTTTAATTCGTAAAGTACAGCTTTGTTAAAACATCTGTCAGAAACAAATAAAATATACCTACGTTTACCGACTTAAAAATGATAATAAAATCTAAGTCCTGGGATTGAAAAGAGTGAAAGTACGAGTAGTTTGGAAAGAATATCTCCCCAAGCGATTTGTTCATGTAAAATAAACGTAGTAGACATATTCTATCCAAACGATTTAAAGAATTCCTTTGATCCCTTTTTTAGTTTAACTTCCATTTAATTTACGATTGTTTGTAATTGCTTCATGGAAAACTTAAAAATAGAAAGCCCTTAAACTATGTGAGTAGTGTGTAAATAATTTGGGGAGGTATGTGTTTTTCATTTTGTTTCTATTAAATATTTTCTTAATTAAATATTAAATGAGTAAAATTATTCATTGTTCATTGACGAAGACCAAGTTGTAGTTGAAGGTTAGAGTTAAAAATCTTCCACTTCACCTGCCTAAGGTTTTCATTCACAATCGTTTGAGTTGAGGTAACATGAAAAAGGTTTCATTGCTCTTACAGATCCAAATTTATATTAGGTGGTATGCACTGCAGGAAAAAATGGAATCTAAAATCTAGTAAGACCGTATTTGGTACAAAATTGTATTAAATCCAGTGAAGCATATTTTAATTCACGTTAGAAACGTGTTTTAAAAAGGTCAACCTAATATGAATATGAATTTTAACCTTTTGAAATATAATTTTGTAACATTCAAAGTGCGATATATCAGAATGTTATTATAACAAAAAAAAAACGAAAACTTTATTAGACTTATCCGGATGTTAATATGCTAAAAAAAACAAAAACTTTATAAGGCTCGTCGAAAGCTCGAGTACAATTCCTATAATTAGACAAGGGTTCCAATAAACAACTTGAGTCTCTTGGATAGCATTCAAGAAAGAGCTTCAAAAATGATAGGCGATAGAAGTATGACAGAAACATTTGCATTTTTCGAGCACGGCATCGTTGTCTTTCATTATTTTAGTTCTTGTGAAATAGCCAGATGCATTGTTACTGATGCGCGTGTTTCAACGAATACTCACCAGATTACGTTTGGGACAAACTTAGAATGCACTTTTAAGTTCAAATTCAGAGATTCTTCCTTTATCCGTACTACACTAATATGGAATGCTTTACTCAGCTCAATATTTCTCTACCATTAAACCAATATGCATCGTATGTCCTTTTAAATCTCCTCAAAATCTCATAAGCGCTCGCGCTATGCTCAAACATTTTGAGGTTAGTCATAATCCCTTTAGTGCGCGCAAAATTATAAAATAAAAGTAAGATGAAAAATTTGATACACATACCTACATTATATGTGTATAACCTTAAGAGGTTGTCTACTGAATCGTACGGTTTATATCCGCTTATTTGGGAATCATATAACAAAAACTCTGCTACTCGTTTCATAGTAGCGTTGACCACGTTATTGGCGTTAAAACATTTGTCTAATAGGTGTTAAGTGCTATTTTTGCTTTCTCTTTTTTAAATGTAATTATTTTTGAATAATCAAGATGAACTATTTGGTTCCATTGAGGCAGTCTACCATTAACCTTAGAGATTCCGGAGAACTTTAAACAACATAAGACAGGCAGACTTTGCAGAAGATCATTCATAAAAAGTGAAAAGGGATTTGGGCTAAACGCTCATCCCTACTTAATGCTGCAGTTCACACTGCTGAACGAGATCTTGAATACAAATTTTAAGAACTCTTTAGAGCCTCAGTGATATTTTTTTTTTTTTTTGAAAAATCTTGCAGAACAATGAATTACGGTCTATTGAATCAAATGTGGATTCAAAATTTACCAAGAAATTGTAAAACATATTGTTTCGCTTCTGGAACGATTCTATGATACAAATTTAGTACCCCTTGGCATATTGGTTAGTGCAAAGGTATTGGATTTGATTTTCAGCACTTGCAAAAAAGTTTTCAGAGATATTCTAAGAGTATCTCTTGTCCTTGTTCCTGGAAACACGCAAACAGAAATGGTTGAGAGTTGTAGGCCACTAGGTCCTGGTGGTCTTTCGGCTGTTGCACCACCAAATTTATTTATAACAAAAATTTAGTCAACGTTAGAGTAACCTGTTCTAAAACGAGATAAGATTTTCTTGTTTTATCCATTAGGTAGGAAGTGTTTCTACACCACCCTTTAGTAGTAAGCGGTCGAGATATCGCAATAGTCTCCTAGACAAGACGGGCTTCTTTTGTATAGATGGGAATGATAATAGTACCTTTGTAAAAGTAAACTAGTAAGCATGTTTGTTCCATATTTGTAAAACTCTGTCGGGGTTGTATCTGCCCCGGGACCTTACTGTCTTTCAGAGTATATACATATTCAAAACGTATATAACTCCAGACTTTGAAATAACTGAATCAAGTGATGCATTTGGAAAGTAGAGAGGAGGATACCGAAATGATACGAAAGATTTCAAGTGATTTGGCAAATCATCTAAAACCACACGTCAGTTTCAAAATGCTATATCACATGAGACACTGCTTTTTATTAATTGTTACTTTAACTCCACTTATCGTCATTTTTTGTATTTCAAGTTGTCAGTTTTCTTATGTACAATTTCACAAAAGTTATTATTAATCAAATTAACAAACAAAAACTAAAATCTGTTAAAAAATACAAAAAAAAAAACAAAATTCAAGTTGAAGAATTTTTTTCCTGCACCCATGTTCTGTAACTTTCGAAGCGATAAAACTCGTAGTCCAGTCAAAGCGTCATTTGACCTTGCGCGCAGAGGCATGGTCTATTTTTTTTTCATGGATCGATAGGTGCTTATGAGAAAGGCTTAAAACCAAATTTGCACCACATGACAACTTTTTTTACCAAAGTTATTGGTAAAAATGTGTTTTGTGTCATTTTTTGGTCATTTGCGAATATCTCAGCTCCACTATCTCGTACAAACAAAAATTAAACATGTATTTATTCCTAATAACATTATCTATTATGTTATAAAAAAGAACATTTGTTTAAACAAATGAAAAAAAAGTTATAGTAAGTTGAAATAATTTTTTGTTGTTTAAAAATCACTTTTTCGTGATTATTAAGAAAAAAGCTCATTTAACGATGAAAGTTTTAATATTTATTATTTAAGTTCTTGTAATTCCCTACAATTTAAAAAAAAAATCAGCACTCTACGATGAACGAAAGCCGAGTAATAAATTATTGAACATAGGTAAGTCAGCACACTCACGCATTTTATGATTTTATGTTTTAATTAATATCTCAGCCCCAGTATGTCGCAAAGTGAAAATAAAAAAACTATATTGCTAATAACAATATTTTCTATTAACTTGCATTTAATTTAATATGTTTGAGCAAAAACATAAAAAGTTACCGTTGGTTTCAACGTTTTTTTTCTTGTTTTTAATACCTTTTTTCATAGTTATTGAGAAAAAAACTGTATTTCACGGTAACTATTTTTCAGTTTTGGATTTTTGTCTTATAGTCTTGCTAATTTTCTTCAAATTAAAAAAAAAATTAGTCAATTACGACAAACGGGAGCCAAGATATTCATGATTTAAAAACTTAGGAAAGCTTACAATTTAGTATTTTAACCTTGTAGCTTGTAATTTTGGTGTCGCCAGCAACAAGACATATTGGTATCCTTCAAACACTCCACACATACTTACACATTATTTGTTGCTTCTTGTTGCTGACGACACCAAAATTACAAGCTACAAGGTTAAGATACTAAATTGTATGCTTTCCTAAGTTTTTAAATCATGAGTATCCTGGCTCCCGTTTGTCGTAATGGACTAATTTTTTTTTTAATTTGAAGAAAATTAGCAAGACTATAAGACAAAAATCCAAAACTGAAAAATAGTTACCGTGAAATACAGTTTTTTTCTCAATAACTATGAAAAAAGGTATTAAAAACAAGAAAAAAAACGTTGAAACCAACGGTAACTTTTTATGTTTTTGCTCAAACATATTAAATTAAATGCAAGTTAATAGAAAATATTGGTATTAGCAATATAGTTTTTTTATTTTCACTTTGCGACATACTGGGGCTGAGATATTAATTAAAACATAAAATCATAAAAAAGTGAGTGTGCTGACTTACCTATGTTCAATAATTTATTACTCGGCTTTCGTTCATCGTAGAGTGCTGATTTTTTTTTTAAATTGTAGGGAATTACAAGAACTTAAATAATAAATATTAAAAATTTCATCGTTAAATGAGCTTTTTTCTTAATAATCACGAAAAAGTGATTTTTAAACAACAAAAAATTATTTCAACTTACTATAACTTTTTTTCATTTGTTTAAACAAATGTCCTTTTTTTTAACATAATAGATAATGTTATTAGGAATAAATACATGTTTAATTTTTGTTTGTACGAGATAGTGGAGCTGAGATATTCGCAAATGACCAAAAAATGACACAAAACACATTTTTACCAATAACTTTGGTAAAAAAAGTTGTCATGTGGTGCAAATTTGGTTTTAAGCCTTCCTCATAAGCACCTATCGATCCATGAAAAAAAAATAGACCATGCCTCTGCGCGCAAGGTCAGGCCCTTTTTCATGACGCTTTGACTGGACTATCGTCGAGAAACGGTGAGAATTGGGACGAAATTTATTTCATCGCTTCGTCGGGTTTCTGTTACTTTGACAGTCGTTAATTCTATCGACTAGAAAAAACGAAATAGGAATCCTAAAAAATTCGAAAAAAATTGGTTTCTGTATCCTTGAAAGCCGATAAGTTTTTCTCTTCAAATGTCAAAATTTATCACTACATAAAAAGCAGGCGAAGCGCGAAAGCAAAGAAAAATGTCGGAGGCAAAAAGAAAATACATAAATAATAAATAATTGATTTAAAAACTTAATTTATAAATATCTTAACACACAAATAATCTTGAACTTGAAAACACTGAATTGAGAAATGTTTTTGTTTTTAAACGATTGAAAAAAAAACATTTTAGTTGAATGAACGATTGAAAACATTTCGTGTCGGTCTTTATTTCGTTCGGAACGAAACGATTGAATAAAAACTGATTTTGATTGAATGAACGATTGATTGAAAAGATCGAATCCTTGAACCAATCAATCAATGATTGATTCGATCTTTGAAAATGAACGATTGGCACAGCTCTAATGGAAACTCCAGTCAAAATATATCTCAAATTGAATTTATCGCAACAAGTTATAGAAACACAAATTTTTCCAGAGGTGATAAGTTATCGCCTGAGTTACAGAACATGTGTCCTGGAAATTGATGGCTTTTCCGAAGAAAGAAAGAGTAAGTTTTTTTTATGTACAGTCCATTTCTCTACCAGCTGGACTTTCGATATCACCAACAGAAGAACGATGAACTTCTGGACTAAGATTATTAATGATGAATCGAGCTAAATTGAAAAAAAAATACCTGAAACTTTAGAAAACCCTTTAGAAAAAATGAACATCGTAATCATTGAAATCCCAAAACAATGATTTCAAGATACCTGAGAAGATTTTTTGTTGGTGAAGAAATGAAATTTATCTTAGAAGAAGTACCATTATAAGTAAATGTTGACCCTTTGTCCTTTTGTGTCAGTTTGTACAAATTTGTTATTTTTAATTAAACACCAAGTCAAAATAAAATCTTTTGTTTAAGAAAAAAATCAACATTTTTCTCTAGAAATCATCCACAGGATAAATTAGAACCTGTTCTGTATTTCCTCTTCGGGAAGGACACACTACTTGTAGGAGGGACACACTACATAGCTTCACAGTAATAATAATAATAAATAAATAAAATTAATCTTCAAAATAGATTCCTCAATAAATCACTCCTTCGGCTTTAATTAAACCAAAGTTCGTTTGTATTAACTTTTTCAATCACTCTATGTCCTTACCAAGCACTCATTCCAGACACATAAGTCACAAATGAGGACATTTGCATGCATGACAATCGACTTGATGCTCATAAAATTATATTGTTATTTTGGAAATATTGAAATTGACATTCACACAATTGACAAAATGCTAAAATGCGACTAAGTACTTCAAACGCACACAGCAGAGTCAATGAAGAAGAACATGACAAAAAGCACAATAAAAGATGTTCGTAAAAAATAAAAAGACAATGCTTCCTATAGCCATTTTATAAGCCACCCCTTTCAACCCAAATCTTGTGGGTTTCCCGCTTTTTCGGTGGAAATAAAAAAAAACTGATTTATTGGTTTGCTTCATCAAACTGTCTATTGTTATGCTGGAATTCATATAGTGATATCATAAAATAATGGAATTGAATATGCCAAAGTATTTGAATGTCATATTTCTTGAAATAAAGGGGATGTGAAAGTCGTTGTCGTCGAACCCTGTGGGGTGGATTTTCTTTGAATCGAAAGAGTTTATCTCATCGTCACTGCTTTTACAACGATGGAACGAATTTTGAATATCGACGTTCGAGTTGTTCTGGAATGAGAAGAAGACTCTTGCTATTCGAAATTTACATATGGCTCGCAAAGTCCCTGCTGAGACTGGGCAATTTATTACAAATCCGGCGCCGCCTTCTATCCTATCGACAGATTTGCTCTTCTCATCATATTTCAAAAAGGATTTTGCCCGTTGAAGAGGGTTAGCTTAGTGCTTCCGTTCCGTTCCTCGAAAGGAAATATAATTTATCTACTCTAGTTGGTCACAAGTAATGTTAGAGAAAATCTGTGTTCAATATTGGAAAATTGGAATGCTTTAAACGTCCAAACCATGTTTTATTATATTCTTATATATCTACTGGTTTTTGCGTTCCAAGTCTGCTTTATTAAAAGAAATACATGAACCCATTACCTCTCAATTTTTGAAGGCAATTCATCAGCTGGCTGTCTTGTGAAACGCATGTCCTCCTACTGCACGCATCAACTTCATACACACACATGCCCAAATTTACAAAATAGTGAAGCTCATTATCCCATAAAACGAGAGACAAAGACACCGTTGACAAATGACGTTATTAATGATGAAAGCTTATGCGTCCGCTTAACCAAACTAACATGCAACACCATCCGAAACGAAAACGAAACAAGGTGCGGAATTTTAATTATTTAATTAATTTGAATCAGTGATTCACGCAGTAATATAATAAGCAAAGTAAATAATAAAAATGATAATAACAATAATTATGATTTTTATCCGATTAGGATAGTATACATTAGGTTTAGTATTCATTCAAAGGTGTCCCTTGCACATTGTTAGTTAATCCAGGAATGGCCATCAACGAAAGGATGCGAGGGTAGACCTTTCAAAATATTCACTCACTCTGCTTAAACGCGTGCATACGAACTATTAATAGTATTTAATTATTTTCTTGTATGGGTGGGACGCGCACTAGTAATGAATTTCGTCAGCCTTGAGTGACAAATGATGTCATTTTCGTCAGATGGTCGTCTTTCTTCTAAAAATATGTGTTTTAAGGATAATACTACTGTCCGCCGAGTTCACTGTTATACACACAGTACGAGTAAATTACATGCTTGTTAACAGAAAACAAACCCCTCCCCTTCAACTTACAAAGAAAACCTATGGGTGGAAGGCATTTAAGTTTATGTTTTTTTATTTTCTTTTAAGCAAACTTTGGTCTCAAGCATACACCTACGAGTAGATCTAATTTATATGAAGGTTTTTATAATACAAATTCTATATACTACTGAAATAAATCAGCCAAGTAGAAGACTTAGCTCTATTATTGGACTTTTTGACAAGGTCCTTACAGTCAACTGATGAGTTCATGTGAGATCTAATTTATATCTAATCTAATTTAATTTTTCAAAATATTTAATAGGAGCATATGTTCAGTTGAAATCTAAACTGTTTAAACAAGTCGAAAAAAGGTAAAAAAAAATTGAAATTAATAGTCGTTTACGACCGCTTTTCCTAGCACAGAGGACTAGCAAATCAACGAGTCATCAATTTGCGATGATAGTAAAATATACCGACGGTTCGAAGGTGGATACTGGTTTTGGTGCAGGGTTCTGTTTAGAAACCCTTGGACTAGCCAGCACGTTTATACTTTTTGATTACAGCAGTATCTTTCAAGCTGAGGTCCTGGCAGTGGCGAAAGCTGCTAGACAAGATGGCGATACTACAATCAAGCTGATATCACTTTTTTCATTGATAGCCAAGCGGCAACAAAAGCGATTTCTGACATTGCAATCGGGTAATGAAAGCGCTTACACATGACCTTAATTCGAATTCGAAAGCAAAATTCTAGCTATAACAAATAAGATGGAGTTCGATACCTGAGAAAACAATGGCCTGGTTTCAGCAAACAAAAGACAGACATTATCATCCAACTGAGTAAAAAGTGTCTTTCTATTCTCGTGAGCATCACCACCGGTTACAACCAACTGGGTTACCACAGTAAGAAACACAACTTATGCAGAGGATTCGGTGACAAGGAGATACGTGTGGATATTTCTTACTATCTGTGTCATTGCCCTGTACTATAGGTATAATAAGGCTCCTAGTGAGACACTTCTTCAGCGACTTGAAGAACGGGTCCGATGTTGGGATGATTTATCAAGCCTCTCCTCAACCGGGAGGTAATGTGATCACAGAAATTTCCTCAATAACTTAGAAGTACCCTCCGATATTCAGTCTGTAGCTTGCTGAATGTCATAGGAATATCATAGGTTTCAAAACATGGGAGACACAACGGATCTACATTGATCTGACTAACTGTCAGCCCATTAACTTAACCTACATCTGTGAAATTTTTGGAAAATCTGCTTGAAAGAGTGGTACTTTCTACCGTTTGCACAAACCTCAACAAGCAACAACATTAATGTACCTCAGCCAATGTTTCCATCGAGACTACAAAAACAAAATCGAAGAGAGTCTAATAAAGCAGTAGGAATTCTTTCTATGCAAATATAAAAAGCTTTTTAGCAACGATATTAACAGAGGGCTTAAAAATAAATGTTTCTGACTTCTATATTTGCATAATAATAATATTATTATATATTCAAACTTTTACTGAGTTGATTTTATAAAATATTTTAGTGGTTGCCAGCCAGTGACGTAGCGTGCCATCTCGGCGCCCGGGGTGGTAGACCCATTTTGCTGCCCCCATTCAATATTTAATTAAAATTAAATTTCCAGACATCATTTAACAGACAATGAGGTATCTTTTATTGAAGGTAAAGGAAGGATGAGCAGTTTCACAAAAGGATTCTCCAGGCCTTACGAGCAGCGAAGTCGGAAATAAATTTGTCAAAATCAATATTTGCAGCCAATTCGTTTTCAATCGACAATATAGCCAAGTTTCAAAGTCTAGTGGAGCTCATAGTGATGGATCTGAGATAATTTTTAATTAGCTTTAACTTCGAATAACTTCTCTTTTTTTTTTTACACTATCATAATTGGTCGAAGAAAGCTTATAGCAAGCTCCGTCTTTCGACCAATGGTTTGCCAACACAGAGAACTGTGTTATACCACCGGCTCATCATTTAGTGCAGTGTTAGTTGTTAGTAGGCAAACTCTATTACAATTAACACTGACACAAGAAAACATGAAAAATAAACAAATAATATTACGTAAGAAAAAAACAATAACATAACATGAAACAAAGAACATTTAGGAGCGTGGACCACTGATTTTGAGTAGGTTTTTTAATTTACTTTTATTTATATTAAAATCAAAAATATTTGAATTCCAATTTACAAGTCTACCCATACGTATGAAGGGCTCATGCATGCCATAGTTGGTCCTATGTGTTGGGACCTTAATCATATCGATGCCTCTCACTAGCGACACTAATTGACAAAGTCAAATATAAACGAATCAAGATCACTATATTTGGAACCGAAATTCCCAGATTCAGTTTTTGAATTAACTGGACGAGCTCCTTTGCCCCCTATAACTTCCTCTGATTCAGAACTGGCGACAAACTGCTGGAGACGCTTCCGCTCCATCTAAAACTCGTTCTTGTCGATGTCTTCTAATACATGGGAAAGATCACATTCGTACTTGCTATCCAAAAGTTTCGCTGGCGTCAAAAATCAGAACTTGTCCGCTATTTCTTGAACTTGCTGGAATCGAGTCGTCATTTCTTGAAGGATCTTGTCAAATGATGCGAACACCTCTCGACGGAGTTCCTGCTCCTGAGACAAAGCTGCATCTGCGGATTCATCGCCATGTACGCGTGTTTTCTTGCGAATTCTTCCCCTTCTGAGCTCGATTCCGAGTTTTTCGCAGAGAGTCAGCAAAGTCGATTGCGGCTTGGACGAGAAAGAGCGCAGAGTTTCTGAGCACACTTATCCACACTCAGTCCTCCTTGCTGCAGATAAATCTGTGCGTCATCTACTTCAGGTAGCACTGCAGCCCAAAAGCCAAGAAAAGTGAGGAAGTTGAATGACTGCATGGCTGTCAGAAGAAGACGAGCTCCCGATCTTGTTTCGGAAGTTTGAGATGAATCCGTCAATTCTCCCAGTACCTCAAGAACTTCCTCAAGCTTATTTTTAAGCATCTTGACAGCTTCATGCCTAGCGCTTTAGCGCGTTTCAGTGACTCATTTCACTGCTTGACCTGTGACGGCAACCAAAGCGTTCCACGGAGCAGTTGATGCAGAAAAGAAGGCAAATAGCTTCTCCAGAGTTCCAAAAAATGTCACGGAATTCACTGATTCAGAAGCAGCGTGTACCCCAGCCAAGTTGAGTGAGTGGTTTGTGCATGCAACGAATGTAGCTTTCGGATTCAGTGCTTTCTTTAATCTGGGCTTGAACTCCATGGTGGATCTCTAACATTGTGGCAGCGTTGTCATAAGCCAGTCCTCTCTGTATGTCCAGACCGTCGTGATTATATCGTTGCTGAGATCTTCTGCCTTTTTTTCCTTTTGGTTCGAAGAAGTCGATGAAATATTCTACCACGGCGACCTTTTCTCCCTCGATATGTACGTATCACAGAACCTGGCTCATTTGATCTTTGTGGGAGATGTCTGGTGTACTGTCGAAGATTACGCAGTAATATTAAGCTTCTTGAATGCGAATGGATCGAACTGGCTGTCCCAGTAAGTTTATCAATTCTCTTGCTCTTGCTCCCAGCCTTATCTTTGTCAGGTATTACATTAGAAGAGGGTCATATTTAGCTAGGAGAGGTGCACTAACTCCTTGCTTGTCACTACTCACCGTCTACGAGCTCACGGAAATCAGCCGAAAGCGTGAACGACGAATCACAGGCAGGATGGCAAATTTCAAATTTACGTCGCCCCCTCTGCCCCACCCACGCTACGCCACTGTTGCCAGCGAAAAGAAAAACGATAATCTGCAAAAAATTAAAATGTTGTCACTGCTAAGATCCAAAAAGGGAATCTTTGAAAATGATCTTAGACTCACTCAATGAACTAATCAAATAACTTCGAAAAAATGCAAGCAACCTGCTGTAACTTGATTGCAGTTCTTGACTGAAGGATCATTTTGGGTAATATCCACAGAGCTTCTTTTTCCTCGCTGCTCCGTTCAACTTAAAAAAAGCTAAATCATCGACTAGTTTCTTGTAAGTATTTAAAGGTGTGTCCACACCAAAGAAACATTTCAGGAAACATTGTTTAAAAAACGTTTCTGAAATGTTTCCCATTTGTTTAAAAAACATTTCAGAAATGTTTCTGATTTGGTTTTTTGGTGTGGACGCTTTGAGAAACATTTCTGAAATGTTTCTTTGTTTCCCATTGTTTCCAGATTGAGTTGTCCGTAAATTTATTCCTCGCCTGTGTTGTTGTTTGAATTTTTTTTTCTACTTAATTTTTATCACAATTTATATTTTCGCAAGTTTCAGATATATTATGGCTTTTTTGATTTTATTTTTAAAATTTTCGTCAAGAGTGGATCCGAGAGTCCAGACCAAAGAAAACATTTCAGAAATGTTTCTCTGTTCCCGAAATGTTTTTTAAATGTTTCTGAAATGTTTCTTAAATGTTTAAAAAATGTTTCTTTGGTCTGGACACACCTTAACGGATAATTTAAGTTTGGAAAATAAAGTTAAATTATACACGCTAGAACAGAAATGCTTAATTTAAACTTCCTAAAAAGATAGATCTATCAAAAACTTTTTGCGTCCGTATACATAATGAACGTGAGGATTTAATTCACTACTGGAAGTTTGTTCAATTTTTCAAGAGATAAAGAGGCTATATTTTAGAAAGACCAGACTGACTAGACATAAATGTTTGAGAAAATTTTAAATAATTATTGCAGACACATTTTTTAAAAAATTATATCAAATTGCAAAATCTAATAAAAGGATTCCTAAAATTTAATTTAATTAATTTAATTCTCAATCTATTTTAATGTAGCTCTTATTATAACTTAAAACAAAGAAACAAGGATTTTGAGTTGTAAAGAGTTGTGCACTGCACAAATGCTGAAAGAAGCCGATGAATGGACACTGGACAGTATGTCGCTTGACCTATGACCACGAACGCAAAGACTGAGAAAAGAACGTTAAATGCTCTCGATTCTGGATATATGAATTTGTTGATAAGGGGATCACATTTGACAGGCATATTCAAGAAAGGGGGCGAAAAAATTTATATCGGGTCATGTAGATGATAGGAGATTCTTTGCACCATATCGTTTCACTAAGTGTTGAGTTCATTTTAAGAATAATCTGAACACCACTCAATAATACCAAGGTCAGGAATCGACTAGACGGTGGATATGGGTTAATAATGGAGAAGGTAGAGAGGGGGAGGATGCGATCTCATGAAAAAGTGCTTGATTGGCATTCGGCAATATTTAGCTCCAAGTAATTTTTGAAGCATCAGACAGAAAAACTGCCGAGTTCAAGTTTAACAAGAGAAGATTTATTTTCTCGACGAAATGGAGTTGAAAAACTTGGTATGGGAAAATTTGTTGACAATTTCAATATCTTCAATAATAAAAATAAAAAGAAGAGAACCTAAGGAAGAAGAATTCATCAGAGGAGGTAGAACAGAATCGAACTTAGTGGTTACGTTTCTTTTCAGGTAATAAGAAATCCACATTATTTACAAGCAATATATTTGGTCACTTGAAGCAAATATTAAACAGAATTCCAAATCTTTCTGTTCTTTCATTAAAGTGAAACGAAAATCTTATGGAATTCCATCATATATGGTTCATGGTGGTACTACCGGTGATAATTTCAACCAAATTTTTAATATGTTTGCTTCGTTCGATTGAACTTTAAAACAACTGACTCTTTTGACCATAATATAGCATTTTCTAGCACTTCGTGTGTCGATTTGGGGTTTCTATCGGTGTCTGAAGAAGAAATTATTAGAATTATCTTCCTTAGAACCAAGTCCGAAAGTCGCTCCTGATGATTTGCCACTAATTCTTCTCAAATCGTGCAAAATTAGTTTAGCCAAACCCTTATGCATAATTTTCAATAAATTTTTAGCCAGTGGCGTGTTTTTAGATTGTTGGAAAAGTTCTTTTATAACTCCTATACATAAAGCCGGCTGTAAGAACCAGATAGATAACTATAGACCTATTGCCAAGCTCCAGGTTTTACCCAAAGTATTTGAAGCGATCGTAAAAAATAAACTGTATGCTATTGTTTGTAATCATACGAGTATTTCAGAATGTCAACACGGCTTTGTTAACGGTAGGTCCACTGCTACTAACCTGACTATTTTTACAAATTTTTGTTTTAATAATATGGAAAGACGGAATCAAGTTGACACAGTTTATACTGATTTCGCAAAAGCTTTTGATCGCGTGCAACACTCAGTTTTAGTGAGAAAGCTTGAACAGTTTAGTTTCCATTCGGTAATTTTAAAATGGATTCATAGTTATTTGACTAATCGTACACAGTTTGTCAAGATTGGTTCTTCCAAGTCGAAAGTTATTTACAATTTTTCTGGTGTTCCTCAGGGCAGTCACTTTGGCCCCCTTCTTTTTTTGCTCTTTATAAACGATTTACCTTCTTTCGTTAAGCATTCAAATTGCCTTCTGTTTGCGGATGATGTTAAGTTATTCAAATCCATAAGATCTTTAGCTGATACTCATGAACTTCAAGAAGATGTTAATAATGTAATGAAATGGTGTTTACATAACGGATTGGAATTAAATATTAGCAAGTGTTCAATCTTATCGTTCGCTAAAAAACTTCTCCAATTATGGTTTAATATAATATTGGGAGTTCCATCTTAAAAAGAGTGGATTGTCAAAAAGATCTTGGTGTAATTTTTGACTGCAAGCTAAAATTTTCAATGCATTATGATTTTATAGTCTCACGAGCTAATTCTCTATTCGGGTTTATTTGTCGCCAAAGAGTTTCAAGATCCATACACCTTAAAGGCTTTATATAATTCTTTAATACGGTCTAGATTAGAATACTTCTGTATAATATGGAGTCCCCACTGTCAGCGTAATGATGTTCGGATCGAAAGGGTTCAAAAGCGTTTTACCAAATTTGCCCTTCGTAAGATGGATTGGAACGGTAACTTACCAAACTACGAGGCCAGATGCGCCTTATTAGGACTAAAAACTTTAAATAAAAGACGAATTTATTACGGTGTTTTTTTTGCACAGGATGTTTTAACTGGACATATTGACTGTCCGTACCTGCTTTCCTTATTTAATATTTACTCTCCATCTCGCACTCTACGTCCCAGAGATCATTATTTCTTTTATGTTCCTAGACACAATACTAACTATGGTCTTAACGAGCCAATATCCTTAGCATGCATTCATTATAATTCTTATAAAAATTCAATTGATTTCAACATGGAGAGACCGTATACTATACTATACAAATCTTATTATGAGTTTAATGTGAATTGTATAAATTTTGTTTTTAAATTTAATGTAGTTATAATCAAACCATATGTATATATATATTTTTTGTAATTGTTAATGTAGTCTATGAAAGTTATATTCTTGTTAGACGTAAATAAATAAATGAATAAATAAACAAACGAGTGATTTTAATTGAAAACGCGACTTGTTTTGGAGACGGTTAAGAAGCTAAAACAAGCAGAGGACATAAAAATCGTTATTAACGAGCGACTAGGAGTGCTTGGGCTGAATAAAACCCCCACCTTTAAGTAGATTTAAATCCACTCATGCTTTGTTTGCTATCCATAAACTCAATTTATGGCAATTCCTATTTCTCTTTCGTTGCCCTTACTTAAAATATATAATGTAATACAATTATTTGTATAGATGTAGATTTGAATCTGTATTCATTATGTTCACTTTGGCAGACGGAAGAGTATCCATGACATACATACATATATACGTGAAATAATTTCATCATTTTTAATTGTTTGAACGGACCTTTGGTCTAAATGGGCAAACATTTATTTTCTTTTTTAGGTTATTGCTATCGCTCAATTGTTTGTTTTTACAAATCCTGTATAACTTGGTAAAAGCCTCTTCCAGATTGACAAATTAAAAAATTAGATAAAGATGGCTTTCTTTCAAAAACCTAGTTAGTTTAGATTTAACAAAAAAGACATTCAAGTTATAATTGCATAACGTCTTAGGTCTGAAAGTATAAATTTGTATTCAATTTTCGGTAGTTTTTTGGTTTTGTACTATGTGTAGAATGTAAATATTAATTCATTAAGTTCTCCCACCAAACAACGTTCAACTTCGTCTTAATATGGAAATAAAAAAAAAAGATTTAATTTATAAAAAAACAAAATCGTCAAATAGTTTCGCACTGCACTGTATGCAGCCCCACAGAACTAGGGTTGTACATACATCATCAAACTCTAATGGCTATGTACCTATTTAAAATAATTCCTTCCACCATCGCTCAGTTATACACAAAGGGTAGTGATTCCTAAAACGGACTCTTATAAAAAGCAAGAGCGAAGACTTTTTTAATCTTACAAGAACGCTATAAGAAGCACACTAAGACAAAAAACACGAAGATCGACAGTAAAATTAAGCCTACTTTCAGGAAATTCTATATCAGGAGATATATTGATCATCCGTAGATGTATGTGGGTGATTCTACAAACAATGGAATAAAATGTTACAAATTTCGGCACGACATTTTTGGAAGCCAAAGACGTAAAAGTTCTAGTTCTAGTTGATCATTAGAACGTCTCTTTGCATTGTTGAAAGCAGTCAGTCAAAAAAATAAAAAATGACGATTTTAAGGACTTTTTTGAAAAAGAATGTTCAGGAGACTGAGTTTTTTTTTAAGGGAACTGAATAAATCCTGATTTTTTTTTGTATTTTCTCTTGGGTACGCATTGAAATATAAAAATTAAATTTAATTATCTAGTCTTCATTAACATACAAATTCATGGTTAATACATATAACTTAGCATTTTATTAAAAGAATATAATATATTATAATAAAATCTTTTTTTCTACTTAGAATCAATTTAAAATAAATTATATTCTTTTTAAAAATTTTAAAAATATTTCGCAATAAAGTTCGAAGTTCAACATATGTAACTAAAAATTATCATATCATTTGTTCATTTATTATCCAGGGTACTGAGGCCAGGGGACTGAGGTTTTTAATAGTTTTTGCGCAAAAAAGATATTAAGGTTTCACTTAAAAAAAAAACCAAAAAATATATATAATATTACAGTTTTATTAAACCTATTCTATACTGCTAATAAATATGCCTACAAATTTGTTTTGTAAAAATGTGCACAAATATCTTTTTCACAATATGTACTAATATAAGAAACAGAATCGAGTTGCGCCACGATTTTATTGTAAGGAGACTTGGTACTTCAAATTGCCAGTACTGGAAACTCAATCGATATCCTAGTTCCTAGTTTTTGATTTTTTCGACTTTTTCAATATTCAAGGGGACTGATATGAAATGCGGGGGACAAAGTTTAATTAGTTTTTTTTTTGTAAAAAAAATCAATTACTTAAAAATATTTTTCTAATTCGCAGCAAAGATGTATTATTTGGCTTAACGTCGGTGGAATTCATTTTAGTATGAGACCTGAAATAAGAGAACGGTAATAATTTTTCTTTGCGAAAACGCACTGGGGACACGTCAGGCGACTGAGAATCAGACACTTTGAAGAATTTTTTGAGCAAAATAAAATAAGTTCACCCTAATAATATTGTTAGGCCAGGTAGATATCAATCAGATTTAATTTTATAAAAAAAAAGAACAGATTGAATAATTGAACGGATTTTAAAATATTTCTTGGGCCGCCGAAAAGTCCATCCTTTGTAGGATCACCCATTCACAAGTTAAGACAAAACTTCAGAATATACTCTATTTTTAGATTCTTCGTGTCTCTAAAAGTGCAAGCCCTGAGACAACAGTCTCATCTGCTTCCTCGCAGTTTTTCATCACAAATTTACACAGCACTGTTCTGTAAGTTTTTTATTTATTAATTTCATTTTACTGCTCGGGTACATGAATCGACAGAAGAAATTATTTTTTTTTATTTCTTATTATTTATACTTTGTATTTTTTGTCTCTTCTCTCTCCGAAGGAATTTTTTGCTTGGATGCTGATGCTAAAGTTTTTCAACACCACGCCTCCTGTGATTTTCCTGTGCGCTATGAATGTATCTTAACACAGTAGGTGGGTAAGGTATTGGGGTTGGGGAGCAGGGTGTATGAGACAGTCTTTTCCGTCGCTGGAACTCCTGCTGGTGACGGAGCTAGTGCTGCTGCTCCAACAGACTTGTTGTCTGCGTGGATAAGTTGCAGATTTAAACTGTGGGAGTAGAAGACACCATTAAATGTACCTACTCCTGGCTTAGTTAGTCTTAGGTTGTTGTTTTTGTTCCTTGTTGTTGCCAATTGTTAATGTTGGCTAGAACGGGGTAGGTAGGGTCTGCATTTTGATGGCACCTTCCTTCAGTGGGTGGCTGACTTTAGGTACGAGTAGATATACGTAGTTATAGGTGGTTGAACGACGACGCGGTCGTGAAGTGCACTTTGTGATGATTTTCCGGGCTTTCTTGGAAATTTGCGCTCAGACAAAGTGGCATGAGTGTGAAGTAGTTGATTGGATAGGTGTGATGAGGTGAGTACGCGAGGTCAGACATAGGTTTTTTCAGTTTGTTTTTTGTATTTTGTTCCAAGGTTTGCTTGATCTTTTTACTGTTTAACACCACTTCTGAGAGGAATGCTTGTATTTGAATTCGAAATTTAAATGTGTATTGACCCTCTGTACTTGGGTCTTTCTATAGGGTATCAACTGAAAGGATAAAGAAAAGAAAATATAATACCTTGGTTTTGTAAGGAAAGCTCTGTCAAACATACGTATAATGTTAATAATAATGGCTGATGTATATAGAATCAAAGAAAAGTAGAGTAATTTATGTAACGGATCTCAACGGTATGATATGGGCCTAAATCATCAGTATCCTCTCGATTACATTCGATTACATATTAGAACTTATAATAAGGAACTTATGAAAGCTCTTGATTCGTAGAAATAACGGAACGATTTACATGGATTCTCAAATGTAATTTTGATCCACAATCATTGAGAATCATTATTCTTCATATTACCTACAGGGTGTGGCAATGTCAATTCTAATGAAATAAGTATGAAAAAAATAAAGAGGTCAGGCACAATAAACTTCCTTGGTATGTTCCAGTTTCCAGAACCAATTTTCCTTTTCCACAAAAAAGCAAGTTGTTGTTGGAAATGTTTTCTTTTATTTTCTTCTTAAATTACTCTGCCCCCACTACGACCCCTTCAGCCGTATGTTATGAAGTTATGTTGCAGAACTCCTTATATTCTCAACAAAATTAATCTTTTTGCAGTTTTTATAATATTTACACCTTCTATCTTTCCAATATTATTAACTCTATTTTGGTCTACCCTGACGCATGTAAATGGAAATTGCTGTTTTTATATGAATATTAGGTAAATTTGTTTTAAGAAGAAATATCTTTTTCATATCTTCGGGGAGCCTTCAGATATATCAAATTTAAAAGCCTGTGCTTCTTGCCCTATTTTCCTTATTCCCTATAATTTTTGACTTTCAGGTCAGGAAATGCGTATTTAATCACAATGTCTTACTATTTTTGGCTTCTGAATTTAACAATACTAAAAATTAAAATCAACAAGAAGTTTTCGGAAAATTCTATAGATCTTATAATACTTGAGAATCCTGCAGATAAAAAATAGGAATTTAAGATTTTTAACCTACGTTTTAAGGACGAGTTAGTAGACGTAGGAGTGAATTTTAATTTTGTCATCATAAGGCTTTTACAATTTTTTAACAATTCGAATAAGGATTGGCAAAATCCGTCAGCCAGCGAATGCTTTAAGTATGAAAATAAGAGGATTACTTAAATTGGTTTTTAAGGACAGTTTACCATAAGAGTCGTTTTACAAATATTAATAATCTTACTAATATTTGTTAAATATAACATAGCTACTAAAACGTTTTAAAGTGTGCTCGTTTATTTGACAACCTGTCAAGAAACACAATAATTAGAAATACATACATTTCTAGGACTTCAAGAAACGTCATCAGTTTCCATAGTCTCGCACTTTGGATCAGTCAATCGCATGCTTAACTGACCTAAGTTTCATGAACATTATCCGAAAAACATGAGGAGGTAACTCGATCTCGCACTGTAAATTGTGAAATCTAAGTCAGAAGTTGAAAATCTCAAAAATAAAGACAGGCCAAATCCATTCGTCAAAACTATTATAATCAGATAGATTTGTTTTAATATATTAAACAAAAATACATTAAACCAATAAAACACCACACAAGCAATTACAAAAACTATCTGGATTAAATGCAGTTAAAAATCTTAATTCTTATAAAGACCTCTTCCTTAAAATTCTCAACATTTTAACTGTAAATGATCAATCAACCGCTAATCATCACTCCGCAGTCATGCACGTAAAACATCAACGTTACAAATTCGACCAGCCCATGGCATATTTTCCCAAGAAAATTTCATCAACTTCCCGATGTTTTATGACCTTTGCATGGTCTAGCTTTGTATATTCGGAGAATCTCAAAACAAAACTGTTTTGATTAATTTCTATCTATAGATCATCAACGCGTTCTGGCCCAATGCATGTTGGAGTTGACTGGTAATTTCGCCTTTCAAACGCTATTCAGAGCCAATCCAACACCTTGTGTCGCTCGAAGATATTTAACGCTATCATTTGCATCTACTTACCACACTCGAAAGATGAATTGACTCCTTGGTAATTTGTCAGTGCATCATCGCATTCAGTCTTGGTCGTTTCGCGGTGCGCCAATCCGCCATCCGAAAATCTGCATTCCTTTGCAAGTGCATATGAAGCGCGCAAACATAGATACCAAACAATTTGCGTACATATACACGAGTAAACGATGCTCCTTCCACGTTTACGCCGCAGACGACAGAGCGTAGTAGGATAAACTATCTTCCACTATCCGTTATGACATTTCAACTATTTATAGCGAAGGAGTAAGAATTTACAGAACGGCACACAAAACGCGCAATGGCCACAAAACGACCTGCCTCAGGCTATCAATTAAAACGCACACTTTGCGCAAAAAATTTCCGAAGTACTTAAGGTTTCTTTCATAGTT
Source organism: Chrysotoxum bicinctum (assembly GCA_911387755.1). NCBI lineage: Eukaryota > Metazoa > Arthropoda > Insecta > Diptera > Syrphidae > Chrysotoxum > Chrysotoxum bicinctum. The sequence continues at coordinate 93,174,800 of OU426990.1, read as the reverse complement.
GCATCAAGCACATCCGGCCATATAGCCTTTTATGCAGTCGACATTAGGACGTTGGGTTAATGAAGGAATAGATCAGGCGCAAAACATCGTCAACAACCTTGTGGGTGTTAAGTCTACTAGAAAGAGGAATCAATATTGACAAATTACTTATCTACAGAACCTAGCAAATTGGACACGACGATGTGTGGTTCTTTGATCCGCGCATTTGAAATGCCTCAACGAGAAGAGTAACCTTTCGATGTAGTATCGAATCCTCTAACAATATAAATGACCGTCGATTATAGAATGAACATGAATAATCTAAAATCGTTTGAGCCTCTGTCCGATTAGTGTTAGTCTTGCCATCCGTCGACTAAAGAGATGGTAAAAAGATACACATCTCTAGATTGAGAACTATACCTTCGTCATCAACGTAAGGTAGAAAGGAATTATATTTCAAAAAGTTTCTCAAGGAGCTGCAAGTTTTAATTAAATAGAAACAGAAAAGTTTTAATAAAGGATTAGTCACGTTGGCCATTGATTCGTACCGAACATGGTTTGGAGTTTTTCTTAACAATCAGGGATGGCTGTGGAGATATTTAAAACGAAAATAATATCATCTGAATCATTAAATTAAAAAAAATTAAATTGGCGCTAGCTGAGTATCTGCTAACTTAATCTATTTTTTATCAGAGAAAACTAGCCAAGTTCCTTTTGTAGTTTAACTAAATTAAGGTGTTGTCGAAGTCGCGGTGTTCGTTTATTCTTCCTGTCGCTTTATTCCCATTATTGCATCGTACCAGAAATCCTTGCCTATTAGAAGTTGGTTATACCCCGATGAAGATAGAATTTGACAAACCTTCCAAGAGTATCTCTTGTCACAAAAAGTACTTCTTATCTAAGCCGTTTGGACTCGTCAGAAAATTATAGAACTGTGCCCCTTTTTCACCTTCCTAATTTTTTTATTTTGTTTAATTATTTTATTTGAATCGTTCTACAATCAATGAAGATATGAAAATTATTTCTGTTTAAGTGGAGTGATTGAATTAAATTCAATTAAAAGCTCAAGTGACCTCAATTCCAAGGTGCGTTTCGCCCAGGTACGACAGTGGGCTCATCAGTTAGATGCTGCCGCACTCTTTTAAGACGCAAATATTGGTCGATGTTTACCGACTCTCATAAAATTTACAGCCTAAATAGAAATAATTTTCATATCTTCATTGATTTAATAGTCTGACCACGGACATTATTATTCTAGGTGTCTGAATTTAATCAAATTCCCCTAGAAAAAATAAATTCACAGTTTATTAAAGATTATGAGATGAGATAAGATAAAATAGAGCGAAACAAGAAAAAGGGAGAGCCAAGATCCATGGCAACATCGTTGGCTTGAGTATTACAAGTCTGTAAAAATACTGTACTGATCGTAGCAGCCAAGTAACAGCTTGGCCTTAATAGAGAATGCAGGCTTGGGAAATAAAATATCGTGCCAATTTTCTTCTTTACGAAATGCTCTTCAGAAATTACTCTTGCTATTCCGAAAAATATTAGCAACATGTTGAGTTGCTACAAACTAGCAACAATGTATTTACATACATATATCGTTTCAACAATGTTGACAGACCGGGCAACTCTTGGAGTAATTGTAAGTGCGTTAGACTGTCATGATGGTTTCGATTCCCAGCCCTTACCACCTTAAAAACGAAGAAAAAAGTCTCTTGCGAGAAAGTGACAAATACTCCAAGAGTATCTGTCCTGAAAATGGTTCTCATCTATGTAAGTCCTTCATCCTGAACAGGAAAATATATACATACCTCCTGCATTCCTGCTAAAGTGCCATGATGGTTGAAAGTTCTAACTCATTAGTCAATAGTTTTTTAAAAGCTGCTATTTCTCACGTGTATTTTAAGTTTGCATTTACGTGTTTATTCTTCTGAAGTCTTAATGTGTGATCAAACATTATTGCTAGGATTATTTTTATTGGCGGAGGCTCTTGTCTGATAAAATAGGGTCTACGTATAGTTTCGTTAACGCAAAGCATTTATTTAAAGAAATTTTCGATTTTTTAGTTACATAATTAAATAACGGTAGATTTGTTAGAAAGGATCAATATTTAGTATTTCCTATTTACTATTTCCAATGTAAATGTTAAAAAAAATTAATGGTGTACATTTTAAGGACTTTCATGATACAGCCGAAGAAAATTGAGATTTTTACATGAGTAATGCCATTAAAAGAATAATTTAATAATCTAGATTTATGAAGATATTACGTTTTATCATTTTATGCATTCAAACAAATGTACTTCGTTTTTAAAATTGGTTTTCTATTAAAAAAATATTTCTTTTATACTAAGACACATAATTATACACGTATAAATGCTTTAATATAAACTGAACAATTCTATCAGTTTGTTTTTAGATTTCCCAGTGTATACCCACGTATACAATACAAGTATACCATCCCTGTTCGACAAGTATACCTTACTCATTTTAATACAAATAATTTTTAAATCACCAAAGCCCTTTTATCGGCTTGTCCCTTTATTGCGTTGAACTTAGAGTGGCACTTGACCACTTGACTTGTAGGCTGTGCGACAACTTTTCCGTCGCATATTTTTCGCGGGCAACCCTTTACGCCACTTCATCCTTTCTCAAGTAAAGTTACTTTATTTTACAAGTATCATCCGTACTGTTTTGCTTCATGAAATAAACCTTAATTAATGCAGCAGTGAATTGATGGATTCATGGCACACGTGCCATCCTGCATTTTAACCATCATTATTATCCGTCTCCGTATACAATCAAACCGCCCCCAGTAGTCAACATCATTTCTGCAAATACATTTCAGACTAGTCAATTATTAATTCTCTTTGTAGAGTGTCCTTTCCCATGTCCCAATCAGCTCCAAATCAATTGAAATATTTTCCCTTTAATGACACACTGACAGATACAATTCCTGCTGATTAACTCAGCAGCGTCTTCGGGAATTCCAAGTGGCGGACGAGCCTTAAGAGTCTTACCAATCATTCGATTAATTCCGATTGATTTTGAACAAGAGGCAAAAAGGTGCCGCCAAAGTGGAACCCAAGCGCTTTGCTGGTGATTAATTACGACACGTTCCATTCTGTTGCATAGAAATTTCACATCTGCAACCGCGAAACTTAATCCGCGTTTGACATGGTTAAGACGAGCGATTGGCCTTGAACGCTCCAGGCTCAAAATTCTTCACATACTATTCGAAGAGATCGCAATGTGAACAACAAGGATATCGGACCAGATCAAAGAACTGCCCGACGAAGAAAACGCAGGACTTAGAAAATCCAATTATTTGTTTAAAAAACGGAGCAATGAACATCGATCAGTATCAGGCTTAGGCTAGCTTACTGGGAATTAAATCATCTAGTACAGCCCGGACAAGCCTAAACTAACAGCCCACAGTCTACAGAACATGATCAGAGCCCATAAATAACTTCCAATTATGTTAATGAGTGTGTTTGTTGCAATAAATATTTGTCACTTTAAAATTTGTCGCTTAGGCACTCTTAAGTGTTTGTTTGGTGCGCTTTGTTTGGACAGACGGCCACCCACCTACGTGTCTCATTTAGACACTGGACCGTCAATATATCACGTTGTGGGTATATTGTATTCTAAATGAATTTAATAAAGTGGTGTCTTGTATAAATTGCAATGCGACAGCATCTTTTCGTGGCAAATAATCTATTCGATGATGGACACAAGTTGTCTGTGATAAAAATAGGGACATACATAATTATTATTGTCCATTGTTTCCTATTGAAATGTTAATGTCGAAAATATCTATTCATTTTAATTTCTGTAAAATAAATCTATACAAGTCAATTTGTATTAACATGGTCCTTCGTTTTCATGAGCCTGTGACCTGAGACAAATTGCAAAATTAACACTTTAAGAAAGTCATTGAATTATTTCTTTAAAATCTTCCGTTCATATGCGCATCAAGACTCTTGTGTCACTCTCACTCCAGATCTATACAACTCTTAATACATACAGCCGTTAATTTTTCTGAAAGATTCGTCATACATTGTCGTTTGTAACAATATACCTACAGCAAAAATATTCCAAATGTTATCCTAATGGCCAAACAAATCACATGTGCAGCATTTTTCCTGCAGCGAAATTTAATTACACAGGTTCTTATGGGAGCAGAATCATTGAAAGTCTGCATGCAGCGCTGCGCTGCACGATGTCTCTATTCCTAAATTTGCTGCCTAGTTTCATTGCAGCCATAATTGTAAAACAAAAATTTCCAAATAATTGCTATTTGGCATTACTGATATTGACAGATTGTTGACATTGTCTGTCATATTTGCAAAAAAAAGTTTGTTTTTGTTTTTGGTGGAAAACTTGATATTGATACAATAATGGAAGAAAAAATAAAACAAATTCATTTATGACAAAACAAATCCGTATAATGAACAAGAAGTGAAAAGAATTTGTTTTGTCTCCGACTCGTATTTTTGTTTATTTTCAGACAGATGAAAGATTGTTACTGCTCACCAATTCCTGTTTGGGATAGGTAAATTGTATCTAAGGACATTTTCTTCTGCCATACATAGCAACATCAACGCGAGGGAAACTACATGTCTAGTATAGTTTTGTTTTTCATTTGTGCTTTGTATCTTCTTTTGCTTTTCCTACTTATCACCAGGAACAATTTTTGAAAGTATAGGCGCAATTCTCTTTCATTTTCTGATTAATTAAATTTGTCCACGGCCTTGAAGTTTTGATCTGGAACAAATTATATTCATTTAAAAACTTGAGGTATTTCTCATACACGGCAATCAAAATCAAAATTTTGTAATTATTTGTTGAAATATGCATTTAATTTAAAATAAACTTATAAAACTTTAAGTACAAAACAATTTAAGCAAACAAAAAGAATGAAAATTTGGCAGATATCATTTGTGTTTTAACAGAACTAGGCATCATTAAAGGTAGGAAGTATGCACATGTGTTCTGTCTGCAGCGCTGCATGCATCGCTGCGTGCAGACTTGCTGCACATCTGTTTTAGCCATAAGGCTGTGTTTTTGTTGAAGCTGCTGAAAAGTATGCACAGTGTTTTCCCTATAAGTGTTTATATTGAACCAGCAGCTTTTTAGTAAGCGTATGAGTAAGGATTTGTCTTGTAATCTGGTATCATCGTCATTGTCCAACTCTTTTGTTCGTCCCCAATTAGAATATGCGAGCACTGCATGCGGCTGCCAAAGTACTCTGTACATATTGATCATATCCAATTCGCCTGCGAAACTATGTACGTTTTGCTTTAAGTCAATTAAACTGGACCAAATCACATACCTCCACACAGAGGTCGGTCGTCTTCTTCAGTGTTGAACATGATACCTTAGGACCAAGACCGAAAAGTTACCGATATTATATTTTTAAACCAATTGATTCATCAGTTCTCTTAGGCATAATTCGTTTTATTGTAAAAAGTCTCAGCTCTCGGAACTCGGACATTTTCCATCTTAACTACCATCGTACCAATTATGATCTTAATGAACCACTGACTCGTATGCAACATGAGAGAATAAAAACCATGATGCTCTTTCGACATGAGTTATTCAAAGCTTACACTCAAACCACAAGTTGAATATGCGTTTGCTATATTTTTAATTTATGTTACCTAACAAATATATATTTATATTTCTTTTGTACTTGCGACTTCTAGGTACTATATAAGGCAAGTTATGCATTCGTAAAAAAATCGAACTCGAGATTTTGGTCAAAGTTGACATTGCGATGATAGCAATGGGTCTCAAAATTCTGTCTGTCTTTATTCGATTAACGCCTAAACGGCTCGGACGATTTTCTTTAAACTTGGTAGATATTATTTTCAAATTTTCCCTCCACATGCTTTTCCTTTTTTTTAAGACCAAAAATAACGGTACCTGCCAAAGGATTTTTTTTCGAATTTTGATAAAATATTTTTTCCCAAAATTTTTAAAATAAAATTCAAAAAATTTCATTTTGTTAGTTGAACCTAGGTAATGGTTGAAAAAAAAATTACAAAAAATGGTTATTAATGGTACCTCCCTAGAACCATTGGGCCTTGTGAATAAAAAAAAAGCTAACGCTAAAACTAAAACTTGGATTTTTAAGTGAAAGCTGGAATTTAAGTGAGTAAAAATAAGCTTAAGCTAGCTAGTTAAAGATATTTTCTAGTAATAGCTATTTTAAAATAGCCAACGCTAAATTCATTTAGTTTTAGCTTGTTTTCCAAGCCTATAAGCTTCAATTTGTGTGAATAAAAATAGCTTAAACTAGAATACTATAGTTAAAGCTACAAAAAATTCAAGATTTGTTCGACGTGTCTAGAAAGCTTGACTAGGCCTTTTTTTCAGTATTCTCTTTAGTTATAGTGCGAACATGGCCGAGTTTATAGGCGTAAGAAAACCAAAATCTAATAAGAAACGGTTGGAAGTTAGAGATGAGGATTTTCATAGTTTATTTAGATTTTCAAAAGAAAATGTTAAGTGGCTTTCTGATTACTTTTTAGAAGGCTCAACGGAGTGAAGAGGTGGGGCACTGACTTCTGAGCAGAGAATGCAGATTTTTCGAGATATCAAAGTGAACCTGGATTTCAGTTCGGTGTAGGACAAGATTTTGGAGTTGAACGCTCTACTGTATGTAAGACTGTTAAGCATGTGGCCAACAAGATAATGAGAAAGGCGAGCTGTAAATTAAATATAAATAGCTCAAAAAAAAAGACAGTGAACGTATAGATACAAAGACTGACGGCCGATATGATAAAAACATTTTTTACCCGAAATCAATACTTGAACAAATAACAAATCGTGGCAAAACAAAATTCAAAACAACTTTCCATTCGGTCATACAAGTACAGTTCTAGCTAAAGCTACCTAGCCTAAACATGTGAATAAAACACGAACAGCTTAAATTACGAAGCTTAAGCTTGAATTTTCCAGCAGAAGTTATTTAGCGTTATCATTTTGTTATTCACATAAAACAAAGCTTAAGCTAGTACTGTCTAGCTTTAGCTGCTAGTAAAAGCTATGACTAAAAGGTTTTAGCTTGCTCCAAGAAAAGCTTTAACTTTTTTTTTATTCACAAGACCCATTTTCTTGTTTTTGATTTTATCAAAAAACGGTACAACCGATTTTGATCTTTATTTTTACTAAAGCTCCCCAAAAGCTTTGACAGTATTGTATATTAAAATTTCCAAACAATTATGTTTGATTCCTTGAAAACGTTCATTTGTTTTTCAAAACTCAATATTTCGAAAACCCCATGATCAATTTTCTTAAAACTAAAAAATTATTTTTTTTCTCGAAAACGCCGATACAATTATGATATGTATATGTATGTATATTTTTTAATTTTGATGATCTATAGTTCAATAAACAAATTTGAAATTAAGATATTACTGACTTTACCTACCATAGTACATAGTATATATTATGGGCATAACGGACTTTAATGAAATTTTTTATAGAGAAGCTTCAACATTTTTCATTCCAAAACTTAAAACATATATTTTTTGAATTAAAAAAATATACCAATATCTCAAAAATTCGATATTTTTTTCTTGGAAATATAATTGTTATTTTTACAGTATTAAAAATTTAAAGTTGGTTAAAATCAGCTACAACGATCTATACTCTTTGTTCTTACATAAACCATTATTTACTTAAGAAATCACATGGCTTCATGTTTTCAGCTCCAACTACTGTTTTAGTCATTTGAAAAATGAATTTTATGAACATTTTTCTCAAGTAACATTCATGAATGTTTGGTCTATCACATAAGAGTAAGTTCGTGCGACCCAGTCGTGTTATTTCTTGGTGTATTTGTATCTATTTTAGTGGGAACAAGTTCATCACTGATAAAGGTGTCAAACTATCCTCTAACATCGATATATTCAATGTTTTATCCAGGGGTGGCATTGGCTAAGTTTATTGGTAATTGACACATTTATGAAAATCAAATGTAATCAAATTAAATTTTCCATCTGTATTGAGAGATAAGTACTTAGAGTTGTCACCATTTATTTTATTTTTTTGTCTGAAAACTGTTGTGTTTTGCATTGAGTTAAAATTATAATCGCTTACTTTTTATAAATAAAAAGAACTGGACTTGTGTTGAGGTTATATGTAAGTATGTACATTGTACATACATACATAGGTAAATATGTGTTTATTTGTTTTGAAAATCAAAAATATTTAATGCATTTCTGAGGTTTATTTCCGGAGGCCGACATTCCTATTGTAATTATAGTTCATTTTATTTGCAACCACAGACATTTAAAACACAAATTTGAATTTTAAGTGAAAATGATAGCTAAATACATATGTAGGTGTCGCAAGAAAAAAATCACAAAAATTGTGATTTTCACATGTGACAATCACCTTACGCACACCGAGTTGTGACTGTCAATTATCACAAATCAACTTAGCCGATTCCACCCCAGGATATGGAGCCCACATCTTAGGGCTCAAAACAGGAACAGGATAAGCTGCAGTGGTACGAGTAGTTATTCAAAAAAAGTTCTGTGCTCACCAGGAGTATCACCAAAATATGTTCTCGCATATACAATTAGATGTCACATGAACCATTTATCAATGCGTATGAAAAAAAAACAAGTTGCCACATTTTTAGCAAAGTCTATTATTGAAAAGAGGATATTTAGGTCTAGGAAATGCGAAAACGGCAACAAAGTGTGTTGCATTTGAAAAATCATAAGCAACTAGAAGAAATAATCGTAAGTAAAACAACCTTCTCGATTATACTGATGGTAAGGTTTCGTTTTGTTTCGGACAACTGGAATTTATCAAGTAAGAACAACGCTTTTAATGCTCATTGCGGCGTTTGATGTTTAAGTTTTTGAAACGGCTATATAGATCATTTTTTAACCCCTAATAAGGCATTTAAGTATATGTACGTTTCTGTTTTCAGATACTATTAATTCTAAGGAGCATATCTACATTGTGAGATATACTAAAGGTCAAACCTCGATTCGAGCTCGATAGCCAAAGAAAGGACTGGAATAGTATTATCAAGTAAAGGGTTTTCCAATAGGCCAAATAGGATTTCGGCCATATTGTTGAAGCTTCAAAATTTGTCAAAATGGATATCATCCATTTAGTCTGTCTTGCCAAATCAAAATGGAGAGTTATAGCGTTAAACCATGGTTGCAAAAGCTTAAGTCACTTTTTAGCTTAAGCTTGACTTTAATTCACAAGATAGAGTTAAGAAAAATGTAATTCAGCAGCTAGTTACTGACTTATGAATTAAAAAAAATTAATTCATAAGTCAGTTGGTGACTTGTGAACTAAAAAAATGTAAATCATAAGCTTCTTAGTGACTTATGAATTAAAAAAAATTAATTCAGGACCTAACAAGTGACTTATGAATTAAAAAAATTTGATTTATGAATTTTTGAATATTACAACAACAACTTGAATGAACTACCACCAAGGGGGTTCTTATTTGGCTGGAGTTATAGCTATTTCACGGTTGCCAAGCCGATCATCAGACTCCTTAATTAGTGGTGCTTAGCCTTTATACTATCAAGTTTAATCGAAAAAATGTTTGCCTTGACTGAGATTTGAACCCAGACCTAGCGTCGTCAGAAGCCAATGCCCTACGCATCACGCTACCGAGACCACATGATCAGGTCCATCCCAATTTAGGTTTTATCGTTTATCAATTATCACTTGAGGACTAGCGTTTTTATAAGTCATTCAATAGCTGTAACACCAGCCAAATAAGAACCCCCTTGGTGGTAGTTCATTCAAGTTGTTGTTGTAATATTCAAAAATTCATAAATATATGAAGCTTCGCAGGCACACTGCATGTATGTAACCATACAAAAACCCCTTCAATACATTTGAAACTTGACCAGAGTCAAATCTTTCATTAAAATCTCCCTCCTTATAATGTACAACGAATTGTTGGCTTATAAACAGAGTTCGGAGAAATCGAAAGAAACCGAATTTACAACAACAAACTTGAATGACTAATAAAAACGCTAGTCCTCAAGTGATAATTGATAAACGATAAAACCTAAATTGGGATGGACCTGATCATGTGGTCTCGGTAGCGTGATGCGTAGGGCATTGGCTTCTGACGACGCTAGGTCTGGGTTCAAATCTCAGTCAAGGCAAAAAGTTTTTCGATTAAACTTGATTGCTCTCTCTAAAGTACTGGAGGGCGCTAGGAAATGCCACCTAGGTGGTCCTAGGCTCGTAGACAGGAAAACCCCTATATGCACCTCCTCGCGGTAGAGAGCGGGTAACGCTAACGCACAAGGGGACCGAATGGCTGCCGGTATAAGTAAACAACCCAGCTTAGCTGGTCAGGGCACGATCTTGTCCTTGGGTAGTACAAAAAGCTCCCTAAAAGCGGAGGAACTGCATATGGCAGTCAACGGTATGAAAGTCTGGTGGCGGAGGAGCCTATCCTAAAAGGCCAACGGCAACAGCAAGTAGCGTCTGTATCCATAGTGGGCGGCTGCAAAAGGCGTCTGTTTCCCATAGTTGGCGGCCTCTATATGTATGTGTTCGACCATCCAAAAAGGCGTAGTGTGCCTGTCGAATCGAAGGCTTGTGTGTATAATGTAGGTTTTATGTTATACAGGTACGTGTTATTAACCGCAACCGGGAAAACACGATAGTGGAGCGTGAAGATATTTTTCTATGAAATATGACAACGAACGGAAATATTTCCCCAAGAGGTACCCAAACTTTGGTTAATCCTTCTACAGTCCCACCGTCTGTAGTAAACCGCACATCGGATTTGGGGGTGCGGCATCTTTCATATAACAATAGCAATCGTGATGCTATCAATAATGAATCGTCAACAACCAGAAGAAACTCTGGAAATCTCTCAAATAATGTAGGCAATACTTTCGGCTATCGAATACGTACAAAAGTCGGAGCATGGAACGTACGTTCTCTGTATGCACAGGGAAGCTATGAACAGGTGGAACGTGAAATGATTCGACAAAACATCAGTATTCTTGGGCTGAGTGAAACGAAGTGGAGGGGAAAAGCTGAATACAGCGCAACCTCAGGACTGACTAAGATGTTGTATTCCGGGGAGGAGGATACAGGAAGTGGTCAAAGACTAAATGGTGTTGGCTTAATGCTAAATAAGAAGGCTAGAAAAAGCTTAATTTCCTGGGAACCAGTTTCGGCGAGGATAATGACTGCAAGGTTTAACTCAAAAATTCGCAAAATCACCATCATCCAGTGTTATGCCCCGACGAACAATGCAGCGGAGGATGACAAAACCACGTTCTATGTTCAGCTGAACTCGGTCTACAACAGCGTTCCAAAAGGAGACATAACTATCATCATGGGGGATTTCAATGCCAAAGTTGGCCCGGACAACGTAGGCCTTGAACGCGTTATGGGTAGACATGGCTTGGGTCAGCGAAATAACAATGGTGATTTGTTGGTCGATTTTTGTAACGCTCGTCAGTTGGTGGTTGGTGGAACCCTGTTTCCACACAAGACCTGCCATAAAGTCACCTGGGTCTCCCCTGACGGTCAAACACAAAATCAAATCGACCATTTTATAATTCAACAACGATGGAGAAAATCACTTTGCGATGTGAGAAATGAGAGAAGTGCGGATGTAGGTAGCGATCATCACCTGCTACTAGCAACAATTCAGCTACGAACAGCTGCTATCCGGCCACGTTCAGAAAATACATCAACCAGACCCAAATTCAATACAACCGCTCTTAGTGACCCAAATATTTGTCGTGATTTTGCCATCACCCTTAACGACAAGGCGTCAAATGTGGGCTTAAATGTAAATGTTCCCATTGAGACGATGTGGGACACAGTTAAAAGGGTTTTTATGGAAGCTGGATCTGAAACGGTACCGAGGCAATCTAGAGATAGAGACACTTGGATATCCCAAGACACCTGTGACAAAATTACACACCGCAGAGCCAGTGCCGGATTAGCCACGAAGCAAGAGTAGCAAATGCTACGGGCCCCGCGCATTTTGGTGCCCCGCGCACCAACCTTTTCTGACCATAAAAAAGTATTATTTATATATTAGATTTAGTCACAATTACTAAGAAGAAAATATTTGCATCAAAATGATTATTATTTTTCTATCTGCTGGTCTTACCAAAAATCATTTTTCGCACCGCACCAAACGCAAATTGGACAACGGTATGAAATTCAGGTATTTATTGTCACCATTGATAACGTACTCACTGCTTTAGGTAAACGTATGAACAGTTATCATAAAATTGCTGGCATTGATTCAAAATAGCTTTTTTGGCCTTTAGTCCACAAAAACTGGCGTTTCGTCTGGGTGATCGCACATGGACTCATCAGTTGGCTGTGAGGACCTTGTCAATACGCAATTTTTATTGAATTCAGTTCATCTTACATCGATTTTTTAACAAAAATCCTATGTGAACTATATCCAACCAAGATTAAAATTATAATCATTAACGTTGGAATATTTTGCCCGTGGCCGAGCATTGATTCTATATGAAGGTTTTTGTAATACAAATTCTATATACTACTGAAATAAATCAGCCTAGTAGAAGACTTAGCACTATTAATGGATTTGTTGAAAATAGCAAAATATTTCAACGTTAATGATTACAATTTTAATCTTGGTTGGATATAGTTCACATTGGATTTTTGTCAAAAAATTAATGTAAAATGAACTGAATTCAATAAAAATTGCGTATTGTCAAGGTCCTCATAGCCAACTGATGAGTCCATGTGCTATATATATGCTATTTTGAATCAATAATTCAACAAGTCCATTAAGGGCCGTTTTCTTCACTAGAAGTTGACCTCAACTTTAGGAATTTTATTCTCAACTTGTGATTTTGTTTTTCTTCACTCAAAGTTGACAGTTTCAACTTTCGATTCTCAACTCTCGAGTTGATCAACTTCTGGTTTTCTCAACTTCCGAAAATACTAGAAGTTGAGAGAGCAAACGTGAGAGTTGACATGAAACATTGTTTTTTTTTTTTTTTTAATAAAATACATGCATTTTGCTTCAAAAGTTTTTTTAATTGAGTTTTCACAACAAAAAAAAAATATTGGCATAATTTTCTGCAGCAATTATTTTTGGGAAAATTGGCCTTCAACTTCGTCGAGCAGTGAATGTTGCCGCTCATTGGAGTTGAAGAGAGGGACGACCGTGACTTCAATTATTGTTTTTGTTTTTCAAAACCGACAGCAGTGATGTTGATAGAATTAATAAAGGATTCACTTCCTTGCAACGCGAGAAGGTAATAGTTTTGAATTAAAACCTAAGTTCCCCTTTAAATTAATCTCGTGGCCAATCACAAAAATCACTTTATCACCATTGTAACAAACGCTGATGAGAATTTGTACAAAGAATTGCAAATAGGCACTCGCGATTGAGTTGAGCGTTCATACGGCGTTTAGAAAAGCAGATTTCCCGTGTTGGCTTCCGACATTAGGTGGAAAATAGAGACGGCAAAACTCATCATCATCGATTGCGCTGTTATTCACAACAAAGCAATTGAAGGAAAATTATAGAAGCTGCTCCAGAAATTCCCAGATTTGCTGATTTAGCTGACACAAATTTACCATGTATCTTTGGGGAAACGGCAACATCCATGACAAACATCGCGATTGGTAACAACTTATTTTTATCCCTACATATGTAGATCGAAGAGAAAATCATTCATCACAAATATCACACAAAAATTCAATTAGATTGACCGAATAAATTAAAATTTAATTTTGAAAGTGACAGCTTGTATATATTTCAACAAATATCCCAGGGATATTTTTCAAATCAGAAGTTGATCAACTTTAGATTTTCAACTAGGGAGTTGAGAAAAAAATTGTGAAGAAAAAGAAATTTCAACTTGCGTTTCAACTCTCGAGTTGAATCCAACTCTCAAGTTGATCAACTTGAGAGTTTGCCTCAAGTTGAGCTATAGTGAAGAAAACGGCCCTAATAGTGCTAAGTCTTCTACTTGGCTGATTTATTTCAGTAGTATATAGAATTTGTATTATAAAAACCTTCATATAAAATCTCTTCCACCAGAAGAAATTAAAAATCTGCAACCATAGTAAGTGCTTACGCAGATGATTTGGAGGACAGTCTGGGCAACGAATTAGTGCAATTCGCTTCAATGCTCAATTCTGATGTGGCTGGTATTATTGACAGCAGGAATCATGAGGCTCTGGAAATGCAGGTTTACAAGCTGTTGATAAATAATTCTTTACAATCTTGTTTCCCGAACGTTGAAATTGCTTTGCGCATTTATGTGTCTCTCATGATCACCAACTGCAGTGGTGAACGATCTTTCTCAACATTAAAACGTGTTAAAAATGAATTGAGGAACACGATGAGCCAACAACGTCTTAATCTCCTCACTATAATGAATATTGGACACGATTTACTCCGAGAAGTCGATATCAACAGCATTATTTATAAATTTTCCCAAATTAAACCAAGAAAAGTTTGTTTGTAACAGTTTTGTTTTATTTAATACCCATAAACTTGATAAGTGCCTAACCTAAAACAGTCTAAGGGCCCCTTGATAGAATTTGCTACAGGCCCCGCGCTGGCTTAATCCGGCACTGCGCAGAGCACTTAAAATAAATTTAAATAAGGAAACTGATGCTCATCGGAAATTGGTTCTGCGGAACGAGTACAGAGCAGCCCACAAGGTAGTGCAGAGGTGTGTGAGACGAGATAGGAGGGTCAGATTGGACGAATTGGCTGAGAGCGCGGAAGACGCTGCAAGAAGAGGTAACGCAAGGGTGTTGTACAGAATTACTAAGGACCTTGTAGGTCAACAAAGTAACAACAACAACCACCCTGTTCTTGACACGAACGGTCGTATTCTAGTGTCAATAGAAGACCAGTTGCGAAGGTGGAAGGAGCATTTCTGTGCACTGTTAAATGATGACCAGAATGCAAATGCCGATTTCCTACTGCCGGACATACGTAGATCTTCCAGAGGCTTTAATATTGACCCCCCGACAAGTGAAGAGTTAAGAACCGCGATCTTACTTCTAAAAAACAACAAAGCAGCTGGACTGGATGGCATACCTGCTGAATTCCTCAAAGCAGACCCCGACTTGGCAGCTGATATATTGTTGCCACTTGTTGAGGCTATTTGGGAAAACGAAACCTTTCCCAGGGAATGGAAAGACGGAGTTATCGTCAAGGTACCGAAGAAAGGTGATCTTAAGAATTGTAATAACTGGCGTGGTATCACCATTTTGTCCGTATTTCCCAAGTTAATGGCAACTATTATTCTCGAAAGGATAAAATCCAAGATCGAGTCGACTCTCAAGAGGCATCAAGCGGGATTTCGCAGTGGTCGATCATGCGTCGATCACATTAACACCTTGCGAATTATCATTGAACAATCATCGGAGTATCAATCGCCGCTTTACCTCATGTTCGTTGACTTCGAAAAGGCATTCGATCGCGTCAGTCGCGATGCTATCTGGAGATCGCTTGCTGTTAGAGGAATTCCTGATAAAATTGTTGCTCTTATAAAAGAATCGTACAACAACGCAAGGTGCGTTGTTTTGCACAGTGGACAGCTTTCCGATGCTTTTGAGGTGCGACAAGGAGTGAGACAGGGTGATGTACTGTCACCGATCTTATTCTTACTCGCAATCGATGATGTTATGACTGCCACGGTGGGTGAAGGTGAGAGACTTGGTATACAGTGGGGCCTATTTCACAAGCTTAGCCATTTGGACTATGCTGACGACATCTGCTTAGTGACAAACGGAACTGGAGCCCTAAACCAAATGTGTAACTCCCTTCAACAAAATGGTGAGGCGACTGGCTTAAGGATTAACGCCAAAAAGACAAAAATAATGCACACCAGCCGGAACCAACAACAACAGGTTACTGTGAGGCAGGAGACAATAGAAGAGGTCACTCAGTTTAACTATCTGGGTAGTTATCTGGCACCCGACGGTGGAACAGACCTTGACGTCATCAATAGAATAAGCAAAGCTCGTAGTGCATTCGGAATGCTTTCTCCTGTGTGGAGCTCCACAAAAATATCGCTTCGTACTAAGTTGAAACTCTTTGAATCCAATGTCAAATCTGTGCTGCCTTATGCTTGTGAAACGTGGAAATGCTCTACCAACATCTCGAGAAGGTTGCAAGGCTTTGTCAACCGTTGTCTGCGTTACATCCTCAGGATCCGGTGGCCGCAAACAATATCAAACAGTGAATTGTGGCTTAGGACTGGACAAACAAAAGTGGATGATGACATCAAGCAAAGAAAGTGGCGCTGGATCGGCCACACACTGAGGAAGCCTGATGATAACATAGCAAAGCAGTGCTTTCAATGGAATCCTCAAGGTGCGAGGCGGCTTGGAAGACCAAAGGGAACATGGAGATCAACAGTCATGAAGGAAGCTCGGTCCCTAAATTTGCAGTCGTGGGCACAGCTGAGGTATCGTGCTGGAAATAGAGAGAGATGGAAGGATATGGTTGACGCCCTATGCTCCAGAAGGAGTTAAAGTGTTGCTGCCAATAGTAACCGGAAACTAAGAAGAAGAAGAAGACAAAAGCTAGAAATCTACTTTCGTTAATAATTAAATAATTATGTAGTCAAAACATGCTTAAACATTTCCAATTTACCAACTAGCTCATGAAATAATTTTGTTTTAATTCATAAGTCACTTAGTAGCCTGCGAATTATTTTTTTTTAAATTCATAAGTCACTTAGTAGCCTGTGAATTAATTTTTTTAATTCATAAGTCACTAACTTGCTCATGACTTACATTTTTTTTAATTCATAAGTCACTTATAGGTAGTGAATTAATTTGTTTTAAATTTACAAGTCACTTGTAGGAAATGAAATAATTTTTTTTAATTCATAAGTCACTTAGTAGCTTGTGAATTAATTTTTTTTATTGACAAATCATCTACAGACTTATGACTTATGGTTTTTTTAATTCAAAAATTCGTTTGTAACTCTGCGTTAAACACAATATGTTAGTAAATTAATTCTTTTATAAAAGTTGGTCTTTTTTCGAGGAACATTTCGTCCATTTCAAAATGGAAAAATCGTATTTAGCGAAGAGGCCCACTTTTCAAAAGTCACTGTTTGGTGGCGATTTCGGGTTGGCGGCACCATCGGTCCATGCATCCTTGAGAACGACGCTGGCAAGGCCGTCAAAGGCGAGCGCTGTCTAAAATGGACATTATGAGCGAGTGATTTCCGAACATGGTGTGATTCTACACCGTTATACTTCTTCTTGTGAAGTTTTCTTAAGACACAGATCTCTCCCAATAAACCTCAAACCACCACTGCCCTGAAATCAATGTCATTAGTCAGATTAAGCCTGATTTATGAAAGGCCGGGCGCGGGCATTTAAATGGTGTTATATTTCATACATATAATGGCACAAATAGGCCTTCTAAATAAATAAATAAATGATATCACACTCACAGTTTGTTTTATTCAAATTTAAAGATGGAAACATATACAATTCATACACCCACTTTTGTTTGCATTATCATTTCTTTTTTAAAGAAAATTTACGAAACACTTTAATGTATTGTATATTAATGGAAATAAATAACCCCTCCTTACTTACTTACAGAAAAGGAATGGTTGATGGAAAAATTGATAAAATTTCATTTCACAAACTCTCAACGCGAGTTATGATCTCAATCTCTTACCTTTAAGCTCGTCTTTTAATTACAAAATAAAAAACACCATCGGCATTAATTGAAAAAAAGAAAATCCTTACCAATTATACGCACTTTCTAACGCAAACCTCTTGGGTGGAGAAGGCCTTTCTTTCATGTTATCGAAAAAAAGACATCAACTTACTTCAATAAGCTCCCCGTCCACAAAAAAAGAATACCGTCATATTGAACTGGTCACAGCTGCAGCACTAAGTAGAAAAATAGCCCAGCTAAAGCGAAGGAGTAAATAATCCTTCTAAAATCACTGAAAGGACGAAAGCAGCACAAAAAAGGGTTGAGCAAATAAATCACTTTCTTTTATTTATTTTGTTTTTTTTCTTAATATAATTCTTTTTATTCGTTGCACTGTTTATATATCTACATATAAGTTCGTTCGTCCTTTAGAAAATCCTTAATGAGTGAGTAGTAGTAAATAATCCGAAAGGAAGAATATCTAGCCGCCCTAATGAATGAAATTGAATCTTTAAAGATACATTTTAATTTTTTCTACCGTCATCTTCTTCTGTGATTTTATTTCGCCCTTGGACTGTTACTTGTAGTAAAAAAAATGTAATCTCTGGATATCTTAAAGGATTCATTTGTTAATTTTAATTTTTTGTAAAATCAGGATGAAGTAGCAGATAAATTTGAGCTTTCGGTTGGAAAAATGTCTTTTGACGATGGTGATGGTGGTCGAAGGCTATCGGGCAGCCAAGCCCGAGCATCCTCATTTTTTTCGTTCTGGAAGATAGCCACAAGAAAGGATTCTTCCTAATTAGAGAGCATTGTTGATAGAAAACTGTCGTTACATCGGTTGAAACTGACAACAGCTTAAAATGGAGGGTGGAACTTTTTATCCATCTCCTTGTGATCAACAGGACACAGGACAGCACTTTATGTTGACAGGCTGATTAAATTTCCTTTGGGAGTTTTTTGAGCTGATATTAATCCATCCCCTTTTTGTTGTATAATCAAAAATCAATTGGCATGTCAAGAATCAAAAGCAATTCATCTGAAGCTGTACAAAATATCACTTTGACAACCTGAATGCCGAACTTTGTTGAACGTCACATCAACCATCAAACCATACAAAATTAGCTACCCCCACCCATTGGTGTCTGGAGAATTTTTCATTTCTTCCGCGAAAGCCAATATTGAAAATGAAATTTGCTTTGACAACACGTTATCCTTATTTCATCGTACTCGTACCGGTGTGTCAAGAGGATAACTTTCAATATTTTAAGTCTTCTGTCTATGATGCCGCCCGCAGGCTAATTCAAACTCTGCCCGACGATGGAACGGGGATGGTTTCCAATTTCCATCTCGTATTGCCTCTGTCACAGAGGAGCACTTTTAAACAGAATAACTGGGAATTTCTTTGAAAATTCCTAATCGATCGGTGATTACCTACATTCAACATTTTACGGGGGAACAAAAAAAGTATAATAATAAAAAAAACAGTAAACAACCGAAGTAAGGATCATCCCCGTTTTGGTGTGTGAAGTGCCTCCTGCCATTCCTACAATAAATACTCATATCAAAAACTCATAACATATTAATGGAATTAGAATTGATGATTATTGCGTTCGGATACAGTGTGTTGGCAAACAGGGAAGACGTGCCGTGTCTGAGGTTCAATAAAATAGCAAAAAATATTTATTCGTTCCGTAACACATGGCAGTGTCCACTATCAGGGATGGATTCGGTAGATGTGAGGAAAGGGCCCAAGATATGCAAGGACCAAAGACTATAGATGGTTTGTGACCATGTCCATTACGAATAAATCGCTTTATAGAATGTGCTTAACTATATCTCTTACGTTCTCATCACTAGAAGCTCGACAACAATTTCATAAAACTGGGGAAAGCATCTTATATATATGTACATGTATAGAAACGTAAATAAAGTTATAAAATTTAAGTTTAGTAGAAGTACTGGGTTGTATCAAATGTGCGTATGCCGAATTTGGCGGGCTATTTGTTTAGTAGCGCATGTCACAGGTATTACACATTTATTTACAAGTTTACAGATGTATGAGTCGATGTTGTTCATCGTTTATTAATAGAGGATTTCTTCTTGTAAAAACAACGATTGTAACAAATGGGAATAAAATAATTTGAAGCAAGATTATGTAGAAAACAAAACCGCAATATTTTGGCCGAGTCCGTATGGTATTAAAAATATTTTTGTATGATACTGGATTAAAAAGAGGATTTTTAAAGATTTTAATGGAATTAAGCTTCAAGATGTGTAACATTTTATTAAAGTAAAAATAGTCGAATACATTTTTCAATATCGTGCTAATATAATATGACTTGACCTATTGCTTACTTGGATCTTTGCCCGAACTATCATTGCAATTTGAAAAAAAAAATAACCTCAGCACCATACTTGATAGAAAATAAGTTAGTAAACTGCTAGTAGGAAGTATTATTTTTAAAGCTAGTCTTTCAAACTTGCTGGGCAATCTGGGCAGAATACGGCCCTGTTCAAGTCCACCATTGGTGACAAGTACAGTATGGATACATACAATAATAGACTCAAAACGTATATAAGTGTTTGTGTGGTCGCAGATTTTATTATTATTTATTATGAAGTGATTGAGGCCGACAACGAGAAGGAGGTTGCCGAAACTTAATAGAAATTCCTCAGCTTTGCTTGAACTTATAAATTCAAGGCTTTTCCTTTTCTCGTGACTGCTAGGACAGTAGCTGCTTGAAATGTTTTACAGCCAGAGAAGAAGGCGCACCAGTACAGGCTGCATTTATGTACATAGAAATAACTGCTGCTTTGGTAATCACTCGTATATATATCTTGTGGCGTTTTCTTGTGTCCTTTTATGATAAAATGTAATCATCATAAAAAAGGATTTTCGGTGGTGGAATGCAATCATGTTCACGCTGACCATTAAGGTAATGAAAATATAGGGACGAGCTGGTTTTATTTGATTTCGATATTAGTTTTTGCTACTGTACGGTACGGAGTTGTGGACAAATGTTGCCAGGAAAGTTCTTTAGCATTTCATTTTATCTATATAAAGCAATCGCTTTTGAATTAGAATACACGAATGTTTTCTCTTTAAATGAGGTTTTATGTCAAAATTGTAAAAAAAATAAGATAAACTCTCGCTTTATCAATACCCATCACGGTTCTATAATGGTCCCTAGCCACAATGCCAAAGTCCACTGAGATAATAAAAGCTAATTTAAAATTTTAATTTGAACATTTTTAATAAAATATAACGGAAGCTGAAGCTTAACTCCTTGTACCCGAGACTACAAACGCAACCCTTTCATGGGAATAATTCACCCCTCACACAGATATGTAAATACGTTTCTTGATATTCATTCACACTGGATGGGAAGATCTTTTTCAGAAGGTCTGCATCTGGGTGCATTACTATCGACAAAGAGTTTTACGGCCATAGTTAAATGAGGAGGTAAATTTAGAAGGGTGCTGACTGCTGAATCAATGGCAGGCATGCAAAAGCAACGCAATTTATAAAATTCCATAGGGATTATATGGGACAAGGGATTGTCTAAAAAGTTTGTCTTATCTTCTGACCTCTTTATCTTTATGAATCAAATAGCTAATATGAGTATATCTACTTGGAGATGACACTTGACTGGGATTCATAAACAATTACCCATTTATACAAACTCGGGATAGATATCATGTGGAAATATCATGTCATAATGGTTTGGACTGTCATGCTGGAGCTCTGGATTCGCTCCACAACTACTGCCACTATTAAAGAAAAAAAAAGTGTTTTTCAGGAATATTACCCCTTGCCAGGAGGTGAAAAATCCTCCGAGATAATCTCTTGTCAATAAAAGTGATTCTCATCTCATTGTAGGTCTCCTCAATTCTTGCCGACAACACGCACGCAGGAATGGTTGACTTTGAATTTTCAAATCCAAAATTTTAATATACATTTTGTGTATATGTACTTACATACATATATATATTATATATGTAAAGGGTTTTTCAACAGGGACGCTACAAAAGTAGAGCGACAGGGACAGCAAACGACGCCATATTTCTTGCCGCTCTTTTGACATTTCTCTTCAGTAGGCTTTGCCATTTCATGATGGAAAGATATACGAGCCAACAACGAGTCAAAATTATTAAAATTTACTACCGAAATTCGGAGTCAGTGGCTTCAACGTTAAGAGCGCTACGTCCAATTTATAGTCGTCATAATCGTCCTAGCAGATCAACATTTGAGCGTCTAGTGGAAAAATTTGAATCCAGAGGCACAGTACAAAATGTTCCCGTGCCAGTGAGACAAAGAAGTGCCCGTAGTGTCGAGAATATTGCTGCCGCTGAGGCTTCAGTTGCAGAAAGCCCAAATTTGTCTCTCACACGTCGTTCTCAAGCGTTGGGCATCTCTGTGACGTCGTTGTGGCGAGTTTTGCGAAAAGATCTTGGCCTACATCCTTACAAGATTAAATTGACACAAGAACTGAAGCCGCTTGACCACCAGAAGCGTTGTATGTTCGTGAATTGGGCTGAGCAACAACTTGAAAATGATTCGGATTTTCATCGAAAAATCATCTTCAGCGATGAGGCTCATTTCTGGCTGAATCATCATCATCATCGGCTCGACAACCGGGTTCCGGTCCTGGCCTCTTTCAACAAGTCTCTCCACCTATCCCGGTCTCTAGCCGACGCCATCCAGTTGCGCACCCCAAGGCTTCGGGCGTCCTGGTCTACGCCATCTCTCCAGCGCAAGCATGGTCTACCACGCTGCCGTCTACCATAGAATGTACCACAAAGAACTTTCCGAGCAGGTTCCTCTTCGCTCATGCGAGCTAGGTGCCCTGCCCACCGGAGTCTACCGAGCTTAATTTTTGTCACGACATCTGCTTCTAAGTAGATTGCGTACAATTCATGATTGTACCGTCTCCGGAATCGTCCTTCCTCACATATGGGGCCAACAATTCTCCTTAAGACTTTTCTCTCGAACGCAGCTAAGAGGTCGGAGTGCCTTTTGCTAAGCACCCAAGTCTCGGATCCATATGTGAGTACTGGCAGGACCATGGTCCTGTACAGCAGCAGTTTTGAAGTTATGGTGAGATTTCTGGATTTGAAGAGCTTTGACAGACTATAGTAGGCTCTGTTGGATTTGAGAAGCCGCCCGCGTATTTCTTCTTCTATATTGTTATCGGCTGCTACTATTGACCCAAGGTATTTAAAGGATTGCACCACTTCAAATTCGTGCTCCGCTACCTTGATTGTTTGACCAACTGTTCCTCTCGCATTCGACGCCACCATGTACTTTGTTTTACCTTCACTAATGTGCAGCCCCAGATTTTGTGCCGCCTGCTCGATCTGGATGAAGGAATCGTGTACAGCTTGTTCGGATCTTCCGATGATGTCAATGTCGTCTGCGTAAGCTAGTAACTGGCTGGACCTGTTGACGATGGTCCCTCTTGTTGCCGTGCCAGAGTCGCGGATTGCTTTCTCCAACGCCAGGTTGAAGAGGAGGCAGGCCAAACCGTCCCCTTGTCGGAGTCCATTAAAGATTTTGATTGGTCTGGATAGCAATCCGGCTATTTTTACTTGGCTTGTTACGTTGGTCATGGTCAACCTACATAGTCGTGTCAATTTATTTGGGATGCCGAATTCTCTCATGGCTTTGTAAAGTTCTACCCTGGCTATGCTATCATAGGCGGCCTTAAAGTCTATAAACAGATGGTATGTTGGGATGTTAAATTCTAGACATTTTTCCATCGCCTGCCTAAGGGTAAAGATCTGATCAGTTGTTGATTTGCCTGGAATGAAACCACACTGATATTGTCCGATGACGGTTTTAGCGTATGGGGTTATCCGGTCTTGTAGGATAGAGGAGAGTATCTTATAGGCGGTACTCAACAACGTGATACCTCTATAATTGCTGCACGTTGTGACATCTCCCTTCTTATGTATGGGGCATATTATGCCTTTTCGCCAGTCTTCTGGCATTTCTTCCTGCTCCCATACGTGCACTATAATATCATGAATTGCTTGACGTAAGGCTGGCCCGCCGTGATGAAATAATTCGGCTGGTATGCCATCGGCTCCCGGGGATTTGTTCTGTTTAAGCCGGCCTATAGCCTTCTCAACCTCTTCTATGCTTGGTGGCGGCAACATAGGGTATTCTTCTTGAAGTAGTGGAGCCTCAACTTCTGCAGTGAGCTGACCATTTAGCAATTCATTGAAGTACACTTCCCATCGCTCCAGTATGCTTTCAGGATCGGTGATCAGATTTCCCTCTCCGTCCTTGCAGTATGTGCAGCGTGGTGTGTACTGCGTCATGTTTCGGACGGATTGGTAGAACTTCCGCGCCTGGTGCGGACCTCGCTCTCGGCTGTTTTCTATTTCACAGATTAGGTTCTTCTCCCAGGCTGATTTCTTTTGTCTGTGAAGCCGTTTTTCTGTTCTTCTGAGCTCTTTACATTCCTCTTCGCGTGCCCGCGTTCTATGAGATTGTTGCATTGCTCGGTACGCAACATTCTTACGTTCAGTCGCTAGCTTGCATTCATCATCAAACCAGTCGTTCCGATTTTTACGACTGCTGCCTAAGATGGAGTTGGCAGTACTAATGACAGTATTTTTAAGACGTGTCCACTTTTCATTTACGTCCAGCATACTGGCTCCAGGACTTACTCTCCCTAAGTCTGGTGTTTCTAGGGCGAGTCCTAACGCATTACCAAAGGTGTTACTGGTGTTTTCATTGCGCAGGGCAGCCGTGTTGATTCGAACCTGATCGGCGGATGCAATGCGTCTTCGCAAGGCAATCCGCCCTCGGAAAACCATACCAACAAGATAGTGATCCGAGTCGATATTGGCACCTCGGTACGTTCGTACCGTCATCAAGTTCGAGTAGTGGCGACGGTCTATCAACACGTGGTCTATTTGGTTACGAGTGACTCCATCAGGTGATACCCAGGTGGCTTTGTAGATATCTTTACGCGGGAACCTGGTACTCGCAACGACCATGTTTTTCGATGCTGCCAATTCTAAGACTCGAAGTCCATTGTCATTAGTGTTCTCATGCAAACTATGGGTGCCTGCGTAATGCCTGAATACCGGCTCCCGACCTATTTTTGCGTTCAAATCCCCAAGGATGATTTTAACATCATACCTTGGACAGGCATTGAGAGCCCTCTCGACTTGTTCGTAGTAAGTCTCTTTTTCTTCGTCTGAGGACTCCTCCGTAGGTCCGTGAACGTTAATGAGGCTGATGTTCGTAAATTTGCCTCGCACGCGAAGGGTGCATAGCCTTTCGCTTATAGCGTTAAAGCCGATGATAGTAGACTTCATTTTTTCGCTGACTAGGAAGCCTACCCCGAGCACATGGTGTTTTGTATGACAGCTGTAGTATATGTCATATTCTTTCTTCTGTAAAACACCATTCCCTGTCCATCTGATTTCTTGAAGAGCTGTTATGTGAGCTTTATACTTTGACAGGGCATCGGCTAGCTGCTGAGCAGCTCGAGCTCTATAGAGCGATCGTACGTTCCATAAGAAAATTCGTAAATCGTTTTTCCTTTTTCTTTGCGTGGGTTGTCGTCGTGAGATCAGTCCGTTTCCGAGGCTTGTTGTCGGTCTCGTAATTCTTTTAGTTTTACGGGACAGGGAATTAACCTGTCGCCAACCTGAGGAACCAGCCTGATCATATTAGCCAAACCTTTTTTAAAAGGCTTGTTTCTAGCGGCCGCCGCGGAGAGGCTATGATCACACTTCCACCAGTCCCGAATAGTTACGGCACGTGCATGTTTTCGTATGCTACATGTTGTTCCCCCTATTCGTCTGATGGCTGACCGCCTTTCTGGCTGAATGGCTTCGTCAATAAACAAATTATGCGGTATTGGTCAGGCAGCAATCCACACGTACTCCATGAGTCATCATTGCATCCCGAAAAAATTACGGTTTGATGTGGTTTATGGGCCGGCGGCGTCATTGGGCCGTTCTTCTTCCGTGATGATCAAGACCGACACGTTACTGTGAATGGGGATCGCTACCGTTCAATGATAACCGAATATTTTTGGCCCCAATTGGATGATATGGACTTGGAGGACATGTGGTTCCAACAGGACGGCGCCACAAGCCACACAGCAAATGTCACAATCAATTTATTGGAAACCAAGTTTGGAGAACGTGTTATCTCACGAAATGGTCCAGTCGCTTGGCCGCCTCGGTTGTGCGATTTGACGCCGTTAGGCTATTTCCTGTGAGGCTACGTCAAGTCTATGGTCTATGCCAACAAGCCAGCGACGATTGATGAACTTCGTACGAATATCGAACGTGAAGCATTGCAGCAGTTTCGGCTGATTTATGCTTGAAAACCGTCGAAAAAATTGGGTTCAGCGTCTGGACTTCTGCAAGCGTGCCCGTGGTGGCCATGCAAAAGAAATCGAGTTCCATACATAATGGCATCGAACGTACTTTTACAGGAATAAAGAATTTCATTGATATCCAAAACCGTTTTTGTTTTATTTAAAAAAAACTTTTGTAGCGCTCTTATTAAAAAACCCGATATGTGTATTCGATAATACCGGCTTTGCACGGGAAGCACTTATTAGCTAGAACCAAATAACTTCTAGCGGAATGATACGGGAGGTCATGTGACTAAGTTTTAGCTGATATCAATAGAAACTGTACAGTGCCTTGCTACGCCCCAGCCAGCTAAAACAAACACATTTGTTTAAGCCAAATGCGAATTTATGTTTCTTTTGTGCAAAAAACCAAACAAAAATTCAGATGGCTGTGCTATTCTTAAGATTTCCTGAAAATTTCATCAAAATCGGTCACGATGTTTTTGAGTTCATAGGAAACATACATACATACACACATGCACACATCGATTTTCATATCCAAATATTTATTTTTTGTAGGAAGAAAACTGTATGGGCTTGGAAAACTACATACGAGGGCAATTTGAAAAGTTCTCCGGCCTGACCAATAAAACGCAATAAATTTTAAAACTTTTTTTTAATCTTTTTCTACATATTCTCCTCTTATATCAATGCACTTATTCCATCTGTGTTCCAGTGCTTCTATACCCATTTTATAGGCCGATTCCTCCAACTCTTCGAAAAACCGCTCCGTCTCAGCAAACCACCTCCTCGTTGGTGAAGAATTTGCGTCCAGCCAAATGTTTTTTTAAGTTAGGAAAGAGGTAATAGTCTGATGGTGCCAAATCAGGTGAATAAGGGGGTCGGTTCAGTACACAAAATCGAAGTTCATGGAGTTTAGCCATGACAATAACCGACTTGTGTGCTGGAGCATTATCCTGATGAAAAACGATCTTCTTTTTGGCTAATCCTGGTCTTTTTTCGGCAACTTTTTCAGCCAATTTGTCCAACAGGATTGCGTAGTATTGACCAGTGATAGTTTGGCCCTTGGGAAGGTAATCAATAAAAATAATTCCCTTGTAATCCCAAAAGACTGACGCCATCACTTTCCCAGCTGAAGCACACGACTTGGCTTTCTTCGGTGGAGGAGAACCGCTATGCTTCCATTGTTTTGATTGTTCTTTTGTCTCAGGAATATGGTGATAAATCCATGTTTCGTCGGTGGTAATGAATCTACTCAAGAAATCGCTGGATTCTCTCTAGATTCTCTCTAGAGATTTCAACTCGATTGAATTTTTGTTCTTCGCTTAGCAAACGCGGCAACCACCTTGCGGACAATTTTTTCAACGCCAATTCTTCGGTCAAAATGTGGTAAGCCCGCTCAGAAGAGATCCCCATGGTGTTGCTGATTTTTCGCACTTTTAACCTTCGGTCGTCTAAAATCATTTTATGAACTTTATCGACGTTTTCTGAAGAGGTGGATGTTGTTGGCCTTCCGCTTCTGCGATCATCTTCGACGCCATGTTTAAATAAGGCTGCCCACTTTTTGAACGTGGAATACGAAGGTGCAGATTCCTCCAATGTCTCATCGAAGTCATCTTTAATTTGATTTGGTGTCATATTCTTTTTGACCAAATATTTATTGACGGCTGTAATTTCATTTTTTTTCCATTTTCGTTGTTAGCAATAGGTTCGTTCAAACAAAAAATTGCACTGATATAAGTACGCGACCAATTTCAATGAAACTTCACATACAATTATTATATATATAAGGCTGTTTGAGGAATTAAAAGTTATTTATTAAAACAACGCCTTCTATATGTTAGGCCGAGAACTTTTCAAACAGCCCCCGTACTTTGTTTTTGATAAATGTTCCTCCATTGAGCAGAGCCTAAGATCAGGCAGTGGAATGCTAATTGAAATACAAACTAAATTGCACAACTTAGTCAAATGAACCTGCTCTAATGTTTTATAGATTTAAAAATTAAAAAAAGTGTTCTGAATGAAAGAATGAATCTTATTAGCAAATTATAAATTTTTCAAAGGTTCATTTCATCTTTATCTGAAAAAAAAGGAATTACATGTGATTTTGTACACAAATATGAACTTATATAAGCACAAAAATTTTAATTTTAAATCGCTGGAATCGGCGATCTCACATGGAGTCATAAGTTGACTGTGAGGACCTTGTCAATACGCAATTTTTGTTAAATTTATTTCATCTTACATTGATTTTTTGACAAAAATCCAATGTTAACTATACCCAACCAAGATTAAAATTGTAATCATTAACGTTGAAAGATTTTGCCAGTGGCCTGGCATTGATTCTATATGAAGGTTTTTATAATACAAATTCTATATACTACTGAAATTAGTCAGTCAAGTAGAAGACTTAGCAGTATTAATGGACTTGTTGAATTATTGATTCAAAATAGCTTTTTTGGCTTGTAGTCCACAAAAATAGATAAGACCCAACCTCAAGCTTAATAAAATTATAAGCAATTTAAATTGATATACTAATAGTTTAAATCTTGTTAAATAAATTTGCAAATGGTGTTTATAAGTTTTTTAAAACAGTTATAAGAAAGAAAAATTGGAATGCCAGTTTAATTTTTTTTTTAAATTGTGTAAATAAAAAATTGCATTGCGGATCCGTTGGTAAAGATTAGATCTTCTTGGTCGCTGCATTTTTAATAATAATACTCACATATCAAAACATATCATAGCTAAATTTGATTTAGAGCAGGTCTTAAATGTTTAAAATGTTACCCCTATGTATTTGGCAAGATGCCGTATTTTAACAAATTGCAAGGATATCTTACTAACTAGGCATCATTTTATAGTTTTTGAATAAATGGAGTACGTAGTTCCGTCTCTTGTCCTCGACTCATTTATGGTTGAAATAAGATACATAGTAAAATCTTGATCTATAAGGATCTATAGAACTAACTCACGGTCCGATGGTGAGCGTATGCAAGTAATCATCTGAATAAGTCGTCTAATTTTTCACTTAATTTTCATACGCAGAACTAACGTTTCGTGTTGCGCGAATTCAACCCGACTGTCTTGTTTATCGGAGTCCGCTTTCAATTGCTGAACATATTGGGGCGTATTCATAGAAAATTACTAAAGTTGTGATTGCTAGATCCTTAGTTTCAGGCTTGTAGGTTAAATAAACACAGCTACTATTCATAGTCAGTTTCCCAGCTATTTTTAGTAGAACACCAGGGTAAGGCGGTGTTCTACTACAATTATCCTTCAAATAATAACGGGTCAAAGAAAATGGAAATTTTGTGTCGTATAATACGCCTTGGCATAATGCTTAGTGCGTTGGACTGTCTGGCAGGGGTTCGATTTTCAGCCGCTACAAAAAAAGTTTTTTTTTCCTCTTGCCAGGAATTGACAAATCCTCCAAGAGTATCTCTTATTATGAGAAGTGCTGCGTCTTAGCCGTTCGGAATCGGCAGAAAATTGTAGGTTGAACAAAATTTAATGGTTGAGAGCAGTGGTACCACTTTACTTCAATTGAAGTAGATCTAGTTCTTTTTTTTTTCAAAAAATACAAAAAAAAAACCGCAAATCTACTTCTTTTTCTCTATTTCACTCTAGGTAGTATATAACCCCAGAATTTCCGTGAACAAAATTTACTTCACGACAATATAAATACACAAATGAGTAATTTTACATGTACATATGCACGAATCTTATGAAAATTTCCAAGACAGACTGAATCACTACTTTTTCGTGTTATAATGTCAACTGATAAAAATCTCG
This sequence comes from Chrysotoxum bicinctum, assembly GCA_911387755.1. Taxonomy (NCBI): domain Eukaryota; kingdom Metazoa; phylum Arthropoda; class Insecta; order Diptera; family Syrphidae; genus Chrysotoxum; species Chrysotoxum bicinctum. The sequence continues at coordinate 93,145,005 of OU426990.1, read as the reverse complement.
AGTGAATTTTTTTTCTAAATGCAAGTGAAAAGTCATTCTGAAATCTACTTCGATTTTTTTTCAAGTTACTTCACTTTTTTCTTCAAATCTACTTCGACTTTTTGTCTTAAAGTGGTAACGCTGGTTGAGAGTTAAAAAACACTAGGTTAAGCATCTCTATTACCCGTTTGTGTGGTATTTTTTGATATTGCACGTCGAAAAAAATTAAGTAAAACAAAATTATAAAATAAAAAAACCAAACAAGAAGCTCAAACAAATATTCTATAATAATTTTTAAATGAACAAAAAAAGCAATGCTGTAATGTAAAGGGCTCTAAGAGTCTGGAACGTTTTTGTATCAATTAAATTTGACATTTGACTTGAATAATGACTACTTAAACACAGCATTTCCTATGTTTAAAGTTAGACCACAGGTCTAGCCCTAAACTAAGGATTACATTTATTTATGAATAGCCTAAACTCTGGAATTTCTTAGTAACAACATAGCAAGAGTTTAGCAAACATCTACTTATGAATATGCCCCATTAAATATATGGCCCAAATGAAGCACCCACTGCACCTGATGTACGCAAGTTTGTTCGGGAAACTGGTATATGCTAGTGAACAACACTCATGGTCCCCGTCGTCGAACGGTGCGCATAGACGAGAATGTGGCTGCATTAGCCGAGAGTGTGAGACTCAATTCATGAACATCAACTCGCCATCGATCTCAACAGCTCAAAATTTCACGCACTAGCCTGAGGAGAAAGGAGAATACTGCACATAGATCTTGGATTATTCGCTTGCAAGGTCTAATTGACTCAGCAATTGAAGGCGCATAATCAGTCGAGATAGTCACTTGAACGACGTTGTATTCCATAATTAATGGGAATGTTTGTTCTTACTAATAAAGCCATTATTCCTATGTATGTACATTTACAAAATTTAGTTTTGTTCATTTTATTGTAATTTAATTTAAAAAATAAACTAATATTTGGCCAACCCTTTAGAAAGAAATGAATTAATTTTGTCTTGCTGTTCACCGAACAAAAGCAGATGATTGTGACGTCACACATATAATAGCATAGTTACCTTGCTTTTGTTTATCATGTTCATGATTAAGACACACATGTCATGTGTTTTGCCTTTTCTGGTTTTGAGGGGCTCTGTAAACGATCGGACATGGTTCGAGTGAACTTGGTTCGGCTAACTACTCGAACTTCTTGCGTATTATGTCATTTATAAAATTCGTTATCACATTCATTTAATTTTTTATTTACATATAAAAGTAAGCTGTAATGTTCGAATAAACATACTAAACCGTTCCGCAAACTGTCGAGTCTGGTAAGACAAATTAATAAAAACTTTTGGTGAGACCATTTTTTTATTTTAGTAACACTTAATAATTGGTACTCGAGCTTGCGGGCTGACATAGTCCTCGAACCATTTTGGCTCTAATGTTCAAAGGTTTGCAGCGCCTATTACTCGATGACGTTTGAGTCATGACATCAGATGTTTGTTCTCGTTCACTTCCACGATCTTCATCACCGAGTGTTTTAAATTAATTAGGTCTTGGTCAAAATATTGGTTCATTGGTTCATTCATTGATTTATTCGTGATACTGATTACTAAAACTTTAAAATACAATATCTTATAAGTTAGTCCTACACTAATATTACAAGAAAAGAGTAACATGAACATTTAACAATATTGAATCTATGATATAATGAGATATCTATTAATATATAATATATTATATACATATATTAAATATACATATGCAATACAAAAAGAAGAAAATTTAACATACCTATATTGAAAAATGGAGCATTTATTAATAATTTTCTATGCTTGTTGTGTTTTGTATTTCTGTTATATTTCGCTTCAAGGAATTCCATAAACGAACAGCATTGACAAAAAATTGGCGCTCGGAAGTTAAAAACGAAGTGACGAAATCTGTGCGAGGATGCTATTCTAATTGTATCGAAACAGTATTGAGGCTGATAAGTTAGCAATATACGCGTATCAAAGAGTGGGATGAATCTTCGAAATTGGAGATAATCAGATAGGCATACCTAGCAACCGAATAGAGAAGCCAGAAAATTCGTCATATCTACGCAGTCCAAAAACATAGCGTACATTGCCGTTGCAGGCGACATACAGCTTTCTTTTGCTTACATAGTTGTAGTTACAAAAAAAATCAAATTTCCTCGTAGAAGATATTCAAGAAATTCGTCTTCTGAAAATTCAAATAAATCCATGTTAGGGCACTTGTGACTGCATTCTCAACGAAGAAATGCTCTGAAACTAAATTTTCTGCAAATACTTCAAATTAATATTTGTCCTATTTTCTGGGTAATGGCTTTAACATCTACTCGAATCGGTGGATAGGCTATCCGAGACTTTATCTGTCGGATATCACTATGCGGGACCTTTGAAACCAAAACTTTAAGTGCATCTTGTAGATAAGTTCCGGATAAGCTTTCCGATAGGAAGAATCCAAGTTTTTTGGCGTGTAAAAACTAAAGTTTTACGTTTGTCAATAATTCATGGGGAGTATTGCTGCATTGCGTAGATATATTCTCCAAGATATCTGAACGCCAGATAAGCTTGCAGATGAAGAGGATGATTTCGAACAATTTTATGGCTAACGTTAATAGTTAGGTATAATATTGGAGTCAAACATTTTTCCAATATTTTTTTTTTGTCAAATTGACTCGTGTTACAGATTTCTACTCGCTCTGGATATAATACAAAAGTTAACCACGAAACTATTCTGTTTTTAGTATACCGTAGATGATAAATCTTTTTGAAAATTATTTTCTTCCGCATTTTACGTTGCAAAATTATTTTGTTTTGGCAAAAATATTGTAGAATATTGCTAAAAATGGAATTCGTTCACTTGTGGTCGTTGGTATTCAAAAACTTAAGACAAGACAAATAAACAAACATAATAATGCACCTATAGTTTGTTCTGCTTGTGATAAATATTTTTCTATGAGTATTTAAAACGGTTAAAAAGACCACTACAAGGCATTCTAAGCTTATTCATTTCCGTCCGGCACCCAGTATATGTAAAGATTTAAAATGTTGAAGTCGTGTGGCGTGGTGAGAACGAGACCTAAAACTTAACTGCCTATACATATGTCTGGAAGCTAAGCCAAGTCATTTTGTGCACAATAAATTCACATCCTTAGGTGTGGACATAATTCACGTAACTCTGTTGACAATCATTATTCTCTCATTGAGAATTATGGACCATTTAAACGTCCTCACTCCTACCGAGTCGCCTTCATTTGAGATTCATTAAGTCCCAGAAATTCGCCGATATACAAATTGCATTTGAACAATACTTAATTCAATCGAACTGAAGAACGGCAGGAAAGAGCTCGCAATTGAGGACATTAAACTGGAATCAAAGTCAACAATAATCTTTGGATTTATAGCTTCAAATTGCAGCTGATGTTCAGCACAGTCAGCAAAGCCTTGATTGCATTCGAAAGGTGACCAAGGTAATCGTTTGGCTAATTGTGAATCATTAATTTGCCCATCGAAACGAAGTCTCTGATCACTTCTGAAAGGAGTATGTATTATATTCAAGTTCCTCTGTCGATAATGCAATGTACCACTTCGTTATAAAAACTCCATGATTTATTGTGACATTTTGAGTTATGCTCTTTGATTTTAATGGAATTATATTTTAAATGAACCCAAAGAACAATCTACGACGACGACGTGGTCTCAATATAATGCAGATCAGAAGTATCATCAAAGTTACATGTTCTCCAGAACTTGTCGAATGAAATCTCTTAGCTCCTGCATGTTTCTGATACTATCTCCAGACCGTAAAATGCCATAAAACATAAAACACAACTGTTGACAATTTCTGAGCCCGTGATTGATATGATATCACCTCATACAAAGAGCGCAGCCCAAAAATAGCTACCACACAATTTAATTACTCAGAAACCTGGCCATAACACACATCGGAGATATAATCGATGCATGTCATAAGAACAAGGTTAACTTACGAAAATTCTAAAGAACCCAAACCAATAAAAATATATTCTCAATTGGAGATTTACAAATAAAACAAAACAAACAACTCCCCAACCAAAACCCAGACGTGATTCCATCCCATTCAGAGTGTGTACCTAAAGGCTTAGGGAATCTATAGATATAGGCATACGTAGTCATAACAAGAAGGACTGGTTCTGACCTCCTAAATCTCATCTGATCACACTCCAATGACATCTCCGATTAATTTGGAATTCAATACGATTCCACCGGACGGAAAGGACGCTCCACTAGTGAATTTTCCTGAAACACCCTACTCCGCCGCGGAGGCATCTGTGCTTGAAGGCCTGAACTGAGATTTATTTGGTCTTGCGGTGGAAGACAAACAACAAACGATCGATGCTGTTCGCTGGTGGGCCCGAGAAATCTCCAAGTATCATCTCTGTCGGGTAAGAGATCACATATGCGATGGTGGTTGGTTGTACAGGTGGTGGACACTTGGACACTGTGTTTACTGTTTAGTCACATCGTGGCTAATAGGTATCTAGCATAATAGGCTTCGGATAAAAATATCGAAAAGAGGAAAAGATGACACCGGGTGATAAGGTCGGGGCGCGCATATTAGGTGATTTGTTGTTCCGTATATATCGTAGTCGTGAACGGAGTTGCCAATTTGTACGCGTCACATCATTGGAACCGCAAACTTGCTCGTTCTTCCTCCAGTGAGTCTTTTTTGTCGATATGGGGTTTGCCTCTTAGCCAAACACAATACAGCAAAAGACCATTTGTCTTCTTTGGGAATTGATCCGGCATAAAGGCCTCATCAATTTTGTTCTTAAATAAAGCTTATTTGAGGAATGATATATAGTTTCTCTTCTGGACATAAAAATGTTTATCCAAGGTATTTTACTCAATTACAAAAATGAGACATCATATGTTCGTAGGTTTGTCTATATCCTAGGGTTGCTTCGGATTAGCTTAGGTGAATTTTCTAAAAAGGTTTACATTCCAGCTGTCACATGTGACAGAAAACAATTACTCATCACAGGGATGACGACGACACGTTCCAAAGCCACCCCTTTGGTTCTGGCTCTTGAATTAAAGGAAACTTGTACTGTTCGTTTAATGTAGAGATGCAAGGGAGAATGCAACATGCGAATCGACATGTCAGTGTGTGCTGTCCCTGTGCACACATTCGACCAGGTCATTAGTCAAAATCAATTCATTCTAAATGTTTCTTGGGGAAATTTCTTTAGAAATGTTTGTGTGGATGTCGAACAAAATTCTTCCAGAGAATCTGGAGCAATAAAGATCACCGATAATATCTTACCTGTGGCGATGGCTGGCGGTGTGACTGCCGAACAAACCAAGAGATGTGATTAAACACACACAAATGTTCTTTTCTTTCAACACGTGGTCCTTGTTGTTGATGCATTAACATACCATTGTATTCAGAGAAAATATCAAATGGTTTCATTTTAATCACAGTGGATAACGAAGGTTTTGAGCATAACGATTGTATTTAAGTTTTTTTTTTCAAAAACAAAGTCTTGGACATAAAATATTGTTTGATGTTCATAAGAAGGTATACATAAATACTAACAGCCATATTTATAAACTCATTATAGTGAGTACATAAGGCTAGGCAACCCTTATAATGCCTCTAAACGCAAAATCGTTATTTATAAAACTTATGTGACGTTGAATACAGGCTTTATAAGCTAAACGCGTTTGGAGTGAATAGTGCCTACATAAGGACATTTTAGTATTGAACTGTCACATTGAATTATAAAAATAAAATGACTTTTACTTGATATTGAAATTAAAGTTTTGTTGTTTTAATTTAGTAGTGAAAACTAAAATGTTGTATTATTATATTAAAAACAATTTATTGAGAATTAAATATATAAATAGACTTGTTGGTGATCTCCCTCCACGCATCTTTTTTCATCCGGTGTTAGTGTTGCTAGTTTTGTTTTGGATTATTGAATTTTATCCTCAATAAGTTTCTCTGAGGAGTAGCTATTTCCAGCTATAGGATAAAATGAAAAACAATTTAATTACCAATATTGTGCTAGACATAATGACATACCTTATTTGATGAATCAATCAAAAAATGTCTTCTTCTGTCTTCTTCTAGAATTTTTTTATTTGGTTCTGTAGATTTATAACATTTTTTATTTATTAAGTAACAACAAAATATCAATATATTTATTCAAAAATAAAAAAATGAGTAAGTTTATAAGTTAAATCGAATGCAATTGCAGGAATGGCATTGGTGACAGTGCAAAGATCGCCTAGTAGTGTTACTGGTTCTCCACAATGTTTCAATTTGGATGGCGAGGCTGACGAAGAAGATGGTGTCAAATATGAAAGAAGTTGAGTGTTTCTTTGCTGGTAAAGGCACAGCATTGGTGTTGGCCCTCAAGGATATTCCTCAATATGCTGAGCGTCGACTGAGTTCCGATTCAACAAGATTCACCAATAGTACCCAAAGCAACAATTCCGATATTCAACCGCATTTGCAGTCCATGGTTAATCTTCTTAGGCATGAAGAGACTCTTAAAACGGCTGTTAAACTGGAATCTCAGCGAACCAACCGAACGCGATATCTAGTAATAGCATCTCGTTGTTGTCTGAGAAACGGTTCCGAGAGAAAACATCGAACAGGATCTCGGTGTCAATCGAAATGTGGCAAACAACAGATAAATAATGACACTAAGACTCATGATTATCACCTTCAACAACAACATCAGAATCAGAGTGGCAATGATAACAGATTGCAACAGGAGGAGCAAAACCCTTCTCTAGAGGCAGAAGATGTCTTGGACAAACGGCGATCTGCTATGAGCAATCAACTGCTCTCGACAAATCGCTGTTCCAAATCGGATTCGGATAAATATGAATCTTGGTTACTGGGGATAAACTGCAATGAGAACACTACTATTGGCCTGGTTGTTCCAATACTCGCCGATACAACAATTCATTTAGAAGGTTACGGGGGATTTAATATAAGTGTGTTTGGTAAAACGCATATTTTTAAACCAGTTTCTATTCAAGCAATGTGGTCGGCGTTACAAACGCTTCATAAATCGGAAGGCTCAAAAGTACTTTTCCATTGTAAAATGGGAGTAAGTCGATCAGCATCAGTGGTAATCGCGTACGCCAAGAAAGCTTACAACTGGGAGTTCTATCACGCCTTGCAGCATGTCAAGGAACGTCGCAGTTGCATTAAATCTAATAAAACCTTCCTTTCCTTAAATTCAAGATGTTTTTTTTTTTCTTTGATAACAGCTGAGTGTTATGAAGGCTTAATGTACTCGTAATAGATTCCTACTTTTTAGTACTTTATTTGACACAAGCTCATTATAACTATGCTGGGTAGGAAAATGTTTTATAAATATGAATTTGTATAGTGGATGAATAAGTCCTTATGTGTTGCATAACTATTCAATCTTTTAGCGAATTCTAATAAATAAGGCTGTAAGCACATACGAATCTTAAAGACAGCTCATATATGCGATAAGCGATATTAAATTAGTCTTATCTTATCAGAGATATATTGTATCAATTCATAGTTTTACTTTATGTGATTCCATATGGGATTGAATTTTATTTAAAAATGTATGTTATATTGAAGCCAAAATATAAATTTTTTTTCTTGGGCCTATTTAGTAGAAATTTCACAATTTTATATACGCTGCTCAGAACAATTTTCAAGCCCCATCACAGGGGTTTCGTGATGCGTTTTCTTTGTGGCTGAGGTAAACTTGTCGTTGGGGGCCAGGGTTCTTCCCAAAGAAGCATCAAAACTTGGGTTTGGAGGGTCTAAATTTCGAATGAAATATGTAGCTTATTTTAATACCGCTAAATTCTCAATCAACACAGTGCTTCATTTAATGTGTCCCCAGCACGCAACCTGTGGACCAAAATGGTCGGCAACTCTCTAGAGAAAACCTTGTCCAGAAAGAAACGGTCGGGATCCTTATCGAAAGCCCTACGACCCTAGCACGCAATCTAGAGAAATAAACGGGTGAAGCTACTTGAAGAGGAGATCAAAGAAACAAAACGGTTGGATTAGTAAATAATAAATAATACTCCCAATAATAATAAAGCTTGCCCTACTCTAGCTAATACCTTAACAATTTATGTCAAACATTTAGATCAGCTTCACAATTAAAGTAATGCCTCTCTGTCTCTTTTACCGATCTTAAACTCTCTATACACCAGATTGGTATCCACACTGGACGAGAATAAAAGACAATTTTGCCATTTTCCTAACCTCCACTTATCAAATCTGCGTATATAAGTCAGTATGAACTGAAAAAACTAACAGACAAAATTGCATGGAACTCCAAATAAATAGTGATTACATGACTTCAGACGGTGCACACTGAATGTGCAATATGATTATTTATTAAGGCGGTATGTAGGCTTTTGGGAAGCATCTGGAATGTCTCTCTGAAGCGTCCAACAGTAGTCTGCCATCCTTGAGACGCTCCATTTTCCCTGGTATATTTTTTCCATCTACCTTTTATCTTAGTGAAATCGTTCACCTTGCTCTCCACTCACATCTCCTAAATTATCTGGAAAGTAGTCGAGGTGGGAATGAAGAAAATGTACTTTTAAACTCATTAGGCAACCTAAAGCTTAAAATGCTTTTAACATTTTTTTAACGATTTGTTTGTAGTTGGGGTCTTTGTTATTGCCTAAAAATTTCTCTATGACCTCTTCAAAGGCAATCCACCCTTCTTTTTGAGGATCCGTCATCGTTGTGATGATTTGTGGATCAGCCATAAGTCGTCTAATATCTGGTCCAACGAAAACACCTTCCTTCAACTTTGCCTCTGAGAAGCCTGGAAACTTTGATATTAAGTATTTGAAGCAACTTCCATCTCTTGGAAGTGACTTTATAAATTACTTCATCAATCCCAGCTTTTTGGGAAACGGTGGTAGAAGAACTTTAGGAGGAGGCACCAAAGTTTCATGCAGGACGTTCTTTTCGACAACTTTAGGCTTCCTCGGAGGCCAACACATGTTGGTCCAGTGATTTGCTCGGTCTCTACTATCACATAGACACAAAAAGCAAGGGAATTTGGTTAACCCAGATTGTTGTCCAAGCAACATGCCCAAGATTTTGAAATCACTGCACACTTGCCAACCGTGGTTTTATATTTTAATTTTGGGAAGATTTAAATCTCTTACCAAATCATTTAGCTCGCCCTGGGAAAACAATTTCGGGCTGCTGCCATCTTCAAATTCAAAACTTGGCTTGTCATCGGGTTCAGGTACAGCACCATCTTCGTCAGAACTTGGAATCTCTTCCAAGGTAGCAGGGGCCGTGGTATTTCGGGCCCATGAGGGTAATCAAAATAAAATTGTTGATACCTATTATTTATGACTTCAAGTTAGCCCAAAAAACACCTTTTTTATAACAAAATTTTGAGTTTTGCAAAATAACCTGACGTTCTGGATTTTTTTCAGTATTTTTTTAGTTTTCAGAACACCTAAATACATAGAAATCAGTTGAAAACATCCAGACAGCATTTTTGTTGCAGACCTGTGAAATCTTTAAATAATGACTTTAATATTTTAATTTAATTTATTTTATTAGTTTTCAAAACTGGTCGAAGTGGCTTACAACTCTCAACAATTTTTGTGTGTCTGTTCCAAAGTTTATAAGAAACCTGACCACCTGCATTTACTTTCTAGGTTCCTGAGTCAAAATAAATTTCCTAATGCTAGCTACACACGAGCAACCGTTGCAGCAATGTGTTTCGTTTGTTCACTACACACGTAGCAACGGTTGCCGCAACCACAGTACTGTTGCAGCAACCGACCGAAAATATCAAAACTTTTTGATATTTCTGGCAACGGTTGCAGCAACACAAAATCAATTGGCAACATAGCTACACACGAAGCAACGGTTGCTTCAACATAGCTGTGTTGCTGCAACGGTTGCCTCGTGTGTAGCTAGCATTAAAATAAAATTTGAGCCTTTGAAGTGTACGATATAGCTAACTTACGATACGCATTTGGAGTTGAAGTCACTTTTAAATCAATTGAAATCAGTAATTTTAATTAAAGTAGAAATAAAAGGAAACTCCCTTTCTTTTAATTACCAATAGTAAAAAAACATCGTACTTACTGAAATAATTTTAGAAAATTCACACAAATGATGCAACGCTGAGAGGCGCCGCGCCACTGCCGCCTATATATACAAATTTGTATTTAAATTAATCGTCTGTCACGTTTATAACTCCGAGGCGTAGGCACAATCAGGGTTGGATCAATTACTTTCGAGCCCGAAAACCAACTGTTGTTTCCCGCCTGCTTCAATTAATTTAAAATGTTTGTAAGTTCAATCAATTTGTGTATAGGTATGTAAAAATGTATAGGTATGGAGCTTTTGGCGGGATACGAAAAGTACACATGTCATGTTACATTTACTTAATGAACTTTTTTTCGCAATTAGAAAGAATATAAAAAGTTCCTTTTGAAGAGAAAATTTTCCTATTTTCTTGTTCTGTGTTATCTTAGAATTTTGAGAATGAGAAGAAAAAGTAAACATAAAACTGAATTAAGAACGACATTGCTTGGGTGTGAGCGGTGACAAAGTAACAAAAGGTTATGCGACATTAATGATTTGACATACAAACGCCGGTATTAACATAATTCAACGGTGCGGGTTGAAATTCACAATAAGCTAAAAGAATCAAAATTTTAAATGCACAAGTTGAAATCTTAAAACTAAAATGTTTAAACCGATAGCTACTGAAGAAACTGTGTTGTTCATCAGGGTTATTAAGTGCACCCTAATACAACGGTGGAAGTGGACCAATAAGTTTTATGGAAATGCCGCTCTTTGGGCTACACCTAGATCCGTCCTTGGACACAATGGGCGATTGATGAACCAACTAATTCAAAACAAAGTAGCAACTGGCAGGGTTTTCTGCCTCCATTTTATGTATATATGGTTAGGTTCCCATCATTCGAATTTGAATTTAGATCCACGACCATAATTAGTTGCGCATTTAATTGATAGCCGACAGATCGAATGCGGTCATTTAATGATCTAAGCTATTAGTAATATGTGGTGTGATACTCTGAGACACCCAACACGAAACCAATTGACAAACAATAAGAAATGGCTTTACAATTTATTTTTCACAGGAGCACGATTTTCGACAACAATATTTGGATTTTATTTGAGGAAGTTACCTAGTACATAAGCAACCCACCCCAACAAATACAAAGGGAATGTTATTGAGCATAAATCATTTAAGTGTTCTCCCAAACTTTTTTATTTCGTTGTTTTTTTTTCTTCTGGTCGTTGGTTGTTGGTGGTGCATTTAGAAGATGAAAGATACTTTTACAGGACCAGATAAAAATTAAAAATTCATCTCTAATCAAAAAAACAAAAATAAGTACACCGCCGTATCTCCTCCACCAACAACCTTTTTTTTCTTTGATTCTTTTTTATCATCTTTATTTTTCGTGTACCTACTTTGTCTTGTAAATCATCCTGAAAGTTGGGAGAAAACATAATTATGTATACAACTTAGCCACCCTCTTTCGGTAAGATTTTCATGGAGGATTAGCGCTTTAGACTCTACACTCATCAGGAATCACCTCATTCCCTCAAAGATTTCAATTGATTTTTTTTTTGAAAATGTTTAAATTTATTACAACATAGAATTATACACGCGGCATTAATACAAAAAACCCTCTGCTGGCATGACCCTCCACGGTTTTCGTATTGATTCCATATTTTTCTTTAAAAAACACGACATTTTAAAAACATTCCGGAGGAGTGGTAATTATTGTATAGATACAGAAAAAACGCAAAATAACATAAAAAACAACTCTCACCCTGCTTCAACGAGGACTTTGGGCATTGGTTCGGCGAAATGGTCCTCCGGGCATTAAGATTTTCCGTCATGACGCGTTTTCCTTCATCCGTATCTGTTCGCCTCATCATCAAAGTAAAGGGAAATGGAATCTTCCCGTATGCCCAATAGCCGAGCCGAGGTATATAAGGTGGGGTATAATTCTAACGCTATTGCTGAAACGAAGTGATTAGAATGAATTTTTGACATTTAAATCATTGATGATGTAAACCTAAGAATTCAGCCATATGGGTAATTCAAATTACAGTCTTCAATTAATATAATGGAAAATTATTGATCATTTAGACTTCATGGAATTATGTATGTACAATTGCAAAAAAAAAAAAATAAATATAATTTACGACTGGATCCCAAGTACATGGTCTGATGTTTTCAGGCTAGTGGCTTAGCTTTAAGGTTTGCCTTTGGTCCGTTCATTCAAAAATGGTTGGCCTTAGCCATTCGACGCAATCGATGTTAAAAATCTGGAGAGATCATTTCAACCAGCTGCTTAGTGGCTATCAAGACCAAAATCCAGGCAACAACCCTATCAAGTCAATTTAGTTGATGATCTGCAGTTTCAGTGTGGTAACCATCACCAGGTGTATGAAAGCTCCATTGGTGTCCTCGAGAGAAACGTAATGCGCACGATTTATCGTTTGGTTTGTGTCAGTAGGTAAGAAGACGATACAACCAAGAACTATATTACTCGTATGAGATGCCGATGGTCGAAAAACTGCGCGTTAAACTGTTAAGACGGCTAGGACGAATGAACATCGACGCTCCAGTGCGTTAGGTATTCAACGTTTAGCCAGAGAGAACCAGAAACAGTGGCAGACTTTAGCTCGGTTGCTTCCATACAGCCTTTATGAAATACAATATTTATTTCGAAAACGGCTCTAATGATTTTTATAAAAAAAATAATGTTTATGTTACCACCAATGCGGTCTACATTTTGGTCAAAAAAAAAAGTATCTACCTGTCATGAAACTTTTTTTATTTCCTACTTTCTCATTTCCGACTCTACTTAAGAATAACAAATCCGCAGGCTCGGATGGCCTACCTGCGGAACTCTTTAAGTATGGAGGAGATGTCCTGATAGGGTGCATGCATCAGCTCATCAACCAAGTGTGGGAGGAGGAAAGTATGCCCGACGACTGGTTAAATAGCTCCATATGCCCAATCTACAAAAAAGGCGATCCTATGTCCTGCAAAAACTACAGGGGCATATCCCTGCTTAATGTTGCCTACAAGATCCTATCCACCGTACTATGTGAGCGTCTAAAACCTTTCTGCAACACTATAATCGGCAGTAGCAGTGTGGCTTCAGGCCAGGCAGATCAACGGTAGACCAGATCTTCACATTGAGGCAACTCTTGGAAAAGACCCACCATCTTTTCATCGATTTTAAAGCCGCATATGATAACATAAGTCGGCAAGAGCTTCTATTGGCAATGTCGGAACTCGGGATTCCAAAAAAACTGATCCAACTATGCCGCATGACGTTACAAAATACGCCGTGTAACGTGCAAATGGGTAACAGCTCATCCGAGCTATTGCAGATATGCGCAGCGTTCAGACAAGGAGATGCGCTATCATGTGATTTCTTCAACCTATAGTCCTGGAACAGATAGTGCGCAAGAGTGGTGCTAACCTGGAAGGCACTATTTTCAACAGGTCTTCCCAACTGCTTGGATATGCGGACGACATCGATATCATCGGCCGCTCCAAGCGAGCTGTGCTAGAAGCGTTCACAGCTATTGATGAACAGGCGAAACGCGTTGGTCTTGAAGTTAATGAGGACAAAACAAAGTATAATATGCTATCAACAAACAAAGCCGTATCTGTCCATCGCCTAGGACAAAACGTCACTGTTGGTAGCAGTAATTTCGAGGTAGTCAAGGAGTTCACCTACCCCGGAACGAACATCAATCCCACGAATGACACCTTAGTGGAAATTCGACGAAGAATTACCCTAGCAAACCGCTGCTACTTCGGTTTGGCCAAACAAATGGGTTCAAAACTCCTTTCTCGAAAGACAAAATGCACGCTATACAAAACGCTAATTTTACCAGTTCTACTCTACGGCGCCGAGTGCTGGACGATAAGTAAAAAAGGGGAATTGATACTGGGCACTTTCGAGAGAAAAATTCTTCGGCAGATATTTGGTCCTATATGCGAAGAGGGCGAATGGAGGAGAAGATTCAATCGTGAATTATACGAGCCGTACCAAGATGTGGATGTAGTCCAAAAAGCCAAAACACGTCGACTACACTGGCTCAGTCACATCGAGCGAATGGATAACAACGCTCCAGCCAAGAAAATCTTCGAATCCCAGCCCCCAGGTTCGAGACGACGAGGAAGACCGAACCACCGCTACAGGGATTAGGCGGTTATAGGCGCAAGAGCGCTTGGTCCCGACGACTGGAGGGAGCTCGCGAGGGATCGCAACCGATGGAAGACCGCAAAAACTCAGGCAGAGACCCTCCATGGATCGGGAGCCGGTTAAGCCCAGAAGAGCGTCCTCACTCAGAAGATCTTCGTTATTGTGGTCATCGATCTCCATGTCGTTGACTGTTTTGATTGTCTCCACTGTTGCTGAAGATGACCTGGATGCCTCATCCTCTTCCAGTGATGGGAAGGTGATAGATGCACCAGGGTCTGCAGCAGCAGTTTCGACTATATTGGAGGAAGTGGATGCACCAGTAACATCCGCGTCCTTTTTATCCGTCACTGTGATGGTCTCAAACCCAAACCTAATCACACCTTTGGTCTGCGCCAGAGGAGCAAGGGACTCCTTATTTAGTACAATAATATTACCTCTATAATGTCCCTTTTTCTCCTCAAGTTTCGCAACTTTCCAGTTGTGAGTAGGAAGGGATGTATTCGATAGCCGGATCATCTGGAGTATTACATCCAGGCTGGAGAGTTCGGCTGTAACCATGGCGCGAGCTCTTGGTCTGCACGGGATTTTCTCCTTAGCAACAACCTCTAGCCTAGCACCAAGTATTGGCAAGTATTGGTCAAAAATGTTTTTGTCATATCGTCCGTCAGTCTCTGCGTATATAAATTCTATGTCTCATTTTGAGCTATTGAATACTGAAAATAAGACCTAGTTAAGGCTTTCTAGACAGGTCGAACAAATCTTGAAATTTTTTTAGCTTTAACTAAAATATTCTAGCTTAAGCTATTTTTATTCACACAAATTGAAGCTTAGGCTTGGAAAACAAGCTTAAAACTAAATGAACTTAAAGTTGGCAATTTTAAAATAGCTTTTACTAGAAAACATCTTTAACTAGCTAGCTTAAGCTTATTCTTATTCACTAAAAATCCAGCTCTTACGTAAAAATCCAAGTTTTAGATTTAGCTTCTTTTTTTTTCTTATCAATGTTTGTGGATTTTTTGTTTTTTTTTTTCTACATAAATATATAAATAAATATGATATAACAAAAGTATTAATTTTGAGTTTTATTGGTAAGTTCTTATTAAAAAATTAGTATAAAAATAAAATTTGAAAGTTATTTTTTACGGCATCATCTAACTGATGAGCCCACTGTCGTACATGTGCGAAACGCACCTTGGAGTTGAGGTCACTTGAGCTTTTAATTGAATTTAATTCAATCACTCCACTTAAACAGAAATAATGTTCTATCTTCAAAAGTTCTTTTATTCAGTAAAAAAAAATTAGGTCACTGTTCAAAAGTGCAGGGGCACTGTCCCACTTTTAAACATAAGAACCTATATTGGTTGGAGATAAAAATTCAATATATGTAAATATTTCGTTAAATGGACCAAATATTTTTCTAAATCGAACGTCAATACAACTGTTCCATTTGAGTAAAATATCAGGCCAATTGCTCGAATATTTTAGGTTTTATCAGTCTGGAAAGCAAAAAGTGTTCAAATGTGCCACACTCTCCCCTATATAACGGATATTTAAAGTTGGCGTTTCTTTTACCATAAATGCCCGTATTTTTGCATTTATTCGTATTTATTGTAAAATTTTGTTTAAATTTTCAATAACGGTACAACAAAAAATCGTTTTTTTTTTAATAGAATGAACAGAATTAGATTTTTTGGAATAGTTATAGGTTGCATTTTCATATAGTTGTTAACTAATCGGAATTGATATCTACTATTTTTAAAATTTGTATTTGCAACTTTATCGTCGGAATTGTCATGTATGTAAATTAAGATTTACCTCGTCACTGTCCCATCAAGGTCATAGCTTATTCTTTCTAGTTTAATACTTAAACAGAGACCGTCGCATTTTCTTGCAGACGAATATATTACGAGTTGATCAATTAATCAGACGCCTCGCTAAAATAAATAAGACGACCAAAACCCGGGTGTATCCAATATCACCATAACTTACATTTATTACACATAAATTGCCCCGCAAACATGCATCTGCCAATTTGTTTTCTTTGGGCAAAGGAAGCACACTACTTATAGACATTTCAGGTTCATTTTCGATGTCCAGTCTATAAAGGTAGTGTTTGTGGCACAACTTTGTGAGTCAGCCTCAGCCTCAGCATCATGCATCTCTCTCTTCATTATTTCCACGGGGAGCTGCTTCTGTCCACTTGTACATATCTACATATGCTTATGTACGAATGGTATACTGCATCGGTTCTATAAGAAAAAAGGTGGTACCGTTGTCATTGCCATTGCAAGTTTTCCCGCCAACACCACCCATGCCCTATGTCTAAGAACCACCTACGAATATTACTCACAAGTCATTTAATAGCCGTAAATATTCTAAGTGCCGCATTAATAGCCGTTGATTAATCGGGGTGTCTGGGCTCCCCGACAACGACAACACAGCAGACGACGCCGTCTTCCTTTTTTTCTTCGGTTTCTCGGAATTGATTTTCTATAGAAACACTCTCCTTGAGTTGTTCGAGCTCCTCTACTTGTACTTTCATTGGAGCTCGGCTTTGAGTTACGCATGTGCAGTAGGCACCAATGCAGTGAGTGCCGGTAAGGGCAGTGGAATCGCACTCATTAACTATGTGCATGAAGGTGATGGTCGCGCGCGATTCAAGCAACAGCGCAAACACTTCATGCTCGGCAGAAAAAAGGGTACATATTGGGAAGACTTCTTCAAGACCACCACCACCATCAACAGATGCTACTGCCCACCTGCCGTATTACGCCAACACAAATGGCACATGGCTGCTTTTTCAAGGATACAAATGAGCCATAGATCGGAGCGTGTGCTCTCGAACTGTGGCTTTATTGTGTCGTCCATACAGCTGCTGGTGGAGACCTCATCTTTGCGTGCTAGTCGTTTGAGGCTTTATTGTGCGGTGCCGTAAAATTAAACACTTTAACCTCCTCCATGTGAATTCATCGTAGGTGGCTTTACGCTGGTCACTCTGGCAAATAGTAGATGAATTAATGGTGCGTGTGCCCTGCTCATTCTTTCTACTTGGCCTGGACTGGCCTGGCTTTACCCAGTCACCGCTGCCAGGCATTACTCTGTACAGCTATCGTATTCGGTAGCAATTTGACATCTATAGGGAAGGTGAAAAATGAGACAGCGGCGAGCGACGTAATGGCGTGTGGAGCTCTTCGTCCACAGGCATTGTCGCAACATGGGGGCGAGAATTTTTAATGAACGTATAACGAGAGAGCGTACAACAAGGACCAGGACAATGTTTTATGATTGATTCAACTTAGTCGATAGTACTGGGCGATATCTGTCCCAACAGTCTTAATGTGTTGGTAATCAAGCTCGAGTTGAGACTTCCTCGATAGCTAGGTTTGGTAAGAGCGCTAATCAAAATATACAGCAAAAGCAACACATACCGTACCGTATGCCTTGAGCGGAAAAGTAATTTCACCTTGAAGCTATTTTAATTTCGCAGAAAATAACCCGGACCCGGGAAAGTGATCTTTTGGCCCGAATTGCTTGTCACATGGCCAACAAGGAATTCAATGCGAAATTACTTTTTGTTCCTGAATCTGTTTTTTTATATGCCCTGTTGTTTTGTTATTGTCCTTTTATTTTTTATTCGTCCTGTTCAAATCGGTGTTATTTTTTGTTGTTGTTTGTTATCCCTGATGCTGCTTTGTTAGCCTATCACCAGGGAATTGGAGATTAAGGATGAATTCTTTCTCTACGGTGTGCTCCTCTCATTTTTTCTGTCATTGCAAATGAAAGTGGACTTGGACATGAGTTGACAGCTGAAGCCGGATTGAATTTCACTCTCTGAATATGCAAGTAGTACAAAAATGATACACACACCTTTATAGGAATATCCTTGGAATGTAAGGTATACTTTTTATTGGAATTTCATTTAAAACGAATATACGAATTAAAGAGGAATGGTATGGTGTTTTATCCTTTACCATATTCAACCAGATGAAGCTGTTGTAGTTGGTGGTGGAGGACCGCCACCCCTACCGCCAGGGAAAGATCCAGGTGGGGGAGGACTATGACCATCCGGTGGACCCCTATGTGCAGCATCTGAAAATTGCATTAGTGAAAGCACATAATTATTGCTTTTTCTTTTTGTTTGAGTTACCTTTTAGGCCGACAGATTTAAGGCCAGCTTCAGCTCCTTTTAATGAAGCAGAAACCTATGATTGAAAGAATAATATTATTTTCTATCCCGTTACCTATTTTTAAAATTTTACCGATACACCAATCAGTGCACACACGATTAGAACTATAATAATTGTTTTCCCCATGGTATTGACTTCGTTGAGTACTTAATAATGCAATAATATTATAAGTTACGGTGCTTTTATACTTCTAGTTCAATTCAAAAATCTGTATAGGTTGTAATTAATCGACTTCACAGAGCATGAAGTACAATAATAACACTTTTTTGCTGCACCATTATTTGTCGATTTAAAAGGCGTTAACTATTTGAAAATGTATTTCCAAAAATAAACTTAAGAGTGTTAAGGTTTGAATTACTGCAAGTACACATTTTAATTTTATGTAAGCTCCTATCTAGGTTTCCAACTGATTACGTCAAATTAAAACTGCTTTAAACTTTAATGCTGAGCAATTACATAAAGATGGGTTTTTAGTAAAATATATTGCCGTTGTGGGGTTGTTTTGATATAACTTTTATTGTTGAGATTTAATTATATTTCATTAAGGGAATTTGAATTTTCTGAATTCGAAATTGGCCTCAGAATTGCTCAATCATGTTAGAATTTTGACTAGTATAAGTCTATAATTGAATATAACTCTATTAGCTAAAAATGATTTTTCAAATATGCAATCTTGTAAAGTATTGTGACGGAATTTTATTTTGAATCAACTAGTTGCTGCATCTGAAAATACTTTTCTTCCCCTTTCATATTTGGATCTACTCGTATGTAGATATACCTATTTCGTTTTTGAATCTTTCACTTTCATTCGTTGCTCTTCGAGTATTATCAAATAATTGGTTTTGATAGCCTAGTCTCGAATTCACAAAACTAGTATTGTTTAATTTTAAATTTACGAAACTTAAATCTATACTAAACCAAAAAATCACAGTGAAACACGCTTGCAATTACATTGGTTAAGAGCGCATCCCGCTTATTACCACACAATTTGATGATGACCAATTCTTCGTTTATTCATAAATTCGTGATCCTGAAAAAAAAACACTTGAAAAAAATAAAGGAAATATTTAAGGTGAATGGAATGTAGTAAACAAAATTTTAAATCGTGGTTCCAAATCTGAAAAGCCTCTAGTTAAAGAAGATGACAATATTATAATTACTGATACTACCGATACAGCCAATCGTTTTAATAATTTTTTTCATTTCTATAGCTGAAAATGTTCCGGCTGAGGTATTTAGGAATAGAAATGACTTTTTATTTACTCAGGGTATAGTTAATGACAATGGCGCAAAATTTTAAACAGCCTATTATTAAGGTATTAGTGTAATACTACTTAACAATTTGCTAACTTTATAGTAGTTTACTAACTCATTCTTAATTTTAAACATTTTCTCACTAGTATCGTACTTAAAGAATTTCCTTAATAAATTGCTTCTGAACACACCTAAAACAATGACATTTCGTGTAAAAAAGTAAGTACACGAACCTTTTTTGATGTTTGCAAATGTCAAAGATTCATATGAAGCTAGCACGATACTAAAAAAATAAAGTATAGGTATTCGATGATTTTAACTTTAATAAAAGGGTAGAGAAAGTATGGTGCTATATTCGATTAAAATTTTCAAATTCGTTGTTTTGACCTAGTATCGTACTAAAACAGCTTTAGCATCGTACTAATTCAATTAAAATTTTGCGCCAATATTTTTAAAGAAAGTCTTTTTTTATGCTCCTATACTCGTAGAGCCTGGTGAACTGCTTTTCATCATTAAAATATTAAAGAAATCTGGTTCTGTTCGCAACGATAATTATTGTTCCAGTTTAATCCTTAAACAAATTGCACATATTCTCAATAAAAGTGTGTGTGTGTCATGTGCAGGGGCGCAACAACGGGGGTGTCCAGGGTGTCCGGACACCCCCCAGAGGTCGGTGGACACCCCCTCCGAAATCGATAGACACCCGAGTGACGATTTTTAAAACATTCTTAACCCCACAAACCCGGGGAGTAGCGAGGTCAAGCTTAAGGAGACGATGCAAACTATTCCCAAAGCCATTAACCCGACAAGCTCGCGAAGACGACACAAGCTATCAACAAAGACATTAACCCGATAAACCCGGGGCGCAATGGGCCAAGCTATAGAAGACAATGTAAAGAAATAGCTACTCCCAAAGCTGTGAACTCTTACAAATCCGGTGATCGATTTACGGTTTCAAAGCGCGTCAATAAAAAAAGATACAATTGTACGATGTCAAACTAAAAAGCTAGGCGAGGGAGGTGTTCGACGATTTTCAAAATCGAAAAGTATTGTTGAAACAATAATTAATTAATTATAATTTAATTTTACAGACAAAACGGAGGGATTAAAAAACTTCGCTTCAAAAATTTGTAGACTAGACTTGTTATTTTTATTTTTAGTAGAAGTAGTCAAATCAAAACATTCCAAAAACAGTTTTTCTGTAATCATTTACATTTACAAAATGATTAGCTAAATCATTAGTATTTATATTATCTAAAATGTGCTTATGCACATGACATATAGCTAAGTTGCTTAATCTATCTTGCGTCATAGTACTGCGTAAGTACGTTTTCAATCGTCGAAGCGCGCTAAAATTTCGTTCAGCTTCACAAGACGCAGCGGGGCACGACATTAGAAGTTTTATTAAAATTTCTACTTCTTTAAACATTGCTCTGACCTAAAAAAAAAATTATCAGTATTATTTGTTTTTAAAAAATATTTTTGTTATTTTGTCAATTTTGATAGTTTAATTCTTTAATGATTACTGACTAAAATTTGATGGGCTTACTTGTCAAGTTTTTAAAACCTTTCGAATTGGGATTAAAAAAACTTGCCAAGTAAGCCCATCAAATTTTAGTCAGTAATCATTAAATAATAAAATTTCTCTATTACATTGTAGCTGTTTCAATGTTATTCTACTTTAAATATTCGGTATTAAACCTTCATTAAGTAAGAACTTCGCGTACTTTTCTTCTTGTCCTGGCAAGATACCTAACACAAACATACCTACCTTAATTACGGCAATCAGAAGTGCTCCATGTAAATTAAACATTTTCTCAGAAAGTGGGCGGATACCACGCCCCCTGAATGGAAAACGTCGATTTTTATTTTTGGTCTTTTATATGCAATTTGAGCCCTACCGTTCTACCATATTTCATTGTTCTACTGCAATCAGAAGTGCGCCATGTATAATTTACATCAGTTCTGAGGAAGTGGGCGGATACCACGCCCCTGAATGGAAAACTTAAAATTTTATACTTTGTTCTTTGTGTGCAATTTAAGTCCTACCACTTTACCAAATTCCATCGTTTTACAGCAGTCGGAAGTGCTCCATTCAACCAACACCAATTCGGAGAAAGTAGGCGGATACCACGCCCCCTGAATGGAAAACCTCAATTTTTATTTTTGATCCTTTATATATAATTTGAGCCCTACCGTTTTACCAAATTTCATCGTTTTACAGCGGTCGGAAGTGCTCCATTCAACCAACGCCAATTCAGAGAAAGTGGGCGGAAACCACGCCCACTGAATGGAAAACCTCAAATTTTCGATTTTTTCCTCTACTTGCATGACAAGACTCACCGTTGTGCAAAGTTACAAGATTCTACGATGTCGGGAAGTGCTCCATAATTTTGATGATCTGTCAGTCAGTCAGTCAGTTAGGGTTTTTGTGATTTTTGAGGCCTTATATCTCAGGGACCGCTTATGATAGAAAATTGAAATTTGGTGAGGCGCCTGTGCTTGACTAGCTTATCAAATATTCGGAATTTCAAGTTTCTGACTTCATTGGTACTGAAGATAGGGAGGGGTCAAAAGTCGCCTGAGTTTGTTCCTGTAAAAAGGGTGTAGTGCCAGAACTTGTCTGGGCACTGCCGTGCCCTTTGATTTTTGAAATATTCAAATGCAGAAGAATTAATATAATTTTCAGCATTTCCAGTATATCGTTTTGGTGGACCACGTTGTCGAGGAAGTGAAATCTCTTCTAAATCATGTTCGGTTATAAATTTTTCAGATTCTGTATAAATTTTTTTGAATGATTCTTCGTTACGATTTTTTTCGAAGTTTTTAATAACTAATTTTGTGCATTCTAAAGCTCCCGAAATGGTTTCAGACTTTCTTTGTAAAGTCTTGTTTAAAATTTTCATTTGAGATAATATTTCGATCGACATTTTCAAGCCGAGAATGGTGTTTCCCTTCGACAATTTTTCTATTACCCTAGAAGCTTTGGGGTTGCTTTTTTTAATTTTTTTCCAGAGACTCAATAATAATGGGATATTGATTTATAGTATCACGAGCTGGCTGTACCCGAGCTAACCACCTTGTTGGACAAAGGGGCCTTATCATGCTTATGCGCATCGGGTTTTCTGTAGACGAAAGATTTTCTCTCATAAAAGTTTTTAATTTTCCACTTCTGGAGAATAAATTTCCCAATTCATTGACTGAGTCCATAGCTGAGGCTGCTAAAATACTATTTGTAGCTACAATTTGAGCCGCTCAATTTGAGACATGGGTGAACATAATCAACTAGAGGTTGATTTTCTTTTAAAATTGTTTGTACACCATTAAAACTTCCTGACATATTAGCTGCTCATATGTTTGCCAACGTAAATATTCGGTTGAAATCTTCAACTTATGTAATACTTGTAAAATTACATCAGCAATACCTTTTCCAGTGGTTTCTTTTACCTCGTAATGGCTTTGGGGAAAGCTTGTGTCGTCTTCGCGAGCTTGGCCTCGCTGCGCCCCGGATTTGTGGGGTTAATGGCTTTGGGGATAGCTTGTGTCGTCTTCGCGAGCTTGGCCTCGCTGCGCCCTGGGTTTGTCGGGTTAATGGCTTTGGGAATAGTTTGCATCGTCTTCTTAAGCTTGACCTCGCTACGCCCCGGATTTGTCGGGTTATTTTGGTTATTTGGATTATTTTGGGTTGGACACCCCCCTAGCTTTTTAGGTTGTTGCGCTTCTGGTCATGTGGTGTCTTTCCAAGATCTCTTAAAATTGCTAAAGTCATTCTTCTATACAAAAAGTCTAAGGCTTCGGCCACGCACTGAGCGATGAGCGACTGAGCGATTGAGCGACGAGTCGCTGAGCGACGCAAAAAAATTAAAACACATGAAATTGTATGGAGGTGGCCACGTACTCCCTGAGCGACTTGTCATTGTTTTAAGCGACAGAGCGACGTCGCTCAATCGCTCGTCGCTCAGTGCGTGGCTGAGGCCTAACCCTGCATTATGAATAATTACAGACCTATTTCTCTGTTACCTGTTTGTTCGAAAATTTTTGACAAGGCGATGAGAAAAAGAATTTTGAAATTTCTAAATAAAAATCATTTTTTTAGTGAAGCTCAATTTGGATTTCGAGCTCTTAAATCTACTTTAAGATGCTGGTTTGCAGTTAATAAAATGGTGTTGAGCAATAAAACAAAAATAATGAACTACAGTCTATCAGGGTCTCCTATTTTAGTTGATTGCGATATTTTTTATCATTCATCAGAATGCAAAAAAATTCAAATTTAATTTAAACGATTCTAATAGTTTTGTTTCTAGTGTTCCCCTCATTGCTTTTAGGTAGATTTTGTCAAGACCTTCAAATGCCTTGGTGTCTTATACTACGTTTTCACCAATAGTAAATCCGGGATTTAAGTTCATTTACCATAAATCTTCTTTAAATCTCGAAGATTTACCATACAAATTTATTTCGTAAATCTAGTAGATTAGAAATAAATCTCTAATAAATCTTCATAGGATCGATCGGTCGAAGTTCGAACTGACCTAACATCCATACCGTGCTGAACTATCTCGTTGATTTTTCATCGTTTGGCACAAATGAAACTTTCTTTCTCTCGCTTCTACTTTATAAGAAAAATTGAAACAACATTAGCATTTTGATAGATGCTGTCAAAGTTAATCTTCTTATTAATCTTTCAGTGCGGTGAAAACACCACATAAATCTCTTGCCTTAAATCTCAGATTAAGTATCTTTTGGTGAAAACGTAGTATTACTTGATAGCAAAATGAACTGGTCTGATCACACCCACGCATTACAAAATTATTAACTTCCCATAGGGAGTTATTGTAATCGGTTCGATTTGTCAAATTGGAATTTTTGACATTTCTCGACGTTTCAAGGTCCCTAGAGACTATATCAATCATTTTTAGAGAGATGTCTGCGTGTGTGTGTGTACGTACGTTCGTACGTTCGTACGTGCGTACGTTCGTACGTTCGTACGTGCGTACGTTCGTACGTCCGTACGTTCTCGTACCATTTTTCGTCGTCGATATCTCAAGAACGAGTAAAGATATCGCCTTCAAATAAATTTTGTTTAATAGATAATAACTTCGAAAGAGGCTGAAAGGGCGTTTATTAAAATTCAGTGAGTAGTTTTTTCATTATAACGGTTTATAAAAAAACTAAAAATGTTGGTTAGTTTCAAATATCTCACGAAAAAATAATGCTATTGATTTAAAATAAAATTTAATATACTCATTATAAAGTCGTACAGATTTGGTATGAATTTGGAAAAAAATTAACATACCGTTATTTTTTTAAATAAAAAAAACTGAAAAAAACAATTTCATAACCCACATATTCTAAGACCGGAAAACAATTTGAAACTCAAAATAATTTTATTTTACGAAAAATAATGTGTTTGACAACTGGTGAAAATTTCAAAAAAAAATCAGTTTACAGTTTTTTTACAAAAAATAAAAAACTATATAAAATTCTATTGAAAATTGGTAAAAATTGTTTTTCGACTCAAATTTCTCGAGAACTAGTAGTGATATTGACTTCTAATTTAATTTATTTTATACATAGTATAATTTTGTACAATTGGTAAAATGTTGACAAATATTGAATTAATAGTTTTTTTTTTTTAAATAAAAAAACTATTAAAAATTCTAGTGAAAACTAGTTAAAATTGTATTTCAAGTCGAATTTCTTGGGAATAAACACCGACAGTGCCTTCTAAAGTACATAAGTTGTTTTATACACCTTCCCGTAAGAATGTACACTAAGCGACATTTCTAAAAAACGAAAAAAAACGAAGAAAGTTCGTTGGCGAAACCCAGGCCAAAACGTGGCCCTTAACATATATTAAGTATATTTCCTCATCAAAAAGTCATTTTCGAAAAAAGTGCCGCTTAGTACATTCTTACGGGAAGGTATCGACATAATACAATTATTAACATATGGTTAAATTTTGACAAGTATCGAATTGACAGTTTTAAAAAAAATGTAATAAAAGATCTACTAAAAAGTGGTAATATTTGTTTTTCGACTAGAATATCTTGAGAACGAGCAATGATATTGACTTTGCCATTATTTAATTTTATACATAATACAATTTCTAACAAATGGTTTATATTTGACATATATCTAGTTTTAGAGCGGATATATTTTGTAAGTACCCTTCCATCAATAACCAAACCATATCTTTTATATTCGAATATTTCGTTTTTAAATTTTTTTCAATTAAAATGTTTGGAACCGAAATAATAAAGTAATTTCTATAATATAATATTAAAAAACACGGAAATCTATAATTCAGTATATAATATGTACCTACCAACCTTCGTAATTATAACAAGTTTTCAAGACCACAAATGGGAAGTTATCAGTGTGGGTCGCACCCAGCCTCTTTTTTGTTATGTTGTTCTAGGCAATTTTATACTCTTGTTTTCTATTACTCACAAAAATTACTAGTTTTATTCTCTTTGTACCTACACGCATGGGATGAATTTTTTAGGGTTGAAAATCGGTCTCATATTGTACCTCATTTCAATGTGTAATTATTTTTTGCACAGATCAAAACATAGGAAGTATCTATTAGTTTTCCACTTTGTTCTTCCAAATTTATTAACCTTTTACATCGAGTCTTGGAAGCTAAAACTTTTTATATGGAGGTGATGGTTTTCCGTGCATTTAAAATGGTAGCAACCCAGCCTGGTTGAAAACTTATGGGATTTTGCTGAAATTATGCGTTGGATTAGTTTAAAAAATCCGTTAAATTCAAAAACTTCAAAAGAAAAGTATTTCTTAGTATTTATAAGTGCTATTACTTTTTGTTGCATTTAGTGAACCAATTAAAATCAATAGTCGCATGTATGATAGATCATAACTTGATGACAACTTGACCATTTCGCCTCATTTTTTAGTTTGTTCGTCACAGTGAGGACAAGGTTTGTTTGAAAGACAATTTCTTGGA
This sequence comes from Chrysotoxum bicinctum, assembly GCA_911387755.1. Lineage (NCBI taxonomy): Eukaryota > Metazoa > Arthropoda > Insecta > Diptera > Syrphidae > Chrysotoxum > Chrysotoxum bicinctum. The sequence continues at coordinate 93,118,329 of OU426990.1, read as the reverse complement.
AATTCAATGGAAAAGTTGGAAATTTATATGGTATTTTGAACTCCCAACAACAGAATTTAATTAAATAAAATGCACGACTGGATCGCACGAACTTGCTCTTATGTAAAAGTACTTTGAAATTTAAGATACATTTTATAAATATAAAACATGGATTTAATGAGATAATAATGTTCAAATGCATTAAATTGCCATCTGGTTTCCGGAAAAGTATGAATTTATGCAAATAAACTTTAAAAAATCGTTTTATTATTAAATAAATTTTTTATATAAGAAATAAACTCTAAAATTTTTCAAGAAAAAAATGTGAGATGCGAATTTTAAGTATTAAATAATATTGATTTTAGGAAATAATTTCAAAAAATAATCGTTCATAGGTTTTGAAGATATTGATTTAAAAAAATTTTTTTTTTCAAAAAATCCCAACAAATATTTTTTCGAATATTTTTATATGCAATATTATTTTAAACTTAAGGGGACTCCTGCTGAAAATTTTGGGTTAAAATCCTTGGAGCCGTTAATGAGAAAGTCGAAAATAAAAAAACGGGTCTATGGCAGGTACCCCTAATAACATTTTGCCCCAAAACTTTGTTTTACCAAAATGTAGCTTATGTTCATAATATCACACCTAATTTTTTTTATCAAAATCGTTAGAGCCGTTTTCGAGATAAATAAGATTTTGCATTACGGGTGTATGGGGGGTACCGTTGGTTTTGGAGCTAAAAAAAATTTCAATTTTTCCTCTAGGGCATCACCGAAGACCCTTAACTACCGAGTTTGAAGAAAATACCTCCAGTAGTTTAGGCTGTAGTTCGAGGTACAGACATACAGACATACAGACAGACAGACGGAATTGTCGGACCCACTTTTTTCGTCTTCGCTATCATCGTAATGTCAACTTTGATCAAAATTTTGAGTTCGATTTTTTTTCCAAATGCAGAACTTGCCCTATAGTACCTATATCGCAAGTAAAAATAATATTTCGCATTTCATTTGCGAAAAAGAATTAAATTGAAAGCGATAGTTCAGTTATCATATCTAATCTATGGTGCATTCAAAACCATAAGAATCTCCAATTTAAAGTATAACAAACATTCCATTGATTTTATTTCCGGTCTTTTTTTTTTGTAAAAGTGCCACCATTGAGACTTTGATATAGCGGTCGAAAAAAATAATAATTATAATAAATCTGAAGTGTGAATTCAAAATGAACGTTTGACCTTCAAACACAATCCAACAGTTTATTAGGCCACTCTGCCGATATATCGGTCGACTTCGGAAATAATGAACACTGTTTGTCGATACTAAATTGCTTTAGTCGGGAAATCATTGGCAATATTCGGTTTCTATCCGGACTAAGAGAAAAAAAATATCATTCATCACCAAGCGTTCCGTTTCGTTTCATTAAAAAACAACAAGAAATGATTGTCAAAACACTGAATTCCGATTTATGTATTTGATTTCAACAAATTCACTTTGTTACTTAAATTGTTTTGATTCAATTCAGACAATGAGAAACATGAAATTTACCCATACAACCCGCATGAGCAACTAGTTTAGCAATATTTACATATATAAAAAATTTAGAAAATTCAATCAAGGAGTAAAAGTTCTCCTATGGCCCCCAATTTCTCAGCTCGAGGCTTTGACTTCTCAAATGTTCATCTTTTTGAGCTAAGGTCACCAGTTTATTGCTTTATCCACCAATCACATGTATCTAGGTATTCACGCATTTGAAAGAGAGATTCAAAAAAGAGAGTTTTCTCGAATTTTGTTTCAGGTAAGTGGTGTACCGGTAGGTTCTTTCCATAACATACATAGGTAGGTGAAGTTTACAAACGAGCAACGTTTGCCAATTATTTCAACTGAAATTCTATGAAGGTGATCGTAACTTTGAGACCACTTACTCCAATAATAATAGTATTCACTATTAAATGTTGCTGTGCTCGTGGGGCAACGCCCCGGTCGAAGCACCGAAAACATTGCTGTCGATTTCGCTATTGGCTATCACTCAAATCATAAGAACACTTAGCACTATATTTTCGACGTTTTTGAACTATTAATTAAAAATAGCTTTTATCTGTAGCTACTTGTCTGATTTATTTAAGTAATATAGAATTTCTATTACAATGAAAACCCTTCAATACCTGGCCCCGAGTTAAATTTTTCAGCTTATGATTGAGAATCCTTGTAACTTATGAATTTTTCCATAAAATCTATGAAAAATGACGGCAACACCGAAAGTCATTACAAGCTTTTCTGAAAATTTATTTGATTAATCGACAAGCAATTAACTACATATTTATAACGAGTAGGTAATTTCATATAAAGAAATTAGTTCCGCTGATTTTAAAATACCAGAATCCCACGAATATACCGATTGACAAATTAAACACATCAAATTCTGTTTGTGTATACCCCAATAGGTGAAGCTTTAAGATCATTCATGCGCGAAATCAATGGACTTCATTGCTGTGTTTGGCTGATGTCCACCTTCTGAAAAGAAAATAATTTATTTTAAAGTATAACACAAACAAAGTCAGGATTACCTGATGATTTAATTGACAAAAGAGCTTCAGAAAGTCGTTCAATGGTATGGCTTAAATCAGTCAATGTTACTAGATCGCGATTATTAACCGGGATACTGGTCTGCAACTCCCAAAAAACAACACATCAAACCATGTACCTTCGATAATTTTTAGCTTTTGGCAAGGATAAAAACGATAAACCTACCACCACTGCAATCAAAATTGCAAGTACCAGTAAAACTACTGCTGGATAAATCATATTTTTTTAGAACAAGTTACTTTGGCAACACAAACAAAATCAATTCGCCTTTTTATATTCTCCAGAAGCGGAAATGTACCTACATATGTATAGTATGTACTCATGTATACAATCAAATCAAAGCATTTTAAAAGTTTATCATTTGGAACGATTTCAAATTTGCAATTTAATTGCTGATGCTATCTTCTTGTAATGATGCCCCTTAATTGCTATCATTCAAAGTTCATGTCAAAGAGATCGGCAAAAAAGGTGGGGTCTTGGGGACCAAAAATATTTTCGAGTTGACACAAATTGGGGGAAAAGCCCAGCATAATTATTATTGGATTCTATATTCGCGGTTGAAGCTCAAGTGTTGCAAGATGAATGGTTCGGCTGGAACAGAGGAGAAGCAGCTCAACACAAGGACAAATGCGTCTACAAGATGTCATTTTATCCATTCGACTTTGAGAGGTAGAATAAAATGGTACATGGTTTTTCTGAAAATTATTTTTTTTTACAGTTTGCGAAATTTGCTAGAGAAAGTTTCTCAGAATCGTGGATGCGAAAAAGAGCTTGGAAGAGAATAATAGGCAGCAATAACTGAACATAAATTCATAGACGTTCGATCGAAAAATTATTAAATAAATATTTAAAGAAAATGAATTAAGGAAAATCCTTCAAGGACTTTTTTGTGTAAGAGTTGAGTGTGCCGGCTGCAAGTGTATGGTCCTTATCGCCACGTGATGTGGAAATCCCCCACCATGTGTTTGCGGTTTGATCTTTTTGATGTGATTTTCACTTGTCATAAAGCTATTAAATGTTCGTCTGCATGGAAAAATCACATATTAACCGTACTTCAGCCGAGTAGATGGAATGGGAGGTGCTGGTGGCCCATATTAATGATGTATTCCTATACATAGGGACGTTCTATGTAGGCACAGCATTCATAATGATTAGTTCCGCAAGAAAAGATCCAAGAAAATATGTATATGCTCTTTGGTAATGTTGATGGGAAATCACACATACATGTAGCCATACACAAACACCAACACCCACACAGTGTTTTTCGAGAGCCCATGAAGCACTCATATCCGTGTAATTTTACGGCATGTAGCCTAATAAGCCTTTTTCACCTGGCTTCAAGGAAGAAGAAAGGCACATCAGGTGTACCTTCCTTACCTACACTCAAAAAAATATCCTGGTTCTATTTATCAGATTTCTTGTTAGAATCTATCGGAAAAACTGATAACGAGATTCTCCCAGGTCGTCTGATAGAATATATCAGTCTCTCCTGGTAGCCCGTACCAGGAAAAATAATTTCCCCTCCGACAGAATATTATCAGAATTCCTGATTACATGTACCAGTTGCCTGATACAAACTAACAGGAAAAGATAATTATTTCCTGGTACTTGCTAACAGGATACTGGTAGTATTTACCAGGAATATTATTTTTTTCCTGGTAGAATGTACCTGTATTCTGGTACAATTTACCAGGACTTCAGGTACTTTTCCTGGCACCTGCTACCAGCATACTGGTAGTATTTACCAGATATATTATTTTTTTCCTGGTAGAATGTACCTGTATTCTGGTACAATTTACCAGGACTTCGGGTACTTTTCCTGGTACCTGCTACCAGCATACTGGTAGTATTTACCAGAAATATTATTTTTTTCCTGGTAGAATGTACCTGTATTCTGGTACAATTTACCAGGACTTCAGGTACTTTTCCTGGTACCTGCTACCAGCATACTGGTAGTATTTACCAGATATATTATTTTTTTCCTGGTAGAATGTACCTGTATTCTGGTACAATTTACCAGGACTTCAGGTACTTTTCCTGGTACCTGCTACCAGGATACTGGTTGTATTTACCAGATATATTATTTTTTTCCTGGTAGAATGTACCTGTATTCTGGTACAATTTACCAGGACTTCAGGTACTTTTCCTGGTACCTGCTACCAGCATACTGGTAGTATTTACCAGAAATATTATTTTTTTCCTGGTAGAATGTACCTGTATTCTGGTACAATTTACCAGGACTTCGGGTACTTTTCCTGGTACTTGCTACCAGCATACTGGTAGTATTTACCAGAAATATTATTTTTTTCCTGGTAGAATGTACCTGTATTCTGGTACAATTTACCAGGACTTCAGGTACTTTTCCTGGTACCTGCTACCAGCATACTGGTAGTATTTACCAGAAATATTATTTTTTTCCTGGTAGAATGTACCTGTATTCTGGTACAATTTACCAGGACTTCGGGTACTTTTCCTGGTACCTGCTACCAGCATACTGGAAGTATTTACCAGAAATATTATTTTTTTCCTGGTAGAATGTACCTGTATTCTGGTACAATATACCAGGACTTCGGGTACTTTTCCTGGTACCTGCTACCAGCATACTGGTAGTATCTACGAGAAATATTATTTTTTTCCTGGTAGAATGTACCTATATTCTGGTACAATTTACCAGGAGTTCGGGTACTTTTCCTGGTACCTGCTACCAGGATACTGGTAGTAATTACTAGGAATATTATTTTTTCCTGGTAAAATGTACCTGTTTTCTGGTAAAATTTACCATATATTGGGTAGTTTTCCTGGTACCTGTTATTGAATGAATGTTATTTATTTTTACTTACCATTTGCTGGAAACTCAACAAATATCTGAAACAAAAAACTACAAAAGACCATACGAACTTGATAAGAAGACAACCCAGAAATTGATCTTGTAATAAATAAAAGATTATTAATTTCTTTGAGAATATGAGTTTTTATTGAAAATGCTGAAAGGTAAAAATTTACAATGAGTTACAATTTATTTCTTATTGTTTCTTTCGCTTTCAGCTAATTTTAATGATTTTAAAAGAGTTCGTGCCTTGGAATTAGTTGCTGATTCGTCGATTTTGTAAAAATAGTTATCAACAAATTCCCAAAATTGTTGACATGATTTTGGATACGCTATATTTAGCGTAAAAAATATTTTGATGCAAATGTCAAGTGCCCGGTCGAAGGTAAATACCCTATAGTGCGTGTTGTCGAAATCTACATGTATTTCTTCTATTTCTTCCAATGAACCGATTAACGTAATTAAGGGTGGTTGCGACTGTGAATGTTTTGCAGCCAGTGCATTTTGTTGTTCTTTATAGTCTTGCTGCTGAGCGAACAACCTAATTGATGCATCTTGGCTGTCAAAAACGGTGAAGCGTTTGTTACCTTCACGTCCACTTGGCTGCAGGAGATAGTGCAAGTGTGTGAATACCATTGCAGCTCTGGTGTCTAATAATGAAAAGAAATTTCTTTTTAATATAAGGCAAACGAAAAAGTATGAAAACTGTTAATAAAAAGCAATTCTATATACGAGTATGTTACTGTAAAATGTTTATATTATGAAATATGCATTAAAATTATTATTACAAACTTTTTGAAACAATGTTCGAGTTAGGATCGGATAAACACTTCAAGTTGAATTCGTGTAGTTTCAATCGGATTTCTGTATTTAATATTTTTTTCGGAAATATGAATTGCAGCATTAAATTAATGAAGTCAGTAATTTTTGGGCCCGCCAAAACAATGTCCTTATTCCCGAACATTTTATTGAAATCTGATTCGATCTACAAAGAAAAAATTATTTGAAAATTAGGTATCTCTTTTTTATAATTTGATGAATTTCGTTAATAGTGTTTAAATACATGAATGTGATACATTAATTAAAGTTTCAATTGTAAAAATATCGTTAAGGGAAAAAAAAGAAAAGAAACAACAAACCAACGTTGAATAAAAAATTATTTTTTTTCGTACGTATTCATATCCGTTGGGAAAGTTGATAAAGTGCCATTTCTTGTAAAAGTCACTCCATGAGATTATTTTTGAATTCGCCTTTTTTAGATCTGATTGTCGAACATTAAATGTACTCTTCCATGCTTTTATTCTTTCTTGTGCATTCATTGCAAGGAAATCGTGTTTCATTTGCAAGCATACTTTATCTTCATCACCGGAATTTTCTTCCGTCAACGCATCATCGAGTTTTAGTTTTTTTTTAGATTCCGGCATGCATAATCGATTTATGCTTCGAAATTTTCCTCGCATATTATGAAATTTGTTTGCTAGAATTCCTTTGTGATTTTTTACACCTTTCTTGTGGTCATAATAATCAAGCTATATGAAAAGACAGCAAATAAAAACAAAGATTCAATAATATTTTTAAAAAAAATTCTTACAGGATCTTCATTAAAAGCGACACGGATTTCTTCGGCGAGTTGCATTAAGTCCTTTGACGAAAAATAGACATTATTTGCACTCGAATAGTTAACAATTGTATTCAAAAGCAGACTTCGTACTGATTTATTGTCAATATTGTTGTTAATTTGAAAATAGCTTTTAATCGTTTCCCCTTCGCTGCAGTTCAAAATATCCATTAATGTTTTGCTGGCTGATGTTTTGTAAAGAAGAGGCGAAGAACAACTAGTCGTCGGTGTTGAAGAATTTTGTATTACTGAACACGATAAGTCATCTAGAGAATGGTTGAAGGGATTTAAACCAATCTCAATTTTCCAATGCTGCCATTTATCGAAGAATAAAATTCTACTGGCAGTGGTTATATTTAATCCTTGCAAAAATCTTTTCATGAAAAATGGCTCAGCCACTTTCAATACGGGTACAAAAAGGCTCTCATCTGTTACATAATTTTTAGATTAATCTATACCTAAATGAAATAATTATTGAACTTAATTTGTATTTACCCACAAAATATTGGTGACATTGAAGCGGAATTTTCCATGAAATCAATAGGTTTTTTAGATCTTCTGTTTCATTTTGTTTCTCGCTTTCACAGTAGGAATTGATAAGTTCTGTAAATGAAAAGTTTTCTGCAACTTTGTTGGACTTTGGAGAATCTACTTCAAACGAATTTTTCAAAGATTGAATCTCATGCGTTGTATAAGATGAATCAGTTCCTTCTACCAATGTATAATTTATAAGTGATGGTAATATTTCATTACATGGAACAGTGATGATAGTTTCTTCTTTGGATAATATAGATTTCTCCCCCGTTACCGATGGTAAAATGTTCTTCGCTTGAGCAATATTTTCATGCATTTCAACAAACTCTTCTGAAGCCTTCATTTTTGTTGATGATATTTTTATCCTAATACAAATGACAAAGATATTAATAAATTATTTTCGGTCTAACCATTAGCATGCCACGTGATATTTTATGATCATTCATTGGAGGACTTCTGCAATGGTCAATCCGTTGCAAATGATAAGATGAGTATTGTATCGTTGAATTTACATTGCCTATTTCCATTGCAGCATAATGTTTTCGGAATGAAATAATTTGTACTCGTTGACACAACAAATACGGAAACTTCTCCTCTGAAAACTTGACTACCTCTTTGATTTGAAATAACAACGCAGTCTCTGGTGTATTATCTAATGATTGCGTAATGAAATAACCTACTTTAAAACGCTTTCCATAATAAATGCATTGAGAAAAAATTTTGAAATCGGAAGATATTCCTTGTCGAACTTTGTAATTATTTATAAAATTTAAATAGCAAGTATTTTGCATGTGGCAATCGGCAAATGACACTATTTCCGGACTTGTTTCATTTAATAAAAAGTGAGCAAATTTTAACTGAAATTTGAAAGACAATGTAATTGGGATGTTTCGTCTACTGTTTATGACTCTTGCATATTTTTTAAACTCCTTATGTTTAGCTTCAAACTGAAAGCACCAAAAATTCCGAGGCACTCCACTATTCCGAATAACCAATGGATAATGAACCATAAAGTGATGCTTTGGCTTTAAAGTATCATTAAACAATCTCACGTAATCAAGATGATGCTGTCGAATAAGTTCTGCAAGGTGCTCAATCACATCATTTGATATGTTGAAATAAAGAAGAATTTAACGATTTCTAGGAAATTCAAAAAGAAAATCCAAACCTCGTCTTTTTCAGGTATTCTATCGCCCACCATTAAAGGAAAATAAAAAATAAAAGCCATCATTTCACGAGCTGTCTTCTTTAAATGCATATTTTTTAAATTATCATTTGTAATTGGTGACAATGAAATATTTCCGATCTCAATTTCGCCATAGTTAAACGAATTTATTCGATCATTAAAAGCTTGAAGATCGGAGAAAAACTTCATATCAAGAATATATCGTATGATGTGACAGATGTTATAATGGCAAATACCTTCAAATATATCGTGCATCACATCAACTGAATAGTTATAAGTGACATGGAATGATGAAATAGAATTGAAAACTGAATCTTCATGTATACCTGTTTTTTTGTAATCATTAGTGGCCACATCTTCCGAATAATTTTGCCTATTACGTAACATATGTTCAACCTCACATGGCATTACACAAGTTTCTTTCTTTGACAGTTTACAAAATCGACAAAAATAATTACTTGAGCATGAAGAAAAGCCTAGCATGGCATTCAAGCCTAAATTATCTCCAATCAATAGACCCAAAACAAAGAACACCTTTTTAATTCCCTGAGATGTACTAATTTCAATGCCATTTTTTTCTAAAAAAATCATTTTATTTACGAGTGAGTGAAGACACTTTTTTTTTCCAAATGTTTTATAGTCACGAGATTTGAATAGTGCAGCTAAAAAAATATCAGACTGATCCGGAGTAACGGGAAATGAATAATAAATAAAAGAAATCGGATCAGCGTGGGATCCTAATGGATTATTTATTTCTGCATCGTCCATGTAAACGAAATACGGTATAATGATTTCATTTGCAGGAAACAAATTACGTTTGTGTTGCCAAGCCTTTCTCTTAATGTAGTGAGAAGTGTTTGACTCATCGCTTAAAATTAGGTTTATATTGTCTATGGTCTTAATCAATAAGTCATTTTTCTCGAAAAATTTTTGGAACTGAAATTCAAGAGGAAGGAGCACCCCTGTTGTTGTTTGCTCTTCATGGCAATTAATTCCATTACGATAAACATTTTTTAGCTCTTCATGAATCGTGAACTCAGTGGCACCGCAGAAATATTCATTTGCTGTAAGCCATTGTATAAGCTGATGGTCAGTACTGCAGTATTCAAACTGCTTTTCTAACGCTAAAATCAAAGCTGAAAAGTGCAATCGATCTTCGACTGGTCGATTTGGTTTTGTACAAAATATTTTTAATGAATTTAAAATAGGCTCATGAATGGTTTCTTTAAACATTCCTATAATTCTAACAGCATCTATACGTGACAAGTTGTCCATGCTGAACAATTTCATAGCGAAATCAATTCCAAACTTATTAAAATCAATATCAGTTTTTGTAAGAGAATAATCTTTTTCAACATAGTAATGTGGACTATCAGAAAAACCAGAGGGCAAGTTCGGAACATAAGTTACGGTTGGAGGAGAAAAACGTCGTGAACAAGAGGCCGAAAAAGAACTATTGATGTTCGTGTTTGTCGAAAATAATGATAATCCTTCTTTTATATGTGTTTTACAGTGACGCGAAAAATTTGTGAAGGTGGATGTGAATGAAGTACAATCTTTAAAAGTACACCGGTAAACCCCTGTTCCATCTAATTTATGTACCACTTTGAAATGGGTGGATATATCATTTATGTTACATAATCTTTTTTGACATATGAAACAATCCATTCTATTTGATCGTTTTAAAAGCTGATATACAATATAAAACCAAAATAGGTATTCCTAAAAAAAAACAAAAAAGTTAAATTCTAAAACAAACATCATGTCAAAATAATTGACAATTTATTTTATAAAAGTATGATGTATTAAGTAAAATAACAACGGCAAAACTTACGATGTCTCAGCTGGTATATTTGATTCGTCCAGTTTCGAAGTATACTAGAAAAAAAAAATGGAGTTAGATTTTTTAGATAAACGTAAATAATATGAAAGTAACTAAAAGCTGTACAGAAATATAAACGACAAAAGCAAATATTTTAAGTTAACTTGCAAGGCTTCGTTATTTGAAAATTGATTTTAAATATATCAGACATGGCATTACACAAGGAACCCGTTGAAACTGATAATGATAAGTAAGTATCGGTGGCATTTGGTATAAATATGATAATTCAAAAAATTGACTTTTTCTGCTTAGACTACCAATATATTTCTTTTTGGCTACATTTTCAATCTATATATACGACAGCTGTATCATAACTACAAACAAATATAAATATTTGGTCTAAAGATAATAAGTACATTATTTTTGTAATTTAAATTTGATCTAAATATGATAAGTCCAATAAGGTGAGAAAAAAAAAATAAAAGAGTAGACAATATTATGTTGTGTTTAGCCGAAACAAATAATAATTGCCAAAAAAGGGAAATTAAATCATACCTTTAGCCCGATGGGCTTTGAAGTTACGTAGTTTTGTGAAAAAAAAAACTTTTTATTAGACATGTTGTTTCCCTTTGTTGACGAAAGCTAATGTTATATTCTGGAGTAAAATAAACATTTTATTTAACAAAAGGTACAGAAACCTTATCTTGTGGCTTTTCCATAATTTTATATTTGAGCTCCCAGAATTAAAAAAAAAAGATTGTGTGTACTGACGTAAGCGCGGTTGAAGTAAAACTTCTTTTTCCCCAAGCAAAGCTTCTGTAAGATTATAACCTACAAACAAACATTTTGTATTCTAAAAACATGTCGCTGTCTTTGACGGATAACGTGACGTTTTGATATGTCACTGACAGCTGCATAGAAATTTTTTTACCCCCAACGCCGGAAAAGAAGTTTTACTTCAAAAAATAATGTGCATTTGATGCGCTGATGTATGCATGCATAAACATAAAAAAAATTATTCCATTATTTTCAAAAACATTTTTACAAAGCTTTAATAAACATTCAAATGCATTTTATGCAAAATTCATATTTTTTTCAATCGCCACAGAATATATTCTCAATTATAATTTTCAGAAAAACCAGTTATTATTTTCTTGAGAATGGTAGAACCGTAATAAATTGTTTCTAGTTTAGTTTGAATACAGAAACGAATATGAATAGAACTTGAAATGTTGAGTTTCAATAAAAAATCCAATCCACAATAGAGTTGTAATATTAAGTCCGACAATGACTATTTTTAATTTGATATAACTGTGCCAATAAGTTAAAACAGCTTAAGTAAATTTTTATCATTTTTCAGTATAAGCATTTAAAGTTTTCCGAAGTGGTTTTTGAAAACTCTTTTGGTGATTATTAAGAAAGTTTTGGTGCTAGACTATTGAATTTTTTTAAGACACATCTTTATGATACCCTTTAATTGCATGCTTTATTTTTGTTCAAAAAATACTGCAATATAAATTAAAAAATGTTTTTTGAACTTAAGCTTTTTTAGAACTGGGTTTGGTTTAAAGTATTTTGTTTTAAAACACCTTATGTCGATATAAGCAGAAAAATTATTCGATATTGTGTAAGTTTGAAATAACTTATGTCAACGTAAGCGATCATTTCATCTGGTCTCCACAAGGAATAAGCGCTTGTCACGACTTAAGCCATTACAAAAAAAAATATTTTTGTTTTGATCAATTTCGGCTCTAAATAGAGATAAGCTGTTTTGCAAATGAATTTTTTGTCCAAATGAACATAAGCTCTTTTGACTTTTTTAAATTTAACGCCTACTTTTTGTCGTAGAACATTGGGACCCAGACTAAAATAAAGGTAACGGGAAAGCGTAGAAACTTAAAATACTGATTTTCGCTTATGTCGACTTAAGCTCTTTTAACTTATTAACACAGTATATGTACTGCACACAGGGCCCCCGCTACCATATGTGCAAAATGTGCGGCGCACAAGGGCGCCAACTTCTAGGGGCGGAAAATTAAGAGATCGATCTAACTCAACGTTAGTTATTGGAACCTGTTTACATTTGACCGTTCACTACGTAGTGCCCGCACACAATCTACAACCAATCTTTATTCATATTTTGTTTGTAACTATCGCACCTCACAACAAATAACCTCTTCGATTGCAGTCGTAGTCTAAACTGCTTAACATCATGTCGCCATAGCACTTGGGAAATAGCTTCCCATGCAACCTACATCTCAGACCTATAAACTCGAAAAGTATATTGATTTTTTTTTTATTTACAGCCCATGTATTTCCATTAATTTTTTTTGCGATATAGGTACTATAGGGCAAGTTCTGCATTTGAAAAAAAAATCGAACTCGAGATTTTGATCAAAGCTGACATTACGATGATAGCGAAGACGAAAAAAGTGGGTCCGACAATTCCGTCTGTCTGTCTGTCTGTCTGTCTGTCTGTATGTCTGTACCTCGATCTAGAGCCTAAGCCACTGGACCTATTTTCTTCAAACTCGGTAGTTATGGGTCTTCGGTGATTCCCTAGAGGGGAAATTGAAATTTTTTTTTAGCTCTAAAACTAACGGTACCCCCCATACACCCGTAATGTGAAATCTTATTTATCTCGAAAACGGCTCTAACGATTTTGATAAAAAAAATTTAGTGTGATATTATGAACATGGACTACATTTTGGTCAAAAAAAATTTTGGGGCAAAATGTTATTAGGGGTACCTGCCATAGACCCGTTTTTTTGATTTTCGACTTTCTCATTAACGGCTCTAAGGATTTTAACCCAAAATTTTTATCAGGAGTCCCCTTAAGTTTAAAATAATATTGTATATAAAAATATTCGAAAAAATATTTATTGGTTTTTTTTGAAAAATTTTTTTTTTGAAAAATCAATATCTTCAAAACCTATGAACGATTATTTTTTGAAATAATTTCCTAAAATCAATAATATTAATTACTTAAAATTCGCATCCCACATTTTTTTCTTGAAAAATTTTAAAGAAATTTGTTATATAAAAAATTTATTTATTTAATAATAAAACGGTTTTTTTAAAGTTTGTTTGCATAAATTCATACTTTTCCAGAAATCAGACGGCAATTTCATTTTAAATGCATGTTTTATATTTATAAAATGTATCTTAAATTCCAAAGTACTTTTACATAAGAGCAAGTTCGTGCGATCCAGTCATGCATTTTATTTTATTTACTCGTATTTTTGTATAAATTGGTATCAATATTCTGATTGCAATGATATAGCTAAATATCTTAAATCTAAGTTGGTAACCTTATAACAAAATTAATAGAAGGTGATTTAAAACATTGTTAACAAATGTAAACAAAGCACCTTCACAACGAAAAAAAAAAAAAACAGCGACAGGGTCTTAGGTAAAAGGAAAAAAAGTTGTGTGTCTCTAAATATTTATGTTTGTTTTTAAATAAGGATTTATGAATAGTTTTTGATTAATTTTAGAATTGAATTGATAAATAACTTAAATGTCAACGAATTGAACAAAATCGGTATAACCCAGAAATTTAACGTTTCATTGGTCGTTCGAATTTGAGCTTTCAATTGACATTCAGAGTTCAGACTCTATTTATATCATAATATAGTTCGCACACAAATTACAAAATGTCAAATTCCATCAAAGGATACCTAAGATGTCAAGGAATTATATATAATGCTTCCAGATCCGGAAGTAAATGATTAAGGCCCATTTGCTGATACAAAACATAAACACTTATGTTCCACATAAACTCTTATGTAGTAGAACATAAGCCCTTAGGTTGAACATAAATATTTAAGAAATAGCTATAACTCCAGCCAAATAAATATTTAAGTTTCGTTTCAGCAAATGGCCCTAAGTGTCTTAAAAAGAGAGTTGAAAACAAAACCTTTTAAAAGTATCAAAAACTACTATAAACTATTGATTTTTACCAAAGGAATGATTTGACATACATACCTAAATTAAAAACTGTGCTAGGAACTCGAATCTTTGCATTTTATTTGAAAATGGTTTTGTTGAAGAAAATTATTCGCAATCGCCAAATTTTGTGTTTCCTCTTAAAATAAAATGCACGACTGAGCCGCACGAACTTGCTCTTATGTAAAAGACTTAAAAAATTAATGCGATTAGAAAAAAAACTGTTCATAAACATAAAGTTCATCAATTAAATGACTAAAACAAATCTTAGTAGTAGCTGGAGCTAAGAATAGGATGCCATGTGATCCAAGCAAATATTAGTTTATGCAAAAATCTAATCTAAAAAATAATCTATTAAAATCCGTTCAGCCGGTAATGTGAAATTAAAAAAATTGACAAAATGGTTATTATTATATATAGAACGTAAAAATTTATCATAAGAAAAAAAATTATCAAGATTCTCGGAGACGTTTTCGAGAAAAGTACGATTTTCGAAAACCATTTTTAAACATTTGACGAGTAGGTATCGTTATTATTAGGTAAAATACATATTTTCTCTTTATATTAAGAAACTTTTATTTATCAATTTTTTAAAAAATCTACCAAATCCAAACAAATTTTTTTTTTTTGAAAATTCTGAAAAAAAAATGTGTGGGGACAAAATTTCGAGACCCACTTTTTTTCGTCTTCGCTATCGTAATGTCAACTTTAATCAAAACCTTGAGTTCGATTTTTTTACGAATGAATAACTTGCCTTACACATAGTACCTATAACTCTCAAGTAAAAAGAGTAAACAATCTTAAGAGGATGTAAATATTGTATATGCTATAACAGAAACTCTCAAACTCATTTACAGGAGAGACCCCCCCAAATCCTAGTCTGACTACGTTCATTTTATAAGAATTTGATGTAGATTGGAACGCGACAACAACATTGCACTTTTGTTTAAATTTTTCAACTGTGAAATGGAGAATAAATAAAACTTCCACATATTCAACGTATATACCCCCGGCACACAATATATGAATATATGGGGCGGCAACCTAAGGTTGTTGCACAAGGGCGCACGAACAACCAGCGGTCTGCACATACGAATTTGAGGTACCTACAAATGTCGGATATAGCATTTTAATAAAGTCAATTAACTATAAAAACGTATGTAACTTAACTTGTTATAGATAGTTATTGCAAGCACATGTTGCAATTTTCGCTTTAAATATTTTTGTTTCTTGCACCAAAGTAGGAAATTATCGCGACGCACAAGTTTTAAAACACAATTTTCTTTATATTTAATTAATTTCTAAATCGATGATAAACGTTTATAAAAAATTATTTTAATGTTTTCTAATTTTAATAAAGTAAATTAACTATAAAAACTTATGTGCTTAACTTGTTATAGTTATTGCAAGCACATGTTACAACTTTCGCTTTAAATAATTTTGTTTGTACCATTGTTAATGAAATTTTCGTGACGCACAAAAGTTTCTGAACACAATTTTCTTTATATTTAGTTAACTTCTAAATCGACAAACGTTTTTCTATTCTCGTACCAGTATTAAATACCAGTTATAATTTTTTAAATCTATGAGACACTTTATTATAAAGAAATAATTTAATTATTTCTCTAGTTTATCAGACTTGCATCTGAAAACGAATTTTTATGCTGAATATTTCACAAAATAACTCGACATTTTCGAGTTATATGAAAATTGTCAAGAAAACTATTTTAGCTACGAGTAGTTTCACATTTTAACGATTTTTTAGCTATCATTGAATTTGATAAGTCATTATTTCGAATTTTAATTTTCAGCAAAACCAGTGAACAAAAATTATAACTACGTAAATTGTATTTAAAAATGTATGTTACTTACCAATGAATGATGCAAAAATTGTAAGTGTGGCAAGGTTGAATTATTCCAATTTTAATGGTCCATATGAATTTGAGGTACCGAAAAATGTCGGATATAGCATTTTAATAAAGTAAATTAACTATAAAAACTTATGTGCTAGCATTTTAATAAAGTAAATTAACTATAAAAACTTATGTATGCTTAACTTGTTATAGATAGTTATTGCAAGCATATGTTGCAATTTTCGCTTTAAATATTTTTGTTTCTTGCACCAAAGTAGGAAATTATCGCGACGCACAAGTTTTAAAACCCAATTTTCTTTATATTTAGTTAATTTCTAAATCGATGATAAACGTTTATAAAAAATTATTTTAATGTTTTCTAATTTTAATAAAGTCAATTAACTATAAAAACTTATGTATGCTTAACTTGTTATAGTTATTGCAAGCACATGTTACAACTTTCGCTTTAAATAATTTTGTTTGTACCATTGTTAATGAAATTTTCGTGACGCACAAAAGTTTTTGAACACAATTTTCTTTATATTTAGTTAACTTCTAAATCGACAAACGTTTTTCTATTCTCGTACCAGTATTAAATACCAGTTATAATTTTTTAAATCTATGAGACACTTTATTATAAAGAAATAATTTAATTATTTCTCTAGTTTATCAGACTTGCATCTGAAAACGAATTTTTATGCTGAATATTTCACAAAATAACTCGACATTTTCGAGTGCTATGAAAATTTTCAAGAAAACTGTTTATCTAGTTTAAAATTTCAACGATGCTTTAGCTAGCATTTTAATAAAGTAAATTAACTATAAAAACTTATGTGCTAGCATTTTAATAAAGTAAATTAACTATAAAAACTTATGTATGCTTAACTTGTTATAGATAGTTATTGCAAGCATATGTTGCAATTTTCGCTTTAAATATTTTTGTTTCTTGCACCAAAGTAGGAAATTATCGCGACGCACAAGTTTTAAAACACAATTTTCTTTATATTTAGTTAATTTCTAAATCGATGATAAACGTTTATAAAAAATTATTTTAATGTTTTCTAATTTTAATAAAGTAAATTAACTATAAAAACTTATGTATGCTTAACTTGTAATAGTTATTGCCAGCACATGTTACAACTTTCGCTTTAAATAATTTTGTTTGTACCAACGTTAATGAAATTTTCGTGACGCACAAAAGTTTTTGAACACAATTTTCTTTATATTTAGTTAACTTCTAAATCGACAAACGTTTTTCTATTCTCGTACCAGTATTAAATACCAGTTATAATTTTTAAAATCTATGAGACACTTTATTATAAAGAAATAATTTAATTATTTCTCTAGTTTATCAGACTTGCATCTGAAAACGAATTTTTATGCTGAATATTTCACAAAATAACTCGACATTTTCGAGTTATATGAAAATTGTCAAGAAAACTATTTTAGCTACGAGTAGTTTCACATTTCAACGATTTTTTAGCTATCATTGAATTTGATAAGTCATTATTTCGAATTTTAATTTTCAGCAAAACCAGTGAACAAAAATTATAACTACGTAAATTGTATTTAAAAATGTATGTTACTTACCAATGAATGATGCAAAAATTGTAAGTGTGGCAAGGTTGAATTATTCCAATTTTAATGGTCTATATGAATTTGAGGTACCTAAAAATGTCGGATATAGCATTTTAATAAAGTAAATTAACTATAAAAACTTATGTGCTAGCATTTTAATAAGTAAATTAACTATAAAAACTTATGTATGCTTAACTTGTTATAGATAGTTATTGCAAGCATATGTTGCAATTTTCGCTTTAAATATTTTTGTTTCTTGCACCAAAGTAGGAAATTATCGCGACGCACAAGTTTTAAAACACAATTTTCTTTATATTTAGTTAATTTCTAAATCGATGATAAACGTTTATAAAAAATTATTTTAATGTTTTCTAATTTTAATAAAGTAAATTAACTATAAAAACTTATGTATGCTTAACTTGTAATAGTTATTGCCAGCACATGTTACAACTTTCGCTTTAAATAATTTTGTTTGTACCAACGTTAATGAAATTTTCGTGACGCACAAAAGTTTTTGAACACAATTTTCTTTATATTTAGTTAACTTCTAAATCGACAAACGTTTTTCTATTCTCGTACCAGTATTAAATACCAGTTATAATTTTTAAAATCTATGAGACACTTTATTATAAAGAAATAATTTAATTATTTCTCTAGTTTATCAGACTTGCATCTGAAAACGAATTTTTATGCTGAATATTTCACAAAATAACTCGACATTTTCGAGTTATATGAAAATTGTCAAGAAAACTATTTTAGCTACGAGTAGTTTCACATTTCAACGATTTTTTAGCTATCATTGAATTTGATAAGTCATTATTTCGAATTTTAATTTTCAGCAAAACCAGTGAACAAAAATTATAACTACGTAAATTGTATTTAAAAATGTATGTTACTTACCAATGAATGATGCAAAAATTGTAAGTGTGGCAAGGTTGAATTATTCCAATTTTAATGGTCCATATGAATTTGAGGTACCTAAAAATGTCGGATATAGCATTTTAATAAAGTAAATTAACTATAAAAACGTACATATGTAACTTAACTTGTTATAGATAGTTATTGCAAGCACATGTTGCAATTTTCGCTTTAAATATTTTTGTTTCTTGCACCAAAGTAGGAAATTATCGCGACGCACAAGTTTTAAAACAGAATTTTCTTTATATTTAGTTAATTTCTAAATCGATGATAAACGTTTATAAAAAATTATTTTAATGTTTTCTAAATTTACAAAGACACCACTCACGACGACCACTCACGACGACCACTCACGACGACCACTCACGTGGAATTTTAAATTACTTCTGATTCTGACTGTATGACTGAGATTAGATATGAGAATTGAGAAAGCAGAAGGAAAAATTCCAAGCTATGGCGCCAATGGAGCCAGAGAGAGAGACACATAGGATACGAATGCGAATGTCGGAAAGACGAGTTCAGGGCTGTTATAAGAAGTAGAGTAATTTTAAAGTTTTAGTTGACCTGGGATACTTATTGCAATAAATGATCTGATGAAGATTTTTATACTTGTTTTTATGAAGTGTTAAACAATTTAAGCACATTCAGATTGAATTCATATTTATAAATAAATAAAGTTACTGACTTGTTTGAAATCTCATTAAAATTTACCTTTAGTCTTGATAATTGATAATTATACTTTTTTCAATATTTTCATTTTTTATTCAATACTAAACTCTGAAAGACAAAATGTAAATTGGGTTTATATTTGTTTTGAATTTGATTCCTACTTTATAATTTAAACTTTTGATTTACTTGGCAACATCAAAAATTAAAATTGGTATTGAATGAAAAATGAAAATGATCACAATTATAAAGTAGAAATCAAATTCAAAACAACTATAAACCCAATTTACATTTTGTCTTTAAGGCTAGCCGCGCACTAGCAACTTTTAGTTGCGAAACTGTTTGGTTACTTATAGAAAACAGATGAACTGTTTGGTTGAATGTCCGTGAATTTGCAGATAATTATATGTTCAATAAAATGGCGAACTTATTTTAGGCAATCGTTTAGTTTGTGTCCAAACACAAACTTTTTAGTTGCTCGAACCAAGCAGTTTCGCAACTAAAAGTTGCTAGTGCGCGGCTAGCCTAAGAGTTTAGTATTGAATGAAAAATGAAAATGACCACAAATCCAAAATACTTGCAAACATTAATAAAATGTTTCTGAATTGAAATACCAATTCCATTAGGTACGATTTTGCATTCATGTAGTCTTCCAAATTGAAAATCATACATAGCATCCCTGCTCCATGCTTGATAGAACACGCGCTGGAGCATATGGCTTGCTGTTGCTGCGGACTGTTGCCAAGTAAATCATTAAAGCAGAAGAAAAGAGAAGAATATATTGAACGACGCTATTTTTTTCTGAAATTGATGGCACCTTTTGGCTTTCCTGGTAATATGTACCAGGGGAATGGTGTATACTACCAGACATTAAAAAAGCGCCAATAGAGCCAGAGAGAGAGACACATAGTATACGAATGCGAATGTCGGAAAGACGAGTTCAGGGCTTTTATAAGAAGTAAAGTAATTTTAAAGTTTTAGTTGAGCTGGTATACTTATTCCAATAAATGATCTGATGAAGATTTTTATACTTGTTTTTATGAAGTGTTAAACAATTTAAGCACATTCAGATTCAATTCATATTTATAAATAAATAAAGTTACTGACTTGTTTGAAATCTCATTAAAATTTACCTTTAGTCTTGATAAATTGATAATTATACTTTTTTCAATATTTTCATTTTGTATTCAATACTAAACTCTGAAAGACAAAATGTAAATTGGGTTTATATTTGTTTTGAATTTGATTCTTACTTTATAATAATTGTGATCATTTTCATTTTTTATTCAATAGCAATTTTAGTTTTTGATGTTGCCAAGTAAATGTGGTAATTTTCATTCAATACTTAACTCTTAAAGACAAAATGTAAATTGGGTTTATATTTGTTTTGAATTTGATTCCTACTTTATATCTAATTTAAACTTTTGATTTACTTGGCAACATCAAAAATTAAAATTGGTATTGAATGAAAAATGAAAATGATCACAATTATAAAGTAGAAATCAAATTCAAAACAACTATAAACCCAATTTACATTTTGTCTTTAAGAGTTTAGTATTGAATGAAAAATGAAAATGACCACAAATCCAAAATACTTGCAAACATTAATAAAATGTTTTTGAATTGAAATACCAATTCCATTAGGTACGATTTTGCATTCATGTAGTCTTCCAAATTGAAAATCATACATAGCATCCCTGCTCCATGCTTGATAGAACACGCGCTGGCGCATATGGCTTGCTGTTGCTGCGGACTGTTGCCAAGTAAATCATTAAAGCAGAAGAAAAGAGAAGAATATATTGAACGACGCTATTTTTTTCTGAAATTGATGGCGCCTTTTGGCTTTCCTGGTAATATGTACCAGGGGAATGGTGTATACTACCAGAAATTAAAAAAGCGCCAATAGAGCCAGAGAGAGAGACACATAGGATACGAATGCGAATGTCGGAAAGACGAGTTCAGGGCTGTTATAAGAAGTAGAGTAATTTTAAAGTTTTAGTTGAGCTGGTATACTTATTCCAATAAATGATCTGATGAAGATTTCTATACTTGTTTTTATGAAGTGTTAAACAATTTAAGCACATTCAGATTCAATTCATATTTATAAATAAATAAAGTTACTGACTTGTTTGAAATCTCATTAAAATTTACCTTTAGTCTTGATAAATTGATAATTATACTTTTTTCAATATTTTCATTTTGTATTCAATACTAAACTCTGAAAGACAAAATGTAAATTGGGTTTATATTTGTTTTGAATTTGATTCCTACTTTATAATTTAAACTTTTGATTTACTTGGCAACATCAAAAATTAAAATTGGTATTGAATGAAAAATGAAAATGATCACAATTATAAAGTAGAAATCAAATTCAAAACAACTATAAACCCTGTTCAAAATCCCTTACCTCTGGTGGGGGGAAATTTATGAACCGCGAGTTAAAAATAAAACACCGAGTTGTAAAGTCGGGTATACTGTTTATTCGAACTGAACTATAAAATCTTAACCTACGCTTATATATACTATTTTGTTCGTGATATCGATAAGTGATAACAGAAACACACACACAAACTCTGAACCCAAGCGCAAGCAATCAGTTGCTTGTTATCTCAATTTGTATGTGTGCTCATGTTTGCTAGATAAGATATCCTAAGCAAACATGATGTCTATCACTTATCTTATCACTTCTTCTTACTCTAGTGTTCAATGTTTGAACAAACCCAATTTACATTTTGTCTTTAAGGCTAGCCGCGCACTAGCAACTTTTAGTTGCGAAACTGTTTGGTTACTTATAGAAAACAGATGAACTGTTTGGTTGAATGTCCGTGAATTTGCAGATAATTATATGTTCAATAAAATGGCGAACTTATTTTAGGCAATCGTTTAGTTTGTGTCCAAACACAAACTTTTTAGTTGCTCGAACCAAGCAGTTTCGCAACTAAAAGTTGCTAGTGCGCGGCTAGCCTAAGAGTTTAGTATTGAATGAAAAATGAAAATGACCACAAATCCAAAATACTTGCAAACATTAATAAAATGTTTCTGAATTGAAATACCAATTCCATTAGGTACGATTTTGCATTCATGTAGTCTTCCAAATTGAAAATCATACATAGCATCCCTGCTCCATGCTTGATAGAACACGCGCTGGCGCATATGGCTTGCTGTTGCTGCGGACTGTTGCCAAGTAAATCATTAAAGCAGAAGAAAAGAGAAGAATATATTGAACGACGCTATTTTTTTCTGAAATTGATGGCGCCTTTTGGCTTTCCTGGTAATATGTACCAGGGGAATGGTGTATACTACCAGAAATTAAAAAAGCGCCAATAGAGCCAGAGAGAGAGACACATAGGATACGAATGCGAATGTCGGAAAGACGAGTTCAGGGCTGTTATAAGAAGTAGAGTAATTTAAAGTTTTAGTTGAGCTGGTATACTTATTCCAATAAATGATCTGATGAAGATTTCTATACTTGTTTTTATGAAGTGTTAAACAATTTAAGCACATTCAGATTCAATTCATATTTATAAATAAATAAAGTTACTGACTTGTTTGAAATCTCATTAAAATTTACCTTTAGTCTTGATAAATTGATAATTATACTTTTTTCAATATTTTCATTTTTTATTCAATACTAAACTCTGAAAATTGGGTTTATATTTGTTTTGAATTTGATTCTTACTTTATAATAATTGTGATCATTTTCATTTTTTATTCAATAGCAATTTTAGTTTTTGATGTTGCCAAGTAAATGTGGTAATTTTCATTCAATACTTAACTCTTAAAGACAAAATGTAAATTGGGTTTATATTTGTTTTGAATTTGATTCCTACTTTATAATTTAAACTTTTGATTTACTTGGCAACATCAAAAATTAAAATTGGTATTGAATGAAAAATGAAAATGATCACAATTATAAAGTAGAAATCAAATTCAAAACAACTATAAACCCAATTTACATTTTGTCTTTAAGAGTTTAGTATTGAATGAAAAATGAAAATGACCACAAATCCAAAATACTTGCAAACATTAATAAAATGTTTTTGAATTGAAATACCAATTCCATTAGGTACGATTTTGCATTCATGTAGTCTTCCAAATTGAAAATCATACATAGCATCCCTGCTCCATGCTTGATAGAACACGCGCTGGCGCATATGGCTTGCTGTTGCTGCGGACTGTTGCCAAGTAAATCATTAAAGCAGAAGAAAAGAGAAGAATATATTGAACGACGCTATTTTTTTCTGAAATTGATGGCGCCTTTTGGCTTTCCTGGTAATATGTACCAGGGGAATGGTGTATACTACCAGAAATTAAAAAAGCGCCAATAGAGCCAGAGAGAGAGACACATAGGATACGAATGCGAATGTCGGAAAGACGAGTTCAGGGCTGTTATAAGAAGTAGAGTAATTTTAAAGTTTTAGTTGAGCTGGTATACTTATTCCAATAAATGATCTGATGAAGATTTCTATACTTGTTTTTATGAAGTGTTAAACAATTTAAGCACATTCAGATTCAATTCATATTTATAAATAAATAAAGTTACTGACTTGTTTGAAATCTCATTAAAATTTACCTTTAGTCTTGATAAATTGATAATTATACTTTTTTCAATATTTTCATTTTTTATTCAATACTAAACTCTGAAAATTGGGTTTATATTTGTTTTGAATTTGATTCTTACTTTATAATAATTGTGATCATTTTCATTTTTTATTCAATAGCAATTTTAGTTTTTGATGTTGCCAAGTAAATGTGGTAATTTTCATTCAATACTTAACTCTTAAAGACAAAATGTAAATTGGGTTTATATTTGTTTTGAATTTGATTCCTACTTTATAATTTAAACATTTGATTTACTTGGCAACATCAAAAATTAAAATTGGTATTGAATGAAAAATGAAAATGATCACAATTATAAAGTAGAAATCAAATTCAAAACAACTATAAACCCAATTTACATTTTGTCTTTAAGAGTTTAGTATTGAATGAAAAATGAAAATGACCACAAATCCAAAATACTTGCAAACATTAATAAAATGTTTCTGAATTGAAATACCAATGCCATTAGGTACGAATTTGCATTCATTTAGTCTTCCAAATTGAAAAAATACTACTTATAGGTATACTGAAAACAAATATTTTGATATCTGTGTAGTAAACATTACCGATTATATTTATCAGCCTTCAGATACACTTTTTACTTGCGATATAGGTACTATAGGGCAAGTTCTGCATTTGGAAAAAAAATCGAACTCGAGATTTTGATCAAAGCTGACATTACGATGATAGCGAAGACGAAAAAAGTGGGTCCGACAATTCCGTCTGTCTGTCTGTCTGTCTGTCTGTCTGTATGTCTGTACCTCGATCTAGAGCCTAAGCCACTGGACCTATTTTCTTCAAACTCGGTAGTTATGGGTCTTCGGTGATTCCCTAGAGGGGAAATTAAAATTTTTTTTTAACTCTAAAACTAACGGTACGCCCCATACACCCGTAATGCAAAATCTTATTTATCTCGAAAACGGCTCTAACGATTTTGATAAAAAAAAATTAGGTGTGATATTATGGACATGGACTACGTTTTGATGAAAAAAAAATTTGGGGCAAAATGTTATTAACGGTACCTGTCATAGAACCGTTTTTTTGATTTTCGACTTTCTCATTAACGGCTCTAACGATTTTAACCAAAAATCTTCAGCAGGAGTCCCCCTAAGTTTAAAATAATATTGTATATAAACATATTCGAAAAATTATTTGTTGGGTTTTTTTGACAAAATTTTTTTTTTGAAAAATCAATATCTTCAAAACCTATGAACGATTATTTTTTGAAATTATTTCCTAAAATCAATATTATTAAATACTTAAAATGTGGGATTTTTTTCTTGAAAAATTTTAAAGAAATTTCTTATATACAAAATTTATTTATTTAATAATAAAACGATTTTTTAAAGTTTGTTTGCATAAATTCATACTTTTCTAGAAATCAGACGGCAATTTCATTTTAATTCATGTTTTATATTTATAAAATGTATCTTAAATTCCAAAGTACTTTTACATAAGAGCAAGTTCGTGCGATCCAGTCGTGCATTTTATTTTGTCAAGAAAACGGAAACATTTACCAGAAAACTGGTTATATTTATCATGATTCCTGATAATATATTTTGTATCAGAAATGTCAGATAATAGTTATCAGTAGATATGTATACTACATATCAATAAATTAAGTATGCAAATTTATGTTCTATGTGTCTAATTCCAGTTAAAGTAGATCGTAAATGCATTTTCGTTACATAATAATAAACAATATTTATTTGTGAAATTTTAATTTTGTCATAATTTCTTAGTATATTTGCATAAAATTTACGCATTAAAGGTGGTACAAAAATTAAAAAATTAGTTATGTACTTTTGTATAAAGCCTGTGAGTTTGTGTTCTTAAAGTAAGAACTCAAGAATTGAATGCTTGATAATATCTATTAATCAGATTATCAGAAAAACTGATACAAATTGTTTTTTTACTGATATAAACAACCAGAATACAGGTTAACTATACTTTACAAGAAAAACTTATAACATTGATCAGGAAAATGGTACTATTTACCAGGATTTGTGTTGTTATATTTTGTATCAGAAACTTCTGATAATATTTATTAGAAAGTCAGATAGACGAGTTTGTAGCCGGACCCCGATACCGGTTATCAGGATACAGATAAAATATACTTTACCAGAAAAACCGATAACATGTATCAGAAAAGTGGTATTATCTACCATGATTTCTCCTTATTTCTCCTGGTAAAAGTTTTATCAGGAAATCTGGTAAAAAATGTGCCTTCCTGGTTCTGGTCCCGGCTACCAGGGTCCAGATAAATAAAGGTTTACCATGAAAAACGATAACATTTATCAGGAAAACGATAGTATTTATCAGTTTTTCTTCTGGTATATGTTATCAGTAAATCTGGTAGAAAAATGTGCCTTCCTGGTTATGGTCCCGGCTACCAGGATCCAGATAAATAAAGGTTTACCATGAAAAACGATAACATTTATCAGGAAAACGATAGTATTTACCAGTTTTTTTCCTGGTATATTTTATCAGAATACCAGAACCAGGAATATTTTTTGAGTGTAGGTACACCAATAGCCTGGCATGCATAAAAACCCCTTATTGCTTAAACACACATCAAGTGTCCTTATACTAGGATATAAAAGAGCAAAAAAGGCTTATTAAATTTACACTATCGCTGATTTTAAATCAAAATTCACACATGACTGCGAAGGGATTATTTTAATTAAATGTAAAAAGTATATATTAATTCCATTTTATTTTAGTTGTTTTTTTTTTATTCTATGTAGAATTCTGTATTCATATTTTGAACGAACAGGCACAAGCAGATAGGATACATACTTACGTCAAGGCAAGAGGCCCAGTAACTTTTTTAGGTTTTGTTATTGCTCTCTCATAAATAAATGGGAGGCAATTAAAAAAATCACACCATCCAGGCATCAACGTTGTGCATTGAATTTGAAGCGAAATATAATCTTGTTTACATCAGTGTGACCGAAATTACATATTTAAACGTTCTGATGTACGTTTTTTAAATATTATTTTTTATATCATTTTTGTTCCACCCCTTGAAGGCGGCGTAATGGTTAGTGCCTCTCAGAAGTGGCAAAACCTCCAAAAAAATCCCTTTTCCCAAAAAAGCGGTTCGGACGCGCCGGAAAATTGTAGGCCCCGTTCATTCCTGTAACAACACGTACACATGAATGATTGAGAGTCTTAAACCATTAGGCACTCGTCCCAGTGGCGTAGCGTAGGGAGGGAGGTGGGGGCGGTCCGCCTCGGGCGGCAAAATGTCGCCGGTTTCATGAAAGATCGTTTGACAAGTCAACAAACAACAATGATGTACATTTGAAATTTGCCACCCTATCTGTGGTTCGTCGTTGACCGCTCTCGGCTGATTTTCGTGAATTTGTAGATGGTCAGTAGGGCCGTAAGAGTGCATTCCGTATTGTCGCGCGACTCGCGAAACTAAAACAAAACGTTCCGAAACTCTCGCGAAACTGAAAGGGAGTGTTCCGAAACATATGATATGCATATGCGAGATATGATAAGATAACTAGGATTCGACGGAAACGTTTTTCGAGTCTCAGCCAGCTCAATGTTTTTGCTCCCTCCCGCATCACAGAAAGTTATTTCAATTGTGTTGTTTATAGTTTAAATACTGTTGAATCTTCTAAATCTAAACACTTAGTACTTCACTCAATGTTTGAACTAGTTTTTGAAAATGAAAAGAGTTTAGGAAGCGGCGCGGAATACCGCAAGAAAAAGGCTAAGAAAGAAGCAGACGCGAAGACGCGAAATTTTTCAGTTCTAGTTCTGGTTCAAAAGCTACGTTAACGTCTTCGGCGGCATCCAACAGCAGCGGAAGTGATTCCAAAGTAAGTAAGATTCCTCCATCTACAATCGTGAGTGGCCTAGAATTGTCATCCGGCAAATATTCATGGGAATGCATAACTAATTTTACAGGCAGAAGAAGAAGACGTGCCTGCGGTCGAAGTTGGAAGTCGTTCTGGTCCCACCACAGAGCAGGGTCAAGACGAAGTCGACTCACCAGAAGTACTTCAAGCATCTAGTCAAAAGCCTGCAGAAGAAGTGAAGCTCGTCTTGCCAAAGATATGAAGCTGTAAAGACGCTTAAAAATAAGTTTATGGAAGTTCTTGAGACACTGGAAAAATTGACGGATCGGGAGCCAGTCTTCTTCTGACAGTCGTGCATCAGTCATTCAACTTCCTCACTTTTCCTGGCTTTTGAGCTGCAGAGCTACCTGAAGAAGATTTACCTGCAGCAACGTGGACTGAGTGTGAATAAGTGTGCTCAGAAACTCTGCGTTTTAAAAGCTCTCCTAGTGGAGAGCAGAGACCGTTTCGTCTAAGCCGCAATCGAATTTTCTAAGACTCTTTGGAAAAAACTCGGAATCGAATTCAAAACGAGAAGAATTCGCAAGAAAAAACGCATGTATGGCGATGAATCCGCAGATGCAGCTTTGTCTCACGAGCCTCATTCGTAAGGCTCGTAGAATCCGTTTATGAAACCGCTTATCCTATTTTACTTTCAATAAAAGATACTTCATTGCCTGTAAAATGATGTCTCGAAATTTAATTTTAATTTAGTATTGAATAGGGGGGGCGAGCGCCGAGCGCCGAGATGGTACGCTACGCCACTGACTCGTCCCCAAAGAGATTTCCGCATTTTAACAAAAAGCATAAATCTTCCGAAATGATTTAAAGCTAGTAAACAAATAAAAAAGAAACTGTTTTAAAGTAAAGTGGCACAAAACTCTAGTCTAATTAGTACGATGTTAAAACTGTTTTTAGTATGATATTAGGTAAAAGTAATTTTGCAAATTTAAATACAATTCAGCATCATACTTTCTCTAAAATTTTATTATAGATTATATCATTGACCATTTTTTTACTTTCATTGTTTCATGAAAACTTCGTTTCTTCTATTCTACTTCTCATGTCTATGAAGAACCTTTTACTCGCATGTTACAGAGGATTAATTTTAACTTTAACTGTTTTGACTTCAACCTCAGCTAACACTGCCTTAAACTCCGCCTTCTTAATTATCCTTCGAATTCAAGCCATTCCTAGTTCCTTAGTTTTAAGATATTGTTGTGAACAGAGCTTTATACTCCTACAGCGCCATCTGTTGAAAAATTGCATATCTACTTTATGGAAGAAACAAAGAGCTCTTTTTCAATGTCAAATGTATTTCCCCTTATTCCAACCATCTAGAACATTCCAAGACGAGAGAGAACCTTCGAGAAAAACTAATTTGAGTATATAAGGGAGTGTTGACGTTGATTGTAGACTTACTGAAATTTCATATGACTAATTGACATTTCCAAAATGTCAAAAATGATCTGTTTAATTAGTTTTTTGAACGAACGGTTAATGTTTATACCAGCGAATTTAATTATATTTTTGACGATCGGAACTATGAAAACCGCGACTTTGGGTATTCGAATCCAAGAATTATCTATCAAATTAACCGAGTAAAGGATTAATTGCATGAGACCGGTGTGCTTCGTGGTAGGTAAATTTCGTAAGAATAAAAAAACATGAAACAGATGACGATCTTGCAAAACTGGAATCGATCGATTGGCAATCGAGGGAAATTGCAAACAGCAGCAATTAAAGCTGCTACCACTGGCTTTGTTCAGCGATGAGTGGGTTCCGGTTTATAGGGAAAGTTTGTATTGATCGAGTGCCTCATCCGCGCTGGATTAATAAAATTGAATGATTTTCGATTAAATTTTGAATTAAATGATGGAAAGTACAGGGACGTACTTCAATCGGTGCCAGAAAGTTTTTATCGCTGGTTAAACTTACCAAAACCCGAAGTAAATGAAATTCCTCTTTTATTCACTTCAATGAGTACGATTAAATTTCCAGACAATTTTTTTTTAAATTTAATAGGGAACCCTTTACAAGTTGATAAAGTTAAAAAAAACCCTACAGTTATTCCACAAATAGATTTACGAATATGTATAAATTTGGCAAAAGGCCAAAATAATAAAGAAATTAATTGAACACAGTTTCTGTATTGTATTGAAAGGTAACGTTATTTATATGTGCCGTAAAACGAATCCGAAGATGACTTTGTGTATTTTTGGGAAACTAAAGATTAGAAAATAAGGTCTATCCGGTTATCTATTTGGCCAGACTGTCTTACCAACAAGACAATTATTTCGATAATTCAACAAACACTAAGATACTTATCTTTATTCTTAGGAAATGGAATTTTCTTCCTGAGTTTCCGGGCTCTCCTGACCATGGCTCTTAACGTGGATCCGTTTAAAGAATGTTTCTTCTCAAGCCAAAATTATCTAAGCCTCCCTTACTGGACTCTTACTCTAACAAATCTTTCTCACAGATGAAACTAAAATTATTTAATACTAGATGACCCGGCGAACTTCGTATCACCTACATACATATACTTTTGAAAAATGTAGTCAAAACTAAATACAAAATTTAATTTTTATCTAAATTAAATGCAACACGTATAACATAAATTTAAGGCTTTCTGATGTACTATATTTTTTGTCTCTTTTTGAAGTGCGTAAATATTAAAGATGATGGTTTTCCGACTCGCGTATAATTGCGCATGCGCGAAACTCCAAGTTGATTCCGCAAACTTTCAACGACTGGCCTTGTGATTTATTTATTGTCATCGCAAAAGCCAGACGAACGGGAAATTGTAGACGCTTAAAATCGAATGGTAAATCCGTTGGAATCATCGGTATACGCGGGATCAAGACATATCCTTTATATATTCCCATGATGATCTTGGCTTAGATGACGTTATTTATAAGCTTTTTTACAGCCAGTCTCGTTCCATTGCACAGTAGAGGTTGATTAATGTGATGCATCATAATCACAACTGATCCTACTTTTAATAATTGTAAATTGTGAGGTAGTTCAGGCAAATCTAGGAAATTTAAAAACTCGGTGGAAAAGTTGACTACGTCATCTTGGTTTTTAACTGTGTCAACTGATTTGCAAGAAAACCGATCCCCCGGAAGATTATTTTGAATGATTCCATTGAGATCATTGACATCTTTGTTCTTGGCAGCTAAAAACGAAGTGACAAAAATCCGTGAGTAGTGTAACTAATCCGGTCGAAGTATCAACTGCGACCTTACTATGTATTTACAATATCTAATAACGGCTTCGAAAACATAATGGCAGTTTGATGTTGTTGCAAAAACACTCGTTAGTTGTTAGTTGTTAATTTGAGTGTCTTAACATGCCGCCATAAATTAGATGATTTGAAGAATGCGTTTAGTTCGTCAGCAACAGTTGATCAGGGAATAATTGGAAGAGTCTGACGAAAATCACCTGACAACAAAATCATGGCTCCACCAAAAATGTTTTGGTTGTCACGAAGAGCTTTTAACGTTCTGTCCAGTGCCTTCAGTGACCTCTTGTCGGTCATCGTACATTCATCTAAAAGGATTAATTTGCATATCTGTAGAATCTTCGCCATTGCCCTGTGTTTGGCGATGGTGCTTCTTTGATTTGCATTTTTAGGGGTAATTTCAATGCAGAATGTGCAGTTTGTCCACCTTCTAACAATATTGCAGGTATTCCAGGTGAGGCCAATGCTAGGACTACTTCATTTTGCAATCTGATTTTTGACAACAGCAAAGAAATTAGGAACGTTTGTCCAGTCTCCCGGAAGCATCAATGAAGTAAATTTCACCAGATACACTGTTCACAGCTTCCATCAAAGTATCGTACCCAATTCTTTGTTATTCATTCAATTGCAAACATTTTTGACAAATACTTCAGTTCTGTTTGAAACTCGTGGTTAAATGCATCGCGCATAGGAAGATTGGGTTCTGTCATGCCCAAACACGATAATACTTAAGTTACCATCATATAAACACATATCTTCTATCATGATCAATGTCTCACTGTAAATTTCTGCAGTAATTTATAATGTAAAGGCATTAAGCGTTTCACAGCTAGGAACATTTTGTAGTGGAAAATTAGATTTTCGTTTTTAGTATTTTCCGTTACCTATTATTTATGTTTCTCACCGATTAAACCTTCCCTGAACTTCCACAAATATTACAAGATCGAAATTAGCAAAATCGGTCCATCCATTCTCGAGTTTTAGCGAGACAAACGAACAACAATTGATTTTTATATATATATAGATATCACATATCAGCACGATTTCTAGTGAAGTGGTTAAAAACACCGTGTATCACACCCTCAACAACTGCGCAGTTATACCAATTCTAAAATGGAAGCCGTCTTAAATGTACAACAAAATGTTCGAAGGACTAGAAGAACGATCCATCTTCCCCCCATGTGATTTTAAATTAAATAAAATGCACGACTGGATCGCACGAACTTGCTCTTATGTAAAAGTACTTTGGAATTTAAAATACATTTTATAAATATAAAACATGAATTTAAAATTAAATTGCGGTCTGATTTCTAGAAAAGTATGAATTTATGCAAACAAACTTTAAAAAATCGTTTTATTATTAAATAAATAAATTTTTTATATAAGAAATTTCTTTAAAATTTTTCAAGAAAAAAATGTGGGATGCAAATT
Organism: Chrysotoxum bicinctum; assembly: GCA_911387755.1. NCBI lineage: Eukaryota > Metazoa > Arthropoda > Insecta > Diptera > Syrphidae > Chrysotoxum > Chrysotoxum bicinctum. Next base: position 93,085,683 of record OU426990.1, on the reverse strand, counting down.
TTAAGTATTAAATAATATTGATTTTTGGAAATAATTTCAAAAAATAATCGTTCATAGGTTTTGAAGATATTGATTTTTCAAAAAAAAATTTTTTTCAAAAAAACCCAACAAATAATTTTTCGAATATTTTTATATACAATATTATTTTAAACTAAGGGGGACTCCTGCTGAAAATTTTTGGTTAAAATCGTTAGAGCCGTTAATGAGAAAATCGAAAATCAAAAAAACGGTTCTATGACAGGTACCGTTAATAACATTTTGCCCCAAATTTTTTTTTTACCAAAACGTAGTCCATGTCCATAATATCACACCTAATTTTTTTTATCAAAATCGTTAGAGCCGTTTTTGAGATAAATAAGATTTTTCATTACGGGTGTATGGGGGGTACCGTTAGTTTTAGAGCTAAAAAAAAAATTTCAATTTCCCCTCTAGGGAATCACCGAAGACCCATAACTACCGAGTTTGAAGAAAATAGGTCCAGTGGCTTAGGCTCTAGATCGAGGTACAGACATACAGACAGACAGACAGACAGACAGACAGACAGACAGACGGAATTGCCGGACCCACTTTATTCGTCTTCGCTATCATCGTAATTTCAACTTTGATCAAAATCTCGAGTTCGATTTTTTTTCCAAATGCAGAACTTGCCCTATAGTACCTATATCGCAAGTAAAAAGTGAAACAATATGTCGATCTTTCATAAATTGTTCCTGATCCCTGTGATTATCTTGCGAGTAGAGCCCCACACTACATGGTAGCGGCAATACAAACAAAGTATATTTGTTGGCGGATTTATCCAGCTGAAAACACTTTTACATTTTGCACAAGTTTATTAAATATACATACATTATGTATATAATGAATCCGTACTTGCAAAACTTCTTAACGATCAAACCATGACTAGGTAAACTCGGTTACACATTTGGTTTTAGTCGAACGTTCGATCCACTTTTTATAAAATGGGTCATCGTATTACTGAATACCGTTTCAAAATAAGATTCTTAAAAAAAAGAAATTCCGCCTATAAGTATCTTAAGCTTCCTTGCATATTTCCATTTTTTGTTTTCAAATTATACTAAGAGTATGCAATCTATTCTGTTGAAAATAGAAATGTATGTTCTTAGTATAATTTCAGGTGGAAGTGAATTCAAATGTAATTCGCAAAATTTTAAACATATAAAAGCTGCTCTAAATAAATTTTAAAATAAGAGTCGATTCTAAATATTATGTAAAAAACGAGAACCGAATTTTTGTTAATTTTAAATGACGTGGTTAACGTCTAACTTTAACAGTAGTAAATAGCTACTTTATCTCTTAAAAGCATACTTTATCCAGATTGACAATGGTCATTTCATACCAAAGCAAACCGAAGTAAAAATGTTTACTGATATTTTATTTGAATTTTTAAGAGATGTGCTTTGTAAATAGACTGAGTATTAGAAATGCGAAACAATGGTAAAATGTTGAGCTGTTGAGATCGATGGCGAGTTGAAGTTCGTACACCAGGCGCGGTAGGTGCTTCATTTCGGTCAAAACCTTTTTTCCAAAAACGCACTATTTGGGTTACACAGCACTCGCTTTGAAAATAAGTTCTCAATTTTTGCCAACGTTGTTCAAGCGTAAAGCGACTCATTTCGAGTGTGTTTCCCGCTGTCAGTGTCAAATGATGATGATTTAAAAAGAAACCACTAGACGGCTCACCCTGTACATATGTATGTACTTGTACGTGTAAAGCTAAGTGAATTCGCACCTTCTATAGCAAGGAAATTTTTTTATTTTATGAATTAGCGATATATACGAGTACCTACTTCGTTTTCATTCAATGTAAATATCGTATAAGCAATCAAGTAGGATTTTATAAAATGTACTTTTCCGGCCAAAAATGATTTGGTTTGAAGTTGCTTGTATTGTTTTTAATTTTTTTAAAATTTTGTGTGTAGTTGTGTTTAGAGTTGTTCAACGTAAATTCGTTTAGGTTATGTTACCAAACCCGCATTAGTTATAAAAGTTGTGCTTAATGTGCTTAAGATTATGAAAAAATTAGACAAAGTCTCCAAACTAAATGACTGCGTTAAGTAGAGCTGGTTTTAATCCTTAAGAGAGCAACGTTTGAAATTTTGCCCCACTATCGCCACTTTTAAATAAAGGATTACTTGAAACATTCATAGCAAGCTTTAGTTTGATGAAGTTCAGACAAGTTCTTGTTACAGTAAAAATAATAATAATTTGGCTACATAAATGTGTCTATAGTAAAACTGCATTGTGAAAGTAATTATTATTGTTTTAGCAGCCATGTTTTAAGAATCCTGGTTCGTGGCTATTAATTTAGCATTCGGATGTTGAGGTTAGGTTTAAAACTTTTATCTAGCAGGCAAAAATAACTAATTACGGCCCTCATTATGAATAGCAAATCGATTATCACAGTATTATTAGTAGCGAACTTCAACGTTTGCTTAAAAATAAATGCTGCCAATATATCATCACACTCAAATAACAACATAAATGTCATTTAAATATTTTATTGAAATAGATTTGATGTTGTTTCTTTGTTGTGATTGTGTAAAAATATATAAAATGATAAAATCTTGAGGAATCTTCTAATGTGAGAGATAGACAAGAAAATATTAGAATGATGAGTTTGAGAAGAAAAAATACAGACAGTTCTAACCCTTTGGGGATCTCAGATCATCTGTAAGTTATATATGAAGTGTTATTGTATTCAAAAGTTTAATTTTACAACATTATTAAAATGTTATGTTAAAATAAACAGACCCAGCGCTAAATTATCTCAAGACCATGTTAAGTTCATCAGTTAAAGTATTGTAAAATTGAAGTTTAGAGAAAATTTTGTAATATTAATACTGATGTCATTTAAAAACTGTGGCAATTTTTGTTGACTTTGCTGTTGAAATATCACGCCATTATTAAAACTCAAATATTAATTCATGGGAACGTACATTTTGTAAATTTAACAAGACACCTGTTAAAGGAGAACCGGTCTGCAAGATCATTAACTACGGGGCACATGTCGTTCCAAGGCGCTTTCGTATATTGTTGTATAATAGAAGTTGTGATAGTTTCACACAGGCCAGCTTTTAAACGTTTCGACCGGATGTGCTATTGTTTTCCTTTGATTGTAGTAGGTGTATTCAAAGACTTACCGCCAGTAAAAAAGTTGACATATTTGAATGCTTCTGCAACTTAACGCGTCTGCTCTTAACTAAGCATACACAAATCTGAGGATTACTTTACGTGCTTGACATTTTTGTTCCTATCGAAATGATGGAAAGTTAATGATTATTTTAAGTATTTCCACAAACCTATTTCTCCGAGAAAAAAAAAGGAAATAGAAATATGAGTTTAATACATTAAGGTACCACTACAGATATGTGTGTGAGTAGGTATGTTGGAGAAAATTGTCATTTTTAAAATACAACAAAACCAAGGCAAAAAGAAGGATAATGTTTTATTTTTACCTTCATCGCAGGACCATCAGACAAATAAATTTCTTTTCCTGTTTCGCATTTGTGAATTCTTGTCACACACCATCTCAAACACATACGCCCACCAAATTAGGAAAAGGATTTGAAGATGTGGCAAGGGAGGTCGGGATTGGGATAGAGACATGAGGAAATAGGGGTTGTCACAACAAAAATAAAAAAGGAGAAATAACAATAATTATGTATGTATTTTCACCTGTCTGTTTGTCTGTCTGTCTGTTTCGTTCATTTCTCTCGTTCCTCAGAATAGAAATAATAATTCTATGCGAATTGGTTTCATTTTCGCCCATATCCTTAATGTCCTTACGCTTTATGGTTTTTTTATTTATTATACTACCCAGTCCTGTATACCCACAAACAAAATGTAGATGAGAGAATATTTTTCTAGCAACCACCAAACATGTATGTACCTATGTATCTTCGTGTGCAGTTAGCTTTCCAACGAGGACCCACCAGACAAATCCAGAGGATGATAAAGAAAAAGGACTCGACTCGTTCGTTATAATATCTGCAAGACATCTCTTCAATTATTTCCCTAAATGTATATATATTTGCAATATTTGTCCATACTTAATGTGGATGTGTGTGGGTAGATATCTGTTTGATTGTATGGAAGAGTTCTGTTTTTTTGCATATTTATTGCAGAAACCATATGAGGAGCACCTCAGCAACATTTTTTCGTCGTTTCCATGAACCTGCTTGGTTCTCTTTCATAAAGAACTTACCACCCGCCGGAATCCTTACTTTCTTTTTCGAATTCTTTTCGTCTGCCCGAAATGGAAAAAATGAATCCAGAAATCCTTATGTTTCCGTATTGTTTCTTTCTACATATTTTTGTTTTTGGAATAAGGATTTAGAGATCGTGGATATACATACAAAGAATAAAAAAAAAAAAAAACAGATGTACATATTTGTATCCTTGTTTATGCATTTTTGGATTTAGTAGCAAAATTTCCGTTGCGAACGTTTTTGGACTCAAAGCAAATATAACATTGCACAATGGAATCAAAGCACAACTATAGCTTCTTAATTATTTTTTGTTGGGTTATTCACATCACGTTGTCAAGTAGAAGCTTTGTAGATTAGCTCTTAATGGATTCAAATAATCGAAATTAATACAGTTTTTTCATAATAAATAGAAATCAATTAAAGTTTTCATAAAAGAAATTCTTCTCAAATCTCACATCTTTGAGAGATAGTCCAAGACACTGCTACTCCAACGCAATCTGAATCCATCCCAACACATTTTTTCCGTAATTATTAAGAACCGCCATAGAAAAAGCGAATTTGTTTTTGGAAACACTGTGTTATTAATTATGAAAAATGCATGTAGGTACTTATGTAGTATGTAGGTTACCTATGTATACTTACGAGTATTAGCTCACCTTTTGTAGGCTTCATTGAGTACATCGCGAAATTGTAATTAAAAATTTTATCCAAGCCCTCAAAATTTTCAACTGGCTTTAGAGTCCCAAGTTTTGTTTGTCTGCGATTTTGTATTAAAGTTTGATCATAACATCACCATATCTTTAAGCAGCCATCGATTCACCGTTGCACGATTCCTGTAAGTTGACAGTGTATTGGCCTGTCTGTTTGTCTGTATTGTCATTATCAATAAACTTCACAACATCAGGCTTTCTTTCAGGAATAGTCAACATTTATTTTTCTTTCTTTGAAAAACCTTTTATCCAATTAGAGAACTGTTTATAAATGAGCAGTGAAAAGCCTTTTAGCTATATTTCGCCAAAGGTTGAAACTTGGAGCAGTTCTGCAAAGCAAGATTTGCAAAGCAAAACACCTGCAAGGCAGATATAGCAAATCAGAATACGCATATGTAAGAGAATTGCGCAAGAAATGTTTGACATTTGCACGAAAGTTGGCATTTGCGCAAGAAAGTAGCAACGATTGCGTTTTGGGACACTCTTCTTAGCAGAGATTTTTATATTTGCATTTTGGAACTGTTTGCTTAGCAGAATTTCCGCAAGATATTAATTATGTCAAAGCAAACACTTTTCAAGTAAACACTTACATTCGTCCCACTTATAGTCGCCTCATCTACAAACTCTGCGAGACTTACAACAAAAGTGTTACACAGATCAACTTATAATGGAGTTTGACTGCTTCCGAAAACCAGGAGAAGACTGACGCGCTCGCTCAGCTCGAAATTGCAAAAGTTTTACCCGCCTAGCACTCCTACTCGGAACAAGAATTCGAGCAAAATATGGCAATTCTAATTTACAATCAACTTCTAACACCAGTCCTCAGCTACGTAAAGGTTTAGACGTGTGGTTCAACATTTCCAAAACAGCTAGCATCGGTCCAAGTTCTGATCCCTGAGGGACTCCATTTTTAACTTCCGTGGTTGCTGATACGTGTTTTATTTTACCTCTACATAAAAAAGTCTATAGAGTCAACGGCATTGGCTTTGGTGAAAGCATCGCTTTTCGCGCTTATATAGTTACTTCTTAATAATGAGAAGTTAACTCTTAATAAATCGTCACAGTACTCGCCCTCTAGTGACAACGATATCTGTCTAGAATATGAACTCTTCTGCCAGATTTTGTCGTTTGAGTGGTTGTTCAAAAGAAACGCTGGTTTGAGGCGGTCTATTGAGATATTTTTCTGGTGTCCTTTGATGTCGATTGTGTGATATTTGCTCTTTTTCGACTTCACAGTGTATGGGCCATCATAGGGTTGTTGGAGTGGCTTTTTGACTGCATCGTTGCGAAGGAAAACATGCCTCGAATTTTGAAGGTTTTTGTTGATGAAAATTTGTTAGAACTATGACGTAGAGGTTGGATAGGTTGAAGATTTTGCATAGTATTTTGAAATTTATTGATAAAATTATGATTGATGAACACTCAGTTGATATGAACATATCGCTTGGTGGCCTTAATGTTGCACCATAAACAAGTTCAGCTAAGGTTGCTTTGTAATCTTTTTGTAAGAATGATCTGAGGGCCCATTCAGGTGCGATGGTGGACCTTGATAACCTTGTTGAATATGAGAGCCTGAAGGTCCATGTTGAGTGGGACCATGAGGTGAGGGGCCATGAGGAGATGGGACATGAGTAGAGGGGCCATGGGAGGAGAGACCATGTCTTACGGCAGGTTCATGTGAAGCAGAAGGCTGACGGCGGTTCATGTTGTGGAGGAACATGTTGGGGTGGTCCGTGTGGAGGGCCCTTGCTGATGTAGAATTACATAAATAAATACACAAAACATCAAATTATAAATAAAAAGGCAAATAAGAGGATTTCGTCCAAGGCAAGACTTACCAAAATCAAAAAACTATTAAGTGAAAAATGCCCATATAAAATAGTATTTTTAGGAAATTTTCCTCAGAGTGGTTTTTGGAAATTCAAGATTTTGATCATATTACAACGCTGATAGGGAGTAAAAAGAAATGCTTCTCGCAAAGCTGTATGTTCGTTCGATTTCTACTTTCGATTTTCTGTAAATTTGCTAGATAGTTGTGGAATAGCTTACATTTAGTAAAAGCTAGCTTTTGTTTGGAAAAAAAATTTCGAAAAATAGTCGAGTTTTGATAAAAATTGGGTTTTTAGAAATAAATTTAGCTATCGCAATATTTCGATTTTTGATTTTTACATTGCATTGTCTATAAACTTCTAGAAAGTTCATAAGATATTAGAAATATATCTTTTGGATTAAAAAAACACATTTTTTTGAAAGTTCGAAATGGTATTTTTTTGTATTTAAAATTAAATTTTCATTTGCGCTATAATAAAAAAACCTATATTAAATGAAGGTTTTTAATCATAGTTTTCCTTCAAATGTAATATTCAAATTCAAAATAAATTTAAATGTTCATAAAATTTTCCAGTTGTAAGATATAGTTTAAATATCAAATCTCTGAGCCAGCTGCGTACTATAAAATATTTGTAAAAGCCGTTATCTATGAAAATAAAATATCTATCTATCTATAATAAAAAACTTAACATTGCCATGGGCGCCAAATATTTTTACTTTAGGTTCTATAATGCTAGTTATTGACATTACGATGTTTTGTTTTTATTTTCTCAAATACGGTGCCATCCAATTTTGATAATTTTTTGTATGCTATTTGATTTAAAAAAAAAAATTATTTAAAAAAAATCATATTTTCAAAACCGAATAATTGATTTTTTATAAACTTGACAATTAAAAGTTTCTTCATGCAATCTACAAGATGTGAGAATAAATAATTATTTTACCTAAAAATAACGGCACACACTTTACAAATGGTAAAACATGGGTTTCGAAAATGGCATTTTGCTCAAAAACGGCGCCTAGAATACTGATAAAATTTTCTTTCTATTAATTTTCACGATCTATACAAGGTGTCCAATTCGTGCATAATATTTTAGGGCGTGATTCTTGCGTATATTCTAAGAAAAAAATCTTTCTACCGTAAGAGGCTATCTCCAATACTTATATCATATCGGGGATTTAAGAAACGGCCTATTTTGGTGTACCCTAACCCATGTTAACGGTAATTGCGCTGTTAGTACAAATAATTTGTATTATTGTCACATTAATTCAAAAAAATAATAAAACGGTATGTTTAATAGAACCATTTTTTCCAATTTTGAATTTCTTATTATCGACATAACAAATTTTAATGAAATTTTTTATAAAGAATTTTTGAATATTTTTTTTAAATTCGATATCTCAAAATATTTTTGTATTAAATGGATTTATTTTTCAGCTCAAACTACTAAAGGATTTGATTTAGCCATTTAATCACCTTAATTCTGAAGCCTATAGGTCTCATAAGCTTAGGACCAAGTATATGTACCTAAGAATATACAATCATTATTATTCAGCTTTGATATTAATTTATTTATTTCAACCGGACAACATATTTTCAACATTAGTAATTTGAGAAAACTTAAGTTTGTGTGAAACCCCAATTTATAAATTTAATGATTCAAATAGGAATGTAAGACTTAACACTACACTACCGTTAAATAAAATAAAATGCACGACTGGATCGCACGAACTTGCTCTCATGTAAAAGTATACTTTGGAATTTAAAACACATTTTATAAATATAAAACATGGATTTAATGAGACAAAAATATTCAAATGCATAGAATTGCCGTCCGACTTCCGGAAAAGTATGAATTTATGCAAACAAAGTTTAAAAATCGTTTTATTATCAAAGTAATTTTTCATTTAATAAATTTCTTTAAAATTTTTCGAGAACAAAACTTGGGATGTCAATTTTAGGTATTTAGTAGTTTTTAGGAAAAACTTCCAAAAATTAATCGTTCACACGTTTTAAAAATATTGATTTTTCAAAAAAAACTTGGATTTTTTTTCTAAAATCCCAAAAAATATTTTTTCGAATATTTTCATAATATTATATAATATTTATATATGTATATAATGTTATTTTAAACTTAAGGGGGGTCCTGCTGAAAACTTTTGACTAAAATCGGTAGAGCCGTTGGTGAGAAGGTCGAAAATAAAAAAACGGTCTTACGTTACCGTAAATAACATTTTGCTCCAAATTATTTGTTGACCAAAATGTAGTCCATGTCCATAGTGTCACACCTAATTTTTTTTTATAAAAATCGAGATAAATAAAATTTTGCATTACGGGTGTGTGGGGGGTACCGTCAGTTTTGGAGCTAAACAAAAATATCAATTTCCCCTCTAGGGCATCACCGAAGACCCTTAACTACCGAGATTGAAGAAAATAGGTCCAGTCGTTAAGGCTGTAGCGAGAGGTACAGACATACAGACACACTGAAATATGGGTAATGTAACATGGGGTAAAATGTAATTTAAAAATTTAATCGTGCATCAGTTTTCAAGATATTGAATTTAAAAAAAAAAATTGTATTATTTTTTTAAAAATCCAAAAACTATTTTTTCAAAAAAAAAAATTTTAGATTACATATATTTTTTTCAAATCCAAAGGAGCCCGTGCATACAAATTTTGGTTAAGATCGCTGGAGCCTTTGATGAGAAATTCGAAAATAAAAAAAAACGGTTCTATGACAGGTATACCGTTAATAACATTTTGCCCCAAAATTTTGTTTGACCATAATATCACACCTATTTTCTTATCAAAATCGTTACCCTTACGTAAGTTTGAAGAAAATAGCTCCAGTGGCTTAGCCTGTAGATCGAGGTACAGACATACAAACATACAGACAGACAGAGGGAATTGTCGGACCCACTTTATTCGTCTTCGCTATCATCGTAATGTCAACTTTGATCAAAATCTCGAGTTAATTTTTTTTTTCCAAATGCAGAACTTGCCCTATAGTACCTATATCGCAAGTAAAAATTGGCCTTGGATTGCGTGGTCTAAAAAAAACTCTACAAACTTAAATCAAACAGGGAACTAATCCGCTTCACATGAATTTCTATGAAGCTGAGTGCGAACACAGTCAGTATTTAGAGCTCCGCTCAAATGGGGGTGAGCTATAATGCTAAAATAGCGTTGCGAGATGTGTAGGTACACCGTTCGAATGGGGGATGTCAAATCTTGCTCATATTATATGATCAAGATACCAATTATCCAATACAACTTACTTATGGCAAATTATACATAAACTAGCGTCGCCGCCCGTCGGCTGGAGCTGCTCTATCTCGTTGTCAGTCACGGGCCGACTGTGCTATCGACGAAAGTGCAACCTTTACTAAGAACGGTGCATTGTGTCTCCACAAACCTAAATCCATTTGTCTTAATGTCAACGAAGATTAACTTTAAATCTTTCGGATAATTATTATAGGGGTTGTGTTTTGATTTTGGTCGAAAGAGAATTACCTATAATTTAGAACATGCCCCACCGCATGAGTCGCCAATACAGATCGAAACGCGCTGGTCAGCAACTTGTTACATAGCGAACTAAAATAAATAAGATCAAATTTAGTAACTGAGTAATTTAACTGTATACCTACTACGTCCTCGAGAGAGAATGATTTAAATAAAAAGCAAAATCTTCGCAAATTGAAAACACGAAAATTGGAATAAGACTTAGTTGGAATTGAGTTGTCAAACATGACGAACGTGGACGATGTTAAAGTGCGGCTACAGAAATTCGGTTGGGCGGACTATATGGTTTTTGTGATAATGCTCCTAAGCTGTGCTTTGATTGGTGTATATTTCGCTTTGAAAATGCGACGCGAGGCAAAGCAGAGAAAGATTGAAAATAATAAAGATGCAGAGGATAGCTATTTAGTTGGAGGAAGGAATATGAAAATGTTTCCCATATCAATGTCACTGATATCGAGGTAGGTCTTTAATCATGTGTTTCTCAATTGTTCAGAGGCGCTTCCGGATAAAAAAAATTATAGACCTACAATAGTTGTCTATATGCAGTTTATTTAATTAAGTAACTAGATTTCGAACATTTTCTTAAATTGAACTGAAATGAGAACTCTTGTATGCAAGGGTGCTTCAAGCAATCAATTCATTCAGTTGTATAAATGAATTTGGGACAGCCTTGCGAAAAAAAATATTTTAATGGAAACTGGATGAAAGCTTATTTCATTCTGAAACGGTTTAAGACTGGGACATAGTACGAACTTCAGTTTTTAACTAGAGACGATGTATGCCTTTGATTTCAAATAATTTTGTATTAATATGAAAGTAATTATACCTTCCCGGTAATTATGTATATTAAATCTGTCAACAAAAAACTGTTTTGATGATCCATTTTAGTGATACTCGTAAGTAACTGTGACTCATTAAATGAATTTTTTTTTCAAACTAACTTTTGTACGTTCCAGTTATCAATTATTGCGTTTATTAGATCAATAACGTTACATAACATTATGTACATTACAAATATGCACTATTTTAGCTCTAAGCGAAAAGGTATTTTTTTGCTAACTACCTATTATCGTGAATTGCATCGTGCATGAATGAATGGTTTTTAAATTAGACCATCGAAACAAATTCGACGAGAAAACTTGGCATTATTTATTCCGACTTAAAATTTTGGTTCAAATTATCTTATTTCAAATAATAAACAGGTAATAGCTGTTGGCATTATCCTGATTATAAAGGCACGTTAGCTGAACATAAAGAAGTAAGTTCAACTTACTGCTTAAAAATTTCATTATCCCTTAAGCCGCTGACTCTTAACCAACAAGATTGTTATAAATAAAATTAGGTGTTATTTTTCAGCTTCTTACCATCAGGTCATTGTTACAATTTTCATATGGAAAATCGGGTCAATATCCAGATGCACTTTTTGGGGAAGAACCGAATCCAAGAAACTGAACAAATAATTAAATTTTTAAACTGTGTTTGTTATTTTATGATAAATACTACTAAACAAAGCAGAGTAATAAACTTTTTTTTTCTCAATTATACAAACTTTTTAATCAGCATTGTGCTAAGGCAAAGTGTAATGGTATAAAGTATAATTCGATTAAAATTTGGATAATCGTCGTTTTAACCTAATATCATACTCAAACAGCTTTAACGTTGCAATTTACGTTATTATA